>JAWNOV010000169.1:0-2400000 GCA_035045575.1 Drosophila falleni | reverse complement strand
ATAACATATAATTTGCAAGTTAATTATTATAATTTCATTATGTTAAATTTACAAATAATTTTTTTTTGATATTTCATAAAATTGTATAGCAAAAGCAGAAAAAATTTTATATAGATATGTTGATATAATTTTATTGAATACAAAGTACAGAGTATCTATAAGTCACAGTGAGTATGCAACAAAATCAATTTTACTTATTTTTAGAACTACTTTTTATTCGTCAGATCCATAAATAGCCGTTAAAATTTACATTAATTCGGCAACAATTTAAGAAAATTTTTAAAAGCACAACAATGTACTATCTGGTTTAAAATAGAGACAAGTCAACACTAAATTGTAACTTATGAAAGCTGCGTCTCATTAAATGTCTGACTCATCTAAAAAATTTGTGGTATTTGTGGCCTTTGAAATGCAATCTGTCAATGCACTGCAAACGAAAACGCAACGTCACAAAGATTTTGTTTATGTTTACTTATTTTTTATTTATGTCGAAAGAAATTGCAGCGCGGAAAATCGAAACGTATTTCATTGATGATGGAAGTGAACGACAATTGTTCGTTTATAGAAAAGATCAACAAAAATCATTAAGTCAACAATTTTGTATACAAAATATAAAGATGTCAGAGCGTAATTAGTACATAAGACATTTTTGGGTAAAGACGGCGGAGAGACGTAAAAGTCATAATTGATAAGGTTGCAGTTTTGAAAGAGTCGAAACAAGAATTGTTATAAGTACGAGTATTCTCGGCGTCTCACTTATCTTATCTGAGTCAGAAACGCAAACACAAACACAAACACACTCAACGCTCAACACTCAACACTCAATACAACTGTCAGAAGTTGTTGTTGTAGCTGAGTTTTGTTGTTGTTGCCCATTAACACCTTTGTGCCGTGTGATAATGAGGCAGACAATCACTGCTCACTGACGACAAACTGGTCGACTACTCAACTGGTCGACTGATCGTTTGACGGCTCGATTAGTTGAAAGACGTACGCGGTACGGTATGGACACGGACGAGAAGAAGGCGGGCACATCGTCTGGCCATGATGAGATCGATTTTACCAGTGGCTATGAGACCCAATATCGCAAGGAATACAGTCCATTGAAGCCAATTTATGTGCCGCCACCGGATAAACGAAATGCCTGGTTCCGAAGTTGGTCAACGATTCTATTGATTTTGTTTCTAGCGAGTGTGTTCCTCCTTGGCACAGTTCTACTCGTGGTCCAGGTCTTTACAGCAAGTGCTCTCCAGGTGTTCCTCATTGTGGCTGGCTATGTGGCGATAGCGGCAATTATGATTTGGCTGGAAGTGCAGAGCATCAAGGTGCGGTGATTTGGAAAAGTTAGTCATCTTCACCTCTCTCAATTGTGACTAATGTGACGAAATATTTTTGCGGAGAATTAAGTGTTGTGTCAACTTATTAAAAATTATCATTTATAAATGAAAAGACTTTAATATAGTTAATACTGTTATCAACTAGATATTAAATACGATTCACTAAAATTATTATCAAAACTAAAGGAAAGAAAACGTTTGGATTATTTATTTATATACATACCTTTAACTTTGCCGTTTTGATATGACTGTGTGTGCGTGTGTCTTATATACAAACCTGCTAAGTGTAATCAAACCGCTTTTTACGACCAATAAATGAAGCAACCAAACCATAAAAGTGTTCTCTATTCATTGTGTAGTACAAGATAAGCAAAATTCAATTGAAACCTAAATCAATATTTGCTAGTTGTTGCATTAACTGACAATAAAATACAATTGGTAACACAACAAAGCTTTCAGGAGTGAAGGTCAACTTGTAGTTCAAAAGCCAAAAGCAAACTAAAAACAATAAACACTCCCTATTGCATTAAAATAGAAACAAAGCAATGCCTTAAATTATTTTGATGTTCTCAATTAAGGTTAATTTGTCTGTATAGTATCTATCGACTAAATATTTAATAATGCAATATCTCAAACTCTTATTCTGCACTTAGTAATCAAATTAAATTAAACCTTACAGTGGCATTGAGTTGTTAATTTGTAAACACAACTTTCAACATGCACTTGGAAATTGTTGTCACTTTTTCAAAGGAAAGCAAAACAAAGGAAATCTCATCCTTCGGACTCAAAAAAAAGTGCAAGCGTTGGGTCATTAAACTTTAATTTCCGTTGACAAAGAGCGACAGGATGGGGACAACAGCTGACTTACCTTAATTACTCTTTCTCTCGTTCTCCTGCAGAGAATGTCGATCCATGCTAATTATTTGCAGTGTGCACTATATGCTTCTCTCTCTCTCTCTCTCACTATTTCTCTCGGTCTCTCTATATATATTTCTCTCGGTCTCTTTCTCTCGCATCTATCTGTGTATGTGAGTGTGACCCAGACGAAAACGCCGGCGTATTTAATTATAATGGCAAAGTGCGCTTAGCTTAAGCATTAATGCCATTTCCGTTTGTTGACGGCCAATGCGATGACGATGCGAACGAGGAACGAAGGACGAAACGTATTTATTTTGTGCCAAGCAAAAATCGTGGTTTTTCTTCTTTTTGTATTTTTCTATTTTTGGTCACTGTCGGATAAGAGTGGCTTTCTAATTAGAAGCCATGTTCTTTACACATAATTTTTCTTTGACTGGACAAAGATTACACTGTGAATTATGAATCATATATTTTGCTTTGCTTTCGTTTAAAGCCCCAATGCCTGTAAACAGCTTTCTATGATTAATTTAAGTATTTAGTATATAATTAAAACTATTGTATATCTTAAGTATTAACATTATCCGTATCAAAGCACTGACTTTTGATTTTGAATAAAGATGGGCGTCATAAATACATATTGCTTTAATAATAGAATTTTTTTGGGTACTGTATTTTTTTTAACAAAAGGATTTAACAATGATTTGACTTCCCTCCTTTGACCGAGGCCAGCTCTCAAAAGTTAATTAAGACGTATTTTATAATTTAAATTAAAAGAGTATTCTCCGAGTGTATTATATATATTTCAGAAAATATCATTGTAAATTTTTGACAGAGTTTTATAAATTTTTATTCTGCCACTCGACCAATATTTTGTTGATAAATGTTTTATTGTATCAAAAGCTGACTGCGTTAATTGTTTTTCACAACAATTTTTATTTACGAGTATTTGTAAATATTTAAAATGTATACAAAGCTGAAACAAAGCACAATATTTATATTTTCAAATCCATTGCACAACAATTGGTTTAAAAGCCAACAAGGCAAATAACAACAACTGCTGCGAGTGCTGCTCCTTTTATTATCTAGAGAAATGTATATACTGTAAAGATTGCTTAAGTAAATCTCACTTGAATGCATTTAATTTAGTTTCTCAAACGTTGGCATACCAAACGTCAACAAGACTTAATGAAAAGTCTCATGCAACGAGTGCAGGACTCAGAACTCCATGGCAACATGTCAACGTTCAGATTTACTAAAAAAAATGTAAACGGGACTAATGCAATGTATAAGAGAAATGTACTTAAAAGATTTTACGTGTTGAACAATTATAGTTCAACTGCAGCGAATAAAATGCTTAGTCTCAAGAGTCGGAGAGTGGGAGTCTTTTGATTTTGAATAACAAAACCATTCGAAACGGGGTCATCCACCTCTCTCAATATCTTATAAATTTAAAATTAAATTTCAGTGTTACTTTCTTATTAAACTCAGGCGAGATTCAATAAATAACAAATAAATTCACAAACGTATAACATTTGATTATATGCAGATTGAATACATAAAAGCCGCAGCTAAATATTTAATTATGCAAATTATGTCAATACGCTTTAATATCAAACTCGTTCATGTACGCTTTACATTGTGAATGCAAACTTCATTTTTTTTTTTTTTTAAATATAACGTAACGCAAAAGTTAAAATGCAACCGCAACACTCTTAATTAGAGTAATTATTTTAAATGATTTTCACAAAAATGCACGAAAATATGGATTTTATAATCGTCATAAAAATTGTTTAACAATTGCACTTTAAATTTCTGAGGTATCAACCAATTGTGGCAATGCCAATTATTTAAATACCAGCGTATATGATTATTCAATTAAGTTAAATTTGTGATAAGCTGCTGCTGTTCCACATAGCTAAATTCAATTCTAACCGAAAATCCTGAATAGTTTGCAATCAAATTAAACTTATTTCAAGTGTCAACCACTTTTCTATCATTTGTCATTCAATTGTTTGTGCAGAAAATTAGCCAATATTTAAAGTAGAGCGCAAAAAGTTCAAGGCTTTGCGAAAGTCGAGTATAAAAACAGCAAATAAGAAGAAGACAGTAATTGATGATCTATAAAATTGTAATTATTCTAATTTTAAAAGAAAATAAAACTATAACTACTAAAAACAATTAGCGAATATAAGTTCTCTGCAAAAAACATACTATATTGATAAGTTAATGTTACTTCTTATATATACTTCAGAAGATGTTTTCAATTTTGTTTTTTTGAATATTTGAATAAAATTTAATAATGCTGTACAAAAATTTACGCAAATTAAATAATTTCTATTTTTTCTAAAATCTTGTTGATCTTGAGTTGCAAACTTCTTCTTCTTAACTAGAAGTACAAATACTACCAGCTGAATTATTCTATAAAGCATAGATGTAACGAGTAACGAGCATGTCAAAGCATTTTGTGACATCTTTTATTTATTCTGTAAGCAGAAAATGCCCGAAAAAGTCAAGAGTATGCAAACAACATGCATAAATTACCACAAAGAGACACGTTGAGCATCAAGCGTTGTCCTCGACCATCGTACTAGTCCTGCCATACTACTGCACTGCAATGCAAAAATGTGTTGAAATATTAAAACCAAAACAAAAAAAAAATGAGAGAGAAAGTTATAGGGAGGAGGGGAGCAGACCACACTGAAAATTGTAGCCAAATGCAGATGAGCTGCATTCTTTCTATGGCAAAGTTTTTGGACACTTTTGTGAAAGCCTAACAGGCCACTTTAGTTTTAACCGCAAAGTTTGCTGTGTGCACCGACCTCGTTGCACTTTTGTTGGGCATTGGCCTTTCATGTCATTTAACTATTTTTAGTTTTTTATACTCTGTATTGAAAATGTGCCGAAAATTGGGAATTTCGGTTAAAGCATAGACAGCAAAAAATTAAAGAAATAATATGCAACACTCAACAGCTTTTCAAAGTGAACTCTTTGCTCTAAATTGGAAATATTGAAATAACTAATCAGTGCAATTCTTTACTGTAATGTTAGGAACAGGGTAACAGCTAGTCAATCACATTTAGTCGTATTTGTTATTCATTCTTTCTCCTTCTCTCTCATTTCACCTCTCTATTTATTTTGTAGCAATTCGCAAGGACAATTGTGTAGAGCACACTGTTGATTGCCAGGCCAACACAATAAGAATCTATACAAATGCATGTGGGCCTGAAGTGGTCTGAGTGTCTGTGTCTGGACTATATTTATTTGGATTTAAGTCAGTAGCACAATGCATAAGCTGCTTCTAAGGCCTTAATCTACACATTAAACACATTTATTAACATAGTTCCCAATACATAAGTATTCCAGAACGCTCTTAGCTTTATTTTTTTATTCTCTTATGTTCGAGTGTTTTGAGTGTATTTACTTTTGCCGATATATTTGTTTATTTTTTTTTTTTGATGCTACTGCATTTAATGGCATGACAATTAATTTGACATTTAATAGTATGTTGCATTGTTTTACTTGGCACTTGGCATATTTGCTTATTATACCCTGTTTTCATTAAAGGCGTGAATGGGGTATAGATTTAGGACAGGACATCTATTACACTATTTATTTTATTCAGTATACATAATGGACATACATAAGTTCTGCTAACTTAGGGTATATTTTCGGCATACGCTCAGGTCTGCAGTAATTTGCCTTGTTTATTTATTGTATTAATGTTTGCGAAATGCAAACAAATTGAGCTGATATATTTTATGCTTGCCTTTATTGTCACGTGTCGCTTGCCAATGATGCCAGCATATTATATTTATGAATATCACAAATAAATCAGCCATTCAATGACCTGTTAATGTGTTAATAATTTCATGCAGTTACCGTTCCGCTTGCCAACACTTAATTAATAGGTAATTGCAGTTGTATTGTATTAAAGGAAATAATTTACACAAATCAAAATAACAAATAATAATTTCTTTTATTTCAAATAAAGAAAATTAGTTTTGAATAAAGTATTTTATGTAGCTCTAAAGTTTATTGAATTGAATCAGATTAAGTTGAAAAATTGTAAGCTTCATATAAATGTAACTTGTATGACAAATAATAAAATTAATAAAATAATTTTTAAATTCCTCTTATCTAATTATTTTATTTGTTTCTGTGTGTTTTATTAAAGTTTAAAAAATTTCTGCACAGCACAACGTTACGTATGTGTAATTTAATTTAATGCTGGTAACATTATTGGTTTTAGTCCAGACTTTGAAAAGCTTTACTAACTATTATATGAATAATTTTTCACCCATCTTTTAGAGCTTTTAAAGCTAACAACAAAACGTAGTACTGTAGCCGTGTCTAGGCTAAGCTTTAAGCTTCAGTCAAATTTAAAAATACACATATATTGACTTAAATATTCTCAGCAAATGGTAAGTCTACAATAAACTACAACAATTTTAAAGATGTCATTAACTTGAATAACTTGCGGTTAAGTGTAACAATAATTGTAAAAATCAATAATTTGGGTGGGCTGACAACCCTAGATCCGAAACGATTACCCAAGGAGCCCTAAAGCGCCGACGATGATGACAACGACGACTGCGTCTAGCAACGACGCAACCAATGTGAAAGCTTCTCAATTTGTCGTACATTTTCCGGCACAACAGACGCAATCATTTTTTGGCGGAGTCGCGCGAGTTGTGTGTGTTAAGCGCAAAGTAAAAAATCTAAGTGAAAATGCTTAAAAATAAAATTTTAAAAATTCTATGATAGATTCAGAGACAATCGAAATTAAATTAAGTGCAAAGGAAAACAAAATCCAATTAACATAATAATATAGTGACCAAGAACGAAATACTTGTTTGTCAAATGGGGAGAAAGCAAGAGAGAGTCACTGAGCAAGGGAGAGAGAGGAAGAAGAGAAAATTGTGCAAGAAAAGCAAGTGCAATAAACTGTGAATAATCCAGAATTAGCGCTGGGGAACAGAAATGCAACTGCTCTCTGTCCACGGGACGAACAATGATAATTCTATTGCTGAATGTCCAGTTGATTCTCGTATATATATTATGCAAATTAATTTCAATTGGTTTGCACTCTGGATACACAAACGCAGCAGCAGCAACCGCTGCGGCTTCATTTTCCCTGAGTAGTTGTTGTTATTCTTGTTGCTTGTAGTAGCGGTAGTTGTTATTGTTGTTTTTGTTGTTGTTGTTGTAGTTGTAGTAGTAGTCGTAGACGCAGTCGTAGTAGTAGTAGTAACTATAGTAGTGAATAGTTTCCACTCGGTTTTTCCGTATACTCAAATTGGACAACGATGATGCTTCTCCCCTGTGCTGTCAGTTGAGAATTTTCACCATTTGCAGCTCGGAAAATGCTGCGAATACTCACCTGGCTACCCTCGCCTCTGTTCGCCCCTTTTAACCATTATAACAAGTGTGTGTTTACGGGCAAGCGTGCAAGTGTGTCCGGGTACGTGCTTGTCTTGATTTACCGGCTTTTGCAGCACAAAACCCATGAAAATTGTTTCACAAGAATTTTTTAATCATACGTGCAGCACAAGTCATGTTGAGTATCAACCTAAGCCTTAGCGTAAAGTAATTAAAAACAACGAAATTATAAAAACTAGAAGCTCATGCAAGAAGGAAGTTCTCTACAAAATTATCCAACATTTTGTTTCAACATTATGTCCAACATTTAATTACAAATGCAATCAGAAATTCCAAGCGGAAATAGAGTTTATTAAAACTTTTGTAGCTCATTTATGGAAAGGCTAAGCGTCGTCATATCTATAATATAATACTTATTTGGAACTTATAAAAAAATGAACTTCGAATTAATATTAATAAAGTGATATTAAAGTTACTTTTCTTAAAGCCAAACAAATCAAAGATTCTACTCAACTACTTAAAAGATGCTCTGTACTATTTTAAGGTCCGCAGTCGCTTACACCCTAATCTAGATTTACTTAGTGTTCTTTTTTTAATCAATGACATAGTCAGATATAAGAGAAGGTGTCCAATTAATTCATTGGAAAACGTATCAAAATAAAAAAATTTATTGTGATTGATGTGTGAGAAAATTGTATCTTTCATTTAATAACTAATGTTCTAGAACCTACAGAGCAGAGATAAAATTCCAAATTCTAAGGTAGATATGTACATTAAAATACAAGAAAAAACTTAGCAAAATGTAACAATGATAATAATGTCAGATAAGTGATATTTCTTATTAAAAATCAACTAAAATAAATATGATAAAAATAAACAAATAAACTGAGATTTTAATCTTAATCAAGTTTTCTATTTACATATCTTGTGAGAACCTTCATGATTAAATTTCCACCACTTACTTTAAAAATATTCATTAAAAATTACAATACAAGATACTCATCAGCACTCGGTTGACTAAAAATAAAATATCCGCCTTACTATAATAATATCAATTACAAAAAGGGAGAGAAGAGAAACAACCGGCAGCAGGTTTAATCAACAAAAAGCATTGCACGAGACTCTTATTAATAAAAAAAAAAAAAAAAAGCAGTCAAGTCGTCGGCATACAAAAAAGAAACCGAAAATGTTAATTTGTAAAAAAAAAAGAATAATAATAAGAGTTCGAGCATGAGTGTGAGTACGAGTAGAACGAGTACTCATACTGTTGTTGGTGATGTTGCCATTGTAATGCAGGCGGTGGACACCGGCTGAGTGATTCTCTCCCTCCCGTCGCACAATCACAGCAATTGCGGGGCAGACAGAGAGTCAGAGACTCTCTGATTCTACAATAGGGACCGAGAGAGAAACACTCATGTGAGTAGGGACAACGTCGCGACGTCAGTTGCACAGTTTTGCACAAAAAACCAAAGCATAATCATGAATAATGAGCGCTTGTGATAAGTGCCTAATGGGAAATGTGCGAATACACTGAAAAAAAAAATTTCTATAAAATTATTGCAGCTATTAAATTGAAGGTTTTTTATGTTTTAAGTAAACTTTTTAATTAACGCCTTATAAATTGTTTCCCCGACTCGGAATTGAACTTAAAGCGCTTAAAGGTTCTTTAAAAAGTGGTGCTATTGCACTTTAAATGGCATTAACGAAGTTGAAACTGTTAAACTGGTTATCCAGCTGGGCAGCCAATTTCCTACTGGGCACTCGCTAAGCTCGCTTTGGACTCCCGGTTGAGCGCTCAACGCGCCCAGACTTGCAGTATGAAACGGGAATTGGATCGGTTCGGTTCGACAAAGGTGAAATGTCTGTCAAGAGTTTAAAATTATATAGAAAAACTTTGAAAAATTTTTAATAAAAGCCAATTGATTTCTGTGTAAATTTGAATTTGTAAACGTTTTCCAAGAAGAAAAGCTAAATTTTTTTTTAATTTTCTCGCATATATATAAGTGTGTATTTATATTCTTTTCATTTTTGATTAGTTATGTTTGCCGCCCAAGTGCCTGTGTCACAGTTTGGATTCATTTTATTTGCGCCGTAGTTTGCCGTTTAGTTTGTCAACTTCAATTGATATTAATTTACTTTCTTCACATTTAGCTGTTGAATGTATCTGTATCTGTATCTGTATCTGTGCATGTGCCGCTGACTGTCAGCCTTGTATGCGATCAGATTTAAGCACAAAGGTCAGCAAATAAACAAATTGTCGCATATAATATGGCTGTTTATCATTCAAAAGAACAACAAAATATATGGCAAATTTTTCACATAATTTGCAAAGTCGTAGTAAAAGTATTTTTGGATACGATTGTCACTTTTAAGACCGAAAACTGTCAAAGACTTTTCGAAAACTGTCATGAAAATTGTGTCAAAGACAGGTTTTTGGTCGGCATTTCCTGCGCTTACAGCACAAGTAATTCAGCTAACAGCCAAATATGGCCAAAACTGCATCGTAACTATGTCATTTGGGTAGCAGCCACATACATACATATTTAGAAATAGATATTTCTTATATTATATACTTAAAAGATGATGCAAATTCAATCGTGATCAACTCGATACTATTCTGGTCATATCGTATATAGACAAAACTGTGATTTCATTTGCATACAAAACACTTGAGAGATATCATTAAATTTCAGACTCAACGCCTGGCATTTTAATGAGTTAAAACAAAAATAAAATACTTCTAAACTAAACAAAAACTATTCTATCTTCGTTCTCTGTCCCCACGCTTAACTTATCAGTTCCAACAGTTTTTGGCAATTATTTAAAGTGTTTGCAGAAAATTTGCAAGTGAAAATGAATAAAATCGTGGTACCATAAGCATTACGAAACTCAAACCTCAAAATAAAAAGAAACAACAAACAAGCAAAAGAGGAAGAGAGAGTGTGAAAACTCTTGAAAAGTGCTGACGACTTAAAACAATTTTCGCAACAAACAAAAATTAAACTAAAATAAAATCACAATATAGAGAAAACTAAACAAAAACTTGAATGTCACACAAAATGTTGCAAGTGCCGGCAACAACATTGTTGTTGCTCATTGCACTGCTACAGTTAGCTGCCACTGTCGCTGTGGCAGCTGCCACAACTGGCAACGGCGACACAACAACAACCAGCATCTTGGAACGCCAAATTGATTCAAGTCTGAAGAATGCCAAGCTGATTGAGGGCAAAGTGCTGCCCGATTTGGTGGGACTGCAACGCAATCAGGAAGATGACAAGTGGCAACACATTTACCGGTTTATCGACGATGGCTTTCCTGTTTTAGAGCTATACGGCTATAAGACCAAGCCAGGTAAGTCTGAATGACAGACACACAAATTCAATTTAAAAGTTACTTAAAAAGGATTTAATTTTTTTTATATCTGTGAGTCACGGAGCAAAGACCATTCGATATTTTTTTTGTTTGACAGTTGATTTCAAATAAAGACAAAAAACACTCAAGAACTATTCACAATATTCTTAGTAATATATTATTCATAGTAATGTTAAAATACATCGATAGATCGATTTTCAACTAATATAACTAAAATATATATATTATAATAATTATTTTATTATAATTTTATGGCCTCAATTTTGATTTTGCAACAAAGGTGAATATGAAATTAAATTTTTTTCAACACTATCAGTTTTGTCGATTAGTCGACAGCTTGATTAATTTTTTAGATGTTACATTAATTAGCAAAAGATATTGATAATGCAATAATAATTAAGTACTTTAAATTATTAAGTAGCTGCTTAATATAATTCAATAAGAATAGTTATAATATTAGAAGTATGCATTTAATAGACAAGACGAGTTCGATGTAATACTAAAACTTAAAGATCCAAATGCTTTTTTAAGAGTAATTTTAAAAACTTTTTAAATTTTAATAAAATTAAATAAAAAATGTATAATTATAAGAAATACGCAATTTAATGAAAAATTCGATATAAAGAACTTAAAGATCACATATCCATTTTTTGGATAAATTTTTAATAAATGTAATCATTTTTTCATTTATTATACAATAAATTAACAATGTATAATTGTATATTATAAAAAATTTTCTTAGTATTTTGGTGTCTTGTTTAACTTCAGTAAATTTAATAATGTTAAACTTGTGAAAAATTGTGATGCTTGTGCCAGGCATCTGGTGAGCTAACTAACAGGCTATTAGTAAACATGGCTAATATCCAACTAAAGTACAGACATTCTAGTATGTGACTGCGATTTAATAGAAATATATTCCAATGCGCTGTGATTTGCAGAGCTATATAATAGCCAACTTATAAAGACAGAAGACTTGAAGCTAAAAGAAAGAAAATTAAATCAAAAGGGATTTAGATAGATAATATAAATATTTGTACAATATGTTAGTAGATATATTTGAATTCAACTCACCTGCATTTGTTTCTTAGGATTTTTCCTGAATTTGAGTAATTGATTTCCAAATTGTTTCTCAGCTGAGTTAATGGAGAGGCTTTGGTACATGAAGCATAGTGGATAAAGAAGACTTGAGGCAGCGGCCCACAAAAATTTCATTATCCTATGTTTATCATACAGAAGTATATGAAAGCTTATCATACAACTATTAAGTTCTAATATGAGAGCTATCCAGATAAATGGACGCAGCAATAACTCAAAGTTCTGTTTCAGTTTCATTAATGCCACATAATGATCAAGCAATTCTTTGTAAGCAGCAGCTGTGTGGCATGGTCTGAGATGCAAGTGCTGTTGATAGTAAGCGTGCAACAGAAGAAATCCAAGATGTGCCAGCAAAGAGAGAACAAATGGCTGAACGCCCACAAATAGCACAGCTGAAAGGCTGATAAAAGAACTGATTCGGGAATCAGATCCGATATAGGGAATATGATAGAACGTATTGTTTAGTAAACACTGGCATGGAGAGAGTTAAGGATTCTATCACATAAACAAAAAATATCCACCAATTAATGCATGGCGGACGTCCTTTAAGTCTTATAATTTCTCGATATATCAAAACAAATTCATCGAGAACGCACTGCACTTGATCCTTGTAGTATTTGTAAATATAGACTATGACCAGACATACGACTGTATTCTGATATTTCATGATCAGCAAACTGAGGAAATAAACCAATATTAAGGCATGATCGTTGGAATGTTCATTATCTGATATCGTCTCGAGGAGGTGCACGATAAACCATCGCAAATGAAGATAGATGACCAAAATTAGCCAGGGACGAAGCCAAAAGCAGTGCATCAATGTTACAATCAACTGCAGAACACGTCTCCTTCTGAATTTGCCACTTTGCGGCACATACTTGTAGATGTTGCAACCCAGTAGAGTTGTCACCACCTCCAGCACTCGCAGTATTATCGTCAGAGCCGACATGACACAACTGACTCAGACCTGGAGCCAATTCAGGAACCACTTGAGTGGGTGGTGCTTTGGACATGTGGCGACTTTGATAAATTGACAACTTGTCGGTATTCGCTAAATGACTGCATCATTTGTTAAATAGGCTCACTATCAAAAAAATATGGTCATGACCAAGACTAGTCCAAAAAAATTTGATAAATTAATGCTTACTATAGAAAAAAGTGAAAGTACTTGAACGGGGAGTAAGACACAGTACTTTCTTTACTATACGATGCTTTTGAGTGATAAAAATAAATTATCGCTTACCAATTTAACGAAATTTAAGAATTTGAGATGCAATTTTAAACTATTGAATATGCAAATGTAAAAGAATTATTTAAACTGTTTCATACACGGATGTTATAATTATAAGCAGACTGTTCTCTTTTATGTGAAAATGTACTTATACAGTTATCAGATCGCTTTCGTTATTCAAATTGAAAATCAACTGTAAATATACATATTTTTTATTTTCAAGCTTCGCATTAGGTTCAGAGAACTATATTTAGTAACTTGATATATTATTCTTGTACACGTACTCAAACTCGCTTTGCATAATGATGAACTCTAATGTTTGATAAGCAACACTCCCATTAAAAATCGCACGTGAAGGCATTTGAAATCAATGATATACTCAAAACCTAACTCTATATGCAAACAGTTGACTAGGTTTGGTATTAAACGAAATAGAAGGTTCATTGGCTCCTAATTATCTTAAAGGAACGATCTTCAATTTTGAAAATTTAAATCCTATTTTGTAAGTCTCTCTGATTTATTGTAATTTATTAATACTTAAACTAGTGATTCGAGGAAAGTGATCAGTTATCTGTTATAATTATAACCAATGGTAATATTTTATTCTAAAATCCAAAAATAATTTCTGATTCTTTATTATACCAATTATAGATATACCTTACACAATAATTATACCCAAAATCGATGTGCGCAGCATTGAGAAACCACGATTGAAGGAGTTCATGTTGGAACACTTGGTGCCTGGTAAAATCTTTGATAGTTACAATGCCGTAACAACTGGCAAGGAAGAGGAGGAGCCAAATGGTAATGGAAATGGACATAAAATCGTTTTTCGTAAATTGGAAAAGTCCCACAACAATGTTTGGCTACTCAATGGACAGCAAATACTCTACAAGCTTCGTATCAATGAACATTTGATGGCCATTGGAATTGATGGTTATTTGGGTGATAGAAAATCGCCCTACTCCAAGCGTAACATACAGGAAACGAACAAGTGAGTAACTTGTACCACCTTCTCCCTATCCAACAGACTATGCAATCAGTTTACACTTAGAGAAAATGAATTTATTTAAGTTAAAGTTCAATATGAAAAAAAAAAGAAATTTGATAATGTTGAAAATAATTATCTTATATTCAAATTAACTTTAAGAAAGATAAATTCAATAAAACTATTTAAAACTAGAAATTTCTCCGAGTGTAAGTCTTAATGCTAGCACTTTGTTTGCGGTCAAATAGTGCACTCATGCGAAATTTATCAGCACACAGACCTACAAAAGTTTTCTGGTCTAACTTTTATGCACACTTCCGTACTCCTTTGCCCCTCTACAACCCTCTACAACCCTCTACTGCCTTCTCATCATTCTCTGCAGTCGCTACAATGACCCACAGCCGCTGGAGCAGCCGAACATTACAAATGCACACGCCAAAGTGGAGCCCATTATTAAGGAATCAAAGGCCAGTCCATTGATGTCGTTTTTGGCCAACATGAAGACGGGCACAAAAGTGTTCCAACATTTTCTATCGAAAAGCAATCTGACACGCATTATGGATGATAATGCCTATACGGTTCTTATACCATCGGACAATGCCTTCCAACGTTGGCATCCCATCGATTGGGGATTTTATCCATTTAGTGTGCCCGAGTTCACCGAAAGTGTGTTGCGTAATCATTTCCTGCCCATGCAGCGTCCATTGCGTATCTCCGATGTCAAGAACGTGGATCAAATGATTGTCCATACCATGGGCGGTGAGGATGTGGTATTCCATGGTCAACGTAAGTTCATCATTTCAATTGATTTCACAAAATTCAAATAAATTTATGATTTGTATCAACAGCCACACCCACTGTGAATAATGTAAGCATTATGTCCGACTACACGCTCTCCAATGGCAATCAGGTTTTCATTATTTCCGAAGTATTATTTGTCTCCGAGGCTGTGGTTTCCAAATTACATCAGGTAACATACGCAAACACACACACACTCCCTTCTTTAATATATATGCTAAAGTTTAATATTATCACCGCAGATGCACAAGGATAAGGAAACGCCTCCATTGTTGGCATTCCCGTGGTTTGGTGCACAGTTTCTATCGCATTCATTCTTGGCCTTGGAGCGAGATTCACGATTTACGCAAATCACAAGGTGACATTTATTATTTATTGCAACCGAGGTAGTAATTGCTTAAGAGGGAAATTTAAGCAAGATGGGTACAATAGACTTTGGTTCAAGTTTTAGATTAAAAAGTTTTGTTAGTATTCCATATTAGAAGTTTCCTGAATGCTCGTTAAGATATTCTACGAAACTTGAGATTTGCATATATAGGATAATTTTTTAATAGGTGAATAATGGCTACAATTTGTGCTATTTTAAAAATATTTTACAATAGGAGAATTCTTGTTGAAAGATTAAAACAAAATTGTTGGAATATTTTACAAATGCCTATACATTTTTTTAAACACACACTTCAGATATCTAAACAATGCGGAAATCGCTCCACACATCTCTGGAGCCAACTATACGTTCTTTGTGCCCGAAGACAAGGCCTTTGAAAAGCTGGGCTTCGACAGACTCTCTGATGATGTTATGGTAAGTGATCTAAACAATTTCTGCACCAATATTTTATTTTAAATGTAATCTTATTTTATAGGCCTCGCAGCGTGGCATTAAGATGTTATTAAATCACTTTGTGCGTGGACGACTCTACAAGCGAGATCTGCGGGATAATGAGGTATTTGAGACAATTGGAGGTGGTCATCTGAAAATAACCCGAAATCCAGGAAGTAACTATACGAGCGTGAATAATGCACAGATTACAGAGAGCGAAGTGTTTGTCTATAATCTGGGCACCATGTACTATATAGACGATATACTTTATTCGCATATGCTTCGTGATCATATTACCAAATCGACTAAAACGAGATCAGATCGAAATGGTGGCGAGGCCGGCGGAGGTTCACGTAGTACCGTCCGTCCCAGCGATGTGGAGATTGTTCCCAATGAATTTGAGAGTGAGCACAATGGCGGCGATTATGCCATACATGGCGATGATGATGATTTCGAGGATGAGATTATAACGCCAAAAGCGTTGCCCGTCCAAATCTATGAGTTGCCCAAGTAAGGAATTGATTGATATATGAAATTGGATTAAATACTTGTATTAGTTTCGTGGGAAATTTGGCCGAGCCGTGAGGGGAGTTTGATATTGTGGGGAGTTTTAAATGTGTATGTGGACGCGCTTAAAGCGTTTTGTATAGTTCTGAGTTAATATTTTAAAGATTTTTTAGTTAATATTTAGTTTGCTTAAGTTTAGCATCGAAAAGAGGCGGTAAAACGACGTATACTACAAACAAAAAGAACAAATATATACCTTATCCTAAAGTAAAATGAACAAACAACTTATCAGCAATTTAAAATGAAGCTTGTAGACATAGCGACAAATTAAGAAATAAAATAAAATAAATAAAACACAGAAACAATTATATTATTGCAAAATTAAAAAATAAA
Source organism: Drosophila falleni (assembly GCA_035045575.1). Lineage (NCBI taxonomy): Eukaryota > Metazoa > Arthropoda > Insecta > Diptera > Drosophilidae > Drosophila > Drosophila falleni. Next base: position 2,383,222 of record JAWNOV010000169.1, on the reverse strand, counting down.
CTTAAAACAACTATATATACTTATATAATAATACATACATATATGTACTACGAGTATATGCAATTAGACGCTCTTCGGGTCTTTGTGCTTCTTTTGAGTCTAAGCATATAAGAGAGGAGAAGAAAGGGCATAGCGAAACATATCGGCTATTAACTAAAATTTTAAAATTGTCTGACATTTAAGAGAAAAGTAAGCGAAACTGAAACTTTGGAATTCATCGCAGCCAAGTGCAATAGTTGTGAGCAGAGTAATATCTATAATGAATACGAGCATATAATTATGGCAGATATTATACAATATTTTTAGTTTCTAATTAATATAATTATATGTATCTTTATCTGTGTATATGAGCAAGAGCAAGAAAAAAAAGCAATGAAAACGAAACATGCAATTTTATAATAGTTTGTTAAAACAAAAATAAAACCACAAAAGAGAACCAAAAGCCATATTTTCTTCTATAATTTTTATTATGAATTAGTTAAACGCAATACATGTAAGTATGCTTAGAACTAAATATATGTATATTTGGGAGTATTGTATATGATTCTTTTTTGGGGAATTTTGTATAATTCTTATATATATCTATATATGTATATAATTTGTTATATAAGTATGTATGTTTGCTTGTAAATAATACCTGTTATACTAATTGACTTAAACTAGAGTTCATCTCTTTCTAATCTTTTTTATCCTCGAAGTCGCAAAACTTAAAAAAGCAGAGTGCAGATGACATCTGACAATATTATGTAAACAGTATCAAATAATCTATTGTTTTAATATTATTCAGAATTGGATAGGAGGGCAGCATAACAGAACATTGGAACTTTAAATAAAATGCGTATTGCTTACATTTCTATGTATATATGTATGGTATTATGATTTTCTTATATAAGAGTAATGTGCATGATATGGCGCATTTGTATTGCATGTTTCTTTCTTGCTTTCCTTCTTTCAAAATATGGCCTTTACTTCTTGAAGTTGAAGACATACACTTAGATTTCTAGTAAATATATATATTCGAGCTTTGGTGGATCATCCCGAATCACAATGTATCAAATTCTACAAGTATTACATTAATTTTCTTAATCTTATGCTTTTTTTCATTTGCCAAACTTTTTGGGAGATCTAATTTTGATACCAAATACATAGTAAAAGTTCTGATCTTAAATTGTACATTAAAATTAGTTAAGTAAAATAAAATCGTGAAATTTATGAACGTAGAAACAAAACTGAACCGATGTGTAAGCTAATCATAATTTGAACAATATAGTTTTTCTTAATCGTTTGCTTCATGAGCGTTTGTATTATTGTTGTGTGCAGTTTGCTGGTTGTTAGTTGATGTGGCTGTTGTTGCAGTAACTGTTGTTGTTGTATCAGTCTCGTTATCACTTAAATTCATTGGCTCTAACGGCTCCACATCCAATTCAGCAACAATTTCCGCCGCTGCACCGCCCACAGCGCCATCCAAGTCATCGAGCAACTCAATAGTTGGCTGCTTGGGCTTAAAGCTGTTGTTATCCGCATTCAATTCGTAGTTCTTAAAGGGATCGGCTAGCTTCGAGGAGGATTTTGGAGTCACAGCCTGAGTTTGTGCCGCAGCACGTTGCATGCGTCGCTGTTGATTGCTGAATGTTGGACTCTCGGATCTAGCACGTTGCAACAACGGACGCTGTTGCTGCTGCTGCTGTTGATGATTATAGCTGACATCGCATTCCCTAGAACGTCCAAACTCAAAGCCATTTTGCCACTGCACATGCACATTTTCATACGATGGATCCTCATAGCGATAGCTGCCAGTCGTGAAATTATTCTGCCGCTTTTCGGCACCGCATCGCAATCTGCTCAAATTACTGTGCAAGGGACGAGCTGCGGCATTGACATCCCGACGCACGGTGCCGGCGCTGGCGCAACCTCCCTGAAAACGCATCATATCCTGTGGCAAAGGACCCAATCCCAAACGTGGTGTGCCATAAGGATTGGACATTTGAGACGCCACCGATGCCGTATCGCAGCTGACACAATCGCGCGAGAACATAAAGTTAAAGTCAATCACCTAGAAATTGGAAACAGATGATTAATATCAGTTAACAAATACCGTAACACTACTTCCATTCATGTTTAGTTTACATTTATGAAAATAATTGATTTCAAAATAATTTTAACTCGATAATTACAAAGAAACACGCAAGCCCAATTTAAAACACAACAAAAAATTTAATTTTAACAAGTCGTGAGCCTCTCAGAAATCTTACCTTGCACTCGGGTCCCTGGCCAATCCATAGGGGCAGCCACTTGTTGACCAGCAGCCACTGTAAACTGGATTTGGAAATACGATTCAATGTGCCATTGCCAGATTCACTCGAATTTGAGCGGGTATTGGCTCCAGTTGTTTTCTTTGCTAAGGCAGCGCTCTTTACAGTGGCTCCCGTTGCAGTTTTTTCGCCTCCACTTGAAGTGGCAGCGGCAGCCGTTGCTGTGGTGCTGCTGGACTCCTTACTGGCCTTGCTGGCAGTCTTTACTTTGGGTATGGCGCCAGTTGGACGCATGGAGGCTGTTGAGCTGCAAACACTCTCTGCATTTATTTGCTGTTCTTCTGCAGCTACTGCAGCAGTTGCCACGGATACAGCTGCTGTGGCAGGCCCTGCGGATGCTGAACGTGCTGCACGTTCCAGGGATACATTGGGCGTAAGTGGTGAAGTATGGTGTGCTGCAGCAAGGGCCGCCGCTGTCGTTTTGTAAATGTTTGTCATGCTCTGCGAATTCTCGCCGTGCAGGCAGCTGAAAAACGAGGAGGCGCTATTCTTGACCGGCACCTTGACATTGCCGTAATCCATGCCGCCAGCTGTGACAGCTGCAGCGGCGGCTGCAGCACCAATTGCAGCACTTGTACCTGCACCAGCGATACCACCTCCTACATAGCCCTGACAATTGGGCACATTGCAGCTGCCTGCGCCAACAGAACTCGTGCTCGGTGCCGCCGCTCCATTCGCATTGAGACGTATGTGACCCACGGTGCCAAACTGAGAGTGTCCCAGCACCGCATAGTGACCGCCGAGATTATAATGATCAATGTTGCCACACGATGAACTCAAATGCCTTTCAATGCGTCCAATACCGTGACCCAAAACATCCAAGCGTGTGTAGAGCGGCACACGACTGCCCGCACTACCAGCTGTGGTGCGATAAAGCGGCTCATCTCGTATCTGCTCATAGATATTCTCATAACGCATCGCATTGGCATAGGGGTAATTATAACCGTCAGTGGATTCCGTGTCATCAAAGCTGCGTTGTCGCTGGCAATTGTTTCGGTTGCTGGCATAATGTGGTGCACAACGCAAACCACTGCCATAACGATTGCCTGTGGAAGAGGGAAACGAGAGTTAAGCCTATTTGAATATGCAAATAAAATGAATAATAATAACTTGCAAGACATTAAGGTAATACAGTAGATTCTCACAATCTACAACCACATTTTTATGCCACATTCCTATTTGTTTTACTTATTCATTTGTATTTGCCAATGTATTTAATTATCTAGCTCTATTACCTGGATCATTTTAGTTTGTGAGCGTCTACTGTAATTAAATTAAGCTTCAGTCTTTAAATTGAATTACCATTCTGCATATCGATGCGAAAATTACGTCTGTATCCCAAACCAGAACGCACCGCACGTGGCACATCGTAGGCAGCTGATGTGCTTGCTGAACGATCGTATAAATCGTTGCGATAACTATTAATGGGCAATATGCGTGCTTGTTGCGGTGGTGAAGCTTGTTGTGCTTGCTGTTGCTGAGGTTGTTGTGGAACTTGAGGCTGATTGGCTTCAGTTGCCAGTAGTGGTTGTTGTTGTTGGGGTTGTTGGGCTTGTTGCGGCGGCTGTTGAGCTTCATCAACATTAGCAGGGGCATTGGCATTGGCAACAACTTGATTATTGTTATTATTATTGTTGTTGCTGTTGCTTGGCTGACCAATTGGAGCATAGATGTTCTCATAATGCGGATGATTTGCTGACGGTTGTGCGGGTGTTGGCGGTGTTGCTACAACAGCAACGGCACCAGCAACAATATTGCCATAAACAGCACCACCGACAGCGCCCTCCATGGTGCCCTCAGCTTGGCTATTTTCATCATCCAACAGCGCTATGGCCAGCGAAGCTGCTTGGCTGCAAAATCACAAATAACTTTAATACAGTTAAGAAAGCTACAATCGATTGTAATCGACAGTATGATACTCATTGCTTAGAAAACTAATTAAAAAACATTCAAACGTATAGAACGAAAAATAAATCAAAAAAGACAATTTATCTTTGGCAGGGCGAAGATTTGATACTCTTGCAGAGTCGTAATCAATTTTGGACCCCAACTAAAAAATAAAATTTTACAATTTAATTCAAGCTAATTTATATATAATATAAATTAATAAATATATAATTTAAATATTTTGACTTATACAGTGACTAGGTTCACCAACTTTAAACTTTTATAGCTATGTCAAAACTTAACCGATTTTTAAACCATCATGGTTTGGCCCCTAAGTTGATTCTGCATTCAATTTAATTAATTTAGTTCAAAAGTTGATTTTAAATTAAACGTACGTTGCCTGAGCAGAGTCAACGCATACAATTAAAAAAGGGTTCAAGCTCCACTTACCGTGCCAATGCGCCCTGCTCTTCCATTCACAAGGGCTTATCTATCATACAGACGCCCGCATAGCTGCGTCCGATGGTCATCAAAGCTGGTAGAATACGCCAGCTATCCGAATCCGGGCAGTAGACCTCAACGGAGGCTAAATTGGAGGTACCATCATCACCGCCCACCACATACAAGAGTCCATCGTGGGCAACAACGCCAGCGTTGCGACGACAGTAGGACATTTCGGCGACAGATCGCCAGGAGTTCGTTTCAAAATCATAAGCTTCCACAGATTTGCGAACCATGGGACCATCATGACCACCAACAGCATACAGGATATTATTAAGGACGCCAACGCCGGCACCGCTGCGACGGGAAGACATCTCGGCAACGGCGGACCAAATGTCCGTATCGGGATTATAGCGTTCCACGGAGGAGAGACATTGCCGAGAGAAGCCATCGTAGCCGCCAACCGCATATAGAAGACCATTAACCACACCAACTCCCACGGAACTGCGACGCGTGGACATCGAGGCAATGAAACGCCAGATTTCAGTCTTTGGATCGTAAACCTCTGCGCTGGAGAGTCCGGTGGTTCCATCAAACCCACCGACAGCATAGATGCAACCATTAACGACAGCCACACCGAGTGTAGAGCGCCGTGCCTCCATGTTGCTGCAGTTGGCCCACTGATCTGTTGCCGGGTCATAGACATCCACAGTGCGAACACGCAGGGATCCATTGAAGCCACCCACGGCATAGACTTTATCGCCCAACACGGACAACCCACTGCGGCAACGACGACTTGGCATCTCGGCGGCCTGATACCATTTCTCCTCCCTCAGATCATACCACTCCACGGAGCGTATAGCCTTCGGCGCCTGACCGCCAATCACCAGCAGAATCTTGGGCATTCCCACTGGTTTCCTGGGCACAGTGCGTGCCGACTTTGTTTCCGTTGGCAACAGATGATAGGTCAATGCCTCAATGATCAGATTCTTGCAGACAATGTTGCCCTCGAGCAAGAGTTCCTTATCCACACGTTGTGTGATGTACTCCTTCGAGAGGAACGGCAGACGCACATGCTCCATCAGGAGGGATGTGTAATGTTCCCTCAAGGGGACATCGTAGCGCAACCAGGCGATGACACATTCATAAACACGCTCCTCATTTGGCACCGAGATGCGATCATTGGATATCAAATTGATGACCTGTTCGTGCGTCAGATTAAGAAATTCGTCAAACTGAATGACTTCGCTGTAGAAAGAAAGGAAAGAAAGCCAATTAAAATTGTAATTTGTACCGGTACGGTTGGTGGTAAAGTTGCTAGGTCAAAGAGTTTCCCAACTTCCAAGTGTCATAACTTTGTCAAAACTGGACCAATTTTCAAGCGGAATGTCATTTTGATTATTGTTTGGCCTCTTAATTCATTCTGCATTTAAATTGAATTAATTTTGTAAAAAAATTTATTTTTCTCAAAATCATGGATTCGATGCTAATGGTCCCCCCTTTGATATTTTGAAAATTCAAAATTTTAATTCTCAAGTTTTCACGTTTAATCAACTCCTTATATCGTAAATAGTATAAAACAACACTTTAAATTTGTTTCTGACACCTTTCAAATTTCTGTAAAAAATCATGTGAAATTTGACAAAAATTTGACTTGTAAAGTTGACAGTCCAAGCAATTACTAAACTTCGAACTGTCATAACTTTGTCAAATCTTTACCGATTTCCTTGCGGAATACCATTTTGATCATAATTTGGCATCTCTATTGATTCTGCATTAAAATATTATTAACTTTATAAAAAAAATTGATTTTCCAATTTTTCCCGACAAAATCATGTACTCCCCCCTTTGACTTTTTTGAAAAAATATTTTTTTTTAAATTTTAAATCTTGAGTTTTCACTTTTAATCAACTCCTGGTGCCCAAATTAGTATAAAACTACACTTTAAACTTGATTCTGAGAGACTTCATTTTCCTGTAAAAAATCATGTCGAAATTGACAAAAAATTTGACTTGTAAAGTTGACAGTCCCAGCAATTCCTAAACTTCGAACTGTCATAACTTTGTCAAATCTTAACCGATTTCCTTGCGGAATACCATTTTGATCATTAATTTGGCATCTTAATTGATCCTGCATATAAATATTATTAACTTTATAAAAAAAATTGATTTTCGAATTTTTCCCGAATGGCTTATAGTCTGTTCTTAAGCGAACTACGTTAAACCGGTTTAAGAAGCCCTTACATATAAATGTAAGCAGTCATTAAAACTAATGATATTTCTATGATATCTCATTTTCAGTAAACGAACATGTAATTGCATTTAATATATACTTTAATACAAATTATTTGCAATGATTAATGGGTTTATTGAATACATATTTGATTGCCTGGGGATTATGTACTCACTTGAAATGTTGTTCAATGTAGGTCTCCGCATAGTTGAGGAGCTCGACGCAGCCATGCAGATCGGCAAATTCACGAATGCCCAAACAATTGCTAGCATCCAATTGGGTTTGTAGAAAATCACAGCAGGCATCTCTCACATCGGTGAGCTGCAGTAAATTGGCGGCTGTCAGCAGCACCTGGACATTATCCTCATTCACCTCCACATTTGAGGTGTACACATAATCGATGAGCAGCTCCAGAGCACGTGCATCCACGCTCTGTAATGTGATGCGCGCCTTGCGGGATTCCTCAAAACTGGTGAACATCGCATAGAAGTACGGACTGCAGGAGGCCAAGACCATGCGATGTGCATGAATCTCCACATCGTCAGCAACCAGAATGACATCACAAAGTTGTTTTTGCCTATAGAATTTATGATATATATGGTAAGAGAATGCTTTTTATTATGTTGAGTAAGGTCAGCAGGTAAAAGCTTAGCAAACACTTTCTATAAGGCCTCAACAAATAAAACGTGAATCGAGTACAGTGAAACAGCAGCGTTGGTTAACAACTAAAATCTCTAATAACGTATAAAATCTAATATTATATCATTCTATTTACTTGACATATTTTTTAAAAGATTAAATTCTCTAAAAAAAGACGACAAAGTTTCGTATGTTATATTTAAATAGAGCAAAGTTTATTCAAATATTTATATCGAAGGCTTTTGGTCAACGTTAAAATAAACCTTTTTTTTAGCATATTTAACAAATAATACTAAATTTAATAATAATTAAAAAAAGCTGATTTGCCGGTTTTTGCACGTCTGAATTATGTGTAACATGTTTAACAACTTTTTAATAAAATTTAATGGTATTTTAATTTAATAAAAATCGATGTACATAAATTGGAACCACGGTGCGACATTTTTAGGGCATTGGCTTACAACAACAGTAATAAACAAGAGACAGAAACCAGTTTGGCGCCAAAAAGTTTCCACTAAAGTAGTTTTCCATTTACACAGTTGCCCAAATCATCTGATACAATACGGAAGTGGGAAGTGACCGAATAGATGAGTGAAGGAGACAAATAACAAACAGTCCCAAGTTCAAGGGCATTTGAAACTAATGCGAAAATTAAGCGCTAATAACGAACAAAAACTAAAACAGACAAAAATAAAAATATACAAAAAAAAAGAACGCATCATCATAATAATGGCAAAAATCACAAAGTCGAATGTTAATGCGAATGGCCTCTTGACAAAAGCAAATAAAAATAAAATTTATAATAAAAAAAACAAATACAGTATGTCAAGTAATTGTTTAGACAACGAAAAAAATGTGTATAGAGACAGTCTAGATTTGATAATACAAATTTTCACAAAATAAGAAAAGCAAGTATTTAATAAAGCAAAATAATTAAATTTAGTTTTTTATTATTACAAAAGTTATTTATATATTTTATAATAGTTGCTAACAGTTCTTAGAACAAATTAATATGAATTAGATAATGAGATAATTAGTATTCGTTGTCAAAACAAATTTAACTAGCTGTATCTGTATTAATTTTTTACTATTATATTTATATTTTTTAGGTAGTTCTTTTAACCTTTAGCCATAGCAAATATTACAATACAAAAAAAAAACCAATTAGTTTTTCCTTGTCAAAATATATACTTGGCACACTGTAGGTGTGCATACTAACACTGTGCTCTGGTAAAGGGGACAAATAGACAAATAAAGCGTAATGCGCAAATATGAGAGGAAATCTGAGGCTGTGACGGACGGACAGATGGACGAATATTTGCAACTGCTGTTGACCATTGAGCATTTCAAAGATTTTTAGCAATTAATTTCATATTTCTGCCAAGACCAAAATAAACAAATTGTTAATCGTTATGTTTTTGTTAATGTTGTTGTTTTTGCACCTACTTGCGCATCTCGTTCATCGCGTCGAAGGAGCGCGCAGTGTGTTGCTCATTGTTGTATTGTCCCACTGTGCCGCGCTCCTTGCCGTTGGGTCGTTGTATGTGCTTCTGGGAGCTCTCGTCAAGACTATTTTGGCTTGCATAGCGCAATAAACAACTTCCTTCGGCGGCAGGATTTTGGTGATGTTGTTGTTGCTGCTGTTGCTGTATAAGTAGACGCTGGCGTTGCACCACGCCCACAGCGATACCTAGACCAGGTGCTGGCATTGCACCTGGTTCCATTATCATTCCAGGCACCGCAGCCGCACCCGCACCCGCTTCCACATTCTGTTGCTGTTGTTGCTGCTGCTGTTGTTGTTGCTGCTGTTGTTGTTGATTCTGTTGCAAATTGCCATTGCTTAAATTGCTCATAATACCGATCGTGTATTTGGTTAATAATGCAGTCAGAGCTATCATTCACGTTCACTGCATTCACACAGCACGCGCGATTGCGGAATGTAGCCAAAATTTTCTTAGCAACTTTGCAACTTGAGCTCGAGCAAAAGTAAAATTTATAAACGCACACACACACACACATACGACATTTTTCGAAATGTGTGGCAGCCTTGCTTCAAACAAAACGGCAGCCTTGGTACACAGCAAAAGATCCGCTTCTATTTTTAGATCATTTTGCATGATGTATCTTATTTATTACCTGTATCAACTCATCTGGCAGCCTTGGTTCCCAGATAACGTGTGGCTCCCTTGGTCATTTAAAAAAAGATTTTGAAGCCATAATTTTAAAATTTTTTATAAAATTGTGTTAGAATATCGTAGATTTCGCTTATGTTATTAGAATTAATTTATATAAATATACCCTCGGCGATATGTTGAAGCACCAAATAGTTATTTACTTTATTTAGTCTAGTTTAAAATTAAAATGGTGTATTTAAATCTTGAATAATTAAACACTGCTTAAAATTTGCGCCAAGCTATCAGTTAACAGCACTGTTACCGACTTAACAGCACGTGCTTAACATAAAAAATACCAACTGCAATCAAGTGGCAACGCTATGCATATCGATGACAACTGCAAGCTATCGATACGTGCATCATACTTTTTAGGGCGGTGTTCGTATTTTGTTTTCTTTAATTATTTTTTCGTCAACAAGAATTGGTTAATTCAGATTGGTATTTGAAATGAACACAATGGAGAAGTGCGTACTGGCTGTCGTTGTGCTGTGCTGTGTGCTGCAAACAGGTAAGTCGCATGCGCAGCCCGCGTCTGCGTATAACAACAACAGCAACAATACACATAAAACAAACTAATGTTTTCTCTCCGTGATGTCTCACAGTTTATTCAATAAAATGCTGGGATTGTCGTTCGGACAACGATCCCAAGTGCGGAGATCCCTTCGACAACAGCACACTGGCAATAACAGATTGCCACCAGGCTCCTGAATTGGAGCATCTGAAGGGCGTACGTCCGACCATGTGCCGCAAGATCAGACAGAAGGTGCACGGGGAATGGCGTTACTTCCGGAGCTGCGCCTATATGGGCGAGCCGGGCATCGAGGGTGACGAGCGCTTCTGCCTGATGCGCACTGGCAGCTACAACATCTTCATGGAGTATTGCACCTGCAACAGCAAAGACGGCTGCAATGGCGCTGGTCTCCAAAGGAGCAGCTGCCTCAGCGTCATCCTCGGCACCTTTGCCGTTGGCCTCGTCGCGCACGTCCTTCGACAGTAGCAATAATCTTGCGTAGCTATAGCAGAAAACGTCCAAAATTTTATGTGTAATAATCTAAATGTGCCTTCAAACTGGACTCGAATAGAAGAACTCTTAACATATTGGAACTTATGTCCGTCCTGACTTCACTTACACACTTAAATACATCCATCCATACATACATATGTATTTATTAACATATTTGTAAACATATCTCTTCTCTGAGTTCGCATTCCGTACCGCATAAGCTCAATATGTATTGTCCCCTTTTTTTAATCTGTGTAGTTTTTATGCAGTTTTACAAATATTTAGTTTAAGTGACGAAAAGCTTACAACTTTTATTGTAATGCAAAATAGTTTAACCATTTTACAACTGAATAAACGATTTGAAAATGATATTTCTTCTTTACAAGTAAAGATGAATTAACGATTTTAAATAAAAAAGCAAGTACGAATATTTAGTTATTCATTTTATTTTGCTTAAAACGAAGGTAATTGTCTATTATGTAGGCCTTATCTCAATAAACAAAAACAAATAGGGGGTGATTTATGATGAATTTAGCAGAAAAAATTAGATTCGGAAAACAATTAATTTTTTTTGGGAATGTAAATTGCGAGCCATAGACAAACATTTTTTTTTGAAATCGCACTATTATTATTTCCAGATTCTTGACCCCTTGTATTCATAATTTTTCATGAAATTTTTATTCTATTGAGATTTTTTAAATTAAAATTAAGACGACCATTAGATGTAAATGGTAAAAAAAATAATAAAATCGACAAGTCGAAGAATAGTGCTGGTAAACGGTCCACAATAATGACAAGTTGCACAAAACAACAATAAAAGAGTTCATTTTGTATGGAAATTTCAAAGATTTTAAAAAAACCAAATGAGTCCCCAATCTAAATTTTTTCTGCTAAATTCATCATTAATCACCCCCTATTTGTGTGTTTTTTTTTAGATGAGGCCCATATAATAGACATTTACCAAAACGAATTTAGTCATGACGGTTTATTTTTGTTAAATGTGAGTTGACAAATTGGTGTTCATATTTTAAATCCTCTCTCATCTTGATTGCAACAGCTCTAGTTTTCGAGACAAAGCTGAAAAACTTAAGCTTAGACAAGCAATCTGACTTCTAATATGAAATCAGCATCTTGAGAAAGAGTATAATTTCAGTCATAATTTTGCATGCCACCAGAAACAAAAAAAATAAACGGCTGCGTATCAAATAGCTGTCAATATGAGCGATTGGTCTAAAATTAAGTTGCAGTATGAAAGAGTTTTTTGTTTTTCTTTACCAAATTGAAGTATATGCATTTAAGTTGGTTTTGTATATCCTGACTGAAGTTGGTTCAGATCGGTCCACTATGTCATATAGTTGTCATAGAACCGATCGGTCGAAAATCAACTTCTAGTACAGAGTACCTGAGCACAGGTCGGAGTCCCATTTTTTTTTTTTATTAACAAGGATCACAAGGATAATTATTATTTTTCATTTTTAAACTTTTTATTATTATATTTTGAATTCATGGTCGATCGGAATAACTATATATAAGTAAAAATTCAGTTTTTAACAATTAATTTTATTTTTGTAATATAAATAAAATAATAGTTTTTATTATTTAGATCGACTATCAATCTGGTTGTAGTTTTATTTTTTGATTTAGTTCTTGGTATTTGATGACTTTCGTCAAGTTTCGCTAATTGATCGAAATTTGAAGTGTGGTTTATCGAGCTTTTGTCATCCTCCTTATTTTCCGTGTCTTTGTGTGTGTGCGCGTCAGCTCGGCAATTAATTTATGTACTATACGTTTTTAAATTGTTATTTAAAGTCTGATATTTGATGTAAAACATTGTTAAGTGAATCGGTTATTGTCTGTTTGTCAAGAACAATTTGTAGGCGTACATTTTAAAGCGTTAAATTTGTGTTTTTCATATTCTGCAAATTTTTTCCGAGCAGAAAAAGTGCCGTTACTTGGACCCACCAGAGTTGCCAACCTTCACTTAATTTTTTTTTGCTTGCGTGCTTTTTGTGTGTTTATGTGTAAAATTTAACTATTAAACAACCATAAATAAATAAAATAACATGGATTTTGAGGAATACTGGATGGATTGTATTTCCAATTACATGAGGTTAGATTTGTAAACTTGTTCAACACACACACAGTGTGTCAAGAAATTATTTTGACAAATATAAAATGCGCATACCTCTTTTTTTGTGAAAAAATGTGTTTTTTTTTAAAATCAGTTTTAATGAACTATTAGAAACTAAAATAAAATAAGAAAATTAACCCAATGCAATGCAAAACAAAATATATGAGTTTTTGCTTTGTCAAACAATTACTTGACTGACTGTATGTTTGAGCCATATGGCTTTAATTATTTTTTGGAATTTATTATTTAAACGAAATAACATTTAGGATTACATTTCACTCAATTTGTACAAGAATTCAATTTAATTATAATAATAATGCTTCGGTTGTCTTAGAGCACAATTTGCACGGCGAACATCGCCAGCAGCGCTGCCGCACTCAATGCCATATAACGTGCAGCGCCGGAAGCATTACATAGATCTCCCTTGCAGGTATAACAGCTCTGTACCTCGCGACTGTGAGTCACAGTGCACTCATTGTCCTTCTGTCCCAAGATCTCAAAGTGACAGTCACGGGACACAATTTGGCCGGCGCGATCTGTAAACAAATGAATGAAAATTATGTAAAAGCTCAGCTTAATTTTATCTGCTTGCTCTTTGTTACTTATTGATTTTTCAGGTATATTGCTGCTTAAATGGTAAGCTTATTACTTTTATTTATTTAAAACAATCCTAACAATTCTTTTTAATTGAAATATTTAGATTGAATATGTTGGTAAATTTTTTGTATCTAAATTCGATGGAGTCTAAACAATGCTAAGAAGGGTTTGAGCTTTCTAAGTACAGAAAATTGCAGCTACCACGATTAGAAACATCATAAAGCGCTTTATTTAACACCTGTCTGTACAGCTTGTCGAATTATGTATAAATAATTAGCTCTAATTAATTTATTACTTAAAACTTTTAAAGTTAATTTATGATCTGCAGATATACTCGTTTTTAAAGCAAATTTAATCTTAATTAAACTGTTTATGATTGTAAGTATGGTCTCTACTTTCAAACTGCATTTATGGTTTTCAGCATAAAAATAAAATATACTGCACGAGTAAAAGCTTCTCTGAATATTCAATATTAAGTTGAAATTAAAGTAGCGAAACGTGTCTTTTAATTGTTGTTCATAATGCAAAAACAAATAATTTTATTGACTTTGATATTATCTCCTACCAATTCTTAATTAACAACAAATATTTTACCAAATGTCTATTTTAACTTGGTGATGATCTCCAATTTATTTTAACTTTGGTATTTCAATCTGGTTCTTAATCAAACATTACTAACTTAATTAATTATCGTCTTTCATGTTATATTTTAAAATATGCCCCTGCGAATTCTTGATTCGATTAAAGCTCAATTTGTGTTCAGTTGTGGTTGATTAACGTTGGGCTTTGCGTATATTTTCATTATATTACTTTAGGCGTGCGGCCAAATTTTAAACCCACACAAAAGCTTTATTTCTGTCAACTGATTTGCATTCGCAGCGAGTAAGCTAAAAAAAATACTACGCGTAATCCAAGACTTTTTTTGTGTGAGTTACTTTGAGACATCCATATGTTAATTGACTTTGGCCTCCAATTTTGAGACTATAGACTACGACATATATACGCAATGACATCACTCATATTTATTTGTTCTGTTTCTTTTTTTAGGTGCGTTTGTTTATGCTCAATCTTCTCATCAAGTGGTGGTAAAGAGAGAGAGTAGTTTGCTTTTACTTACCACTTGTGATCACCCTGTTGCATCTGGTCACCGGCTGCAGTTGTTCCTGGGTGCTGGGCCTTGGCACAAAATCACAATCCACTTGACGGATATTGGAAGTCGCATCGATTTTATCCTTGGCGCAATTGGGATCCGTCAGAGATTTGCATTGATAGCACTTAATGGCAGTTGCTGTGAAGTGTAGGAACAAAATATTTCGTTTAACGAGTGACAAGGTTAACAGATATAGATATAGATATGGATATTTATATATTAGAGATGTTATTCTCCCATTTGCTCAGTTACAACCAGTTTACCTGAGTCGCCCTCTGTCTGTTACGCTTCGTTCATTACGTAACGCCTTCAGTACGTGTAAATCAACATTTTCAATTATAAAAGTACATAAAACGTGTGTTTATTTGTTATTGCAATGAAGTCAGCTTTTTATTTATATCATGTCTAAATGCACTAAAATTTGTATATCTATTGTCTCAGAAATTTCTGAATATTTATGCATACTAATGACATTCAATGTAGAATTATTTATTTGCATTTGTTGTAATTTTTAAATGGCATATTTTCATTTTTATGGTTGATTTATTCATCAAACTTTAACACCTTTCAATTATTTAATTTTATCACACTTCAGAAATTCTTTTTTTTTAAATTTTATTTGATTTTATTTTTTGTAAAAATATGCGCTTTCTAAACTTCTCTGCCTGTAATATTCAATTTTAGATGATAGAAAATAAACTGGTTTTTCCTTTTGAGCTTTTCCATAATCTTTGACCTCATTGCGCACAAATTGAATTTGCTCTAAACTATTTTGAATTATAACTATAAACTTACCACTATGCATCAAGCACATGGCAATTGCAATGCAGACAAACACTTTTTGCATCATTTTTGTCATATAAAATATATATATTTTCTATTTATTTAAACTTTTGAAGAATACACAAATAAGAAACGCGAAAAACGCTTTGAACACTTTCGTTGTCGCTGAACAACTGAAAGCGCATTTTGTTTGTTTGCTTTTACGAGATCTACACAGTTTATTTTGAGTGTGAAACGAATAAAGCTTTGCTCAGTAAATTGTTTAAATGAATTGACTCTGAGTGAAACTCAAAACGGGTTCAGCTCGCAGCGTCAGCGTCCGTATAAACACAATTTTTACTATAATAGTAAAGTCTTTTAGCAAAAAAGACTAAAAAAAACTATGTATTTTGTTTTGATCGTCAGTTTCGCTTGAACTTCTGAATGATTTAAGACTGTGGGAATGTCTTTGGATGTGTGATGCTGTGTGTGCGATTCTACTGATTGTTCTAGTTTTTTTTAATTTGTTTAAATATATTGCAAATGAATATGCTTGATATTCGTCACAATTTTTTGTTGTTTATTTTTTTGAATATCTGCGCTGTGATTCATTTTTAAATTAATTTACCATTATGTAACTTAAGAAAAACGCTTCAAATAAAACTTAAAGTTATTTGTACCAATATATCTAGATGAATATTTATATTTATTGAATAGAAAGCTGCTTGAATTATGACAGAATTGAATATCAGTAGGATTTTGTCCAAGATACAGAATACATTGTGTGGCAATTAATCGATGACTTAAACTGAAATTAACAAGTTTTAAATAAAGTTCTGGTAATAAAGAGTTATTTACATATGTTCGTAGTATAGGCATATTGGTATCTGCTTAAGTTTAATTGCAGTAGACTCTTCACTTAAATATTATTTCATTTATTATTTTATCTCACAATTCCAATGTCAGCATTTTGTAGTACATGTAAACGTTTCAATAGCATGTTCTGACCAAGTATTTACTGCATTGACTGACGGGTGGTGTCTGCGTTTCAGCTGTATTATCCATGCTGATTGCCATTTGTTGTATGAAATTTGAGCTATCGACTCGTTGAAATTTTTCTTGTCTGTTGTCTTGGTGATGATGTGGACTTGAGGCACAATTGAGCACACTGAATGCAGCTCAGACAGTATTGACTTTAAGTCCTTATAATAAAATCATGAGAAGAGCTTCTCTTTTTTTTTAAAGCGAAGTGAACAATGTATAGCCGATTAAATTGTTGGTGGCGTGTCGTCTGGTTATCAATCAGCTGACAATATTTAAGTACCGCTTATTCAATTATTTTTTATTCGTTGACCTATGGAAATTTACAAAATTTTTGCTCTTCTCACTTGTTGACTAAAGCTTTAGCGTTTGCTTTCTGAGTTTGAGTTTTCTTTTTTTTCTGGGTACCTGTTTCAATTGCGCAGTTACTGAAATAAAGCTCGACTTCGGTGCAGCTTTTAAATTAATCTATACGTCAAACTACGAGAATATACGAGTATAGCATTTAGCATTCATTTGCATGTTTCGATGTTTCAATCATTATGTTTCGAAATAAATTTGTCACTTTGATTTGAAGCAATTCAAATTAACAGCATGGTAAATCGATATGCATTGTCGCTGGATAACAATTGCAAAATTTTGACGTTGTTCAGTATAATTAACAATTTATTTGCTAATGAGCGAAGTTATAGACTAGAAAATATCCTGTAGTTACCATTTCCTTGCGACTTATAATTTTTTGAGAAATAATTTAAAATCTGTCTAAAGTAAAACTATTTTTATGGAAATATTATTTTGTTATTTTTTTATTGTGAAAACTTTATCTCACAACTAATATAAAAATTTTTGTACAGGGTAATTCATCCCATTGTATTCTCGACAGTACGTATGCGTAATGTACCTTACAGAAAAAATTTGGTTATAATATAGATTATTGTAACAGTTAAACTTTGTAGATACGTCATAGAAAATTCACATATTTTCAAACGTTTTTAATACAGGGTATTTGGACTTCATAACTTTGGATGGCCAATTCACCCACCAAATAAATATTGTGGACAAACAAATTTCAATTTTCGGACGCAGTGTGTGTGATTTTTTTAGTTCAATATTTCACTTTGAGACCAATGCAAATCATTTTACTAGTTAGCTGTTCATTTCCACATAATGACACAGGCACAACATTTATATTTCAATAGTGGCCGTTGCCTTGATGATTTATTAAAATAGAATATCTTAAGCCGATTTGTGTTGCTCTTCATCATCATCATTATCATCATCATTGGCAACAATGAATTCTGATTGAATTTTTAACCAATGAAAAGCGCTCAAAAAAAAAAGTACACAATTTTTTCCATCATATTTTGGTTGCTTGACTGATAGTTGTTGCATCAAAGGGGAGAGGGAAAGGAGGTGTTGCAACTACTCCTGGTCCTTCTGTTGTTGCTAGTACCGTTTGTGGTTCTGTTTGTGTCCGTCTTCCACTGCTTCTTATTACCCTGGAGATAGCGCGTCGGGTTAGAATTCAATTATATGGAAGCATAGAATTTGAAAGATAGAGATGCCACAACGGCAAGACCATTCAAAATGCAAGTAAGCTGGTTATACCCTGCAATTGCGGGTTATAAGGGCGATATCAGTGTATGGGAAATTAAATTTGTTTCAATTTTACATAATGTCCTTAAAAGATATATGTATCTTTTACAAAAAATATGTATTAAATTCAGTTAATGAGACCATGCTTTACAGTGTTAACAAACAACATTTTAAATGCTCTTATGAAACTTAAGTTTTAACGTTTTATATCTGTTTACAGGGTATTCATATCTCGCTCACTCTAGCAGCTTGCAACTATCCTATTTGTTTGGTTCTTGTTATCAGCATTATTATCAGGCAGTGACTGTGGCTAGCTTGTGGATGACTCATGTCCCACAGTCCAATGTCCAGTGTCTGTTGGCCATTTTGCAATATGATATTTATAGTTATTTTCTACTTATATTATTTTCAATCTGCGCATTGCTTGTTGCACGCTGCTTTGGCTCCATTGTTGCCAAAGATTTCCTGACCACAGAATTTGACTCGGTCTGCACACAATTTTAATAAGGCAAATCTCTGCGCTGATTTTACTTCTCTTTCACTCCCCATCTATTTGTCTCTGTCTAGTCTGTAGGTGGGCAATGTACATTCAATTTGATTTTCTAGACTTCATTCCAGAACTATTGTCATTTCATTTGGAAAACTTGCTGTTGCAGAAACGAAGCAAATTTCCAATTTAAGCTCTGGACTTTTGCTCTGCATTTAATGGCGTGTTGAGAAAAAAAAAACTAACGACTAGCTCATAAGTTATAATAGATGAGAGAAGGATACGAAAATGGAAAATAGCAACTAGAAACAGAAACAGAAACAGAAAAATAGGAAGCATTTCCAGTTTGTCCAACATAAACAAATTGTTTGGCACTGTTGTCTTAAAAGAAACAAAACGCCCATATAATCTGTTCAATAACTTGAAAAATCATTGGCAATAAATCAAAGTGACTTGCAGGAAACTGGCAGCCACCAGAAACAGAACCAAGCCACACATAACCAAATTGCCTGACGCTATTGTAGTTGACTTGAATTGAGTTTGAATCTGCTCTTTAAGTCATGTCTAGCTGGCGGAATTTCAAATTCAACACATGGGCGGCATAAATTTTCGCCAACATTTTGCGCAAAATCAGCAGAAAATCAAGAAAACTAAAATTTTGAGTGGATAATCAAAGTATTGTAGCAAATACTCTTTCTGAGAAAGCAGAAGCTCTTTTATAAAGTAATATTTGGTATAATAGGTTTGTTTTAGTAATAACCGAAGTTCAAAAGACATAGCCACAGATTGTTTTATGTAGAAATATCATATTTAATCGAAAAATATTACAGAAAAATATGTGTTTCTGTATGAGTTTATAAAATGCGTTAATAAAAATTTCCTTGTTTGGACGTATGCAATAGATTTATTTAATAACTATTTAACATAATATTTTTTCTATTATATCAAACTGGAATAATATTCCTAACTTTTCATTTTTCCTTTATTCTATAACTTTATTTAAGAACCTCACCTGAGATTTGATTTTTTTTGTTTGTTTGCAATCTCTTTGGAAATCTAAACTACCCAATGCTAGAGCACTATCAATAAACTTGTGTGGGGTTTTGAGTTCTTTTTCTAGGTTTTTAACGCAGCCGTTAACACATCATTTTTGGGGATGTGGCAACGTTTCCATTATCTTTCACTTGCGATCAAATGAAGTGTGCAATGTGTTGTCTCTGTCTCATTCTCTGTCTGTATATAGTATATCTGTGGGGTGCATGTTTTGGGTCGCCTCAGATGCTCCGGCATGAAATGAGCTGGTCGAGAGGTGCTCTGTGTTCGCTATTCGTTTCTCGTTCTCGGCCTCATCCTCATCCTCATCCACGATTTTCTCCTTGTTCTCATGGTCGAGTCCGTGTCCTGTCCACGTTTAATGTCACTCGCAAAGTCGCAAATTGCTGTGCATGAGCTTTTTATGTTCATGCAAATGTCACCAGTGCAGCAGCACTGACGTTGCCAGGACTACGAACTCTGGACTAAGGAGTATGGTCATCGCAAGGGAGATGGAGGGATAGCTAAGGAGTATGAGGTATACGTAATGTGCCCGTTTGCCCGACCTTTGTTTGGATGCAACGAAAAATGCACTCAAAAGTTTACACAGAAAGGCCATAAGTGGCCCGGGACGTAGTGGACATCCTGTTCTGTTCTGTACTGTCCTGGCCATGTCCAATCGTCCTCTAGTCCTGTCCATTTGCCTGTTTGGTAATTTTGTGCTTAGTGCTTTCCGACGATGGCACCAAAAATCTCTCCGTTGCTTTCTATCTCTTGTTTTCCGCTTAAAATCAGATGTCGAAATAATTTGCAACACGCCGTGGCACATGAAATAGGGACATGGACAGAGGGAGACCAAGCGGGGAGCTCTCTCTGCAAAAGTGGCACGTGTTTATGGGCTTTGGACAAATGGCACATTTGTTGCTCAGCAGCAGCTTAGTAGACAAAACAGCTCTCAAATAAACTGAGAAGGGGGATAAATTAAGTGGATTGATTGAAATAGCAGGAGATAAAGGGAAAATAAAGATAGAAACTGGTTAAAAATAAAACTAAACTGCTAACGTCATATGCCATGTGAATTAAAGATCACAGATTAAATAATCTTTGAAAATATAAACAGAAAGAGGTCTCAAAATAAAAGTTTTTGAATTTTCCAAATTTTAGAACAACAGAACCATGGCTTCGTTAGTCGAAAAATAATAAAATTTTCTTTTTGAACAAAATATGAATAATGAATGAATATAGGGGCCAAACCATGATCAAAATGACATTCCGCTTGAAAATCGGTTGAGTTTTGACAAAGTTATGAGAGGTGGAAGTTTTTGAAAAAATGTTAAGGGGCATATATAGAAAATTTGATAACAGAAAAAAAAAAAAAAAAAAAAAAAAAAAAAAAAAAAAAAAAAAAAAACAAAAAAAAAAAAAAAAAAAAAAAAAAAAAAAAAAAAAAAAAAAAAAAAAAAAAAAAAAAAAAAAAAAAAAAAAACAAAACAACAAAAAAAACAAAACGTAATTTTTATGAATTATGAGAGATCAAAGTTTTTGAAAAATTTTAAGGGGTAGGTATGAAAAATTAGATGAAAAATGGCTTAGAGCCGAAAAAATATTAAATTTTTGAGATGATAAAAATTTAAATGCATAATTGTTTTGGAGGCCAAATCATGATCAGAATGACATTCCGCTTGAAAATCGGGTCAGTTGGTCAATGGTAAATAGGTGTCACGACTTAAAACTTAATTATAATAGTATTAATTCTAATGTGAATACAAAAGCCAAAACAGTTTATTGAGATTGAAAATACGTGCTATAATTTTTCAGCAGCTTCAGAAAATGCGTGTAATTATATTTTGTTAACAATTTAATATTCTAATTGCTTTTGGCTAATTGACCTAAATATTTAATCAGCTATTGTTCCATGCTCAACAAGTTGCAAATTAAGCATTTTCACAGCTTGTAGCATAATTGGCAAAAGCCTTTGAGTAAATTTCCGCACGAATCGATAAAATAATAATAAAATCAAAAGCAACAATTTGACACAAATTTGCTCGGGAAATGTAATTAATGAATGCAAGCTACACTTTGAATGTAAACTACAGTCAATCTCACACATGCACACACAGATACACTCACACACATTCACAGCAACTAAATGAAAGCTGACAACAGAACAAGCGACAATGAAATTTCGACACAATATTGAAATGCATTAAAATAACAAAAATAAACACTTAACTGAATCAAATTGTGTCATGAGGAGATAAAGAGAGACAGTAAGAGAATGAGTGAGAGTAAAAGAGACACATCTGCTGGATACAACAACAAAGTTAATTAAATTGTGCACTGGTAACAGCTCTGGAAATTAAATCTATCTGCCAGATGCTAGTGTGCATTTACCAGTACATGAGATGGCATAGATACTCGTACATGGGCCTAATGTGTTTACATAATACAAATAATGTGAAAATAACAATAAATTAAGCCAAGCAGCAAACAAGGCGAAAGCAAGGACAAACACAAACACACACACACACAAACAAACACATTCTAGCATACAAACCAAAATCGAAATCCAGGAGAATAATGCCAAATACAATATAGATAGATGCGAGAGTTGTTTAATCTACATTCAACACGCAAATGCGCGCAATTGATATAATCAATAAATTATATCAGTAGGATACATAAATACTCTAGTCGATGTTTACAGGTGAATAAAACTAAGTCCTAACAAAACTTTAAATACAGAATAAAATTTTAGCAAAAACAAGAATTTGAATTAGTTCTTAGCCAAAACAAGAAAAAAATATTAATCTAATACGTGCACTGAAATTAAGTATCGTTTTGTCAGTTTTATTTATTTATTTTTATTATATAGTAAATAATATTACAATTCTTGCATTTAAATCTTTATCGAAAGTCTGCGTTTACAAAAGACCCTCGCATTTGTAATATGCATTGGGGATATCAATGGCAACACAGCTGAGCTACCCAAAAGTGCAATAAATTAAAAGTTTTTGCCAACGCGGAGGCGAGAGAATCGAAATAGATTCGTTATTATTATCGTCTAAATGTCAAAGCGCATTAAAATCAAGTGGGTTGAACGAAGCTAACATTGAGGCTGAAAAGCTTGGGACGATTGCGAACAGCTGTAAATGTAACTGTATGCTGTAAGCTGTAAGCTGTAGCCTGTAACTGTAAATGGCGCCGCAGCTGAGCAATCGTGGCAATAAACCACGAATCGAAATTCGCTTCAAGCTGCTGTCTCTGTGTTGGCTACCCAGAAACACGGATATAAATTTCAATTTCCGACACCCTAAGTGGCGGGGCAAATGAAATAACATTTTCATTTAACCTGCATTCGATTTCAGACATGCACACACACACACACACACACAGAGAGAACTAACGTATATGTGTGTGTGTGTATGAGTGTGTGCATGTCCATTATCGACTGCCGCTTCAACTGTTCGCCTGTACAGATGCTTCAGCTTGTGCTCCTGTTGCAAGCTCAGCAAAGTGCGGAGCTTGCCTTTTGCATTACAGATTGCATTCCTCTCGTTGCATGTTGTCCAAGCATCAAACACGCAACGCCAGGAACACATAGGGAGACAGTTATCCTGGCAGAAGGAAAGGGGGCGACAGTGGGACAGTGGGAGAGGCAAACAGGCTGCAGTCCTGCACATGAGCATCGGCAGACACTCATGAAATTGGCCATAAATAACATTTTCTTTACATTTCATTTGGATAGCCGTGCATCCGAGTGCTGCAGCTGCTGCTTCCTCCCTTTCCCCTCCCTTTCCTCTCTTCTCCCTTTCTCTTCGTCTACTGCTGCTGGCTCTGCTTCTACTTCTTAATACTGTTTGGCTGGCTTCGTGGCAAGGCGGCTTAACCATCTGGGCGTGGCTAAGTTGCAATTAGCCACAGCACTAAGAGTAAAGTCCTTTCTTCACACACACACACATCACACACACACACACACACGCACAACACTGGCCGATTTAAAACTCTGTTTACTTTGCACACTTGAATTGGCTGTCGATTTGCAGCTTTGACGCTAATTAAACTTGATTTTTTGGACGGCACTTGCAGCTGTCTTATTGGAATCTCTTGAGCTTGAATTTTCTAAGATGGAAAATTTCTGCCATTGGCAATAATTCAATGTTGGATTATTTGGAAATCTAGTTAGCAATTAAATGTGGTTTGATCTTAGGCAGGCATCGGATTATTTCTGCCAAGTCAAGTTCAAGTTAATAAAAAACTAAAGAAAAATTCTTTGTGGGAATAAAACATTTGTAGATAAAGTTTAGCTAAGCTTACTTTTAGAAAATGTATAGAATTCTAAAAATAAAAATTTCTATTTATTTTCTGAAAATTTAAAAGTGTTAAGCAAGTCTTGTCGCACGTTGTATTTGAATATTTAATAAAATTTTAAAAAGATAAATCGCTTATGAAATATATAGAATACCTATAGTATTTTAATAAAAAACTTTCTCAATTAATTAATAAGAAAAGTTGAGAGAAGTTTCATATGTATAGTTTAAGAATAGTTTATAAATATATTTTATAGTAAACATTTCCCTTTTCTAAATATTTAAATACGACAGCAAGCGAAGCACATAAACGAGCTAACCGAAAGTAAAAAAAGGGCCAAGAAAAATCATAAGAACCAAAAACGAACAAAATGTGAGGGTAAAAAGAAAACTTATTGCTGTTCGGACTGATTTCCCAATGGAAATCAGTTTAGCAGTTGGGCTAAGGAATCATAAAAATATATATATGAAAAATATTAAATCCAACGACAAAATCAAAGAACATGACATGAAGAGCGTTACGCATACGCCGTGTGTAACGCACTTTTCAAATGTTGTAGCTGTTGTTGTTGTTGTTGCTTGTTGCTGTTGTTGTTGTTGTTGTTGTCGATTGGTCGCTTGCTTTGCTTGTTCACTGGCTCAATATTTTCTATAAAGTCTTTGCTGTGAATGCCTTTTAGTCCTGCGGCAGCTGCTCCTGCTCCTTACGCTAGTGTGTTCTTAAGTGAGGAGTAAGGACACTAAGGCAGTCTACTCTTGAGTTTATTTCATGCATTAAAAGCTTTCAGGCTTTCTACATGTTGTTCTAGATGCTGTTGTTGTTGTTGTTGTTGTTATTTCTATTGGTTTTTGCGGCGTGGCAAAAGTTTTGCAGCATTTATAGACTTTTCCTACAGCTTTTCTCAACGACGACCTCGAATGCGGTTTTTGTGCCTTCTACATTTACTATCAGTTGGCAAGAATCGTCTGGCATTATATAAGTTTCTCCTGGTTGTTGTTGTTGTTCTAGTTGTTGCTGTTGTTCTCGCAATTGTGCGTAAAATAGCTTCCCTTGTCGAAATCGTATCTAATTCAGCTAATTTGTCGGCTGTTTTCACGCTCAGTTTTTCAACAGCCTTTTTCGCTGAATTTCAATTATTTGCCACAATTCAACCCGCCCATAACCGACTCTCCATGCGTGGGGTAAATTTAAATTTATTGGCCGTTTGGCGCGCGCACAAAACATGGCTATAAATTTATACAGTTAGCAGTTTAGCAGTAAAACAATTGATGTTTTGTTTTGGCAACGATAGAGCATTATTGACTAGTTTGAACGAGAAATTTTCAGAGCTTGAACTGAAATAACAAAAGGTTGCAGTAACTAATGAACGATCCCACGTAGTTGAGGAGATGCCCTAAAATAATAACGTAAATTTCAAATAGTCGGAGCACTTATCCTTCTTAGTTACACTTCAGCTTTGGCTCGTGCTCTTGTTTCTGTTTGGGGCTATATAACGTGCACTTATTGATACTTATAGCACCACACACACACACACACACATACACGCACACGCACACGCTCACACATACAAACATATGTTATATCCTCTCTCACACACACATTGCATCTGCTTGGGCTTCTCATAGCTCCCTTGGGTCGCTTGCAACGCTGGCAAAATAAATTCAATTTTGTAAAACTGATTCCCCACACAATTTCCACATGATATCTCCTCTCAGTAACGCCCTCTCCTTCTCTCTCTCTCTCTCTCTTTCATCTCTCTGCCCCCTCAATCTCTCTCTCGATGTATGTTGGCTAAGTGTGCGTGTTGCATATGTGCAAAATTGTAAGCGAAATGAATATGTATTGGCATTTAGCTGAAGTAGCTATAGGTAGCACTCCACCAGCTGACAGTAACAACAACAACAACAACAACAGCAACAGCAACAACACTAACCCCAACACCAACAAACTGTACACTCGCTGTGAAGTAGATAACAATTTATTGCCATCAAGAGCGCCAAAATGCTATAGTAAAAGTTAATGAAAGCAATTTGTTTGACTAGCGAGTTTAAAGTCTGCTCAAAAAGTGGAGGTTATTGCACGCATTTGTGACTTACAGATATCGAAAGTCTACTTTATATTTAAATGTCAATGATTTAGGTGTTGTCATTGAGAATACACTGCAATAGGACTTCGAGTTTAAAAATAGTTTCAGACTTGTAAAAACCAACACAAGGTTGTATAATGATTAGTTTTTTCTAAGTTTCATTATTTCGAAAACCAATGCGAATTTCTAAAGCTATCTTTATAAGGAAGCTTACGATTGAAGATAGCTTCCCGAGATCCCGACCATAGGATACCCGATACTTATTTCATTTATATTTAAAAATACTTTAAGGAAATTACTTTTATTACTTTGAGTACGTGAAAGTTTGGTATCTCTATCTTTTTTAGTCTCTTAGATCTAGGCGCTCACACAGATGGACAGACAGACAGACGGACATGGCTATATCAACTCGGCTGTAAAAAAAGAAATGTTTCATCTGTAAAGTTTGCCATTCACAATATTTGCATCGGTTTTCACACAGAAATCCCATCGGTTAATTTCTCATGTAATCTGGCAACACTATTATTTCTGTATGCATTTCAGTTGACTGGCGTAAGAACCGATGGAATAAATGACTCCAGCTTAACAGATTTTTTTATGTTCACATATATATCTTTATTTTAAGAATATTAAAAATTTGTAATTGAATTTTTCACTCATCTCATAATTTTGTAACAAATCCTAACAACTCCCAACATTCGAACATTCTTTTTCGCGTTATGTTCTAATAATAAACCAAAAATATGTTATTGAATAATTCAAGAGGTTTTGTGCGCTTGGTGTTGGTTTGTTTTTTAATATGTTGCAATTTGGTGTCATAAAGTTTGATTGCCTCGAGACGCACCAGGGAATGTGTAACAATTTTGTTATTGCCGGATGGACGGACTTTGTAAATGCAATCAAAGCAACAGCTTCAAGTGCCAACTGATGACTCCACGGGGTAACTGGAGACGAGCTTCTGGAGCCAACGACTTTTCAATCAATCGCTGATGGGCTTTTTTTATGATTGTTTTCTTTTGATTACACACCCACACACAGACACATACAAAAGGTAACCCTTTCTGACCAACACGCCTTCCCGCAGGACGACAAAGACTCAGAGAAGCACACAGACATATTCCAATTGGCAACCAAAATGTTGCCAATTCGACAACGGCACTCAAATGAATTGGCGGTTATTGTGAGAAGGGGGTGGAAAGGGACTGTGTGGCATTGCGTTTGCTTTACGGTTCATTGGATTGCCACCACACGGCTGGTGGTGGTGCCAATCTTCTCTGGGCATTGCCAAAGTAATCACATTTAATATGAAACGCACTGCAGCAAACCCAAAAGAGAAAGGTTATGGAGTGTGTATGTGTGTGTGTGTGTGTACGTGCCCGCATAAAAATAAATGCAGACATTTCTCATATTTTTTTATGTGGAGAAGAGCACTTCCTGTGACCACTAATTGAGCCAGCGGAAGTCTAGAAACCGCACAACATAATTTAAATAAACAAAATGCCACTAAGTGAAGTTTGGACCGCAACAGGACGCAAAGCAGACCAGCCTCAAACCTGGCCCCAACTAGCTAATAGCTGGCCAGAACTTGCACTTCCGCTTTATGGCGGCTGCACTTGCAAAGTCTACCATTTTCCCCTCTCTTGCCTTCTCTCCTCGTTGTCACACACTAAACACATTTTTCAAAACGCTTCCGCCTCGAATGGGAGTGTGTTGTCATGTCGAGCGGCAAGTGTATAGTGTCCAAGTTGTTAATGCAATCACATAGCATTCATATTCATCATAAAACCACAAAAGACACTACACATGTCTACACTACACTGCACTACACTAAACTACACTAACACTCCCCAAGTAAAGGGTCACACGTTGGGCGCCATTTGCTACGTTGCACGTACATTTTGGCTTCAACATTTGCCTAAACTCAACTTCTCTTCCTCCCCTTCTCTTTCATCATGTGTGACTGTGACTTTTATTCCCTTTCAAGTTTGTTGCTGCGTCATGCGTGCTTTTAGAGCTCTGGAGTTTCTTTGAGGCCCAGTTGGCTACGTTCTGATAAAGTTTTCTCTGGTATATATTCCCCTAATTTGCATAAAGCCTAACACTGCACTATAGAAAAACAGTCTTTCTCTCTCTTTTTCACATATATTCTTTTTATCTACATTTTCTTTAAGAGCTTCGCGCTCTCTTTTGTCTGCATCTTTTGCTATTGCAAACATTTATCAACACTTCACAAAAAATAATCTAAAAAACTTCTCTCGTCCGTGTCATAAACTGAACACTTGATTTGTGAAAATTGTAGCCGCCTTTTTGTTGAAAGACCCCCTTGCCCATTTTAATGCTACTGTCTTATACACTTTAAAGATGGGTATATATTGGGTAGATACGACCATCTCAGCGAAATTGTCGGTCCTTGAAACCATCCAAAATATTTCACTCAAGTAAAAAACCTTTTAAGATCACAGATGATCAAAATATTTACTGAGAGCAAAATGATAAACCTCAATTGCATCAAGAGCTTTGGACATCTTTTCAATGTTACAGTGTCTAAATTGTTTCTTTTATTTTAATATAGAGAAAGATAGAGAATTATAAATTCCTACTACCTATTGCGCAAAATAGTGAATCATTTTTTAAGGGTTATAGTTGGCCACAGGGTATTTTCAATTCGATGGCTTTTACTAAACTTTTTTTTAATCATAGCTCACCTGCTTCGTTCGCTTTGCTCTTTATTCAGCTAGAACTATAGAGCTGCAGCTTCTGATGCTGCAGTGCTCGGCATAATTGCAATGTTTACCTCGGCGTGGGGCTAAGTGAAGCGTTAAGGCGGTACCGACGGCAGGCGGGCACGGCATACTCTTGATTAAAATTTCTGATTACTACACTGATAGCAAAAGAGCGAGAAATGCATATAAAAAAACAAAAAAAAAAAGAACAACAACAAAAAAACCGTAGAGCAAAAGGTGCCACAAAATTGCAACGATGGCGTTTTGTGACAGCAGCCGCACCTCCTCCCACCACGTCCAACCCCTTTACCTAATAACATATCCAGCTATACCTATATGAATGTATGTATGTGTGTGTGTGTGTGTGTTGTTTGGCTTTCATTAGACGAGCTTTGACTGTGATGTGATGCGATGTGCCTTGCAAGTTCTTTCTTGCCATGATTGATGATTTCAATTTGAATTTCCATGTCGAGGCATCATAAATAGAAAAAAAAAAGAAAACAAAAAACGAAATGAAAAAAAGCTAGACAACTGCCAACTTAATTTAACTTTTACCAACACTGTTTTGCAGTTTTGAGCTAAACGAGACTGTACTTCCGGTTTTATTTATATATTTTTTTTTTTGGCGCATATGAGAAACGTAAAACGCTAATTAATGATGCCCCATGACAGAAATTTATGTGCAATGCAAAAACTTTTGCAATATTTGTTCGCATTTAGTTTTGGCTATGTGTCTGTGTGTGAGTGTGTTTGCATGTGCATTTGTGTTTCATTCGTGTTTCAGCACTTCCGTTTCCTGTATTAGGCCGGATAAGTGAAGTGCCCACATCACGTTTGTTTATCTTAACCAAAGAGTATGCTGATTTCATCATTCGGTTTGTTCTCATTTTATTCAATCTTTTTTTTACTATTAAATTTAATGGATTTTGAAGAGATCTTAAATACAAGAGCGATTTTCGATTAAATAATTTGTAATATCTAATAATAATACCATTATGGCTTAGAATCCTAAATTTAAAATCGATTCGTACTTAAAACAAGATAATTAATACACAGCAATTTTAAAATTTTAAGAACGAAACGGTATAAATTAAAGTACGGTCACATCTAATCTTAGGATGGCATATTTTACTGCGTCTTGTTTTGCTACTTAATTTCTTTCTTTTTCCAATTTTATTTCCCCTTTTTTTCCGTTTGTGATTTATTTCATATTCAGTTTAATAAGTGTTGAAAAGATTCTGAAACATTAAATAAACATAGCTGTGCGACTTAAGAGTTTTACACTATATCTACAGCTCAGATAAGTAGTTTAAATGTCATTTTCCCTCCCACTCTCGCTACTCTACATCATTATTTTGTAACTTCAAATATAAGTGGGTAGAGTATAAACAGTGTACATTATTAGGAATATTTAGTTCCCTGCTATGTTTATAAATACATAATACGTTTCGCCATATTGTATGTCCATGCATTCATGTGTTCATTTCCATGTCCTCGCCTCCTGCTTTAGGCGACTTTATCCATTGCTAATGGTCATTGGCTGTTTCTGTCTGGATGTCATTATGCATTGTTCTAAGCCTCTAACTCTCTTTTTCTCCCTCTCTCTCTTACTCTCCCTCTTCATGTCTCTTTCTCTCTCTACCTCCCTCTCATACCTATCACTCTATCTCTTTCTACCTTTAATATCTCCGTTTCATTAATGTTTGCACATAGAAACTTTGCTATTGCATCTGCTACCTTTTTGCTTGCCTGTCAGTCTGTCTGTCAGTAACTCTGTCCGAGATCAGGACTCTCGAGTGGTAGCTTTTCCTGTGCTCGAGGTGTGCTTTTCAGTAGCGGCACCATCGACAGTGTGGACCCCTTTCCCCGAAGTGTGGGTAACCATACTTGCATTCAATGGTGGGTTGGATAATGGGTTTAAGTTGGAGCTATAAGCTTCTGCAGGGTTGTTTCACCTGAGGCTGCGTATGATATGCATTTATAGATTTCATATGGCTTTAGACGAAGCTAATTTTAAACTTATTGGGTTGCTTGAGCAGCTGACGAATGAACAAGGACACAGAATTAATTAAAATGTTATCTGTGGGATAATTTAAATTTATAAATAGTAGATAACAAAGACTTTTTTTAAAAAGTATTTAATTAAAATTACAAATCAGAATTTCACATAAATAAAATTTTTGTTTAATTACCTAACTAAACTGCATCATTAAATATAGTTACTTTTAAATGTATTTAAGTTTGGGTTAATGCCAGAGATTATTTTAACACAAAGTAAAAAAAATAGAATTTAATTTTCGAAAACAATTTCTGGAATATTTATTTAATATGTACTATATATATATTTTCAAAGAAGATTTTAGGAATAAAGTTTCCATGAAGTTTATATACCTTTCGCTTTGTCGAAATCGCTTAAGTTGTATGCTAGCGGTGTATGGAAATATATTGTTTAATTTTCATTTACCACTTTTACTTATCAAACCCTGACACTTTTTTAAAGTGCCTAAGATCTTAAAAAACTGATGCAATTCTCTTGTTAATCTGCCTGCCAATTTTACATCTTACACATCATTTGACGCTATCAGCAAACTGTCGATAAAACTAATGCAACTATGCAAAAGTATCCATGACGAATTAAAAAACAAGGACCATATAGAGGAATAAAGGGAGAAGAGGAGAGTGTGCTAGTAAATAGCAAAGAGGCAAACAGGCAATGCACATTGACAACGACAATGACGACTTGTCAAATATTGACGTATCTCTTGAAAATTGTGCTCCGGAGCGCGGCTCATCCAATGTAAGCAGCAGCCATTTTCTGACTCTCTTCTCTTCTCAAACCTCTCCTCAGTTGGCTGTGGCAGCGTCAGCAACATCATCAACTGGTTGGCAACACATGACGCTGTTGCCAACTACAATACATAGCCCCACACAACATTCACATCCTCACACTTTTCTACTGAGCTCTCACATCATTTGTGTTGTTGGCTTCGACATTTTTGTATTTGTTTCAAGTAGTCGGTATTCTGTCTTTTTTTTTTTTTTGCCTTCGCTGCACTTTTGCTGCCCTAGGCGTAGCCAGAAGCAGACCCGATCCTCCATCTACTCCGACACTTCATTTGCTGCGCTCAAGTGGATCCACTTTCATTTGTTTGAGCACTGTATAAAAAAAAAGAGTTTGCTGTAGGACCAGAAAACAGAGACTTGAATATACCCTGTTAAAAAAGAAATTGGGTTTCTTTTACTTTTAAATGTTAATTTGCTGTCTTAACCATAGTTTTACAACTTCTATTTTTGACTGTCAACTGTTGTTAGTTGACCTCTCATTAAAATAGTTGGAAAGGCTATAGTTGAGATCCCGACCATATAATACCCGTTACTTATTTCTATATATATATAGAACTTTTAAAAAAAAATACTTTAAATAAATTACAGCCGAACTTCTCTAACTCAAATTACCAATATCCAAAGAAAAAGTTCGACTTATGATAACTTCCGAGTTATGGATTTTTTTTAAGAGTATTAAAAAAACTACAAATTCATGCATGTTATATTGTGATCTTTTTAATTTTTTTGTTATCTTGTAGGGTTTACAAGCTTACTTAAAAAATCGAAAACTATCCTGTGATTCTGAATTTCCATTTGCTTGATTGTCGCTAAAGTTTTCCCAGTTAATTCTTTGATTTTTTTTTTTTTCATAAATATTAAATATGTTTTTTTTTTTAAATTAACAAACATAAAATTTCTCGTGATCAGGTATAAAATATACTTAACGAGGTACAATTGTTAGAACATGCCTCCTCCCTTTACAACCCGATTATACCCCTTTTTTGTTGTATACACTTCATGGCTACAGGGTATTCAAAAGAAAGAACAGGAAGAGCAGCGACAGCTCCAATGAGTTGCATGGTTTCTTTGCCATCATCCTTTTATTTTTTTGTCACCCTGCTTATTGTTGTAGTTTGCAGAGTAGCTGCTGCTGTTGCTGCTGCTGCTGCTGTTGTTACTGTTGCTGCACAGTAGTCGCCTCTCAAGCTGATGCTGATTCAGCTTTGTTTGCCTTAAGCCCTTGTGCAAACAGTTTGCGCCTGAGACCAGACCCAATTCTAGCCCCAGTATATGAAGAGAACAGGACGCAGGGCGGCTGCATAATAAAACCGAAAATACCCTAAACCCGTGTAAAAAACAGAAAAAAACAAAAAAAATGAGCAGCTATTACGTTGTCGACGTCGACGTCGCTGCTCGACCATTGCCCCTTGAATGCTTTGACGCTGCCCCGAGAAATGCATCATCAATACGTCGTATAGGTTGTACGAGTATTCGTATGTAAAAGGCCTTTATGATGTTTCCCCACTCATATCACTCATCCCTTTTTTTTCTGATTTTACGCTGCTTTCCCCCTTTGCTTTGAGTGCCTTTGCCATCCCAACTTTTCTTTTGTTTGTCTGCTGTGAATATCCCTTCTTTTACTTCCGTTAAATGATATCAGTCATGTTTCCATTAGATGGTGCTTTTGTTACAAATTATAGGCTAATATTTTACTTTGATGTGATGTTTTCTTGATAAGGTAATCAAGTTCCTACTCATCAAGACTGCTCTTTCGTAAAATTCATTAAATTTATTCTCAGAAAACTCTTGTCTTTCTTTTCTCGTTTCTCTTCTTAATATACATAAGGCTAAATGAAAAGTTGCGTTTGGAAAAATATGTGGGCTAAATTTTACTATCGTATGGAGTTTAAATTTTAAATTTAAATCTTAATTAAATTTCACTTGCAATTCATAATTTTTATTTATTTCTTGTAATATAGCCATTCAAAAATTTCTTTTATTTCAGAAACCTTTAGTTGAAATTAAATGAATAATGTTAAATTTTCTATCCTCATCTTAAATTATAGAAACTATAGCTTAGAGGCTGTTTTCTTCTATATTAAAGTATCTATATTGAAAGCACCTATATTAATAGAAAAATTTGTAAGTGCTAAAATTCTTTAGCTCCACAAATGCAGCTGCGATTGACAACAACAACAACTACAAGTGCACCTCATTCAACAACACCACCAAAAATAACAAAAATAATGAGAAGGCAAACAAACAAGGCAAAGCAAACTTTGCACTAAATCCTTACAAATGTTTATCTTTTCTTAATCCCGCACTTAACTGTTAGACCCGCATTGCCCTGTGCCAAGTTGCCAGACTGGGCCAAAACCTTCAGATAGGCTAAAAACTGCAGAATTCAGAGGACAGTACTTTCCTCTATCTCGTTCTCTATATCTTTCTTCATCCCTATTGAAGAATGCATATAGCTGGCAAATTGCTTAACGCTTCAAAGCGTGCTTGCCGCGATTCTTTATTCCCTTCTTGCCTCAGTTCTTGGATGTTGCAGTTGCAATGTTGCCGTTGCTATTTTCTTAACACAGTTGTAAAAACTTTTGCGCACAAAATTTGTACTTTCAAAATCCGGCCCGAAGTGAGTTTGGCTCGTTGTGAAGGGGCGAGGCAGGAAGAGAGAGAGGGGGCGTGACTCTGTCAACGTCTGCTTTGCCGCCAGCTAACAGTTTTCGCAACGACAAGTTTTATAAGTAGCTGCCACCCGCAGTTCCCATTCTCTGCATCCCGTTCTCTTAACCTACTCCTCCCGCCGCTTTAGACCCCTAAGTGCTGACCACCATCACGTCGTCCTTCATTTGCACATCGACCGCGAATGTGCAAAGTTCTTTGAGCGTTGACTTTAGCCAAAAACTCGAGTCTATATCTCCTCTCACTCTCTCTCTCTCTCTCTCTCTCTCTCTCTCTTACTCTCTCACTCTCTTCCTCTATGCTGCCGCTTGTTTAATTGTTTTTGTTTTTTGGACAAAATACAAATAAAATATTTGCAATTGTCACTCCTTTAGTTTTGGAAGGAGTTAAAGTTAAAGTCGTAGGATGCGTCTTAATCTTTTGTTGATGCTTGTTTATTTTGCAATTACTTAGGCGTTTTGTTTGCGTCTGCACTGCGGCGTCGTTTGCCTTAACTTGGCTCACACTCTCCCATTCCCTTTCCCTTGTCCAAAACTTCTATTCTCTCTCCATCTCTGGCTGCTCAGTCTTTTTCCAAGTGCGCTTTAAGTGCTCCACTGCGTCGTTGTCGTTGTCCTTGTCCTGTGTATGCTACTTTTGTTTGCTTTTCCTTTGCCATTTTCTTGCCTTGCGCTTTTTTCGGCTTTGACTTGCCTTTTTTTCTTATTGTTGTTGTTGTTGTTGTTGTTGTTCTTTGGGCGCTTCCCTGTGCAGTTGAACTTTGTTTGCCTAATTTCATGCCTTGATTAGTGCTAAAGGTGCGTTGAGATTGCAAAACTCGGATTTTCAAGCTGTGATTCGAGTTAATTATGCATGAGTTTATATTAAATTCAGAATTTTTGGGATTGGTTGAAATATCTATAAGAACCATAATACAAATGGTACATATATTTTAGACTGATCTGTAAAAATTCTCAATATTTTTGGCTTTTCATTATCCACAATGTGAATTCCACATCACTCAGACGACCAGTGAAAAACTGGGCTAAAACATTGACAATAAATCAGCACTTAAATGTCAAAAAGAAAAGAGTCCAATAAAGAGCACAATTAAACGTCCATTAATCAAGTGATTGATGTGTGTTTAAGTATGTGTGGAGAGAGAGAGAGGAAGAGGACATGCAACAATAACATTTGCTAGAAAAACGCAAAAATGTGGCTAGCAACAATTTGCTAAATTCACTCACACTGAAACTTTTGACTACAACACAAAAGCAACGAGAGAGAGAGAGAGAGAGAGAGGAAAGAATAAAAATGATTAAGAAAACCGATTAAGAAAAAGAAGGAGAGAGACAGAGATATCTACACACACACACACACACACACTCAAGCATACATTGAAAACTATTTGCTGCTCTAATCGGAAACGGAAACAGGCTGACAGTCGGCAGTTAGGCAGTCAGTCAACCGGTTGACATTCAATCGATAGACGAGGTTCGTATCGATGCCGCTGCTGCTTGTGCTTGTGTTGGGCGGGGAGAAGGGGCGTGGCGGGGGCGACACTTAGTTTTGCCGCACAATCAAAGCGGAAGTCATTTTCGTACGTTAATTGACAACAAGCCAGAAGAAGCAGTCGGCAACGAAGCCAGAACCTATTGGTTCTGACGATGACGACCACGACGACAATGGAGAGACACGATGTGGACGTGAATGAGAATGAGAATGAGAATGACGTTGATGGTGTCGCTGACGTCGTCTATCAATCTGTGACCCGAACCGAACCACGGCCTCCCCTTTTCCACCTCATCGTATTTGTTATATGGGAAAATAGTTGAATAGTTTTGCATTGTACGAATGACAAGTTGTTGGGGGGAGGAGGGGGGGGGGGGGGGGAATGGGTTTTTGTTTTAAATGAAAGCTTAATGAAGCCCTCGTTGACGTTGCCATGCCTGATTGCGTTCTTGAGGGTTTTCATGAGGAACTACCTCCAACTACTCGCTCTTGTCGGTTTGGTGTAATAATTGAGACGGATTTGTGGCTTGAGTCGACTGAAGTTTGTGGAATAAATGCCTTGTGGAGTTGTGGTATTCCAGAACGGAGATTGTTCTATTTTGAGGTAAACTTGTCAGACAGCTGAGATTTTCAGGAAATGTTGACAAGTGGCCAGTTAAACTCAAAGATGCGTAGTCTTGAATGTTGAGAGAAATATGAAAGATATAGGAAAGATAATAAACTACCAAATAAATATGTTTTAATTTAATATTGAAAATTAGCTAAATGATAGTAGTTTCAATCTCCAATTCAAAACATTCAATTATTTTGTTTTGAAGTCATTGATTATGCTTTTATGCCGTTCGATGATTACAGTTTTACTTTTTAGCCATTTCTTTTTGAACCGCCAGCGAATTCAGTTGCTCATTATTAATGCGCAGTTCCAAAAATAAAGATAAAGAAAAAATTTGAACATAATCAAAAAAAAAAAAAAAGAAAAAGAACAGCAGTATCCATGTCACTTGGCATTATCCCAAACACAATGCACTGAGAACTCGCCATACAAAAATAAAGAAAAAAATTCATATGACCTACTACATTGGCCCGACATCAACTGCATTTTAAAATAAACGAATGCGAATACAAATGTGAATACGTATGTGAATGCGAATGTGAATATTGTAAAGGCTCTGCGAGTGGAGATGCCATTTTGTTTTAGTTGTTCTGCCTGACAGGCAGTCAGTCTGTCTGTCATTGAGTTCAGTTCATATGTGTGTGTGTGTCCTATTGTTGGTGTTGTTGTTGTTGTTCGCTTTGTGCATCGCGCTCAACTCGCTCGCTGAATCGGCATTATTTTGTGTTGCATACGCTGTGGGGCACGTGGCACGTGCATGTCAAACTGCAGCAGTTGCAAAAGAGTAGCCGCTGCTTGGGTCATCGATGGGAACAACGACGACCATGATGATGATGATGATGATGACAGACGGACGCTTTACGCGATTGGTTAGCTCAATTGTTATAATACTGAACAGCATGTGTGTACTTTAACTTTGCAATGCCGTTTGCGTGCTAAAATTAGTCTTTGATCATACAGCTTATATACTATATAGCTAAAATTTATGTCCACATTCAAATGCATTTTTTAAACAATTTTTATTAAAAAGTTTAAGTCAATAACCAGCAAGTATTAACAAGTGTTAGCAAGTACAAGTATTTAAGTTATAAAAAGAAAACTTAATATATAGCAATGTAGATATTTATGCCATTGCAAATAGTTTCGAGTTAAGTTAAGCTATGAAAATAAGCGTCAATAAGTTTGCTTAAGTAATTTTATAATAAAAGAAATTTTGATAAGTCTAAATTTAAGATATTTACATCGATACGTTTATGTTAAGTGATCGTAAGCAAAAAATTCATCATTTGGGACACGTTTTTTTTTTTTGATTAATTGTTGATCTAAGAACAATTCTACATCTAATAGTACATTTATCTAAAATATCCCTTACGATCATTGCACAAAAAGGGATGAGTATTCTACATAAAGTGTTAAATTCATTCAGTAGAGTACTAAAGTGTACAGATCATTCGTCATTTGATATAGCAACATGTTGATTATGCTAGCCAATCGTCAATCCATTTAAAACTGCTGCAGTTGCTGCTTCTGTTGTTGTTGTTGTTGTTGCTATAAATTCTGATGCAGCTG
The DNA here is from genome assembly GCA_035045575.1 of Drosophila falleni. Taxonomy (NCBI): domain Eukaryota; kingdom Metazoa; phylum Arthropoda; class Insecta; order Diptera; family Drosophilidae; genus Drosophila; species Drosophila falleni. Next base: position 2,345,431 of record JAWNOV010000169.1, on the reverse strand, counting down.
TTGTTGTTCTTGTTGTTGCTGTTCATGAGACTGACATAAAACAATGCGATATTCGCTTCCCGAATGTTGTACAAATGAATGCCACACAGCGAACTACACAATTTTTATAATCAAACTGATAGCTGTCTCTTTCTGTGTGTGTGTGTGCTGTCTCATTCGCACGTAACTGTGTGTGTGTGTGTGCGCGGAGGATTGTAAACTTCAAATTAAACTAATTTTACGAAAACTGTTGGCTCCAATGTGCTCAGAGTGCGCTATTGTTTTATTTGCTAACAAACTGCTTTTGTTTTTCAGTTTCATCTACGGATATGATTGGAAAGGATTGGGATGCATATTGGTTAGGCTGGGATATTCTTTTCAGCCATTAGCCATTACCATCATTTTTGATTGTCCATTGTGACGCCGAGGATTTGCAATGGACTTTTGGCATTGTGGTTGTCGCCATTTATCGAGTTGAGCGGAAATTGATTTGTGCATTTTATGTCACGCTTTTGTTATTGGCATTAACCCGCTATTAACACACGCCTCACACCGCTAAAAGCTCTTATGTATGCCTCCCAATGTCACATTTCAATATTAAAATAGTTTTGGACATTTTATTGTAGACACAGTTAATTAAATGCATGTTCATTTAAATGCCGGGGAATTTTAATAATTAAATTTCAATGGTAATAAATTGATTTTAAAGCTGTGAATATTTTACTTATTTACAAAAACTTTGTTGTTATAGCTATCAAGGGCATAAAGCAATTACTTATCAATAGGAAAACCCAAATTTACGCAAATCGCTGGAAATAAGTACTTCAATATTTTTAAATAAAAATAAATAGTTTTAAAATCTGAGACTGAAATTAGAACATCTATAAACTGCTTTTAAATAAATATTTATGGACAAATTTTTTGGGCAGTTTTTTGTTTTTGTTTTTTTTTTTTAATTTTTTTATCTTTAAAATTGTTTGACAAAAGACACCTTTATTTGCCTATTGCATGCATTTCCACTAAGCTTAAATATCTCTTACTATCCTTTTCGAATAATTACAGAGTAAAATAAAACAAAACAGTTTTTGCATTTTATTTTCGAATAAATTTGTATTAGTCTTTAATTTATATGTTAATTATACGTCATTATTGAGTTTCTTTTGCGTTTGTCTGTCTGGTGAGGGATGGTGGGAGTTTGGGCAATTCATCCTGTCAGTTTTTGTTAATTATTTTTTTGGTTATTATGCTCCGGTTCACATTCCTAACGTGTTTTGTGTTTCCTGCTGCCTTCTAATTATTCTTTATTAAATTTGCTGATTTGTGTGCGTTCCATGTGTGTGCTATGAGTGCGGGAAAAATAATTAAAACTCTGACATAGGCAATGGGCATGTGTGTCCTTGGATTTTGTTTATTTATGATTATTGGCAGTCGGCTAAATTAATTGAGAATTCTTGCCATTTGCCTTGGCCATGGTGCTTGCCTTGGCTTACTCAATATTTATGCTCATCATTGTTGACACTTGGCGCCATTAGCCAAGCGTAGCAGCTATATATTATGATTTTGTATCTTTATCCATTTTCTTTCAAGCACACACCCCAAAGCACATACACTCACACATTACAAATTACCCAACATTTATAACACTTTCGCAAGTTAATCGCACTTCAGTCAATGTTTGTTTAATAAAATGGGAGTCGTTCGTTCGGTCATTGCTTGAAGCTGGTCACATTGGTCGGCCATTAGTTGCTGTTATTATCCTCATTAGACTAAATGTAAGCTAATTTCTTTATAACACTCTAAAATGCTTGGTTCATGGGTGTTGCAAATTGCAGGTCATTACTTGCAACTCTGGACAGTAGCACATTGAAAATAGTAGCTAAATAGGGGAGTAGTAACAATCAGGAATATGTGTGTGTTTAAGGGCGAAAAGGTATGTAAGAGACTATTAAGTTGCTTCGTCCATTATTTATTGGCATTGTGAGAATATCTGCAGCAGTTGCAATAATTACAGTATTTAGACTATATTATGGCTGTGGTTGCCTTCTTGCAACGATTTCAGTTGTAATAAACTTAACCATCATTGAAAATTAGACTCAAAAGCTTATAACGAAATTGGGAATATTTTCAGTTTTAATAGATATAAATGTGATACTGTTAATTGGATAGAAACATCGATTTCTTATTAATTAATAATGCTATTTTGTTAATCTTCTTTACAAAAATTCTACTATTACGAGTATTATTTTTTAATTGAAATTAATGTAAAACAACAAAAGGTGTTGTGGAAAAGTATTTATTTAATTTTTCTGCTTAGGTTTTTGATTATAATAGTTCCTAAATTTAAGGTCAACTCATGCCTATTTTTATTCACAATCGTGTGCAGGATGACAAGTTAAATTTACTATAGATTTATGGGTTGTATTCAATTACCCCAAATATTTTGTCAAATCATTATGCTTTTGTCCGAAAAAAGTAAAGCATTTATCATTGCATTTATGTCAAAGACCGCAAACAAAGAAATAAACTACTTAAGCCCCCGAAAACAATCTGAAAAGCACCAAAACCTAAAAACCCAATTGCCACGTTTTGGGAAAAGTAAAAGTAATGCCATTTTTGTCATTCACAGGTATTAGCAACACGTGCGTCGTCGTTGTCCATTGTCCTGTTCACCACTTGTCAACGCTATTGATAGGAAAAAAAAAAGAAATCCGAAACCAAAATCAACACCCTTCCCCTTTTCATCTTCGACTTAAGCTGTCATTCATGCGACTCATGTCGCAAACATTTTCCTCTTTATTTTCTTCTTCTCGAAATGAAAATCTTTTGTTGTCGTTGGATATTAATCCATTCGTAGCCCCAATGTGGTGCGTGACAAATTTCGATAAAAAGCCTTGAAACTATGGCTGCAAGGCTTCGTATATTTTTCCTTGCTCGCATTTTCTCTTTAGGAGTTGTATACCTATGATGATTGTCTTGAGTCCAGCCGCATTTAACACTTCGTTAAACTTTGGCAAAAATTAAATGCTTCTGCTGTCCAAGAGGGCAACGTACAGTGTTGGTCATAAATATTTTAACACACATACACTAAAAATGTGCAATAAAATGCAACGAATTACATAGTTGAAAATGTAAACACACGCAAGCAAACTCAAGCTGCCCCCAAACGAACAGAAGACGACGAATGGAAACAGTAGCTATAAAAGTCAATAATACGTTAAGAAAAAAAGAGGAAAGAGACTGCACTGGACATGAACATACACATACATAGACACACAGCGGGAAATTCCCCCTTTACGTGAGCTAATACAGTTGCGTATTGTATCGGTCAGAGACCGTTCCTGACGCCGGAATGGCTGGGAATGGTCAATACGTGGGGTTATACTGACGGCTCGGCGTCTGCTATTAAATTTCATAGCCTTGTTGTAGCGAATTTACGGCTCTTAAAGTTTTTAAGTAGCCCGTTGCTTGAAACGCATTTAATTCCTTGGTTCATAGAAATTGCATTCATCGATGTTAAGAAATTGAACACCACTTTTTTGATGCTCTCGATCGATTTGAACGAAAGATAACCGCGAGTTAATTCTGATGCTTTATTACAGCTCGTACTTTATCTATCGTTTATGTTCTTAATAATCATCAACGTCAAAATAAGAGTTTTAAAATGATTGATTGAAATTTGAATTGGTTCCATACAATTGGGTCCGCACATCCGTTGGTCCATTTCCAATTGCTCAATTGTTCCTGACACTTTTTTAAAATAAATTTTAGTAAATAGACTGTTAACGTTTTACCTAATGTTACTTAAGGTTTTGTTTTAATTATGATTAATTATTTTTATGAATTTTTACTTAAAATATAATTTTGTTTTTCAAGTATCTTATCATTATATCCCATGACTTGCACTGCTGCTCAATTTCCAACTTTATTTCTCCCCAGTTATTCTTAATCCGATTTTGATTCAATAAAAATTAATTATTCTGTTGTCAATAGTTGTCCGTGAAAAAATGCTACGCATGCTACTATCTAAACTGAGTTAACATAGAGTATCTTTCATTCGAATACTTTAAATAACTTAACACTAATATTATTTTTTTTTGTAGCTGTGAACGCTTAGATCTTGAGTCTAATACTGATAAGCCAAGCAGCTTCCCTTTACCGTATTTTGTGTTGTTGTTATCGCATAGATTTTCGAAAAACGAAACGATCAATCGATTTGTGCTTATCAATTTCGAAAATAGCTCGCTTTTCTGTTTATCTCCCGCACAGCACGCTCTCGTCGATTTTGCCGCCTCTTAATTCAGGCGGCGATCGACGGACAGCGATCATGAGCATTATCATTGAAAAGCCAACACAATTGAGTGTCACATTCTATACTCGGCATTTAGTTTGTCAGAGTCTGTTGTCTTGATAACGTTAACGTTTTCCCACTTTGCACATCTCTATCTCGTATTTATTCTTTCTTTCTGTGTGTGTCTGCGTTTCGTTCGTTCTGTGCGTCTACAAATTTTGGTTACAACGTCAATCAAATCAAACAAAATAAATTGCAAATAAAACATAATTTTACCAAGTGCCGTTGCGTAAATGTCGTTGCAAATATATTAATTACAAAAAAATTAAAAAATAATAATAAAAACATCTACGTAAAAGTCTACGCTTATGTCATTACGTCTCGTAAAGTGTTAAACGTCAACGTCAAAGTCTCAACGTAGTGTAAAAAGTGGTTGTTTCGCTTTTTTTGTGGGGTTTTTCAATACTATAATATATACCTCCATTTTTTTGTTTGTGTCTCTAGCAATTTATGTGAGTACTGAGCGTTAAGGTGTTTGATTAGTTGATAAGTCTATGTGTGCTTGTTCTTCTTTCTCTTGCTCTCTCTATCTGTACTATCACCTTTCTCTTCACATTGCATTAACCTCATTAAATTTATTAAATTAAAATAACAAAATTGTAGCTAGCTGGTTGAAATTATAAATCAACGTTGATACATTTTTTTATATTTTATATATATATATATATATATATATACATTTTTTGTATGTTAACTTGTGCTGTTGCGTTTGTGTTGTCTGTTGGCCCTTTACGCTGTCTAAATGTCAATAATAACTATGCATCTGCTGACGTTTGAAAATTATTCCGAATGACATTTTTCCATGGAATTATTTTCATATATTATAAAAAAAATGTAAACTTTTGATTGGAACATGCTATAATTATGTCTTTTACACTAACAATAATTATACTGTTCATAGTTGACAAATTGTGTTAATTATGCTTATTTATGTCAATGTAATTTATAACTAGTATTTATAAAATAAAAAAAAACTTTAAACTAAGTAATGTATTTTCTTTATATGAATTTATCATGTATACCTCAAAATGTTTGAAAATCCTGCTCCGCCTTTTAATTGGCCATACGAACATCTGTATTCCTCTTTTATCTAACTTGTTGCATGAATAATGGCGCTAATAACGAGGACTTTAGGGAAAAGTGGAGGCAACAAAAGGAAAATGCTTAGATAAATACTAATAGAAAGGGAATACTCGTGGTACATTGTTTACATTGACAAATGCCAGTTCCTAATGCCAATAAATGAACCATAATAATATTATTTATAGCCCTTAGCTGCTGCTGCTACCAACTTAAATAAATTTTATACACATGCATAGATACATATATTTCCTAATGGGTCGCAAAAGCTAACGGTGGGACTGTTGTCTGTTATGTTCGGACCTGGCCTGAGCTTTTGCCTTAGGCGACGATACTTTAGTCTCCTATAAATTGCATTGATAAGATAGAATGTAGAGTGTAGATGGTAGAGAAGTGGGGACATTACTAAAGCAGCTTCTCAGTTTCTAACATAGCATCTTTTTTTTTGCTTGTTAGCAATGAGAAATATTACTGTTTGTCTCCCTTTGTTATCCGCTTTGCAGTTTGTTTACTTGCGTCTATTGTGAATTTTTATTGTTTATATTTTCTATATTTTTTTATGTTATGTTGTCTTGTGTTCGTTGTCTTTTTTTATTTTCATGTTGACTCCAATAATATGTGTATTAAGTGCGCTTGCTGTTGCTGCTTCTGTTTTTTATATCAGTTTCTTTGCCTTTGTGCTTCTTTTTTTGTATGCATGTAATGCTGCTCATTTTCATGTTTTCCCATTTGTTCCTAGCTTATTTTTCCTTTTGTTTATAACATATGTTCATTTATGTTTTCTATGCGTGTTTACAATGCGACGAAGACTCCCTGACAGCGTCAACAGAACAGCAAAGTGAAATTGATGATGATGATGATGGCGATCATGTTGCGCATACGACATGTATAGCAATAATGTTTAAGTTACAAAGTATTTAAGCCCCAGTTTTGACCCTTTTTGCTCACTTTGCAAATTCATAATGAAATTACAAATTATAAACTTACAAAAGCGCTTAAAACAAGTTGGCCAGCAAATAAAAGTTGAGTTGCGGCAGGTGAGTAAACTTAGCTCTCAACTTTTTGGCTATCTTGGCAGCAATCCCTCCATCCCTTATCCCACTCTCTCGATATAAGCAAACTGTAGGAAATATTGTTGCGAAAGTTGCATAATTGCTTTGGAGCTTTGCTTGGCAACTTTTGATATGCCTTAATTAAGTTTTTGGTTCGCATTCAAATATTTATAGGCCGCAAATAGCCAATGGGGAAATCGGTTTGAAATGTTAATGGGTTAGGCCCAGAAATAGTTGGTTTATAATTAGAAAAGCACATTTAAGTGTGTGTTTGTAATTCTGATAGTTGTTTACATGTTATTTTCTCATTAAGATAATTTTATAAAATCAAATATTAAATATCCTCTACACGTCAATTACTTCATTTCAAGTTGTTACCTGACTGTCAGTTGAATTTAATTTGACATGCGCGGGAATATCGCAAAGTGGGCCTAAATCTGTACGTTTCTGTGTCATTTATCAACAATTTCATTACAATTTAAATAGCCAAAACAAATCGAAAGTTTGTGCCAAGAAAGTCATTTGCTAAAATTGGCAGTAGGAACAAGAGAAGAAACAATTGCAGCACGCAAGCCAAATAATAGCAAAAGATTTTCAATCAGCCTGTAAATTATTTTTTTTTTTTGGCCAAGCGCCAATTAAAAAGTGTGAGAAAGAGGGAGAAAAACTGCAATCCTATTTCTCTAATCAATTAATGAGAGTGCTGCAAATCGCGAAATCTTTAATTTGTAGAATTGGGCATCAATTGGCTGATAAATAATTAAATGACATTCCGAATGTTGCTGCGACTAGATGATTAAGTGGAGGCTGCCTGAAAGTTTTCGAATTCGTGGCAGCTGCATGTTGTAATTGTAATTATATCGTTGATCCGCCAACGAATAAAACGAAACGAAAGTAGCAAACTTGAAGACAGTTTAACTAATCCTTTCTGTTGGCAACTTACGAGAGTTATCTTAGCTGCAACAAACAAAAACAACAATGATGACAATAACAACTACAACGACAACTTCATCATCATAATCATCACGAATTGTGTTTGTCGCTGAGACTAAAACAATAAACAAAGCAAAGGCAGCAACTACCAACATTATCGCACATCATTATCATTGTCATTCAGAGCGCGCACAGCTTAAAAACAAGAACTTAAATGGCAACTAAGCATAGAGTAAACTAGGAGATACCCTATAAAAAATAGTTAATAGTTGAAGAATCTGTATATTTTTTATTGCAAATCTTTTAGACAAATCAGTCAATATTAAACATTAGTAAATATTAAACAAAATTAATCTAACAGTTGCAGGTATTTCTGACATGTTATAATAAAAATTAATGCACAATATCTATAAATAATGTAAGAAAATTTAGCATTTAAATGAGAAGATTATAAAAAAATCTTAGTTATTTCTTTTATTTTGCTTTTATAATTAAATAAATATCTTAATTAATTCAACATATTTAAATAAAAGCATAACAAATTTTTTTTTTTAATTTAACAGTTTGTAATAATACTAAAAGTCAACATATCCGCTATTTTGGGCTTGTAGGGTATCCAATCCAGCCAACAGGCTTCCCACAGTTGCCACCATCTGAAGCATTGCGTTCTCTACAGATATCTACGAGTATAACTGTATTTCACGTCGTGTCGTCTTTTGATATGCTGTTTGCTTTATTTTTCTGTTTAGTTAGTTTTTATGAGCGTCATTATTTTCGCTTGCCATGGCGCTAAGCATCTTAAGTGCCGCCATTTTTGGGAACACAGGCTGAAAACTGTTGAAGTTTTCCCCCGCAGGAGAGTGAGAAGGTGAGAAGAGAGGAGACGAACCCGCAAGTCAGAGTCGTCGTCATCAGTTTGTTTGCATAGGCGACAGACATCATTTGACAAGGTTCGCTTCTAATTCAACTTTTGCTAGTTAGTTTTGAAAAACAACTTAATAGGGAAAGATGCTGGGCCCGTTGTGTTCTTAAGCTGATGCCTAAGTGGGTAGAAAACCTCCAGAAGAATGTGCCTGTTTGTTGTTAGTCCTCCTACCATTACTAGAGGTCTCTTTTGTGGCATTCTGTGTGTGCATAAAATTGTTAAATTGTTTGCGATTAATTGCTTTAAACGAAATGATAAGAGAGAATGTATATAATTTTGACGAAAATTTAATATTTTTAATCGTATTTTGATTTGATTGAGTTGAGGCCTTCCATCTTAGCACTCTATGAATTATGCCTCAATTCAAGTGAAGATTTTATTTTAATTTTTGTACTGTTTATAAAATCAGATTGTGTAGCGTACATATAATTTTATAAAAGTTCAATTTCGGCATATTAGTGGCAAAATTCTTAATGTGTTAACTTTTCGGCCGTACCGCGTCACGATCAAAACATAATTGCATAAAAACAATAAAAAAAAAAATACTTAAAAAAATACAATACATATATAGTCATATATATTTCACATATCTAAACGTATAATTGAAACACACAAAATTCGCAATAGTCCAAATCAAAAGTTTTTTTATTCTTCATGTTCATTTTTTCGGCCAAAGAAAGCAAGCAATCAAGTCAATAAAATAAAAATAGGTGAGTGAAATAAATTGGTCAAGTGTTGCAAGTAAGAGTTATAGTCGGGGAGGTTGGTTCCATGACAGATTATCAAGTGACGTCGTCTGCTTGTCCAAAGCTTGTTCCTTTGAGTGTTCTTAACAGTTATTGAAATTGCTGCAATTGAGTTCAGTGTGCTTGAAGCTATTTAATTGCTGCTGCTGCAGCTCAGGATGACGATGACTATGACGATGACGATGACGACAACGGAAGCTCAACTTGCCTCGACTTTTACCCGCAGGTGTTGTAATCTAGCAACGTTCCATGTCTCGTCGCATCCTGTTGTGCATGTGTATATGCCTCTCTCTCTCTCTCTCTCTCTGTCTCTCTCTCGCTGTGTGTTTGTATCTTCTGCTGGACCTGGGCCAAAAGCAGCTCGAGTGCTAACTAATTTCATCGCTGTCGTCTTCTTCAGTGTTGTAGTTTCGTTTCGTTCGGTGTCAGCAACATTTCTTCAATTGGTTTCGTTTGCTTGCCAGCTTCCCTTCCGCTCTACCCCTTTGCTTCTCTTCTTCTATGGCAAGCTGGCAGTGTGTGTATTTGTGTGTGTGTGTGTGTGTAAGTGTATTGCCGCAGTTGTTGACTCGTTTCTTAAAACTTGGGCCAAGCCAATTCCTTTTGGACAAGTCATCCAATCCATGTCCTGTTTCTGCGCTTTATGCACTTCACGCTCTCTCTCTCTCTCTCTCCCTTTCATATCCTATCCCTCTCTAATGCTCATATGATCTGCTTCTGCAACAGCATAGCATTTTTATGGCACTTGCTGTTTACTTTTACCGCCGTGTGTCGTTGCAGTTTCAGTTTGCTTGTTATTTTCCTAGCCTGTTTCTTATTTTACCTCATTTTCTTCAAGTTTTTCTTGGCTCTCTCACCTCCATTTGTGTCTCATTTGGATCGTAACATTTAGCCTAATGTTTACTGCACTTTTGCTCGAAATTGAGCTGTGTGCTTGTTAAATTCTGAACAACTTAATAAATTAGCTGAAATTCTTTTACTTAAATTATCGATTCGAACAAACTCAAATGCATGGAGTTTAATCAACTTGTGTTTTCTGTGTTTTATTTTGTTCGTCTCATTAGCGAGCATTCATATTTTAATATACGGACTGACATGTTCTTTGACATGCGATGCCAAACGACAACATATCAACAACAAATATAAAACCCAGGCAGCAGTTAAAGTCAATGCAAAAGGATTGGTTTGTCGTCGTTGGCTGAGGGGAAGGCGAATGCAAAGCTGTCAACAGCGCCACGTGATTATTAAGTTGCAGCCAAAGTGAAACCACCCACAACATCAACACTCACACACTCACACACTCACATACATACTTACTCATTCGCACACACACATTTCATTTACTTTCTATAATTTCTCTAGAAATTCCGATTGCACATGTGGGACTTTATATTGACATCGCTGGAAACCAATTAAAATGCTGCACTGCTGCTGATTATGCCAACAACGCGCTGAATGTGTCTATGTGTGTATACTTATGTGTGTGCGTGTGTGTATGTGTGTGAATAGATTGGTATGTGTCAACTAAGTGCAGTTAATTAGTGCGAAAATCACTTCAGTTGGCTGGGGACTTTTCGCTCAGATTTCTTTAGCTGTTTGTGTTTTTCCGCTGAAGCAGCTTTTCATTTTTTTCATTTTTCAGCTTTGCCCAGCTCGGTTTCCTTCATTTTCGTTTTTCTTTTGAAATTTTCACATTAATTGCTCTGCGCTCCGGACTCTCTCTCTCTCTCTCTGTCTCTCTTTGTCTTTTTGTCCCTCTCTTGGTGACTTTAGCCTGCAATCAGCCGGAAGGCAGCCAGGAGCTAAGCTACTTGGGGATTTACTGGAATTTGTTGTTTCTTCAATTGCTGCTGCTTTTATTTGGCTTATCCTCACATTTCTTCTATTTTTGTGGCCAAAATTAAAACACTGTCAATTGTACTTGTTGTTACAAATGTGCAAGTTTTGATTTGGTAATCATTTTTGCAGCGTGTTGAAAACTATGACAATTATTAAATATTTGTTGTGTTTATTATTTTTTTTTTCGAATAAATTTATTATATTTAATTAAAATTTGACCTTAAATTTAAGCTTAAATTTTTTAATGCACTTATTTGCTTGGAAAAAACATCGAAAAAAAGCTTATGAATGAATAATTCGAAAAATTAAAATTGATGCAGGCTGCAAGTTTTATTTTTATTGATGTTTAATGATTATAAAAATGCGCTTGACCATGTATATTTTAAGTTTATCAGGAAATTTAATATTAGTTTATTTGTTCAACAAAATTCAAAATAAAAAATAGTTTTTTTCTTTTAGAGACAAGAAAAACGAAAACGGCGTACTGTTTTTCATTTGTATTTTATTACTAATTAATACTTGTATTGAATAATTATTTATCTTATTATTTCTTATGGATAGACTGTGTGTATTTTATTCATATTCCTGTCTTTTATGATTATATAATATTATAATTAAAATTAGCTCTAAAATGTAGCTTAATAATTTAATAAATTGTTTAATTATTGTAAATTAACTCTCCAGACAACATCATAGAGATCAAAGATTTATAGCAATTACATCAGTTTGTATGTCTGACAACTTAATAAAAAGCAAAGCACAACACAAAAAAGTAGGAAATATGACAGAAGGGAAAACAGGGAGTCAGGACGTGTTATTTACTCTGTTGATTAAGTTAAAATACCGCGCAGAGATCAGCCAGGCAAAAAAACACAGAGTCAGTAAGTCTGAGACTTGCTTTAGCTCAAGGACAAGGCTAAGCCGGCGTCACAAACGTCCCGCGTCCATTTACCGCCCCCTGTTCAAATTGTCGCCAGCCAAGCAACAATTCCAACCCAAAAAAAAAAAACAACTAAATTGCTGTGAGGAGAGAGAAGAAAAAATACGAAACGGGCAGCATACGCCATGCGGGGATTATATTAACGCAATTTCTGGGGCTAAGGGCGGCGACCCCAGCGAGAGTTGGCCAAATTAAACGCCCACTTAATCTCGGCTGGGTCAACTTGTGACACGAAACTCATTTGGCGAGTTGTGATGGAATGGCGAGCGAGTCGAGCTGAGCTGAGGGACCAAGTTCAGGGACAACAGTCACAGTAACAGTAACAGTCAAGATCAAGACACACATACTCCAATTGTCAAGGGGAACAGCTCTTCCATATCTGTCTGTTTCTCTCTGTCTCTCCTTCTCTGTCGTTGTCTGCATCTCTCTCAGGTCTAGTCATTTTCAATTAATTTGGCAACGTGGGCAGCAGAGAGACAGAGACTCTGGCAAAGAAAAACAGTTTTCAGCACTTTTGTGTCAAAAGTTGTTTGTCGACGTTGTCGCGACATTTGCACTGAGTTCTCCATAGTTCGCTCTCTCCCTCTCCTTGTCCTTTCCTGCACCAACTTGGTGCCTGTTTTCGAGTGCAGGAAATGCGTACTTCCTGTTTGTTGTCTCAGTGTATGTGTGTGTGTGTGTGTGTCTCCTCAGGGGGCAGCATCAGTCACAGTTCCAGCATATTTGCGTGTCTTCCTTTTATTTTCTACCCCCAAAGACAATGCATGCACTTTTCTCTGCCTTCTCTTCTCTCCTCTTCTCTCATTTGGTTGGGTCAAACATAAACTTTTGCTTGCAACTGCCGCATAATTTTACATTTTGTCTCGTCTCAATGTGGCATGCACTGAACTGGGGGCAAATGTCTACTCAATGCCCCGTTCTTTGGTTTTTTGTAGACCCTGTACTTCAAATTTATAAAGGGACTTAAAAGTTTGTCAAAAGCGTTACGTGCGTAACATGTATAGAATTTCTTTATCAGCAACATCAAAGAATAAATTACATTTTCAAATCGAAAATAACTAGAACAAATTTTGAAATATACAGACTATAAATATGGATTACAGAAAACTGATTACTTCATGTAAATTATTAAAAGTTTAAATACGATCAGATAAAAAAAATATATATAAAATATACTCAAAAAAATTATCAAATTTTTTATTAAATATAATTTATCATTTATATTTTCATTTCAAATTATTCAATTTTGAACACAATAATAACAGGGTCTTCTTACAGACAAGTTTACTCGATTGAATCACTAGCAACTACTAGTTTTGTTAAAAAGTTGCTACCATTTATCTGTTTTGTATGCACTCTTTTCTCGCATTCTCTGCTCATCCGTTTTGCTTCCTTTTTAAGGCCGTCTTCTGCAGTGTTGTCTCCGTTCTCGGGGCTGTCTTTGAGTAGCAGCACATTGGCATGCCAAATTGCTTAAGGGGAGGAGCTGGAAGAGAGAGGAGCTCTTGTCTAGCTTGAGTTCCCAAGCTGCATGAACTTCCTTTTGTCGCATTGTATTATACTAGACACTGTGTGGCAGTTGCTTTAAGCAATGTTGCAAGCAATTAGTGGCAGGAGGCATGCCACTAACACCCCGCTTTGTTTAATCGAAATCGTATTAAGAATTTCCTTGGGGATATTGTACCATTTCAGTTGAAATACGCACAAAAGAAAACTTGTAATCAGAAAATTTGTACATAATTGTTATATTATATAATCTGATCTGACAATTGCTATTTTTTCTTTGGAAAAATAAAATGTAAAGTATTGTTTTATACTAACTATGATACTAGTTTATAAACTAAGATTTATGTCCAAATGGAGCAACCTACTTATTGAATAGCTGGTCTAAAAGTTACGGTTTCGTTTGCTATGTAAACTGCTTAATGATCGAAATAATTTAATAAATACTTTCCATAACAATGTCTATTATCTGTAATTTTCATTTATAACTTTATACATCTAGTCTCTTTGACATCATGCTGTTGTTTTCAAGCCTATACTCGTATTTAACCAATTTATAAGTTTTCTTCTTGCCTGATTGTCTTTAATGTGCCAATTGTTTGCCGTTTACTTTTCACAAATTTGCAATATTTCATCATTGAATTTACATAGTGTAATTCTGACAGATTGTGTGTAATAATTTAGACAATATATTCAATTTGTGTTAAGTTGTTGGTTAAAGTCAGGAGACTTGCCTGCGGCTTCATACAAGGACTTCAAATAGATTGTCAGGGTTGCCAAAGGCAACAACTACAACGAAATGCGTTGGCAATATCAGAGACATCAATAGATACAGCAACTGAGTTGGACATGCTCAAAGCGACAACAGCAACAACAACAAAGCGACAACAACAACAACGAGAGCGACAACAACAACTGTGTAAAGAGAGTGACAACAACGAGAGTTGCTGCGACCTCAGCAACCACAAAACTAAAGTTCTTCGAGTTGCTGGTCGCGTAAACTTAATGGAGTTCGGCAAAAGGCCACAGCAACCGAACGAAGGGAGAGGAGAAGAGACGCGACTGGAGAGAAAGGGGGCTGAGTAGAGCGAAGGCGTGGCAGAGGCTTTTTAGCCACATCATGCCGTGACGCTGCGATGCGTTTTCGTCTTCTGGTCTTCGACTTGCTCGTTGTTACAGTTGAAGTTGTTGTTGTTGTGCTGTAGTTGTAATTGTAACTGTTGCTACTGTTGTTGTTGTTGCAACATGGATTTCCGTTCGCAGCACTGGCATTGTACTACCCACTACTTTATGGCTTACCACATGTGCACTTTGTAATCTGTCGGCGTTATTGCATTGCGGGTCGTTCAGGACGGACGAAGAAAGGTTGAGTGCATTTCGCTCTGACCGAGGCCTTTTCAACTTGTACATGTATGTGTGCACCAGTCTGTCTGTGCGTGCATGTCTGCGTGTGTGTGTGTGTGCGTGTGTGTGTCTGTCTCGACTCGGGTGAGGTTTCAAGTACTTTACTTAGAAGCTTTCACGCGACTTTATAATCAATTTGAAGCACTGTTTATGATACAGCCAATTGATTTCCATTTTTTATTGTTCTCTCTCTTTACAGGTAAGTGTGCCTATATTCAACTTTGTAAGTGAAGAAAGGGGTAAAGTAAGAGAAAAGTAGAAAAGGATTGAAGCTATGTGATTCATTGAGGTATAGAATGCATTGAAAACACTAGACTGATGTTAAAAGATAAATACTTTGATCACCTTAAATTTAAACACATTCTTATTTTTAATTAAAAAACTTTCCTTATCTCAGTTCATATTAATAGCATTCACATGGTTTTATATTCATTCAATATCAATTTTTTTAACAAAAGTAAATTCTGTAGTAAAAAGAAAGTCACTTTTTTAACAGAATTTTTCATCTTTCATATCTTCACATCGACATAGAACCAAGAAGCATTATAATCAAGGCTGAAACCGAAAGTAAAATAAGAATAAAAAATAAAAATAAGTCACATTTTAATAACACTAAAAATATTTTTTTCTATAAAATTGAACCCAAAACTTGGGGTATATAAACCAATTCGCGTACCGAACCTTTGTCGCGAACCGAACCTTTTAAGTTTGGCATTAACCCTCAATTTATATTTCTTAAATTTCATTAACTTTTTTTTTTTGTTATTAACGTTAGCTATGTTGTTACACTAGTTATCTTGTCCATGATTATAATGCTACATAAATATATTTGTCTCAATATTATATTCCATTGTCGATTACTTTGTAGTTTGCTCATAAGCACGCCTCTCAAACTACTTCACCTGACCACAAATGCCACAAATATTCATCTTCTTCGTTGTCATTTGATCTACTTCAAGGCACTGCTGAATCCTGTGGATTGCGCTACGTCTGTGGTTCAACTTAACAAGGTGCCTCATAATCGCATCAGGAATTTCCCTGTTAAGCGGCAAAAAAACCAAAAAAAATTGTAAAAAATAAAAAAAGAGAAAATGTATCGTAACTCTTGGCGCGACACGACTGTGAGAGGAGTCCTGGCTGACTCTGTCGAGTCGACTCTACTCGAGTCCTTTGTGGACAATGCAAACACAGCAACAGCTGCTGTTTCCCTCTCTCTCTCTCCCCTGCCGCCCACCTGGCCGCGTTTGCCGACAACTTCTTCGCACAATACACAAACAAGCAAAAGTTTGTAAACAAAAATTGTTGACGGGGTCGACGTAGGGCAAAACCAGAAGTAACATCCAAGGGAAGAAGGGTGAGAAGCGAGAAGATCGACAGTGCGGGGTTAGCTGGTTGAAGGTGGGTTAAGGTTCTCAAATGCAAAAAGTTTTTACATCATGATGCTGTTGATATGCCTGTTAGTAGTCGACGCTGTTGCTCTCAGAGTTCTCAGTTCCCTGGTTTTTGTGGTTGTTGTTGTTGTTGTTGCTGCTACGTATTTATTGTCGTCGTTGCGGCGACCACAGCGGCACTGGCAACATTAACCCGCTGCTGCTGATTGTTCTTGTTGTTGTTGTTGTTGATTCTTGCTTTCTGCCGGGAGAATACTCCGCACTTCTCTTCTGTTCCACTTGCTCTTTCGCTTTATATCTTTTATTTTTTTTCGCGGTTAAAGTTGTTGGCATTTGTTAGATGGGGAGTTTGGTTGCCTCTTCCCCCCGCAGTCATCGTCGAGAACGATGACATTGCACGTACATCAGTTAGGTACGGTTCGGTTCAGTTTCTGGTTTGGTTTAGTTTATTTGGTTTGCTTCGTTGGTTAGTTAGTTGGTATTTGTGGTTCCCATAGGAGCTGCATTAACGTATAGAAAGTATATTAAGGCTGCAGCAGCTTAAGCAAAAATGCTTCAAGTTTGCTTATATTTTTAAATATTTTAAGCAAACTCATGAATTAACCTTTTAAATTTAATATTTTTGTTAATCTCATAACCACTTTTTGTCGGTTTTAACAGACAATTTGTTTACATTTTTTGATGGGAAATTTTTTTGTTTTGGGACTTTTTTAGATCAAAGTTTCCTAACCGTTAAGTCAACAGGGAAATTTCCTTTAACCGTTTGAATTGTGTGAGCATGCGCGCTCTTTTGGGATATATTATGCTCTCTTTCAACTAACAATTTCCCTTTTCGTGCTAATAATATAAACAATGAATTTTATCAAATACAAATAATAAATTAAGTTTTCCTTTAATATAATACAAAATTAAAAGCGCTGACAATTTGAAAAATATTTTCTACAGCTTCTAAAATTTTCAATACGTAATAATTTTGTTTTATTTTCAAAAAAATATGTTGCTTATAGTCAACATAAAGCGATTTTCAACTCCATTTGTGTTTAGATTGCAATAGTATTATTTATAACCCATTTGATTTGATGCCTTTCTGAAGTTCATTCACATGTATAAATTGTGTGACTTGAAAGCATGTCTAACAGGTTGCTGACAGTGTCAACATGTGGACACACGAATGCTTGAATCGACTTACAACGAGGCAAATTCTCCGAACAATAACGAATGCTCAGAAGAGCAAAGAATCCCGACACGAGGGAAATTCCTGTATGTTTTAGTACACTTAGCGCCTGTAAACAGAGAGCAAGTCCCACATCCTGGCAGAAAGGACTATTGCCACAGCTGCGGCACTAGAGACAAATTAAATTTGGTCATTTCGTGTTTGACGACTTCGAGTTGCTCGAGGTTTAGTACAAATCGTGCATTCAAACGGTGCGGATGCGCGTTGTCCTTGTCGTCGTTAACCTGTGAATTTCGTCGTCTCGTTGAGCGTGTGTTTGTGTGTGTGTGTGTGTTTGTGCCTGTCCATTCAGTGCGCTTATAAGTAGGCAACACTTTTTCGTCTAAAGCACATTTTAACTGGCTCACAATTATTATTTAAACACAGCATTATTATCAGCGATTGTTTCGCGTCTGCCATTCGGCAAAGGATTCGACAACATCCTTAACGTTGTACTCGTCGTCGGCATCGTCATCCTTTTTGAGTGTACAATTAAGCGCGCCAAACCAAATTCAATAAGCGCCCAAAAGGAACGAAGTAAAATATATGAAAAGCTTTACACAATTCTTGGTCCTTTCCCCAATAAAAAGTGTATGCCAAAAAGTGCTGCGGCACTTCAAAGTGCCCGGGCACAAAAACACCCGCTCCTTACGCTATACTTACACCAAAGAGTAAAGATTGTACATAAAAGGCGACAAATGACAGCAGACAAGGCAACAACAACTGGTTGCCAGACTTTGCCTTTTAGAGCCAGCAAGGCCCAAATTAAATTCCAACGCAACACAATCTGCTTAATAAATAATTAAGCGTAATTAAAGTGTTAAAAAGATATACAAAAAAGGTATTTTTATTGTTGAAACTCATGTGTGTGATTGCATGTATGTGTGTGAGACGTGTTTTCTATTCAGTTTGTCCTCTTGTAGTACAGTGAAATTTGCTTATGAACAGCTGAGAGCAGCAAATTTAGTTTCAGGAACTAATATTTAAATGCCTATATTGTTTAATAGAATTTTCATAGAATTATTGAAAAATTTAAAATTGATCTGATAGGAGAATTTGTGCTTAGGTTCGACATTTAATACACACTTTATAAAATTTAAAGTAAAAATCACTTTTTTATTGTATTTTAACTTTTTTAGCAAATAACTGATTGAATTTATATAATTAATAAATATAGCTTATTTATTTTTATAACATTGTGTTACTTTTCAATTTAACCTTAAGAAAGGTTTAATAATTTGATAAAATTTGGTATTTATATATATTTTACAACTAAGTATTTGAATTTACACTTAACATTATTTGGTTACCTTTAGTGATTTTTTACTGTATGGCCCAGTTTCCTTTTATTGTTGCTACTACGAAAAGTGTTAAATGCAAATGAGTTTCTGTCTGTCTTTCCGCCAACGTTTCTCATGACTGTTAAGCTTTATCAATGGCAACAACAATTACACATTTTTATGTCTTGAGCATGTGTCGTCTATGTGTTGCAACTGTTGTTATTGTTGTTGTTGTTGCTGTTTGCATACCGGAAATGCAAAACTTGAAGCAGCAGCAGCATCATTGTGCTCCTGCTGTTTCCACTTCCTATGCACTCGACAAACTGTGGGTGTTTCGTGGTGTGTCGTGTTCGTGTACGTGTATGTGTTTGAGAGTGTTGTGTTGTGTTATGTTATGTGTCTGTTTTTCATTGCAATATCCATTTCCGTTGCTGCTTCTTTTCGACACAACAGCAATAACAACAAGAACAGCGACAGCAGCAGCTGAGCATAATAAATTTTTAATTTCATTTGCTTTTATTTATTTGTTTTTTTGCCTCAATTACATTACAATTTCTCGCCCGCCTTTCGCTTTTTTCTCATATTCTCACTGTTGTTGTTGCTGTTGCTGTGGTTGCTTCTTCATTTCGCTTAATTCAAAATGTGTTTTTGTTCTGTTCTGATGTTGTGCATAACTTAAATGCCAATTTTATTACTGTTTTTGCCATTTGGCAGGCATTTTGAGTGCTTGTCTCGCCGCTGCCACTTTGTGTAAATATTTAATTGATTTTTAATATGCGCAATAAATATTTAATAAGTGTTTTGATTTCTTCATTCCATACGGAGAGTTAGCCAGAAATCTGCAAATGGCTTTCATTTAAAGTGTCATTCATAATTCACACAATTTTAACTAAATTCTAAACAACAATAGCATGCTGCTGGGCAATTGAATAATTGAAAAATTCAACAACTCATATCTGATTAAATCAACTGCACGAAAATGCTAAACAATTAAAGTTTTCAACCACAAATATAGTAAAAGTAATTTAAATACGTGCAGATTACTCCATAAAAGTCAATTCAACAGCAAATAGAGCAGTTTGATTAAATGTTATACTAGCCTCATACGCATAAAACGTATTTTTAATTCTTAAAACTAGAGAATAAGAAGTGGCCAGCTTAAAAAGTCGATCAACTTCCAACAGTCATATCTTGTTCAAAACTGAACCGATTTTTAAACGGAATATAATGTTTAGCATGATTTGGCTTTTTTCAATAAAATGTATATGCAAAACTTAGATCTCTCAGAACTTCATTAAAAATTAACCGATTTTTAAACGGAATGTAATTTTTTTTCATGATTTGGCCACTAAATCGATTCTGCATTTTAATTTTGGTCATTTAGAAATTTAAATATTTTTCCGACTCTAAGCCATCCATCTTCCAATTTTCCATACCTACCCCTTGACATTTTTTCAATAACTTTGATTTGTCATATCTTCATCAAAAATTAACCGATTTTCAAGCGGATTGTCATTTTGAGCACGATTTGGACTCAAAAATTGATTTTGAATTTTATTTTTTATCATCTAAAATATTTTATCTTTTTCGACCTCTAAGTCTAGCTAAAATAATTGAGCTTAACTCAAAAGCATAAATAATTGATTTTTTAAAAATGTTAAATTTATCTGTTATATAAAAAAATAAACAAAAGTAAATCTGACCAAATGACAGCAATGGGAAAATCAACAAGAACATAAGCATATTAAATTTATACATACTTATACAATTTCTATTAAATTTATAAATTTGTGCAAATATTTAACCGCAATTCAATTGGCAATTATCCGTGCACTGTCCGTTTGACGTGATTGCCACAAATGTTTGTTGTCTGCACAAAATTGGTAAGAGCAAATTTACCAACCCAAAAATCGGACACAAATCACGTGCAGCGGCGGTTTGCGGTAATAATCGCGAGCGCGATTTTTCACGCGCTTTTCTGCTTTCGTCCTTCTCGTACCCTCTCGGTATCTCTTTTTCTGTGTTTTTTTTTTAATTCTTTTGGTTTGCTGCTTGTTGACAGTTTCCGCTGGCGTGTAGACCAAACAAATCCAAGAGACTCGACGCGTGCAACGAGCTTTTAATTGAAAAACGTGATACGGATGCGAATTTCTTAAATTCAGCTTGTCTTTTTGAACTTCTGCTTCTTCTTAGTGAATAAGATTTTATTCCTTTTAAATTAAATGCATTTGCATTTTGTCGTCCAATATTTAGGTCCAAATGTTTTGAAAATTATTTCCGTAAACTTGTCAGCAATTTGATTTATGGCTTTTAATTAAATGCGCCTGACACGTGTCTCAACATTTTTGCATATAACTGATGCATTTTCAGCACATGTTAAAAATATCCTCCCCAAAAATGGTATTTTAGGGGAGAATATTTGACTCTTTAACTCTCGCTTATCTCTGTTCAGGTTTCGTCTTACTGGGCAGCCATGTAATTACTCAATTACCTAACCATTTAAACAGACTCACATGAATTGTACCCAGTGAAATAAAATACGATGACCATGTCAATGGTGGGTGGTAAGTCTTTGACGTGACTATGGAGTTGTCTGCGGTTGCAAAAGGACCCAGACAGCCAGACTTCATTTTCGTTATCCTTGTTTGTTGGCATTGTTGGTTTTCTTTTTATACGCTGCGTACCTAATTTGTGACAGTGTGAGTGTAACAAGATAAAGCTACAGTGAACAGATGATGAATGGAAAATAAAATACATACAAACCAGAGAAACCATTTGATTGGCATAGTATCTTCTTCATTATGATATCTCCAGACTATACTAGTTAAGAATATAAAGCCAATCTATTTAAATTTAAATTTACCTTGATATTTAATTTCTATTGATATTAAATCTACTCATATCTGCTTAGTGAATTAAAATAATATCTATTGAAATATCAGCGAATTCGTTTTAAGGAACACCTTGTCACAACTGTATCTATCTGTTCAAGTATCTATCATTCATTGAGTTAGTGCGCTATTGGCTTTAGAGTGCTGTTCCCCTGTCCTGTCCTGTGCGGTCCTGTCTGTGCTGTCCTTGAGTACCTGTTTAGTAGTGCGCTTAACTTAACTTCCGTTTCCGCTTTGAACAGCTTCCGTTGAGCGTTATTATCTGACTAACTAGTGGCACTCGTGCGCGTAACGTCCTTTGTGCCACCGCCATTCTGTCTCTATCTATCTGGTTGTATCTAAAGCATTTTGCATCTCAGAGATGTGTAGCTGCTGATGGCTTTAGATACAGATATAGATACAGCTGCGACTGCGACTACAGGCTGCTCTCATCGTTGTCGTCGTTGTTGTTGGCGTCGGCGTTGCTGTTGCCTAACGATGGGCGCTTCAGTTTTTGAAAAATTTAATTACAAACTCTCTGAGGCATTATTAGAGAGATAACAGGATAATAACGATGGCAAGGACGATGCCAAGCTTAGCAGCAGCTGTGCTCCACTTTGAGTTGTTGCCTTTGCCTTTGCTTTTGATTCTATTTTTTCCTTTGCTTTGCCTTGGCTACTCCTTTTTGTAGGCTGCTGGCTGTGGGCCATTTTCTGTCGTATGCAAATTTATTTTTACATATTTTTTCTTCTTTTTTTTATTTTTGTTGCTTTTGTCGGCCCAGACGTCGGCTTTACTCGTCGTCTGTCTGCCTTTCAATTAGTTTTGTGAGACTAGACGCGGTGGCACGTGCCACAAACGTTGGCTGGCTTGTCATTGTCTCTTTTATTGAAAGCTCAAAACTAGGCTACAGTTGTTGTCACTTTAATTGACCTCACTTTACAATATACTTCCATATATGTACATATATATTTTGTTTATACATTGACATTAATTGTTTGGAAAAGAAAAATATGCCAACGGCCATCAAGTATGCATTTAATTACCAATCATATTTCAATTAATTGGTTATAAAAAACCGCTTATAAATACATATATATTGTTATTATTATTTCACGCGTGCCATGTTGAACAATTTAACTTGAAAATTTATAGTTTTAATTACTATTAGCGCAGATGCAAAGCCAGGCCAGTAGTAATGCTATTCTGTATATTAAACAATCCATAAATCCGCCGACCAATACTCGCATCATACGTGAAAGGATATTAAGTATACGCACATAAACCTTAATCCATTTGCAACAATTAAAAGCTTTATTTGGTTGGTTGGACTGGCTAAAAGTATGACACGACTGAAAAACGCAACTGTTTTTTATGTTTAAAGTAGCAAACCAAGTTTTATATCAGAAAACATTAACAGCTTTAAATACTCTTTAATTTATAGATCTGTTTCATTAATGCCACCTTCAGGAATAGCAAAATATTGAATATGTTATGGAAGTCAATATATGACGTTATTAAAGTGAAGAACTGAGAAAGTTTTGGGATTTCTTGCATTCTCTTTTATTTACGTATCTGTCAAATCTGATATTTAGTATATTACTTAAAAGAGTATTCACTCGTTGTGTGTATATTTCTCATGGTAATTTTTTATTTATTTTATGAAAGCCGTCCATTGTTTACTAATTGCTGCTTATTTTTGTCGCTTGTTTTAATTTTCATTTGTCTGCAAAATAATTGAAGCATACTATTTGACACAAATAAAAGTGAAAGGGAATGAAAGGAAGGTCATAATAATTAAAAAAGAGAAAAAAAAACAGTAATGCATATTTATAGTTAATTATTACATTGCAATGGTTAAAGTTTACATAACAAAAGCTGAAAAATAAAAATAAATGATTGTGTTACATAAGAGTGCTTCAAAAAACAATGCAATCGAATTTATGTTGAGCTGATTGTAATGAATTTTTTTTTAATCTAAGAAATTAATCCCGAGCGCAGCATTATGATAGCAATTTATGGTAATACATAATTTAATTATGCTATTCCTTTATACGTTCAAATAGATAGAAATAATATTTACAATTTCCTCAAGTTAACACTTTTTTGTTATTGTATTTATTTTTGTTTAATTAAACATATATATATATGATTTTATTTAAAATTTGTTACAGGGATTAAATCCGAAACCAATTTATGTTACTGTTTCGGTTTTCGGTAAAAGGTTCTATATCAGATTTGTTTTTTAGCCATTTCACAAATTCACATTTTTGGTTCAATGAAAAATTTCAGCATCAAGTTTAAAGTGTTGTTTTGTATTAATTACGACATAAGGAGTTGATTTAAAGTTTTTTTCTAAGGCTTAAAAAAAATCTGGTGGCTTTTATAGGTTTAATTAAAATGTTAAAAATAAAACTGCTTTTCATTTAATTTTTTTTTAATTTGTTAATTGTGATTTGGTATTACTCTAGAATTGTAAAACAGACAATTACAAATTTCATTTTAAAGTATTTTAAGAACTCTTAAATATTGTAAGTATATACAGTCTAGTGCCATTGTGTCGCGTGTCTGCTAATTGAATGAAGCCGCTTACCACCTCCCTGGGCAGCCAATTAGCGCACATCTTGACAAGAGTTTCGCATGTCTTTATTAAATGTTGCAATGTCTGCACAGCTGCTGCTGCTGCTTCTGATGCTCTTGCTGATGTTGAAGAGACAGAGTGTAGGTCCTGGCACTTGTTGTCCTTGTTGTCATTGCCTGCGTGTGCCTGTAATTTAATAAATTTAATGAACATATGCCGTCGCCAGCTGCTGCTGTTTTAGCTTTTGCCGGAGGCGTGGAAAATAGACTTCAATGCGTTGAATGTCAAAGTATCAACATATTAGACTGAGAGAGAAGAATAAGAGATTGACGCACATTCCTATATCTATCTATTTTTCAATGCTTTAAGGTGTCCCTTCTCCCTCCCAAAAAAAATAGACTAAGATATAAATGTTTCGAGAGTTTGCGATAGGGCCCAGAGATCAAGGGAGGCTGTTAGATTATGGAGCATGTGCTCTGACTTATGATTGATGCCTTTTGTTATTGTTGCTGTTGTTGTGCTTTACTTTTTTCATCAGGTTCCTTTTTCCTCTCTTATAGCTCGACGAGTTGCTTTGCTTTATATATATTTTGCCTGCTGCTTTATTAGATATAATATTTTAGTGGCCTTTGTTGCGTTCCTCTTAACAGCAGACATGTGTTTACTTTTGTTTCTTTTCCTCCCTCAAAGAATGTTCTTTTCAGAATAGAGAACATTTTTATATATGATACGAGAATGTTTGTATTTATAACAAAAGCGGCACTCAAATGACTCTAAATGTCTCTGTTTTTGGTGCGTGTGAGTGTGTAGCTCTAAATTATGACTCACATGTGCAAAGGACTCTCTTCTAGGCCTGTAGATACATAAATGTGCTTGGCATTTTTCTTAACATTAAAATGACAGTATTCTCTTGGAAATTGCACATTTTATGAGGCATTTCTTTTTGCAGCAGGCAAATTGTTTCTTTTTATTTATGTGGCTGGTTTAATTGACGTTAAAAAAAGGGGGCCGATGATAATGAAAATTGGATGTTTTAATGGAAATAAATGATCAAATTTAGTAATTTTTAACTTTAAAATTCTGTTGAAGCGACTTGTTACAAGCGATTTTTAAACTCTTTCCATTTTCTTTCAATTAGCCGTCTGAAAATCGCTACTATGGCACATTTTTAGGAATGAAAAAAAATAGCGAAAAAATGGAACAAAAAGAGGAGTACAAAACAACTCTGCCGGGCATTGTAGTTGGAGAGCAGACTTAAATTTTCACCTGACCTGGCTGACGGTCAACGGTTGTCGTTGATTCCCAGATCCCATTGTGGAAACTGTTGCCATTGTTTTCCTTACCCATCGTTCTTTCACTGTTGCTTTCGTTGTTGTTTTTGCTGTTGTTGTTGGTTGAGTGGGTTTTGTAGCTGTGGTCATCATCATACAACCACAAAGGCAGTCAGCGGGGGCAGCAACGAGTCCCTCAGCCATCGTGCAATGAAGCATGCTACACATTATTTTGCTGACCCACAGGTTATGCATTCATGTAGCATACTTTTCAGCATACAACGCACAACCACACACACACACACACTTTTCACTTACAGTTTAAAGGCAACGTTCACTATATAAAATTGCCGTTTAAACAGCGTTTATTGACAGAGAACTTTGCCTTAAATTGCAACGTTTACATTTTTTGCAACATTTTGTATTGTTTTATTTATTTTGGTCAGATGTTGCACAATTTGTTGACTTCGTTTTTTATATGAGATATATTTGTTATACCCTTTCGTGCCGGCGATATTATTCTACTGTCGCAAAACTGTTAACTTGTATAATTTCATAATTATGTTCAAAACCTGTGACAATATATTGTAAAAAATATATGCTAACCAAAATTAAATTCGAAACCATAAGTGAAACCATAATCGAAACCAATTTTTTTAATTATATCTTTACCTAAATACATAAATTATGCAAACCGAAATAACCGATTCATGCATAACGGTAAGTTTCAGTTCAACTAAGCATTATATTTAATTATGTTGTTAAAGTTTAATTATTGATTAACTAATTTTGATTAAAAATTGTTAGTGTTCTTCTTAAATAGTTTTTTTTTTGTTTTTAGTAAAAGAATTTCAGTCTATACATTAATTTTTTTATAACATACCTACCTAGAAAAAAAATACCGGTAACAGTTACAAAACTGATATAAACAACCAAAATCCTAACTGAAAGCGATATTTGATTCGTTTGATTCCCTGATTTTTACAATAGAATATAATTTTGAGTTTGAAATTTTGTTTCATAGTAAGAAAAGTAGAAGAAATTACAACTCTGACTTTTAACAAACAAATTCCTCAAACGCTATCTATTGTAGATATTTTGAGGAACACAGGGTAGTATTCTACACCTGGTGACCTCACATCTCGGATTTTATTAAGTGCTTATGTTTTTGAGACAAGTCTTTTTGTTAAATTTACTCATTGAAGTTTTTTATAAAGTAGGAAATATTCCAAAGATTATTCGACTAAGTTCTAAATATACCTATCTCTATAAGAGTGCCCAGTCCCAATGATTTCACACGCAGTCTAACTGCTCGTAGTCTATGAGCACAGGGTATCTTGCAGTCGAACACACTCAACCGCTACGAACTTACTTGTTTAACTCTTGTGCGGTTACATTTATTCTCTTTTTTTATTTTTGTTGTGGCGCGTCATCTGCCGTTGGCATATATTCAATATATTTTGTTTACAACGCCCGTTTCTCACTTTTTTTGCTCCCTCTTCCTCTTTGCTTTGTGTGTGTGTGTGTGTTTGTTGTGCAAGTGAAACGAGCTAATTTGTTTACTGCAACAGACTGGTTTTCCGCTATTTATATGCCTGAATTGCCCTCTGGTAACTGCTGTTCAAGCAGTCCTCTGACCTTATATCGTACATTCTGTGTTGCAAATGCGAACCGCAAGAATTTTGAAATTCATTTGTATTACAATCAAGAAAATAAAAATTACTCGTGCTGAAAGTCTGGCTGCATAAATTAACATCTTTTAATTAAATTTTCAAGTCCCGAAAATAAATTTTTAATACGAAATTCCTAAACAATTAAATGAGAGTTTAACTCTCGGCAAAGTTGCCTTTGTTTTTTGGCTTTTCTTAGCTGTTTTTTCGCGGACTAAAGTGTACGACGTAATTAGAAAAAAAAAACATAAATTTTCAAGCAAAAGAAAATCTTGCGTATCTTTCAATCTTACACGTTTTACCGTCATTTAGTTAAACAGAATTGTTAAAGGCAAATCAAATTTGCCAAGAACTTTGCTTAATTATATTAAGATTCGCAACAATGTCCGCAAATCGGCCAAAACGTCGGCAATATTTGTTATGTTCTGGTCTCTCTTTCAACTCCTCAGCTTGTTTTATGGCCAAAACATAGCGAAACGTGAGCAGAGATCTGACTTTATTCAGTGGATGCCCTCGTTCTCGTTCTCGTTTTCATTTTGTGCCGTCTTCCGGCCGTGTCATAAATCTCACGATTCCTGCATGAAACTCAGCTGCGCTTGGCTTTATTGCTGCTCGTGTTGTTGTTGTTGTTGTTGCTATTGGTTGTGGGTGTCGGGACGGTTGGCTGTGTGTGTCTGTTGTTTTTCCTACTTTTATACATATAAATTTCAACGTAAAATGTCTTAATAAAGTCCTCAGTCCTCAAACTCTGCCAAAAGTACACTTCCACGCTCTCTTCTTCGCTATGCTAACAACTTTATGTCAGGGACATTTTTATGCCTCCAACAGCCGTTGTCATTTCTCTTTTTCCCCTGCACAGTGAGATTTTACTTAATGATCGGCGGCAGAATGATGGCATTTAATAAATATAAAAATAGCACAACAAATTATAAAAATGGGCGCAAATTTGGCGTGAGACAAATGATTACTTTCTGTGAAATAAAATTAACAATAGCTCTTCGGAAGATAATATTTTATTGCGAATATTATTGAGCAAAGATTATAAGTATGTGAACAAATTATCAATTATTAATTTTTATTTTATTTTCTCAAATTTGATAACATTTATTGAATATCACGTTAAGAAACTGTAATAACCATTAGTTTCTTTAGAGTTTTTGAAGTAGTTTTAGCTTTAAATGAAGATTGCAATTCTAGGGATAATCTCTTATTTAAAAACTTTTTCATAAAAGCTTTTAAATTTTAAATAGTATACAATCTTATTTTGAAGTGCTTTTAATTTTTGAGCAGAATTAAATGCGTGGAACGAATCCAAAATCAATAACTACCAGCCAAACGCACACATTTATTCCATACTCACCCACAACCAGCAGATCTTTGATGCATGCGCACAAAAGTATGCACCAAAAATTTATGCAAACCAAAAACCAAACAATCTCTCGCCACTTCCGCCAAAAACTGTCAACGTACGAGAGACACACACTATAAAAGTATGTAGAAAAAATATTTAGTAAATTATGAAATCATTTTATACCATAAATTAAATTTGCTTCCCAAAAATGCATTACGCATAAATCAATAAGCGACAGAGACAATAAGATTACCTAAAATAGAGCGAGAATGAGGGAAAGGGATAGAGAATGAGAGTTGAGCTAAACAATGAACTGTCATTTGCACTCAGCGCATGACGCAGCCAATTTAAAATTGTCACAGAGTTTATACGAAATTAATAAAATATTTAAAATGCTTTAGTTTATTAACAACAACATCAATAACAACAACAATAGCACACAAATATACAACAATTATGAGCCTATTAAACTATTAGGTTGACTGTATGAGTGTGACAAACACTTCATGCGATGTTGCTGTTGTTGTTGTCACATGAATAAATGCGAAAAATCTGGCGCAACTTTATTATGTAGAGAAACGCAAACAAATGCGAGAGGCGAAAATTTGCATATCAAAGCTGCTAATAGAGAACACGAGAGAGTAAGTGAAAAGGCAAACAAATAAACGGACACTGCATTTGTTTGTGTGTATGTGTGTGTTGTATTGTAATGTGCGCTGCGTGTGTCTGTGTTATAAATGTGTTATTTATGAGGCATATTAACAAGCGACAAACGACACACACACAACAACAGCACACAGCAGCGACTACAACACCCAGAATAACATCAACAATGTCGCTTACATACAATAATCAGAACTACATTACTCATACGCACTGTAGCACAGTTATTGCTTTAAATAATTGATTCGCCTTTTGGGAGGAAGATGAATTCAGCGTTGCTGTAATCAAATTTGAATAAGGATAGATACATATGTATATCTCTTATCTAACTATTATCTCATGTGGATGAATGCAAGAACTTGTGTAGATTAATATTCTTTGGTTCTTTAACTATACCCATCTATAATCTAACTAACACCTTAAGCCACTCTTCTATAAATTATTTTTTTACTATCTCGGGGCCCATTTTTAAATTATTTTTAACTCCTGTGCGCTATCATCAGATGAAATAGCAAAACAAAATGTTTTTCCCGCATTTCTTAACAATATGCTTTCTTTTTCTTCTCTGGCCTTTATTAGTTCAATAACCTCGATTCTTTATCAAATTCAATGCACAAAACACACATTCCATGAAATCTAAAATAAAATCCTATTTGCACATTGACAAATCTCGACATTTTCACTGACTTAATTCAATTTAACAGTTTACACAAAAAGGTGAACAAAAAAGTGAAAAGGGTTAAGCAGACAAAATGAAATGTCCAATAATATTTTTAGCACAAAGGTGAGACAAAAACAGAAAAGGAGACAAAAAAACAAAACCAAAAAAGGACACTGGACAAAGTGAAACACCTGCAGTTGTTTAAAACAAAGAAAGAAAAAGTACAAAACAAAATAAAAATGTAGACTAAAAATGAAAACCCTTTGAGAGACTACGACCTCGTGATAAGCATGCGACGCGCTGTCACAAAATAAAGAAAAGATATTGAAAAGGGGTGCAATTTACGCATTTTGCTGTTTGTTTTGTTTCTGCTTTTGACCTTCGCCCATATCATCTATATTTGCCCACATTTGACTATTACACACGAATTATCATGAAGTCGAAAAAAAATAAACAACTGGCAGGTCCAAGTTTATCTATCCGTCTGCATCTGTATCTACTGCTGTCCCCTTGTCCCTTTTATCACTCTCATGCTCTTGTCGAAACAAAAAAACATGTCAACAGCTTTGTGCGTCACTTTTGTTTGCCTTCTCTCATATCTTTTATACAACATTCCATATCCTTTTTATTTTTATTTCGATTTTAGCTTGGTTTGTTTTGTGTATTTTATGCGGCTTTTGCACATATTTATTTGCCCAAAAAACTCTATAGCACTTTTATCTTTCCCCCACACGATGATGCACAGCGAGAAAACTCCATGTACGATGTGAAAGCAACGAAGCGCACGAACCACAGGCTCAAATTATTTGCAAATAATTTTTAATTTTTTTCGTTGCATTTTACGGACAATCTATGACGGGCTTATCAGTGTACTGCATAATGGTGCAATAGAGGGTCTATATATTGTATACCCTGTACATATAAAATACGGAAAACCGGGTACAGTGAATACCAAATTAATATATAATGCACTCTAGAAAATACTTCTGACGATCTAACAGATATTCGTAGAAAATAAGGGTTAAATTAGAATATATTATTAAATGACTAAAATAAAATAGCATAGAAAGACAAAATGATAATAAAACAATACTAAGGTATGTAGCATATTATTATAATATTACTATGCTTTATTATATTTTAATAAAAATTAGTCACAGGGTATATTTTGTGACTCACTCTCATTCTATCATTTCATTTTCATTTTTTGCTTGTTAAACTTAATGCCTTCAGATCTGACTACACTTGCGGTATTTTTTAATGATTTTACTTGTATTTATTATTTATGTCGCATTCAGATTATTTAAGCTGTTTATTTTTGTTTATTCTTTTAGCATAATATTCTGATATTTGCTATTTCTATAATTCCTTCGCATTGCGCTTTCCAACGATTTTGAAATTATATTTGAATTTATATTTTAAAACCACACACTATACTTTTTGTCGATTTAAGTTGACACCTTGACTCGGCCTCGCTGTCAATATACAACTGCATGACAATGTCAAATATCGGGGGCAACAAACGATAATTTTTCAAAAAATTGACAGATATCAAATTGATGGGAAAAGAGAGGGTGTGGCATATATTGTACGACAGAAATAAAAAAAACTGGACAAACATCAGAGGAAGGACTCTCTTTGGCAGATAACATTAAAAAGCGAGCATTGAACGTACTGGGTGACATCGCGTGTCAATAAAGATTATGATAGGATATATATATGCAACAACAACAACCCGTAACAGAATTGAACATCGCTGGACATCGCACAAAATGACTGACATGTCAACACAGCAAAAAATAAAAATAGCAAACAAGTTCAAACTGAAAATGAAACAGAGAAAAGTCATATGTATGAATTTTTATCAGTAGTAAAAATTATACGAACTGGACAAGGGAGTGAATGACAATTGACAATGTCAAAGTTTATTTCATTTATCAACTGTCGAGAATTGTTTACCAAAGTCGAAAAGTTTGCACATTAAATCGCAATATACTTTGGTTTTATGGCTGCTTTCAATGCAGTGCAACCTTAAAAGTATCTCTGTAATTAGTAACTGGATGAGTTGCCTGATAAGTGCAGACTGTAGACAAAGAGAAAGAGAATGAGTTATTCCAGCCAGACAAGTGCTGCAGTTGTTTGTGGTATTTGCAGACTGTACTTAGGCAGAGAGTGGTTTCCATATTGGCTTTTTGGTTCCATGCAAATCACAACGGGGCAATTAATGTGTCGCAACTTGTCTAGCCATGCGCAATTGTTGCCCTTACCTTTCCCATTGCTGACTCTTTGGCTAATTTGATATTTAAAGCTACGTTCAGTGACCAGATTATGACGACAGGGCTTCACAATTAGTTATTTCACATTTTATCAATAGACGAAGATGAACTTAAAGAGACTGCATAGAATAAAATTTGAAGTTGAAATTTAAGTGCCCTTATAATTTTCACTGCCCGTAATAAGCTTTTTTAATTTATAGTAAACTGCAGTCAATCAGCAATTTAAAAATCACCTTTTTTTATTCTAAAATATTAAATGGTAAGACATGATTGTCACAACACTGAACTTTAGTCAATCTATAAATATTTCCATAAAACTACTAAATTTCCGAATTTTGATCTCAATAGTTTTACATACTTTATAGTTAAGTTTACCTGCTTACGACGTGTCCAAGCCAATTAACACATTGTCCACTTCTTTAATGTCCTCTTCAAATATTCACATTTCTCCTTCTGCTTTCTAACTGCCAAAAACACTTAAACTATTTGGCCAAACAACTTTCGATAGTTGGAAGAAGAGAGACAGGAAGAAAGCTAAAACTAAGATAGCAACTTGCGTGTCAAGCACTCGCAAAGTCAACTTTTTTAATACCAATCTGACTTTACCTTTATCGCCTCCCCTTGAGCACCCCTCCACCAACCCCTTGCTATCCTATCGTTCGTGCGCACCATTGACCCAGTGGAGTTGAGGGAGTAAAATTTATGTGCCCCATACACGCAGCACGCGGCACATTTCTCATTTAACTGCCTTTGCCATTTGCTAATTAATACCAAATTCCATTTATTTCAACGCTAAAACAACTAAATTTTCTTTCTTTTCCCCCAAGTTCAAATCAATTTTGTTTCTAGGTTCTATATTTTTTTTTTTACTTTTTCTACGAGATTTGTGCGCTTTTACGACTTTTGGCATGTCCAAACTTGGTTTGCCATATTCTGCTCGATTGCGTGCTCGGGGTTGTGGCACCCCTATGCAAGGGCTGTGTAGAGGAAGGTTTTCGGTCAAGGGAAGAGGGAGAGGGGTTGTTGTTGTATTGCTGTGTCAGCATCGTTTAACTCTGATCGCACGCAAAAATATTTGTACGAAATAAAATTAATGGCGTCCGTTGATGTTTTATTAATTTATACAACGTTCGTTTGCTTGTGCTTTGTGTGTTAGTTTGGAAATAAAATATATTGCTCATACGACGCGTGGTTTGCATTATTGAGTAATTAAATACTAATTAAAGCGTAACATGAGCCAATTTTCTTTTTCTTTCCCTGATTTTTATTTTAATGTCTGCTTGTCCTCCAAACAAGCCCAATAAAATTAGCAAATTTTTGTCCAAGCTCGGCGTTAACACGCTGAAGGACATTCTGGTTGGGAAAGGGCCTTTAATATGATTAGTTATAGCTATTGACTAATTGGTATAGCTTATGCTGTTGCCTAATAAGAGCATAAGATTAACATGTCAAATTGGTTAATTATATTGTCCTTAAAGAGAATCTTATGTTTTTGTCATATGTTAAAGGAGTTTTTGATTTTGACACTCACTATATATTCTATAAAAAAATAGTAAATCGTTAATTTTTGATTTGGAAATATAAATTTTCCTTAAATAATCTTACCTTATAAATCTTAATCATATTAATAATAAAGCCTTTTAATCTGAAACAATAACTTACACAAATACATATTGATTTAAATTGACAATTTCTGTTTATACCCTTAGGGAAAAAAACGCTTCGTTCATTTTCAATAACTAATTGAATGCTTAAAGCCTTTCCAGTGAATGATGAAGCTAATTACACAATTGTGTAACTTGATTACGTGATTTGGTATGCTAACGTTCTCTTTTCCTGAATTTTATTTTGCAGTTCTCTGGGATTTCATTTACAATTTTACGAGGCATTTGAGATTTGTGCCTGACTGTTGGGCGCACACACAAAACATGACACAACAATTGCTTTCAGGGGAAAAAGGGTTTTCAATGACTGACAACTCAGGTTCAAATAGATAACAGAAAATATATATAAATTATTGGGGAGCTCGAACAGTTGCCCCTCCACACTACACTATATGGTTTGCTTGGTTAGAAACTGTATTGATATTGTCCTTTTCTATTGTTTAAACAAAATAGAGAAATGTTTGTAAATTGTGAAATATCATTTCTATGGCAGCTGTTGTTGCCACTTCCTTTTGCGGCTGTTTTGGGAAATTCATTTCGAGTATTTTGTACAGGAATATTCGGTATGCCTGTTAACTTTCTCCCCACACAATGAAGTCCTGTTTTTAGAAATTTTTTTTTTTTTGTGTTAGTATAGCTGGTTGTACATTTTGTTTGATCTTCAGCAAGCAATAACTATTGGCATATGTAAATTGCATTCTAAATTCAAAGTGCTTCTCAACCAATTGCTAATTTTATTGTTGCAGTTGTTGTTGTCGCTGTTTGTTTTCTAAGCAGAGATGCAAAAAGTATAAAACAAATTTTGTAAAATTGTTGCTGTAAACAATTAACTGTAGATTGCTACTGCAATTTTTGCCAATTTTCATTATGAGTATATGAAATTGAAACTGACACACTTGGTAAATATGAGAAATATTTATATTTGCATTGGTTTGCCATATATTTGAAAAATAATTCGGAAGAGTTCAAATACAGATTCAGCTTTTGTCTTAAGTAAATAATAGTAAAAATTTCATTTGGTTAATAAGCCATTCTTTTTTGAAAGTGACAAATATATATTTAAAAGATCTTTTAAACATTTTTAGAGTTGCTTAGAATATTTTGAATGGTAGAATAATGAGAGTAAGAGTAAAGTAAATCTCTCATATTAAAAGTAATTTAAATTAATCTTCGAGACATAACTGGGGAATTCATTTTTGAAACATATGGTTAGAGAAGAATATTTGTAGAAGTTATACATTATAATTCCACCTGGAGTTATTCAATCTCTTCCGTAAAATTTAAATTTTGTAATCCTTATTTTTATCATTTGGTTGTTTGAATTCGTAATGTGTTTCACTCAGAATCTTTTTTGCCTGTGGCCTTCATCAAGCATGCGGCGTTTATCAAAACACAAACAAGCAAAGCAAAACCAACAACTATGATAATAATGATAAGCAGTTGCAGAAAGTGTAAGAAAAGTAACAAAAAACGAGAGAAAATGCAGCTGGAAAATTTGTTCAAAACAACAATTTTGCAGAAGAGAAAAACACGAAGGAACTTTAGCTGGTTGGTTAAGGGACTGTCTCTAAAGAGGGGACGGACGCCAGTCGATTGCAGCAGTTGTTGCGACTCGGACACGTCATCAAAGTTGCAAACCCGAACACTAGGATTTCCGGCAAATTGAAAAAGTGCCGAAGAAATCGGGAAAGATGCTGAAAAAAAGAATGTGACAGCACCAACAACAAATAACGTGTACGAGGGGTGCTCAAAGAAGTACAGAAAGTTAAACGAAAAACTTTTCAATGCGCAAAAAAATATTTGCCAAACGTACATACATTTTAAAAGATGTGACCGCCAAGGAGTGGAAAGGTTAGCCACCAAAGTCCTGGAAAACTTTTGCTAATGAGAGTAAGAGTTTCCTTCCAATTTTTTTTTTTTTTTTTTGTTCATCTCATTTTTTCTTGTCTGTGGTGCAAAAGTTGTAACTTGCCCACTTTAGTACACTTCAC
Source organism: Drosophila falleni (assembly GCA_035045575.1). Lineage (NCBI taxonomy): Eukaryota > Metazoa > Arthropoda > Insecta > Diptera > Drosophilidae > Drosophila > Drosophila falleni. Next base: position 2,309,800 of record JAWNOV010000169.1, on the reverse strand, counting down.
TGCAGTTGGTTTATTTTCTAGTTTATTTACTATGGTGTCTTTTATTTTCTGAATTTTAGCTGATGATATAAATAATTCATTTGGTAAGCGAAGTCGCTTAACTTTTAATTAAATCAAAAATGACTTTAATTGAATATTTGCTGAACAAAAGAGACGAAAGCTGCCTCAAATAAGCTATTAAGCCCTTAAAGTCTAATAAAATACACAGTAAACACACTTAATGCCTTGATTACCAGCTTCAGCAAGGCAAGGACACGACTACAAAAGCAACCTTCTCTTACTTCAGATTCCAAAGGAGTTGGGTGACTTCGTCTTCTTGGGCCTCGAAAATGTTGAGGCAAGACATTCAAGCGGGCACAGATTTATGCCAAGCAGCCAATGTTGACCTCAAAAATTGAGCCAGATGGCCGGCCTGGCAGACCGTGAAGGTGCCGGTCGAGTGGTGATTTTTGAGGCAAAACTTTGCGCCAAAAGTATCGCATAAACAATTTAAAAATGCCATAAAATGACTATTGATTCTTGGTCTGAAAACTAGTTTAAATTGCTGAGAAAGTGCTTGCAAGAACACAACAATTTTTGGATATTTTTGGTAAAAAGTTGCGGCTTTTGGAAGTTGCTAGTGGCAGCACGAAGTAAATTTATAGCAAATGATGTGGCGTCTGTCTTAAAGTAAAATATTGACAGTTGACTACGAACTAAGAGTAGAGCAAGTGTAGCATGAACTGCTACCAAGACAACCAGAAGTTGTTTTTCGTTGTTGTTGTTGTTGTGTGTTCGTCTTGGACTTTTTTTTGGGCGAAGAAGCAACAAGCAACAACCAAGAAGTAATTGCTTTCTGCTACTCATCCTGTTCGTCCTTGGCATCGTTTTATGTGCCAGCTGAGAGAAAATGGGAGAAGGAATGTCATGACTATGCTTCTTGTGGTCTGTCCCTTTCCCTCATCTCCAATACAAGCCATATCCTGCTGGCAGCCATTAGGAGCAGCGAATGCTTCACAATGAAAATCGCATCGTTGACTATATTTAATTTTTGGGCATGTTTCTTGTTTAAACCTAAACCTAAAGTGGAACTCGCCAAAGATTTTTTAGTGCTTTATAAATATTTAACCGGATTCCTTCAACTTAAGCCTGCACACGTGGAGTATGCGCATTATATTTTATTCATTGACTCGAGGAAAATCGATGTTGAAGAAAACATTGAGTGAGTTTCTATGTTTCTTAAACAATAAACCCTGGACACAATATCAACCGAAATTCATAATAATAATTGCAAACACTTTAATCGTGCATAAACATATTACTCTTGTTCCATTCCCCTCTCAACTTAATAATAATTAGCTGACTGTCTTTGCTGTCGAATAAATTTTGTTGGGTTCTGCCATCGTCTTGCATTTTGTGTCTCTGCTTATTTGGTCCATGAATTAATCATCGTTTTGGCCTGAGCTGACATTATTTATTAAATTGTCAGCTGATTATTTATGTACGTCATGCTTTCGGGGCACTTGTAAGCACAATTTTGAAATAAACGCTTCGTTTACTTGCCAGAAACCCAAATGCAAATAGGATATTAATTGATGCTAACAACAAATAATTTGTGACATGCTTTAAGCAAGTAACTATAAAATTATAAATGAGTTGGCTTGAATTGCATTTTAAAGTGGGATTAGTGAAGAGTTTCTTCTGTATTGAAATATATATAGAAAATGTTTTAACATTTCCTTATTATCGTTGAAATTTGCTCTTAACTAGAGCATTTGCACTTTTTTAAAGCTACAAATAAAACTGAAATTATATTTTTCGTTTAATATATTTTTATTTTCTATTTCTATCATTTCCCTCTTGCGCCTTCATTTTTATTCTTCTGCTCGAAAATCTCATTATTTTTTTGTGGCTCGTCGGTTTTCTATATCACATCTTCATCTCCCCGAATTCTCGTATATACGCCATTCAATAGTCTCTTTGCTGAACTGCTGCAACTGGGTGTTAGAAAACGTTCTCTTCGTAGTCGCCGCTTATCAACTTTTTCCACTTAGATTTCCTTCTCACTTGCATATTAAGCGACTCTATAAATATGTGTTTGGGTGTTTGTATAGCCTGGAAAATTCGCGTGGTCTCATATAGTCTCACAGAGCATATTCATTTCTCTTGCCATTTGCTCTATTTATTTTTCAGAGGATTTATGTTTTTGGGTTATGGCGCTTGTCTTTGACGCTGCAGTTGTCGTTCTTCTTTTTTTGTTCTCTTCTTTTGTTCTGTTCTTCCATAATTTTTCTAGCTTTGGCGTGTGCGTTTTCTACACTGTTCTTTTATTTTTCTCTCGCATTCGCTAGCTAGTTTTTAAAGCCTTTTCAAATTCTATTATGCGACAGCTTTGCAAACTAATGAAAAATAAAAAAAAATTAAAGAAAATAGACAAAAGATGCTTTCTGCACTGTTAAACTGAGTTCAGAGAGATATAGAAAAGAGTTTTAAATTTTTATATCAATAAAAATCTCTTACTTTATTAAATCGACAATAAATTGGGGGATAAATTATTCAGAAAAAATGGAATAAAAACTGAATTTAAAATTATACGAAATTATTATTCTGCCGTCAAACAAAAATAAATCTCAAAATAACTTTGTAGAGCATTAATTTGTTTTTAATCTAAAACTAAGTGAAGTCAATAAATTTAATTCTTTGATTATAGAACACAAAATTGATATATTATTTATAGTCCAAATTAGTTTCAAGCAAACTAAAAAAAGAACATCTGGTATTAGCTTTTTAAATTAGTAAATAGGTCGTTGACAAAACGCTTACACATCAAATTAAACACTCATTTAGTTAAATATACATTGCATACTTTGAGGCTAATGTGAAGCAACCATCAATGGTTTTACAATGAAATACTAAAGTAGAGTATCTCTGTGGCTAGTTGGCTTTCAAGTAGCTGCAACTTGACCACAACACAGCTCTTGGCAAAAGCATCTTACAGGCCTCTCGGTTAAATTCACAGAGTGGCAGAAACAGAGATCAAGAAGAAATATCTTACACACCTGCTGCCAAACAATTTCTTCAATAGCTGGCTGGCAGTTCACTAGCCCTGCACAATTTTGTTGCAAGTATCTAAACTAGAATGTTTGTTTAGTATCTTTTACACAGTGTTGCATTGTTGTTGTTGTTGTTGCTGTTGCTGTGTTTCATTGAAACGTACTTGGACTCGAACTCGGACACGGCAGTCGGGGAACTGAACTGTTGTCTAGCCATTCGTTTGTGCATGCTTTGCATGCTACACGGCTAACACAAACAGTGTGCCACACACACACACACACACACACACACACCTACACACATTTCGTATGTTGGGGCTCTGGCGGAGAGGGGGAGGGGGTCAGTGGTTTGCTGTTTGTTGTATGACATATAAAAGTCAACTTGAATGCGCTGTGTAAATTTAGCCACCCGAGATACACATTGCATTTTCCCTGCTCACTCTAAGGGTGCTTCGAGTGTGTGTGTGTGTGTAAGAGTGTATCTGTGTCTGTATGACATACACTGTTGCAACTTTAAGTAGTTGTGCATGTGTACCAAGGAAATGGTTGCATTTGAAAGGAATTTGCCTTTACAAGATTTTTCTCTTTGCAATTTACACGCGCCGCGTACTTTTCCTTATATATAAACCTACACACATATAGATTCATACCACACAAGTCTAAATATATACATGCTATACATCCTTGCGTATATGTATATATATATATGTATATATGTTTGTTTGTGAATGTATATAGACTTGTATTGTATACATTTGGCTTTTGTAAATGTTGCTTTCTTATTACATGGCATTATATCGTGTTCTCGTATAGTGTAGCTTTTCTTCTTCTACTTTTAGTTGTTGTTGTGTTTATATTGTTGCTGCTGCTGACGTTGCTGTTATACAGGATGTTGTTCTGAATGCAGGAAGTCATCTCTAGCAGCTGCAACATAAAAACTGATTTATTATCTATGCTCAGGCTTTTTTACGCTTAATTAGCAAAAGAGCTTGTAATTAAAATAACCTGCTACTGAATTGTGATACAGAACATGTTTAAAGCAGGTCTTCGCTCAATATGAGTTTAGAATTTTTGTTACAGAAATATCAAGACATGTTCTTTAAAGCAGAACATAATCCCTTTTATGGGAATTGATGACTGATTTTTGATCAAATAAATTAAGAATTCTTATAATCGTAATTGCCTTAGCTTTCTGCCGTTTCTGGAATAAATTTAACTATACAATTTTATTTCATATTGTCATTAATGAAACTGAAAACAAATTTAATTAGGCAATAAGTAATTTTTAAGTTCAGGAACAATTTCTTTCTTTTTTTTTTAAAACAACCTAGGTAGGAAAGGCAATCAACAGTTTTCTTTGGAACTAAATCTCTGATTGGAACTATTAAGAATGTTTTCAAAACATCTTTGAAACTGTTTCTCCGCATTTCATTTTCCTAATTCGTTGCATCACCTGTGGTTGTCCTTTTTTTCGTACAAACTGCTTCATTTTACACCGATTCAAATCAGAAGGTGCTTTCTTCATGTAATCAAAATCAGAATATCATCCATCCGTAGACTGAAAATCATTCATTTGGTTGCGTCTCTTGTTCAATGTTGGGACAACGACAGCATCATTCAAAAATCCCTCAAAAGTGCTGACCACAATACTGAGCCGAGTTAGACGCTGAAGAGAGAGTGTCAGTTGACCCCAAGGGACACACATTTACACATACACACTCACTTACAAAGAGACAGAGTCTACATGCTTTACAGTGAAATGACATTGCTGCCGTTGGCATTCAGTGTTGCTTTCTATGGCTCAAGTGTTTGCATTTTACAACCATACACTCAGTGCGTGTCTGTGTGTGTGTGTGTGTGTGTGTGTGTGTGTGTGTGTGTGTACGTTTTGTATTTGTGCGTTGGCATTTTGTAGCTCGAGTTCTCTAGCACCAGCTTAAGTGAAATGTAGCTGACCTAAGCTACAAAATAAACACAAATGCAATGCACACACACACACAGCATACACACACACGCACACACACTCTTACAGTTACAGCACACACACTTGAAAACGAGGACTGCACACGTAGACGAGTTAGAGGACAATGATGAACGCAAATGTCACTGCACATGACACATAAAAGAGAGAGAAAACACAAACAATGCATTAGACAGAGGTAGAAAGATTAAAAAAGAGACGAACAGAGAGAAAGAGAGAGAGTGGGAGAGAGAGAGAATTGTTGTTTTTTTTAGTTCCTTTATAGCGTGTTTGCATGTGTGTGTGTGTGTGTGTGTGTGTATGTGTGATTGTCAAGGTCATCCATTTATACTAATAATTTCATGCTGTCGTCTTTTCTTTGTACTAATCCAATTTGCAATCTGCCTCCCAACTTTTATCCCTCAGGCAAATAAGCTATAAATAAAGCAAAAATAAGAAAACACCTTAACTAAGTGTGAGTGAAAGAGGGAGACAAAAGCAACAGCAACAATAAATAAAGAGGTTGCTCAGCATAATAAAAATAAAATTCAAGTGCAATTTTATGCAGCGTGGATTTGAAGAAGCCTGAAACAGACAAAGGAACTTAAAGACAGCTCGACAGAGGCAGCGAGAGAGGAAGGAAAAGAGAGTGTGAGAGAGAGAGAGAGATAGAGAGCAAGAACTCTAAGTGTGTATTGTAGTTTTGAGAAAACAATGCTCAGTTCTCTGGACGTGTTGGCCGGTAAAATCGCAAAGGCGACACCGGAAACGGGCGCCGTTGCGGCCAGCGCCAATGGCAATAAGCCAACAAATAATGCACATCATCCGGCCCATCAGCATCATGCGACACGACATCATCAGTTGGATTATGATTACTCAGCCGTTGAAATTGAACCGCCCGCCGAGCAATTGGCCAACTCGCCACGCAACGAGCGGGAAAGGTTGCAACAGGCGCAACATGCGTATGAGCAGCAGGCACAGGCTGAATTGGAGTTCGGTTTGGCGGATGTGGATACGAAAAGTTGTTTAACATTGTTGAGTCATCGGCGTAGCAGTAATAATATGCATACGCTCAATCATTTAACGCAAACGGGCAAATCAAGTAATGGACATGCAACGCGTCATCAGCAGCATTATCATCATCCTTATCAGCGTCCATTGCGGCCAGTTTCACCTATGGTGCAGCAGCAGCAAAAGCCACAACAACAACAGAGTCAGTCGCAACAACAATCGCAGTTACAGTCACAGCCACAACCGCAACAACAATCGCCATATCAACAGCAGCTATCAAATTTGGCGGCGCTGCAGGATCATCATCAGGAGCTGCTGCAATCACAGCAGGAACTGTTCCACAAGCAGCTGATCAACATGCAACACCAACAGCACCAACAACAACAGCAACAACAACAACAGGATCGGGAACGCCAATCTTCAATTAATTTTAATGATAGCTGCAACAGTGACCACGACTCACAGCAAGAGTACAAAATTTGCCTGAGGGATAGGTGAGTGTCTGACACGCCCACAACCTTACAACAACAAAAATAAAAAAAAAGAAAACATAAAACAAAAATAAACAAACACAATCAGCATGCCATGTCTTACCAACAACAACAACAACAACTTTACTAATTACCACTTATGGCTTATACTTTAATCCCATAATTAACTACATATATATTCACTAAGTATTTTCCTGTTTTGTTTTTCTCTGTTTTGGTTTTTTTTTCACTTATCGCCGACATTGCGTGTTTGCATGCACTTCACAAACAACAACACTGTTGCAATTGTTTTAAAATAAACTTAATTTATTAACTAAAATCAACAAGCAGTCCAACAATAAACACCATCAACTTGAATGAAGGATTCTTGTTAGTGTGCATACAGTGGAAATGCATTAAAATAAATATTTCATCAGGCTGCTTTTTATAATGCATCAGGTGCGAAACTCAATTCCCTTATTTCTCCCACAAGAGATAGAGTGAATGAGTCAGACAACAATACAAATAACTTTGGACATCTCCAATAATATATTATAAGCTTTTTTATTAAATTATTTAAATAATATATTATAACAAATACATACAAATAATAATAAAACAACAAAATTTAAGAAACAGAAATTTGAAGAACAGAAAAGAATTATATGAATAAAAATATTTAATGAATTCTAAGCTTATGTTGGTAATTGTTCACATTTATTATATTTTTATATTAAATTTTTTTTGGTTTTTGTTGTTGCTGCAATATCTATTTGCCTTCTTTTCCTTTTTTTTATATCAGCAATCTCAGATAAATTATGATGTCATTTAGTCAGCATGTTAAATGATTTAATTACCCTTTAACCATTTTGAGCATAAAATATTATGGTTTAATTGTTAATCAATTTAAACATAATAATTAAACGATTATTAATATATTCGCACAAAGAGCGAAATAAATAAGCGATGAAAATATACTCTATAGACATCTGCATAGACATATCATCATAGTTTTACAGGTCGTAAATAATGATGAATTCATCAGCATTAATTACAAATTAAATATGAAACTTGCTCTCAAACACTTGTTGAATACATGAAACGCTGGTTGAAATAAATATACTTAGATTACATGTATTTTAGCAGCTGCTTGAGAATATACAAAACATTTTGTTACTCTGTCTTGCCATGCCTAGCAAAAGTAAATACGTCAAGAAAACAAGGTAAGAACGAATGTTAACGCCCAAAAACGACGCCTGAAAGTATGCAACACAATTTCGTGTGTGCTGGTCAAAGAAACAAACGAAAATGTTACAACAACTACAACAACAATAGAGCCAAGAACCTTGACAACAATAAGAACAACATAGTAAAATTCATGTGACAAATTGCTGCTTGGACTTTGTAAGAAAGTCTTATGCAGTGAAGTTGGTCTAAAGGAAATAGAGCAAAAATAAGGAGAAAGAGAGAACATCTAGGCACGCACACACCCACACAGACCCACATACAAGTACGTACGTGTGGCATTTAACTATATTATGCATGTTTCAGAATCTTAACTAATATAATGTATAATATCATTTGACATATTGTTTTTATGTTTTACTTTGATTTGTTGCCCAGTAACAAGGCCCTTTGACTTTATGACTGCTGCTCAACTGCCTTCATTGACTCCCTTACCTTTCCCATTACTTTTCCTCACTTAATTGCCTTGTGGCCTTTTCTGTTCGAGTTCCTTTCACACATGCTAATATTGGGCGTCGTTTTGACAATTGTTCTCTCTTAAATTACACTGAAAGCACAAATAGTGGGAACATTTTTCAACGAAAATTACAATATACTTAGGAACTTGTATATAAGTTTTATTTTTTCCGCAGAATTTCTGCATCTCTCAGAATTGTCTACTTTATTAAAAATGAGAGAGCCTTTTGAACTTGTGGTGGTAATGAATTTTTACTAACCCTTATTTATTTAAGTTAAATTCAAATTCTCCTTTAATTTGCATTTCTCCCCGTTACTTGCACCATTTTGCTGAGCTATTTTTAAGCACATTGTAAAAACGCAAAACTTGACATTTATTTTTATTATTGTATGATAAAAATTGCTCAAGTGTGCACACAACAAGCATATGCATATGACATTTTATGTTTATTGTTTTTGCAATTTGCCGTTTCTGTTGACATTTGCGTGTTTTCAGGCTGCCCCCAATTCCCCTTCTCGTAACGAACATTTCCAGGTAACCGTTCATTGACTTTAAAGCGCGTGTCGTAAGGCAATTAGCCTTAAAAGCCTGCACCCGGGTAATCGAAATCAGTGAGAAACGAGGGATTTGCATGTGCCGAGGCATCAGCCAATTAGTTATAGAAGAGAAATGAGAGAGGAAAAAGTACAAATATAGATAAGCAGGCTAAATTACATATAATGATAGAGATAGAAAGAGAACAAATTCGACTATCCATAATTATTACGTAAATTTTTCATTTGCTCTGCGAGTTGCATGCAGCATAGAAAAACAAAATGACCAGGCTCCATGGGGAATTTGCAGTGAAAGTGAAAACTGAGCGACAAAAGCGACTTCAAACAAAACAGAGACACACACACATATTTAAATACCTGGAAGTAAACAAAAGCTGGATGGTTTTTCATTTATTTAAGTGACTACGTAGGGAGAAAGCATGAGATAGACAGGCAGGCAGGTAGACAGAGATGGGAGACAGTAGAGAAAGTCTCTCGGACACGTAAGCGAGCAAACATTGAAAGCCGTGGCAAAGAGAGAAATTAAGTGTAAGTGTGTATGTGTGTGTGTGTGTGACAGGAAGTGAGTGCAGAAAATGTCTGAAATGTTAATCAGAGGCAGGTCTATGATTAAATACTCTAACTGAGACAACATATATAGTATAAATAAAAAATTTTATTTATAATAATAATAAATAATTATTAATATATGTATTATAATAATATTAATAATTTGGCAATGTGTAAATTCTATATATATAATTTATAAGTAACCTCTTCACCTGTAACACTAGGATATAAATAAATAGATACAAATACAGTTATATAATAAGTACAGAACAGATATGTTTAGATTCTGTCAAGCAGCCTTTAAAAGCTAATGTACTCAACTCTTGATATCCTTTCATTTTAAGATATTCGCGCCTTCTCTATATAAAATTCTACCTCTAGACCTTACGAGTACTGGCTTTGACTTTGCGTAGTCTATTATGCATGCTAAAGTAACAACAACTGCAACTAGAACAACAACTATGTAACACCCACTCAGGTTGTTGTTTTTGAACTGGGAACAGAAACTGCGTTTCATTTAAATTGTTGCAAGCTTCGCTTTAACTTGTAATTGTATAGTGTTTGATCCTTAAACTCACGCCTTGCTAAATTAGCTGCTCAGCAGCTTGTCTGACACCTTAAAGAACCTCGGGCAATGCCTGGCAGATATTTTCTAGGATAACCCACTAAGCGCTCTAAGTATTCAGGGAAATCAAATTATGCTCCATTTTTTCTCTATAAAAATTTTAACCTTGTCGTTTTCCTGACATCTGCATAACCACATTTGAACCTCCGCTGTTGGAAATATTTTTGTTAAATTTATATATGGTGTGTGTGCGTCTGTGTGTGTATATATATATATATAACTCTTCCCCTTTATTATTTTATGAAAATTTTATATGCATAAATGCTGAATTTTTGGCATTTGTGTTTGTGAGAGTGAGTTTAGAGAGCAGGTTGAGTGAGGGGTGTCTGCATATCTATTTGGCATACGGTTTCATTGTTCATGCTATTTGGCAAAATTTGTTATTTAAATAGAAAGAAGTTGCATATAAATTATATGCATATGGCATTGGGTGCATGATGTTTCGACGTATACGTGATGTTTGCCTATGCGCGTTCTCTGACCCGCCACTCTCTTTTTCACAACTGTCAGCCAGTTTAACAAATATTTGAGCATGCATACTAAAAATCTTGTTTTAGTCGCTTTCAGATATGTATATAATATGGAAGTAGTTGTCAGACGGAATACGTTTTAATTCCCTTTAAAAAAAAAAAGAGAACGAAAATTGTGAATATTATAATTTAAATACAATAATAAATTGTTTCCTTAAATTACAACTCTGTAGATAATCTTATAACTTGTGAAATCCAATTCGAGCAACATCTTGAAGCTTGCTTACTTGCGAAAGTTATTTTTAAACAGCAAAAGCAAAAATAAAAAAATTGCACGATAAACAAAACAGACCGCAACATAAATAAAAGGGAAAACAAATAATGCTTACAAAGTGCCCAAAATCTATGAAAATACAGAAAAGAAAAAGCGAAAATTTCCAGTTGGAAATGATGGTGCTGACGACGCCACAAAAACCAAAAAACTAGCAAAGTTCATTTCCACACCAAAATCAATGAACCAAATGGCGGCAAGCAGACACACACACACACACACACACACACACACACACACACACACACACTCACACATACACAGGCGTATGCTGAGACACAGACAGGGCACAGCTTGTTGGGGTGGGTCTAGATTTCTTGTCGGGAGGAAGATAGGGAGGTAGAAAGGGATGATTTTGGTTTGAAAACGGGTAACAGCTTTGCAGCTTTTGTTTTGCCATTGTGCGGTGTACGTTGGGTCGGAATCGGTTCGTTTGGTTTGGTTTGAATGTAGGGAGGACTTGAAGTTAGCTGACTATAGCCGGGGAAAAACCGCAACGCAGTTACAAAAAAAACATACACACACACACACACATTCAAAGCAAACACCACCAAACACTTGCTAAAGGAGCCGAACAAAACTAACCGCAATTTTCGAGGCGCTTGCATGCAATAGAAAAAGAAATGAACGAAATAAAGAGTCGGAGATGAAGGGAAGTTCAAAAACTAAAGCATAGCAAACGGCGCCGGGGCTGCTGTTGCTTATTTTATTAATGCTCTCTCTCCATTGCTGTTTTCACTTTTTGTGCAAACATTTTTTTATTGCCATATATAAACATTTATATTTTAGTTTATTTTATTTACTTTATGCGGCCGGAGGGGCAGCAAATACAGTAGCCAACTGTTGGGCGCTGCATTGAAATACCCTAGCATTAAAGAAAAGCCCCAAGCATATGCTATGTTGTTGGACCGAAATTCAATTTCAAAATCTATTAAATATGAGAAGTTCTGGTTGAGATTGTGAAATTGATTATTAAGTGTTTAGAATATTTATCGACAGCTTTGTGAACATGGTTTGACATAAAGTAAATATATAAATATTTTTTTAAGTTATACCTTCTATATTAATTTCATATTTGTGACTGTCTTCAGGGGTATTTCTTATCAGATATTATATTAAATAAAGTGATGTACTCTTCTTCATAAACACTACAAGCTGTATGCAGGGTATTTTTTTAGCACATCATAACACAGATTCCACTGCCTTTATTATATACATACTGTATTTTATTTTATTTGCTAACCAAAAACCGCAGCAACAACTCTTATCGACTGCTCTTTGGCATTTCATTCACTAATTTTGGGGCAAGTACTAGAGAAACAACTGGATACAGGATGGTTTAGTTATTGGTTTCTCTCTTCGCACACTCGAGGGCATATCGATAGGGGAAAAAAAAACTTTGCAGACCGCTGCAAGGGGTTTCAACTGAAGTGTGTACGTGTATGTGTATGTGATTAATACTTCTGGTCAAGCATTAAACTCAAACTCTCGGGCTGTGTTTTATTTGAAGAGGCGCCCCGTTCACAATTTTTGGTGTATGTGCGCTTTCATTTTATTTCTGTGAACCTTAAGGACACTTGAATAATGATGGAACAGACCGAGCTTCTCCCCCTCACTCCTTATCTGGCCCAGGTCCCGACTGCCGCAAATTTGCGGCGCATTCTCGGCCCTGTTTGAAGCTCCATTGCAAAAGTGCTGACATGTTATTTGTGCAGTTAACGAGCTGAGTTATTTTGCGGGCTCAAACCGCACTTGAAAAACGGGCAAAAAAAAAAACAAGAAATAAATATAAAAACGAACGAACATAAAAGGCAACTTTGGGGGGAAAAGTCTGCTCTTCAACTCATGGCCATTGATTTTCACTTTTCTGCTTAACAAATTAAATGTGTTTTATTGAATGGGTTTTCGGACCCAACGACTTTCTATACGAGTTTGTTGTTTGTTTATGCGATTGCCGCTCATTAAAATCGTATTGCAATATATTCTCCCTATTTTATAGATTTCCAATTTACATTTGCACACGTTTTCGGTTTTGTTTATTTGTTGCGAGTGCATAATTTAGTATGTGGCTTTCAATTTGCTACTCAATTAGTTTTGCACACATTTATGTTAATTCTAACTTTTACATTTTATGCTCGAGTTATAAAAATGAAGCATTTTTAAAGCGGTTTAAATTGAATAACGACCAACAATTTGACAATATTTTTTCGACATTTGCGATGTCAAATGTCAAGCCGTATCAGACATCCACCTTTTTTACTGTCTACTTCATGCTGAACCAATCTGATGACGCCATAGTCCTTACCTTGTCAACATTTTCATAAATTAAAACAACGCTTCAACACCGCATAAAATGGCAAACAATATGAGACTGCTCAACTTGAATATACTCAGTAATCCAGTGAACAACAAATTGAGCTCACTAAATATTTACATAAATTTAATTATATCAAAAAATGAAACATTCTTAATTTTAGAAAATTTATATAAGTGGAACAGTATAAATAGGACTAATGGTTGTTTTTCTTCTGCTTTTGCAATACCTTACCATACCCATTGGTCTTTCGTACAGGGTATATGAGTACTTACTCCTCTTTGCCACAATACACGACCATCAAAGAGTTGCAGACATTTATTTGTTTATTATTTTCCTTTTTGCCAACAGACGATGACGAGCCCCAAAAAGTATGCTATAGAAAAAGCATACAAAACAATAAAACATAAAGCGCAAAACAATTGTCGAGGTCGCAGTTGTTTTTGTTGCTGCTTTTGTTATTACCTTGGAGATTAATTAATTGCAAGGCACAAAAATATGCTACAAGTTCAGCCGACCCCCTTAACATCCCCTTCTTTTCCTCAGTGTATCGCTTTGCCAGTCATTTCCGGTCTTCCTCCTCCGCCAGTATTTATGGCTACAGAAAAACAAAATATAAAATAACAACAATAGCAGCAACAAGATGATAATTTTCAGGCTCGTTTCGGTGTGCCCTCCTGCTTTTGTTTATGGCTTTTTCTTTTATAAAGTGGAAAATTGCAGACAGCATTGTTTGTTATTTATTGCCATTTTGATATGAAACCTTTTTTACGCCCATGGGCTATAAGGAAATCAACCCCCGCCAAGTAATGCTTTATACTCGTTCCATCAAAATCTAGACAACTTTATGGACGTTTCTTCCAGAGTGTGTGTGTGTGTGTGTGAGGGTATGTGTGTGTGTGTGTGTGAGCCTATATTTGGCCTGTCATAAAAGGCACAACTAATGATTTGTTTTTGCCATGCTTCATCAATATCAAGTGGCTGACAATGACATACCTTAGCATGAACATGTTTGAACTCGACTTGTCTTGACTAGACATTAGCATTAATGATTAACATAAAACTGTTCTGCATTGATTACATTGATTGGTATTTTGTTTTTGCTTTCTATTTATTGTTAACCTTTATTTGTAAATGTGAAAATTATGTTTTGGTTGCGATATTTCGAATTTTTCTCGGGGAAACCACCAATTAATTGCATTAGTGTTGCATGCCTCCGGTACCCGCTCGTTTGGATTTGGCCTTCAACAAACTAGAAACCCATTTTTTTTTAGAATAAAAAATATATATAATAATAGTTATCAGACAAATAATTTCTGATTTTTAGGATTTGATTAATTTTAACGGAATTTGTATATAAGAGATATATGAGTTCCTTAAAAAAAATACATAACTCAGTATCCATAAGTTGAAATTTTTCTTTGGATAAATGGTGATTTGAGTTAGGGAAGTTCGACTATATGTATTTTGCAATAAATGTTTTTTTTTCTATTATTCGCAACACATTTCCCTATTATTCGCGACCGCCTTCTATGCTAACTCAATCAGTGTTGTAAAACGTTCATCGTTCCTCACATTTAGCCTGTCAACCCTTCTTAGCATCGAAATCAATTTGACAAAAGCCACATAAATTTAAATAAATTGCGGACACATAAATTTAGACATGAACTTCGAGCAAAAAAAAAACACAACAGGAGCAAGGAAAGTAAGGAGATAGAGCGTAGGAAAGGAAGTTGTATAAACCAAAACACAAATAAACTTACAGGCGACGACTCAACTAACAAAATAAACAAAAACAGCAAAAAAAAAAAAGAAAACACGAGGATAAAAAGGGTAAACGAGAAACTAAAATGGATCCTGTTACGCTAGAGTCCTTGTAAGCTGCTCGAAGAGAGAGGACTGCGGTTGGTCGCAGTGTAATCGAAAATCCAGTTGCTTGGAGAGGAGCTGCCACTGCTTTCACCTCACTCACACACTGACCGTTGAGATAACTAACGAAAATAGAAACAACAAATACAATTTAAGCTGAGAAAATCAAAATGTAGCATAAACAAACAGCAGAAGAATAAGCAAAACAAACGGCAGAGTTGGAGGCAGGCAACTGCGAAAAGTAAATGGAGCCAATAATAGAAAAAATATATATAAGAAGATTGCCACAACAGGATTGAGTAAAGGAGAGAGGGAGAGAGAGACAGAGGTGTGGCGGCTCTGAAACATGTTGCCAGGACAAACAGGAAAGTGTATAAATGAAAAGAAATCGAAACCGATTGCTGTATAACTAAATTTGTGTGTGTGTGAAGGCAACACGATAAGCAGGCAGTGGTAGAAAAAGAAACCCCCAACAGAAAGACGGCATAAATGAATGCTAAGCAGGCGTCTGTTGGAAAAGGAGGCTAAACAAACACAAAAAAAAAAATAAAACGCCCAAGGGAATATGACCGGCGAGCAGCGTACTAGCCGGCAAAAAAGGCTTTTCATAATATTTTTAGACATTTGACTTTTGATTGAGCGCATTACACGGTCGCATCTCGCTTTCCTTTCTCCCAGTTTTTCTGCCTCGACTTACAATTTGACTGCCAGCAATTTATTTGAGCTTTCCTTTCGCTCCCCCTCTCTCTCTCTCTCTCTCTCTCTAGCTCTTGCTCTCCCTTTCTTCTGCCCACATTTCAAATGGCAAACTGGCAAATGGCAAATCAGACGCAGGCTAAGCATCGGTCGCTATAAAATTAGATTGTCTTGGGCTTATGGCAATGATTTGGTTTTAGGCCTTCGCACTGGATTGCCACAGCGTTGTTATTGAAAATCTTAGCCAAATATCTAAACGGCGGTGTTTTATTACCTGTTTGTGTTGTGTTTTTCGTGTTCGGGAAAGCTTTCTTAGCTCTTACATAATGTGGTATATTAAGCGCTTGTTTCACATTACGAGACAACAAACAGCTTAGGGATAAATGATTTTGACTTTTGTGGTTTAACTAGATATTCAAAGAATTAGAGTAATATAATGGAAATCGGCACTTCTGTATAATAATAATAAGAAAAGAAGGCAATGGTGGAGATTAATATAACAACAAATCTTTTTTATAAATCTATTTTATATAAATATTATTTTACGATCTTTTTTTTAATATGAAGCATGAACGTATTGCATACTCTCTAACCCGATTTTAAATATTTTAAAATTATTTTTTTTTTTTCATTTCTAGAATTTCTTGTATTTGCATAAAAGATATTAAAGTTTTTTCTATACCTCAGTTTTATTATACTCTTAGTGTTTTGATTCTATATATTTTTCATCCATTTATTCTGCAAATATCTCCTTTAAAAGTTTAACCCGGTTTGGTTTTATTTAATTTCAATACTGAACTTGGCTTTTAGTATTTATATGCTTTGTAATAAATGCACAAAAAGCCACATCATAATGTTAGCTTAAAGAAATTAAATTTTTTAATGCTTTTTGGTGGCACAATATGCCATCCCCTTTGTGAACCTTTGCTCTGCTTGTCTGAATCCCCCAATCATCTCTTCCCAGAGCTGTCTATACAACATCTGGCTGCTGTCTGAGCCAAAAGAGAAGCAAATCAAAATTTTACATTTACCATGGCGAAAAAGAAGCAGAAAAGTTAAAGTGACAGACACGCGCTAATTTTCAACTTTGCTTTATAAAATTTGCTGTTTTGCGGCGGTAAAATCAGAGTTATGCGGAGAGGAGAATCAAGTGCGGAGGAAGACTTTAAAATGTGTTTGCCTGTTTTTATTTATTTTATATTACGGCGTCGACTTTGACGTTCTCTCGCTGGCTTGATTTCCTTCCGTTTAGCTCATTAAACACACAGCTGAAGAAGATGAAAAAAAGTAAAGAAAGAGCGGCACAACTTTTTTCGCTGTCCGTCCGTCCGACTGTCTGTCGGTCTGTGCCAGACATAACTCTCTGGCAGTGTCTTTGGCATTTGTTCTGCCTTTCAGGCCCTTCAACGAATTGTGAAATGTGCTACACAATGCTCGCGTTGACGGCACTCGAGGGAGTTTCTGTGGTCCCCCCTTTTCCATTTTCAACCCTCATATATACTCGCCATTTATATGCCGTGTTTATGGCGCGGCTGCATAATTTTATTTGTTTGCTTAAAAAAGAATTAAAAGCGGTTTTCCCTTTTGACGGGGGCTGTTTCTTTTTCTTCAATCCGCTAAATCGCTTTTATGTGCCTTTGCTCGACAATTTACGCACATTGCGCATACGCAGAGTGTGCCGGCTGATATTTCGTGTACTTCTGCTTTTTTTCTGTCAATTGTAGAAATTAACATTTTGGTTTTATGAAGCTGGCATTGTTCTTAATATTGGCATATAAAAAGACAACTTGTGGTTTCATTTATATGTTTATATATATGTATATGGTTCAAGTTTGTATTTATTTTCTACAATTTGCTTTCAACAATCTTTTAACTGCGAGTACTTGTGTTAAGTTTACTAAGCTGATCAAAAGCACACACAACTGACAGCTGCACAATGAACTCAAATGAATTTGCCCATTGGCTCTGTGGCCTTTTGCTTGACTTTCCTCCTTTCACAATAACCGATGTGCTGTTCACCTGTCCATGCTCATTGGCCATTTAAAGACAAAGGTTGTAGATGTTTTTGCCAGTTACCAGTTACCAGTTGCCAGTTGCCAATCGACGGTGCAACGAAGCGGCAAATGCAACACCACGACACGACAGCAGCAACAACAACAACAACAGCAACAATAACACGACGTTCAGACTTTAACACAGTGGATATCATTTCCGGGTAAATGAGTTTGTAGAATTATGGAGTGAGACGAACACAGACTGTCAGAAAGAGAGAGAGACTAAGAGAAGGGGAATAGGTTGCAATATAACGTTTTGCTTCTCAACTCTGCCTGCTGTCAGTTTCTGCTGCACGCACAGAAGTATGCTATACTTTTTCAACTGCCCACAGACTTGCTGCTCACACAGACACAGACATAAATACTTTGATGGTAAAAATAATAACACTTCATTTTAAAATGAAAATCAATTATTTGTTATACACTTAATTTTTTTTTGGAGTAGGTATTAGATCTTGAAATACATAAAAAGAGAAGAAAAATTTTTTTCATTGATGAATCTCACAAGGACTAAATACGTATATATTACATCTATTAATAAACGAAATCATTTAAGTTCTCAATTTTATTTTTTCTTATATGTTTGCAAATCTAAAACATGGAACTGCAGTAGTTCTATTTTAAATTAGATTTACACAAAGTTAAATTAATTAAAATGATTTAAAATGAACGTAAAATGATTCTGTACCTAGTATTTTGACCATGTGTGTATGTACACATGTAAAGCCTTAAATGCGAAATTGCATTTGAAATTCCATGCCTAGATGCTGACAGGCGTCGTCTGGGCCACTGACATGACGAAGCCACCGTCTGGGCCAAAAATGGCAGCTAAAGTATCGTTAGCAACATTTCTGGCAGCCAAAGCAACATCGAATGTTGCAGCTAATAAACAAAAAGAGTGTAAGAGAGTGGGAATGCTCCTTAGTCCGTTTGTCAGTCAGTCAGTCAATCAAAGGCAAGCAATCAACGAGTCATTCTAACAGTTTGCCTGTCAAGTTGTTCTTTTCGGAGGTTCCCTGTGAATTAGCGGCTGCTTGCATATTTGTGGGCCAAAAAGGGGCGTAACCAGACGAAGTGTTGCAACGCGTCGACAAACCGTCAGCAACGTCAACACCTTGCCGACGGAAAAGAAAAGTTACATTTTTGGCAAAGTTTAACTCTAGATACCCTACAAACATCATATAAATAATAACATTTTTTTCAGTATTATTTATTTCTTACAAAATTAAAATTTTAAATAACTTTATAGATTAACTGTTTTGAAAATTTCAGCTGTTTTATTGCATCGAGAAATTAAATATAATGTGCTTTTTAATATATAGTTCAATATGATACCCTGCAAAGTTATGTCTATATGGGGTAGCAAAGCCATTTTATTGGGTCAACAAATTAATTGACATTTTTCGAATAAATAACACAAAATGCTGTCAACTTCCTCTGCTGCTTAACAAATTTGCTCACTTAACTGCAAGTTTAGCTTCAGTTCCACAACAACAACAACAACTGAATGAATAGGCTGCCAGTGTTGTATAGTGTTTTGTAGATAGGCACACGGAACTTTGCTGTTCTAGTAATTGTTGTTGTAAGCAATTTCCGTTGCAGCATTTTCGACGGGCAATTTCTTCCCTTTACCTCTGCCTGTCTGTCTGCCTCTTTCGACCGGGCTCTAACCGAAAACTGGGCTAATTGGCCTGGAGTTTGTGCATTTTTAATTGAAAATCAATAAGGCTGAAGTGCCGCTGCAGCTGTGTGTCTGACTATGTGTGTGTTTGTGTGTGTGTGTGTGTCTTTGTGAGCCAATGGATTTTGCTTGGCTAAGCGTCGCTCTTGATATATGGGCCAGGCAGCAGGTACAGGGCAACTCGCAACTGCTTGCATGCTGTGACCTACCCGCTTTCCTTTGCTGTCAAAAGTTTTAGTTAATAGTCGTGTCTAAAATCCATTGCCTACTTTTTGGGGCTGCCCTCGCCAACAGTTTAAGCCATTTAAAGTGCAACTCTGCCAGCAGCAAAGCACCTTTAGGCAGTTGTCAAAAACCAAAGTGAACTTTTTAACAGTTTTGTTGCCCTCCAAAAAAAAAAACGAAAGGTAAAAACGCTTGCTGTATTTTTTACTCTTTTAGACAAACTCAAGGAATGTTTTAATTAAATCAAAAAGCCTGCTCTCCCTCATCTCACATAAAAACTTTTCGCAAAAATGCATTAAAAATTTAATTTTTGCTCAACAAGTTTAAAGTATGCAGCTGAAAGCAAGTCAAGTCAGATGATATACTGATTTAATGAAAGCACGCGAATAACTGAAGAATGCACCTTTCCCTATGAATTGTTTTTTTCTTTTTATACTCTGAGCCCATTGAAAATAGTGTTGCCTACTTATATGGGCAAAAATAGTGTTGCCTACTTATGTGGGCAAAAATAGTGTTTCCTACTTATGTGGGCAAAAATAGTGTTGCCTACTTATATTAGCAAAAATAGTGTTGCCTTCTTATGTGGGCAAAAATAGTGTTGCCTACTTATGTAGGCAAAAATAGTGTTGCCTACTTATATGAGCAAAAATTAGTGTGCTTACCTATATGGGCAAAAAAGGGTACAATGTGTTTGGCAGAATGTATATAGCAGGCAGGGTATCCTACTGTCGAGCGTGCTCGACTGTAACCGCTCACTTGTTATTTTTACTTTTGGTCTTCGTTTAATTTTTTTGGATATATCAGTTGGGCTAAGGACTCTAAGCAATTCCAAAAGTTTTGCCCACGTGTCGTTGGCGTCGTCTGCCTGCGATAATAGTTGCCGGCAAAATCATTTTCTGAGGGATTTATAGCTATATAAGGGGTTAAAGTTTGAGCTATGCTATGGCTCTTTTTTTTTGCTGCCTCATTTCTATGTCAATGTATGCTGAGAGGTCTCTCTCCTCTCACCTGTACTACCGAGCAGTGGGACAAGCATCGCTGCACAGCAAAGTGTTGTTTTACCCTGTAGATGAGCATATAAGTGGAACTGTCTGCACGGGTCTGTAGTTGAGATTGATGTGATTTTTTTTGTAAAAAGACATCAAAAGAACCAACATTATTTATATAAATTCAGCCAATTAAGACTTTAATGTAGAACTCGTTAATAATTAGGAAATTAATTTATAAAAATCTGAATGGAAACCTTTATCAATCGCTTTGAGTTGAAGCACAGTTTTTGACTTGATTAAGATCACGCTGTCGTTTAACTGTAAGTGTTTTTACGTAGAAGAATAATCTAAACTTCAATCAGTATTATCAATTAAATCAGGTTTTAAGACAAACAATATATAATTATCAAGATAAATTACTTATATATACAAATATTTGAATACTATGTCTTTATTGTGTCGTTACAACTTGGAAGTCAGTTTAAAAATAGGACTTAGCAGGGTACAATTTATATTTCTTATACAAAATAAATAACTTTTATAAAAAGATTTTCTTAAGCTTATACTCAGTCATGCCGTTATCTTTATCAGTAATAATATGCGAATTTTATATTCATGATTAAGATAGGTATCATTCAATAAATTTTATACAGTTATATTTTTAATTTATTTAAAAATTATATATTTTCAAATATTTTCTTATTATACTACTTGAATTAATATATATAATTCTGCTTTTTACTTCAGTTTTGTTTCCATATAGGGTAACTTATTACCATGCAGCCGCAACAACTAAAAAAATTCAGCTTATTATGGTTGTTGTTGTTGTTGTTGTTGATGTGCAGCGAGGCATGCACGCGGTTTACATTAGTCTAAGTAGCACATACATACTTACTCCTCTCAGTAAAACACCCCCAGAGCAAACTCAAACCTCTAACGCCTACCTAGGGGATATGGCAACTCTGATGCCCAAGCTGTGAGTTGCTGTGCGTGGCAAGTGTGTTTATCTATGTGTGTGTGTGTGTGTGTGTATGCTTTAGCATAACGCGTTGATAAGCTGAAAGGCTAAGGGGTTTCCACACATGCATGAGCCAAAACTGTAGTGAATGGGGGTTGGGCAGGAGTCTAAAAACACAACGCAAATTTATATAAAACAAAATGAAAAAAATACACTGTCTAAAAAGCCAAAACAACGCTGATAAGCAACCGCCTCGACGCTCGCTTGGCCTTTGCCCAAAACGTTCACTTAACATATTCTGCTCCAGGGGTTATGTGCTGTTACTAACCACCCCACTCTCCAGCAACACCCTACCCAACCTTGCACACAACAGAAAAAAGGGGTGTTTGTCTATAAAAATTTATGTCTAACCGGGCAAATGCCACAGCTCTTGGTTTAATGGTGTGAATTATATTAAGCGACGTTCTGTTCATGTGTGTGTGTGTGTGTGTGTGTGTGTACCGACACAGCTGGGCTCTGGGGGCGTGGTTGTGGTTGGGGGCGGTGTGAACTGAAATTCGCTTGATGTGAATGCGACACCCCACATATTGGATCGTCTCCAAGTGTGTGTGTGTGTGTGTGATGTGCGCGTCGCTGATTTGTTTTTATCGCAGCTCCCGAGAGGCATCAATTATGCTGTTCGGCTTGTTGTTCTTGTTGTTGCCGTGCAGCAGCGTTTAATGGAAAATAACAACTCCACTTTGTTCCTTTCACGAGCGTCCTTAAAGTGCTGCCAGAGAGGGGATTTTAATAGAAAAGCATGAAAAGTGACTACTGCTGCTCCTTAACTAAAGACAGTCATGGACTCAGCATATATTTTTTTAAATCAATGTTTTCTCACAGAAACATATGTACTCTTTGCTGATCTCTCAAATTGTAGAAAAATTGTAGTGTGAAATTAAAGAAATTCGGTATTTAATTGGGTTCCGTATCTATTGTAAAACTTATATTTAAGGCATATTTTAAATATCCGATATATTACGAGAATTTACCAGCAACAACAAATAAAACTGTTATACTTAAATATGTAATAATACCTCCACAATTCGCTCATTTTCCATTTAATCTGTCCACACATTTTTTTGCTTGTTTTTTTGTTTATTAATGTTTTCCAAAATTGTAAAGAATTTCCTAAATGATCTTCAAATTCTACCAGCTTTAGCCTGTTTTAAATTACTGCAAAGCTTCTTCCACTTAACAAATTTCTGTACAATTTTTTATATGTAATTTACAGTCAAATATGTGGTCTTTTTGATAGTGATAAACTTACTTTAGTCTGTTTGAATCTCCTGCAGCCACAATCTTCGCACATTAACCCAGTTTCCTTTTGTTGAACACACCTGAACACCTTCTACTCCAGTGGATTAGCGCAGTGCTCAGCTGTTTTACTTACTTTCAAGTTGGCCGTCCGCTTGTAGATCCTCCTCTTTTAACAGTAAGCAACACTCCCCAAAAGCTGGATGCATGCCTGTATATGAATATGTATTTGTGTGTTTGTATGTGGCATAAAAGCGAGTCAAGTGCGTGGCAAGTTTCCTAATTACGCGAGCGTGCGAGTTTTCTCTTGACATATTTTTTGTTGGTTTTTACGCCACACAACACACATTGAAAGAGGGGGGATAAAAGACAACATGGGAGGGGAAAAGGTGCATAGGCAGATAGCATAGAAAGCACTTTTAGCCACACTCTATGCAATCCAAACGAACCAACCGCAAGCCATGAAATTTGCACATATTGCAGCTGCTCTCTATTGAAATTACTTGGCCTGGTACTTACCCATATTTGTAGTTTGTATGGCATCATTTTGCGGGGTGAAGCCCCTCTGCAACTCGCTTTAATTACATTTTACACACACACACACACACAGTAAATGTCGAGAATATGAAAATTATTTGAGGTTTTTTGTTGTTGTATTGCAGCTCAAAAAAAAACAGCTCTAAAAAAATAAAAAGTTTGCTTTTATATAATCCAAAATGAAAAAAAGAAGCCTTTTCAAATGCATTTAGGCATGGCAACCCTGTCAGTGTGCCTCTCGCTGTGGATGAGTGTGTTAACCCAAATAAACTGCATAAAGTGATAATTAAACAAGTTTTTTTTTAAGCTAAACGAGTAAATAAGTTATTTGATAGCTTTGAAATTTCTATTGAAATTAAGTTTTAAATGTAGAAAATTTGAAATAGTGTAATTCAAGAATAATAAGAAACTAAGGTGAGAGCAATAAAATCCAATTTGTTTCTAAGATAATTAAAGAATATAAAGATGAACCAGAGGTGAAGAATGTTCTTTAATATTTGTTGATCTCCTACTTCATTTAAATTATATATTAATTTCACTTATATATTAGAGTTTGGTAAATAAACGGAATAACTCCTTCATAACATTAAATATATTCTTTAACATTTTATTATTTTTATTAAATTAAAACTTAAAAAATAACCGTTGGGTTATGACATTATTATTAAATTAAGTGGGAAATTCCGACCTTGGAATACCCGTTATTCATTTCAATATATACGATAAAAAAAAACTATAAAGAAAAAGTACTTTAGGTACTTTGCATACTTTTAGGTGATTGTAATACAATACCAAAAAATATTATTTTCTAATCAATATAATAAATATTTAAAATATAAAAAAAATAATTTTTCTAGAATCCTTTCATAAATCCATCTCTGGCCCGTAGAGTATTTACATAAATTTCTTGAAGAACTGCTTAAGAGTAACAAAAGTCCCAACAAATTGTTGAGTCGCATTTTAAAGGAAGATTCTGCATAAAAGTTTGCTTTGGTAAATTGTTGTATGCAGCTTGCACTCTATGGTGCACATAATCAACAGGCTGAGGCAATAACAACAACAACAACAACAGTTCAAAAGTATAATTATAACTATACGCACACACATACACACGAAGAGAGAAGCCGCAAAAGCAGAGAACAATTAAAACAACTGAGTTGCCATATTTGAAGTGAGCTGCCAAGAGTTGAAAGGACTATGACAAGGACTCTGACTCGAGACGACAACAACGACAACGACAACAACGACTCATAATCATAATCATGCGCTTCCTCTAACAACAACTACGTTTTGTTAATTGTTCTCTCTGTGTGCATGCCTCCTCATGTCTGTGTATGTGTGTGTGTGTGTGTGTGTGTACGCACACTTATTTTGCCATTCATTGTGGCCAGCAAATAAAGAGAAGAAAAATGCCTGCAAAGGAGCAATGCAAGGACATGCATTTAATTTGGCAAAAATGCACTTTCTACTTGGGTTTTTTTGTTTTAATTGTAGTTCTTGCCTCCTCTTGTTGCATGCTTCGTCTGCTGGCTTCATTTCATTGTTGCATTGCAACCACTGAAATTGCTTTTAATTGTTGCGCTCGTCATAATCATAATTTTTAATGACAATACCAGGATTGTAGACTCTGGACTCTGAGCCAGGTGGCCATCAATGAAACTAATTTGCAAGGCTCTTCCTTGCCACAGAGTAAGAGGGAAAGGAGAGAGAGAGAGAGAGAGAGAGCTGTTGCTGCCACACAAACAAAGAAGAAAATATTTTATCACAGCTGCAACCTCTAAACACAGACGACAATTAAAATGACCATAAAAGTGCGCAGCAAGGATTCCCAAAGCAAGCAGCAGTACAAGTTAACTAGAAAGAGAGAGAAATAGTGGGCAAAAGAAAGAGAGCAACTGGCGTTTCCTTCTCATTCTTGTCCCTTAACCATAATTTGTCTGTCTGTTTTATTGTTGTGCTGCACAAAATTTGGCGACTTCTCTCTCTCCTCTCTTTCTTTTTCTCTCTCTGTCTATCTCTCTCTTTCATTCTCTCTCTTTCTGTGCGTTTTAGTCTCATGTGTTTTGCGGTGCAAGAAATGTGACAATTAAAATTTTTGGGCTCTCGTCTTTTGTGGCCTGTCTTCATGTTGTTTCAGTTATTGTTGTTGTTAGCAATTGTTACATTGTCGCTTTTAGTCGTCGCATGATTCAAATGAAGTCTTTGTCAGCTTTAATTGGCTGAGCAAAAAGTTACAAATTTAATGAATTTTAAAAGTTTTAAGTATGCTTATTCAGAGCGTGTTGTAGAATTGAAAGAATATATGTAAGAAATTCACGAAGTTGTCATTTAAGTATATATTTTTTATTAAACCTATTATAAAATAATTTGTTACATTATTTTCGATATAAGGAGATATATATATTTATAAAAATATTGAATTTATATACCCATTGAAAGTTTTAAAAACTTGGGATCTTTTATGGAAATATGAATATTTTTAATTTAAAACAACTTAAGAATTTTAAAGAAATTTTAAATGTCATTTTATCAATAGAAAGCCAGAGCTTTAATGATTTCGTTTAAATGAGGCAAGGGCACACATTTGAAGTATTCATACTCATACTCTACTCATTTGCATCCACAACTCATTTAGCTGCCTCTTAATAGGCAAAAGTCCCAGTTTCTGACTGCCTTCGTTTCATTGAATATTCAAAGAGCTTCTCGCTGCGAACTAACCCAATCAAGTGCTCATTAATTTAGCAGGGCATAAATTCGTCAACGTTCGCTCTCCGCTCATCATCAGATGCTGGCAGATGACGCAAAACTTGATGAAGGCACCGCAAATTTTGCTCATATGCAAATTCAAGGATTCCCCTCTTGTTTTTCCATTTTCACTCCCAATGGTGAATGTTCTCCTGTTGCTGCGAATTTTCTTTTGTGCGCGTTCGTTGGTATTGTTTGCCTGTCTATGGTCTGAGGTGTTCCCCTTTCCATTCTCTTTCTCTCCTCTGCCAAGTCGTTGCCGTTTCATTAGATAACGAGGTCGACGACGATGCCAAAAAATGTGTTGCCTATCAACAGGCGCTCGGCCAACATTTTTAAGGATATGACTTGTTACTTAATGCTATGGCTGTCGCATTTCCTCCAATGGCGGCAACGTTGCCTAATTTTTGAGTGACGAGCACAAATATGTTCCTTTTCCATTTTCTTTCCTTCCTTATATATTTTTTTTCTTTGCCCTATTCTGGTGGCAAACGCTTAAACTGTCGTTTAGTTAATGATGTAGCATGTAGTTGCTTTGGCTGCTATTGCTGAGTTGCCAACAGTTCCCTTTTCCACAATCTCTCTATGCCTCATCTGGCACAATTTCCACTCTCTTTGACAAAGCCCGGAAGTTGCCAGTGGCTGTTAAAGCAACAACAACAACAACAAAACCAGCAGCAACAACTTCATTGTGGACGCTCTTTTGAGCCGCCAGCATTTTGGCAGCCATTTAGTTGCGATTTCTGGCTGCCGCCGGATGGCTCTCACCTCTCGATTCTTCTTTACTCGATCCCAACTCGACTTGCCACGGATTCAATTTTGTTTTCGCCTTAAAATATTTTTTTTTTGTAGTGATTTTGTCATGCGTCTGCCTGATATTGTTTCTTTTTTGGCTTTTTATTCTTTTTGACTGCCACGTGCCACGTTTAATGTGCCGCAAGGACATGTGATAAAAATAAGCCATCATGCAGCGAATTTTATGTACATTTTCTTATATTTAAGAGCATTAAATATAAAAACTTAAGGCTCTGAAAGTAGAATTTATTTAAAAAAAATAAATTAGAAAATAATTACATTAATTCATTTATAATAGAGACACAAAAGACAATGTTATATTAGATATAAGTAAACATTTCTTAATTAAGAATTTCATAATAGAAAGTCTATCAAATTAAAACTTAAACAACAATTCAGTTTCGATTTTATAATGCATTTCGAACCTTGAAAAGTCTAGAAAAGCTACATGCCATTGCCATATTCTTCACTTCACCATCTCATATTTACATATTGCTTTGAGTACTTAGTTTCTTATTTAAACTTTCTCTTCTGCTTTAAGTCCTGGCCAAGGACCTCCCACACACACAATGAGACAATTCAGCAATTATGCAGCTAAATTCTCGCTCTCATTCCTTGTCTAGACTGAAAACTTTGCTGGACTTTGTGCTGTCCGGCGGTTAGAAAGGACCTTCTGCTGCTATCACCTGTCGCATAAATAGTAACAGATGAATTATTGAAGCCGACTGCAAAAACAACTTAAGCAGACGACGGTTATTTCTCTCCCCTCCCCTCCCCTCCCCTTGCCGAGAACAACCGCAGTAACAATTTTCCTTCTCTCTATTTTTTGTGTGTGTTTTAAGATGCTTAAAAGCACCGCCGCCGTCTGGATGGTTGTGGATCCTTGGATCCTGAATCCTGACTCGACCAAGTCTGGGCGGCATAAAAAAGTTTTCATTTCGCTCGCTGCAAAGTAATAAAAAGCGGCGAGGCACCGTTATAATAAGCGGCAGCAACTGCGCCGACGTTGACGTCGACAGCGAATAGCAAAAAGCGCAACATTACCGTTGTTTTTGTTGTTGTTGTTGTTGTCGTTGTTGCTGCTTGCTGCTGGGGCACACATAAGTGGCACCTGCGACCAAAACCACACACAAGCAACGGCAGCCACAAAACACACACACACACACGAGGTCACACACACACACACTTTACACACACACTCATACGGCGGCTACTGCGCATTTTGTAGCGCGCTTTTAAGCGAACGCATAAAAAGTGTCTGCTACAAAAGTTTGCAAGGCGAGCGTCGACTCCGCGACATTTTTAAATACCCTGTAACTTGACATTGAGTATTTTGCGGCTTAACAATATGTGATCTATATGTATATTAGAGGTTCTTAATGTTTTATTAGTTCAAGCCTAATAATTAGCATATCATGCAAGTTTTATATATATAAATTTAAAAATCACTAAATATTAAAGAACATGCTATTTTTATTCTTATTTCTTTATTTGTAGTATATTTAAAAAATTTTATTTTTTTTTTTAGAAGTACTACATAAAGCCTACAAAAACTCGATTTTCCTGAAAAACTAAGTGGTTTTTATTTAATTTACATTTCTCTTATATATTTTAAAGAGATTTTTATTACTTTTTTATGCCAGGTATCTGCATAGTCGTGATCATTTGAATATTGCTGACTTATTGCTCACATTTTTTCTTCAGGCTTATAAATATAATTCGACAGGCGACGGCGTTAAGGCAAATACTCGTGTATTTACAACAACAACGACAACAAATGTTGTTTAAACAAAGTCAAAACGAGCTGCTGCAAGATTAAAAAAAAAACAACAAACAAAAAGAAATGGGGGAAAAAACATTCTGCGCGTAGCAACAAAAGTTTTGAAGTTGTTGCCAGCTTCAAGAGGCGTTTAAAGGCGTCTACATGCATCACAACAACAACTACAACAATGGCGGTAACAACAAGCAAATAATTTCAGTGTAATTTAGCTTTAGCCAACTCCGCTGTTGGCCTTTTCCCTTCCATCCCTGTCGAGCAATTTGCCAGCCATTTTATTTGCGGTTGTCGTACATTTATGTGCCCAACGTTGTTGTTGTTGTTGTTTTAGTTGTTGTTGTTGCCGCAGTCCTGACTCTCTGTATTTAGTATAATCTGCTGTTGCTGCTGCGGTTCCTCTTTGTGTTCTTTGCTCCTCGTTGACCATTTAAGTGCAAGTCTAATTACGCAGAAATGGTTCAAGTTATGTATTTTTGGTCTAAAACTTCAGCTGCTCGCCTCTTCCCCATTTTCCCCGCAACATCAGCTCCGTACAGCTTTTTTCTTCATGTAATTCAAGTGAATCTAGCATGATTTTGTGTTGTTTTTATATTCGTTATATTATTAATTGCACATTGCTCTAACCACTTTTAATTGTTAAGAGCATAACGTTTTAATTGGGATAAAACTTGTCCTTTTTTTGTAATTGTTTATTTTTTTCCATATTCCTTGATGCAAATTATTGTCTTTAATGTAAATGATATAGACGGTTCTAGAGACAAATAAAAAAGCGTATATTGTAGGAGTAAGAGTAAAATTAAGAGGCCAAATCATGATCAAAATGACAAAAAAAAATCAAAATTAAATTAAATTTTTATAATTTTTAACTTTAATACCCAAACTGTTTTCTGCTTTCCTCTTAAGAAAAACACTATGTAATTGTTTAGATATTGTATCTTCATCTACACAGTTTATTATAGTTTAGATAGTTTACTAGTTTTCCCACTTATTCTCTGACTACCCCAGTTACCAAGAACAAGAACAACAACATTTGCTGTTATAGGCATCTAGAAGCTATTGCTTTTCTTCCCTCCCTTTCCTCCCGCTTTCCTTCTCCCTGCTAGTCATGACACAGTTTCTGCTTTCACTTGCACATTTCCGAAGGCAATCTTGACAATTCTGGCAGCCACTTGTGTTGTCCCATCTCCTCATTCCCCTTGGTCTCGTATAAAAAAGAAAGTGCCATGTCGTCTGCCAATACAATAAATATTTAATGCACATGTTATTACATCAATAAGTGTGTCACTCTCATACACACACACACACACACACACACACACTCCCACACATACACATACATATACACTCATATGTACTGCTACAGATATTGTGGGAAAGCTTTTATCGCTCACCTTGTTGCCAGTTTTGCCATTTTCAGTGCCTGCGGCCCAACCGGCGTATACGTAATTCGGCCAAATATTGTAATAAAAGCAGAAAGAACATCAAGCAAAAAAAAGGAGAAAGAGGAGACAAAATTGTTACACGATTTGTATTGTTGTGTGTTTGCCCAATATATTGATGCATAAATTTATGCACATTGAATTGTCAGCTAGAATTGTTGCCATATTAAATTTGATAAATCACATGTAAAAAAGAGCAAAAGTTTTATTTATGAACAGGATAACAAGAAGCGTCAGTTAACAGAGCGCTTAGAACCCAAATACTCTTAGATAAGTTCCATAACATTTCTTAAAGATACAAATTTCTTGGTGATTTAGTGTTTATAATGTTTTTAAGGCAAGCTTAGGAGGAAATAATAAGTAAATTTTCAAATCTAACCAAGCTCACTTTTAAATTAAGTTGATACAAATTAATGATTTTACTTATAGAATTATTGATTACATTTTAAGGAGTGATTTATAGCCAAACTTTAGATCGAGTCTTCTATCGAATAAGAAAATTGCCAAAAAAAATAAGTATTGAGTTGGAATTATCGAGTTCATTTAAAAAACAAAATTTGTAATCACGAAATACATGCGGAAATAGAGTTTTCCTTATTTCAAAGTATTTTTACAACACATTTACATATTTTCCATTACAATTTTAACCAAATAAACAAAAAATTAATACTACCCTGTAAGGGTATACCCTTCTGTTTATGTGTGCCTGGTTGAGCGCAAATAAAAAAATATATTTTCATTTTATTATTCATGCAAAGAGGTTTTCACTTTGCCAAACGCTGGTTAAGCAAACGTGAAATATAAATATGTCTATTTAATAGAAATATGGGTCAATTTTTTATGCATTACCTACAATAATGATAAAACGTAGTCAAAAAGTCAACCAAAACATCAAAATAATATATAGAAAAAAGGTTTAATATTTTCATATTGATTGTTAAGTTTTTTATTTTTTTTTATTTAAACATATTTTATATTCGATTGTTGCCATGTCAATCGCATTGAAGCCCATAATGCCACAGAACAGCTCACAAAACGCACGGGAGGAGCTAGGACATAGGACGCCAGGCCGCTTGCGTGTTATAAAGCGTTGCATATTTTAAGGCGACCAACAACAACAATAACATAAAAAAAACAAATGCATTTTTTTCGTTGAATTTTTCATAGGTCGCTTTATTATTTTATCAGTTAAATGTAACGATAACAGAAAAAAACTCACATCAACAATATTTTTTCGTAATTAAAAAAGGCGTGTAAATAGTGTGTGTAGAGTGTCAGTTGAGGACGCTGGATGTAAGGGGAAAAATATGACAAGCTATTTGTTATTCAAAATTTAATATGCATTTGACATGTCCAAACAATAAATTCCCAGCTGTGGGAAATGTTGTGGCTGATCCAATGCTAAGCCAAAAAAAATATATATATATTCAGAATAAAACATAATTTTGTAAGCGTATTCAAGCTGCAAAAATATAAAGCATTCATAGGGACAGTTTTTAACACAATTGAATACTTGTCATTAAACTTTAATACAATTCCGAAATCAAGGATAGATTCTATTTAAATAATCTCCTTAAATACTTAAAATATATTTTAGAAAAAATATATATCACTTGATTTTAGGCATATTAAATATATAAAAATATTTTAATTAAAAATGTCTAAAATTTACAAAATTTAATCTTCAGGATCTTTTTTTAAACAAAAATTTTATATAATAAATTCAAATGTTTGTTTATTTGTTTATTTATTTGTTGTTTGTCTGGTGTTCACTCAATTAATGAAATTTGATCAAGTCAGCAGAAAAGCTTCCCCTCCCAATGCTTTTGTCTATTTACGCATGTTAATCAGGCGTGCGGTAACCCTGAAAAAGGCAAAAGACTCAGACGAAATTTGTTGTTGTTCTTGTTCATGAGTGTGGTGTT
This sequence comes from Drosophila falleni, assembly GCA_035045575.1. Taxonomy (NCBI): domain Eukaryota; kingdom Metazoa; phylum Arthropoda; class Insecta; order Diptera; family Drosophilidae; genus Drosophila; species Drosophila falleni. The sequence goes on along the minus strand of JAWNOV010000169.1, from coordinate 2,277,796 downwards.
TCATTTGTGTAGGTGTGAGTGTATGTGTGTGTACGTCTCGTGTATAAGCCTAAAAGCTGCTTAAATTTTTAATGACTTTGCTTGTGTTTTTAATTGTGTGCGTGGCATTTTGCATGCCTGCCTTTTCTGTCTATGTGTGTTCTGTCTATCTGTCTGTATGCCTCCGTGCATTTTGAAGTATGTAGTGAGCGTGTGTGCAAGTAACGTTTATACAAAAATTACTGTTTATTTGTACTTGTCATTTAGTCATTCGCACAAAAGTATGCTACACAAAATTAATTTTCTGACTTTTTTAAATTAAATAAAACTTTTTTTATATAAATCAAATTTAAATTTTAAATTAAATACATTTTTTAATAAAATAAATAAATAAATATTTTTGTTGAATGTGGAAGTCACTTTATATTATACAGTATATAGTAAATCAAAAATATATTTCAAATTTAGTTTTTCTCAGGCCAACTTCTTTAAAACTATGCCCACTTTCAAGAACTGCGCACAAATGTAGTCACAAGCAAACACACACGCACAAAGTTCTACTCCATTTGTTAGCCACGTTACAGACTTTGTCTTAACGCCTGGTTGCAAGCACAAACGAGACGAGCTTCATCTAAGAGACGTCTCTGCGCTCAGTTGGCAACCCTGGCGACGAGTTTAGTTTGCCTTTTGAGAGCAAAGAACGAAAGAGTCGTAAAAGTCACACACAGTCAACATACACACACACACAAAACTGGCAATAAATATTTAGACAAAATTCGCATGTCAAACACAACAAACAAAAAATAAAGTGAGAAAGAAAGAATAAACGAGTGAAAAGGAAAGAAAAACGCAGCCAAGTCACGTAAATAATTAAACACGTGACATGCGTGGGCGTCATTTTTATGAGAGAAAGAGCGAGACAGACCGCAAATTGTCACCTTTATTTTACGTGTATGTTGGAAAGAGACAGCCGATAGGCGCTGTCTGTGTGCGTGATTTTTCATAGCATAAAGTAGAACTCAGGTGTGATATGTATTTATTTATTTATATAGTTTTTACTTTACTATATTGCCGAGCATGTGTCAGAGTCTGCATTGTAACGATAACTTAATTTCGGTGTTCTCCTAATTGGTGACAAAAAATTATAATTGGTGCAGTGAGCTCCTCTTATTTAATGTTTAAAATAAATAAAATTCTTATCAAACTTTATCTTGCCAACTTAAAAACTTGCTGAGTGATCACACTGCACTACTTTCAAAAAACAATATTTGTTTATTTTAAGCCTTAACCTCCATTACATTTTCTTTCTAAATTTATCAATAAACAAATTTCTGATGAATTATAGCTTTGGGGCAAAACAATTTGGATTGTTTTTCAATAAATTGATGGGTTGCCCGCGAATTATCAGTAAGCTGCCGCTGGCGTTGCACCTGCCACACAGCGCACAGTCGTTGTCCTTTTTTTTGGGCAATTAAATACTGAGAACCGTGCTCGACTGCCTTTTCTCTTCCGTCTCTCTTCCAATTTAAGAAAATGTCGCGACGTGGGCTTTTTTCCTCATGTCCCTGGGGCGCCGTTGGGAAAGCCCATTATAATGATTATCGTTGGTCGTTTGTGGGTTGTCATTGTTGTTGTTGTTATCCTTTCGCTTTCGCAGCTCGTTTCCTTTTGCTGAGTTGACAAAATCATAAAAATGTAGTCGACACAACAAATTATACAAATGTCTCCCAGCTTGCCAAACGTTGAATATAAACTGAATTTACAATGTTTCTCTTTGTGTTGTCACAATTTTTGGTAATGGTCCCATTGCGACAAACATGTTACTTGACATTGGAGTTGGAGTTGAGGCCTTTCCTTTCTTTTTGTGGTTGTGGAACCTTGCTAATGTGCGAGAAAATTGTATTTAGAATGCCTACAATGAGGATTTAGCGATTGTGTCTAGACATGAGACGATGTGTCGAATAGAGACGTTCAAGAAGTTTAAGGCAATTTTGAAATAAATTGTGTCGCCATATTTTAATATTTATTATACACATGAGCATCGTTTAGGCTAAAAATTAACTGTCGGATTACCATATATAAGTGCCACCTTGCCTATTATAAGACAGAGCGTAATTTGGTGCTTAGGTTTTCTTGATGGGTAAGATGAAATACCAAAGAAAAGAAGTTTAAATATAGGTACTACAGATAGAAATTTGTATATGTCGTCTTGACAATATATTTGAATATCTTATTTTGCATAAGTAATAAATTTAAATCTTGCTTAAAATTTCTCGTTGTTCAAGTCATAATTGCAAATATAAATTTATATAAATCTTATTTATGTCGATTTTCCAATTGCTTTACTTTGATTGAGTTAATTCGCCAGTGTTGCCAAATGTTGTGCCAAAAAGTAGTAACTACAATTTGAAATTCGTATGGCAATTCATTAACATTTAAGTGCTTTAATATTGAAATGCATATAGTGCAAGTGGCACAGAGATACTTGTCACAACCAACTGGAATACCAGTCTGGCCGGCAGGAGGCAGACAACAAAATTTATGCGCCAGTTGCGTCGAATGTGAAAAAGATTCTCTGATAGTGTGAAGTGAGCGAATGAGGCTGAGGCTGAGCCTGCGGTGGAAAGAGAGCGGCGTGAATTGTTTCAATTTCGCTGGCAAACAACAATTTTCGTGCAAAAGTGGCGACAATTTCAACGACTCTCGCGGAGTTTCCTCCGGCTCAAAATGCATGCCCCGACGCTCTGGAATTTTCATTTATAATTTTTTTTTCTTTTAACTTTTGTTTGTTTTTTTATTTCTTGACTGTTGCAAGACTTATGCTCCAAAAGTGTACGCCCAAATGCTCACATTAAAAAGGAATATATGTATATATATGGACTTCATATACGAAAACCATTTGATTCAATTTTACCAACTCGCACACACACTCCGGTTACCCCGGCTTACCCGGGAGTCATGCAAATCATTTTCCTTTTGCCCCAGCTCACGGTCCACGGCATTGTCGTCCGTATCATATAGGTTTTTTTTATTTTTTAAAATGAATCAATAAATTCTTTAGCCTGCAAACGAAGTTTAAGCAAATTGTTGTATTTCGGCGGCCCTTTCTCTTTTCTTCTCAATACTCTTATGCGTTGGAAGTATTATGAATTTAATAAATTTTTGATAAATGCTAAGGAATATGTAAAATTTTGAAATTAAATTTTTCTATTTTCTTGTAGGGTATAAAAATTCAATAAAATGTAATTGATGTACATGTTAAGAATACATATAAAGAAAAGTATTTTTATGGAGTTTACTTCAATTAAAATTTTTATGAAGGTATAATAAAAGCACAGTTTTTTGGAATAGTTCTAATAATATATTTATCTAAAAAATTTTAATTTATCTTTATAATAAAAATAGGCTTGTCATTATGTTTCTAATTTGCCTATGTTTTTTTCATTCATTTATATACATTTTTTCTGTACGTACATGGTAAAAATTTCATTTTGTTGTGTTCTTTCACGCATTAAATTAAAGGGTATTTGGAAATTTTCTTAGCTTTTATAAGTTTTGTTCATGTTTTTGTTTTTGTCGTTCTGGTTCAGGACTCGGCGGCGTTTTTGGCATTTTTGCGCGCAATCGTCGTGTCGTCTATATGTGCGAAATGCCGTTACTTTTTCAGGGTTCCCAACTCTATCCGGGGGATTCCCTTTGCTCGTGGTGTAACTTTCCCCTCACATGTGTGCATTTTAATGGGCAATGCTTTCTCTTTAAATTTGATATGGAAGAGAATTAAAGGTTGCTCCATCTCCTTTGTGCATATATGAAAATGAATAAAAAGAAGCGAGTAAAAGTATATGTATTTCATTCATTTCATTGTGGTCTCGTCCGGTCGCTTTATTCTCTCGTTTTTTCGCCGTGTCGGACTTTGCGTATTTGCGTTGAGTTTACATTACGCTTCACGATTTCATTTTATTATAATAAATTTCCTTTTTTTCCTCCATTTTTTTCAGCTATCCCTTTCATTATCCTTGCGTGTGTCTGTGTCATGCGAATATCATTGAGTGTCCTTCTTCGTTCCTGTACCTTATCTCCAACCATTTCTTTGTATATTTTTAAAATTTTTCCTTTTTCAACAGACCGCAAATTTTACTTATTTAATTTAATACCTCGTGCGGTTGACTTTGTTTTATAATTGCTTATCTCATATATTATCAGCAGCAATTTTTGTTCCGTTTATTCTACATTTTCATGGCGCTTGCTTAGTTTAAGATTTTAGAGGATCGAGTTTAAAATGATTTATGCTATATTTTTTAAAAGGATGTTTTTCACAGTACTTATTTAATCAACCATTTTTTGTACCTGCGCAAATAGGGATGCATCAAGGGGATTGAGAGGAAAACCATCTTTTCAAATAGGACCCTTTATACTTTTCGTCGCTTTCATAGCCAAAAATAATTTTATTTTTTCATGACTTATCAAGCTGGGCGAAAGGCCATCCACACTGACCCCGAACTCGTGTATATATGTATATATCGAGATAATGACGTGGACATTATTCCTTATATTAGTCAGAGCAGATCCTTAAAGCAAATTCAACTGTCAATGGAGCATGTCTAACAACCTCTAATTAGTCAACATAATCCTACTAAGCGACAGACCGAGAGAGAGTGAGAGATAGAGTGAAATAGAGAGAGAGAGAGAATCCAAACAAATGCCAACTTTGATCTATTTACAAGTAATTATTAACACAACAACCAGAAGGAGAATAACAACAAAAACAACGATAAATAGAGACTACAAACAATTTTACATTTTTGCTTAATTACACACAAGCTTTCTCCGCTGTCTCTGACTATCCGCTCTTTTCTCCTCCCCTCTGCTCACCACAGCAATTGCTAAAACCCAATTCGTATCCTGCGCTGTCACTTTGACTTTGGACTGGCCAAAAAATGAGCTGCTGCTTTCTCTCCCCCTTTCCCCATCTCACTGCTCCCCTTTACGCTCTATCTGCTTGTTCAACTGAGTTCTCTGTCCATGTCAAATATTTGCACAAAAGTCCAAGCGCTACCGTCTCTCTCTCTCTCTTTTCTCTCACTCTACCCTTTACAGTCATTGTCAGCAGTCGTGGACCAAGCATGAGGATTGAGAATTATAGAGAATTGAGCGGGTTGAGGAGGGAAACTGGATGATGAGCAGCGGCCAGACACAGCTTATCATTGACAAAAAGCGCAATGTGAAGTCAGAGGCGACGTCGACTGCTTTTCGGGGTTCACTGACTGTCAACATTGCTGGCCCCCCTTTTTTTCAGTCTCATCCTTTCCCCTGCTTCTCCCCCACTGCCAACTTGCACTTTTTGAGCGGTTATCCTTGGCAGCGTTGCCAGACAACGCACAGTCAGCGTTTTTCGGAAAACACACAGAAAAAGAAAATCGCGTAGCTCAACAGAAAAAGTTGTTGTTGCCTTCGCTCCATCTACCAAAAAAAAGGCAAGGAAATCATTTTAAATGCGGCTTAAAATTATCTTTGATAAGCGTGGCGAAATGTGTTTCTGCTGAGTAATTTATAGGCAGAGCTTTCTTTTTTTTTTGAACTTATCTCAACTCAACTTAACGGCGGTATTAAAAGGTCCTTGAGATCAAAGTCGTCCCTGTCTAAGTTGGTTAGGGCCAAAAGTTTAAGCAGCTTACAGAGAGCAGGCTCAATGAATAAGGAAGGGGGTGAGAAGGGGTCATTGAATAAGCTTAGTCGGGGAATAATCTGGAAAGGGATAGCATTAGTGACAAAGGTGAATGACACTACTAATTGGGCGTACTAAAACGCTTACAATTATGTTGAATATTAGAGAAGAGATTTTAATATGGATTAGCATTACCTATTAAATGTACTTAATGATTTATTACTATAGTTAAGGAAAACTTTTAGAAAGAATTTACTTTCTTCTCTCAGATTGAGTATTAAATATTTTTTCAGAAAGCAAACTCCTTACTTAAATGTTACTAAAAGCTGTATCTTCAACATTCTTCAACAACACGACTTAATTTACAGTTGTCGTATCTTGTACTTATATCCTACGCTATCTAATAATCTCTCAAGCCAACGAAAGCAACCTTAAAGCTCTTGCATGCAATGTCGCTTGAGTCCACATTGATTTATAGTTCTTCTCTTTTCCTTCAATCTCATGCTCCGCCACTCGACTCTTCTCTCAGCTTGCTCTTCAGCCTTAAGTTGACTTACAAATTGACATTATGAAGCATGCGTAACAATAATAAAGTAAAGAGAAAACTACACAGCGCAAAACAAAGTAAAATAAAAAGAATCAACTTCGCTTGGACAAAAACAAGAGTAGCAGCAAGAACAACAACAACATTAACTGAGCTACTTCACTGCACTTTTTTGTTGCAGAGTTTTGCACTTGATTTGTGGAGCAGACGCTTCAAAAATTTACCTTCTGTTTTAGTTACCGTTAGCAGCAGAAAAACAATACAAAGCAAAACAAAAGCAAAAAAGTCAGACAAAAAGTAGTGCAGTACATTCTACTACTAAACCACAAGTGATATCTCGTACTATTACTTTTACTACTACTTTTTCAACTATATTTTTGACTTTTGTCCGTTCTGTCAAAGTGACAAGTGACTTTCCCTGCCCATTGGCACAATTCTCGTTTCCTTCTTCAACTCGAAAACTTTTTTAATAGATTTCAAATTTCTCCCCTTAACTTCCCACCCATTCTTTTTCTCTAGAGTAATCAAGCAAATTAGAGAGAGACCCAAATCCAAATTGTGCGCCTTCTTTAAGTTGTTCCCCGGGTAATTTGAGCGGCAAATTGTTGACAGCTTTGGGGCAATATTTGGCACGCAGACAGATGAAGATAAATGTGTGTGCAAAAGGAAAAAAACAAAATGTTGAAAATGTGTTTTATGTTATATTTTTAATATTTAAACTTAACATCATTTAAAGAAAATTTTTTCCTTTGAAACTGTAAGTGCTATCGAAATAAATGCGATAATATTGTTAAGTCGATAGTCGGAATAAAGTTTTTAATGCATAAAAAGAAGTAAACACATTTTGACTGAATATTTTCTCAAACATTTGCATAGTTTTTAAATTCTGGGAACTAAACAAATAAACCCCTTTCGGAAATTAAACTTACAGGGTATTGAACTTGTAACTGTAACTGCTATCGAAATAAATGCGATAGTCTTGTTAAGTCGATAGTCGGAGTAAAGTTTTCAATGTATTTTCGCATACTTTGTTGTTGATCTCAATTTTCTTGGCTGATGAAGATGAATTGCACTTTGAACTTTGATAAACATGCGCAACAAGGTTGTTGTTTCTTTCTCATTCTTCTTTCTTTCTCTCTTTATATTTGCTGAATGTTATGCGCAAAGTTGCAGCAAAGTTTTAAAATAAAATCGTTGCAAGTGCATGTTTTTTATCAGATCAAACGGCAAATGGTTACAAGCATGTTGTTGCAATGAACACAGATAGAGACACGGACACAGAGACAAAAGGAAATGCAATAATTGTGTCAAATGGTCGCGCTCTCTTAATGTGTGCCACAGTTTGAAAGCCATTCAGGCCATACAAAATAACTGTCAAACGAATTTACACAGACAAAGTCAAAATGTAAAGAGAGCGGGTTAAGCGAGCAGCAGCAGGGGAAGTGAAAGAGCTTGAAAGTTTTGACGGTGTGCAAAACAAAAGTCACAATTGCAACAACAAAAGCGAACGAAAACTTCAAATTGCAAAATGCAACAAAGAAAAGAATAGAGAAAAGGAAGGAAAGAGCGATGAAGTCAAGGAATTTGTGACATTAAAGTGTAACTTGTAAAGAGATAGAGAGAGAGAGAAAGAGAGAGAGAGCACAAAGCAAAAGACAGTCATATAATTAAAATATTAGGTGTGTTGCAGCGATTTGAAACTCAACAAAAGGATGAGTAAATACAAAGAATGGGAAAGTATTTCTATTGTTTAATTACACAAGTAACGTGATATGTTGTGGTTATGGTTCATTGACTTTGAATATGCTTATTACAACATAACGGTAGCTTGACTAAGCTTTTAATGCGCTTATCCTGCCGCTACTTTCTGCTCTTAGTTAGTGGGTTGAGTGAACTCTCTTTGTTTACCTTACGATTTTCAGCTTGAGCAAATCTCAAATAGCATTAACCTGATGGCCATTTGCTAGTGTAAACAGTTGACTTTCAAATTGGGTCAACTAAAGCGTTAAAACACCCGACAACGAAGAAGAAGAAGAGATGATTGAATAGTGTAACCAAGGAAATGGAAAACTAGGCGTGTATCGTTAAAAAGTAGCTATCGTATATTAAATTAGGTTGATGTAGAAAAAAGAATGCCTTCAGAGTCATTTGAATGTTTAAGTAGACATTAAGATAGGTACTAGAAAAGATAATGTAACATTTTTCAAATGATTTTAGTTCAAGCTAAAGTTAAATTTAATTGTTTTTTAAACTTCTGAAACAAGCCTTATTCTCTGTTTGAAGGAACTGTTAACTTTAAAGCTTAGCTTAGCAGCAAGCGCAGCATAAACAAAAGAGATAGCAATAGCAGCGCTGTCGTGCTCTCTTCTTCAATGCTGTAAGTGAGTGACGCAGGCTCAGCTGCCCCTCACTGTCTCTCTCTCTCTTTTGATTTGCATACCACCCACAGAAGCACACGATTGAAACGCTCTCTCTTTCGCTGCAGCTCTGCTGCTTTGGTCACAATTGCAAGGAAAGCTCTCCCACACGCTCTCTCGAATCCATTTAATTTTTGTGGCCTCTCAACAGGCGCAGCCTAGTGTTATCCCGCTCACTCCTTCGCCTCTGCTGCCTAGTCCGCTCATTCGCTCAGCTTTTGCTTCCTTATCTTAGATCGTCAATATTTTAGGATTCTGCTGATGAGCAGCTCGTTCATTTCTTCTTCGACGGCTGCCAGTAAAGGAAGTGAAAAAGCGCTGCGCGTGCGTGAAAATTTTGTGCCCAAATTTTAATTAGTGGATTTGTAGTCACAGTCAGCGTGTTGCAGTGTTACTTGGAAAGATTTTAGTTCAACTTCAGTTAATTGATCAATTTGCAAGTTTTAATCGTTGACAAATAATTGTCCGTGTGCGTTTGTTTTTTATAGTACACGATTCTCTTTTTTTTGTTGTAAATCGATTCGAAAGTGTTGAAATAAAAGTACATATATAAAAACAAAAACAATATGTTTAGCAGTCGCGCTTCTTTTATGGGCAATCGCCGCATGATTTTTGATTTCTCCGAGAAAAGCGACGATATTTACATGGAGTGAGTACTTTGGGCAGGGACTGTTAAACTTTGTAACTGTATTAACTGTATTTTAATTTTTAAGTGCATCTCTTTCCTTACTCTCTTAACTTGAATTGTACTTGTACTTAATCCCGTTCTCTTTTCTTCTCTTTGCAGTGCATTTGGTATGAGTGATAAGAGCAGCAGCGCTACCAACAGCCTACCGAATAGTCCTATACATAGCAACAACAATTCGTCGCTGCTCAACAACAACAACAACAATTCGAGCAACTCTCTTAGCGTCATACCCTTTGGTAACGGCAGCAGCAACAATAACAACAACAGCATCATGTCAAGCGGTTTACTGAACAACAACAATAATCCATGTAGTGCCAATCGTAATGTTGTTGTAAGTATGGACGATGATTCTTGCTTCCGCCTCGACACGGACTCGACGGTTGTCACCTACGGCGAAAAGGAGCCGGATCCGGATAACATCAAGATGTTTGTGGGACAGGTGCCCAAATCTATGGATGAGGCTCAACTCCGGGAAATGTTCGAGGAATACGGACCGGTGCATTCGATCAATGTGCTGCGTGATAAGGCAACGGGAATAAGCAAAGGTAAGAGTTAAAAGCTCTAGTTCTTAATGTAGTTTAGTTATTTATGCTCTTGACAAAAACCGCTTCCACTCTTAAATTCATTAAACGAACTACACTTACTGATACAGTAGGTCTATTAATTGCTTTGACAAAGAAAAAATGCACATAACATTGAAAACGAAATATATATATTATTCATATTTATTTAGTTTCTAGGAACAGGTGATAAAATTATATAAGATCCATTGAGTTTTACCAGTCATACAAATAAAACTGAAATTTAAGAATTTATATCTATGTTAAAACAATTATTTAACTGACGGGATGTGTGTTGTTCTCTTTGTCTTCATTATTTCTTTCATTGCTTGATTAAATTGCTTTTTCTGATTCGCCATTTTTATCTATTTGTCTTTTAGTTTATTTTATTGCTGCTCTTTAATAACTCTGATTAAATAAAGTTTTTAAGAGCAACACAATAGCTTCATTTCATTGTGATATTGACGCTCTCTTGATTGTAGTTGGCTTTTGCCTTTTGTGTTATGTCAGGCAATTTGATGCCGCTCGAATGCAGATGCTTCTCTTCTTCTCCTTCTATCCCCCTCCTCACTATCTCTCCGACTTTGACCATTCATAACGGCATTTCCACTTGGTCTATTGCTATTTCAATATGACAATCATGACAATATGAATGTCCATTGTCAAAATCATATTTTTTTATGTACAATATACATTCATATATATACTATATATATATGTATTTTTGTTTAGAAACTGCCCATTGTTATCCTTTTTATTTTCCAACTTTTGTAATACTGATTTAGCGCCCCCCTCCCCTCCCGCAATGCTCACTGACTCTCTCTTAAGCTCTCTCCCACTCTCTATATCACTTTGGCTTTGCTGCAGTTGACAGGCAGCGGCTGCTGCTTTGAAATGTGGGCGTGTGTACGGTCAGCTTGTCATCAATGGGCGTGGCAGCTGTGTGAGTGTGTGTGTGAGTGTGAGTGTGAGTGTGTGTGTGTGTGACAAAGTAAAAGCGCAAACAGTTTTAGGAAGCACTTAAGTGGCGCGTTGTGTTGATGATTTATGACAGCAAGTCAGAGAGACTGCGAATAAGAGAGTGGGAGAGAGGGAGCTTTAGGCTAAGTGCCTGCCTACACATACATGCTCACATGTGCGTGTTTGTCACTTGAGCTTAAAAGCGAGCCACAAACACAAATCGACACAAATTGCATTTGAAAGTTATTATTTAAATAAAGAAATAAAAAAAAAATAGAGAACAAAGTCAAAGAGTAGGCGTGTCGTAGGCAGCACTGACCCAAAAAGGAGATGGCTGAGTGAGGGGTGGGGTGGTGGTGATAGGAATGGGGATGAAAGTTTCTTTTTGCCTGCTGCCTCTGTCGTTGGACGAACGAAGTTTTCATGTTTTCTTTTCATGTGCAGTTTTATTTTGGCTGCAACTTCCTGGCTACAACATTTCCATTTAGCCTGGCCAGTAACTCAGTTTGGCCCAGTTTGCTTCTTTGCTGCTACAAAAAGTTAACGTCTCCCCTCTGCGCTATTCCTCTTATCCACTTCCATTGAAAATTTGGATTTTGCTGTTGCATTTTTATGGTAAAACGCTTAGCCAAAAGCAAGGACTTGACTTGTGGGAGAGTTAGTACCATCTTCCACTCTTCCTCTCTTCTTCTCTCTTTCTCTAGTTGCTACTACCAAAAATGGGAAATGACACTTTTAAGCGCGACGATGACCTCTGAACCAGAAAGTCGTAAATAACCCTACAGAAATTTCCTTTTCGTTTCGACAGAAATTTCGGTTCTCTGCTTCTTCTTTTATTGCTTTTTTGTTTTATATTTCTGGGCTAATGCCTTTTGGCTAAAAACTTGTTTTTCTTTCACACTAAATTTCGTTAGCGGCCAGTTACTTTTTCGAGTGGATTTTCAATGTTTGTTTGCGGGTGTTGTTATTGCGGTTTCACTGTGGCTCTGTGGCAAGCTGATAGAAGAGGGAGACATACTACAGAGAGTGCGAAAGAGAAAAGGTTAAGCTCTCTAGAGCCATAATTTATTAGCATTTGCGGTATGGGTTCCAACAGGTGTGAGGAGGGATGGGGAGAAGGGGTGAAGCAAAGTATTGCGGTTCTGTTTCAGATTGTTCAGGTGCAAAGCGCGTTGGGTCGCATTTTCAGCTGTGTTTGGCCAAAAGCGTTTAACTTGATGGGTCTTGATACCCTGCAAAAAATAAATAACCATAAGTAATATGGTGCCTCGACTTTTCCACAAAAAATGGTAACCCAAATTCGTATTCTCACAAAAAAAACATAGTTCTCCTCTTTTTTAGTTTTTATTCAAATTGCCAAGTTTCTTTTTTCACGAATTGAAAAGGGTATGTGATAAATAAAACAGTTCGTGACAACCTATTAACCAATATTGTAACTTATGGAACCATATGTTATTTAATTAGAAATACCTTTTAAAGAAATATTTTTTCCATTAAATATTACATTAACATAATTTTACACATAACCTTCAACTAGAGGGTGGCATTTGGTCTCTTAATAGCTTTTCTTGTCTCCTTTTCTAGTTGTGATTTATGAGAAATATATATGTATATAGAAAGAAATTGAAAAAATGAATAGAATAAAAACGTAACGTGGCTGACCAAAATCACAAAAAGGAATAATATAATTCACACTGTTTCTGTCAGGCAGCAGATTCTTTTCTAGCTTCATCCTCCTTCTTTTTTTCGCTATCTATTCGCTTTCGCCTTGAGAACTTGATTTCGAAAAAAGCTCGCTCTAATGCTGCCTCTCTCAGCTCGCTGTCCAGCTGTCCGCTGTCACCAAAATAAAAGAAGTTGAAAATAAAACGCACTTACTTATCTGCCGCCTTCATCAGTCTCTCTTCCTCTTCACCCCTCTCTCTTTGTCTTCCTGGCTCACTTTGTGTGCCTGACATTTTTATTTAGCCGCTTGCAGAGCGTGAAAAATGCATAAAATTTCACTTAATTTCCAAAAGATTTTCAATTTCAAAGTATTTTTTTTTTTGTATTCTATGATTTTTTCCGGAGTTTGCTCTTGACTTTTGGTGTCCACTGAACTATTGCAAAACGTTTGTCACTTTCGCTATTAAGAGAGCAGGGATAAGCAGAAAGTGCTGAGAGGCGGAGAAAGGGAAAACGGGTGTGTTCTATGGAAAGCCATAAAAAAAATTCGATTGCAATTGTAGGTGAAGCTTTTTTTTGTTGCATTGCTGCTGTTGTTGATCTGATTCAGTAACAGTTTCTCCCTGTCTTTGTATATTTATCTATAGCCCTCTCTCTCTTCCTCTCCATACTTCTGTCTCGCTCTCTCTCTCGCTGTCTATTTACTGTCGCTACACTCGTACACTAAATCTCTGCGCCAAAGTTTAATGACATTGATTTATTTAGCTTCGATTAATTCGTTTCCTGCACTCTCTCTCTCTCTCGCTCTGTCTCTATCTACGTGTGGCCTGGCACATCCTTTACTATACCCACATATAACATCCTTTGGCTGGACTTTGGCACGTCTTGTCTGTGGGCAAACGTCGGCTCTCGATTTCACATCTTAAAGTCCCCCTGTTCTCCAGCCCTGTCACGCCCACAATAGTCCGCCCATCGTTTGGATTAAGTTTTTGTCCAAAAACGTGACTGGATGTCGTTTTCAGCTTTTGCCACCGATTTTGCTGTTGTTTTTGTTACTTTATCTCATTGTTCCCTCAAGCGAAAGCTCACCCACGCTCTCCCCGTCTCTCTCACGCTCACGCTCACTCTTACTCTTTCTGACTCTGTCTTAATTCCCACCTTCCTTTCCTCATTCCTTGTTTTGGTGCTTTGATTCTAACTGCAGTTGACATGCACATAATAGGAATTGAGATATTTCTCTTCTGCTCTTGCTGGTTGCCTCTCTCTCTTTCCTCTGCTTTTCTCTCCTTTTTCTTGCTTATCGCGCGATTGGTTTTCGTCTTTGGTTTCCATTCTCAGAGTTTTGTTCTTTCACTTCTACGATATTTTATTGCATTTGAAATCGCTTCGATTTTCTTTCATTTGTTACATTTAACGCTAGTTTAATTTTAAGTGATATTTAATCTGCGATTGCAAAACGTTACGTTTGCTTTCGCTCTCATTCCCTTTCCCTTTCTCTCCCTCCCTCTCTCTATCCTTTCCTTTATCTACTTTTGATTTGCTTTTCGGTTCTTTGGGTTAAGTGAAATGCGATATATTTGTACAACTTGAGTAGAAGTTTTTAAGCTTAAGGTCTGCTATCCAAAATGAGAGAAAAAATAGTATGAATTGTGCTAAAGTTTGTTTTTATAGCTTTTAGTGAGCTTTTTACATAGTTTCTTATATGCTTTCACTAATTATAGTAATACATTTTTATCGTCAATCTATCTATCTATATGAAGAAGTTGTTGAAAATTAAATTTTAAAATTGTCCATCATTACAAGCTTTGGATTATGTTCGAAATGTATTTAAGTTAAAGTTTCATCTTGCAATTTGTAATGCATTCTTTTTTAAAGCTTTAAGCTTTATGGCAAGTTGAAAAAACAGTCCTTTTTTCCACCTCCTCATAATTCCCACTTTTCCGTTGCGGCGCCATTAGCATTGGCATCTGCCTCTCTCTAAACCAGCGCCGGATATCAGAAAACCCAAAACGAAAAATGAAAATATTTGCAAATATGTGAAAAATGCGGAAAAATGCCGTGTGACAACGACGACGACGACGATGGCACAAAAACAGAGACAGATTGAATTACCCTAGTGCTGAGAAGGTGTGTGGGAGTTGGATGTGTGTGTGTGGTGTGTGTGTAAGTGTGTGTGTGTGTGGGTTATGGGCCATGGGCACCACAACGCATCACGCTTGGATGAACGAAAGCCGTCGATATGTCCGGTAATTGCATTATGCAACTATTGCCATAATAAGTTTTGTACTCACAGTTAACGGGGCCCAAACCAAAAATCCAAAATAAAACCCCCTTTGACACTACTGAAGAGTTAGGGGAATGGCGGAAAACGGAACTGAACGAATCGAGTTCACGTTAAATGGAAAATGCACATGAGCCGGAAATGGTTTTCAACTCAATTTTATTTTGATTTTTTTCTGTTCCGTTTATTCATTTTGGTTTGAAGTCTCGGCCACAGATTTGGTGTTAAGAAAAAGAACCAAATGAAATATAAATACAATTTCATATAGATTGAAAATAGGAATACGATGAGAATATATTTAGTTGTGTCATTTAAAATTAAAATAAAATGTAGCATGTGTGGCAGTGTTTCTATAAATATCTGAGATGTCTTTAGAAGCGGGGATATAAAAAAACAAACACCAATAATGGCAATAATAGTTAACTAACTGTAATTTTAATGATGTGATAATGATTTGAATTGTTAAATTACGGTGAAAACTAGTTTCTTATATTTATCTATATTATTTTTTAAACAATTTTTTTTAATGTATTGAGGCATGCAGTAAGTTATAATTATGTAGCTTTGAAAATAACTGCAATTTTCGACAGTGGTAAACTGTTAATTATTTAACACACAATAATTTATTAAATGCTAACTTTCTCAAGATAATATCTTGATAGTATATTTTTCAGCCCTTTAATTAAACCTAGTTTAATTGATATTACAATATTACACATTTGCATTTAAAATTTTTAGCCCAAAATTGATTTTTTTTTATGCTAAATTTAAAGATTTTTTTAACTTCAAGCAGAGTTTTAAGTATCGCTTTGCTGCTTTAATGATCTTGCCACCTGCCCCAAACCACCATAAATTCCAACACCTAAAACACTTACCTTACAGCCCCCAAAAACCGCCCCAAACCAAACCAAATATTCCCCTCCTCGCTCTAGCCAACAGCTTGCCTCCCTTTTCAACGTGCCACAAACACATTAACTCAACAAAACGCGACACATTTGTTGAAGGGAAGGCGGGTTTAGGCCATAATGCCTTATTTAGTGCTGCCATGTTGCCACATTTGCCACCCGCTTCCGCTGTGCCCCGCCATCCCCTCTTTCCTTACGCCTTTTTGCCTGTCTACCTCATAATAATAATTTTCATAATTTCGTTTTGACATCGCGACGCTTGAAAATAAACTCCAATTTAACCCTTATGCTAATCTTAATTTGTTCTCCCTCTCTCACACACAAAATCTCTCTCTCTCTCTCTTTCTCTCTCACTCTCGCTCTCTCTCTCACTCTTTCAGGTTGCTGCTTTGTGACGTTTTATACGCGCCGTGCGGCACTAAAAGCTCAGGACGCACTGCATAATGTGAAAACGCTGAATGGGGTGAGTTTCAGAAGATTATTTTATTTTCCCGAACATTGTTACTGGATTTTTATAATATTTTACCTTTTTAAATAATATCATATAATTTGTGACATTTATTGTCAACGATTAGTGACAGCAAAAATTGTGAATTACGTACATTTTTTTTTAAGTGGGCAACATTTAAGCACTTAATGGACGTTGCAAGTATACCCTATAGGCAGTAGCAGCGTTAGGGTACAAGACACAGTAACAAATGACAAAGAAGGTTAAACAACAGGAATGAACTTATGCTGGGTATATCCTAGTCGTATAAAATCGACGCATGTATTTCAACTTGTTTTTTGCTGATTTTGCGAATTCACAAAATGGCGAAAACCAGCTGCCACATCAACTTATCATAAACGCAATCATGCAACACTGCAACACTCCCAACAACAACAACAACAACAACATCAACAGGAAATAGCTTGGCTGGATTTCAGCATCGTGGTGCCTTCATTATGACTAACTGACTGCGTGACTGACAGATTGACTGGCGCGTGGACTGACACAGACATGACACGGCACAAAAAATGCATAAAAACGATCAAATCGGAAAAGGATGACCATCGAGGGAACTACGCAACTTCACGGATACCCTGTAGATGATGTAAATGATTGAGAAATTGCATTACGCAAAAAAAATGTAGCATACTTTTGAGTGGCATTTAAACATGCTCCAAACTTCTTTCCAACACAGCAACCCATTGCAACTACACTGGGTATAAATGTGCAGTATTTTGGTTATTTTCCAATATAGGTTTTTGCAACACTTCAATATCCCCTCTTTCTCACTCCTTGTAGACCATAAAATGCAAGTAATTTCAAAGTTTAGCCCTCTGCACTGGCAGCTTAAAAGTATGCAACAAAAAGACAATAGCGAATGGAAAAAAAGAGAGAAGAATGAAAAAATTGTTAGCACAAGACACGCGCCAAAAGTTTTTTAGCAAGAGGCAACAAAACCGCAGGCACAAAAATGTCAATTTACGCTTTAGAGCTACAACCAAAGTTGTCAGCAACGCGGAAAGTCCCAGCAGCAGCAATATCAGTGGATTGTTGGTAAGGAGGGGTAGGAAAATACCATCACAAACCTTCGAATGTTGTGGAAAAGGGGAAAGTATAAAAGACAACATCAGCGAAAATCCAACGGCATTTGCCAATGCTAAGTTTCTTTATTTTGTTCTTTTTCTTCTATTACGCCATCAAATCAGCATGAATATTATTATTTGGAATGTCATGTGTCGTTCCAAAAGGAAGTTGTTCCAAAGGGTAATGGTAGATGTGGCATGCAACGTTATCAGCGTTCAGAATCTGACATAATTTGCATGTCCTGTGACAGTGCCAAAAAGAATTGTACACAGCTGTACAACAATATTTTTTTTTTACAAAATTGCTATTGAAAGGCACAACAGTCAGTCTTAAGAAGCAGCAACTTAGGAGAAGCAAAGAGGGTGCAAGTCAAAAAGTTGCCCATTTTGAATCATGTGTGCGTGTTGCAATTTGGCAATTGCTTACAAAATGCACTCAATTGGCAGTTGTTGGCAATATTTTGATAGAATCAAGTTGGCAGCACCTAAACGACATGTTGGCAGTGCTTCTGTTGGCAGGGTGACCAGACTAATACAAAATTATATGATTGATTTGAATAACGATATAATAAGAAGCGCATTTCTAGAAACTATTAAGTATATATTATAACAATGCTTAGTTCTAACCAGAAAATCCAAAGCCAAATAACTTGAGATGTGATTTTATAAAACCCTAACATTTTGTTTTCTTCATACCCAACTCTATATATTAAAAGAGCTCCTGTCAACTTTATGATAATAATTATGTCATAAATGAGCAAAAGCTGATAACATTTCAAACAATTAGTTAAAGAAGCTTGCGTTTGCCTGGTAATTGCCACTTCCTAAATATAAAAATGGAAATGTGTAAGAATGAGGCGAAAGTAACGCACCTAAAAATAAAAGTAAGAGAAGCGTAGCTCAAGAAACAGGTTGACTTGGACTGCAATTTGTAGCAAGTCGCCGTGTTGCGTGTATTATTTACGAGCCGAAATAGAGAGGGACAGAGAAAGAGAAAGAGCGAGAAAAGTGGAAGGAGCTAGGTGTAGAAAGGGTAATACGGACAAGGACGCTACTGCTATTGTTGTTGCTCCATGGCGCAGCGTAGACTGTCGTTGTTGCCAATAAATCATGGGCCATTAGCCCGTGCGACTTGGCGACGGAAGTCGTCGGACAAGGACGAAGAGAGAAATGGAAAAGAGGCGAGGACGAGGGAGAGGGCTACCACTCGGCCTCGGGGCTGACCTCGTGCTGCGGCACGTTTTGCGGCAGCTTTAAGCTTGTTTTAATTAGAAGACGCTGTGCGAAAAATTACATTTAAAACGCCGCTGCCGTTGCTGCAACTAAGCGCCCGGGAAATGGGAAATGCGAACGCATATTTTAGGATTTTCACGCCTTCCCATCCGTTTGCCCAAAAGTTGCCTTGTTGTAGTTGTTGAAGTAGTTGTTGTTGCGGGGTTGTTGTTGTGCGCGACCGCTGAATAAATGTGTTTGGCTTTAGTCAAGGATTTGGCGACCAGTTAGGAGCAGCTTGTCAGCTCGCTTTCTCTCTCTTTCTCTCTTCGCCCTCTCCCTCTTTCTTTCTATCTGCTGCATTCATTCATTATGCAGCTTAAGCGACAAAAAAAAAACTGAAGGGACAACGTCGTTGCATCAGCATATAAATGGACTCACGACTAAATATATATACACATTCCTGTATACATATATATGTGGCAACTTGTACAATTTGGGCTGGTTGTTGCAGAGTTTGCATTGCGCCAAAAGCTTTGCAAATTAATCGCTGACTGCGACGTCGTTTATAGCGTCACAATATATCAAATGTGATTAACACGGCAAATTAGGTAGCAGAAGCGGAATTAGGAAGAAAGGGAACGCATTCAAGAAAAAATTTTACCATAAGGGCACTAGTTATAAGTTAAAGATATAATATTGTATTTAATATTGCTTTTTTAATTGCTATTTTGTTTTTAATTTCAGATGTATCATCCAATTCAAATGAAACCCGCCGATAGCGAGAATCGCAATGGTAAGTAAAAAAATGAGCGAAATTGTAGATAAATATATTTTATGTGAACTAACTAACCTAGAGTGAAAGGCCCATCAACTAAAACAAGTTAACGTATGTGGTCTATTTGCAGTTGGGTTTTTATTTCGACTGTATTTTATTGGCAACAACAATAAACTAGTCTCTGCATTTGACTCCACATTTGACAGCACACATTTTAAACTTTTAACCTTTTTTTCATTGTGTATTTGTTTTTTTTTTATAACCTCACTTGCCACAGGCAATATTTTTATTAATACGCTTTTAAAGAGTATTTTGAATTGTATCAAATACCTGACTTTTTTCAGCACATATTTTCTAAAACTTTTTTCATCGCGTAACGAATGTAATGAATTTAATTAAAATGTTAAAAATATTTTCCAATTTAGACCCAGCAAATAGATTGAAGATATTTTGTAACATACGACACTTTATCGCAAAAAGGGGTTGATATTAATTTGAAAATTTTAAAATTTTCCTTTCAGAGATATTTCCATTTCAGCTGATACCAAATAATCATTTGTTTATCAAACTATCGCATTATTTTACGAAATAGCATTAACTTAATTGTGCCACACTTTCAGAAAGAGTATTTAATTGCATTTCTCTCGTAGAGTCGTTTTTGATACAATTTTTGTTTTTTATTTTCCCCTTTTTGGGCCATTGTCAGTTGCGTGTCGGTCACTTGGCAGTTAATTAAAAACCATCAATTATGTGTCGGGCGAGAGCAACAAAAAAAAATTATTTAACAGCGCCATCGAAAAAGTTTTGCGAAAAATTTAATTCATGTTAATTTTTTGTTGCCAACTTACGCTTACCGCTGCAGCACCCCTCACTTCCCATTTTTTACTTGTCTCCTCCTGATTTTCCCGCTCTTTGGTAGCCCACGAACGCGGCTGCTTCTTTTAATTATACTCATGAAATTAATCTGCTTAAGTGACCACAAAAATGTTGACTTTTCGTACACACACACAAGCAAAAAGTCAGTCAAAAGCGTGGGCTAAAGCAATTTTTTAATTGGCGAACTCTAGTGCCGCTTATTGTTAACAAGTTGTAACGTTGCAGCAAAACTGAAAAAAAACTTAAACAAAAAAATGTTGCTGACATGCGGCTTCCTTACCACGTTGCATGCCACTAACTTTGCCTCTATGCGTGTAATTACGCTTGTTCAACATGGCGTATGCTTAATATATTTTATCTTATTTTTTGGTTCTGCTTTAGGAACTTTTTTGGCTGCTAATTAAAATGATGGGGTTATAATGAAGCTAATAATGAAATTGCTTAGAAAAGCATCCGGGTCATATTGATGAATATATAAAAACAAAAGCAAGATGTAAAGACAAAGGAAGAGAAAGAGAGAGAGAGAGCATTATATTTGAGCAATTCATAGTTCTTCAATAACTTTGATCACTTATAACTTCATCAAAAATCAACCGATTTTTAATCGGATTGTCATTTTGTTTATGATTTGGTCTGTTAATTGATATTGCAATTATATTTTTATCATCTGGAAAGTTTGATATTTTTTCGATTCTAAGCCATCTATTATCTAATTTTCCATACATACCTAACTACCTACCTACAGTTCGTGTTAATGTTTCAATTTCAATTTTAGATAAGCTTAAAATCGAACTCCCGCAATGCGCCTAAAGCGATTGCGATGCAAATGTGAATTTATTTTGGACTGACTCCAACGTTTGCCGCATTATAGACATATTATATAGATACCCCGAAATGCATGTACAAATCTATCTGCTTATGTATGTATAAATGTATCAGTAGAAAACATATAAACAATACTAACTCGCATTTGCCGCAATGGCATTTCGATATTGCCACAAAGCCAAGCACTAGACAAATGCTTTTCTTGTTGTTTTATTTTTCAGCTTGTCTCGTAGTTTGTATTTTATATTCGTGCTTTGGCACTTTAACCTCGAAAAATAAAAAAGATCGAAAAAGAAGCATAACAAAATCTACTCGCAATAAGCATAAAAATATAGGAAAAGTTTTACTTTTGGCCTGTGCACAGAATTTATGCCAAACAGCGGAAACGATATAATAGAAAAAGATGGCAGACATATATATAATATTGAGTGAAAAAGAGGGGATGGATCCGTCGTGTCTGTCTGTGCTGTGTGTTGGGTTTACGCCTAGGAATTGAAAATAAAAAGACAGTTGCAGATGGAGCAACGTAACAACAAACGGAAGGTGGCAATTTAATAAAATGCTTGAGTGAGTCGCCGAGTTTTGTTTCCTGCTTTCTCTCGGTTCCCATCCCTGGGTGTGTCCCCCCTTTGAAAAGTGTAGTATACTTTTTGGCAGACGGCAAGCAACCTTTGATTGGTTTTTGGTTTGAGCAAGTGTTGTTGCTGGTGAGCTAAAGGGCTTTGCAGAGAATGACAGAGATAGTTGCCAGAAATGTGATCAATTTGAGTACTTACTGTGAGTCATCAAAATTGTGAATGGATCTAGAAGTAAATATTGGTACATATTAATACACTCAATTTCGTAATTAAGACGCAAAACTATCTTAAACATTAAGGATTATTTTTTAGTTTTAATGATGGATGAAATGTCTCAGATAATTTATAAAGGAATTATTTAACTTTTGGTAAATTTATTTATTTTTATTCTATAATCGGTTTATTTGTATAGTTTTATTTTTTTTTAGGAAAATTCAACTAAAGAATTAGTTATAAAATTTTAACACTTTACACATCCTTTTGAATGATTTTTGTGCTATATTTCTCCCAGCTTAGCAAATAATGAGTGCACTCGAAAGCTTCCATTCCCGTTCTCAAGTCCTTGGATAACAAACAGGCTATTACACATTTTTGTAGCCTTATAAACACAACAAATGGCGCCTCATTTTCACTTGAATTGCAGCAAATGCAGTTAAATTTAATGGTGCTGACCCTGGGTGGGTATAACGGGGGTACATAAATACGTCAAGTTTTAAAAAAAAGGGAGGGAAATAAGAGAGGCGACAGCCAAACAATAGACACAAGCGATGGGCAAACAAAAAAGTGCTGGCATTAAAGACGATTTGCATTAGGTAAAGTAAGTAGAAGACATGAAGAAATGACGAGCAAAGTGCCATCAGACAAAATGCAACCAAATCAAATGAGTAAGCAAAGAGCCAATGTAAGCAAAAAGTAAAAGAGAGCAGAGAAAGAAATAGAAAGGGAGAAAAATGAAAGAAAAGTGCAACGTGGTAATCAGTGCAATTTACATGCAAGCAAACTTCAAACAGACAATGAAAGCGCCCAGAGAGACACGATGTCAAGTTTGCTGGCGTCAGTTTCTTTTTTTTTCTTCTTCCATTTTCATTTCCACTTGCACCTTCACTTACTCTTCACTCTCTTCCACATGCGGCGGGGGTGTTATTAAATTTGCAAATACGTAATGTCAAATGTTTTTTGGCGCTGCATACTTGAGGGAGCGCCAGAAATATGCAGTAAGCAACCAAAAAGGCAGACATGTAAACATTTTCATGGTTATTCCACACAATTTGCAAACGCGCAAGAAAGAAATATTCAAAAATGGATTGTATATGCATGCGCCAGAGGAAATGGAGATAGGGAAAACTCTACTATATGCCGCATATGAAATCGATATGCAAATGTTGTGCGAGGTTTTTCTAACAGAGAGACTTGTAAGTCGGGAAAGGGGGAAGATCCTTGGAGTTTTGACGTTCTCTACGATGATGATGCACGTATTGTTTGCTTGTAAACATGATAAAAATTCAAATTAGCCATTATGACAGCAAAACCGTATATGTGCGTGTGTGGTGTCGCGTTGAAATGTAAAATGTGGCTAGAAATTACCGGAAGGCAATTGAGAAAGAACCTTGAGAGAGCAACGAGTACACAAAAATTGAATTTGCATTTTTCATTGATGTTAGTATAGTGTTTTACCTTTTTTTTCTATTCTTGTGAAAGTCTATCAAAGTGGATGAATAATAAATAAGAGATAAATTAAGATTAAGCAATTTTATAAAAGAGTTAAAATATTTTGGATATTGTTATTATTTGAGATGTATTCCATTGTTACTTTAATATTAATTTTTGTCTTAGGTAGCAAGAAATAAAGAATTGACTAAAAAGAAAACTTACCTATTATAGAGAACGGTCTAATATTTATTGACATTGCTGTTTTGATTGATTATCGATTTTAAACATTAATTTTATCCTTATGAAAATTCCATATCTCTAGTCCATTCACTAGTCTTAATTTAATTTTTATTGTTATTAACCGTTGTACGGTATTTTTGTATTATTAATAAAAATATATTTATAACTATATGTTCTTACAATATATACATTAATTGCTACATATGCTTCCTCAAGTTGATCAGACTTGGGCCGATATCATAAAACTGCCAGTGAATTTGGTGATTACAAATTGAAATCTTTCGCTTTTGCTTTTACTCTTTCTCCACGTCCTCCCTCTTTTTCTAGTTTCCACTATCTCTCTCTATATCCGCTTTATATAGTATCTTCCGTACATATTGATCTTGGTTATTGTGTGTTCGCATTTTGTTTCTAATCATAATTAACGCACACGCAATAGTTTACACGAAGTTTATCTTAAAAACTTCCAAGCTAAATGTGTTAATTAACTCATTAGCAACACCAACAAAATGAAATAACAACAACAGCAACAGTAACAGCAATACTATGAAATAGATGCAAATGACTAAAGAACACAATATAAGAAACTAACATTAAAAGTCATTTAAAAAAGAGCACAACAATTTCATAACAACAAAAACAGCAACAAGTTGTAAATCAAGTTTTTCCAGTTATGTCCGCCCAGAACCTTTTGACAACTGATGAGTTGAGATCGTGATGAGATAAGTTGAGTTGAGTTAAGTTAAGATGAGTTGGGTTAGGTGTTGAAATTGAGAATTAGATGAGAGATGAGCTTTGTGCACTGGAATTGAGTTAAAACTGAGTGTGCTCTGTGTCTTGTTGCTACATTTAGTTGCAACTAAAACGTCAATCAGTCCAATTCGTCAGCCAAATCGGACGTTGATTTACGAGCGACGAAACAAATGTTTCCAATTTTTACCCATTTTTCCGACGCAAAAAAATCTCTCGATATTTAAATACCAAAAATACGCCATTGTGTTCTTTATGTGTATTTGTGAATGTTTGAATGTGTTGCATGTGACGATGCTTAATTAGTTGCAGTGTATCTGCCCAGCCACCGAACATACACTGCTCCCTCCTGTGGCTGATTGATGTCAATTTATTTTTAGTGATTTGATTTTTGCCAATACGCGTTTTTTATACCGCGGCATGCGAACTGTGTGCTTCATTGTTGTGATGCTGCTGCGGAAAAGTGAAAAACAAATACAGTAGTATATACTTTTATATATGTACCAATTTAGTCTGAAATGCAATTTTAATCGCTGTGAAGCGAGGCGCGAAAGTGTTGAAAAAAAAGATCAACCGGGAGACACTTTATTGAACTTCTGCTAAAGTCGGCAATTAATGCGAAGCCAAATTAAAGAGCTATGTAAGTTTATTCGTTTCTTTTTAATTATTTATTTTAATACTAAGAAGTTTGCTATCTAACAAAGTCTCGAGAGTCTCACGCATTAAAGAGAAACAGGGTATGCTCCAGTCGAGGATGTTCGATTATAATGTGTCCCGTATGTTTACTGAGTGTCTAGATCAAAAGTCGACCTAACTTCAATATCTCAAAACTATAAGAACTGAAATGTTATTTTGATCATGCTATCAAAACTGAAATCGGAATCGATATAAGAATAGGGTATAAAAATGCCGACTGCGAGTATTGTCTCCATTGTTTGCTCAGTTCAATTAAATGCCGAATGCCTTTCAGAGATCATCCACTTAGTATTGCCTACCCAAAAGAAAAAAATACAATTTATTTTCACTGTCTCGTAACTATAATTAGCATCAATAGCGAAACGAACTATTCATTCTGTCGTCTCCTTAGACCATTTTATACCATCTATAAAAGCACCTCATGATAAATGCATTGTCTACAATCGAAAGGAAAACTCGATTCGGTGCCAGCAGCGTCGCCTGATTCAAAAGTCAAGACAGAAAAAAACACACGCTAAAAAGTGCGCAAATAACGCGAATGCAACTAAATAAAAACTAAATGTTAATTGTCGTAAAAATATAAAACAAAAAGAAATATAATGAAAATTATAATCATTGCTTTTAACGCTTTAATTGTTT
Source organism: Drosophila falleni (assembly GCA_035045575.1). Taxonomy (NCBI): domain Eukaryota; kingdom Metazoa; phylum Arthropoda; class Insecta; order Diptera; family Drosophilidae; genus Drosophila; species Drosophila falleni. The sequence continues at coordinate 2,252,316 of JAWNOV010000169.1, read as the reverse complement.
CACGTTAATTATTCAAATACAAAACGTGTCAAATATAAATAAAATTTTCATTGTGCGTGGCTAAAAAAAAGCGAAAAAATAATACATAATAATTATAAGAAGAATCGCTCACAAATGTAAAATAAATAATCAAAAATTAATCAAAAAATATAAAAAGGAAAAAAAGTGTTAACCTGACGCTAATTATTTACAAGTCATCGTTGTGTTTGGATGTCGTGTTTAATATTTATGATATTTGCTTATTGAATTTTCCACTCACTCAATTCGTGAGAGAATATATGTATATTTTCTCTCATTCTTGCTGTCATTCTCCTTGCGGCATTTCGAATCTTTGCAATCGACTGTTTGTGTTTTTTTTTTTAACGCTCGCCTATTGCTGTCTCTGTCTTACTGGCTCTCTGTGTGTGTGTGCTTACGCTTTGTGTGTATGTGTGTGTGTGTGTGTGTGTATGTAAATAAGTGTAAAGTATTTTCAAGAATTTTCTCTTCTTCGTCACCATCGACGTCGTCATCTGACATGATAAATAATTCAACTGCAATTGGTTTCGTAAATAGCCAAGGCGGCAACATTGCAGCAGCGGCATCGGCAGTAGCAGCAGCAGCAGCAGCAGAGAATGGCAACCTCATCAACAGCGGCAGCATCAGCATCTGTGGCAGTGGCAGTGGCAGCAACAATACTGCTAGCAGCAGTCAATTATCGTCAGTAATTGAGAATTTATCCAATAATAGCGACATCGCGGCATTGTCCTCAACTTGCGCATCATCGTCATCGTTATCGTCACCGTCATCGTCGTCGTCGTCATCGTTGCTGACATCGTTGTCTCATGCCACGCATAAATCCTATCCGCCAATAAATTCAGCATATTGGCTGCCATCGTCGCATCCATCACCGTATACAGTGCCAGGTATGCAACAGTCGCTCAACCAGCTGCTTTCCTTTCTTTCCCTTTCTTCCCACTCTTTCCCTCCTCCCACGTGACTCTACATATCTGAAGCCTTGGCCAGCTCAGCTGTCCATCTTCATTCAACTCTTCTGTTGTCCTCACTCTCCTCCTGCTCCTCCGCCTCCTTATTGATGGTCTGTTGATGTTGAGTGTTATCTACCTTGTTGCAGTGCCTTCTCACAGCAGCTTCATCAGCAGCAACAACAACCTTTCGACCCTACCAAATTGCTCTGGCGCCAACTTACATGCACATTACAATTCCTACCCCTTCTCAACTTGGTCCATGTCCATCGGCTGTCCTTTAAAATTGGGTAATTAAAGCAATTTATTGGCCACCAAATTGCCAAGCAGAGTTCGCCATTAAGTAAATTGCCGTAACAGCGCGAGTTTTGTTGCCAAAAATAAAGTTCAACTCTGTGGAGGATTTGGCTTCAATCAGCGTAACAAAATGAGAGTCGATTGTTTGTTTCCGTCATTGGTGAATTAAATGGATGTTCAATTTACGCTTAGAATGACAAATAAGTATTTGAAGTTGAATTCAATTTAAGTAAGCTTGTGAGTAGTTTAAAACCGTAATGATTAGCTTAGTCAGCTAATGAAGTACTTTTCATTATGTTTGCTTATTTTTATTTAAAGTAAATGATCACATTTTTTAAAATAATTTTTTAATATTACTATTAATAAAATGGTTTTATATGCAGAAGCTATTTAAAGTAGTAAAATTATGCTTAATTTTCTTAATATTCAAATGAATATTATTTTCCCATTCCGTTAGGTTTTTTATGGTTTCTTCATATCGCATATTTCTCTCGATTTTATCAACTTCCACGTGCAACACGTGAAAACTTTTATAAGTGATGTCACTTAACAGTAAATTTCACACAAAATGTACACTACCTTTGGTAAAAAATCAACAACAACATTAACGAGAACGACAACCACAACAACAGCAACAAGAGGAAATTCTGAAATGTAATTTCATTCCGAAGTCTGGACTTGAGTCGGAGTTGCCACCTCAAATTGAGCCTGATTCAGATTTCCCCACTGATCCTGAGTATTTCAAACAGCTAAAGTGTCGTGCCATCAGCACGCACATGTCAAAGTTCACACACAGATATACACACTCACACACTCACAGTCAAAAGGGGTTGAGATACTCGTACATATCACCTCTTAGTTGGCCATACTTCCTGGCCAGATTTTTTTTGTTAACATTAACCAACAACGACTACAAAAGAATAAAAAATTGTTGAACTACAACACAAGTTAAATGTGTGTTAATGATGTTTAAAGTCAAGTGTAGCAGAAGGGCGTGGCAACGAGGGCGGCAGCTGCGAGAGACAATGGCATTGACATGGTTTTAAATATGTTTGGCATATGTTTCTCTCCTTTTTTCCCCTTTTATTCTCTCATATTTTATGTGCTTAATGCGCGAGAAGGAAAAATCGTGAATGATGTTGTCATTCAGTATGCAGTCTGATGGGCAGATGAAGGAAAAGAGGAGGAGGGGCCATTGTAAAGTATGTCATCATGTAGAGAGTTCATAAAAAGCTTCCGGGTAATTGAGATTAAATATTTAAATTGTTATGTGAAAATATGTGGGAATAATATAGCACACTAAAATAAAGAAGCTTTAAATTTACAAAAAAATTTCACCTTTAAATTTCAATTTATTTAAGTTCTGTCTATAAAAAAAAGCTTTTGCTGTTGAAAAAAATAAGCAACACACTTGAACCACTTCAAAATGAATATTTAAAATGATGTTTTTCTAATGTACAACAAGAGTTAAAATTTTGAAAATTATGTCTTAGCTCTAAACAAGAGCTATGTAGGGGGTAACATCAGGCTAACATGTTATGTTAATGTTATTTAAATTTACATTTCAAACCTGTTAAGTGCCTAATCACTAATTTATTGCATATTCCTATGATCTGTGAAATAATAATTTCATTTTCGTCAAACTTATCTTAAGCTAAGATCTAAGTATTTCTTATAGAACTTGTATTTTCTATAAAATAATTTAATGTCTAATCATTTTCGGCCATCGTATTTATCGGCTGCACAAAATTATGCCATAATATCATCATTTTTATGGGCCAAAAGACCTGCCTACGTGCTACATTGCATTCAGTTCATAAATCTGGCAAGCAAATTGGCATGCAAATTTTAACTGGACTTTAATTTTCTGCTAAATTAAACGCCAAATGAACTGGCCACGTAGTCGGCACGTGACGGTCAGTGAGAGACTGCAAACTGCCCCTGACACCCCTTGGCCCCTATTGCCCTTTTGGAGCCTCTGTCATCTCTGCTAGTTTACCGAAAACTCCGTTGTGTGTGAGTTCACTCCATATAAAAAATGCAATTTTTCGCACACAAATTTATAACCTTTAATTGCTTTGACCCAAAAACGCAGCAGGCGGGCGACAACTCACACAGAACATGGTTTTTGGTCTCGGGCTTCCGTATGAAGGCCTGGCCACAAAAGCCACATTGCCTATATCCTACATAAAGTTTTACACCCCGATTTACTCTCGGTCCTCGGTCCCTCTGTGAGCCTAATGCACTTTCACATTCACATTTAGTTAGCGCGTGTGCCATTTACCCATATTGTAGAGAACTCTTGGATGTTGGGATGTTTGGTGTCCATGACATGGCCCATTTTCTTATCTGAGCGATGCGGACTATGCTCCAGATTCCGGCTGCATTTGCAGTTGCAATTTTATGCAAATGAATTGGTTTTTAGTGAAATGCTTCACACTTTGTTTTTGGCCCGCGTGTCAAGCTGTATGCTGCGAACTATCGCGTCAGAATCGTTGCGTATTTTCTGCTCTCATCCTTTCTCTGTCTAACTCAGTTTAGCCCAGTCCTTTTGGCCAGGCCAAGTTGTCTGACAGCCGTCACTCTGGAATAGGCACAGAAGATTCGTCTGCAACTGGCAGCTGCTTTTGAGTGCAAGTCTGAGTGAACGATGAACGAGTAAACTAAACAGACTGACTCAGTGACTGACTAAGTGACTGACTGACTGGCTAAAAGTCCAACTAACAGACGTATCGTTGTTGGGCTTAAAATGCTTCGAGATAATCATATTTTCACTTTGCTACTTGATCGTCCTCTATTGTCACATTGTACTGCTGATTTTTTTATTTTTTATAGATGTTTTCTATAGTTTACTTTATTGAAATTGAAAATTTAACTAGAAACTTTAAGAAGAATATGTTTAATATGATTGTGGTAGAAGGTAGCTTCAGATATTTAGGTGCTAAATTTTATTCATTTTTTGCCTCCGTTGTTACTTTGTTCATTGAAAATTATTTTCGGAATAGATGTATTACAAAAGATTTTAGATTCAATTGCTTAATATAAGATAACATTTTTTCAATAATTTAACCAAAGAACGAAAATAGACTTTAAATGTAATAATTCAATTTGATTTATTAAACATTCCAAGAGAAACATAAATGAACTTTATTTGCATAAGTGTCACATGTTTTTCATTGAATTTAAGCACAATTCAATTTCAAGTAAAATATAAAAATTTTAACGACCTTATCGTCCTCGTTGTGTAGCAGCAGAATAACATTCAATGTCATAATCATAACCCTCTGAGTAGAGACAACAACAATAACAACAACATGATGATGTTGCCTACATCCTAATATCCTTAATAGAAGTCCAAAAAGAAAACCCAAGCCGAACCCATAAAATGCAATAAAGGAAGTTGAAAGTTCCGACACAGAAACCCATTATCACAGTTACACACATACGCACACACACGCATATGTACGCATTGTCCGATCATTGGGTAAAAGTTTTAACCCCACACTTAATGGACATCATGCAGGACATTCATTTTTTTATATGTCCTTTGGCTGACCCTCAAAATGTGTAAAAATGCAAATAATTTTTGGACTCGCCTCGTTATTGTTATGCTCTTGATTATGTTGTTGTTGTCTGTGTATGGACTAAGGAGTAACGTATGAAAACATGTCCTTTTTATTGCCTTTACATGAAAATTTATGTTTGTAGTTGAATATTTGTTGGCAGTATTCTTCCCCTCTCCTTAAATCCAATGGATTTCCTTTTTTTCTACATAGCTGAGATGAGGAAAAGAATGGCTCATTTTATTGGCTTGTTGTTGGTATTAGTTGTTGTAGTCGGTTGTTGTTGAAGGACAAAACACAAACACACACACACACACCCACACCCACATGCTGACTGGGCTCAAAATGTCATATCGATTTATTAACCTGTGTGAACTATTGTCTGTTCTTTGGTTTTGCCTTTGGCCAAGTGATAAATGTGAGCAAGTTTCTTCAAATTGCTCGTTTCGTTAGGGATAGTGTTTGAATTTATTTCCTGCTTGTCCATTTTACCAGTACTTTTTCCATTTTTTTTATGGTTTCTATTCAGTTCAAAGCCCCCAAAGTGTTGGCAGTTATAGCATAATGGAAATTTATGCGAAAACTTGCTGCCCTTGCAATTATCTTTGATATATACGAGTATAGAAAAATATATCTTCTATAAGTATATTTTGCGTTGGGAAGGGAAACGGAACAATATCCACTTGATATTCAATATTTTGGAAATAGATTAAATGTTGAGAAAGCGTCGTGACAAAACAAATTTCAATGCAATTAAAATGTAAATTCGTTGCCAACGAAGTTTATGCAATCGAAGAGAGGGAGAGAGAGAGAGAAAGAGTGAGAGAGAGAGAGAGAATGAGAGAGAGATGAGAGAGAGAGAGAGTAAGAGTGGAAGAGAGAAAGAGAGAGATGAAAAGGGAAAAACACCAAAAGCATTGCCCATGGATAAAAGATATGGTAAGGATGTGCTTTCTATTGTATCTCTCCTTCTGTTCTGTCTTTTTAGTCAAATCGACAACCAAGTGGAAGCCAAGTGCTTAAAAAAATAAAAATTTATACAAAAGATGGCATTGAGCTGAAGAGCAGCAACTGTGTAGAGCGAAAAGGGAGGGTTAAGTGAAATGGAGGTGGGACACTGTTGTGGATAACCCGCGAGAATAGATACAAATACGTATATACGATTCACATTAGAGTGTGCAGAGTTTTCTTATTCTTTCTTTTTTATGCCATTTTATACGCTTTTCAATTTACAATTTTTATTCTAGCTGGGACTTCTAAACAAAAAATTGCGAAAGAACTAAGCATTGTGATTGAGATATTCTATTGCGCAAGAGAAGTTCTTTATAAACTTTGTAGTATAGTGATAGCGTGAATACTTTTGGAATAAACTAAAAATGAAAGTTGAAACTTTCGATTTTTATATATAGCTCCACAAGAATATTTAGTGTCGTTGAAGAAAATTCACATTATTTGTGAATAATATATAATATATAATTTTTCTCGGATTCATACATTAGTTTTATTCATCAACTTTTTAATTTTTTATAACTTATATATTTTTTATTTTTCTAGAGTTGAGCACTCTATTAGAGCAGCTTCTTTTTACTCCTCACTTAACTTGCACTCCCCTTCAGCCTCTCTCTTGTTGTAGCTCCGTCCCACACAAACACTCGACCTGAAGCTTAAGTGGCAGCTCTCACCATTCTCGCAGCATACGGAACAATTCACATTGCTAACAAATTTTTGTGCACATTTCAAACCAAATCCAATGAACATTTTCAGCTTGCGATTAAAATTTAAATTTTAGTATATGCATGGAGCGAACACAAAAGAAGCAAGAGAAATAAAATAAAGAATATTTGCCATAATTTCTTCGACGCTCTCTCTTCTCGCTGAACCGAAAATTAAATTTAATAATGCACAGGCAGAGATGGCGATGAAATTTCATTAGGTGGCAAGGTGATATATTTTTTCGGTTGCCCCCATACATGCAAATGTGGCAGCAAATGCGTTTATTGGAGTGTGAGGCGAGTATGGAACGAAGAGAGGAGAAGGAGAACGTGTGATGTGGTGTGTGTGTGTGTGTGTTTGTGTGTGTGGCTTATTGATAAGTTTGCTGGTGTTCAGGTCGCCGCAGCGCTTGATTAGATTTTAGCCAGCAGCAGTAGCTGCCCCCTGCCCTCTGCCCCTCCCAGCAGTAGCTGCTGCCACACTCGATGTGAGAGAAATTGCAGCCGCATCGACAACAACAAGAACAACTAGAACGGCAGGCAAAAGAAAGGGTAGCCATTGGACATTACATTATTTTTGCGAAAATTTGTTAAATATGCCAAACACGCAGCGATGCATGCAAAGTGGCAAGCCAACCAACCAACCAGCCAACCAACCAGTCAACCAGGCAGCCAGGCAACCATTCAGACCAAGTTTCAGCTCAACCCATAGTCATCCAACCGGGCAAACACAGCCAAGCCGAGCTAACCAGCCGTGGCATTGCGTACGACACGACGCTCGCTACTCATATTTGTGACATAAATAAGCTAAGCCCCCGATTCAGGTCCAGGTAGTGTTGGTTCCAGGTCCAGAATAGTATGGGGCCGAGGAGTGCAGCCGGCAAATATGACCCGCTTACATACGGAATCAGCAAATGTGTTGTATGTGGAGATGAAAGAGAGAGAGAGAGGGGAAAACTATAGAGAAGAGAAGTGCGAGTGCTGCACAGTGACAACATGTTAATTTGTTCAACTAACTCGCTTGATGATGATTAAGGCAACTTATATTATGCGACAAAAATAATCGATATAGAGATGAAAAGTTTTCAAAGAATATTCATATAATGATAATACATTGGTATGATATGATATTAATATAATCAATATATTGAGGAAAAGCTTAACTGATAATAGAAGGAAATACTTAGAAAATATATTATGAAAAATAAAAAATGTTAAAAATCAAGGTAGTAAGTCTTGCATAGTGATGGTATTGTCCTTAAGAAAAATTGTATCTACTGGATGGTTAGCTGCAAAATTTCTACTTATATTAGAGTCTGTTGATAAAATGTAAAATATAGTATATGTATACTAAACATTGTAGCATGATCATTCTCAGCTTCAACTGAGTCGATGTTATATGACGTGGATTACATTTGGTTACTCTACAATTTGGTTTGGTTGGGTTTGCTCTGAGTGGTCGCTTGGTTAGTCGACTTTCATGCAAAATAGAAAAAAGAAAAAAAAAATGACCTGAAATGGCTTCTACTATATGTGAGATGGTGTGTGTGTGTTGTTTGCTTGTAGTTTCACAAGTGGCCGCACTTAGTCGCTGCTTTGGCTCTTGCTGCATCCACCTGCAACTGCAGCATGAGCATGCTTTATGTTTTCAAATTAAAGTCGAAAGCGTGGCAACACTTAATGTGCGCCACTAGAAGCAGATTAGCTGCATTAAGGTTGTGGAGGAAAAGAGAGGAACGTCTTTGTCGAGGACCCCGGTCTAATATTAATATTTTAAAGAGTCAAGTTAAGCTAAGCATTGCGCAGCAGCAGGTCTTAAGTTGAGTATTAAATTTTAAATTATATTGCATTTGAAAGTTTATCTTCAGCTAAAGAAATAACTTCAATAGGCGAATATGAGAATATTTTTGCTGTAAATTCAACGGGATCTTAGACATGAGCAAGCTATTAAGATCTATATATAAATAGATGTAGATAGTTGGAAAATAGTCACGGCTTTAAGCTAGATTGTTTTTCTAATAAATATATTGTAAACGCAAAATATATTTGTTCTAGTTTTAAATAGAGCCAAGAGATTGTAATACAAAATAATGTTGAATTTTTCCAGTTTTACTTGAATTAAAAATTCAAATTGTATTTTATGTAAAATAATCCTGTTTAAGTAAATCAAATTTTGATCAGACATAGGCACCCGTGTTTTTAAAAATATGTATATATAAAAGTTAAAAGTTAAAAAATTCAGAGGGCCAATTCAAATCGAAATATAAGGTCACACTGTCACAAAATTGATAAATATGTAGTTTTTGTGTCTAGCATTCTTGCGCTCTCATATTTCTGACATAACATTTACTGCAACTGCCGCAAAAGTGCTTGCAACAGCAAATTCTTTTTGCAATTGCAACAAAACAGGTTTAGGAGAGGGGGTCAGCGGGGCAAGTGACTGGAGACAGGATCAAACTGTTGGCAGTCAGCCACCAGCAACATCATCTACACCACTGACACCCACACCATCGACACGCATCAAATTCAATGAATTTTAAATTTTTTTTATTCAATGTGGGAGGTTGGTTATTTTCGTTGTTGTTGTTGTTGCAGTTGCAGTCGCAATAGATGCTACTGGGATTATGATAATATAGCTCAAGTGCAGTTAGCTTTTGCTGTTGCCACTGCTGCAATAATCATAACAATAATGCAAGTGCTGCTGTGGCAGTTGCCACTGCTTGTGGCGCCATCGGAGGCGGCGGTTTGAATTTGATAACGATGATGATGCAGCAACTGCTCTTGGACTGGTAATGGCAATTCGACTCTTGAATGTGGCAACGCTATATTGCTGCATTGCATCACGTATTCCTCTTGGAGGTTTCACCCACATCTCAATGCTCATTATAATTCTGCCATTAAGTTGAGCTTAAAATACATTTTACAATTTCACAACTAGTGGTACAAAATAACAATAATATTAATAATAATACTGATGATATGCTTAAATAAAGCGCCTGCCTTCCCCTTCCGTTGGCACATTTAAAGCATTTATTTATTGACTGTTTCAAGAGACAATAATTATTATTATTGATTATAATCAATATTTTCTATAAACAACTTCATAATTCAAATTTTTAATAAATATCATTCCAAAAAACCAATTTTCACAACAAAAATAGGTACTTGATTTTTAGCTGTGCCAATCAAAAACAATAAAATTACATTTTTGACCAGCGCAAAAAAATATGCTTCAATGATGCGATAAAATTATAATTCAAAACAATTGAAAAATTTCTGTGGAAAGTTTGCTGACAATGCTATTACCAAAAATTCATTTAAATGTAATTTAATTTTCGGCAATAAAGCAAACGATAAAATTAGATAGATGGCAAAGATAAACTACAACATTTAAATAATATTATCTATTTTGAACAATGCTGGCTTCCCTCAGTTTACACTCAGATGTGTAAATAAAAGCAAACTCAAATAAAAATAGAATTTTAATGAACCGCATTTAGGTGCATTAATTATTTAGTTGACTATACTTACAAAAAGGGCCTGCACTTCCGGCCAAATCTGCCGACCAATTGCATATTTGATAACAATTAATTTGGCCAGCGGCGCATTTTACGTGTTTGTGCAAATAAATTAGCTGTGTGGGTGTTTATTTGTATTTATTTGTGTCTGCCACGCCCACATTTGTCCCTTGTACAAACAGTTGGCGATATGTTAAATGTGCGCCAATTAGTTTTTCAGTCAGACTGTGCAGGTATATAAAACTCCCCTCGAAAATTGAGCACGTGAAGCTTTAATTTATGCAACATTAATTGAGCAATGTTAAATGCTAAAATTAACTAAAAGCGGCCTACACGTGGGTCTCTCCTAATCACCTCTGGTCACTGATCTCTGACCTCGCCCTCAACCTACTTGCAAACTGGGCTAACTTAATACTTGTCCATTGGGTGGGGGGAGAGAAGTTGATTTCCCTTCAGGCAATTGCAATGTCGCCGACAAACCTTGTCATGCGATATTATTAAGATCTTAGACTGTGAGTTGAACTACGGTTTCATATTACACATTTTGTGGTGTGTGTAATGTCTGTGTGCAATGTGTGTGTGTGTGTGTGAGTATATTGAAGGCTGCTGTGGTTGAGGCTTTCCGCATTGAGTTTTCTTCACGCAGCGATTAATTTACCAAGGCCAAGGCAAAGTTGGCTCAACAATAGAACAAAACAGATAATTTGTTGGCCTTTAGTTATTAAAATTAAAAAAAACCTACATAACATTTAAAGTAGATATAAGATAAAAAATATATATTTCTCGAATTAAATTAAATTAAATAAATTTCTCTAATATGAACCCTTTATTTTTGTATTTCTTTACAGAACGCAAGCTGTTTGTGGGCATGCTAAATAAGAAGCTGAACGAGAACGACGTGCGTAAACTATTTGAAGTCCACGGTGCAATCGAGGAGTGCACTGTGCTGCGTGATCAGAACGGTCAGAGCAAGGGTTGTGCCTTTGTAACATTTGCCACCAAACACGCTGCCATTTCAGCCATTAAAGTTGTAAGTAATATGGCATTAATATTATTTACTTCAAAAATAATAATAATAATGAATATATATATTTATTGTAGACTTTGAGTCAGAATAAAATCATGGAGGGCTGTACATCGCCGTTGGTTGTCAAGTTTGCTGATACGCAAAAGGAGAAGGAACAAAAGAAGATTCAGCAAATTCAGGCGAATTTATGGAATCTGGCAACCAATATAAATATACCATTGGGACAGACGGCGACCAGTGTGTCCACACCGATACTGCCAAACCCACCGCAACAACCGTCACCGGTAATGGGAGCCGATGCACTGACACCTGCCAGCATTCAGTTGCTGCAACAGCTGCAGACAGTGGGATTGCATCAACAGTTGCTGCAAGGTGAGTCGAGATACTCGTATATAGTTAGTCAAGTAATTGTAATTTTATTACTTGGCATTGTGTTTGAATAATATCAACTAATTGATACTAATATATTCTGATTTTTTTTAGCGCTCACAGGCTTGGGTGCTGCACAGCAAAACAGTTCGACGCAGGATACGACGAGCGCTGCAGCAGCTGCTGGTCTCCTCAATCCGCTTTCCGTACAGAATTTGGCAGCCATTGCCGCGATGACGCAACCAAGTCTATCGAATGCTGCCACATCGCCGGGCAGCGCACAATTGACCAATACGGCGGCACTTTTGTGTAAGTCGTAGCTATACATCCTTTTCAACTTGGGGAAACATCAGGAAAATCTGGGAAATCTCTTCCGACAGGTTCTTTTTTTGCGCCAATCGACAACTAATCAACTAATTTCCACTTTTCCTCCATTCTCATAAACGTGTGACAGCTGCCAGTGGTTTCATTTCCATTCCTGATTTCCACTTTTCATCCTACATTTCTCGGCCTGTTTATCGATTTCTAATTATTTTGTTGCCACTAAAATTTGTCCTTATTGCCACATTGTGGCTGTTGTTCTTGTCCTGTGTTTATTGCTTTAATGTCTGGCCAAATCACTTGTGGCTTTTCTGCTTAGTTAGTTAGTTTGCTTTTATTTTGGTTAGTTAGTCTTTTGCAATTTTGTGGTATGCAACGATATTACGTATATTGTTCAGTAATTGGGCTTAACTAAATTTGAGTTAACAGTGAAGACAGTAAAAACTGCCTAAACCTCGAGCTACCGGCTTCACTATAGGTTCCCTATTTTAATTTTTTTTTTGCATTTGTACATTTTATATATTGCATAATAATTATAATGTAATTAAGTTGAGTTCATTCATAATAATCCTGTGAAGAATAACCCATGAACTTAAGCCATTTTCGTATAGCCGATTTTACTCATTTGCTTAAACCTATCTCCTTTCTAAAATAAATCCCAAAAATTGATTTGCCTTGTGTGTCAAATAATGGAATCAATTAGCCTAATTCGTTGGCAACATCGTTGCCAGTTGAGAGCTCTTTCTCAAGTTAAATATAGATGAGGAATCTGAATGAAATGTTAATGCCCTAGGCTGTCAATCTTTTGTTGTCTAAAAGAAAACTTGCTCAGTTAATTGAATTTGATTTGAAATTACTTCAAATGAGTGAGTTTTGTTTTATTTTTTTTTTATTTTAGGATTGTGTGTAATCGCATATAGATAAGATAACTTTATGTTAACCTAACTCAACTCTAACGTGCATATTTTCTCTCTTTCTCTCTTTGAATGGCAATCAACTTTGTGGATATATTTGTTATGTTTTTCCCCTTATAAACAGGTCTCTTAAGAAAAAAGGCAGCAGCTGCCAAGTCGTCGTCATCAGGTGAGCAGAAGATATACAATTTTTGATTTGGATTTCAATTTGAATACAAACTTTGGCCTGATTTTGACGCATAATTTTCGTTTCCGTTTTCGCTTTGAATTTTCTTCTTTTATGGTTTCTTTGATGATAAAAAAATTTAATAATAATAGTTATTAAGCTGACACTTAAAGCAAACGAAGCGATGCTTACGCTATGTAATGCTCACGTGGCTGCTGTTTTACGTCGTCGTTTACGTCACGCGCCAAAGTTGATGACCGTAAAGCAACAGCAGCAGCAGCAGCAAGAACAACATCAACAACTGAAAGAACAACTACAACAAGAGCAAAAGTCAAGTGAAGCCGTAGCAAACGAACAGCGCACAAAATTACAAGTTACACTCTCTTGTGAAATTAACAACACGGAACTTATTGCAACAGAGTCGCAGCAACAGCAGCAGGCAAAAAGCAGGAGCATAGAGAAGGTGGGGAAAATGAGAAAGAAGAGGTAGAAGATGGAAAACGGAACGTAACCAAGCTTTTGCAATATGCCCTCTTTGCCCTTATTGACTTCTTTTTTTGCCGCTATTCGCTTTGGGGCAAATTGCAATGTTACCAACTTCCAACTGCACTTGCTGTTGCCATTGCCTCTGTGCAGTTGTCCTTGCAACGTGACGATAAAAACGAATGTTGCTGCAACATAAGTTACCTAAGAATTATGGTCTGTCGCTTGTTGCCAATAGATCTAAGGAAATAGACTAAGGAAACAGGTCTAAAAAAACAGTAAAGATGATAAAAAAAAAAGATTTCGCTTAGGGTACTAAGTTTTAAGGACTCAAAAGAACTGCGAAATAAATTATGTAATAATGTAGAAATTAATGCCTCTACCTTTTTTGACTGGTCATCTTAAAGAAATAACGTGCTCTAAATAAGCTCAAGAAAATATTTATATGATATATAAAATCCCATATTTGAGTACAATAGCAAACTAAAATACGTTAAATATGAAGTAGGCTTATGGAGATCATTTCTTTCCTCAGTAAAGTTAACTGTTGGAAAAACTCTACAGTAGATTATCAATATATTGAAGATATATTAGAAATGTGCTCACTTTAAACGTAAAAAAATTGTCAAAATTTCGCGAAGAGCCCCTTTTATTTAATTTAACTTATTTTTTTTCTTTGTCCATTTCGCTGCCTCACGCAGCGATTGTTGAATTGTAAACAAAGAAAGCCCCAAGACAGTCAACTGCTGATCCCCTCAGAAATTCTCCCTCGACCTCTTGCATTCACTTCTCCGAAAAGCCAACAAAATATTCTGGCTAAGCTGCGCATTACCAAGTTAATTTCATGAACATCTACGAACCGTAAAAAAAATGCCTGACTTAACCAGAGAAATGCCAGAAACAACAAAAACATGGAGAACAAAAAAGTAAACTCCAAGATATTTAAGCGGATTTTTCGTGTCTGCCTAAACTACAAATACAGCAGTGGAGTAGTAGAGTCTTGGTCCATGCCCCGCCCCGCCCCTGTGTCCAGGCTTGTGGCTGCAACCTTCTCAATTTTCGCACCGCTGCCCCTTGTGCACTTGTGCGTGCTCATCATGTGCCACTTGAACGATTTCCGGGGCACTTAATTTAATGAAATATTAAAAATTCCTCCAAGAGAAAAATCCCCTGATCAAAAAAAAAAAAAAAATGTGAGAAAATTGTGTGGAGGTTGTGAAGAAATTGTGAGAACTACTCAAAAAAAAAGTCTTGAGTTCATAGTCCTGTTGCCAGGCATTGCAGCTGACAGGGGGTCAGCAATGAGAATAGGACGCAGATACAACCAAAAAAAAAATGACCAACACACACGCACACACACTCATGTTAGGTAGCGCCTATTTCTTTTGGGTCGAAATTGAAAATTTCGTAGTTTTTCTGTCCCTGTTGCGTTCTTTTTTTCTCATGCCATCTTTAAGACATTGAAACATAAACTCACTGCAAAATCACTTTTGAATATTACCTTCCTGTTGCTATTTGTTTGTTGTCATAAAATGGGCTAACAAATTGCGCACTTTGCGCTTTGTGTTTGCTGCAAATTGTTTGTGGCAAACGCCATAAGAACTCGATTGGAAAGATACCATATGTATAAAGAAATGGGATCTGAATTGGACCCAGCTTTTTATCTGTATACAACAAGCAATTCTAAGAGTTAAAAATTAAATGAAAGTTGCCTTTGTTATAAAGTGGAAAATATCTTATACTGCTTTTCAATATACTTCATTTTTGTTATTTTTGAATTAATATTGTTGTATTACTTATCAGAACGATTTTAATGATGATTCGAACAATCAAGCCTACAAGGTTTCTATCACAATCAAATCATTTTCTTAGCAATAATTTTTCTTTAGCTTGCTTTTCAAGAAGAAACTTAAGCCATTACAACAGCCACCATTTCGAAAAGTCTTTATTAACATTAACAAAGAATCAACCAAATCCTGCAACAATCTGAAGCACATCCAATTCCAAACTTTATCAAAGAATACAAAAAAATAAAATCAAAAAAAACAAAAAGAAGAAAAAGGAAAAAGAAATCAAAATAAAAGAAACAAATGCAGACGAAGCTGCAAAAGCAACAAACTGCAAAATCTTAATCAAAGTTTTGTAAAGTGCAGTAAACTATGTAGTTTATACCCCACTTTTTTTCATTTTTCGCCTCTTCGTTCTGCGCCTCCTTACGAAATATCCAAGAGCGGATTTCTAGGGTTCTCCATTGTCGGAACACGTTTTCAACTCTGTTTTCAACATGGCTCTCCATTACGTTTGTTTATACACTCTTTCGCTCTTTGCACTTCAAAATCAACAGCAGCTGCAACAGCCACAACAACAACTGCCAAAAGTCTTCAAGTGCCTGCAAGTGCCAAAGTCTTGGCCAAATTGAAGAAGATGTAAAAAAAAAAACAAAATTCGCATGAAAACTGCAAAAATTTGCCAGCCAAAAAGTCAATGCCAACGGGCAACAGACGGACGTAAAGCATTAAATAATTTCAACTAAAAGCAAAGTGGGAAAATACTACAATATAGTTTGATTAACGGATACCCTGTACAATCAACTTCATCTTAGTATGATCAAGTCTTTTTACAGGATATTATGTAGTTGCTGAATAATTGGATGTTTTCCATGGAAATTGTTTTATACCATGGAAAAGGTTATTTGCCCTTTTTTTAGGAAGTGTCTACGGAATATAAGTAAAAAAGAGAATTTTATAAATTATTTTTATTTGATGTCATCTCTCTATATACCCGCTATCAAACATTGTCTATTGGGTACAAATATCGCAATCTTCTAAAATGAAATGGGTTGCTTGTCAATTTTTTGTAACTGATTCTACACTCTAAATTTTTGTTTGTCTACGATTTTATATTCTATGCATCCCTTATCTACCAATTATTCAGTTACTTCTTACAGGGTATACATTTTTGAGAGTCAAACAACAAGTAGCAAATAGTTGTAGGCAATTCTCAAGCTGTTCATGTGTTGGGGACTGAGTGTGTGTGTGTGTATTTAGAAGTTGTTGTGACTCTGTTGATTGTTATTATTGGCCAGGTGAAAGGTTAAGTTAGACTTTGGCTAAGAACATGACATGTTGCCTGCATTTCACTTGCTACAGTTTTGACTTGATTTTGAAGAGAGTATTCCCAGCCTCTTTTTTTACCTCCCATCAACAACAATTAAAACAATTTCTTCAATTTCTTGGCAAATATGCAAAACTTGCTTGAAAAGTTAGGTTTTTCCGTTACCTTTGGCTGTTTTTTTTTTGTTTTTCCTTATTGTTGTTGTTGTTGTTGTATGTGTTGCCACAAGTTGCAAAGACTTGGCTGGCGTTTCAGCTTGGCAAGCTGTTAAATTAAAAATGTTGCTCCAAAAATTGATTGCAACACCTAACGTGGCACTAGAGGAGGTTTCACATGGGGGTAAAACTTTTGAAATTAAATCTGTAAAATCTCACAAAAGTTTGCAATGTGTATGTGAGAGTGTGCATGTGTGTGTGTGTGTGTTTCAATTCTTTGATAAACTTTTCGTATAATTTTGTATGGCATGGAAATAATTTAAAACTAGACTTAAATTTCAACTTGCCTCTAAAGTAATCGCAGTGGCAAACTCTGTTGCAAGTCTTATGACTTGTGTATCGTTGCACTGACATCATAACTTGTTATTAGCCAAATTAGTTATCATTGCACAAATGCATTGAACGCTCATTGTCAACTTTATACACACACACATACACACTCAAATGCAGCTGAGAAACTCATTAATAACAGTCGGTGGCAGGAGCAGGGCGGGACGGGGCGGGGCAGGAGCTTGTGGCATTTGGACAACTGCAAACCACAAAATTGCATTGCATGACGGGCACGCAAAACAACTAAATAACAAACAACAGGCGTCAAATTACACACAAAACACAAACCAGAGACCTGTTCACACAGAGCGAGATAGAGTTACTGAGCGTGAAAAGAGAGAGAGAGAGAGAGAGAGAGAAGGAGAAGGATAGAGCTAGCCCGTGAGTTGTGTGCCACGTGGCGTATGAACAACAAATTAATTTTAGATTTATATAATGTATTACTTTACTGCACTTGCACAATTGTTGTTTTTTGTGTACATTGTTGTTGTTGTTGTTGGTGAGTAATCAAATGTCGCTCACGTCGCGTCGTGTGGCGTGTAAAATTCGATGATTAATTACGTCTGACGGAGGTCAAATAGAAGGTCAACCAGATGCACATAATTATAGTTTGGACGTAAGCTATAGTAAAAACTACCGTATTTTAATATTATTATCACAACACAAATAACCTGAGTCATCTGATGTGCAGTATAAAATTCAAGTTTAAAATGCTTGATTTAAGAATGTAATTTTTACGTATGTATTTAAAAATAAAAACATGAAAAATAAAAGAAGCTTAAATTATTTAATTTACCTACAAAAATATCTTACTGAATCGCTCTAAAAAAAATTGTGGAAAAAACTGTGCTTGAATCTAGTACCTTGTTCAAGAAAATTCGGGATTGTTTTTAACTAGAAATCATTGATTTTATTTCCTGTGTAGTTGAGATTTTGTGTATTAAAATGTTATTTATTTTACTCTTTGTACCCATTTATCTGCAAATATTAACTAAACTATAACCACAATCATTAATCTCATGTTGATTTTATTTTAATTTTAATTTTGTTATGTTTTTCTCTCCCTCTTCTCTATCTCTATTTTTTGCAGGGCCTGATGCGAATCCATTGGCATCGGCGTATATGTCAACAGCCGCTGGCTTACCGCAATTTGGAAGCACTACGGCGTTGTCCTCCTCCCCGTTGGCCAGCGTTGCGTTGAGCGCCGCTGCGGCCGCTGCTGCGGGCAAGCAGATTGAAGGTGAGTGTAATATGGGGGGTGAAAAGGGGGTTGCAATTGCAATTGCATTAGGGGGAGAGGGATGTTAGCTACAATTGCACACGCACACAAATAGAAATGTCTAAATGCCAGACATTTTGATAAATGCTACAAAATGGCTGACTGCGGTTCTGTCAGTCCGTCAGTCAGTCAGTCTACCAGTCCATCAGTCTGTCAGTCTGTCAGTTGCTCAGCTTGCCATTATATTTTTTTTTGCTGCAGTTGCCGCTGCTGTTGCAACATCAAATGCATTAACCCGTTCATTGCTGTCAGCGTCATCTCATTCGCATTCGCATCCATTTTGCGGTTTTTCTTTCACATCCCTTTGCTGCTGTCATGGTTGTCAATCTACTTAGTTATTTGCTAGATTGTTCTTACCTCAATTTGAGGCATCTTGCGCATGTGTGTGGCAAATAAAATGGTGGCTTTTCTACTTGTAACTAACGTATTTATGATGATACGTCGATATATAGAAGGTAATCTCCAAGAGAATAAGTTGATACTAAGTAATAGGGACTACGATGATAAATTAAACCAGAATTTTAAAGTAAATATTTAATATAAAATTACAATAGAACCAAAAATTTCATAGCATGTCCGGTACAAAGATCTGTTTAGGTACAGTCAAACTTCACTGGCAATACCCCTTATATTTCAAAATTGATTTCCTTAGACAGTTACTTTATTAAATTCAAAATCACGGGACTAGAACAAGGCGATATTAAAAACAAAAATAAAATATATCTTTGTTAAAACGAATCTTCGTCGTATTGTAAAATCAGCTGATAACTGATATAATATAATATTATACCCTGTGTTTTTGAGTAGCTTTCATGTGACTTAAAGCTAGTTGGCAATACAATTCCAAATCCAAATCCTGGCAAGCCTTTTTCAATTCGAAGTCGTAACGAGAGAAGATAAGAAAAATCAATAGGATCAATCATCTTATGCACTTGCCACACAATGAGATAAAGAGAACGGTTGAGAGGAAGAGAATGAAAGAGAAAGAGAGACAAGTAGATTGTAGATATGAACGGTATTTGGCTGCAGCTTAAATTTTTATCAGCTTTTGACACAGTGTAAATATTACACACTTGACACACAATTCCATTAGTCAGACGTTGAACGTCGATATCAGAAAATATTGCAACGACGCTTCGCTGGCACACATAACATTAAAGTTGCACGCCACATGGTAGATAAGTAGAGAGGGACTGAGAGAGAGATAGAGCGAGAGAGAAGAGCGAGCGAGAGAGAGAGAGAGGGCAGGACATTGGGGAGCACTGTCACTGCTAAGCAGATAGTAGACGACGACGTTGGAGCAAAATGCAAGCGGAAAATGTTTTGGCGTTGCACTTTTTGCCATATTTCCGGTTACATAAGCAACAGTCATCGTTGCAAGGGCTGAGATGACGGTTGGAGAAGGGGGAGCAACTACAGTTACGAGTGTGTCTAGTGAGACCACGGAGAGACATTCAGCGAGCCAGTCAGACCAAACATATGTATACACACACACACACACACACACACACATACACATAAATATAAATGTATATCCATGTTGTGAGATATATTTTTGCAGTTGAGTGACTTTTGTGTAGCATATATTTCGGGATGCTTTGTCTGTGACTTGTTTGGTTTGCTGACTCATGACGTTGCCCCCTCCCCCTACCACTGCCACCCAAAAATTCCCTTGTGACCAACAAAACACACAACAAGAAATAGTCATGACTTGTGGGTGTGTGTGTGGGTGTTGTGTGGGTGTGTGTGTGGGAGTATCTGTGTGTCCACATTCAAACAAATTGCGCATGTTATGCGACATGTGAGCTGCCATGTTTCCTCTTACTTCTCACGCTTCACTGCTTTTGATTGGGTGTGGGAGGGAAAGGGGGCTCAAGAAGTTAGTCAACTACTTTATAGTGTTCGTAAGATCATAAAGTTGCAAAAAATACAATTAGTAATTAGTCTTTTATTAGTAGGTTTTATGAATTAGTTTAACAAGTATCAATTGAGTTATTTGCTTTTATTACTATGTATATGTTTGGGATAACTTTGATATGGTTTCTTTTGATGAATATTCGTTTTGATATGATACAAATTTTTATATAATAAAGCTGTGCCATAATAAGCTGCTTCCAATTTGTTTCTAGTTAGTTCCAATACTATTTAGTATTGCAACTCGATTCAGTCAACTGTTTTTTATACACATTTGGGCTTATTGTTTTTATTGAATTATGATTTATCTGACCCTGCTAAGACGCCAGGGTTAAGTGAGCATCCCAATTGATTTTTATATAGTATCTATTCACTAAATTCAACTATCAATTAAGTTTTCTTGGTCCTCTCACTTGTTTACTGTTTCACACAATTTTTTAAGTGTCACATATATTGAAGGGTTTTCGATATTGGTTAACTGGGCATCATTATGTAACTTCCCTTAGAACTCTTCCTTCCTGTTTTCTCTATTTCTTTGGGAAGCCTCAAAACCTCAATAAAGCACAACAAAATATGTGTATGTGAACCAAAGTTAACCTCACAGTTTTTATTCCAATTCGACTTCTTTTCTCGTATTCTTTTTTTGACACATAAATAAACTTCCTGTTTTGTCTCATTCCAATTTTTTTTTTCTTTTTTGGCGTAGCGGTAGTTTTTATGTCTGTGTGTGCGAAAAACGATTTCCTATATTGCATTTTCCTCTTCCGTTGAGCAAAGATGCCGCATCCGTTAGTGTTGTTGTCCTTCGGTTCCACGTCCTTGTGGTGCTTCCAATTGATGCACATGCAGCATACGAATTGTATATGCATTTTGCCTTCAATATATCTTGTCTCTTCTTCTCACTCGTTTCAACCCTTTCTAACATGTTTGCTAACAAGCAGCAGGCCAACAACTTTGATATTTTTTTAAATTTTTTCTTGTCGCATGGATCTTTTTCGCTATCTCTCTCCCTCTCTATCCTTCTCACTGAAGGGCAAATGAAATTTTTATATGGCAGCATAACATCTGGTTGCGTGCATCTTTATTGATTTACTGTCCCACTCATACACACCCTCACACACTCACACACCCATGAATCTGTTGCAATATGTCGCCGATCTCATAATCACTCACTTGCGAGTCCACAAAGGACTTTCCTGCAGTTTGAAGTCAAG
Organism: Drosophila falleni; assembly: GCA_035045575.1. Classification (NCBI taxonomy): domain Eukaryota; kingdom Metazoa; phylum Arthropoda; class Insecta; order Diptera; family Drosophilidae; genus Drosophila; species Drosophila falleni. The sequence continues at coordinate 2,230,915 of JAWNOV010000169.1, read as the reverse complement.
TTCATAGCATGTCCAGCCAAAGTCGCATATCTTTTTGACTTCCTCTCGCCCTCTCTGTCTCGCTCTCTCTCTCTCTCTTGCTTTCTCGTTCTCTGACTGTGTCCTTGCCTGCACTTGCTTATTTTATATTCCAACTTCCGGCTTATGCACATGACTTTAACCCGGCTGCATCCGGTTCGAGGTTCTTTAGCTAAGCCTCTCTTTCGTTCCTCTTCTCTCTCGCTCTCTTTTTCCCTCTTTCTCTCTCCACCCTTGACCATCGTTTGTCAATGTCATATTTGGCTGTCTTTGCCTGTGCCTCGATTTTAAAGCATAATATTTACTTAGTATACATACACACACACATGCACATATTTATAGCACATATATATTTTTATAATATATATATTTTTTTTTGTTCGCTTCCTGCTTAATTTTGCGCCTGTCTACATGCTTATAACTTGTTTCCTGTCCTTGTTACTCTTCTTCCTTTTGCTTCCATTTGCGTCTCTCTCTCTATCTCTCCCTCTCTCTCTTAGTGCTTTTGTTGTTGTTTATGCTCATGTCGTCATTTGATAAATTTCACATGCTGAGAATTTATCTGCACAAGACACTGTTGCCGCCTGTTTCCGCTATATTTTTTGCTCCCACTTTCCTCAGCAGTTACTCCTCCGCAGATTGCACAAATCTGCTGCATTTTTTGCAGCAACTTTGATTTAACATTTTATTTGCTTTTTTAAGAAAGAGCAAAAATACGATGTAAATCTTGTTCAATGTTGCTTAGAAAATGCAAAAGAACTTTTTCATAAGACTTTCAGAAATAAACGATTGCCGACGAACTTAAAGACCTCTGAATATTGCTCGAATAGATATGGTACGTTTATTATTATCAATGAATAGACAATGATATCAGTAGGGAATTGGTTATAGTAATTTTGATTATTATCAAATGAATATTCATAGCACTCTTTTATTAAAATTCACTTAATACACTCTCTTCAAATGTATATATAAAGAAAAGTTATGTAGTTCCTCATTCAAGAATATGTTTTTATTTAAAAAATATTATAATTAAAATTCAAGAGATTAACTTTAAGTGAAAAGTAAAATATATATTTTTTTAAGTTTGACAGTATCCAATGGTATAATTTCTAAAATATTTCCTATTACAATACACAAACATGATTTTAAGAACTGCGGAAAACATTTCCTACTAATTAGCAGATGATCTTTATTCCCAATTTTAAATGTAGTTTATTTAATGTCCTCGCAACAAGAATTTGGGCTCTTAATAATTATTGGTCATTCCCCGCCTGAATTTATTCAGGCACACGTGTTCCTCGTTAGTCGATTTAATCAATAACCTAGCAACAGCATTTTTTTAATTGGTCCCTATGAGTCACTAATTATTGTAATAAAACTCTCCTTGGATGGAAAATACTCCTTTCTCCAGCTGCTGTCCGCATTAGTTGCTAGGTGTGTAAATAAACAAATAAAGCTGAAAAAATCAACATACACACAGTTGAGGAAGAATAACAGAGAGCGGGAACCGGGCTTGTGACAAAGGGGTTGGAAAAATGGGAGGTGAAAGAAATTGATGAGGCGTCTCTCAATTTGCTTTCATTTTATAATCGCATCATTCACATCAGAGTTAGTCTGTGATGCCTTTGATTTGTGCCTTTGTTGTTGTTGTCAACGCCGCTGCCAATAAAGTCAATCAAACTGAAGAGGGCGGTTGTGGGGGGTGTGGCATGTATGGCCGACTGCTGCTGCCGCTGCACTCCTAACCAAATGCCTAGCGACAAAGATGACAAAGATGTATCAATGTTATTAATAGCGCTCTTGGCAAACGATGATGAAGTTGACAAACCCAACAATAAATATGATAACAACAACAGGAGAGACGATAATATAGCGTAGGCACAATGTTATTTGATTACAATGCGAGGATTATATATGTGTGTGGGTGTGTATGTGTATGTGTGTGTGTTTTGGCATGTATGTACATAAATGGCTTTTGTTGTTGTTGTCATTGCTTTGGCATTGCATTAATGATAGCGTTGATGTGCAGGCACTGCAGATTAATTGCGTATACGACAAGATAGCCATGGAATGAAGAGAAAATTAAACTGGTTACTAAGAAAAAAAATCAAAAGCCATGGATTGAAAAGTTTCAATGGATTTAACATGCAAATCGACTAAACTTTAATAATTAATTTCATTATTAAAATTAAATAATGTGAACTAATTTCAAGAATCTCAGCTATGAAACAAAGCGAATTAATACAATAATAAATAAGATCAGCTTATGCTTTTAAAATATATTGCATTCTTGTTATGCTCTTGATTGATATATACATATATACATATGGACTGACTTTAAATAAAAAGTTGTTGCTTATTAGCCCAGATGTGTCGCTGCTGGTGTTGGCAAATTGAAACCGCAAAACATCAACTGCCACTTAAAGTGTCATTAAAAAGCAACTCGAAAGTGAAAACCTAATAGCAGGCAGCTCAGCTCAGCCTCGTGACTGTTAATGTTGCAGCTACAGATGTTGCAACTTGCCACGGACACTGCCACTGCCACTGCCACTGCTGTCTGGTTGCTGCCTCTGACGTTGACAGTAATTTGCACGAAAAGTGCAAACCGCAGCAGGACGCGAGTGACGCCGTTGACGCAGCTGTTAATATGCGACGGCAGCGACAGGCGACATACGACAGCGCGTGCTGCTAAACAAAATATCATACGCCCACAGAGATACTCTCTCTCTTTCTCACATAAACACACACACACACACACACACAGAGACTGAGAGACGTCACTTGGACGCATCATTTCCGCATCCGTTTTGGCAATCAGTTGCTCTCTGTCTCTTTGAACTCTCTCTTTCTCACCGAAAACCAAATGCCATCTGATGTTCGCAGCGTGTATATAATTTTAGCTTCTGCTCAACTCTCAGCTCATTCGAGACGATGCTCATCATGTGTGTGAATGTGTGTGTGAGTGCGCAGTAAATTAACTAGCTCATTTCAAAGATGAGACCCAGAAATTAGACTGACAGCTGACCTTGGACCTTGATTATAATTTAATACCGTGCTCCTTGGTCACTTTAATAATAATATTTCGCAAATCGAGTATTATAAATTATTGACTCTTATTCTGTAATCATAAAAAAAGATTATTATGCGTCCACCTGGGTTACTTTTACTGTTGTCAATTAATTGTAATATTTTCTAATTAATTATTTACCCTTAATATATTGCACTTGAATATCGCTAACTGATTTTCGTTGTTTGTCTCTTATTATTTCCAGGTCCTGAAGGCTGCAATCTTTTCATTTACCATCTGCCGCAGGAGTTTACCGATAACGATTTGGCCTCCACCTTTTTGCCATTTGGCAATGTCATCTCGGCCAAGGTGTTCATCGATAAGCAGACTTGTCTCTCCAAATGTTTTGGATTTGTTTCCTTTGACAATCCAGAATCGGCACAGATGGCCATAAAGGCCATGAATGGCTTTCAGGTGGGCACGAAGCGTTTAAAGGTGCAGCTGAAGAAACCGAAGGATGCCTCCAAGCCCTACTAAAAAAAACCAAGAAAGAAAGAAAAGAGAGAGAGAAATTAATATTACCAAGCCAACTATAAGATGAAGAGGAAGACCAAGATCAACAGCAACAACAACAATAGCTAAAAGAGCAACAAGAAATGTTTTTTTTTTTATTTGATACACCAACAGAATTTGTCAAATGGAGCAGTCCAATGAATGAATGAATCGAGTCTACCGTGTGGAGCGCGCGCGTTAAAAGTAGAACCAAAAAGTCAAGAATCCTACGTTGTACGTATCCCCCTTTCTCATACCCCTTACACACAACTATATAAATAAAAAAAAAAAAAAATCAAAAAAATTAAACTTTTGAAGAAAAACATGAATTTGTGCCAAAAACGCGACAGCAATTACGTATAGCACGTTAAATGTTGAAGTTAAAAAAATCAAGAAAATAAAACGTATATTGATACCTTAATTTTAGTAAATAGTTTAGCGTGTAATTTTGAGCCTGTCTCGCACTTTGTCAAACACTTTTTGTTTGTTAAACCTTGAAGTTTCTTTTGCATTGAACGACACATTGTTTTCATTTTAAGATCTTGTCGTACAATATATATTAATATATATCATATATATATATATTTTTTTAACAAATATTTTTTGTACACTTTTCTATCGAAAAAATATGACATCTGTTTAAAGTGTTAGTTCTTAAGTTTAATATAAAAAACAACAACGGGAAAAAAGGAAATCAAAAAAGAAACGAAAAAAAAGAAACCATTTTAAATGATCCGCACTTGTCTCATGTTTCATTTGTTCATCTCATGTTGCAAGTCACAAGTTAAGACCGTATAATATCTGAAGTTCTTTATTGTATACTTAAATATCTACTCGTTTTGTTAAATGGATTTAAATATTTTATATGCTGATGCGTATATAATCACTATACATAAAATATTTAGTTGTAGTGCTTTATTTGATTTGTTAAAAGTTAAAACTTTTATTTGTACCGAATGAAACCACAATATTATTTTTGTTTATACTTATCATTATTAATATTATTATTATATATTTCGTTTAGTTTTTAATTATTTAACTATAACGCACAAACCAATGAAATCAAAATCAAAAAAACAACTGAATATTTCTTATTTTTTATTACTTTTATTTTTTATCAACTGAAGTTGATTTTTCTTTTGCTTATTATTTTTCTTCATTCTTCTATTTGCTTTTATTTCTGGTATTATAACTGTATACAGCTTTTTTCGAAAAGTGATTGTAAGCTCTTTGTTTCATTTGAAAATGTAAAAAATCATTTAACATTTTGTGTTAAATTAATTAGTATCAGCTATTTAGCATACCTTTGTTTATGTTAACTACACACATATACAACCATACATATACACACACATACATACAAGCATAAGAAGACACACACACATGTACACATTTGCAAATCTATATCTATAAATAAAGTTTTGTTTTCTGTTTCAAAATGCACATTCGCAATGATTTGTTGTCTTACTTTTGCTCTCATTTGTAAATATATTTTAACTATAATTAATGACGGTGTCTAATAAAATTTTTTTATCCATTTTTCCAATATTAGATTTCAAGTTGACGTTTTCGAGTTGCCCTTTTACAATGCCCCAATTTCTCCCTTTTTTCTATACTGCTACGAGTCCAAGGGTGAGTGTTTGAAATTGATTAAAATTCTTATTTAATCTTATCCAGGATCCAATCAAATCTAATCTCAAATCTTTCGTTACAGTGCCGTCATTATGTATCGCACATTGTACATAAAATGATGCTGCCCATCAAATTGCTGTCACATTCAAATTCGCAACAAGTGTAAATTTTAAACCTGTACACATATTATATATTTGTAAAAAATAAAACACCTTATAGGCTATATATAATAATAATATTTGTAAGATAGCAACATAAAGCCAATTTTTAATATAGCTTGCGAAGCAAACAAATTTTAAATAAAACAAAAACAAATATATATAAATGCATCTTAAACATATACACATAGATACATAAAGTATATAAATTTATAAGTGCGTGTTTCTAATTTGATTTGTAGCCTTACTATATTTGTAGTCTTTCCGTAAAAGCATTGACAAATCAAAGTTTAAAAAATTGACTCTGAATAAATAAGGCTGCCAGAATGTTTTGATATTAGAGTTTGATCAGCTTAAACTCTGGCAAACATTGATTAAACTAAACAAGCTTCTTTTTAGTTAGTTTTATGATTTCAGATATTGAAATAAAATATTTTATAATATTGGCTACCATAGCTATGCTTAGTAAGAATTAATTTGTCCAATTATTGTAGAACTTAGCTAATTATGATGTATTTTTAAGTATATGTGCAATTTATATAACTATCTGGATGTGGCTTTAAATTCAATACAAATATATATACTCTCTCACACACACAAACATACACATTTTTCACAGCATTTGTTTAAATGGCGAAATTTATAGCTATAGCTAAGCGTTTTTGTCGTTGTTGTGTAATTAAATGTAATTAACTCTAGTGAGCTAAGTGTAATTTTTTAGAGAAACAAAGCAAGGCTGTGTGTTCTAAATAGAAACTTAAGTAAATTACCATTTGACATGTGCGCAAATTGAACATCATTATGTATTACAAAATAAAAACTAATAATAATAATGATAATTATCAATAAAGAACATTTGCTGATATCGAACTGTAAAGCAAAGGCAGTAAATAGCGAGAACGTAAAAATCTAGTGATAAATGCAGTTAGTTAAGTGAATAAATTAAATATATGTATATGTATATGTATATGAATATAAATATATATAAATGTATATGTATGTATATTGTATAGTGATATGCAACACACTCACATTCACACTTACACACACACCCACCCACACACAGCTAAACGAAAAAAAAGAACTAAATCAATAAAAGGTGTCATGATTTTTATATTAAAAACTAAAAGAGAAAAATGAGTATAATCTTATTATATGGACTGGTATATTTATGTCTGGCAGATAAACTTACATCTTGGCTCCTTTTGGCGCAATTTATCAAAAGTCTTACGGCAAAAGTTTTTGAGTGAAAAAAAAAATGGGAAAATCATGGAAAATGTTGACGCACAGCAACGAGCGCCGAAAGCGACTAAAGAAAACTTCAACAATAAACGAAATATTTTGCTTAACTTGCGATTTGCATATGAAAAAGTTTATACCAATTGTAGATGTGTGAGTGTATGCGTGCCTGTGTTTGATTGGGAGGGGGTTGGCAGCAGGGGTGCGTTGGGGGTGTTGCAGCAGCATTCGTAAACTAAAACGACGACGACGACGGCAACATGTAAACAAATTTAGCAACTACGTGACGCAGCAGCAACGCTCCAAGAAATGCCAACGATTTCAGATGCTCTGCCTTTCATCCTCCCCGACGTCTCATCAAATTGTAGTGTTGCTACCTTTTGGTCTTCCAGACGCTGCCGCCGCCATGTTGCATAATCCAAATCCGACTCGAAGTCGAGTCGAGCTTTAACGCAAGATTTATTTCCATTTAAATCATGCGTGGAAAAGTTTTGCTGCTGTCGACAGCAAAAGGCAGAACGAATGAGAATTTCCATTGCTATGGAGCACACTCTCTCAAACACACACACACACACACACACGGAATTTCATTTTGTCTTGGCATATTCAAATATTTTGCCTTTTGATTACGACAAAAGTTTTTGGCATTTTATGCAAAAAACAAAAGCAACAATAAATTGATTTCTGGCATTTCTGATAAGCGTTAAATACACAACAAGTACAATGAAGAAAACAATACGAAAATTAAGTGAAAGAAGTAAAAGGATATGCTTGAAATCATCTGAATTTGAAAGATTTTTCAGCAAATTGGTTTGAATTTGCTATAGAAATGTTAGCATTTAGTTCTGCACAGGTTAATATTAATTAAAAAACAATTTATGTAAATTCTTTAAAATGAGCATCGGAATTTGTTTTTTATTATAAGCCTATAACAACCTCAATTGTTTAAAATAAATGTTTTGTTTTATATAAATATTGTTTTTGTTAGACCCCGTACTTGAAAAAAGTACAGGGGTCTATTGGGTTTGTTTTACCGACTATGTGCATAACAGGCAGAAGGAGGCGTGGCAGACCCTATAAAGTATATATATTCTGGATCAGCATCAATAGCCGAGTCGATATAGCAATGTCTGTCTGTATGAACACCTAGATCTCAGAGACTATTAGAGCAAGAGACACCAAACTTGGTATGTAGGTTCCTCTATACTGCAGGCAGACCAAGTTTCTGGGAGAGGGACTGGGAGCGGGGCCTGGGAGCGGGGCCTGGGAGCGGGGCCTGGGAGCGGGACTGGGAGAGGGGCCTGGGAGCGGGGCCTGGGAGCGGGACCTGGGAGCGGGGCCTGGGAGAGGGACTGGGAGCGGGGCCTGGGAGCGGGGCCTGGGAGAGGGACTGGAAGTGGGGCCTGGGAAAGGGACTGGGAGCGGGGCCTGGGAGAGGGACTGGGAGCGGGGCCTGGGAGCGGGACTGGGAGAGGGACTGGGAGGAGTAATATTAAGAGAAGAACTCGTATTTATAGTAGCAGTAGTAGAGAGGGTAAGAAAAACAAAGAGAAACTGAGGAAGAAGTACGAGTTCGAATATAGAGAAATAATTCAAATGCTAATAGAAGTAAGAATAGAAGTAGAACTAAATGGAATATAAATTGGAGTATACGTCAAAATAGTATTATTCCTTGACAATTGTACTTTGTCCGTAAGATCTCTCAGATCTCTTCTTACCTCAAACTGACTCTCATTAAAATGGATCAATGAAACTCGAATCACTCGCAACTAGAGAGAGAGCAAAGACGTAAACGCAATCGGCAACGACAGGATAATATTCACTCGAGGCTGACACACATAAGTTAGTCTTAAACATCCTTACCAAAGTTGGTTCAAATCTGAGCACTATAACATATAGCTGTCATATGACCGATCGTCCGAACATTAAGTCTTAATATGTAAAACATTTTTGTTTTATGATATATCGTTACCAATCTGATAACATTTTCATTTAAGTTAACTAAATTATGCTCGACTGTAGCACCGGCCGACTAGTTTTTTAATGTAAAAGATTAGTTTTCTCAATAATTAGAGCCAGGCAATCATACCGAAACAAATGTAGGTATCGGTTTCGGTACGTAACGGAACAGCAAATAAATTTTGAAATATTTTAATTTTTTAAGATTTCGTTTTATAATAATTTTGACATTGAAATAAACAACGCTAGGAAAAAAATGAATGTCACGAATTTAAATATATTTGAATGATCTCAGAAGATTTAAAATTTGAAATTTTCAAAGGGGATTTTTTCCTAAAATAATTAAAGTCTAATTAAGTCACCGCAGCGTATTTCTTAAATAGCTCGAAATTATGGAATTAATTAATGTTGAAAATTATGTAGCCCAATAATTGACTTTAATAGTTATGCTTTCTGTGAGCCCAGTGTACTGATTATAAAGTAAGTGGCTAACCAGCTAATAACCATAATTTCCAGATGAGTTTTTTCTGCCAATTGCTAGGCAAAATATTCGCTTCCAATGTGAACTTCACCCCACAGAAAGCTCAGTTACTAAATGTTCGGCTCCATCAACTACGAAATTGCTAAATGGACATCCTGTTAGCAATCATTGCAGGAACGCTCATCCTTACCTCTTCTCACTTCTGTTTTCCCATCTCTACACTCCTTTCTCTCACACATAGAGAATGGTATGTGTGTGTGTGTGTGTGTGTTTCAACCTAAGCAGATTAGCAAAGTTTGTAATTACGTTGGTAATTGATTAGGTTCGAACAACAAACTGCTAATAAGATTATTGCAGTCGAGAACAAACCGAGCTGAAAAAACAACTCAAACTAGGGAGGCAGCAACAAGAACAACAGTAACAATTACAACAGCAACAACAACGGCAACAACAGCAGCTACAGCAGCAACAGCAACAAAACCCGAACACGCAACGAAATTGAAGCGATTTGTGGCACAAGTTTTGCATGAAGCATCCTCGTTCTATCTCTTTTCGACTGTCTGCATCTCTGCCTATCATTGTCTCTCTCTTATTCCCACGCTTGTTTGCACAATTTGCGGCTGTGTGGAGTGTGGGCGTGGCTGGGGAATGCTGTGAAAGGGAGTGGGAGTGGGAGGAGGGAAGAGGGCGGCAGTAAGCTCACGCAAGCCGGAAGAACAACAATCGACCGCCGAAATAACAATGGCTTTGGCGCGTTTGCCAGTTTGGCATTGGGCGTATTGTTAATGGCATTGCACGCACTCAGATACACACACATACAGACACACACACACACATACACATACACACATACACACACACACACAGACACACAAGATAAACAATTTAGTGGCAATGCAACGTGCGCAAACAATCAGGGCTCGAACTGATGACGACGAGAGTTGGCCTGGCCTGTAGAGGTTGAAGATGTGGGACAAACTGCACACAAGGCGGAAACGGAAGTGCAAGTGCATGGCCAGCTCTCTCTCTCTCTCTCTCTCTCTCTCTCTCTCTCCCTTTCTGTGTGTTATGTGTGGATGTACCTGTGCCTAGGCCTCTGCTTGGGCATGAGATATCAGTCGATGTCACTGTCTCCGATCGGCTTTCAGTTGCTGATTAAAATCCCAGGCTCAGGTCCAGGCAGCGTCCTGTCAGCAACCATCGATCACACTCAAAATGACGCTCAAATAACGCTCACACACATACACACACACACAAAACGCAAAGTGGATTCCACAAGAGAAAAAAGTAAAGATACAAGAAAGAACTTTCGTTTCATATGTCGAATATTTTATACCCTTTTAATTTAGTTTTGTTTACAAGAATTTAATTTTCCAATTACAATCTGTAGTCTTTTTAAAAGTATTTTAATAAAGATAAGATTTATCAAAAAATTAATGTTCCATTTAAGTTTTAATTAAATAACATGTAGTTTAGCTTAAGTATAAAAATAAAATTTATACACACATTTCAAATGTTTTGATAATATTCGTGAAACAAAAAGTTTAAATTTTTCAAATAACAAGAAACAAAATTTAAGAAATCAGAGAATGAATTTGAATGCGTTTCGTATTTGGGGACTTAATTATAATGTCCTTTGGTAGGGTATTGAGAGGAAAATGGAAACTCGCTTCACAAACCATTTGGGAATAGCTGCAATTTTGCACGTGAACACGTTCGTCCTGTATCCTTTCCTTCTCTCGCTCATCCTGCCATCCTGCCATCAAACTGCCGCTCTGCCATATCACTTCCAGTTCACTTGACAGATATGGTGGTGGGCGTTTCGCTGCTGAGGGGGCGTGGCATGTCAGCATCGACTTGCATTTTGCCCGCCATTCGCTTGGTTGGCTTTTGGCTCAGCTTCAGTTTTGTTAGTTTCTAGCTTGTTTCCTTTTTTCTTTTTTGTTTTTTTTGTTTTGCTCAATTTGAAATGCATTGCCAATCCCATTGATGGGTATGCCCCACCAATACAACCGTTGTTGGCGGATACTTGTATTTAGTAAGGCCAAATCTTGACAGCTAACCTAGATTTCTAGCTTTTGACTTCTGTGTGCTCGAATTCATAAACAAAAGTTGTTGCTCAATTGAAACTCTCTTATGACTAACTGACAGGCTGGGAATCTGTCAGTTTTTGAATAATGCAAATATTTTATTTTGATTTGAATAGCTGCTGCATTTGGTTAAATGGCTCACATATATAGAGCCTCAGTTAAAAAAAAATCTGGTTACGCTCTTGAGGAATAAAACGCAATAACATTGCTTATTTTTGTAATTTAGCTTAGCTTTGAAACTCTGCAAGAATTATAATAAAAAGGTTGAAGTCGTTATATTTTTAAAAAATGTTTAGGCTTAAAATATATAAGGATGCTTGCCTAATTCTGGATTTTCTTAGTATTTAAAGAATTACAACTTAAAATCTGATACCAGTTCCTGTGTGGAAATTAGAGTGCACCGATTTATTTATTTTACTTGCATTTCCCGTCAAGCTAAACCACTTACGACCGCAGTTTGCCTAATCAAATCAATATTATGTGCAGACCACAGTCCACAACTCAGACATACCTCTGTCCTTTCCTGCTTTTCCAATGTCTTCTTCCTGTCTCTCTCCCACCTTGCCTTTCTCCTGTACGTCTCACGTCTCTCCTGTGATTTTCCTCCTAACTCTCTTTTCTTCCGCCTACATCTTTCTCTCTCTCTCTCTCTCTCTCTCTCTCACACGTTTCTCCACCGCATTTCAAATGCCTTTCCTGTCACAACCTTGTCTCTGTCTTCTGGCTTTTTGCTGCCTGTCTTCTAACGTATCTCTTCTGCTTTCTCCTCTCGCCACTTATTTTTGTTTCCCCTCACTTTTTATCGCCACTCACTGCGTTGCCATTTCCTGTTGTTTGCCAGCTGCCCGAGCAGATATTCATACACAAATGTTATTTATTTATTTATTTTTGCAGTAAAACTTATTTTGTTTTCCTTACTCACATCCCTTTGCCTCCAGGTTGATTACGCACAAATATAAAACGGAAAAGCCGCGAGAAAAATGAAAACAAAAACAAACACATTACAAGCAGCCGCTGCTTGCAATTGGGAAAAAATCTTTATCTGCAGATGGAAGGAAAACTTTGTCATAAGTTCGAGTTCGCGTACACGTATCTTATAAATTGTATCTTGTATCTGTAAATACAAAACACAGCAAATAATATGTTTTTCAGTATGGAAATTCATGTCATGTTCGAGTCTTTGGATGGAGAAGTTCAGGCAGAATTCCAAACCGACATTTGACCATCAAATTGAACCACAAATTTTTTATTTCATTCACAATTCATTTGCTTACAATGTTGCCAAATTGCCTGCATAACAACAACAAAAATGGGGAAAGCTGAATGAATAAATGAATGAACTAAAATCAAATTCAAATGTGACAAAAAACTAAAAATTGCATTTTATTACGCTTCTACGAATGTTGTCACAAAATTGCTAAAGCGATGCAGACTGAAAAACTCAATTAAAATGGACTTAGTTTTATTTATTTTTGTGACAGGCAACTCCTTCCCATCCCCCTTGGCCCCACTAGCCACGCCCACTACAAAAACTCAAGCAAAGTCACAGAATTTAAGTAAAATATTAATAAAAAGGCATGTACAGGATTTAATTGTCATGCCGAAATGCAGATACTCTGCAGAAATTGCATTTAAACAGAGGAGGAAAGCTGCGATATTTGAATTACTTTGTATTTTTACAATTCTCTTAACCGATTATCTTTATTTTTAATAAAAAAATTAAAACCTAGTGATTGTAAATGATATTTATTTCACTTTTAATCACTCTTATTTTGAGTTAAATTTTATTTTTAAATAAAATAAAATATATAATCAGTACTTACGATCCCTGATTTATTTTTTTTTTGAAAAACGAAATATTTTGAAATTCTTGTATAACTATCTATTGCCCGCTTTATTAGGAAATAAAACAACTCCTTTTGGAAAGTACACAGGGACTTGTCACCGTCTGTAATCTTTATATGAGATGCATTCATCTTTTTCATAGCCACGTCAAGAGAGTGCGAATGTGTTTGGGTCCAAGCCAAGTGCGCCACAAAATAGAGACAACAAGCAGACAACTTACTGACAACACACACACACTCACACACACACACCCCAACATCATAACACACACGCCTACACACACTAGCAACAACACTTTTTGGGCTCAAATCTGTGGTTCTGTATTCCCCACTCCAATCTCCAATCTCCCATCTCCCATCTGCAGCATCTAAACTGATTCACAGAGTCCCAGTTGTTGGCTTTAACTTTAGCATATTCAACGCCTGACTGTGTTTGCCTGACGTTCTGACATTTTTGCGGTCTGTGTGGTCTCCTTTTTGGGAGTTGTTAAGAAATCAACTTTTTGGCTTTTGCGGTTGGGCACACATTTAGCTGTAAGTTTGTGAGAATTGTGAGAGCTTAAAAACTGCATTTTCCTTCTAATTGGTGCACTTTGTTTAGCACATTACATATACATACGTGCATGTAAGCTACACCGAGACACTTTGTTGTGTGTGTGTGTATGTGTGTGTGTAGCATAAAAGTCTTTTAAATGTCTAACAAGCTTAGCAATTAGCATGACAGCTGTCATTCAAATTTTTCAAATAAGAGACAAGCTCAGATACAAATTTAATGGTCTCCCAGTTATAAGTTTTACTTTTGGACAAGACAAGAAAAAAGTACAGATCAACTATATGACAAGAAATTTTAATTTGAAATATATTCGAAAGCATCAAGTTTCGCATTTAATTCATTTTTACATTTCTATTGCTTTTCTTTTAATATAAAATAATTTTAAATTGTTATATTATATTAAATTGAAGCAGATACATTTTTAAACTGATATTATTTCTTCTAAAAATCGTTTTAAATACATTTATTTTTTGTACTTTTAATGGAGTGCATATTTTTTGGCCAGCTGCTGCCCAATTTTGGCAGCCATATAAATATGATATAACCAAAACCCTTTTTGGCCAACTGCACACGGCCAAAATCAAGTGCCCTTTTCTCTGCTCGGCAGCTATTAAATTTATGACGCAAGTAAATTGAATTTTAAATTTGAGTATGACAAATGCGCCTTGCCAACGCCCACACACGTGTTAAAGGTGGGCGTGGCAGTGCGTGGGCGTGGGCGGGGGCTGCATAGAAATTGCCTATGCGCGCACAAAAGTCATAAGTCGGGAAACGGTAGCGCAAAAAAATTGCCAACAATAAACGTGACTTCAACGACATATGTATATAAATGCGAGTATGTGTGTGTGTGTGTGTGTGTGTGTGTGTGTGTAGGTGTATGTGTGTGCTAGCAAAGTGTTGACGCAATGACTAACTGAAATGACAGACGGACTGACGCACTGACTGATTGAGTGAATTTGAGATTGAATGACAGACAGACGCCCCGAACCGAGGTGGAGACTCAAGTGGGAAGAGTTGGTAAGGGGGCGGTAGAATAGACGTGTAGCTGGCAGTTTGGCCAGCAAATCAAAATCAGCACAAACTGTAATGGAAACGACAAATACGTGCACAGTTTCTCAACAACAACAACAACAGCAACAACAATAACTATTGCTGCCTGTGAGTTACAAAATTTGTGACAGTAAATTTAACGGAAAGTGCCTCATCAACACGACGCCATATTGCCAGCGACTGTAGAGGGGAAGGGCAGGGGGCGTGGCACACACTACCTATACAGCAAAAGCAACAGTAACAACAACAACAACTGATGTAACAAATTGCCGAGTTCTTGCCGTGCGGCCTGCTCAATTATTGTAAAAATCAAATCTGGCAAAAATTTTCTATTAGAGAGCAAACAACATGTTAAAATAAAGCCAACAAAAAAATACAATTGCTGGTTCTTCAGGTGAGTATAAAAAAATAGAGAGAACAGAAGAGAAGAAGAATGAAAGAGGCGGCAGCAAGCCGAATTGGAAAATGCTACACACGTTTTTTTTTTGCCATTTACTTTCGGCAATGGCGTCAAATGTAGCGTTAACATGAACATCGGCTTCTCTGACAAATCTCACCGCGCTGTGAAAATCAAATTACGCTTCCCCCTCCAAAAAAAAAACACAACCCTGACAAATACAGTAAGATGAAGAGGTAGCAAGGGGAAGTGGAGAAGAATAAGAAGTATATGTTCGACAAAAAAAAACTCACGTGTCATGATGCACTTGAGACTGGGCGCAGTTGTTCCCGTCACAATTCGACTGGGATTCGAATGCTGTCATTGTTTTCGACAGCACATTTCATGTTCGAGAGGGGAAAAAGTGGAGCAGAAAAGTAGAGAAGAGAGAAGAGAGGAAATGGGGACACATTGACATTGTCTGTGTGGCGACTTTCAGTTCAGTTCTCAAATCAAAAGCGTATCACATAAAAGATTGCGCCAAAAGCATAGCATACTTTTGTGCGCAACACTCAACACGTATCTTAGACTTGCTCCTGATTTTGTTGTCCTGCCTGTCCTGTTGCCATAATGTGAATGTGACGAGTGTTTTCTTTTTGGAAACTGTCAGCAGTACAGCAGCAGAGGGGAAGTGGCCCCCACTTGGGAGTTTTGTGACTCTACAATGACACAAAGAGCACCAGGATGACACTTGCAACATTGGCAAGCAACATCATCACAAAATCACAAAATAACAAATTCAAGAAAATCAAAATAAATCTAGATGATGCCATTACTTTTAATTCACTTCAATGTAAAATTCCACTTACAAGTGCAAATAATGGACAGGCCTCTGCAGTATCTAAAAGAAAAGTCCTTCTGATATCATTTTGAATATTAGGAGAAAATAATACAAATATATATAAACAACCATTTAAAAAGTAATATAAGTGATTGACAAGTATACATAATATTATTCAATAAATTAAATATTAAATAAGCCTATTAAATTGTGATTTAATTGTCCTTAAATGTTTTGATGTCAATTTTTATAATCTCTGACATGTATACTATAGATATAATGAGGTATGTTCATCTCATTTAAAAAAAACCTTACTTTTTGGAAAATATCAACTGAAATCAAATCAACTGCACAATAATAATTTGATAATTTTTTACAAATTGGCAAATTAAATATTTTTTCTTATACCTACAATTTTACATGTATATTATAAATCTAATGAGGTATGTGTTATTCTTTTATTAAAAACAACCTTACTTTTTGGCAAATATTCGAAAGTAACAGTGAAAATGCAATGTAAATAATTTGATAATTTTTCACAAGTTTGTGAATTACAATCTTTTTTCTTATACCTAAAATAATAATAATAATGTTCGCTATAATTATTGCTACTAATTATCATGTGAACTTTCGGATAAATCACAATGTTAGTGTGCATTGAAAACGTGTTTCCGCTGACAGCTAATTAAATAAGCAAATTAATGTGTGACTCGCTGGTGTTACCAATGCATGTTATTAATCCAAATTCAAAGCTTTATTCTACCCTTTTCCATTTTGACAACAACCATAAGATATAGCTGGCAGCTATAAAAGCGCACAGCTCACAGCACGACAACCCTTTGCCTTTGGCTCTTGTTGAATGTGTGAAAGTGCGCTTGCATAATTTCATTAAAATAACTGTCAAAAATTTCACGTATGCCAAAGACACACACACACACGCGCACACTAAAGCCTCTGGCTCTAACACATACAGAGATACTCACACTTATACACTCACACACACGGACAAGCAGAGAGGAAAACCGACAAAATGTCTAAACGCTTCGAATTCAAACGCAAAATTTTGGTGCCTTTGTTGCCGAGTCGCTGCTGTCAATAGGAATTCTGCAGGTGTCAAAAATATTTCAGGCATGGCTGTGAATGTCTCTCTATATTAGTGTATCTGTGTGTTCAAGTCTATGCTTGTGTGTGTGTGTGTGTGTGTGTGAGTAAATTGGCATAAATTGCTTTGGGGCCTGTGGGTGCAACACACGCGAGCTCAGCTATCGCACTTGTATCTGTATTTGAAATTAATTTTCATTATTGGATTGCGCGACTTAGACATCATTATCATGTTCTTATCAGCAACGACACACATCCACACACACACACACACACACATCATACACGTGGCATAAATTTTTGCTGTTGACGTGGTACCTAATCGCTTAGAAAACGTCGGAAAATTCCCACAAATCCCACGAATGACAATCGATTTTCGTTTGAAATTCATTTGACAAGTAAGTTAAAAGCTGCTAAATTTTGTGCCACATTAAAGAAAGAGCCGTAATGATTTACCATTGTAAAGTTTTGTATTAGAAATTTATACCATTTTTTAATAAGATGCATTATTTCAAATTAATTTTAATATTATGGGAATTGATATTTGCCACATTTAAATTAAACTCAATTTCTGAAAAATCTCTTCAAACACATGTTGAAAAAATCTGTAAACTTTAGCAAGAAAAATCCTAAATAGACTTACATAAATCGTTGGTAAAAAAAATCAAGATAGATATAGATATATTTAAAGAAAGAAAAAGAAAATTCTCAAGTTTTGTATTAAAAAATTAATCAATTGTTAAAAAGAATTATATTGTTAAATAGGTATTAGTATTTAGGAAATGATTTTTGCTGTATTTAAATTAAATACAATTTCTTAAAGATTTCTCCAAACACATTTACTTCAACTTAGACTAAAAAACAATCGGGAAAATGGTTTATGTTATCAGGAGAAGTCTATTAAAGATATGAGCTTACATAAATTGTTAACATGAAAAATAGAAAAAGAAATTCAATATTAAGTTGATGCTAAACAAAGCAAAAGCAAACAGCTGCAGTAGGTGACGTTTTTGGTTACAGCCATATTGCAATGATCATTTAGGCCATGATTTCAATTACAATTCAATGATTTGTCATAAAGGGAATTTAGTACGAACACCAAGGCATTGCGGCTAGCCAACAACAGAGATAGGTAGAGAGTCAGACAGAGAGAAAGAGAACAAGAGAGTGAGAGAGAGAGAGAGAGAGAGAGGGGGGGGAATCAGTTATGGTTACCCAATGCTTCAAATGATAATGAAGAGGAAGCCCCAAGTTTGAGTTTCAGTCTCAGGCCACAGTCATGTGCTCTGCCAAACAATTTTGTGGAAGCCACAAAACAAACCAAGCAAATAATTTTGGGAAATTGAATTGAATCTAAGTGAATATGAATATATCAAGTGAGGCATTCAACTGACTACCTTTTGACTATGAAAGTGACTCGCTGGATGGAGGTAAATTTGAAAATTACAAATAATTTGGCAAATTTAATTTGATTTCAAGGCAGAGGAAACTCACGTCAAACTTCTCAATGGGCTGTGGAGGCTGTTTGCGCTTCATTGCCAGCTTAATTGTAAAGTTGTATATCAAAGTCTTTGGCGGCGTGGCCAAGTAACCAAAACGAATCCAAATCGAATCACGTCGTTGCCTGCTGGCCGCACAACCACTTCAACCAAAAATGTCAAGTGAAAAGCATTCAAATCTTTGTCCCTGCCCCTGCTCTCCCCTCCCCCCACCACTCAATGCCCCACACTAACAAAAAACTTTTCAAAATCAACGCTGCGCACCTTTCTCAAAAGGTAGCAAAACGTGAGCTGAC
This sequence comes from Drosophila falleni, assembly GCA_035045575.1. Taxonomy (NCBI): domain Eukaryota; kingdom Metazoa; phylum Arthropoda; class Insecta; order Diptera; family Drosophilidae; genus Drosophila; species Drosophila falleni. Next base: position 2,212,216 of record JAWNOV010000169.1, on the reverse strand, counting down.
TTTGTAATGACGGGAAAAAGCAGAACCATTGCGAAATCGAAAGCAAGAACTCGGCCAGAACAAAACTTGGTTCCCCTCAAAAAAAAAAAAAAGTGGAACCGTTCTCGCAAACATTTTCGTTTAATGAGACTAATAAAAGCCTCTGGGCCCAGGTCGCAGACCTCGGGCTTTAGTCAGCTTTTGCTGGCGAAATCAAAAGTTTTTGCAAATTGCATTTGTAATGGCAGCGACGCTTAAATCTTTTATGAGCTCTCCATACTTAAGTATATTACGGGCCGAGTTACAACGGAACCAAACCGAACTGAACGAAACGGAAATGAAATTGAAAGCGCACGCACGTGTTTAAGACGTTAAAACCCTTCTTCCTCTAATTGTCCACATGGGACAGTTTTCGGCAAAACTGTAAACTTGTACCCAAAACCAAATGAAATACGATTCGCTTAGGGTCGAATGTGCTTTTGTTCAGTAAAATTATTTAAGTCTTTTATTGGGATTAAGATTTTGTTCAGTCAAGAAACAATTATCTACACCTATAATATGGATACTAAAAGTATGGATTGAAATGCGCAAATACTTTGATTTCTATTAATTTGCAATAAAAAAAAATGTTCTAATGCCAAGATTTTGGCAACATATCAAATAAGACAAAGTTCTTATTTTAGAAATAAATATTCTTAAGACTAGAATAAAAATATGTAAAATCTAACAATAATTTTTTTATATTTATAATTCCCTTTTTAGTTTTGACTATCTAGCATTTTTAAAATGATTATAATTTTACCAGATGGTGTTCGAACCGGTGCCTACTCTGCTTCACAACAGGTGCGGTTTCTCTAACCAGAGCGCCACAAGGCCACCCTTTATTTTATATGAAATAGTACATATTTATACTGACCTAACAATTAAACATATTTATTCTTGAATTAAGAACTTTGATTTTTTAGATAAATATTCTTACTATAAGAATTATGGTCTAAAAATGTTCCTAATTTAAGAACAAAATATTTAAGATGAATGTTTTGATTTTAGAAGTTGGTCTTTTTTTTAAGTGTACAGCAGATATATCAAAATAAATAAATTTAAAATGGCTCAAAATTATACTAGAAAGTAGGCCATTTCCTTATGGGCACGGAAACTTAATTAATTACGGACTTTTCCGTTCGAGCCTTGAGGTGAGTGTAAAAGGCCTATCTATCAATTTATTTTCATAAAAATCTTAATGAATTAATTGATTTATTTGTCTATTAGCAAAGTTAAAGTCATGTCCCATACAATACTGTTCTTACACCCAAAGCAGTGTCCGGTAACTCGCACTTACTGTGAGTACGAGAGCGTTAAGGAATGCCTGGAATCTATATGCCAGATCTATGAAGAACATTTGAAGCGTCAAAGCGCTGATATGCCAACAATAACTTATGGTATAACGCAGCTGTTTGATTTTATAGATTCCTTTGTAGATATAAGCTGTGTGGTTTTTCAGAGGAGCACCAACAGCTATGCACCCTACAACAAGGAATGGATCAAGGATCAGATCTATGAACTGTTTCGAGAAACTGCAATGAATACAGCAAATGCTATCACTAAACAAATTTTTTAATTATGTTAAATTTTATAATTTTTAATTAAAAGCAATTAATGAGTTAAAGAAATTAAGATTCTTTATTCTACATTGTTGCTTATTTATGAGTTAATGTTTTCCGGACGTTAAAGTGAAAATGAAAATTAATTACGCTACAAATATCTCTCTGAAAATCAGACACAAGGAGTGTCAGCAATAAAGATTAATTAATCATGAGCTACATGAATATAAAACGCAATCGTTTTGCTTTAAGAGAAAATAGGGGAATGGGAGAAAACTCTCCAGAGTAAAAAGTAATCCACTTAAACTCAAATTTGTCAAAAGCATAAAATTACAGAAGCAACAGAGGAAATGAAGAATAGGTAGGGAACAAGAAGTAAAAAATCGACAACAAGAAAGCGGAAAATAAAACAGGAAAAAGGGGGTACAATAAAATCGAGTAGGTACGGTGGGGCAAAACAAATGATCGCTCATAAAAAGTGACACTTTTTGGCGCATCCCGTAAAGGTAGGTAAAGAAAGGGAAATAGTTTGAAAAAAAAATATGAAAACTGGGAAACAGGGAAACAAAGTCGCTTTTCGTCGCATCCGTCATGCTGTTCGTCGTTCGGTTTTATTGGAAATTTGTTTCAATCAAAGGTTTAGCAGACAAGTGAGGGGGCTGCAGTTATGTGCCATATCAAATCACTCAAAGTGTTGTTACAAAGACAACGGCAGACAACGCCAGACAGCGTCAGACAGCGTCAGACAATGCCAGACAGCTGCCCAGTTAGTCGACTTTATTGCCAAATGGTTATCATATTGCTTATAGATTTTGCAACAAGAGCCAACTGACGTTGATTGATCAATATGAGAGCCGCAGTTACCTAACCATCAGTTACTCGCACCTTTATACCATATTAGTCTGTATACATATATTGTATACATATATATACTTTCTTTTTTACTTTTGTCAACTCTTCTTGTTCGAATGACAGACTTTTGTTACGTTTGGATTGCTGCAGCTGCGATTTCAAGTGAATTTCTGTTTATGATTAATCATTCGCTGTCCGCATGGGGCAACAGTTGGCAGTGGAGGAACTTTTTTAGTCAAGTAGAGCTTCAGTTGGCATTGCCAACACCATCAACAGCAACAACACAAACAACAACAACAACAACAACAGGAAAACAAATTAAAAAACATTTAGGCAGCTGTGGCAAAGTCGAGTCGAGGCGCACACTCCAAATTTACGCAGTGAAAACTTATATTTTATGATTTTGATTTGCGTTTTGCGAGTGCTCAACGCCTGCCCCAAAATGTAGGCAACGAAATATGTAAAGCGTTACTAAACGTGGCCCAAATGCTGTGGGCGTAAAACGTTGTTGGGCTTAGCAAAACTTTTGTCTGACTGTGAGTGTGTGAGTTGGAAAAATAGCAGTGAGAGAGTCTGAAATATTTGGTAGTATTCCAAATATTTATTTCGACTAGAATTCACAAAAGAAAGTTAAAAATGTAAAATGTAATATTTAATGCATTTTCATTTTGAATGATTTTGCTTATTTATTTATTTAATACACAAATCTTAAGGCCTTAAAACTTTAAGATAAATAATATTGACTAATAGGATTTTTATTTTATCAGATCTTAACATTTATAAGTATGAAATTTAAGTTTTTAAATATTCGGATACATTCCCAAATTCCCTTTTCGACTAAAATTCGCCATTTATTCAGAATGTTAGATTGTTTCAGAATTTCAAATCGCTGAAATGATTTCTTACTGTTTGTGAGCTTTATAATAGTCTGAAATATTTTTGATTTTGGCGATTTGAAAGCGTTTTCAATTCATTTTGTTCTTCCACAGTTACAAAATCTATTGCATTTTAATAGCACAAATCGTTGCAAACGTTCAAAACACACACACACGCAGCAAAATCACATGCACACACAAATATCAGCATTTCAATTTGACTTCAATATATATTGTATACAAATACACATTTGCCGCAGCTGTTGCGAGTATCTTTCAATATTTTGTGATTTTCTTGTATTATTTATGCCGAATTTCTTTTTCAGCGTTCATGTGTGTGTGTGTGTGTGTGTGCAGCACATAATTTAAAAGCCAAATTGTTTTTCGATTTCGTAAAACGGCCAAAACAATTACGTACACTTTAAGGCAACAGGCATTGAGCAAATATTTTTTCAAGTCAAAATATTTTGTAATTTTCTACACATTTTATGCGATTGCTTTTGTTGCTGCTCCTTGTTGTTCTTATTGTTGTTGTTGTGTAATTGTTGCTGTTGTCGTTTCGTTTGGTTTCGTTCTGTGAGTTGAATGAAAGGACGACCCAAACAATTTGGTGTAATTTAATTAAATGAACACAGCAGTGGACCAAAAGCAGCGGGCAGTTATCTCCTCACTTCCCCACCCTCTCCATCCCCACCCCAACCCTTCAAAACGAACAGACTGTCTAGACGAACCGACGGCCAGATCCTGGGCTAGGTCCTGCCAATTCACATTGCATTGTTCACTGACTGAGGGGTGCTCAAAATGACAAAAGTTAATGCCTAACAACGTTGAACGAGCACACGGACAAAGCTGACAAAGGCCAACAGCAACAACAGCAACAACTACAACAATCGCAACAACAACAACAACAACTATTAATAGGCAGCAAGCCAAAACCCGAATGAAAATAATAAAAAGGCAATGATGACGTTGACGTCCACGTTGATAGGCAACCAACGAAAAAAATGAGAAAAGAAGCCGAGAGAAATGGCAAAGGAAAGCAATGAAATAAAGAGAGAAGAAAAAAAAAACCTGCAGGACACCTGCTGATTAAGATCACAAATTGAAAATCATGCTGGCCGCTGTCAGGACACGCTTTTCACTCAGAAAACGGCCAAAAGAAAAGTGCAAAATAAAGTAAGAAAAATGAAGCCAAACATTTGTGTTATTTTCATTAGTGTTCAGCAAAAGGACTTGACTTGAAGTTCAATCAAAGTCATCACGGCTCTGTAATGTTATAAAGTTCGGAATTTTCGAATTAAGCTTATCGAAACTACACACACTTATACATATACATATTATACTACACTACACACACATATACATACATATATTATCACATCAGTTAATACGCCAACTGATAAGACAAATACCGGCTTGTTAGCAACATCAAAAGTATTTCAGGAATTTGTCTGAAAAGTTTGGCTTTGCTAAGTAAACAAATGATTGAAAACATATAAAGAGAGTTATTATTAACGAATTTGCAATGCTCTAAGTTTTTGAGTTCTTTGTCGTTCTTTTTAATTATGTTAAGTAAATAATTATAACTAATACTTAAAACAATACATGGTTAAATAATATTTCTATTTACGTTAATTTGTAGTGCATTTTTTAAAATAAATTTTAAACTAAACTTTTGTCAAGCTCAAAAATTGATTTTAGAAAGTTTTTTAACTGCAAACTAAAGTTTTATTTGTGATTTCAAAAAGGGTTTCCAAAACAACAAGATATAATTAAAACTCGTTTGTTACAATAAAGTCAAAGTATCTATCTAAACACAAACACTAAAGTAATTTCACAATCGAAAATCTTGTTGTTGTTGTTCTTGTCATTGCATGTTGTAGTGGCAGTGCCTAGAGGTCAGAGGTCAGGCAAAAGACAGCGGCTGACAGGCTAACAGACAGCTAGACAGTTAATCCCGAGCTGTGAGGGAGACTTCAAGAGAGAGAGAGAGAGAGAGAAAGAGAGAGAAGAATCAAGCACAGAAGTCAAAGCGATAATGAAATTGAAATCAATCAAACACACAATCACATGCATGTGCACATCACAACTACATACACTCACACACACACATCTGAAGGTAAGGCTCAAAGGAGCTGTTCATCATATCGAAGCGTTACAGACTTTGACTGCGCTCAGCAGGCATTGCACTTCCGCACTCTGAGTGTGTGTGAGTGTGTGTGTATGTGTGTGGACAAATTAGAAATTTTGTTAGAAATTTTTCGAAAATTTCGCCTTGTTTGCTGCTCAACCACAAATTGAATTTGCCGGTAAATTGAGTTTTGAAAATTGAAAATTTTGTGAATTGAATGTTTAGCGCCTAACTTGTTTGTCACTGCTACAAAAGTGTTGCAACATTTTGACTTTTAACTGTGAGGAGTGAGAGGGATGAGAGAAAAAGAGGAGAGCGAGAGGGAGAGGGAGATTTAGCTGAGGCTTGCCACATGTGTAGTCAAGTTTATGTGGTCTAAAAAGTTTCAACTTTGGCAACTTTCTTAATTGTCTGATTGAATTGATGATTTAATAACTTCAATTTAATTTCAGCATACGCTCAATGCATGTGTGTGTGTGTGTGTGTGTGTGCTTGAATGTGTGTGTAAGTTCTTTGGAGTTTGTGAGCTTAAAACTTTGTTAGTTTTAGACTTTTATGTTAGTACATGGTTTGTGTTAAGTTTCTTAGCTGTGAGTGCCAAAAGCCAAAGATTTGTCAATGAAATTATTGAAGTTGTTACTCCACTGGATTTTGGCATCTACACAAGCTCAGGGAGTAATCATCACTCAACTGTTTTTTTTTTTTTTGCTTTGTGTTTCATGATTTGGTTTGCCTGCAACATGCGGCAGACCATTAATCCAGGCAGCTGGTAACACAAATAAGAGGCGACTGCATTGATGTGGACAATGCCACAATGCGATTGCGGTCAGTGTTCGAGCACTTGGCTCGAATCGACTCGACTCGAATTGAGTCAGTTTCCGGCTCACAGTGAATCTAAAACACAAATGCAACCAACTTTAGCTCTTACATCGTGGGCAGGTCCTTGTTGTCCTGCACTTTACAGCACAAAAAGTCCGAGTCACAAAATCCCAAAAAAAGAAAAAAAAACCCAGTAAAAACACGCAAAGTTCTTTTGCCTGGCTGAGTATTTCTTTCTGTTTTGGGATTGGGGTTGCAGCTGGGATTAAGGTCCTGATCTCCTGTCCAGCAGCAGGAGCAGCTGTTGGCTACAAGTTGATCAGATTGTGGCCAAAAAACTTGGCTAACAAACTTTGCTGGCAGCTAATTAATTAAGTTCTTTTGAAACCCTGGCCCAACTCAAAAAAAAAAAAAAAGTGGATATGCAGGACAAGTTCAATAACTGCTCGGAAGGTAAGGAAATTGCATTATCGTTTTCGCGGCGCGACTTATTAACACCGCCATAGCCAATGTCAACAAATTGCATTATGCGAGCAATAAAAGCGAGACACACACACCCGACACACACCTGAGAACACAACGCACAGCCAGAGTGTGTTTAAATGTTATTGAAAGTCCTGCGTTAACTGCAGACATTGTAAATATAAATATACATATATACGGACGATGTTCTCGTGGACATCAAGAGAACTTTCAACTCCAACTCAAACTCCAACTGCAATTTCAATGTAGATGTCGCATGTCGTTGTCACTTGGCTCCGCACGCTTCAGGTGTTAATGATTTAATTTCGTTTCGTGTACAGGTAAATTTCATTACTGTTGACAATGGCACATCGAAGTAGGTGAGTATGTGGACTCCAGTGTGTGTGTGTGTGTGTGAGGGTCTGTGTGCGGTTAAATGATAAGGTTTAATCATGTTCAAGGGTGCCAGGTTTCAAGCATATAAATAAATTTATTGAGTTCGAGCATCCCTTGAATATACGTACTTGTATTTACACAAAATCACAGACTGAAAATAAAAATTCTCATAATAAAAACAGTTTTAATTAAATATTTATAAACATATCAGTGACGACTTCATTATCATTTAAATAAGTCACATTGCCACGTTCTTGATATTTTTAAAAAGCTTGCAATTCTTTGAAGTGATTTCTGGACTTATCGATAATTTCGATAAGTTGGCAAATTATGGAAAATGTAAATTGAATGCGAAAAATCGCGTTTTTTCAGTTTGTACAAAGATTCGAGTTTGTTGCAATTAATCATAAATTTTCTCAACTTCAATAATTAGCCTGTTATTTCGTATCAGAAAGGGAAATATCTATTGTAATAATGTTTGAGTTGAATAATAATAATTTAGAATTATCAACTGTAGTATAGCGAATGACAAATTGTCGAGCTAAATATAGTAGTAGATAAACAATAAATACAACTAATGCAACTCATCATTATATTATTAAATTTTATTATTAGGTCAAAAAATAATGTTGCCTACTTATATGGGCAAAAAGTGTTGCCTACTTATGTGGGCAAAAATAGTGTAGCCTACTTGTATGGGTACAAAGTAGTGTTAAAAAGCGGCTTACAAATTGAAAATATATAAAATTTGAATAATTTAAATAAATTATTATATTAATTATTTATTTCTTTGTAATTTTATTGATATTTGTATACATAGCGTTCTAATAACACGCAGACATTCCACACTTATTCAAATAATAGAGTCAAATATTGACACGACGTTTCTTAAGGCTTTTTCCCGCTGCCCAATTAAATTTGTTTATGGTAATATGAAAAGAGCGCGACTGCGGTAAAAACAGAGAGTATGCTAAATATGTTACTTAACCAAGGGAATCGTCAACCTTAACAAAAACAACAGCAACTTCTGATACCACTGATAAATATTAATGCCAAGCAAAGTGTGCACCGAGCCGCTGCGGCCAAAGGACTTTGCCGAGCTGGTCAAGTCCTGAGGGAATTAAAGGCGATGGGAATGGGAGAAGAACAAGGAAAAGGGAATGGGAATGGTTCTTCGTTGACTGCACAATTCAGGCGGCATTAATATTCATTTCCATGGATACAATCACACAGAGCACGCTGGCCACAGGAGGTGACTGCCACAAAGACAACAACAGTTCAAGAGAAGGAGCAACCAGGAGAAGAAGAAAGAGGAGCAGGAACAGTGGCAGGATATAGTAGCTACACTCATTGTCAGTTGCCCTTCAGCAGCATCAACTCATATTTGTGAGTGTGTGCGTGTCTGTATGTGTGTGAGTGTGTGCATGTCAAAGGAATTGTTGAGTCAGGACGCGCCATTATGAGTGCTCTTTGACATTTATTAATTGAGTCGCCAGTTGAAGCTGCTGACTTTGATTTTGCATTTCAAATGTCGCGTACAGTCAAATGTTGGTATGCAAACTTAATTAATAAAATATTTTTCTTATTTTTAAATAGCATTTGAAGCATGCTGTGAATTATGCAACAGGCACTCCAAAATTTCTACAAGTGACCACAATAGAAATTTTGCAGCTCTAAATTTAATAAGCATGGTGAACAGCAGCCAAAAAATGTTCAACGAATAAGACGCCAGCAGCAAGGACTTGTCCTTTTAGAGCATTTGATTTTATTATTATTATCGCTGCTGGCATAATTCCCAAAAAAGCGGCAAGAAGCCAAAATGGGCCGAAAAGCGGCTGCCAAACAATTGAGAGACTGCCCTTCAGCTACAGCTTCACACTTGGAGCTGCAGTTGATAGAGAGAAGGGAGTGGAAAGAGAGGGGTGTACACTGATAAAAAAAATCTTCTTAAATGCGTCGAGAACATAACATTCTTAAATTAAGAGAACACATCTTGATTTTAAGAAAATTTTAAATAAGACCAAGTTCTTATTTTAAGAATAAATATTTTTAAAATTAAAATAAAAAAATATAATAAAAATTATTTTCTTATATTTACAATCTTATAATCTTATTTTAAGAACAAAAAATATTAAAAGGTGAATGTTCTTGATTTTAGAAGTTGGTTTTTTTCTCAGTGTAGAGTTGGCGCCTTTGACTGCCGGCAGTTGAGACAACGGTGTGAAAAATGAAATTATAAGCAAAGCGACAGACAGGCTGACAACAACGGGCCATGGCCAAAGCAGGAAGCCAGGAAGTCAAGATGCCAAGTCGGTCTCATCATCATCTTTGTCTTCAGTCGAACGCATGACAGACGACAATACATCTTAGGCGTATTTTAATTTCATGCTTTGCTTAGCTTTAGACACTGTCTCCTGTTTCCTATCGTCCTTCTTTACCTTCGCCTCTCTAATGTCTCCCTTTGATTGCCGCTGCGTAATGACATTTAATGTCCAAGGCCCATAATTGACTGGGGCGCAGATTCAGATGCTTCATGCGCGACTGCACAGCAGTTAAATATCTTTGCCTTGTATCTGTATCTACAACTGTGTATCTGTATCTGTTTCTGTGTTTGTATCTGTATCTGTTTGTTGCCTAACCATTTATTTTGGCACATAATTCATGACAAAGTGCAGCAAATTTAATTGTCCAACCACATTATGAGCACACACACACCAAAGGTGATTTTTCTCTCCTTTAATTGCTATCCTTGAACAGCCAAAGATTTTATGTAGCATGACTCTTCTTTATTTGCAAGGTCTTAGCCTCTTTTCAGTTTCAGTTAACGGCACTCAGCAGGCGTTATTACATTGGCCCGTGATTGTCTATAAAGACAGCAGAATGTCGTTTTTCGGTTAAGATCAAGAATATTATATTTTGATGTAAAGAAGTAATGACTTACTAAGAACCTTTACTAGATGTACGTAATAAAAATGATTTAATAAAAAATAGAACATACTCGGCTTAAATATTTAATTATAATAATAAACAAACAGACTAAAATTCATTATAATTTTTATGAAGTTGATAAATATATCTTTTTTATTTTCAGTGGGATCGAAGTTATCAATAAATAAATGAAATAACTCGTGGCAGTTTTTAAAATATTTCATTATTAATTCTTAACAATATATTTAATAAATATTTATTATATAGCTTTTACTTCGAGATCTGGAATAAATAAATAATTAAACTTGATTTGTATTACTATTATTATCAACATATATATTTTTTATAGCCATATTATTGTGATTAAAGAATACTTTGAGCTTTAAGAAAGGTGACTGTGCTAAATATTATATGATTTTCTTGGTAAACACTTCTATTAAACTTAACCAATATAATTGTTTATTTAAAATTAATATGTTATTATATTTAAGTTAAATTTATAATTAATCTCTCTGTAACCTGTTTTTACTCGACAATAAGTAAATAAATAGATAAATAATAATTACAGTTTTTAATTGTGGTGTGCAGACAGCATAATAATTAACAGTTAATAAGATAGTGAAATTCAAATTATTTTTTATTATATAAGTCTATTGAATATAGTTTTTGTAATATTTGCAAATCTATCACGTTGATATCAAGCATACGCAGCGTGTGTCCAATGCAAACAATAAATTATATCATGTTGCAATATCATGTATACAGTATATCGAAAATCAGCATGATTGACTGGCTTATCTGACAGCTTGACTGACATACGCTCAGAGGTACAATTTGTTAAAGTTATTAACTGGCTTAAAAGCAAAAATAACCCATATAGTCATAAGTGAATATCGCTTAAAATAAACCAGAGCTAATCCAGTTGAAAGCAGCCTCGACTGACAGCAGTCAGAAGCAGCAAGAGTTGGCAGCCAACTAACGAGTTGGCCAACAAGACGAGGTACTTTTAAACGCCAAATGCCACGTAATTCAAAGCTCGTGCCACGAACATGCGTAGCCAGCGTGTTGCAGCTAAACAATGAGACGCCGCAAGGCAACAGCAATAACAACAACAGCAACAACAACAACAACAAGCATAACAACAAGAACAATGGTGAAGCTTAGCTAGCTGCCAAGCAACGGTTTAGCAAGAAGCAGTAGACCATGCCAAGGATAGAATGATGCATTTGATCTAAAAGCCTGGCAAATGGCAGTGCATGTTTTCGGGGCAAGGGAATTGCCAAGGAAATTAATTACGAGAGCTGCTGCAAGTAGACAATGCATTTGCTTCAGCTTTCCTTTTTCAGCTGCTTCCTTCCGTCATCATCATCATCTACATGTTATTGTTTCTGGCTTTCTTTTAGCGTAAATATTAATTTTCACACCTTTTGACGAGCTCAAGCAGACCAAGCAATTGTTGATGTACCCCTATCTTGAAAGTGCATGCTTTTGTAATCAAATCATGATGCATTTGAGCTTAAGGATGTACTTGCCACATGCCACCCCCAAAACCCTATTTGAACTAGGAGTTGTCTGTTGTGTATACACTGATAAAAAAAATATTCTAAAATCAAAATTTTGGTCTCAGAACTAAGATTATTGGTCTAAAAAATGAGCCAAAAACATAAAATTCTTAAATTAAGGAGAATACATCTTCATTTTAAGAACATTTTTAATAAGACGAAGTTCTTATTTTAAGAATTGATGTTCTCTAAAATTAAAATCAAAAAATAAAATTTAAAAATTAAAAAAATTTTTTTTTTTTTTAATTTTTAAATTTTTTTTTTTTTTTTTTTCTTTTTTTTTTTTTTTAAATTTTTTAGATAAATAATTTTAGTTTTTGGTATTAAAATAATCTTAATATAATCTTATTTAAGGAACAAAATTTTTATGATGAATGTTTTTGATGTTAAATTTGATCTTTTTTCAGTGTACAAATGTACAACCTTCCTCCTGCTCCAAAAAACAAATCATGTCCTAGTAAGGACTCTTACTCCAACTCCAACTCCGACTCCGATATATACCTCTGTCTCGAACTCGGACTTGGCATAATCTCGCACGTAATTTGTGTGTATGCGACTGAAATGTCGGTTGCACCTGGTGCTGCCCTTTGGCTGAGTCCTCTATCCAGGACCCTTACCTGTCTGTTGCAAAACTATTGTCTGGCCAAGTTGTTGACAGGCACGTTGACGTCATTGTTTCGTAATTTGTATCCTTAGTTGCGCATTAGAGCTTAGTTATACACTGCCAGAGATTTTTCCCAACACTTTCCACATCATATGTGTGCTCCTCTTTATCTAACGCTTTCATATTTTCTCCCTCTTTTGTTGAGAGCTGGTAAAGCGTGTTTAATGCGATTTTAAATGCATTTTCATATCTTCAAATGTGTCAACACTGCGTATGCGTAATGTAGTAATTTAGTTTTGCTTTAGCAGGCGCATTAATTGTACTTTATTGTAAATCCTACTAAACTTAAGCTACTTATAGGCAGATTTTTAATTAAATTTCCTTAGCACATTAAGCCTAATTAATTTGGTTTCCTTCGGCGAACGAGCCTTTAACCTTTTTCCACCTAATATGCTAAGCAAACAAATCTGAGCACTTCATTCGCCAAACTGTCTAAAATGTTGAGCAGCTTACAGCGTTGTTGTTGTTGCTGACCCAACAAAAACAACAACAACAAGTACGCACAACAACCACAACAAAAACACAACGAAATATGCAAAACAAAAGCAAATTTGAAGGGACGAAAAACTTAATCGACAACTTTCTTAGCTGATAAAAATTTCGAGTGTCGCACAAAGAGGAAGATTGCCAAATAGAGCTATAAGGATGGACAGAAAGAAGAAGAGAAAGAAAGAGAGAGTCAGAGAGAGAGAGAGAGAGAGAGAGCGAGCTCTTTGGGCTTTGTCATTCAAGATGTCGCTGCAATAAAATTAATGCACAAAGTTTATTTTCTCCAATGACAACAACAAAGTGTTGACGTTTGTTTTTTTTTTTTTGCCAAGGTAAGAAAAGAAGCAACAACAAGCTTTTAGAATTTGTAATGAGCATCAAGAGTTTTTCTTCTATTTTTGTTGGTTGGCAAAAAGTCGAAAAAGTATTTGATTTGGAGATGAGGGTTGAATGAGGCGCCAACTTTTCAAATAAAAATTAAAAATTGTCAAGGCGTTAAATTAGGGTCAACATCCACAGGTAATGAAAGTGACAGAACAAAATGGAAACTGAAAGGGAAAGTGAAAGCTTTTCCCCACTGACTTTAGGCAAATTGAAATTGAATTTGAATTTGAATGGTTTGACAGAAGCCAAAAAAACAAAATGCAAGTACTCGGATGTTTAATAAAAAAGGGTCAACTGTTCAGTGGGCTGCTGGAATTGACAGCTCTGAGCTCCGAGCTCCAGTTAAGTTTTGTCAATATTTCAGAGATTACCGAGCGTACTTCAACTTGAGCGTAAACAATGTGGGCTTAAAGTTGTGCACGAAACAAGTTGAAAGCAACACAAAGCCGCACACAGGACATGAAAACTTTCAGTTAACCAAAGAACCGACTTTTCCCATTCCCCTTCCCCTTTTATTTCCCTTTTCAGCACACTCACCACATGACTCATAATCTCTACACTAATCTTTTAATCCAGTCGAGTGAATTTTGTACTCGATTGTGAAACAAAGTTGCCAAAGGCTCGACTCGAGTTGGAGGCAAACCAGTTAACTCGGCGAATGTTGAAAATAAACATGTATGTATGAGAGATTCCAATATGGCTACTCCTTTCCCACATTTCCCCCACCTTTCTCATATATGTTACTCCTCCTCCTTTGCCATTACATTAAGCGCACAACTTTGATGTCATCTTTGTGCCTTGTCTCTCTCCAGACAAAGTTTCCTTTTGGCACTGCAGCTTCAGCCCAAAGCTGAAACTTTTTTAATAGTAATGGACTTTACCGAAAAAAAGCATTTTTCTTATTTTTTTTGTGATTTTTTTATGTTGTTGTTTTGTTTTGCTGCTGCCCCCGAATGTTTTACAGTTTAAGCGCATTGGACTCTGCATCGAGCTGTTGTGGCCAGGTGAATCAGCCCGTGTGGCAGCCTGTGTGGCAACTTCAGCCTCCTCTGCATCAAAAAGTTATTTCCGCTACAAATGAACCCACACATGTCATCGTTCTCCTATTTTTTTCATCGTCGCGTCAGCTTTAGTATCTGTGTTCCTCTATCAATACATCGACTGCATCTGGCACTTAGCTGCGATGGAAAATATATACCCACACACACACATACACGCACACACACATGCACAGTAAAAAATACACAAACACACTGACTGAATGCCTGACTGGTCCACGAACATAAGCCGCTTAGCTTTTGAGCAACTTTGAGCATATGAATGACAGACAGACAGACAGAAACAGACAGACAGAGACAGACAGTCAAACAGATCGACCACATTTCCTTCCATTCGCATTAAATTCTATTAAATTTTATATGCATATGATTGAGTTAACATTATTTATGCAGTAATGACTCATTTAAGCGAGGACCAACCACATTTTTGAAAGTTTAGTTTAATTGAAATGCACTGCAGTTTCATTTATATTTTCGTGTAAATCTGAATCTGACATTGTTTATTTATGTTTACCTGGTTATATGGTAAATGTTACAAATTGGGGCATTCAGCTGGCGTTTATTTAGAACAGCCATCATGATATCTAATTATTACATTTTGAATAAAGCAGAAATTTATTGATAATCAGAATCATAAAATATTGTTATCAGCATGTTCGTGGTATAATTCGAGCTGGCCTTAATAGCTGAATTAAATTTATTTGTAATTGCTAAAAAAGCTGGGAATTTCACACTTTCGGCCAATTTGTTAGCTTCACACATATTGGTGAATACCTGTTGTATGCTATTGGCCATCGATGCTGACCATTTTAGGTGGCTCCTAAGCCAACGCGTTTGCGACAGCAGCACTCAAAAGCCAAAAGCATTGGAGAGCTGGCTTAACACTCAACAGCAGACATGACTCTCCATAGAAAACATCATCTCTGGCAATTCACACACTAGCTCAATAGGCCTATACGGGTGTGTGTGTGTGTGTGTCTGTGTGTAGTATGCCACTTTTCGGTGTTAGGGATTAGCTGGAAACATCGATTTTGAAGCTGGCATAAGTTGTGTTTTGTCACGCGGCAAAATCGTATGAAATCGTTTTGAGTCGCATTCACTTTTCGCATTTGCCAAATCCGACGAAATCGAAAAGCTGTCGCAGCAGATTTCAAGAACAGCCCAACGAAATGGAAATGCTTATGTGAAAAGTATTATGTTTCAATAAAGGTATCAAAAACTTATTCCATGGCATGCAAATCTTTGCCTAGCAATTTTAACACTTGAGCGAATTTGATCCTTTCACAAAAAATGAAGAATAAAACGCTTGAAGCAAACATGAAATATGCCGCCATGTTTTGGCCACAAGAATGCGGGTAAATGCCTTTCGTGAGATGGCCCACAACAACATTTTCTCTTTTCAATTCAATTCCCTCAAGTTCTCAGTTTTCTCACTTCTCAGTCTCTAATTTTAGTAGCATACCTTGAGGCGCCATAAAAGTGTGGTCCCGGCCCCAAGGCAAATAAATAAGAAAAAGCATTCGCTACATTTCAGCAAATAATCTCATAAAGCATTTTATGCTGTCCAGCTGCTGAATCGCATATGATGTGTGTTCATGCGGGACGACAGACGGACGTCAGTCGGGGATTTCTATTGTTTGCTAAGCGATTTGCTTTACTTTGAGCAACGGAGAACTCAAGCTTAAACTTAGCCTCAACCTTAACCTCAAACTGAAGCAGAATCTGAAAAGAAGCTGGCAATGGCAGGAAAGGCTCATTTCTGTTTGGGGGCATTAAGTGCGGCATCGGAACCTTTTGAAGTGGGACACGTGCTGTCATAAATTTTCACAGTCCTGTGAATTTCAGTAAATTGCATAGCGATGGTGCAAGTCAACAAACAAAGTATAGCTTTGCGATAGATATCGATATCGATAAGTTCATTAAAATAAAAATCTATAAACTTATAATTTTAAAGAAAAAAATCAAATAATGCATAAATAATAAAAAGTAGAACTTGTCAACTATATGTATCAAGCAGTAGTTTTCGATAGTAAAGGGGTACTATCAAAAAATAGAATCAGAAATGTTTTAAGTCGAAACTATGTATTAACAAATCGATGACATAAAAAATATAGAATCTATAATTAGAGAATGAAAGATTAAGAAGTTCTAAATCTATTTTAGAATTAAAATATTGAAGACAAGAATCGATTTAAGATTGAAGTTTTTAAATAACTGACAAAGAGAAAGTTTGAAAACTATATATACAGTGATGTACAAATATTGAATTTTCCAACTTATATGCTGAATCAAAAGACAGTTACTTATTATTTTTTTATTATTAAAGTTGATATTTGTGCCTCAATTAATCGTCAAAAATAATCGAGTTTATGTGATAGAAAATATCTTTCGAGAAATTCACCAGCTAATGGTTTTCAATACGAACAAATTGAAACTAATATTAATCGGTTTATGAATAGAAAGCTCTCTTTTAAACAAAGCATTTAGTCTTAAAGCAAAGAAATGAAAAATGTATATATGTGCAAATTAAGTTAAACAAAGCCTTAAGTCTATTCAACACTCAATCGAATTTGCTGCAGATATTAATACGCTTAGCACATAGAGTGCAAATACTGATAATCCTTCTGGCCATTATTAAACGCCTATTATTTGCTTAGGTTACAAAATCTGGCTTAGCTTCCAGTCTCAGCCGGCCAATAAGTTGTTTGACCTATCATCGATGTGAGTGAAATACAAAATCAACACGTAAAATTGCAATTAATTTCGCTTAGCTAAATAAATCGATTCAACGCAAAACACAAACTAATCATAAAACTTAATAACCAAATGCACAGACATACACATAGGATAATTGGCCATATAAGTGTGTGTGTGTTGTGTGTAAACAGCTTTTTGGAATATTTGCTTATCGGTAAATTGCAATTTGTGATTCCTGCGACGGCACAACTTTGTGCTGATTAATAAGAAAACACCGACAACAGCAATAACTATTAAAGAGATGCTGATTCTGATGATGATGATGTAAACAAAGGGAAGGTATAAGCCCTCTCTATGGAGACATTAGCCAGCTGTGCTCAGATCTTCATCGTCAGCTCACATAGCAAACGCATAAATCCAATTGAAAGTGCTTTGCTTTGATTTTTGTCTGGATTCTGGAGTCTGGGTCTGGGTCTGAGTCTGGAATCTGTTGTGCCTGTAGACTGGCTCAAGTTTTAGTTGAATGTTTCCCCACAGTTTTCTCCCCCTTCTTACACTGAAAAAAAAACTAGTTCTAACTTTTTAAAACTTAGATAATTGATCGAAAAAATCTTAAATTCTTAATATAAGAATAAAAATCTTAATAGTACCTATTTCGTTTCAAGCAAATGTTGGCACCGTGGCGCTCTGGTTAGGGGGACCGCTCGTAACAAATTAAAATAAAATTTATAAAATTACTAAAACAGAAAAAAATGTGAATAAATCAAAAATTAAAAATAAAAAAAAATTATAAATATAAGAAATAATTTTAATTTATTTTATTTTTTAATTTTAATTTTAAGAACATTTATTCTTATAATAAGAACTTGATATTCTTTAAAATGTTCTTAAAATCAAGATGTGTGCTACTAATTTAAGAATTTTATCTTCTCAACGGATTTGTTAAACCAAAAATCTTAGTTCTGATTTTATCAGTGTACTTAGTGATTTTTTTTATCAGTGTACTTTTATTCCACTGTGCGTACGTGTTAGTTTCTGCGCCGCTTTTTCAACACTTGGACACATTACGTGCCGCAATCCAATGCAAGTGACGTTATCAAAGCTCTGTCCATATTGATAAATGCTCCCATTGTCGCACCCTTATCCGCACTTTCTTCAACGCTTGTCCTGCAACTAGAAACAAATATTTAGTTGTGAAAATCCAAATTAAGTCACGTCGCAGCAATCGCGCAGCAGCAGCAATTGTAAACTCTGGACATGCCTCATGGTGGCATGAGGCAACAATCTTAACCCTATCGAAATGCCATTTCAATGCAAATGCAAAATGGCAAAATTAATGATGTTCATTTCCTGTTGAAATTCGCATCTCTTCTGCTCCTCCCGGTCCATCATTGGATGCTCCGCAGCTTACAAGAGAATTATGATGCTGAAACAATAGACTTTTATGCCACATGCCCCACGTGCCCCGCTTGCCCCACGTTGCCTTACGCCTCTTTGCTCCCGGTCACATTGCCTGCCAGCCATTTGCAGCACACGCCGCTTGCAACAAGATTTTCGCATTAAGTAACCAGGATACCCCAAACCAACTCAATACCATTTCACTCGCACATAATGCCCCTCTCCTCGCTCCCTTTTTTACCATCCCACCCTCGTTGGCCAAACAATTCGCATTGAAAGGCCATTACCATTTTTGGTAGCATGAGTCTAGCTGCAGTTTTTGGTTTTTGGGCTGCAGCTGCCGGCGTCGTTTCTTTTGTTTGCTACTTGGCAATTTTGTATGCACTTTTAGCCAACTTCCCGCAATCGCCTCCCTCTGCCCCTCTTGCCCATTCCCCCTTATTTCCGCAGTGTTGTTTACATTGTCACAGTTGTCGCTTTCTTTGCATTGCAAGTTGCATTCGCAGTTGGCTTTTATGTTTGCATTTTATGCATCTGACTCCCATTAAGTCTCCTTCCCCACTCCCCTACTCACCCCTTAGTCATAGTCTCATTCTCATTCTCAGTCTCAGTCTCAGTTACATTGCCAATCCCAACTCGCTGACTGCCTGTGCTTAATTGTTTGAGCCGCAATTGAGAACTTTTCCTCAGCCATTTTAAAGTAATTCTTATATTCAGTAATCTAAATTTTGGAAAATGCAAGTAATATGAGTGGAAACGCAGTTCATATCTTACATATTTTTGTTCTTGAACTTTTTCTTTTTCTCAAAACGGAATATCCTTGATCATAAACCGTGTTGAGAAAAAAAAATAAAATAGGAATCTTAAGCTTTATAAAATTTATTCTCCAGAATAAAAATAAATTCTTTATTGATTTATTCTTCGTATATAAACATTTTTATAAATAATAGATTAAAAAAAATGTGTAAAAACGCAAGAAAGGAAAAGTATTTAAAAAGCATTGCAGAACGAATTTTAATACAATTTTAATTAAAAAGTTTATATACTCGAAAATTTTGAGAGGCTTAGTTCAAAAATAATAATATCAGTTATATAATTTCTTCCCCAAAATTATAAACTGCTTTCTACTTTATTCGATAAGTTCGAATTACTCTCATGCCTTTTTAATATATGTGTATTGGAAATTGAAATTTTAAAATTCTGAATATGTCGTCCACATTGTACTTTATACAAAAAATAAAATATTAATAAAAACATGAAACTTTCAAAAGATTAAGCTAAAAATCCTCAATTTCAACTAAATACAATTGTGTAAATAGTCAATCCTGAGATCAGATATTTTTGATCCCTCCATTTCCTTTGGGCTTCAACAAAACTCTAAGCAAATAAAATTAATTAAAGTTTCCCTCGACAGTGCGAATTGTTCGCATCGAAACAATGCCCAATGCAAGACAAAGTAGACAATTAATGAGTGTGGCCATTAGTGTTGTAGCAGGCAAGTTGAGTGCACTGTGCAGCAAACTGTGTGGCAACATTGGCAGGAGCATCCTTCTCAGTTGGACGACTGATCCGACCGTAGAGTAAAAAGTCAAACAATTTGCTGACGATGTCTTTGGGTGAATTTAAAGAAATTACACTTGACACTTTTCAATTAGTGCGGCAAACTTTATTTTAATTGTGACAGTAACACGCTGGCGTTGCCACCCATTGCCAAAAAACCAACAAGTTTTAGCCAAAGTTTTGAGCGGGACACGACGACAACTAGATATATATACAAATGTATATATATATATATATATATATATATATAACAAAAACAATAGTCAGAGAAAACTAGAGAGAGTGAGAGAACTAAGTCAAAGAGGAAACCCAGCTCTGGGACTTTCAGCCACAAAATGTCAAAAGAAAACTTTGCAAGATTAATTACAATTGAAAACAAATGAATGCAAAAACGATAAGCAGCCAAAAGGATTTTCCAAAAAACGAGTTGCTAGCAAACCGAAAGCTTTCGACTCCAACTTCAACCAGAGTCAACTTTGCCAATCAAGATAAAAAGAGTGGCCGGAGGGAAAAGAGGATAAGAATGGAGTGTGGAGTGTACTAATCAAAAAAAGGGGGCGTTGAAACAAATGTTCACACCTACAAAGCAACAATGATAACAACAATAACAATAACAACAACTACAACAACAGCTGTTTTGTCCAATTTTTGGGGAGAACTTGAACTTTTGGTGAAACTAAACTCAAAGTTTACCGAGGTTAGACATCCAGAATGCGCCACAGTCCGAGGCTATTTTATGGTCCAGCGACGTGACTTGTTTAGTTCTTCCCCTCAAGGGGGGTATTTTAGACCGGAGAGGTTAAATTTTTATGCATTCAGTTCAGGGCATTAACACCATTCAAGAGCTTGACCAGACAAACCCGAGAATTTCACAAACTGCCTCAAAAGTTGCGACGCATAAATCACGAAATTAATTAATTTTGACATACATTTTGCGCCAAAGTAGGGCCATAAACAATTTTAGTATTTCTTCGCCCCAACTAGTGGAAGTATATACTTTTAGTATTTTTTTTCCTACTGCAAGAAATTAAAAGTAAAATCCAAAGAAACTTGTGTGTGTTGTCGAACTGCTGGCAAACTTTTCAAGTTGAGAATACCAAAAAAATTATACAAAAAAAACGAGGAGAAATACGATATAAGAGAGCAAAAAAGAAAATTGAGTTTGAAATATGTGCAAAATTCATTCAGTATTTGAAATATGCGCAAGTTGCATAAGTTTGCTCCCGTTGCTGCCAAAAGAAAAACTTTCAACCCGTGAGTTTAATTTTATTCATGTTGCTAAGTGAGCGACGACGTCAACGAAACTTTTCCCAAAATGCACTCTTTAATTGCATAATTTGAGAGTGAAAAGTGATTTGACTAGTTACACCTGAACGTTGCACGATATGAGTAAAGTTTTTCCCCCATCAAAAGCAATTATATGCAGAGC
The DNA here is from genome assembly GCA_035045575.1 of Drosophila falleni. NCBI lineage: Eukaryota > Metazoa > Arthropoda > Insecta > Diptera > Drosophilidae > Drosophila > Drosophila falleni. Next base: position 2,190,932 of record JAWNOV010000169.1, on the reverse strand, counting down.
AAAAAAAAATAGATACACGATTGTCTGTAAAGGGTTGAAGTACTTATGTTAATCAAAGTATTTTATTTACTGTTTATTCAGGCATAAAAGAATGTTTTATTTAAATATTTTATGCAATTTCATTAATTGAAAATTGCCACATCAAAGCGCATCGAACCAAGGGTAATTTTTTCCCCAAGATAAATACTTTTCAAAGTCTCACTTTGATAAACTGGCAGATACGCTGTATCTTATTTAATAACATTTCTACAATGCAAACATTTAACTAGTATATTTTAAACCCAAAAATGCCTAGCACTTATCTTTAAGTTTTCTGCAACTGCCTGTTTTTTTTTTTTAAATTTACTCCACTTTACATATTCAATTCACACAGAGTATCAAATAGTAATGAATTGACCGCAGGAATTTTTGCATTTGCGATGCAAAATATATATTTTCAAGGAATTTTCGCGCCCTGCCTAAAAGTATGCAATGTGATAATAACAAGTGCAGCTGTAGCTGTAAAGTACAGTGAGTGTGAGAACTATGCGGCCCAACGATAACAGAAATCTATGGCAAATGGCGAATACTTTTCTTCGAACGATTGGCAAACTACTTAAGCGAATGAGAGAAGGGGTTTTTATCCCTGTTGGCCTCGGGGTTTTAACTTGGTTTAATGCCTGCGTTGCTGCTCAAACTTCGACTGCCCCCTCTCTCTCTCTCTCTCTCTCTCTTTCTCTCTCTCTATCTCTCTCAATCTCTCTGTATATGTGTGTGTGTGTGTTGCCGGGGGCGCTGTGAAAACTTAATCCTTTCAGTGCACAACGGGCCAAGCCCAAAGTCAAACAAACAAACGAAGCGACTGCTGAGAGAAGGACTTGAAACTGGCAACTTGCTTCTTAAGCTGCCATACAACATTCGAGAGGAAGGAAAGGGAACAGAGTAGGGAAGGGAGTATGCCCAAGTATTTAAACCATTTGCGCTAATGAATGCGGTCGCGCATTTTTAAGCATACTCCCAACTCACTCTCTCTCTCTCTCTCTTTTCTCTCTTTTACTCTGGACACAGAAAACTTTTTGGCCAAACAGTTGCCGGCTTTCAACTTATTCGAAACACGTGCAAAATTATGCTTGCAGTTTTGTGGCTTTCGGTTTGTTTTTGTGTTTAGCCGCTGATAATTTTTAGCCAGAAATAAGGCAAACGGTTGAAAATCACCGCCAGCAAATATCCCTTTTGTTGACGTCCCTATGCTTTTGGCTGTTTACACAATTTTTAATAGACATTGTTCTTGTTTTTGTCTTTTTATGATTCTTATTTTTCATTCTGTACAGTGCATATTTAATGTCATTTTCTCAAATAAATTTTCCGGTGAAATCTTTTGTTGCCTTGCAGCTCCGTAAATCGCAATTAATACGAATCACATTCCCCTTCCCCACCACACACATACACTATTATATACCCCCTTCTCCATCCATTGACATTCGACTGTCGAGTGCCAAAAATTGCCTTGAATAATTGCCGAATGATGTTAATAATAGCCTTGTGGTTCCCACAGAATGTGGTTGACGCGCTTTTGTTTAATATTCTGAATTATGGTTATGAGCATGCAATTATCGTGACACTGTTTCAAGAGTTGACGGATCAATGCCTGAAGTGCCGTGCACAGTGGTTAAATATACCAAATAAGCATATTATAATGAAGTTAACATAAAACGATAATAAAAGAAAAAGTAATCTTATACTCGTAGCGTGGCTATAACAACTGCGAGCCATTATATCCAAATAATTAAATATAAAAAATTAAAAAAAGATCTTTACATTTTCATCGAATGCTGTTCTGATATTTATTAATTTTAATATATTGTAGAGATATCTGATCATCGACAAAAGGCACACTGGATAAATGGATAAATTTAATTCGAGTATTATTAAAGTAAATGAGATAATTATTAAATAGCTTCTTCGTCGAATAATAAATGCTTTGGTTCTTAGTAATATTAATTAATATAAATTTGAGTAACATGCGAGATTAATAAATATATTATCTGTCATAAGATTATATATCTGTCCAATAAAGGAAATATTTTTAATACGATCTGAATTTGATCTGAATTCGAAATATGTTTAACAAATTGTATATATTCTAACTAAGGTGGGGTCTTCATTGGCATCCCCACCCATTTGAGCTGTCAAGCTAATGAGCGTTTAATCCAAATGACAAAATGTCAAGGAAACACTTAAAGAACTCACCTTTTCTTCTCTCTACACAAAACGAGAATATTCAATTTAGGGAGATATAACAACAAAAATAAAAGATAAACATCTGTTTATTTGTTAGAGGGGCCTCAATGCGACAGCTGCAATTCTAGAGAGCGGGAGAGTGGGTGGGTGGGTGGCAGAGAGGGAGAGAGAGAGAGAGTGAGAGTGAGAGATATGCAGAGAATATTACGATTTGCGAGAGTAGCAATCTCTGACATCAATTATATAGATATAGATACATTTTTATTACTTGACAGAAATGAACATTTATCTCTCTCTCTCTCTCTCGATTATTCTTTCTCCTGCCTTTTTTCTCGCTCGCATATATCGACTGCATTTGAAGCTGAAAACGTTGACACTTTTTTGTACAAAATTGATAACGACGGATGCGGCGAATGCAGAAATAGCAATAACAAAATGATTTGCTAAATTTGTAGCTAATTTCAGTTTTGATTTAAATTATGATAAACATGCAGAGTGTTGTCGTTTTGGCTGAGTGAACTGCCCCTCCCCCCACCCTTATGGAAATGATGAAAAACCGAAATTAATTAATTTCTAAATAAATGCGCAAAGACGTCGAGCAACAGCAACAGCAACATGCAATATTTTTTTAATATTATTTATTTATATACGAGTTTTTATTTTATATTTCGGAAAAATGATTTTTCGCAGCGCTTAGGCGTTGGCGTCGACGTCGTCGTTGCTGTTGTTGTTGCTGTTATTGTTGCTGTTGTTGTTGTTGATGCTGTGATCTGCTCAGTGGCAATGCTTGGGCTCCATGGACAGACGGCTGTCAAGTCGATTGCCTCGGCAGTTCTCACTTGAACGTTGTCAGCGTTGCTCCTGCCGCGTTGTGGAAAAGTCAACGTGCATTTTTTGCCGGTTCGCCCACCATCTGCATATATACATACATTAATACATATAAATCTCTTATATACTCGCATGTATATATAAAGTCTATAGTGGAGCGTTTTTTTGGAAATCATGTCACTTGCAATGCATCGTCAGGCACGCGAAAATCTCGGCTAAAAATCTATTTTGCCACAACGTGCAACGTGCAACAACAACAACAACAACAAGTGTGCACCATGTGTGTGTGTGTCTATATAACGGCAGTGTAAATTATGGAAAATAATCATAAAAATATACACAAAAGTCTGTGCAAGTGCCAAAAAAAATTAAAAACAAAATAAAGAAAAGAAAAGTTGTTGAAAAATTTTAAGTAGAGTTCATTTCTACAAAGTGAGTGCAATGTTTATTTTTATTATTGTTTATTAATGTCGCGTGTGTATGTTTACTGTGTGTGTGAGTGTGTTTGTGTTAGTATCTGTGTGCGATTGCTTTGTGTCAACTGAAAGATTTGACCTCGCACTTCACCCATCAAGTGAATTAACATAGCAATCGCTCAAGTTAAAGAGAGTGGAAGAGAGAAAGGAAGAGAGGGTGGGAGAAATACACAAGTGATCGTCATCGTTAGTGTCGTATCGTATCTTCAGCTATAGTCCGCCCCCTCTACGACTCTCCTACTATGACTCTCCTCTCTTAAGGCAATTTGTCATACAAAGAAATCATTCAACTTTTGTTGTGCGTGTCGCGCGTCTTGCGGAAGCTTTTCCCATAATTGCCACATTTTCAATTGCATTGAAGTGAGGACACTTGCTGAAGCCCCAAATAAAAGAAAACAAATAAATGCCTAAACAAACTACAATTGAAGCAAACTGGATAATAAAACTGGAATAATATTAAAGGTATAATTTAAAAACAAGTATTTAATTTATAAGTTCAATTAATTTGGCTACTAGAAATTGTACTTTTAAAAATTGCAGATTTTGTATTTAAAAAAATTTACATTTTTTACAACTTTATTTCATTTTGGAAATAAAAGATAAATCTCATGACTTCTTTCCGAATAAAGTTTTGTTTTAGAATACATACTTTCTACAGCAATCTGATTTATCTTATATGTTATATATATACATATTTATCCAGTATTCCAAAAAAAGTAATTATCATTATTCATGTATTTAGATTGTATCAACATCTGCGTCAAATTGTCGAACTAAAATAGTCGACATTGAAAACGAAATTAGCACATGCGGCGTTTTTAGGAGGAGGTATTCCAAAAATAAACCGATAGACATGTTATTAATTAGATTTTGGATATGTTATGCGTGTGCTACAACTGTAAAAAAAAACAGAGTATATAAAATATGCATGGACAGAAAATCTTCAAGAAGAATCAACAGAAATCTACAAAAATCTATAGAAATCTACATTAGCTAAATGGTCTGCTGATAATGTTTGCCATGGGGATCGAATATAAACGGAAAGAGCTGCCAACATTTAGCTGACAAATCATACAACAAAAAATCAAAAAATCATAAACATTAAATAAGCTATACAGGTATATATACTATATATATATACTATTAAGAATATAGCGAACTCTTGTAGTGTTTCATGTTGATTATTTGGTTTATGCTCGGCGTGATTTAAATTTCGTGTTTCACATTTCATTTTTATGGCGTTAATTTTGTTGACAGGAATTTCGTACAATATTTATGGGAAAGATGTTCATAAAAAAGATTTCCTAGTGCTTTTCCAGGCAACAGACTTGGACTATAACTCAAACACAAATCAATTAAATTGTTTTTAATGCTGTTTTGTTTCTGTCAGCAAAATCCAATTAAAATGAAAGGACCACAGCACATAGAGAGAAACACACACTCACACACACAGACAAAGTGAAAGTCAAGAGTCAGGAAACTAAAGCAATTTGTTTGGGTTAAAGCTTTGGTTTTGGGTTTTGTCATTACGGTCAATAATTACCGCAAGCATGTCAACCGAAATTATTGCCCAGATAGATTTTCCACTAAGGTATACTATTTGTATGTATGCACATACATACATATATATATTTCCACCTCGAAATCGGACTTGGTTCGTTTGCCACTTTCGGTTTAAGTGTCCGGCCATGTGTTGCAGTCGAAAACCGCAGAGTGAAGCTCAAACTCGAAATGAAACTCAGGAATGAGAATTGAAATGGGAATTGGAATGGGAACTCACTCTGCCGGAAATAATTACTCAGCTTAGCTTTCTTTGGGGTCTGTAAACTTACCTCCAACTGACCCACAACACTTCCCCCAACAACTACGACTCACACCCCCTTTCACACACGCACACACATTTAATTTATATTATTTGTGCTGGCTTTTGTCTGGCATTTGCTTTGCTCTTTTCTCAGACTGCTTTTAGTTTGCTGCTCATTTTGTTTACCTGTTCATCGGGCGGCTTTATTAGTTTGTTGTTGTTGTTCTTGTAATTTTTGTGTGTGAGAGTGTGTGTGTGTCCAGTCTCATTTGTTCTTGCGGTTATTGCTGCCATTCAACCACTAAACTCTGTGTTTTGACTTTTGTTATATTACAACCACATTTTCGTGGTTTCCACATCTTCGATTTTATATTTAGTTTGATTTCTAATAATATTATTGCAGATTTTCCCTTGGGTCCTCCTTTAAAGTTTTCAACTTGAGCACTTAAACTTTATTTTCTTGCTTGTCTTGTTTACATATTTGTTATTAAGAAGATGTAAGTTAAGCACACACACACACAATTTAATGTCTCACACAGATACAAAACTTGGTATAAATTGTATCATTTGTCGATTGTTTCCCTTTTGGCTACTCAAAATGCCAGCTACAATTCACCTTTAACTCACAACTCTTGCTAATAAATTATTAAATTTTTCGCTTAACTAACACATTCACCGAACGAACTACCAACATGACAAACAGACAGACAGACAGACCGACAGTGAGGCAGGTGTATGTATCTTGTCTGACCCAACAACTTTTACACACACACACACACAGGTAACAATAGCTCAAATCCAATTTAATATTGATAGTTGCCCAGCATATGAAAAGGACATGAAAAATCGAAACGTGGCCCAACTGAAAAGTAAAGTTATAGTCAAATGCTACAAAGGGTTATAACTTGCGTCGACTGCATTGAATAGTCTATACATTTAACAACAGACACAAATACTATACATATTTAGATACAGATACAGATACAAATACAAATTCATTCTTTTCTGTTACTATACATGTCTCTGACGGAAAAGTACTAATTGCATGCTTTTTATATACATATATACTCGTACCATAAGGTGGGTGGATATTGCTATTAGATTTACAGATTAGATAAGCTGATAAAAGGCTTGGATCTGAAATACATTCAGATAATGTAATCTTTTATTATCTGTATATTAAAGAGTGTATCATGAGCGGTTATAGTTTTTAAAACTGTTATACAGCAGCATAAGATCGTTAATTTGATAAAGTACAAGCATTTATTAATTTGTTTTCATAAGTCAATTTGTAGATAATCTCAATACAACTGTTAAATTTTTAATATGATAAGGCCACCCTAAAAACACATTTCTTCGGTAATAGTGCAACACATACGCAGATGGAATATTTGCTTCTAAAACTGTTATACAAGCTACAATGATACTATATATTCACTGATTGTCTTGCATACATTCAATCTGCTTTGATTTTATTTAAATTGCCATCGACTCTTCTTCCTTTATTATACTTAATTACTGTAATTATTTATCTATTTTTGATCTAAGCAAAGCACAAAAAAAGCGAACTAATATTAGACAAATTATAGGCAGAACATAGTAAGCGACAATGTTTAATTAACTGTTCCATTTTCCATTTCCATTAATTTCCACTTCCTTTTATTTTTTTGTTTTTACCTTCTTCGCCTTTCAATATAATTATCCAATTTTGCGGTGAGCTGATGGATATTGGGCCCCGGGAGCGATACGTAGATATGTATTTAAAGTGACACACATTTACCACTAAATAGTCGGGCATTATAATTTGATGGCACATTGACAAACAAAAGCATTGCTGAAGACCCGAAGGCTAATCAATTCTACGATGTATGTATTTACTATATACGAAATATATAAAGCATATATATACTTACATGACCGGATATATTTAGGTATTAGAGAATTGGTATATGGAACTCGCTCTAACCCTTGTCTCTCTGTTATGGCCAAAGTTGAACGGCTGTCCGGTCACACGACTCTAGTCCCTCCCCTCCACTCCCCTCCCCCAATCCCCTAAAGCCCACACTTCCTTTGGCCACTTCAAACTCATCGATACTTTAGGCTACGTGGCATGCTCATTGGTCTCTTTTTCAGACTGCCCCCCCATATAGACAGCAAGTAGCCTTCGGTTCACACACACACACACACACATGGTGAATGTAGTGAGTGTATATAATAGAGCCAAGAGTGCCCACACACATATTGTGAGCCTTGCATGAGTTTAGTTTATATTTATGAGCATTATAGTGCGGATATATCGAGCGCGAGAAACGAGTTACGAGTTTTGTCCAGCAATTGCAGTATAATTTCAGTTTCAGTTGTTGGTCATGTTTCCGTGTCGTTGTTGATAACAAATATGTTGGCCATAAAAATTGTTTGGACACCAAAGTGTGTGAATATTTCTAACAGATTGCCACATAGATTTATCGCGAAAACTAATATCTTAACAAAAAATTGTTATCGTCGTCGTAGTCGTCATGTAAGTGAAGTTTCAGCTTTTTATGACTTTTTCTTTGAGTCAGCGCTTGATAAGCTTATAAGACAGACGACCTGCTCTATTTTGGGTTAACCCATCCAAAAAGCACTTGTCTGAAAGATAAACGCCAAAGAAAACAAACAAATTTTTGACGACCTGGAACAGGTAATAAATATTATTTCCTTAGGCATCAGTAGCAAGTCTTACTCTCTGGTTTTTTGTCCAAGAATGGCAAAGAGTCAGAGATAACCCTATTTAAGCGACAGTCAAGTGGAAAAATGTTTACTCAACAGAGAGACACCGAGAAAGAAAAAGAGAGAGAGAGAGAGAGAGTGCGAGTCAGTATCGTAGTTTACCTGACGTTACTGACAACAATCAGCGAGCAATTATGCGATAAGCGCGTCCTTATCAGTAAATAGATAACACACATTCACACTTACTCGCACAGTTCGCTCTCTTTTTGGTATCGCTACTTAAAACGTACGTTAGTGAGTGAAAATTGGGTTCCGTGAGTATGGGAAAAATTATGAAATCAATGGGTCGTTCTTATTTTTTGGTCTTTGGGCTCTGTTAGTTGACATTCGCTGTGCTTGACGTGCGGTCGGTTTTCCACTACAAAAATATTAAGGAATATCTTAACTCGCGGTTGCGTTTTTTATGATTGATCAAATGATCGATTTGAGTATCTGTATCTACGAGCCGTATCTGTGTAATGTGTATATCTATATGTAGCTAGATACTGATATAGTGCCATATCGTGTGTGGAAACGAGCATATGTTAACTGAAATTCAAAGTTCAGTTGACAATTGTGCTGTATAACTGAACATTTAGTGTCCTAGATACATTTGTATCTATAAAAAAGAGTTCTTGTCGTGAATAACAGTGGAAATGTAAGTATAAATCGGCGATACTTAGAAATAATTTCGAGACTTGGCACTTCACATATATACACTCTTACATACTATGCAAACTGTTATACTTACTGTTATACACAGAGGAATATTGAAATTTTCTATTGAAATAAATATTTTCATCATGTGTGTTATTCATTATGAAAACTGTTATACAAAGTGTTATACAAATAGTTATTTTTAGCGTTTTATAAAGATATCAAGTGTATATCATCTGGTACTGCTATAAACTTCCAATTAGCGCAATTAACCAGACAACTTGAAAGTGTTTCAATATTTTCAGTCAAAAGATAATAACTGATTAACTGACTGAGCTTACAGTTGCAGGTAAAATCTCTGTTTGCCAATGGATATACGTATATTTATAGGTAGTTACCCAAAGAAAAAGAAGAAGAATAACAGAAAAAAGAAACTAAGTGCAGAGTCAAAAACAACCTCAATAAAGCAACTATGCAAACGTATAAAGCACTCTCGATAAGATAAGGAAAGGAAACTCGCTCAACAAGTGAATGAAGCTCTGACATATGCCCAATGGGGCATACGACAAATGCGACGTTTACTATAAACATATGTATGTCTGTATATATGTATGTATGTATTTATTTAAAAGTAGAGTAGCGTCATTGAGTGCAATGCACCCCAAATGTTGCAGTGCTGGTGACATGTGATTCTTATTTGCAGTGCAAGTTGTAAGATGTCAACGGCATTGTCACTGTCACAATGAGAGTAACAGCAAGGAGAGATGAAGGGCGAGAGGGAAAGAGAACTAGCTAAAGATAGATGGGGTCAGAAACTAGGCCCAAGACTTGTCACACTTGCCTACATTTGCATACACACAGTTTGATTATCTCAGTGGCTGCTGCAAGGGCAGCTGGCCAACAAATAGACAGACAGAGAGGGAGAATAAGAGGGACAGAGAGGGGTGAGTAACAACAAGCGTTTTACAAAGGCAACTGTGCAAAATATTGTCACTAAAGTTAATTAAAAAACAGCCGGAGGCACAAAATATTTACACATACACTCACACACACACAGAACAAAGCACCACTGCCCTTACTCTCTGCTCCTTCCATGGATCTAACATATCTGCTTTAATAAAAATGCCAGGCAAAGGCAGCTTAACATAGAGAGAGAGAGAGAGAGAGAGAGGGCAGATGGGAGAGAGAAAGGGATGAGGAGTCGTCTGCCTGTCAGCGCACACTGCGTGTGCAAACAAAGGCAAATAGATAGAAAGAGATACTCAATAATCAATAGATAAATAAAATTACAAGGTGACAGTAGCAGCAGCAGCAGCAGCAACAACAACAACAATAACAACACATCTGTCTGCTCCGTGGGTGGGAATTGCCTGTTAAAGCTGCAGGAGCAGAACAACAACAAACCAGGCGACGTTAAATGCTCATAATGCAGCAGCAACAACCCCACAGCAACTTTACAACGAAGTTGGAATACCCTTGTAAATTTTACTTCATCACATAGCATAATTCTCAAATGATTGATAGTTAAAATTATTAATTATAAGATAAGATTAAAGTATTTTATTGAAAGGCAAACAATTCTTAATCATTAATTAAAGAGACTGTTATTATTTTATATGAGCCTTCCAGCAATTTTAGGCAACTTTTAAAGTTTTAAATGAAATGTTTTATCAGGTTATTTTTCAATTTTTAAGAAATTGTGTACTTAAAAAATTATTTTTTAATCATATTTTTAATACACTTTGGGGTATGTCAACGTAAAAGAGGAAAAAGAAAATTAAAAATAAATATATTATGAGACAGCTCGTTTTTTTTATTTTAAAAAAATTGTTTGCTTAAAAAATTATTTTTTTATCATATTTTTAATTTACTTTTGGGTATGTCAACGTAAAAGATAAAATAAGAAAATTAAAAATAAATATATTATGAGCCAGCTTGGCTATGACTCGACATCTTAATTATAAATGTATTAATGTATTAATTAGTAATAATATCCATTTACAACTGTTGCAAGTCAAATGACATAGTAAGTGTAATTCTTGTATACCCTATACTCTCAACGATAACAAGAACAACAAAATGTGAATGGCGTCGATGTTTTCGTCGACATCGTTTGATGACGCTGGATAAGCGCGTGGCAATGTGGGAACGTGGCAACGTGGCAGGAGCATGCCGCTGGCAAACCGAAGCTGGCAGGCCAGCAACAACAACAATAGCAGCAACAACATCCTCGAAAGCATTCTCTGTTGGTGGGGTGCAACAAGCGTTTCATGACACGTCGCCAGTTGCCAGCGTCTGGCCAAGTGAAGCGGACGCCAAAAAAAAGTGAAAATCGAAAATAGAAAATAGAGAGACGCGAAAAATTTATTAAAAAATAATAGATGGTATAAAAGCAATGAAAAGATTGTCAGATATAATCAGATATATAAGCAAAGCATCTGCTTCAATTTTAAAGTGAATGTGAACGTTGCGCATACGCCATGTAAGACAAGTCAGAACATAACATAACAAGGGTAATCGCAAGTAGTCATATGTATGTATCTATATCTCTCTCTTTCTTTCTCTCTCTCTCTCTCTCTCTCTTGCTGTTTATGTGTGTATGTGCGTGTGTGTGTATGAAGCGCGTTAATTAAGGCGCTCATGCCAGTCCATGTCCAGTCAAGTGCGACAACAAATAATTTGATTTCAATTTAACTAATTAGCTGAGGCCTTCCACATTATGTGGCCAACTACTGTGTTCGCTCAGTAACTCGGTTTGAATGAAGCTTCAAGCCTGATGAGCTTACACACATACAGTCACAGTTACATGCTTGTGTGTGTGTTAGCGCTTTATCAAAGTCGAGCACTCGACTGCAGACAGTCAAGTGGTCCGGCACTGCGGTCAGTCTGTCAATATACGTTCACTTAAAATGCCCTTAGCAATGCAGTTAGCTTCGTGGAATAAATTCGGTGATGGGATTGGGGGCGTGGCAAGTGCTCCATATGGTAGCCATTTTGGTTGTAATTAGAACCACTAAAAAATGAACTACTCTTCAGAATTAATTTTGTTTTGCTGTCTGCGGTGGATGGCATAGTTTTTGTGTTCATGCATTAATTATTTAAATAAGCACTTGAATAGTTCTAATTAATATTATGCGTTGCGCTTTTGGTCGAATTATTTTTTTTGTTGACCAGTTAAGAGATTCTTTGATTGGTTAGTTGTTTGACCAAATTTTCAAATTTTATTTCATGCATTGAAGCTGTATATTGACCAAATTTAAAAAAATAGTTATATATTTAAAGGAGCAACTTTAGGAGAAATTCAAAAAATATAATTCACAAACATTATAGTCAAATCACATAAAATTAACAATTTATAAGGCAAATTGGCATTAAATTTAGCTTAATTCGATTTGAAAATTCAAATTTAAAAACAATAATTGGTGATAAGCTTAAACTCAATGATGTAAGATATTGGGAGAAATGAAAGGAAATGTTTATAATTTAAAGGGAAATTTATATCAGCCACGATAAATTTTTAATTTATTTAATAAAATATGATTATCATTTAATTTGTTTTTTTATTATTTAATTACAGCTACAACTAAAGCTTAACAAACCGCGCTCAGTGTAAGTGCAAGTGTCGCTTAAATCATAAAACAAATAAGGAGAAGAAAAACAAACTAATTGTGAGACATAAAACTGTGATAAGCAAACGAGCAAAGGGGAACGCGAAGAACAGCAATTAAAAGCGGAGATAATATACAATTTTAATAAAAGTAAAATCCGCAGCAAATTAAAAAGCAAGCGTCACCAAATGCAGCATCAACAGGAACGGCAACAGCAGCAACAGTTTTCAGAATCCACAGCAGCACTAAAAGTAATTAGCGAAAGCAATAACAACCCAGAGAAATAGAGCGGGAAAGAAACACTGAGAGTGAGAAAAACAACGAGCGAAATAGTATTATTAATAAAAGGGGAAATAAAACAAATGATGTTGCAATCATTGAAATTGCGCACGGATAAACTAAGCGACATTCCAGAAACAACAACCACAACAGCAACAGCAGCAGAGGAAACTAACTTAGCAGCAACTGCAACACTTATAGATACAACATCAACAATAACAACAACAGCAGCCACAACAACAACAATGCTAACAACATCACCTGTTGCCCATGTTGCTAATGGTATGCCCAATGGCAGCAGCAGTCTCTATAACGGCAACAGCAGCAACACTAACAATTTAAATAACAATAACAATAACAACTCGCAACAGCAACAACCAGGAAAGTATTTAGAAAATCTAACGCCTTCAACGGGCGCCATTGCAACGACAACAACTTTTACAGGTGCTGCTAAAAGTTTCCATCCGTATCTGCGGCCCAGCAGCAACATATCTGCCATGGCAGCAGCAGCAACACCCGTCGCAGCAACAGCAATGACCAAAACTGCTGGCGGCGTCGGCATTGACGTTGACGTCGGCGTCGGCGTCAGCGGCGGCGTCAGCGTCGGCATGTCGACAACATTGTTTGAAACACTTTTGCAAACCCAAATAAATTCCAATGCAACTACAGCTGCCTCCGTTGCGCCTGTTGTTGTCGCTATGCCAACAACAACAGCAGCAACAGCAGTTGAATCAACAGCAACACCAACAACCACACCAAATGCCACTGCGACAGCAGCGGCAGAACCAGCAGCGACTGCAGCAGATGCAACCACAGCATCTGCGACGACGTCGACGCTGTTAAATTCCAGCATTAATTCCAGAACTTCATTAGCCGACCAAAATGTTGCCATCGCCCCTAATTGGTGAGTATTTTAGCCACACCCCCCTTAACAATACTTTGGGTTGCATTTTTATATATATTGTTATTAGAAGCAGCTTATGACTATAAAATTAATTCAAATTATTTTTTATGACGAGCAACTGCAGGAATGTCTACTTGCCCATGAAAGTGGGCTATAAAATTCGTATGAAAGTTTCGACTTTGTTCAATATAAGAGTATCAAGATTCGAAAGCTTATATTTTCAATTTTAAATAGTTTATAATTTAAAATAGTATTAGGCACAATTTAAAAAAATTTTAAAAAAAATATCATTTAGTTGAACTTTATTAAATCAAAAACCTCAACTCAGAAATATAACACGGAAGTCGGAACAATATCATCTCATTCTTATTTCAATGTTTACTTCCCCTGCAGTTCCTTAAAAGATATTCTATTCGTAACGAAAATATTCCATTAGTATTTTGATACTTTTTATAACTTTGCATATTGCACGTGTTATAAATTTCAATTTCCTTTTTTTAGAAATCATATTTCCAGCGAGCTTCCAAATAATTTTGCTATTGTCCGAAAAGCATTCTTTTTTTATTTGTCAACTTTCACTGCCCGGAAATTAAAAAATATATATTAAAAGAAAAAAGAAATAAGCACAATTTTGGGGCAAGTGTCCGCGCGAAATGATTCAATTAAAATAAGTGACAATGTGCTGAAATGAAGACTCTGTTTGTGGCAAGCAGGCTGACTAATGATAATTGGCATTGCATTAAGGTTATTAATTGGCCATGGCTGGCAGATGGTTGATGGACACTTCAACAATTTCAACTAAATATATAATATAGTATGTAATGGTAATGCTAATTTTCATCGATAGCTATTGGTAATTATCTGATTGAAATAGATGATGATGATGATGATGATGATGATGATGATGATGATATGATGATGATGATGATGAGGATGTCATAAGCATTGACTGTCAAGTCTCAACTCAAGCTACAATATCTATAGCTTACGCGAACTCGGTTGCCTTTCTCCTTTTCTCTTTTTGTATCTGTTACTTAAAAAAAATAAGTAAAAGGGTATACCGTGTTCGTTAAAATTTATGTAACAGAGAAAAGAAAAATTTATTAAGTATATATATTCTTGGTTAACATCAACAGCTGATTCAATATTGCCGTCCTCATCCGTCCGTCCATCCATCCGTTTGTATGAGCACTCGCAGTTATTAAGATAAAATGTATTTGTGGTTATTTATGTTATCTATTATTTTTATCTATCATCCTTCACAATCGCAGCAAGATCGGATGAACATATCGGCCGAAAAACCTGTTTAAATTTGTAAAGCAATTCAAGTTCCTAAAAGTATGTAACGGGTATTCTATAGTCGGGATCTCGACTTTAGCCTTTCCGACTAGTTTTGTCTCTCTTTTTCTTAATTTCCCTTACACTCTTGTCTCTGTGTGTCGCCGAGTGTTGCGCTGCCATTAAATAATAAAACAAGAATATTAAATTTATGATAGGTCATTTTTATGCGCCTCGACATAGACCACAGTATGCTACTCTCTTCTTACTCTTTCTCTCTCTTTCTCACTGCCAATCTCTGTCAGTGGCGTCCTCTATCTTTTGCTGGACTGTTTGTTTTTGTTGTGACAGGCGCGACATAACAAACTGCCATCATAAATTAAATGCCACGTCACGGCTTTGTCGGCATTGCTGAATGCTGGCCTGGTCGCCTGGTAGGCGTAGAGGCGTAGAGGCGCAAAGGCGGTCTTGTGGGCGTGGTGTCTGCGCTGAGTTGTTCATTGAGTCTGAGCCAGTTACTCAGTCAGAGTTTGAGTTGAATATCATCGCATGTTCAATGCCCGCAGCACAAAACACTTTAGTGCTATAGAGGCCTTCAAATCGTCCGCCAACAATCCAACACCTGCCAACAAGAACAACAACAACAACAAGAACAGCAACAACAGCACAACAACCACAAGAAAAAGAGCGAAAGCTAAGTAAATCCCACTGGGCGGATACACCGCAGGCAATTTTCTCATTAAGCTTGAGCGCATTTAAATGAAACTGAATTAGTAATGCGAAGAAAGCCAACAGGAGATGACGACGCGACGGCAGCAACATGGCGGCACCTCAGCAACTGTTGCCGTCGCAAGTAGCTGCCGCTGCCACCGTGTTGCTGCCCCCGGGGGCATCCTTCGTCTCCATCGCTGATGGATTCCCCAGAGTCACTCGGTGACTTTGAAAGCGAAATAATTGCCTGCGGGAGCGATGGCAACACACCTGTCGCACAATTCGCAAACCTCGTCAAGGATTTTTATGCTCTCAACGAGGGTATATTCAGTTTGTGCAAATGTATTGAACTGCCAGAAGAATCAACATAATTATCACAGTCGATATATCAATGTCTATATGTTCAAGTAAACAGACAAATCTGAAAGATGTTTCACTGAAAAAAAATACCAATTTCTAAAATTAAGAACATTCATCTAAGATATTTTGTTCTTAAAATAAGATAATTTTAAGACCAAATTACTAAAACTAAGATTATTTATCTATAAAATTTTAAAATCTTAATATTAGAATAAAAATCTTAAATTGCTAGAAAAGTATAAATATATACAATTTCGTGTAAACAAACTGTGGCCTCAGTGTAAGAGCTAGCAGATAAAAATTCAGTGAGTGCAGCCTTACAGTTTCTTAGAGTCTATGCCTTGGGTTTTCCGTAGTCGAGCACGCTTTTCGTAAGCTTCTTAGCTTATTTTTATAAATATTTAGAGCGTGCGCTGAAATGTAGGCAACATCCAAGTGCAAGTCGCGACTCGACGAATGTTGATTTATGCCTGTCAGGCAGATTTGATTCCCCCGCTGAATTAGACCTATTGGCCCTAGACCTATTTTGCATTTGACTTCTAGGCAATATTTATCATTCAGACACTATATTTAGAATGACTCCGTACTGTGTCTGTAATAGATTAAGTTCGTTTTGTCATTTGCCAGAGTTCCCTGCGGGAGACACTGCTGTCATTTCCAGATATATTAAGCGTAAATTATAAAGAGAAGGAAGTCAGATAGAACTAGAGAAAGGAAGAGAAGGGAAATGCGTTATTTAAATTAGCTGCCAGCTCATAAATGCTATCTCTTTGCCTTGGAAATAAGAGTAAAAAATGAAACAAGATAGTATCTAAACAAGGTAATATCCGGTGTAACTTAATTTAAAAGCTTCAAGGTGTATAAAAAATTGTATACACCCTACGCATTTATTATGTTCTTAAGGAAGTATAATATTAAAAATTCAGCGCTTTAACTTAATTTGTTAGTAAACTTTAAACAGCTATCAAAATAAACATAAACTGTTAGACATTTCAGACACTTCAGCTTCCATAAATTTAAGAGCGTTGCCAAAAACGCTTAAAGTTAATGAAGATAATTGATAAAGATAAGGCAATCAGTGGGAATCAGTGGGAAATATATATTAATAAACAAAAAATTAGTTATTGCATGGTATTATCAGATATCTACTTTAACTTATTATTTAAATGCTATTTACTGGTCATCTTTTAAGCATTTTCATAATTATCAGGGGAGATTTGCTAACTTTACAAATTATAATAATATAATTATATACCACTCAAAAATTTAGGGGTAGAATAAACATTTTAAACTCAAGTTTAAATTGTTTATACTTCAAATGAATTTTACATTTCTTTCAAGTACTTTTCAAATTTACTAATGAGAGTTGTTGCCATGCCAATTTGAAGTGTTCCAGAGAAACCCGAAAAAACAATAACCGGAACCAATTAGATTTCCAAATTTATTGCCACAACTGCTTGACAACTTCAACTTATTGAAAATCAGCTTGAGTTTGTTGTGGCTATTTCAAGTCCCATTATTGTTGTTCGGTTGGCAAGCAATTTGACATCAACCAAAAGTCAATTTCGTATGCCATCAACAACACCCAATAAACCCCAAATATACACACACTAAATGAGAGAGAGAGAGAGAGAGAGAGAGTAAGGATAGGGACGAGAGAGAGAGAGAGAGGGAGAGAATCAGAACAAACTTTCTGTGAAGTGTAGTATCCAAGTGACCCCAAAATAGACCATTCAATGCATTGCCAGCTACTTTTGGCGACCTCTCGTTGTCTCTTTCCCCCTTCCTCCCCGCCTTCTACACACACAAACACACACACACACACACACACATACACCAACTCACACTCTGGTCAGCCACAGAGCAAAGTAAAAACGTTTACAACTTTTTAGATTAGATTAGTTTGCTAATAACAATTAGTATTTGTATTTTATGCAGTGCTCAACTTGTGTTGCCTCCTTCTCGCACACTCTCTGTGTCCTCTCTTTCTGCCACTTATTGTTGTCCTTGTTGTTTTTTATTGTCATTAGCAAATGAAGTTAGAACAGAGACTCTGCACGACAATATGTTGGCTATAAAAGTTCAATAGAATTGCTGAAAAAGTTTTTTGGTTCCAGCAACGACTTGTAGATAGATCTATCTATGTAATTTATAATGACTTTATTTTGTTTTTACAGCGATTCAAGTGCTGGTAGCGAACAGATTGAGGCCATCAAATGTGAGACAGAGACGGCAAATGCCATGGATACATCTGAGACAGAATCGACCAAGGATCAACCCGATGCGGACAATATTAAAATGTTTGTTGGACAAGTACCCAAGACTTGGGATGAGGCAAAGTTACGACGGCTGTTCGAACAGTTTGGACGTGTTCATACATTGAATGTGCTGCGCGATAAGGTCACATCAATTAGCCGAGGTGAGTGCCGTGCATACAAATGTTGGGATTAATCAGGTCAGGGGTCACGGGTCACGGGTTAGGTACTAAGTTCGACTCTCAATGAATTTTTACAATACCCATCAATTTGAGGCAACACCCTTTTTAGCCCCACTCTCAATGCTCTGTTGTGAACAACAACATCAACTAATATGATTATGGCCAACACATAAGCATTAAAGCTTACTCCCAGGTGTTGACTTCAGTTTTTCTTATTCTATTTTCTTTTTTTTTTTCTTTTTTGCTCAACTCACCAGGTAATTGACCATAATTGCCACACACCCACACACATGTATGTGTATGTGTGTGTGTTTGTGCGTGCTGGTTTTGGTTAATTCTGTACGGTATTAGAATAATATCCACATTTGCTTGCAAACTTTTATGAAAGGTTGAAATTGTGCGAGTATTATGCATATTTATAGCCTTGCGTGATGTTGATGCTGCCAATGATCGGATGAACATACATACATATATGATTATGAGACTTATGAACACATTAGGCTTATAGCACAACAACAGAGGTGTGTCCTTTTGGCCAGTAAGAGTCATATTTACGTGTGAGTGGCAGCAGCTAAAAGGATTATCCTCAATGCTGTTTGGTTTAGTGAGTGGAATTATAGCACAGTCATAAATGTGTTGGTTATAAATTGAAAAATATTTATATTAAAATATTTTTTTTTAAAGTATTAGTAAATAAAATGAAAATGAATATTGAGAAGATTTTTAATGATGGAAATAAATTTTGAGCATGTTATCAATTTGATTCAATAACTATTTATTTCGCTAAGCATCATTAAATTTAGATCAATCGATTAAATAACATGACTAATCAATGAGTTTCAGACACTTGAATCCGTTACTGAAATATATTCTATCGTTATTTTTATAGATATATGGGCCTAGAAATATCACTGCATTTTTTTATCCGATCATGTTATAGCACATACAATTTTTTCAATACTATATACCACCCCATAATAAATAGTGTGTCCTTATATCATAATATCTGCATGGCTTGCCTGATGCGCTCGTCTCTTGTCCCACAACATTTGCCAATATTCGAATTGCATGATAAATGTATTTCGTATTGAGATCGATTGGTCTTTCAATGCATGATAAGAAGAAACTCTAGAGTTATTGAAAACATAACATAACATAAAGTGCGAGCTATCGATTAATCGTATATGAACGTCCTTGTACCATACGTTTGTGCATTTGTCTATCGATCGTTATTTGTTAAATTTTGTATCGATTTTTGTATCGATTGTTTCGTTCTGTTTCGTTGACAGGGTGCTGTTTTGTCACCTACTATACGCGCAAGGCGGCTCTGCGGGCCCAGGATGCCCTGCACAACATTAAAACCCTGGATGGGGTAAGTAGCATTCACCTAAGTATATCTATTAATTTATCAATATACGTATGTATCTATACTAAGAGATATGTATATGTATGTAGTAATTTGTAGCGGTTTTAGTTGCTCGTTCTATTTGTTTTGTATGTGCATATGTATGTATGTGTTATGTATGTGTATGTATGTGTGCGTTACTTCTTCTTTATATTCTTCCTTTTACTGTAGTTCACCCCATACTGCTTTTTATTAAATAATGCAGCTTGAGAAAGTCAACCGCTTGTGCCTTAAATCGATCGATCGAATGACATACTTTTTCATATATCAAATTTCTAGTAATATATGTAACCAAATACACACACACACACAAGGGGTCTGTTGCTTTGTTGGTGTATGACCAACACAAATGTAATCATCAGTCAATTAGTGGATTCAATTATTAAGGACAATCTCATTGTTAACGTATTAAATGAAGCGTTCAACGCACAAGTAAACACTGTAAATGGGGACTCCATATCAACAACCCCATATATGGTCTTATACACACCCCACCCGTCCCCTGCTTAATTTACATATTCAAATTGTTAATGGAAAATCCATATAGCTGGACATATTGGCTAGCTCTAAAGCTGAAACTGACTGAATCTGAACTTTGGGAGTAACAGGCAAATGACGCCACGTGTGTAATTGTTAAAATAATGACCAATGTTGAGGGCTCTATATATATGCGTTACAATACGATATATGTAGATACATATATGGTATACATATGTACACACAAGCAGCTTTGTTTGTATAAGTAAGTGCCTCAGCTAGTGTGTGGGCATGTCTGATCCTTTAATGCATTTGCCAGGCTACCTGAACAACCACCAGGCTCACTGACATACTATATACTATAGTACTCTCGACCTAGTCGACTTCATCGTCGTCGTCGTCGTCGTTGTACTCTGTGCAAGAGCTACTTAATTTACCTGAAATAATCGATAGGTAAACAGACGTTGAAACGTCGGCATTTTCACACACACACACACACACACACTCCTGTGTGTACATGTGTGTGGAAGCAACTTGTCAACGGCTACAATAAATATTTTGTTTTGAAGTGACCACTTCCCTATATAAAGACAACTGTCATATATGTGTTTGTGTTGTGTGTGTGTGTGTGTGTGTGTGTGGGTTAAGTGCCCTGACAGCTTTTTGGTCAGTTCAGTAGTAGTATTTTTTTATGTCCTGTTATGTGTGGCACGTGTGAAACGAAGCAGTTGGGACTACACTGTAAAAAGAATTTCCGTAGCCGCCTAAAAATATGCAATACTAAATACACGGTGAGATACATTTAATAGAGCGCAGCTGAAAGAATGAGCATTAAATACAAAATAATACATTTCTACATTCTAATATTTTATTATTAAATTAAAATATTAAATTTTCTTATTTAAATAAAACTATTTATAATTATTATTTTATTACAAATTTTATTTAATAATTTTCAATATTAAAGTTTTTGCAACTTTGCGTATTTAATTATTTAAAAATAATTTTCGTCAATTTATTATTTAAATTTTTCTTCAATACTTTAGTCCTATTTAAATAAGAAATACATCATATTTTAATAAAAATTCTATGAATTTTTGAGTTCGAATAAATTTTACTGTTAATTATCGAATTTCTTATATATTTTTTATATTTCTTAGTCACATATAAATTCTGACGAAAATATATAATACTTGTATATCGCTTATTAACAAATTTTTAAATTTGTAGATCATTTCTGGCAGTGTTTTAAGTACGTCAATTGCTAAATTTAAAGCACACTCACTAAAACAAGCAACAATATTTTTATTGCTAATTGTCGAAAATTCTACAACAAATTGGGCAGAGAGATATCCACAAAAAAAATAATGGAAAAAACAAGGAGATAAACACCAATTTGAATGACAATCGTATTAGAGTCCAAATGCCATTTGAGTGAAAAGGGTAACAATTGAAAAATAGATGGGGGGCTTTATTCCGGTAGAAGACAGCTGAAAGGATACAGAAAAAGTACACAAAACATAAATAAAGGATGTGGGGAAGAAGAAGAATACTAGACAGGCCACTTAACTCATTCAACTGTCAATTTTGAATAATAGAGCAGCAAAATGACGCAACAATAATGGGTGAGTGGGTCGATGAGTGGTTGAGAGTGGGATTCGGCTGAAGCAGTGACATTTTCTCGTAATTTGTGCAAAACCTTTTGGCCAATAGGACTAAACTCAGTAGAGATAGGCCGGAAAGGTCTGAGTCCGAGTTCCGAGTCCTTGCCAGGCTACAGAGCATTTTCATTTCATTTGGAATATCAGCACATCAGTCAGCCGGTCAGTCACTCAGTCAGTCAGCCACTCAATCATTCATTCATTCAGACATTCACTTAGTGCACTTTTCTATCGTTCCTCTCGTTTGCTTCTTTTTTTATGGCGTGCCCTTTTTAAGAGTCCTTGCCAAACTCCAAGCAATTGCTGCATTTCTAACATCTTTGTAAGTATTATTATTATCATTTTCTATGCTGTGCTGTCCTGAGACCGAAGGGGCACTCTTAACTGAATGAAAAGTTAATTGAAATCAAAGTAATGGCAACCCGTTGGCAAGTTCTGTCAGCCTGCAAGGCAGACAGAGTCCTTCCTATGCTGTCAGGACAGTGACAGCAACAGCCTTATCAGTTTGCTCAATGAATGTGAAATAAATTAAAATTGTTAAAAGCAGCGCATTGAATTGCAAGTGCTAATGGCCACGTTAATGAAATGGCCGCTTGATTTTCCACACAGCCCTTTTCCGATTGCACACCCGCCCCGTCTGTCAGACCCCGAAGTCATTTCATTAGTTTTATGAACATTTGTTCGCCTTTGCCTTTTGTAACTGCATTCTGGAGGCACTCGAACTTGTTGCATTAGTCGAAATCAAACTAATGAAATCTCCAAAGGTAAAAGTCCAGCAAAAAACTAAAACCCCCACCTAGAAGAAATGACAGGAAACAAGACACACACATGCATGTCCTCTGGCTGAGTCTGAGCCTCAATTGCAATTCAACAGCAGCCGTCTGGCTTGGCATCTATTAAAAAAACAGAAAGGACACAGTTCTAGCTGCTCTTTGCTCTTGTCCTTATTCAAACACATTCTCATTCTCTTTTTTCCCATTCTACCTTTTTATCTCTTTCAGATGCATCATCCCATTCAAATGAAGCCTGCAGATAGTGAGAACAGAAATGGTAAGTTCAATAACAACTACAACAAAGAAAAAAAGAACAGAAATGATATTTTTGCTAACTCTTATACCTGATACACAAGGTATTATGAATTCGTGACAAAGTAGTTTATAAACAAAAGAAAGCTTTTCTAAAATCAAAAAGATAATATATTATTAAAAAAAAAAAAAATATACAAAAAATAAAACTACAATTTTAAATAGTGAATAAATAATCATATATTCTCCACTTCGAATTTAATTGATTATTTTTTTTTTATTATTCAAAATGTTTGTTTTATTTATTTATTTTCTTTTGTCATGTGATTCAATTAAATGTCCAAGGATACGAGTATCTCTCTGTCGTGCTTACTCGGTTTTAGAAATCTTTCTGGTTTTTTGTTGCTTTTCTTGTCTGGCTGATTGCTAAGACTCTTTCGAGTTTTTCAGTTATTCTAATATTTCCCAGTTTTTTTCTATTTTGCTGCTTTTA
Source organism: Drosophila falleni (assembly GCA_035045575.1). NCBI lineage: Eukaryota > Metazoa > Arthropoda > Insecta > Diptera > Drosophilidae > Drosophila > Drosophila falleni. The sequence continues at coordinate 2,167,561 of JAWNOV010000169.1, read as the reverse complement.
CCTTGTGGGCTTAATCACAACTTGTATCGGAGACATGCATGAATAATGCTCCATTGGAAAGGCACAATTGTAGCAAAGGGCCAGGGTGCATGAGAGGGTGTCATTTGAAGCCGGTATTAGTTGGATTTGTGGAGGCCCACTAAATCGATTATAGTTGTCTCTGCCTCTGCCTCTGTCCCTGTCTCTGTTGTGTTTGAAGTCCAAAGTCCTTTTGATTCGCTCTGGATAAATACAATTTCAATAAAAGCACAACTGTATCTACCTCTCACTCACTCTATACGTGTATATATATATTTGAGCCTCGTTTGCCACACACATGCGGGCAAATAAAACTGCAATATATTGTAGGGTAACCACCCTCTCTGATCCCTCCCCGCGCTGTCAACAGTAACTAAAAAGGCAAACACTAAAATAGCAAAGCCAAAGCCACTGAATGCAACAACAACAACAAAAATGCAAACAACTACGACAACAACTGGCAAATAGGTGACAACCCTGGTCAACCAAGCCAACAAGCTTTGCGTTCTGCGAACTGCGCATGGGAATTCCAAAATGAAAATCGAGTTTGAGCCTTTTTTCCCCATTTTGGCCACACGACGCGACTGCAACGCCTCGCTTCCGTTTCCGCTACATATGTGTGTGTGTGTGTGTGTGTGTGTGTGTTGTATTAGTGTATGTGTGTGTTGCTTGCTGCCTTTCGGTTATGAGTTTGGTATTTTCTCTGATTTTTTTTCTAACATTTCGCCTACGAAACGGAAATGTTAAAGGAATCGTTATCGTGTCCTTGTTATCGTTCTTTCTAGTCCTTCCTTATAGGTATTGTGTGTGTAATTGCTTTCCTGTGAGTCGATATTTCTGCATTTTTTATCATTTCAATTGTAACTTTTTTGGAAGTTTAATTAAAGTCAAGGAACACAAAAACTCAAAGTCAAGAGATTGCACTTATCTCTTTTTATTTTCCTACTTATTAAATACACTTCCAAACACGTTTTCTATATCTATTTATCTGTATCTTTAGCTCTGCTTTATCCGCAAACAGAACTCACCAAGCTCTTAAATAATTTGTTGGCATTTTGTGCGTCAAAATAAACGCGTGACAAAAATAAATCACAATTTTTTAACAAGTCAGAAATAGTGGAGAGAAGAATGCTCGACCAAGAAATACCCTGGGTCAAAAATGCGGTTTCTAATTGATGTTTTAATATGAGGAATATCTGAAATATCTATTTTGATATTGACAAACTTTCTAAGTGAGATTTGAAATAGAACTCAGTTCATCATAGCCTTCTGCTTACATTTGCTGTTACAGGGAATTCGTATACGTAACAACACAAATTTTATAGATAATTAAGAATAAAAGAAATTGTCACCGAGCATCACTTGCTGCCTCATTTAGTTTGATGCATTTGTTGTTGGCGCTTAAAACAAATTATAATTATAAATAAATATTTAAAAATACGAATATATTAATGATTTTCGTTAAATTAAGCAACGAGTAATGACATTTGCAACACAATTCATTGTCGAATGCTCGGAAAAGAATATAAATTATTCTCGGCGTGCCAAGTGATTAATTATAACAAGGCATAAAATGAATACTAAATTTAAATAATAAAGTGATTGTAGTGTAAATAATTTGAGTAAATATTGTCATAGTCGGAAGATAAAGTGTTTCAATTTCATTATTAATTATGAAGATGTTATTTGTAAACTGTATTAAATTCAACTTATTGATAGCAGCTAAATATTCTTGTTAGACAAGCTTTACTATATACCATTTAAAAAAATTAACCTAATATAATTTATTCCAATTTGGCAATACCCCTATTAAATAGAGCATAGTTGTTTTTGTAACATTTTCAAATGCCACACACAACATTTCGCACATGCAACAAGTGCAAATGTTGCCTCAATCTGTAGCCTTTCTCTCAGCCACTTCTCAGGGACCCCCTCTCTTCCCTGCCCCTGTTTACCTCCCCCTCCCCCTGTTCACTGTTTTTGCGTGTTGGGCAAAATGTTTTGGCGACACTTGACAAAATGCCAGAAATTCTAAACACTTTTAGCTGTGTTGTCGTTCGTCTTTTGGCTGCCCTTTTGCATGTGTCTTCTCTGCCTTTGAATTTTTCCTCAAATATGCTACTATCTCTTTCTCTCTAGTAGTCAGTATCTTACTCTGTCTAACTGGTTGCAGCAATCATGGCAAATTAATTATTTGATGCAGCAGCAACAAGAGCAGCGTGTAAATTTACGCACATTTATTTATGCAGTTTGAGTTTGTAATTAATGAGTTTATTAATTCGCAAATTGTCAGGCGATGACAGAGGCAAAGTAATTCCATGACGTTGCAACGTCATTGGGGCATGTCCGTCTTCTAAGTGCAACACTTGCTGTAAATTGCGGTATCTTTAGATCTCTGCTTGAGTCAAATGCATTTTCATGTTTGCAATTTGCCAATTTATGTTACATACATATGTACATATATGGCATGCACTTGTATCTGTATCTCATAGATACTTTCAGCTGATTCTACTGCTGCTGGTAGCATTAACACAGTTTGCAATTCGATTTTCTGAATTCTACGGGTCACTCACAGTTGGAAAACAATGCGCTTTTTTATCCGCCTCTCAACTGATTTGAGTCTTTCTTCAATTTTCGCACATTTGTTTCTCGTTTAGCGCCTGACGTGATTCCTTGTTAAGATACAGTATGGCAAGTAGTTATTTTGGCAAAGAAAATAATACACACGCTTGTCTTATATTATTCAAAACAATTTAATGCTAATATTTCTATCTTTTAACTTGTATTAAGAACGAACTTTAACAAAATATTTATTTTTAAAAAAAATAATAATAAAAATATGTGCATTTATTTCTTTGTCATAAAAGTTACTTTACTAACTGTAAGTAATCTTTTTGGATATGCATCTGTTAATAGATCTGTGCACATAAAAAGTTTCTTCGGTTGAACATTTTGTAGTCAAGTTGTTAATTGAATGGGTTTCTCAGTACGTTGGAGCTTAACTTGCCGTTAAATGTGTTAAATATTGAAAAATATGCAAATTGTTTGCATAAGAGCTTACTTTAAGAGCGTGAGAAAGAGATAGCAAGCGTGAGTAGCAGTTTTCTTGTTCTTGTTTCTTGTAAATTATACAAAGTTTTTATATTTTTAATTACAGTGTTAGCTTTTTAAGTAAGGTTATATCTGTAATGTCCCACTACGTTTCACTTATCCAAACATTAAGTAAAAGCAAAGAGTGCAAGCGAGATACAAAAAATGCACAAGTTAAATATCGTTCTTGTTTGTTTTCACAACACTTAAAAAAAAGCTGGGCTTAAAAAAAGTTGAGCAAACTTAGAAAGAGGAAGAAAGAGCGGATAATAAGATGAGCTAAATCACTAAACCAACTGCAAGTATATAAAGAGAAGCAAACAGAGAGAGAAAGAGGCTTAAAATTTGCGTGCATATCTGAATGCAAATTAATAACTATGAATCTGTAAGCACCACTTTTTAATCAACCCGTCGCCAACAACTTCACACACTCTGTAAAACTGCAGCTTAGAGCCAATTAGAAGAGAGCATGTGAGGCAGAGCGGGGAAGAGGCTAAAGACAGACAGTTCATCATCAGCTTGAAAGCAAATATTATATGTAGCAACAACAATGCTGAGTCAGCCCGGCAAAAACAAACTCTCAAACTAAACATAAACAAGCACAAACAACAATGCAGCCAAAGAGCGCAACTAATTGACTTTGACTCAGCCACAAGTGTCAAAGAGCGCGTGCATGAAGCAAGAGAGCGCCAAAACAGCTGTGCAAAGGCAAAGCACAATTGAGAGCGAGCGAGCAGGCAGCGAGCGTGAGAGAGAGCCGCAACCGGCATTAGCAAACTGTTGTTGTGTAGACACAGGCATTGCCAACGGCAAATACAAATGAAATTCAAAGTGCAGCGCAATTGACGATCGGCGAGCGCCAAACAACACATATTGAAAGGGGGACGCCAGCAGCGAAACGATTTCGGATTTTCAGTGTATTCAGCCGCTCGCATTTGTCAAACCGTATTCAATAGAATTTCTAGTTGCCAGTGTTGAGTACCCCACTGTACTCAATTGCCAGTCGGCAGTTGCCAGTTGCCAGTCTATCATCGGCATTCATTCAAGACACGATCGCGCACACCGGAAAGTCGTCGTCGCAGTCGTCGATGTCGATGTCGATGTTTTTGTCGTTAGTCAGTCCCAAAGTAAACAAATGAAAAACTCTTTTAAATTAAATAACTGTCGTTCGAGTGGCAATTGATTGAAAGACGCTCGGGAAATTAACTCTATTTAATTAACAATTAATTGGTATTTGTCAATTGAAAAAGTAACAGAAATTCAATTTCAGCTTGTGTAATAATAAGGAAAAGAATATAAAAATGTGTTTATTGCTTTAAAAAACTATTATTTACTTTTATGGTTAATAAAAAAATGTGAAAATGTGAAAATTTGAAATTCGAAAATATATTTGAGTTGCGTATGCGCGAAAATAAATTAACAATTTTGCTCAGACATTCATTTAGTCAGTCGAATCGAGTCGAGTCGAGTCACTCGAGTATACTCAGTTATTCAGAGACTCAGTTTGGCAATTGCCAAAAAGTAAACAACAATAATATGCAAATCAGCTCGCCATCGTTATTGTCAATATACTTAATAATAAACAATTAAATTCCAAAAAAAAAGATGGAGGGGGAGTGGAGAGAAGTGTAAAAGAGTGAGAAATGTGAATAATTGTGAATAACTGCAACAGAGGCTTGACTCATTCAGCCGGTAATTCTCAATATCTCGGTTTCTCTGACTGTTTAATTGCCGTAAACTGGGCCCTCTCTTTCTTCCCCCCTCCCTGCCACTCTCCACCTCTGCTCACAACAAGCGTTCAACCAGTTTCTATTTCAATTTCCATTCAATTTCGCGAAGACACAGAAATGGCAAATTGAGTTGCAATTAAGTCAGCTGTTTTCTGTTTTTGTTTTGCTTCCATGCTTTTGCTTTCAACTACACTCAGTTATTTTATCTTGTATCTTTGTATCTGTATCTCAGATATTCTAGTTGAGCTCGGTTAGCAAAGCCAAAGCATTTGTGGAATGCCACCAAATGTTGCGCCCAAATGCAATGGAGAAATTTATTTTGTTATTTTTTTATGTTTGCTGCCTTTGCGTGTTGCAAGTGCGTTGCATGCGTACTCGACTTTGTAGTTGTTGCAATTACAATTGCAACTGTTGTTGTTTTTGTTGCTATTGTGGTTGCAGCTGCAGTTTGTCATGTTTGTGGCACAAGACATTTTGTACGCTTCACGTGCGTTAATTGAAATATGTGCATTAATTGCAAATACCATATCAAAGCGAATGAAATATGACTTCGATTCCAAGAGAACTGAAATTATCTCATAACTCAATGCATTGCCTTTGTATTGAACGAGATGTATTTCAGATACATTCTAATGAGATCTCGGCTCAGTAATGAGTTTCATCAAGGGATATTCGTTTACTCTAAGATTCGATTAAAATAAATTGGTAATAATTTGCGATCGTGCAACTGATTGAGAAATGAGAAAAAAAATGGAGGTGATCGAATAGCATTTGTGAAACAATAACTTATTTAGATAATTAAACATTGATAATATATTTTTTTTATGTATTAAAAAAAAAATTAATGTAAATTGAGATTATTAAGCATGGATTATAAAATAAACTTTCGTTTTATAATTCTTAGTTGTAATAGGTCTTCTGGTCTCTAAGTTCTCTCTTTTCTCAAGCAATTCAACAGCTAAACTTATTATTTTCTCATTCTATCTCCATATACATAGAAGTTTTTTAGGTTTAAGCAAATTATGAACATTTTGCAACAATTGAAAATTTCACTTTAGCTAATTAGTCAGTTGTCTGTCTCGTTTTGAGTACAACAATAGTCAGAGTTTATGCAGATTGCCCAAGACGACAGTCAACTCATTTCCTAACCATAATTACCGACAATTCTATAGTTGCAGCATTGTCATCGCTTGAGAATTATGCTAGAATTAAAAGTATTGTCAAAAGAGACTTAGAATACAGACAGACAATGCTGTGAGATTGCCCCCCCAAGAATACTTAACATACATCATTTTTCTTATGGAGAGGAGGTCGAGTTGCCACAATTGGAGTCGCCACATGATTGTGCAATGCAATTCAGAGAGTTCTTAAAATGCAGCAAGTGCTGCTTGCAATGGCAACGAGACGGCAATTAATTGAAGAAATCACGCACTTCGAATCCCAAACCCAGAAAACAGTCATAAATTCTAAAGAATGAGAGAAGAAGAGAGAAGGGGAAGACGACAATTTCTATGGCCACAAATACGGCTAACGGGCTCTATGATCCCAAGCGAGAAACAAAAACAGAAACAGAAATAAGAAAAAATAAGAATTCAATGGCAGGCGACAAGTTTTGCATATTAAAAAGCAAAAGATACAATAAAAAAAAAGAGATTGAATAACAACAAATTGTATGGCAAATTATAATGTGCATGCTCTATGTTACAGTTGTTGTTGTTGTTGTTATTATTGTTGCTTTTTTATAGCTTCTTTCACTCCAATTGCGGACGTCAGTCAGGGGGTGCCTCAATCAGAGAATTTTAATTATTATTTTCAATTATTGAAAATGCTTTTGCGTCTGTTTCAATATACATTTGTTGTCCTTGTCTCTTTGATTTTCTTTTTCTTTAGCATTTCAAGTGATTTTGGGTCTGCTCATCAATGTATCTGTATCTGTATCTGGTAATTAGAGGGCGTTTCAATTGCGGCATATGGCTTTGTTTTAATTACATTTCTTTTTGAGATAAGAAATTGCTGTGGATAAAGGGGGCGTTACGGGCTTGAATTTACTCTTCAGCCCTCATTCTCAATAATTACAAGGTTAGGTTTAGCCTGACTTAAACGCCATGCAAAAGGTCAGCTGACAGCCTCAAATAAGTATCTCGAGTATATGAGTGTAGATACAAAGCATTTCCAAGAGACATGCCTGAAATACAATCGTGTAGAATTGACGCTTTTAGCGGGTAACTGCAAAAGCCACAAGCTGTTAACTGATAAATTAAACAACTGTCGCCGGCCGCTGAAAGGCGAACTCAAAAAAATAAACAAAAATAAATAAATAAATAAAAAATAAGAAAAATAACAAACATAATGCCCACAAAGCTGGCGTTGGCAACGCCAACATGCTAACTCAGGTAGTCCAAGTCTCAAGACTCAGTTTTAGTCTGAGTTTGTGCCAAACTCTTAGATACATAATGTCTGTAAATATCTTTGTACTTATGTACGATATTTATCAGCAAAGCCAATGCAAATGCAATTGCCAAAAGCTCACAATGAAGAGCGCAATTTCAAAAGCAACTATAACTTCTCTTAAATGCCTGCGTGTATCTGTGAGATACTCGTGATCAGGTGGTGATGCTGGTTGTGGCGATCAAACGCTGCTTAGCACGCGTCAGTTGATGACACCAGCAATTTATGGCTTAGATACACTTGACTACCAACAGGGTTGTTCGCTTGAACTCAAAATTATGACACAATACACTTGTAAAGATTTATGAAACCTTGAAAGGTTATTTGAAATATTCCAACATATGTATTTCTACTGATTTTAAGAAACTTTTGGTTTTCCGATATATAAATGCTCCGATTAAAGTTGGAAATTTATTTATAACAGATTGAAAAATAAACACTTTTTATTTGCAGCTTAAATAAATAGATCTAAGATCGTTAAGTATAGAAAATCAATTAAATTAAATTAAAAACTGTTTATTGCATTATGGAAAGTTCTAGATTTTAATAAGCCGTATAAATTAATAGAAATCTTATTAAAAATAAACTTAGAAACATCGATCCTTTTTCCATTGTTTTTATATTTTGAATGATTCATATATAAAATTTTGAAAAAATTATTAATTATCAAGTTTTTAATAGTTTTTGCCGATCTACAACTATTTTCAATAAATTTTTTCACAAATGAATTGCATTTTATGTAAGTTTTTCTAGTGTATTTAATTTTCGCATTGCATTCTTCGAAAATTGATATCTCAGAGTTTTGTCGCAAATGCCATTTAACCAAAATTGAAAAATACCGAAACTACAGGCAACAATAATAATGATAATTTTGTATTCGAACGTTGACGCTGACGTTGACGCTGACGCTGACGTCGCCATGCGGTTGGGCTTTGGGACTGGCACATCGTGAACTGAGTACACAATGGCTAAAGTACATACGAACACAGGCGATACAACAACAGCAACTACTACAACAACTATAGCGACAAAACAAAAAGCTAAACAGCTGAAAAAAAGCGAAAAGTACAAAATAAATAAAACAGAATACAAAATCAAGTAAAATAAACCGCACGACAGAGCGAAACGGCAGCGAAAAAAGCGACGCTAGCAGTTTGTCACTCAATCGCCTAGCAATCAGTCGCGTTTTCGTTTTGGGTTTTGTATCTTACAGATACAAAGATTCATTGAAACGGCGAGACGTGCGCGTTGCCGTTCTGTAATCAGTCTAAAGTCGCTCTTTCAAATTACATCAAACTGCGCACGCGCATCGTAAAGTCAAAAGTGCAAATGTATCTCAGATACAAATGTAACTGTGAGATACTGTGAAATGTTGAAAATGCACAAATGATTATTTCGCTTGTTGCTGTGGAAATTTACATAATTAGCTAATGATAAGAACGTAATTTTATGGTACTGTAAATTCTCGATAAGACACAATTTACAGTTCGTGTTAAAGCAAAAGCAGTCGACTTATTCAGTGCCCACTGTAGTTGTTGATAAAGCTCTATTTACCTGTGCAAATGTGCATTAGCAAACGTGTCGAATGTATTTACATAAATTTTTAGAGTACACAACGTACATCAGCTGATATATTCATAGAACAATAGCTATAGATATATTTAAACCGATTTCCGATACAGTTTGTGTTACGCTTCAGTGCTTCAATGCTGGATTATTTAAGGTGCGCCACAGAATCAAGAGAGAGAGAGAGAGAAGGAGATTGTCATAAGAGGCTTTCAATATGCCGACAATATTTTTGACGATCTCATGGACTCAACATAAGATACCTGAACAATAAGATACTATCTGAAGGTCGGACTACGCCCTATTCACACAACATTTAGTTGGGGGAAAATTATTGTCGCTAGCAACATATGTGCAAATATTGAAAGATGCCAAACAGGCAAACACAACTAGAACAAGTGTCATTAAATTGAAAAAAACATCTATAGGCTGTATCTGTATCTCATTTTAGTTGAAAATCCAAAAGCAAATATGTAAAGTCTATGAATGCCGCCACATTCACGTAATGGATTTCTTGGCGTCAGAGAAAATGAAAATGAATATGAATCACTTTGGCCGCAAACTAAATTCCAATTGAAAATAATCAGTCGTGTTTGTTTTTTTTTTTTTTTGGTCAGGGGGCAAGAAGACACGGTGGCAAGGTAAAGTCGCCCATATGCTTGTCCCGGCCGGCAAACAAACGGAAATTGTCAGTTGTCAATTTTTGTGGATTTAAAACGCAATGCGACAACAACAACAACAAAAAGGTGTGCGGCATATTAAGTACAAAATGTCAACAGCTCGTCAACCCAAAAATACTCATAAATACTCGTATGAGTACTCGTTAGTTCATCTTTGCTCAAATATAAATAACCAAAATTACGGAGAAAATCGTACACATAAGAAAATAAGGGAACCTCAAATTGGCAGACACTGTAGCGAAATGCGTATCGAAAGTCTTTTTATACCCTGTAAAAGTGGTTAAAAGAGGTGTAACGGCTCGAGAAGTAGACGTGTAAAAAAAAAAAAAAAAAAAATAAAAAATTAAAATATTTAAAAAAAAAATAAAAAATTTTTTTTAAAAAAAAAAAAAAAAAAAAAAAAAAAAAAAAAAAAAAAAAAAATAAAATTTAAAAGTTATAAAAAATTATTTATTATAATCAATATAAAGCCATTAATTAATTTATACAATAAAATTTTACTAATTTTGAACCATTTTAAAGTTAAAACTTATCTAAAAAGTATATGTTTAATATTAAAACTATTTCCTCTACTTTTATACAAAATGTAGCTAATTTATTTATATAAATTAAAGCTCTAGCAAAGTCTAACTTAAAATCTGATCTGATAAATTTCAATTAAAGAATTTTGACAACAATATGCGTGTCCGAACCAAAGTTTCTTTCAAGATCTTTCTATTCGAATGATACTAAAATATTTATGTAACTCTCTATAACTCTCTAATTTAACATGCTTCAAATGTTTTAGTTTATAATGCTTTACGCTCTAAATATTTTGATATAAGAGACACTTACCCATGTGTGTTATAGCTCCAACCGGGTTCAGAGTGTAAATGTGAAGTTAATGGAGTTTATGCGATAATTATTATTATTGTAGTTAAGAGGTGAGTTGAAGTACAGGAAATGCTAAAGATAATGTTCAAAGTGCACGTGGAACGTCAAAGGTCAAATGAAAATATGGGCGATAATGAACGTGGAATGAGTTTGTAAAATCCGTCGAAAGTTCTTAACTAAATTATGTGCTTGTAATCGCATCTATTCTAACTGAAATGGAACTGAAACTGAGTCTTATGCAACCTTGCGCTAATTTCAATACTGTTGTTGTTGAATTGTTGGCTGAGTTGACAAATTGGTTAGTTTGAGTGTGCAGCGAAGCGTTAAAAAAATGATTACAAAAAAGGCAATTGCATATGTACGAGTATTAGTATATACTGTATAGTACGCGTATGTATGTGATGTTGTTGCCACATGCTTCATTATAGCATTTTACGATTGCGACAACAGCAGTGGCAAATCAATTTACGAGTACATACGTGTACTTAGCATGTTCCGCATGTTGCAACTTGCAATCAACACACCTGCAACTGGACTCTACCAAAATACTATATGAACTCTCTTTCAATATTTGCACTTTCTTCCAAGAGCTCTACCTACTTACATAGACTCTACTATGTATATTACTTATATAAATGTGTAACCCAACTGCTGAGTTGTTGTTTATTTACGCATATTTTATGTTGTCTATATGTCTATATGTTGACCATGTACAAACAACAACGACAACTACATAAAGAACGGGGCAAAGAGGGGACAGCGGACAGAGCCTGTCAATAGACTGGCAAACGTCAATTTATCTGAGGCACAAAAATATTGAAAATAGACAGCCAGAAAGCAGACAAGTTGAGGAAAGTATGGACAAGAAACAACAAGAAAATAGAAAATAGTTGACATGAAAAATACTTCATTTAGCCAATGTCTCATTGTAAATAAAAATTTGTCTATTCTGCGAAGTCGAAATCAAAGGGGAGTATTTCAAATTCTTCTTCATTTTTTTAGAAATAGAATTGATCAAATTTGTAAGAATTTGTCTTAAATAATATTGTTTTTGATATTGGTTTTAAATATTATTTTATGAATTCTTAATCCATTCCTCTGAAATAACAGAGTTGTTGACTTAGACTTATATAATTTTTTCTTGGAATTTTCAATCGAACTTTCCTTAACTATTTGCAGCTAAAATTTCTTAGACAATTCCATTTCAATTTAAAAGATATCCATATAAGAAATGTTATATTTTTTTACAGTCTACTACAATAACGTAGTTTCAGCTTTCTTTTCTTTGGTATTTGAAAAAAGAAGAAGATGAGCAAAGAATTTCACACATAGTAGAAATAAACCAACTGAAACGACAACTAGTTGTTGTTGTTCTTATTGTTAATAAATAAGCTTAAAATTTCACAATTCACGTTGTTAGATGTAGACAGTTGTCGTCAGTTGTTGTTTAGTTTCGGTTTCAATTTCATGCGATACTTCAAGATACTCCTCCTCCGTCTTCCCCTTCCCACAACAATTTCCATTGTTGTATATAGCACATAGACTTGAGTTATATTGCTATTGTGATTGTATAAACACAGACGTTCGTTTCATTTTTCAACTTTATTTTTCAAGCTGATTAGAGCTCGTCACAGGTGCAAATAGTATAGATCGTTTGTATAAAGAATTTATGGGTAAATACGAGTCTCCAATGTATCCAATGTGCTTATAAGACGTGGCCTGTTATAGATAATTTTAAAATTTTATGTTTCTTTGAAACTGAAGTTTTGCTTTACCGATTGCTATTTTTAAAGCACATATAAATTTTTGAAGTGAAAGTTTATAAGCATTAAATTAATAAAAAGAAGGGTGCCTTAATAAGGCAACAACAATCATTTCATGAGCTGTGTCCTAAATGACATTAAATGCAAAATCAAATAACTGTGCTATGTGATTGTCATAATAAGCTTAATAGCAACTGCAAATATCGTATATCGAATAACGAATAACGAGCAATCGAATGACATGCTCGGCACATTAACGCTCGATATGATGCGATGTGATATGCAACAAATTGAAAGTAAATAAAAAAAATAATAATAATAACAAACGCAGCAGGCAGAAAAGAGAAAAAAGAGGCATAGCGTGAGCGAAAGAGTGAGACAGAAAGAATAATCAAATGAGCTTATTGCTAAAACAAACTGCAGACAGTTCGACAATATGGCAAATTAATTAGTTATACACAAATGGTAGACCATAAAAAATTGTGAAAATCAACAAAAACAATATTAAAAAAATAATAATAATAATAAAAATACAGCAAGCGTTTCGTATTAAAAATATTTGTAAAAAAAATGCATATTGAATTTTTTATGCAACGATTTGTTGCAAATAAAATTCAAATTATGCACAAGTGAATAATTGTGGTATTTTTAATGGCAGCCAACTAAATAAATATATCGATATCGATATCTATATAATCTAGATAGCAACAAAAAGTATTGCTGGTATTTTAATATAGCCCAAGTGGCCCATTAAAAACAAAGTTGCCCTTTTTGTGTTACGTTGTCGAAGTGCTCGTGTGTGTGTGTGAGTGTGTGGCGCCATCTAGCGGCCCATAAATAAAGCACGCTATGAAAAATCCAAATATCATGGAATGCAGCAGTGGCTTAAATAACAACAACGACAGCAACAACAACAAACAACAATAATGGCAGTGTCACTGCGTCCAATATCAACGGAAACGGAAATGGCATTGCTAGCGAGCTACAGCTAGTACAGCGCCCTCTGTTGGCTAAAACAGCGTTAACAACATGTGCAACATCAGAGGCAGCAGCAGCAGCAGTCGTGGCAGCAACAGTCCAACACAACAACAACAAATTGTGCGGCTCCGGCATGTCGCCCCATTCTCCACCTCCGCCCCCGCAGCAGCCCACAAACATGGCCACAAATGGCCATCAGTCGTATCCGGCGATAACGGCAACGTATTGGCTGCCGCCACCAAATCCGGCGCCATATTTAGTTCCAGGTAATTAGTGTTACTTGCAGCTGCACACTCCTCCTAACCATTTCCATCCTAAATTCATTCCCTTTCAATGCCCAGCAACTTTCCAAGTTGCAGTCAAAGTCCTGCTTTCCCCCACCCCTCTACTTTACCCCTGCCACGCCCCTGTCCCTCCTGGTAGTCGGAAATGCGTTGCCTGCCGCCTGCCTCGAAATGTTGCAAATTATATTTTCGTGTTTATTGTAAAGCTCGCGAGGATTACAAAAAAAAAAAAAAAAAAACTTTTGATGCGGGGGCTAAAAAAGGGAAGCTCAACAACGTGGTTCGTGTCGTGTTCACTGTCTATGTGTGTGTGAGTGTGTGTGTGTGTAAAAGTGTGTGTGAGTGTGTCGTGTATTTTATTTCCGTCGGCTGTTGTTGTTTTTCTCATTTGTTTTTGTTTTTTGTTGTTGGCTTTCTGCTTAGCTGCCAAGTGGCAAAATGTTAAGCCAGTGTGTGAAGCTGGGGCTGCAAAAGCTGTAGCATGTGTTTATGTGTGTGGGTGTGTGTGTCTATGTGTGTGAGTACACTGATAAAAAATTTTCTAAAATCAAGATTTTGGTCTCAGAACTAAGATTTTTGGTCTAAAAAATGCGTCAAGAACATAAAATTAAATAAAATAAAAACATAAAGAGAACACATCCTGATTTTAAGAACATTTTATTTAAGACCAAGTTCTTATTTTAAGAGTTAAATGTTCGTATAATTAAAATCAAAAAATTAAATACAAAAAAATTATTTGTTATATTTATAATTTTTTTATTTTCATATTTTGAAATTTTGAAATTTTTTGATGAAGTAATTTTTTAAATCTTGTTTTTATTTGTTACGAGTGGGATTCGAACCGCCTATTATACTTTCCTTACAACTTAAGATTTTTACTATGATATTAGGATTTGAAGATTTTTCAGATTAATAATATTAGTTTTTGGATTTTGATCTTAAAATAATCTTATTTTAAGAACAAAATATTTAAGATGAATGTTCTTGGTTTTAGAAGTTGGTCTTTTTTTCAGTGCATGTGTGTGTGTTGATGTGAGCCCTTGTGTTTCGGGAATCGGTTGCATGCAACGCAGCGGCGCCTCGTTTTTGTATGTAATTTCATTTGCAAACGCCACTTGCTGGCTGCTAATTAAATTTTAGCTTTGTCAGGGGATTTGCACTTTGCATTCAATAGCTAAAAAGAAGGGGGAAAAAGGGTAGATAGGGTGGCTGATATTGTATGTTCTTGTACTCGCCGCTTCACTTATTGTTTTTTCGGTAGTTGCTGTTGTTGTTCTTGTTAAACTGTTGCTTTTGAGCAAGCCAATAACTTGTGGGCTATCAGCGGGTTGTCTTTTCACTCGTATCCTAAAAATGACAGAAAATATTAATCCTTCATGGAAATAACTGAATTTAGAATTCTACAAATTTGTATGTTTCACATATAGATATCGTACTTGTTAAAGCTTCTTAAAGTTCTGTAAAATCTTAAAGCTTGTAAATTAGGAAATAATTAGAAATTTGAACAAGAAAAGCTCAGTGAATCTTTAGGCATCAACGTACTTTAGCACACGTGGGTTTCCTTTTCCAATTTTTGCCGAAAAACCCATTTTTCTAAAACTGATAAACAGGCCACAAACAGTTCTCCTGGTACCCTTTCTTTTTTATGGATGATCTTTTATATCAATCAATCAAATCAATTATTCTACAATTTATTTAATAATTGGATAAAGAAATATGAATATTTGATAAAAATGCAAACGAAATGCACCTGCAATTTAAAAGTCCCCACACCATGTAAAGCCTATTCAAAATTGTTAAATTGTTTGGAGCTGAACCCCTTTTTGCAAAGTACACAACAATAACTAAATGTCGTGGCCGTGCCATGCAAATCAATAAGTTAACGATCTAATCCATTTCCGCTGTTGCGACTTGCATACAGATTACTCCAAATATGTCTAATAAAATCGTAAGTCCCCCCATACGTTATAATATAAGTACTTGGGTTAGCACAATCTGAGAGAGAGAGAGAGAGAGAGAGAAGAGAGAGAAAAACCTCATTTGAGAATCAGTGTTGAGGTTGCATTTTGTGAGGGAAGCAGGCAAGAAATGGGACACAGTTTTCATGTCTTCGACATCGATGTTGAGGTTGTTGTTGTCGTCTAACTAAGCGCATGACTTGCATATTTATGTGCTATTTGCGAAATGAATTGTTTGTTGTCATTTGTATACCCGGTACCGTTATCAGGTACAGAAGTATAACAGTCTTGTGGTATTTGGGTATGACAGACAATCCTTATAAAGTATACATATTTGCTACATTTGTCATAATGTTATGACCTAGGGCAAGAAAAAATTTATTGCACAAATTTAAAAATATTGGAATGCAGAATGAATTTAGAGGCCAAATCATATTCAAAATGACATTTCGCTTCAAAATCGGTTTAGTTTTGATCAAGTTATGACAGTTTAAATTTGGTAAGACTGCGGATATTAGAAGTCCAAATTTTTGTTCAATTTCACATGATTTTTTTTAAATCGAGTTTTGGTCGAAAGTAATAAAATTTGAATGCAAAATGAATATGGTGAGTATTTCACAATCGAGCTCACTCGACACTTCTTACTAGCCGTAATTGTTGTTGTTGTTATAGCTGCTGTGACCAACACAGTTAAGGATGACAAAAAAAATATAGCGACAGGCAGCAAATAACGATAATAAATAAGCAGCAGCAACAGCGTCAAAAGGCAAAAAGGTTATAAATAAATAAAGAAATATTTGAATGAATGAATGAATGAATAACCCTGTGCAAAGCAACAAACAACAACAACAACAATAGCACGAATAACAACAAATGCATACGCTGTTATTTTTAAAGCAATTCGATGCAAGCAGACACGTTCTCTGACAGCAGCAAAACTAATAATTTTATGAGCAGATCAAATGACGAGCAGAGAGACATGAGCGTAGCTAAAAGGGGGGGCTGTAAATGGTTCCAAATGTAAAGGAGAAGGGAACTCTGCTCGACACTCAAAGTCAAAATGGCTGTCAGTCAAAGTGAAGCGTAGCAGACGTTGTGTGTCTGTGTGTGTGTGTTCTGTGTGTGTGTGTGTTACATAAGGTTGTCTGTTTTAGAATTTTGTGGCATGGTATTAAATGTACACACATACATACATATATACGAGAGGGGAGTAACTGCAAGTGCTATTATCGCTATCTCGCTCGCACGCAACGTGCACAAATGTGTTAACATAAATGTAACACGTTTCGCTGTGGCAACAACGAACCACAATCGCAACAACAACACACAACAACAACAATCTATGCACGTTGCCATGTCACGTAGCTGCTTTTGCATGTCAACGGCAGTCGGAGTCAAAAGTCGGGTGACATGGGGGGGGGGGGGGAGGAATCCCCAAAAGATTCTGTCCAGGAAACGAAACTGTCACATTGGCGAGCGTCAAGGAAATTGCCAGGCGACTTCTTACTTCCTCTCCGCTTTCCAAATAATTCTCACAAAATTGTTTTCGCTCCCAGCACACACTGAAATTTATATTAAAATATATATAGATGATTTCTCTGCAACTGATGATGATGATTTGACAGATAGTTTAAGGTTCTAGCACTTTAGTGCTAATTAAAATAACACGCGAGTGTTAAGTGTGCGCAATCGTTAAATTAATTTGACTTCATAGTTTCAAACAAAGCAAAACAAAGTTAAAGTCAAGAGAGAAGTGTCCATGAGTTAAAAAAGATAGCTTAAATTATATGGACTTTGGATTAATCTTAATCAATGTGCTTTTAAAGCAACGATAAATTTATAAAAGCCTTAAGTACTATATTTTAGATATAAATATTATTTATTGGACAAATCACAGCTTTTATATATTTTAAATATAAAGAAATTCTCATTAAATAAATTATTTAATAACTATTAAAAATAACACCCTAAAAATGTACTATAGTAAAAATTATTAACTGACATTTATTAAAAAATTTTTTTATTGATTATATAAAATTATTACAAAATGATAATGAAAACATAAATTTTCTTTTACAAATCTTGTTACATTTCTTATTTTAAATGTTGTCAATACAAATGAAACGTAAATTAAAAATTGGATTAAAGAATTATATAAACATACATTAAGCTTTTACGCTAAAATCTCTGCAATCACAAAATTCGAAATATTTTAGATATTTTGTCAATTTTATTGTTTTTACTTGAATTGACATTCTCGGTCTCAGTTTGCTTGCTGCTAATTTCCTGAACTATTGAAAATTGCACTATACAAGTGCGTACACTACCCTTTGACCTACACACAAATACACACACACACACAGACACATATATACTGACACACACATGTAAGGCAAACGTCAAATGGCAGACAAGTGACCAGAGAATACAAATACGAGAATTCTATGAAAACCCCTTCGAATAAAAACAACAACATTTTTCAGTTGTTTGTTGCTGTCGTTATTGTTGTTGTTGTTGTTGTTTTTGCTGTTGTTGTTGAGTGTGAGCAACAACAACTTTGAATGCGTTACAGTTCAATACAGACCGAGAGAAAGATAGCTAAAGGTAGAGGGGCATTAGGGAGGGGATGAGGATTGAGATAGGCGGGAATTGGTTGCTCGATCGAATGTACGTCCCATAAGAACGAAATTAAATTCTGTCGCGACAATACAACATGCGGAATACGTAATCAATTGCCGACATCGATATAAATGCAAACACACATTGAGTAGATACATTGTAGATACATATGTGCATATATAAAGCTACATGTATATTTAATACATACTTGTATTTGTCACTTTAGATGTAAATGTATCTAAAGTTGCTATCACTGTATATGTAGCTGTATTGATAGCTGCATCTGTTTTAAAGTTGAGTTCGTGCTGTGTCACGATTTTAATCTAAATTTGTAACTGAAAATTAAACTATAACTCTAAGTGTATCTGTGGAATTAGCGATAACTTAAAGCTCAAGCTGTATGTATGTGCTATAAATATTTATAATTTTTTTTTTACATTTTGTGACACGAGTTGAGTTTTTAAATTCTTAGAAATAAAACGATTATCACTCACCCATTTCTATGGTATCTATCTAACGTGCATATATTTACATTGGCATTGAATTGTACATAGAATCCAAAATCCAAAGAACAAAGTAAAGCACCAAACACTTTTTAAACTTTGACATCGATGAGGCAAATGAAAACAGTTCATGCACACTTATTGTCTATTTATCTGAGACAATTGATGTGTATTTTGATAAATGTGTGTGTATCTGTGTGTGTATCTGTGTATCTGTGTGTGTGTTTGCTTAGCAGTCTGCATTGTTGGGCTACTACAACATTAGGCAACTTAAAAGCATTTTGAATTTTGAATATGCAAGTGCCCAATAGCCAATGTCTGAACTGAAATCGTACGGCAGTAAGACCAACGCTCGAGGGACGTATATTTAGCATAGATTCCTAGACTTCGAGAAAGCTTGAGTGTTTGTGTGTATTGCTAACAAATGCTCGGATATGTGTGAGATGGAGATTGCTAATTGAGTTAAGCTGTTAATAAATCTTTGATTTGCTTATATCGAGCTAAGAGAACTGGCCTACAAATTATAACTAAAATTAATATAATAATATTAAACTATTTCTATATAATCAATAAATTAAATTAGTTTCAAGAAATACGTATTGCTCAAATAAATATTAAGGTTCTCACTTTCTGCAAGATTTGTAGAAAGTGAAAATCATTAACTCTCTTCGTATATCAATCTGAAAATATTTAGCTTGTTTAACTCACTTTTAGTTGGCCAATGTAAGTCCAATTAAGTGAAAAAAATAATTTAAAAATGTCCAACGTGAAAAATTAAATTTTTTGAAATCCAATGAAATGGAAAGTGAAATCTGGAAAAGGCCTGATTACATGAATTTTTAATATAAATATATTGTTTATTTTTATATACCATTTTTTAACAGTTCATTAAATATGTGATTTTAATTAATTTTATTACACAAAACTTTTTTCAACTGACAGCATAATAAGATAGGAAATTATCTTTATCCAACGGGTGATTGGTGTATAATGAAAGTTGAAGTGCAAAATACAATTAGTGTAAATAATACCTAATGACTATTGCGTTGCCAACCACTGTGACAAATGTGCAAAAATCATTAAAATCAGCTGTCAGTGTTGGAAAAAGGTCCAATCATCAACCTGATGAGAATTACCCTGTTACTGTGTGTGTAGCATGCCAAAAATAAAAAGAAAATACAAAAATAGAAGGGGCAACTACACCAATGTATCTGACCGGACGGCGACAGTCAAAAGCAATTGAAGGAAGAGCAGGAGAAGAAGGACAACGAAGAGGATTGCCAGCCAGCACGTTTCGATTACGTTGGCAACACTTCCGGCCCGCGAGCGCCACAATTTCCGTAGTACTCGTTGCTGTTGTTGTTGTTGCTAGTTGTTGACTTGTTGTTGCAATAGGCAAACTGCCAGCAGTCTAATGCTGTATTAGGGGCAGGATCTGATGCTGCTCATTTTAGCATTCGCTTGAAGGGTTCATTTGTGTTATGTATGTGTACATATACTCGTATATATATTTTTGTATAGTGTTGACCAGACCGCTTTGACTTTGGCTCATTCAATTACCGCTGCCCGTCAGCTATTCCCATTTCCCTTCCCACCTGCCTCCTCCATTTGATTTTCTCAAGTGCTCAGCTGGCATATTGCCCTGAGCTCAAGATGAGATACTCCTATTCGTATTCGTATCTGAAATGCATATATGCTGAGTCCAGAGCCTCTTCAATGCAAGTCTTTTATTATAATTTAGCTATATATAATTTTCCATTACTTTTTATAGTTATTTATAGTTGAAAAAGCACTTATAATTCGTTGAAATGTATTTCTTTGTTTTCTTTTGTCTCTCAAGTGCTTCAACTTAAAGCATTCAATTCAGAAGCTAATTCATAAGTCAACTGAAATTCATATTTTGCGTTCAAATCTAAATGTACTTTCATTTCTTTAGCTCTGCCGAAAAAGCCATTTATGTTTGGCATGATTAATAAATTAATTGAAATACAAGTTAAGTCAAAAGATCCCATTCAAATTCAAACATATTGCACACAAATTATTTTGCTCACTTGGCTGCATCTGAAGTCGGCCAGAAATTGTGCATTTCATTATTGGAATGCATTTTGACAGCCGGCGAACTTCAAGTTGCTTTTAGAGCTCAAAGTGGCAATCAATTTGAAAAGCTGTTATAATTTTCCATCTATCGGGGTTGTTCTCAGTTTCACACGCAACAGTTTCGCACATTTCTCAATTTGTTGATCTGATGGTGAATTGTGTTCCAAATTCCAACAACTAGCTCCAATAATATATTTGATATAATATAATTAGATAGAAGTTGCTTTGGAAATAATGCATTCATCCATTTTTTGGTTTGTTCTAATATTAAACTCTTTTGGTATTCTAAAATCGAATTCATTCAGAGCCTTATTAATTCGATCGTCTATATCCTCATGTATAACATTGTATTATTATTCTAAAATATGTTTAAGTTGTAAATTGTTAGTTTAAATCAAATAATTATAATATCCTGTAAAATGCTATTGCTTTTTAGGAAATTAGAGTGCAAACTATGACTGCAAATCTGTTAGATACATTGTTTAATCACGTCTTTTGAGTACAATCTTCTTGATAAGTTGTCATCTGATTATTTGTCTCTTGCATTGTTTTTAACGTTGTCTGTTGATGTTGACTTGGGTTTGGCTCGGATTGGATTCTACCTGAAACTGGTTGTGTGACGCACGTGCTGCCTCTTCCTGCTGACTGAGAAGTGAAACAATAAACGTTGCTCTTAACAACCGGCTGCGTATTCATAAGATACATTTGCTTGTTACTTGACGTTGCAAAGTATCTCATGTCATTCCAAGCGACGCCACAGCGCACAGTGGGAGATTTGGCCGACTTAGCGTAGTGATTCGAATAACTGAAAAACCAAAAGATTTTGTCAAAATTTATTTTTATATGCATTTTGACCCAAAAGCCCATAAAAAAAAATATTTAAATTTAAAAAAAAATAATTTAATTTATTAATTTGTTAAATAAAAACATTATGCAGATTTGGTACTCAAATTCGATTCCCCATAATCTGGGTTATCAAAAAACTCTAAAAGAAGATAATTTACTTATGTTTTAAAGTTTTTCACCTTAACTTGATTTTTGAAATGATCAACAGTTATAACAGATGCAGACTTCTGTAGCTAATTTTATTTTACTCAGAAGACGATCCATATTTTCAGATAAACTACTATTTCAACAAACAAATTATTTTCTTTGAATAACATAAATTTAACTTTAATATAAACAAAACAAAAACACGTTGCTAACGATCCAATTTTATTTCGTTTCGCTAGATCGACCAAATCGCCCACTGTGCACCATGCTGCACATTTTAATATTGAGGTGTTCTGCATATTTGCGGCTTTTGGTGGCAGCGTCACGTCAAAAACACTTTGATTGTCAGTCAGCTTTGCAAGTTAGTCAGTCAGTCAGCTAGTTCGTCTGTCTGTATGTCCATCTGTCAATGTAACATTGAGGGAGTCTCACAAAATGTGTTCAAGTTTGTTGCTGACAGTCGTAAATATTTAAGATTTTCTTTCTCTCTTCTCTCTCTCTCTCTCTCTCTCTCTCTTTCGTTGCTCTCTTTACGTTGTAACTTTAACTTCATATTTTTTGCAGCTTTTTGATTTGCCTTAAAATAATTCGCCATGCGCTTTGCATAACAATCAGCAGGGATCCTCATAAAGTCGCTGTGCACTGGCAAAATATAAAATAAAAGCTAATATGGAAGAACGAAAAAGATAAAAAAAAAGGGAGAAAGACAGTACAGTTGGGACATGCCAGGTGATTACTTTGTTGCCCAGTGACTTGCAGTGCAGGGCACAAAAGATTTAATATGCAAATTGTTTTTTTTAAGTTGTTTTAGTTATTATATAATTACATTTAGATAAATATTACAAATATATTTAAATTAATTAAAATATAGAATTGAATACTTGCTTAAACACAAATTTAGAATTTGCTCCGTTATTAGTATTTTAAAAGTACATTTTTCTGATTTTACGGATAAATCTTAAGCTTTTAATCTGACAGATTAACAAAGCATCTTAATACGAAAATTTAATACCTAAAATTCTCAATTTATTTACTCGATTCGCTGAACAAAGCCCAACTTCTTAGCCACGTGCAACATGCGGCATGTTAAGTTTCAATTCAAATGTTGCATAAAACATTGCATCTCTTAACTGAAGGATGCAATTTGCATGATACGTTCAGAGTCAACACATTTGCCGCTTACCGTTTTCAATTATAATATACACACTTGCCACAAGACTCCCAAATTAGCACAGCCTCTCATTTTAGTTGTGGTTGTTGCTTTATCTAAGCGGTTCTTATAGTTATTGCTGTTGTTGTTGTTGTTCTGTTGCTTGTTGTTTGTTGTTCAGATTAAGCGAGTGCGGCAGACTTAATAAATGAAAATGCAATGCACATGTGAAGCCGCCATTTTGAAGTGCCGCATCTGCATATATATATATATATATGTATGTGTGTGTGTTTGTGTATTTTGCACAGGAGCAACTTTTCACATATTTGTATCTGTTTATGCTGTTAAGTAGTTGCTGCTGTTGCTGCTGCCTCAGCTGCATAAATATTTATTGCATATTTTGCAAATGAGTTGCCAAAAGTGTGGAAAAGCATTGTACGCTGAACACAGTGTAATTTGCGAATGGTTTAACATTCATTTGAAACACTTAACGGCCATAATTGCAGGCCGTTTTGCATTTAATAGCTGCATTCGCATATTTTTCCAAATATTAAATTGATTCATTGAGAATAAAATAAAACTGTTTCAGTATATCGATATGCATTTAAAAGATATATTGTAGGTGTTCTACGATATATTTTCCTTAAATGCTTGTCAAATTTTAATAGTCACTATAACCAGCTGTGACCTATATTATTGAGAAAACTCATTAACTAAATTTCACCTTGAGAAAATACCGCAATATAATTTGCTGATGGCATTTAAAGTTCAATTTAAAATGGGTTTTTAATAGAGTTTAAAGTCATAACGTCACTGGCATTTTGGTAAGCTATCAAAATGCAGTAAAAAGTCATCATAACCCATACACAGGCAGACACTCAAACACAAACACATATACAGTTACACTCATTTTCAGTACTCATTTCTTATCTCTGGAGGCGCCACCAAATTCAGTACCCTGACTGGCGAAAGTTTATAGCCTACCCCAAGGGCCCGTTATACGCAACCAAACTTATTGCGGTGCAAAAATTTTATGTTTTAATTCAATTAGGTAGCATGCCACGCCCATTTTTCTTCGGGTTTTTTGTAGTCATGCCCCCATGACGCGACGCATTTAATGCGCACATTTTCGACATTTTAACGGACGGTTTTTTATTCATTTTGTCAGACTTTCACCCACAACATATTTGCATAATTCTGCAATAATTGACAAGCGGAAAATGTTGATGCAGAAACGGAAATTAAAACGGAATTTCAACTAATTTTCCAGGGGAAGGAAAAAAAGAATAAAATACTTCATTCATTAAAAAGTAAATTATATATGGATAATAATGTATAAAAAATATATGAAATTATTCAAATTGTAATAAATATTATGTTGTGGAATTTACAATAAATTTGAGTTTATTTTTAAATAAAAATATATCCATGCAATTTAATTAAAATGTGAAGTAATGTTAAATAAATTTAAAACTAGTCGGCCGGTGCTACAGTCGAGTATACTCGACAGTCGGAGACCCCGTACTTACTATGGAAAAAATTTATAATGACAAAAAACTAAAAATAATTTAGTTAACTTAAATGCAAATATTATCAGGTTTGTTACAATATCTTATAAAACAAAAATGTTTTACATACTAAGACTTAATTTTCGCACGATCGGTCCTATGACAGCTATATGTTATAGTGCTCAGATTTGAACCAACTTTGGTAAGGATGTATAAGACTAACTTATGTGTGTCACCCTAATGCGACTTGCGAGTGATTCGAGCTTCATTGATCCATTTTAATAAGAGTCTGTTTGAGGTAAGCAGGGAACTGAGAGGTCTTACGGAAAAAGTACGCTTGTCAAGGAATAATCCTATCTTAAAATATACTACAATTTATATTCCATTTAGTCCTACTTCTATTCATACTTCTATTAGCATTTGAATTATTTGCCTATATTCGAACTCGTACTTCTTCCTCAGTTTCTTTTTGTTTTTCTTACCCTCTCTACTACTGCTACTATAAATACTACTCCTCCAAGTCTCTCTCCCAGCCCCCGCTCCCAGTCCCCGCTCCCAGTCCCTCTCCCAGGCCCCGCTCCCAGTCCCTCTTCCAGGCCCCGCTCCCAGTCCCTCTTCCAGGCCCCGCTCCCAGTCCCTCTCCCAGGTCCCTCTCCCAGGCCCCTCTCCCAGGCCCCGCTTCCAGTCCCTCTCCCAGGTCCCTCTCCCAGGCCCCGCTCCCAGTCGCTCTCCCAGGCCCCGCTCCCACCCCTCCCAGTCCCTCTCCCAGCTCCCTCCTCCCAGTCCCTCTCCCAGGCCCCGCTCCCAGTCCCTCGCTCCCAGTCCCTCTCCCAGGCCCCGCTCCCAGTCCCTCTTCCAGGCCCCGCTCCCAGTCCCTCTCCAGCCCCTCCCTCCCCCTCCACCCCGCTCCCAGTCCCTCTCCCAGGCCCTCCATCCCCTCCCAGTCCCTCTCCCAGGCCCCGCTCCCAGTCCCTCTCCCAGTCCCTGCTCTCAGTCCCTCTCCCAGGCCCTCTCCCAGTCCCTCTCCCAGTCCCTCTCCCAGGCCCCGCTCCCAGTCCCTCTCCCAGGCCCCGCTCCCAGTCCCTCTCCCAGGCCCCGCTCCCAGGCCCCGCTCCCAGGCCCCGCTCCCCTCCCATCCCTCTCCCAGGCCCCGCTCCCAGTCCCCGCTCCCAGTCCCTCTCCCAGTCCCTCTCCCAGGCCCCGCTCCCAGTCCCTCTCCCAGTCCCTCTCCCAGTCCCTCTTCCAGGCCCCGCTCCCAGTCCCTCTCCCAGGTCCCTCTTCCAGGCCCCGCTCCCAGTCCCTCTCCCAGGCCCCCCTCCCAGTCCCTCTCCCAGGTCCCTCTCCCAGTCCCTCTTCCAGGCCCCGCTCCCAGTCCCTCTCCCAGGTCCCTCTCCCAGTCCCTCTCACAGGCCCCTCTCCCAATCCCTCTCCCAGGCCCCGCTCCCAGTCCCTCTTCCAGGCCCCGCTCCCAATCCCGCTCCCAGGTCCCTCTCACAGGTCCCCCTCCCAGGCCTCGCTCCCAGGCCCCGCTCCCAGTCCCCGCTCCCAGGCCCCGCTCCCAGTCCCCTCTCCCAGGCCCCGCTCCCAGTCCCTCTTCCAGGCCCCGCTCCCAGTCCCTCTCCCAGGTCCCTCTCCCAGTCCCCTCTCCCAGGCCCCGCTTCCAGTCCCTCTCCCAGGTCCCTCTCCCAGGCCCCGCTCCCAGTCGCTCTCCCAGGCCCCGCTCCCACTCCCAGTCCCTCTCCCAGCATACTCGACAATCGGAGACCCCGTAATTACTATGGAAAAAACTTATAATGGAAAAAAACATATGCATATTTTATCAGATTGATTACGATATCTCATAAAACAAATAAGTTTTTCATACTAAGACTTAATTTTTGCCCGATTGGTCCTATGACAGCTATAAACCATGTGAACTAAAGCCGCATTTATGTGGCATTTATTAGCAAAGCGAAAACTCACAATCAAAATCAGAATCAGAATCGGAGCGAAAGCCATTAGCTGCTTGTTCACATATGTTTTTACACATGTATTGTACTTTACATAGATTTGCTGAAGCGCCTGTGGCAATGCTTTGAATAATGTTGCATGCTGTTGCTGTTACTGCCACACCCCCTTCCAAAAACCAACTGCAATTGGCCTGTGGGTGTGTGTGCATGTGTGTGTGTTATACTGATGAGTTTAACAACTGCTTGAGATTCACATATAAGTTAACATATTTATCTCAATCTTTCGCTTACTTCCTCCGTAGTCAAGACATAACAAAGCATTTGATTGCAGCACGAATTAGGAACTACTTTCCAGTAATCCATAAAACTGTTAAAGTACTTACATCTGTTTGTATGTAACACATATTTATGCAAATCTCAAGCACTTGAGGCGTATTTTTCCTTGAAACTATGATTACAATTGTTGTGGTTAATGCATTGACTTTACAGTGGTTGGCATATTTATTTTGACAAAATGTAAAGTTAAATCTACTTATTGAAAATTTTGAATTTATGTCGACGTAGAACTGAATCAAATATTAAAACTTTTTTTTTGGGCTTAAACAAAATATATTTTAATTCTTAAAACAACAACTGCAAATGAATTTTTCAATAATCTCTCTGCTTATATATTTTATAATTTTTTAAAAAACTTTAAATTTTTGCAATTTCCATAGCATACTTATGTGCATATCATTGTGTGTATGCCTTGCATTTGCTATTTAGCTTATAAATATTTGCATAGGCTTAATTTGTTTATGCATAGCAAACATATTGTTGAAATAATTAAAATTCCATTTTCCACAAGCTACGCAACATCTTACAGGGATTTTAAAGCCGATGAAAATGAAATTCAAATTTAATTGTCAAATTAAATTCATGTGGAATCCTTGGCGTAAGCTCACTTTTACAGATAGACCAAGTGCAACTGCAATGAGAAATAAGATAAAAGATCACAGAGATATAAAACTGTGCACATGACAAACTTTTTGCCTTGAAGACGACACATTTTCGGGGCACAAAAGTTGATGTCTCAAGTGTGAAGTGAAAAATGAGAATGAAGGAGAGAAGAGAGAAGACAACACATAAGTGCAGTTTTCCGCCTTTGCCTGTGCCACATAAATCTTAAGACAGTTAACGACATCATATGCCAAGTCTGCGGACTGAACTTACGTTTGGGTTCTTACCCCCAAAAATAATATGCCGCGTGAAGCCAGTGAACTTTATGTGCATTTCATTCTCTGCATAATTGTAGGAAGGAAGAAGATGAATAAAAAGGGGATGGGAATAAGATGCAACTACGAGGACGAACTGTGCGCCACCAGTTGAGGAAACCAATTTGTGGTAATTGTCGTGAAATTGCAATTTCTGCAACTGTAATGGGTGCTGGCGAGCGGGAAAGAGATAGAAGGCGATATGGTCGAGTGAGAAAGGAAGAGCGTGACTTGGTTAAAATGAGGTCGCTCCGTTAAGAAACTGTGACTATTGTGGGACTTTGGGCTGTGGGTTGTGGGTAGCCTGATATGATAAAATGGACATAAAAGTAAATGAATGTTGAGTCATTGGTGCATTAATGATGCACATGAGAATGTCAAGTGCCATTGTGCGTGAAATATCTGTACACTTCTTTGTATTTTATGAACTTAATTTTAAGTGCTGCCCGGGGTTGTAAACTATGTCCAATGACCAAACACCTTTTCCATATATCTTAGCTGAGAGCACAATTTACGACATGTCAGATACATATGTACACGTATGTATGTGAATATAGTTAGATACAAGTACTACCAGATTGTTGCAGATACTCGAACATTACTTGGCTTCACGGCAAAATCACGTGCGCATAAAACTTTCCAATCAGCGACGTTCTGCCAGCTACAAAAGTGGTGCTTAACAAGCTCTCAACATCAGTTGAAGTGGCAACCGAAGCAGTAGAAGCATCGTTGCACCTCTCTCTCTGAGTCAGTTGCAATAAGTTTTTTGTCATACTTTCGTTATCATCGCATTTTTTTTCATTTTCATTTTTTATTTTCTTTTGTGCCCAGCGCAAAGTTGCAACTTGAAATGGCAAATCCATACAATAAATATATAAAATGTTACTTTCTGTGTCACACCTGAACTAACCTCAAATAAATTTTAACACATGTGTCAGGCAGGTGCTAGAGCAAACAAAAGAATTGAACGCACAGCTCTCCATACTCCCATACATTCATATCTATCTATATATGTATATATATTTAGCAAAGGTGTGTGGAGAAACTTTGAGCTCGATAAGACCAGCGGGCAGGCTGAAGCTCTGCTCTAACTGTTCCTGCAACTGAAGTTGAGTACTCTCTCTCTTTCTCTCTCTCTCTCTCTCTCTCTCTCTCTCTCTCTCTCTCTCTCTCTCTCTCTCTCTCTCTCTCCCTTTCTCTCTCGCTTACCAAACCACTGCAAGAGAGACAAAATGCAACAATTTCCAATCACTTCCGTTGCAGCGACACAATTTTCTATATTTATACTTTACGGCAGCAACTGTAGTATAATACAGAGCAAAGAAATCTATTTTTCTTAAATATAAAAACTTGCATACTCTTTCAAGTCTTAAAAGGGGACATTTATAATATTCATTTAATCTTTTTTATGATATTTTATGTAATTTTTCTTATTAATCTCTGACCACCCAATTTGCAATATTCTTATAATCATATCACGGCAAATTTAATTATTTATTTTAAATAACAAAAATCAAACAATATAATCAAATTGTTAAAACAAAATTGACTGATTAAAACTCATTGAAAAATGCATTTTTTTAATTCATTCATGCTTAACCAAAATCAGAGAGTTTAATTATTTAATTTAATTTATGTATTTTATACGCGAATTTAGTCATATAATATAATTAACAAAGATCAAACAATATAATCAAATTGTTAATACAAAATTGACTGATTAAAACGCATTAAAACTACTTTTTTTGTTTCATTCATGCTTAACCAAAATCATAAAATTTAATTATATTTCATTAAAAGTTTATAAAAGCGACGAACTATTCATTTACCAATATACCGCATACTGGCCAATTTAATTAAATTGCAGTTATTTTCTATTAGAAAATTTATTAAAAATTTTCATAATTTGTCAAAATTATTTGTGACATAAAAAATGATGCTCACTTTATTTAAGACGAGTAGTAGAAAATACTGCTAAAGAATAAATGAAATTTATAAAGAAAAAAATACAAATGTAATGACAAGTGTTTACTGCATGCAAATAATAATATTTTACTATTTTTAACAAATACAAAGCCAAAAAAAATAAATAAAAAACTTCAAATCTTTTATCATAGAATTCTAAAATTACAAACAGCTAAACAAAGTGACTAGACGTTCGTTTAGAGTACCAAAGAGTGGTTTGAATGCACGCTTAGTTTGTTTTTTGAAGGAATTGGGAAATGGCAGCCCTTTTACCCATTTTTGCATCGACACCACGTTACGTATACGTACATATGTACGTGTATGTGTGTATTTTGTCTTTTTGCAATGGAAACTTTGGGGGCTTCTCTAAAGTGTTGCAAAATGAAAAGTTTTCATGCGCTTTGTTGTTGCAATGATTCGATTTGTTGCGATTGCGTTTTTAGTCTTTTGCATGTGTGCTCAAAGTTTTTCACTCCAACAACAACAATAACAGAAAATGCAAGAAGAACAACGAGTTGAACACTTGCTATGTGGCAATGGTAAAAAAAGGGTTAAGGAAGCTGCGTATGCGTTTTGTTTCGGGGCCAAGATAAAGCATGCAATTGCCATGCAAAAACTTTCCTCACAAATACTCTACTGGGGCTTTTGGCCAGCACATGTGAGATTCTGTAACTTGGATTTATTGTTGCAGTTTAAAGTTATTTCCTTCAGTTGCAATCTGCGATTTACAGCTGCCACTTGCCAATTGCCAGTACCAGCTGCTTGTCAATTGGCCAGAAAATGACTTTCAAACTGTTAGCAAACTTGACTTCTGATTAATTATGGCTGATAAATTACACATATATCACTCATACGCCCCATGTTAATTCCGTTGCTCTAATGGCTATCAAAACTGGCTGTTTCTATTAACAAAACACACACCACACTCACACAGATTGCGTGCTCAATAAAGAGTCAACAGAGAGTGCATAAAAATATACAGTAAATATTTAACATATGTCGTTGGGAGCAGTTAAAGCTTTGAGCGTTGAGAGCTGTTATGATGTTTTCAAATCCTACTAAATATTTAATGAGCTGAAATTAAATTGCTTAAGCTCTAGCTTTTCGCTGAGCTTTAAATAAAAGTTTTCAACAGCTTAAAAGCAAAAAAAAAAAAATAAAATAATTTTTTTTAATTACAAAAAAAAAAAAAAAAAAAAAAAAAAAAAAAAAATTTTATTTCACATATAAAAAATTTTATAATTATAAAAAATTATTTTTTTTACAAATTTTTAATTTAGATATCAAAACTAGTCAATAACAACATTTAAATTATATAATTAAATATTTCACAAGCAAAGAATTGGCTGCTAAACAGAAAGAATACAACATAAATAGTAAACATACATTACTACTTTAAATAACTACATTAACTAAAATACCGAAGTATTAGTTTCAGGCTAGAAACGTCAAGCGAAATATTATTCAAACTTTTAGCATTGTTATTCAGTTTAATACACTCACTTACACACACTTTTGTGCACAAATTCAAACCAAGAAACTGTTGTTTGTTTCTCCAGTTCTTAATGCGACTTTTATGTTGCTCAATTTGCTCGTTCTGAGGTCGTCGAGCTACCAATGCGTCAGCTCGTCATTCAGTTAACCAACCAACAATTTTACAGTCATGAATGCCGGCAAAAGTCAAGTGCCACACCACCTCCACAAGCACACACACACACACACACACACACAGACTTTATTATGAGTATAGTTATAACTGTAGTGCCAGCTCATTAAGTTGTTCTGGCAAAAACAAAAAAATGAAAATGAGAGAAACACAATAAAAATTGTCGCCATGTTGCTTGCTTGTAAATGTTTCAAACATTTTCCCCCAGTTTGCCTTACACATTTCATAATTATTGTTCTTGTTGTTCTTTGCATTTTATAATTTGTAAATCATTTTTTAACAATTTTATAAAACGAAAAACTTGTTTTTTTTTTTGTTGCATTTGCAGAGCGTAAACTTTTCGTTGGAATGTTGAATAAAAAGTACACGGAAGCCGATGTGAGGCAACTATTCACGGGTCACGGCACCATCGAGGAGTGCACCGTGCTGCGGGATCAGGTTGGCCAAAGCAAGGGCTGTGCATTCGTAACATTCGCAACCAAACAGAATGCCATTGGAGCGATCAAGGTGAGTGTAAATGTTAATTCTCGATCCTGGCAATTTCATGTGCTGTTTAAAGCTTTAACGGTGTCATTGTTACGCTCGATGACTGTGTATGTGTGTGTGAGTGTGTGTGTGTGTGTGTGTGTGTGTGTGTGTGTGTGTGTGTGTGTGTGTGTGTGTGTGTGTGTGTGTGTGAGTGTGTGTTTAAGTATCTGTGTTGGTTGCATCGCAAAACTGTCGCAATGATTAATTGCTGTGGTGGCAAGAGTCGCGCATATAAAACACGACACTCGCCCACAGAGAGTGCAGAATGCTTCATTATAAGATACCCTGTACATGTGAAAGACCATTAATTTTAGTGTAGTTTGATTTAGCAGCATTATCGTTATTATTACTAAAAGTATTAATAGCATAAGCATATAAGCAAATTAATAAAATAAGCTACATGCGTTATAATCGATCCCAAAATATTACAAAATGTATCAAAAAATAAAGCATCAATTTCATTAGCATTAGTAATGATTTAACCATTGAAATAAAAATTGCATAAGCATACAAATTAGCACTTTCATTAACATTTATTTTAGTATAAGCATTAGGATTGGCAAATATCATTATATTTATAAATATCAATGTCACTATTATTATAAATATTATTAGCCTAGCATTACCATTTTCATTAGAATTTGTATAAACATTAAGATTGGTATTAAGATTAGCTTAAGTACCAAACGTTGCATTAGAATTAGCAACAGCTGAAATATTTCACCATTTTTAAACATTTTTTTGATATTTTTGAAAAAAAAAAATAATTATTGGGAATATAATGACCACTTTGTTTATATTTGAAATTTCTAAATATTGTTCTCCTTTGAACCTATTAAACATGGCCCATCTTAAATCTAAATAGCAGGGTATAAACCGCATGCAGCTGTACAACAACAACAACAGCAACAACAACAGCAACAGGAACAGGAAGTAGAAATGCAAGCAAGACGCCGCCGCTGGCAGCGGAAGAAGTCAACGGCAATGCTTTTCAGAAGCAGAGACCAGACCAGATTCCATAGTAAAACCCATTTCCAAACCTGCTACGGTCACATACACACACACATACACACACAAGCTTGCACACACGCACATACCAACACTAATGCAAGTTTTGTGCCGGAAACAGGCAAAATTACAAACTTCCGACAGGCAAACACAAACACATGTAAAGCACACACCAAAAGCATGTGTGGAGAGCGGGATAGATAGAAGAGAAAGGATAGGGAATGGGGAAGAGGGGGAGAAGGGAAAGAGGGGTATGGGCGACTCCAACATGTTGTCTCTGTGTCTGTACATTTCACATAATTTGTCGCCTTTTGCAAGATGAATGTGTTGTGGGCGAGTTGCATTACATACAAATACATACATACAAGCACATACATATAAATAAATTCATAGAGTGTGGTAAAATGTGTGCATGTGTGTGTGTGTGTGATGTGCAATTTTAATGCATTTGAAGTCAAATTACTGAATGCCAAGCACGCACCAAGTAAACGCAATGAGTTGACTTGCCTTGGCCAAATGATTTGGCAAGTAACTAAGCTTTGTTTGATGGCAACCGAGTGCGGGCGGAGAGAGGAAGTGGAAGGGGAAGGGTAAGGGAGGTCTACTGCCAGCGAAGCTGCAAGTCATTGCAGTCCATTGACGCCTGAAAGTATGCAATGCTTGGGCTAAAAGAACGAAATGCATTTAATATTAATGTGCCATGTTTATAACCCCAGCAATTTATTTTACCAGCTAACGCACACAGCGCATCTAGAATAAAACTGTTTGTTTAACAGACTGTTGTTTGTTCTTCTTCTTGTTTTTTTTCTGTTCTAGATAGCTTTTTCTTTTATGCTGAAAGTTAAATGTGAAGAGCAAATGATGATCAAATTTTTCAACACATGCAGATTTCTTTAACGCTTCTCGCTAGTTTGTCAAGTGTATCTTTCAAGTTGAGGATTGTGATTTTTGTTTACTTTTTTCTTAGTTGATTTTCTGGTCATTTAGCTAAGTTTTCAGCTGGACAAACAGTTGAGAGCTCTTATTACTTATAGAGATGCATTAACTTAAAGCAAGAAGAATAAAGTTTTGTTAAAATAAAATCTTACAAAAATGTACACTGCCGAAAAAAAATATTTCCCTGACTTAATATTCTCACTCGGTGGAAATATAAATGCATATAAAATCACTTATTATCAGTTTGAATCAAACTATAAAATGTATAAATTTTTGTTATAGTTCCCATAGTTTTGAATCCTTTCTTAAGTTAGACGTGTTCTATTTTTACAATTCTCAACGAGTTACCGCTACTAGTTTTCCTTATGGTGTCATTTTAAATACGCGTACAACAGCAACTTTGGTGACCTGTTTTAAAACTCGGAAATTTGCCTAATTACTTTGTTGCCAGCAGCAGGAAGAGCAACAACAGCAACAACAACAACAGACAGTAGCAGCAACCACAACAACAGCAGCCGGTCATAAAAGTCGAGCCACAGCCGCAAGAATTATAGTCAATGTAATTAAAGAGCACTTCTGTTCTGGCTGCCAGGACGAACCACGCACTCCCTTCCAGTTCTTTCTCCTTTTCTCCCTTTTGCTCTTGCCATTCTCTGTTCACTCTCTCGGCCCAGTTGCAGCAAACTGTCGGCCACAATTCAGCGGAAGTTGGCGGGACTCGTCGCCTGGTCTCAATGATAAAGTCTACATAAACCGGGAAATGACTAAAGTGGCTTGGGCCCATTCCGGCAATACTCGGAATATGGCTCGGAAACTGCATCTAATGCCCCGCTAAATGTCTGGGCGCGTTTTTGGCCTGGTTTATGTTTAAGTTTACGCCGCGCCAACCAACGCCATTTGTTTGTTTTGTTTTTTGGGCTTAGCAAAAAGGTGTAAATTAAGTCGCTTAGGCAAAAGCGCGAGAGTCGCTTCAATGAGTCGACTTGTGGTTTGTTCACTAGAAGAAACTAAAGGCACAACTGTTGAAACTGCCACCGGAAGCTTTAGACAACTATTGGCCTTGTTGTTGCTGCTAGTTTTGTTGGTGTTGCCTGAGGTCTCAGCTTAAGTGTGCGTCATTATTTTGATGTTGTAAGCCGCCGCCACAGTGGTAATAAAACTTATCAGAACAGCCAAAGTTGCCCTCGTAATGCACCTGTTTTAAGCTGCTCTTAACTTGCCACAGCAGCCAAAACAAATAGCTCACTTTGGTCAGTACATCAATCCAGTTTGATTGGCTTGATAATGTGGCAATTGGATCACATCAGTTCAATAAAATTTTATTAAAATTAGTTTCAATTGAGACTTGACTCAACTTGATTATGGATGAATTTCAACTGGATTGAAAAAATGTTTAGTTATACAACAAATATTTTGATGGTACTCTTTGATATAATTTTGACCTTTTTAATAATATTATGTTACATTTATATTAACTATGTATGTTAAAATGATGAATAGACGTTAAATTATAATTAAAAGAACATTGTTAATTACTTATAAAACGTAGTAGTTAGATTAAGATGAAAGTAGACGAGAGGGGATCATTAAAGATCGGTTTTGAAGTTAAAAATGCGACATAGAAACTTTTAGACCCCGTACTTAAGAAAAGTACAGGGGCCAATTGGGTTTATTTTTAACTTCATTTAAAAACATTATATTATAAAATAAAAAATTGGGTCAGAAAAAATTTTTTTGATCTTTGTTCCACAAATTATTTATTTTTTTTATTAAATTTTTTAAAAATAATAATAAAAGTTTAGCTATATATACATATAAGAAGCATAACAAATTCTTTGTCAGTTTTGTTAACTTATTTAAGGTAGTAATAAATTATTCACAAAGAAAATTGTGAAATTTCTGGTAAAAATAGTTTTATATTAGTTCTAAGTTCTAAAAGCTTCTGCAACTCGTCAATAACTTTATTGTTTTTTTAAACTTGAGTATGCAATACTTAGTTTAATCTAAACTCCCATTATTTTTTGCAGGCTCTACACCAGAGTCAAACAATGGAGGGTTGTTCGGCCCCGTTGGTCGTTAAATTCGCCGACACACAAAAGGAGAAGGACCAAAAGAAGATGCAGCAGTTGCATGCCATTTGTGGCATCAATGCACTAACACAGACGCCAAGTGGCGCTGCTGCTGCCGCTGCCACGCCCACAGCGAATGCGGCAACGGCATTAATTGCCACAGCGCCAACAGCAACACGTCAGAATCCCTCAATGGCAGCTGCCTTGGCCGGAGTGCCGCCAGTGCAGAGCGTAGGCGGAGGAGGAGGAGGAGGAGCACAGACTGCCACACTGGTGACAGTGCCAACGTCGGCGGCATTGAGTGCAACATTGGCGCCAACCCTTCTCGGCAGCAATCCGCATCATCCACAGACTGCGGGGGCAGCAGCCGCTGCTGCAGCTGCAGCGTATCTCAGTGCAACAGATCCGACAGGCGGATTGGGTCCAGCGTCGGCGGCACATTTACAGCTCTATCAGCATATGCAGGCCTATGCAGGACTACATCCGGCTCACTATCTGCAAGGTAAGTGGTACCTCAAAGAGCAATACCTACTTAAGTGATAGGCTAAGTACTCCCAATTCCAAAACGAACCTACAGATCAGTCAGTCCGTTACCCCAACAACAACAACATAAAAAAAGATACATATCAATATATATAAAAAAAAAGTCCACAGTGTTTCTTTCCCTTTCTTAGTGTATACACGCATCTATGTATTTTTCTCTCCTTCGCTCTTTCCCTCTATTCTATTTTCTTTCTTTGTTTATCACACATTTCTTGTTCTTGAAAAAGAAAAACGTAATTATTTCCTTGTCTAAATTTCATGTTAATTGCGCGCACTTTGTGTTTCAAACTTGATTTGTGTCCTTTTTTGTTATTTTTTTTTTTTATAATGCAACCCAAATAATTTAATTGCGTGTTTAGTTTTATCTTTTCGTTGTTCTCCTTATTATTTTACTCGTATATATCTATCAATTTATCTGTTTTGTGCAATTTGTTGTTCCATCGGAATTACAATTATTTAAAGATTAGTTTACTTTGTGTGTGTTGTTTTACGATATCTCTGTGTAGTTCCGAAATTGGCTAAATGAGAAAAGTAAAAAGGAAATGTAGATAAAGGAAATGATTGGCCTCCAATAAAAAAACACTTTGAATGAGCTGTATAGGTTATGCAAAGAATCGACTAGAATACTAGACTAGTTAACGTTTAAATTCATTATATCTGCATTAGATTCAGGAGAAAAAAAGTCTCAGCTTTCTATCGGACTTAAAATAAACATAAATGCAGAATTGATAAAATGATTTATATCATAGTAAAAAATCCTATAATATTCTCAAATAAATAGGCAGATAAATCAAATTCAATAAAAATAATTCAAAAGATTTGTAAAAATCCAAAAATGTCAAAAGGAATGCATAACCATCAATCAATTGCTTTTATTTTCAATACGAGCATCTCATCTCAACAAATATTTAATTTAAATTTCAATTAAATACAGAACTTAAGCCTTAAATCTCCTGCATAAAAATCATTCCAAATATATTAGATAAAACTATTCTTTCTGAGAGAAAAACATAGCTTACATTCTGGGCTAAGCTATATATTTATGCTATATATAAAATTACCATCAGGTGCCTCAGTTTGGTGTTTTTTTTCTGTTTCTCCACAAGATAAATGACTTTAAATATGTTACAAAACTAAGCACCTGTACACAGCAGTCATTTGTTGAGCATTTAAAAAAGTAAACAAGAATTAATGTACAAGTATTTTCCTCTTCTATTCTCTAAACTTGTCCTCGCTTCATTTATAACAAGCGACGACCTCGGATGACACAAAGTCAGCTAGTGACAAGGGGAGAAAGAAGGGAGACTAACAAAGACATGAATAGGAGGAGCAGAAACAGTAACAGTGCCTGCTGTCGGTATCTTTCCTTCAGTCATTTGCAAAGCGACAACTGTCAAATAATTAATTTCAATTTAAGCAACCGAAATTTGCATAAATGTAGAACACAAAACAGAAGAAAATTGAATAAAACAATGTAGCTAAAAGGGGAAAACGACGAGAGGATTTTTTTACTCTTTTTTTTAGTCTGAGAAGCATGATGAATAAAACAAAAATTGTAATAGGATTAAAAGGTGGACAGGCCCAGGCAATGGCCAAGGCAACATGACAAATGCAAAAACCAAAGGCATTGCACAGATTTTGGATTAACACAAACATACAGACGTACTCACAGATACAGATACAGGTACAGATACAGATACAGATACTGTTACAGCTACAGCTACAGTTACAGTAGCAGCTAGAGCGACAGTCACAGTTACAGATGGCAGTATACACTCACACAATGACATGTACGTGGCGTCAATGTGAACGTGTTGCATATGCAACGGCGCTTCATTAGAATGACCAACATGACACGCCCAACTCCGCCTGCTGCTCAACCCCATCCTCTGGGACAGTCGAATCTCACTCAGCCCCTCAGTGTCTGGGCCAGTCTCGACGACGTGAACATTTTGCGCATAACAAATCAAGCACAAGAGCTTCAAGAGCAGAAAAAATCACAGACAACCAAATGTTGAGCGACGCGTGATGTAATCGTAAAAAAAATAGTTGCAGAAAGAAATTTCATTTCGTCTATAGTGACATTTAAATGCACTTCAGGAATTATTTAAAATAAATATTTTAATATTTTAGAGATAACTGTAATCGGATTTTCAGATGCGATACAAAAGTTTTTATCTTAAGAAACGGACTGTGAATTTAATTTTCTAGCTACATAATTATTATGAACTTTATTGGATCTACCAACGAAACAGAATTAATTATAATAAAAACTTTACCTAAGCTATTCAAATCAACAATAAAAAATATCAACTTTACTTAAGCCTTAAAACTTAAAGTAAAAAAGATAATATTTATTTAAATTATAGCTAAATATCTTTTCAAATATCAAGCCCAACTTTGAGCTATGAAAATTTTAGGGATTATAATGGGCATCACTTTTTATATAAGATCTTTTACAAATGTAGACCCACATATTTTAATCAAATTGAATTCTAGTGTAACGTAACAAACTTGCTGCTAGAAACAAGATGCTCTCTCTTTAAGAGCATAGATTGATTGAGGGTGTGGAAGGGAAAACTAGAAAGAGTAAACGACGGTAAGCGGTGACAGAAAGGGCAGATGGTCAGATGGGCAGTTAGAGGCAACTTAGAGCGACGTATGCCACTTGAATAACAAATGACGTTTTTAAATGTCAGCAACGGACTCCGAATGAGTTTCTGAGAATCGTAGTCAAAGTTGGACTTCCCCCCTTTTGGACTTGGACCCCTGATGATGGTCAGCAAATGTATGGGACGTGTCTTTTATGGTGAGCGCACTAAAAACCGTTAAGTGGGCGACCTGTAAACGCTGCTGATTTAACCAATTTGCGTTAAATGTTGAGAGTGGAGAATTTTTGCAGCTTTAGCAAATATGTTGCAAGTTGGGCATTGCACTTGCTAATTATTTAAGAGTTCAAATTGTTTGACAGGATTTGCAAACCTGCAGCATGCGAAACATTTGGCTTAAATGTCTTTGTGTGCGCTTGTTGCATGCAACTTCCGCACACATGTGTGCCACAAGTCTGGCATTTTTTTGGCCTGCAATTTTTATAAGCCATGCCAAGGCCCTGAGGTCGTACTGCATCAAAGAGGCAGGTCGAGTAAACCATAAGAGGAGAACACAAAAAATTGCAAGAGGGTCCTTCTAATACCCAATAGCCCCAGGACTATGACAAGGACGCTGGCATGTAAACAGATGCAAACGAAAGACCAAGACAGGGCACATAGAAAGAGATAAAATGTTGGAGAAGAAAAATATATGAAAGGTGAATTTACCTGGCCGCAGGTGAGCGTACTTAAAGTTTTATTATGCCGACAAAGCCCTGGGGAAAGGGGCGGAGTGTCTTCAGTATAAAACCCATTTGATATATTCAGTTGAAATAATGGCTTTTCTTGCAGTTAACTTGCAGCTCATTCAAAGTAGAAATTATATAAAAATAATGATAAAAATTTAGAAGCAGAGACTTAATGTATGTGCTCATCTATTCGTAGGCATGCCATACACACACACACACATACTCTACACAAAAACACAAATGTGTACACACATATATAAATATTAAACACAATGCCTGGCATTTTATATGTCCCTCTGTTCTATGCTCCACTGTACTCTTATTCCACTCTATTTGTCTATGTTTAGGAGTGTCTTCTCGTTTTGTGTAGCTGCTTGCAAATTAATTTAATATAGTTAACAATCCATTTTCATAATTCAAATGCAACAGCAACAAATACAGCCCTTAATTAATTGAATGCCAGCCACGCCTTTCATTTCGAATTGCATTTTAGCGCCTTTTATTTAAATGAATTTAATTTGATTATATATGTTTTTATATGTCTAACTGCATTTGAAATTGAATTTATATGTCTCCGCATTTTAATGTTTAAATTATTTATAAATATTTATTTTATTTATTTCTATTATTATTATTATTATTATTTATATTATTATTTTGTTTTTCATTATTACAAAATTTTTAATTTCAAAACACTTTTAATTTGTTTGAAAATCTTATGTAAATTGAATTTTTATTTCCTATTATTTTGTTTTATCACACATTTGGCATTTTATATTTTTATTTTATTTTCATTTATTGTTTGCTCTTTTATGTTTATTTTTGTTATGATTTGTATGTTATAAATATTTACATAAATTTACATGAAACAAAAAAATCAAACAAAATTAATTTTTAATTTCTTGTAAATGTAAATAATCCAATTGGGTGTGTGTTTTCTTCTATGTTTTTTATATATAAATATTCGTTGAACATTATTTGGTATGTCTATGATTGACTCTGTGGTCATGTACAAAACAATTCAATCAATCAATCAATCAAATCAATCAACCAACTCAACCAAAACCTTACAACCATAAACCAAAACTCAAAACTGTACAAAATAAAAAAAAAATACAATACAAAAAAAAAATTATGGAAAAATGAAATCAGGACTAAATTTCCACCCACCGGATAACAGTGCCCACCACAGCCAACACGGCCCATCATCCGGCGCTGCCGGCAGCACAACAGCAGCATCTTTATCGGCTGCCAACGCTGCAGCCGCAGCCGCAGCAGCAGCCGCTGTCGCCGGGACAGCACCAGCACCACCATCTATCCCACTTGGCGTCGCCCCATCATCCGCAACCACATCCGTCTACAGCGGCGGGCTCACTGCCACCGGGCATGCTCCTGGCACTGGACTGCTCGCCAGTGCACCCATGTCTATGCAGAATCTGGTAACACTGCTGAGCAATCCACAGCACAGCAGCAGCCTAAGTCACAGCCAACGTCAGCACCATCAACAGCACCACAACAACAACAGCAGCAACAGTCACAGTCACAGCAACAGCAACAACATCATTAGTATCAACAACAACAACAACAACAACAATGCCAACGCCAACAACAACAGCCAACAACGTCAGCTCACAGCTCACAATTATGCCACAAATGCTGGACAACTCGTCACGCATGCGCATCATACGTTGAATTTGGCTCAGTTAATGGGCGTGGCACCGCCTCCGCCTCCAGCAGCAGCCAATCAACAGCTCACATTGAGCGCTCTTTGTAAGTAGTTGCCATGTATTTATGTACGTGTGTATGTGTGTGTCTCTAACTGTAGCGGGTGTGAATGTGTGTGTGTTTGTGTTCCTCTGTAATTAATTCTAATTGTCTGCCATTTTCTTGTGTACTAAAATTAACATTAACATTACATTTTATGGCATAGCATAGCATACCTTAAAGCTGCACCCAAATATACACCCACTTTTTTTTTCAATTCAAAAAGATGCTGCATGAGCCAAGCCCTGCGAAAACAAAATATACTACTAAATACCAAAAACTAATCGCTGAGTCTATAATAAATATATATCCGTAGATAACAAATACCTCCTCAAATTTTAGAAACTACCTATTTGCACCTAATTTACTAGAAAATACCACATTATTCACATAGAAATATACCAAATATTTATTAAAGAAATAATAAATTTATAACAACAAATTCAAAAATTAATTCTGCAACTTAAAATTCATATGCAATTTTAGGTAGTTACCATTTTTTCAACATTAAACGCTTAAAAAACAATTTCAAATGTATGCTACAGGTAAACTTTATCAATCTTATTTATACACTTTATGCCACTGTCCCACAAAAATACCAAAATTATAACAAAAAACTACAAAAACATATTGAAGCGAATTATAAATCTTCAATTCTTTTAAATAACATTTAAATTTCAACATTACTTCAGCGACAAAATACCAAAGCAATCTTCCTTCAATACAGTAACTTTGATAGTCCCCATGCTCCTAGCACCCCTCACAGACTCTTGAACTTGGCATCCATTCCACGGTTACAGCCTATTGTTAATTAAAAACACATGTAGTCATATCTTGTTGGTGTTGCCCTCTGGCAATATTTTCATAGTTTTATTTACCTCACACACTGTCAATAAAAATTTTTATTCAACAACTATAACGAAAACTGTGCAACAATTTTTACAATGTTGCCACAACAAAATGCAAATAAAAACATACAGAACAAAATCAAATCAATGCCATACAGACAAACACAAAACAAATACTACATGAAATTTCGTTGATTGTGTGTTGAAAAAAGAAACAATAATAAAAAAAAAAAATGCAATGGAAATAACTATTTATAGGGTGATGCAGATTTGATACCCTAACAAATAAAGTAGTAGTATTATTCAATGATTGCTTTTATGAATATCTGAAGACCAGAAAACCTCATTTAGTCTTAATATATCAAAAGCTTTATATATTAAAACTAAAGCCCTGATTTAAATTTCGACTGATCGTTTCTAAGGCAATTTATTGAAATAGTTAACTTATTACATATTATCGCAAAATAATATTACCTTCAGCGAGAGTATAGAAAACCAAAACAAGGAATAAGCAGTAATAAATATAAATCCGCTAGTTTCAAAGGTTGATATTGGGTGTTGAAATACTTTTGCAAAAATGTCAAATTTCTAATCAAAATATTTGCAATCCATTCACATCAAAAGCGATTTATGTTACACAGTTGCATATTAAAAAGTTGTAAAGGTGAGAGCTCATAAATTATGAAAAGTTTTAGTTCCGATAGCTAAACGATACAATTAAGTAAATGTCCACTAAATATTTCAGTCCTCTTTAAGCACAGATTGAATAAGATTCAATTTCAGTTATGGTCAATTTGACAATTGCTTTTGATGACACGAGGCTATTTAAAATTAATTGTTTCTCTATGTTATACGCCCAACTAAATATCAAAAATGGTTCCTAAAAAAAAGTTCTTAATTATATTTTCCTTTTGTTGATGTTGATTTTTTCTCATATGTCGAGTGCACACAAAATTGCATGAAATGCAAAACTTTCATTGCGTAACATCGACTCTTCTTTTTGTTTTGTTGTTATTAGTGTGTTAGTAACACAAATGTAAATAACAAAAGAAAACATGAGAAAACGTAATAAATTTTTAGTAGATTAAAAAAATTCCTGCTTTGTACAAAATAAACGTCAGAGGGCTCCACAGAACGAGCCCCAAAAACCGAGGCTCAATTAAAAAAACAGGCAGGCGTCGTTGTAACAAAGGCTAACAAATTTTTTATGATGCACAAAAGGATATAAAATTTAATAATGTAAGGCCAGCAGGCAAACAAAAATAACGCGAAACAAAAACAAAGCGAAGAGCAAAACAAAAAAAAACAATAAGTTCAAAAAAATAATATATTTTTCCCATATGCGTTAACTCAACTCAGCGACCTGGCGCGTTTATTGTTCTCAAATATATATATGTGTGTGTGTGTGTGTGTGGTGTAGTATCTTGCACCCAATTTCTGTAGCTGTCTTTGTATCTGTGTATTGCCATGTAATTTGTATTATATGAAAAAAGCAACAACAACTATTAATTTGTGCAAGAAAAAAGTTTAAATTTTAAGACATTACTTTTGACAATTTTTTAAAATTGCAACAACACTTTTTAGGGTCCGCTAGTGCCGCAGATCCGTATGGAACCACCACTCTGAGTGGATTGACCAATGGAGCCGCAGCAGCAGCCACTTACGGAGCTGCTCAGCCGTTAAATGCCACCGCGTTGCAAGCAGCCGCCGCAGGTGTGGCAGGCAAACAAATTGAGGGTAAGTCTCAGTGCAAAATATTATTGCATACTTTTAGGCGCATATATTAAGTAACCTTTTTCACTTTTTGTTTTGCAGGCCCCGATGGCAGCAATCTGTTTATCTATCATCTACCTCAGGAATTCATTGACACCGATCTCGCATCGACATTTTTGCCCTTCGGCAATGTGCTATCGGCCAAGGTGTTTATCGATAAACAGACCAATCTATCGAAATGCTTTGGCTTCGTCTCCTATGATAATCCGCATTCAGCGAATGCCGCCATTCAGGCGATGCATGGATTTCAGATAGGCACAAAGCGCTTAAAGGTGCAATTGAAACGTTCCAAGGATGCGGCCAAGCCGTACTAAATCAAGGCAAAGATGGGCGAGGCTCACACAGAGACACACACATACACAGAATCAGACAGATAGAAATAGTTAATAGTTAAACATTGTGCCTTCTAAGCAAAAGTTTTGAAACCAAAGGACCAATTACAAAATGTAACTAATGTTAAGCACACACCAAATTAGCAAAAGACGAGGGCGTAATTAGTTGTTCTAATCGTGCACAAAATGCAACAGCCACAACAAATATAATACAAAAAAAAAACCAACCAAAGAAGTAGCTTAAAAGTTGCATCCTTGTTGTAATCACTTTTGCTGAACAATATCTAGTGCGTAATTTTCATTTATTCAAGTGGTCGGCAAACAAAATTTAATAAATTATATTAAAAAAT
The DNA here is from genome assembly GCA_035045575.1 of Drosophila falleni. NCBI lineage: Eukaryota > Metazoa > Arthropoda > Insecta > Diptera > Drosophilidae > Drosophila > Drosophila falleni. Next base: position 2,122,982 of record JAWNOV010000169.1, on the reverse strand, counting down.
TTTAACAAGTAGAATCGTTTAAACTGCAGCTGCGTTGTGGCGCCAAAGTATTTTCAAAGCCAAATAGTTAAGCAAACACAAAAAAAAACTAAATGGAATCAGAAATCAAATAACACAAAAAAACAATTTAGCAAATTAATTTAAAGCTCTTAGTGCTAATATTTAATTTAAAGAAAAATATATAATATTGTTCATGTAGTTTACGGCACAAAACATTCGAAATTCCGTTTTTAGCAAGCATATAATTAAGAAAATGCTTGAAAAAATCAGCTAAAACTATCACAGTTTCACGGGAAAACCTAAACTAATCGAAGAACTAGCATCTAGCTTTGTTAATATTTTACAGATATTTCATGGGTATTGTTTTTCATAGGAAACCCTATTATTGATTTCTTATGTCATCCATACAGTGGCATAATATTATTTAATATTAATAGTTATAAACTATTTGGTTATGATGCAAAGCGTTTCAAGAAGTACTTAAATTAATTTTCAAAAGGAATTCCCATTTAAAAGAAAATTAGAAATAATGTAAAGAAAAATAACAATTAGCATATATTTATAAAAATTAAATGACTTAGACTTTTCAGAGCTTTTTAGTGAGTATTTTAAATGTATACTTTATAAACATTTTAAACATAAAGGCAAAGAATTCATATTTTCAAATAATTTAATAAATATTATGAACAATTATTTTAAATGCCTTTTTATTGGATTCATTGTTGGATCGAACAAAATTTGGTTGGATTCTTTCTATCTTTTAAGTCTGTTTCATTGCATTAAAGTAAGTTAAAAACTTGAAGAGAGTATGACTTAATGTCAATCTATCACTCCATAATGACAAACAAATTTGCATACATTTTAATGCGAATGTTTATCTAAAAATATTCGAATGCAGTTCAAAAAATCTTACTTGAGTGTGCAGTGTTGGTGGGAAGGTAGAAGGAAACTAAAGAACTTTCGCCTTAAGTCCCTGGCAGCCATTGTAAGCAGTTTTCCGAGAGTCTTATCACATTTATGCTATTGTGTATGCATTTTTTATATGCTCTGACAACTCAACTGGCGCTGATAGCCAAAAGCAGTCGGATGAGCTGGCCAACTCGAGGACCATAAATCAAAAACTGCCTGCAGTTTCAATTCCCTTCTCTCCGTTAGCTGCAATGTACAATTCAAATGTTGGCGTTAACGCATGAAATATGCATATGTATGACCTAGGATGTATGAAAAGGATGCAGATGCTGTGCAGATGTGTGGATGCATCGCCATTTTTAAACTCGGTACCCAGAGGGTACTAAAGTATTATAATTTTGTGACAATGTATACATATCTGAGGCAGAGGAACACGTCTTGAACTTTATACACTGATAAAAAAAATGTTCTAAAATTAAGATTTTGGTCTCAGAGAGGGAGAGGGAATGGGAGAGGGGCCTGGGAGATGGACTGGAAGCGGGGCTTGGAGAGGGACTGGGAGGAGTAATGTTAATAGTAGTATTTATAGTAGCAGTAGTAGAGAGGGTAAGAAAAACAAAGAGAAACTGAGGAAGAAGTACGAGTTCGAATATAGAGAAATAATTCAAAGGCTAATAGAAGTTAGAATAGAAGTAGGAATAAATGGAATATAAATTGGAGTATATGTCAAAATAGGATTATTCCTTGACAAGTGTACTTTTTCCGTAAGATCTCTCAGTTCTCTCCTTACAATTCCTAACAATTTAAGATTTTTATTCTTAAATTAAGATTTTTCAGATTAATTATCTTAGTTTTACTAATTTGGTTTTAAAATTTTTTTATTTTTAAAACAAAATATTTAAGATGAATGTTCTTGATTTTAGAAGTTGGACTTTTTTTCAGTGTAGAATACCCAAAGACTTAATCATCATTTTTTTTTTTTTATTTTTTATTTATTCAAAACAACCGCTGCAAAAATATGGGAATCTAAAATTGTACTTTGATTTTTTTCTCGAATTCAATTTGATAGCCAAGTCAAAGTAAGCATTGCTTAAACTCTTTCCGTAATGTGGACGCTGTCAGAGCAGCTTTAGTTTAGTCGAATCTGTAAAGCGAGAAGCATAATCTTGAAAAATAAGAAGAAAATAAATTAACGAAATAAAAATGTCTGACGATGATGATCAACCTGCACCATCGCATCATCGCAAAAAACCTGGACGTCCGCCACCGCCTCAACGACCCGGATCTGTGTCACGTCAATCGGCACCGCCTATACAACCTCGTTTGGTAGGATTGCCGCTGCCGGTTGGTGTTAAAAAGACAAATGTTTTACGGATGGCTGTGCCAAAAAAAAAGACACCAGGAAATGTCACTGATGATGAGGCGCCGTCGACCTCAACTCGGGACTCTCAAACGTTGAAAGTCTCACGTCGAGTTCACGTTAAGCTGCCTGAGAAAGAAAAGGCCGAACCAATCGATGAAAATCAAGAAACCCCAACAAGTCCTCCAACACGATCGGATAAGCTTCTAAAATTCTTAAACAGAAGGAAAACGCCGACAGTCGATGACCCGGATGAATCAAATCAACGAGGCAGTTGGCGTCGCAGACCCAGTCTTCACCGAAATAGTCCCATTGCCAGGATAAAAACATCGGGCATTTCATATACAACCGATGAAGAAGTACGCGATGCTCTAATGGAATTTGCCGTCTTTATCGCATTCCTTTTACTAACTTCGATGGGTAAGTATACCATTCATTAAGACGGAACGTGATTCTTGTTAAGGTCTTTCTACTAAGCTGTTCACATCCACCATTATATAGATTCAGTAAAAATAGTAGGAACAGTCTCTCAGTTTATTATAAGTTTGGCAATTGAGTTAAAACATTAAAAACAAGTGGGAAAGGCTATACCCTAAATCTCGACCATAGGATACCCGTTACTTATTTGAATATATATAAAAGTACTTTAAAGAAATTACTAACAAATAAAAACTATTGCATACTTTTATGTGGATTTATTAATATAATAACCTTATTTGTAACTTAGAATAACTATAAGTCCAGTAGTTCTGAGGTTAAGTGAGATTATAGATTTAATTAAACAATTCCAAAATCTTTGCCCAGAATAGAACATTCTTATGAATAAAAACCTTTCCACTTACTACTTTTAGTCAGACAAACTGTGTCATTTCATTAATACTCGGGTCAAAATATCTCAATTCTAAGACGTACCTTAATCCACAGTTACTCTCTCCGTACGACATTCATATATGTTTTATTTCAACGATACCATGAAGAAGCTATTTACCACACGTGAATTAGTTGTAGCACCGTCAGTGACCGTTTGTTTTGAGAAGTTAATTACCGTGCCGGACTGGTGGGATTATTTGGTATATAATTTTCTGGTTACACTGCATGGCGATATGACGGCCGTCAGTTACGATGGGACGCAAGTAGATGAAGATGAGATAACGACGGCATCTCCGGCAGACACTACTAAGAGTCGTAAGACCCGGAAAAGACGTAACGATGCAACCGATGAAGATGATGATCTTCACTTTAAAAATTTTAACGCAAACCGAACCCATCTGGACGGTCGTATCTTTTTGCATGAGAATCTATTGCTTGGACCGCCTCGTCTTCGACAGATACGTGTTATGAAAGATACTTGCTTTGTGAACGATGCGTTCATACGTTACTTCAACACATGCTATGACTCGTATTCCCCGGGATCAGAAGAAATAAAGCCTGAGCATGGTGGAGCTGCTTTTCGATCAATGAAAGAATTGGACTCGACACCAATTTGGACCGTTCTTAATAATTACAGAACCGGTGGTTATACCGTTAATTTGACCTATGACAAAGAAAAAAACTTAAAAATAATCAATGATCTAAAAGCGAATCATTGGTTGGATCGTGGATCACGTCTATGTCTCGTTGAATTTAATCTTTACAATGAAAATACAGATATTTTCCAGAGCGCCAAGTAAGTGCACTATTTAATCTTCCTTAACATTTAATTATATAAACCCTTTCTAAAGATTGATTGCGGAAATTCCACCTACAGGAGGGGTTTTACCACAGAGTCATCTGCAGACAGTAAAACATTTTTCATTTATAACAGATAAAAGTCTCTTAATGTCAGTTGTCTATATTTTCTGGTATATTATGGTCATATACTATAACATAAATGAGATTCACGAGATACGAAAATCGGGCTTTAAGAAATATTTTCGTAGTCTATTAAATATACTCGACTCCATCATTTTAGTGGTAAGAATATGCAAATATCAAATCTTATTAAATAATCCATATAAAACCTAACAGTTCTGTTATCTGGCATTGTTGTATAATATATGGCATACACTAAAGGTAAAAACTCTGATTAGTCGGGCAAGAGTCGGAGAGGAATATCAAAGTTTGGATACGCTCTGCTTACTGAACACCATTTACGTGGATATGATGGCAATTTTAGCATTTCTTGTCTGGATCAAAATCTTTAAGTTTATCAGTTTCAATAAGACCCTCGTACAATTTACAACAACGTTAAAACGCGTAAGTTTGTTAAATAATGATATCGTTCTTTTCCTCATTTTCCAAATTTAATTTCAGTGCTCCAAGGACTTGGCTGGTTTTAGTCTTATGTTTGGCATTGTATTCTTAGCCTATGCCCAACTGGGTCTATTGCTATTTGGTACAAAGCATCCAGATTTTCGTAATTTTATCACCTCCATTTTGACGATGATGCGCATGATTCTTGGCGACTTTCAATATAATCTTATTGAGCAGGCAAATCGTGTTCTTGGACCCATCTACTTCTTAACCTACATTCTCTTGGTCTTCTTCATTCTATTGGTAAATTGAGTATGCATTTAGAAAGGCTTTAGGCTCTCTAAAAAACTCCTCTTAATTTAGAATATGTTCTTGGCTATCATTATGGAGACATACAACACGGTTAAAAGTGAAATAACTCAAGGTCGTAGCCAACTTGGCAGTTATGTCTATAAGAAATTGGCTGCTTTATTCTATTTTATAACTCACTGTGGACGAAGGCGTCGGAATCAGGATACTATAAATCCCGAGCCGGATAAACAAGAATTCACTGACGATCCAACCGCTGCCGTTCGCCAGGAAACATCCAAAATTCAATTACGCCGGAATATGACTGAATCAGAGTATATATTATTTAGCATTAATGTGATTTTAAATAATTCAGAATAATTTCTTTAGGGGTCAGTACTTTGAGGATGTTCCAAATGAGGTCAATAATAAGGATATGTATCGGTAGGTATTCTGTTATTATGACTGAGAAAGCTTTTAAGGAGCTTTAAAGCTTAATACCCAGAGGGAACAAACTTATGACCATTTATTTGTCCGATCGTATAAACTTTATATATTCTTGAATCCATTTTACCAAACGAATCGCTGTAGACCTGCCCGTCTGTCAGATTGTCTGAAAGTTCAAAATAATTTTGAACATGATAAATAACATTGTTCTGAATATTATGAACTGTAGCTCTCTTAACGCTTCACCTTGTTTTTAGTCTGACCAATCGTGTGTCATTGCTGGAGGAAATTTTGGAACAACTCGTTACCAATATGGATGTCGTCTTGAAGCGCGTGGAGAGAGAAATAAGGAAGCGCAAATAGAGCTAAACTATTTAACTATTGTTCCATTTGATTAAATAAAATGTTAAGCGTTGCAAGAAGTTGCCTTTGTGATTTTTCAGTTGTAAACTTAACCAACATAGTTTCAACAAGGCAAACAATTGAATAAGTGAAAATTAATTAAGTTCAACTCGCACACAACACTGAAAAACAAAGCGACCGCAAAAATCTGGCGCTAATCTCTGCCAAATCTGTTTCTCCCACTCGCTCGCCTTTCCTTCCATCGTCCTCACTGCTATAAGCCTTGTCTACAGCAGCGTAACAGAGTTAAAAACAGGAACCAAAGCGAACGTTGCCGTCAACAAAGCGTTACCAACGAATTAAACTATGTGTTTAGTTATATATTTAGTTTAGTTATACGCTTCCTCGGAGTTGGTGTCCTGTTGCCAAAGGACATATGTGAATGTGGCTGTTTTTGTGTGCTCGGGCACATCATTAGGTAACTGCGAGTGGAACCTGGACTAGAGAACCGCTGTGTTGCGGTTGTGGCACGTGTGTGGCAAGCAGTATTAACTGTGTTGAAAGCAACAGCGAGTAAGAAATATGGAAATAACATTTATGAAATTTGTAAATTAGGTTGGAATACAAAGGAAGCAAAAACTATGATATTCTTATGTAAAATTAACATTCGCAGAACTTAAATTAGCACAATTTTAAATGAGTTCCATTTGGAAATGGTAGCCCTGATTTTTAAGAAGCATTTAAAATATTTTAAATTGTTATATTTCTTAATTATAAATTCGTACCACAATTATTAATTTAAATTGAAAAGTTGCATTGAAAAGACAAATACAAAAGGGAAGGCTTTGTAAATACACAGAGCTTGTCGAGTGCTGTAGCAGACAGGTACAGAAGCAATTGCTACGGGATAACGAGTTGAGCAAGAGAGGAGAGGGGTTCATAATTACTTGTATGCAATACACAAGGGCATGCACATAATAAGTGATGTTATGCTAAGAGATACCCTAATTTACGTTATAAGTAGTGAGTAAATCCAAATTTTAAATCGAGTTTTATATCGAAATAGAAAATTGCCAAAAAAAAAAGTATCGAGTTGTCGATATATCGGAAAATTGTAGATCGAGCTAAAAATATCGAGTTTTCTCAAAAAAAAATCTTTTTAATTTGAAAACGCAATTTTTATTGCAAATTTAAATTTCTTGTATCGTTTTCATGCTTTATATTTTGTATATTATTCATTATTACGATCGTTCAGCAAAAAATTGAACGAGCAAACTCAATTCTACAAATAATTACAAATAACTACGATAAACAATCCCCAATGAGTTGTTGCTTTTTTTTGGAAATCGATTTCATCAATTCGAGAAAATCATCGAGCTAAAGTACTTGATAATCGCTTCCGCGAAAATCGAGTTGTCGATATTTCGATATATTCACTAGTTATAAACATACACACATGCAGGTTTGCTGAAAGCGGTCAAAGAAAAATGACAAAAGTGATGGAGATCTAGAAAAAAAAAGATTAATCGACAAGCGTATGAACATAATACTTAACAATAGTCCATGGATAAACTTTTTTGCTTTCGCCTTGGTCACTTTATGCTGCAGGGTATACAAAATGCTGAACTGCTGATGATTATGGCAACTGGCAACTGGCCAATTGCAGGAATTGTCTGCTGCATCGTCAAGTCAAATATGATGGCCACTTGTGCATTCAATGGGCTTACAATCCACACTCTGCTCTTCTACATTCACGCTCATCCCGAAGGCCAACAACAAACAACAGCAAAAATTCGTTAAGTGTCTGCACACAAGCGAAAGCAAAATGAAATTGAAGCGTAAATATTAAACAGGTAAATATGAAATGAAATGGCAAATATTACAACTGCTTTACTGTTATTTGTACATCATAAATCAACACTTGTTTTAAGATTTATCATATTGAACACATGCTACATTAAAAAGCGAAGTCGAGCTATTCAATAGATGTATGTATGTATGTAATTGCATTGGTACTTGCTCTAAAAAGCAACGTTAAAGTCCCATAAACTCTCTGTTTAAACAAAAAAATTCACAGAAGGCACCATTCTGTAAGCAGCTTAGTTAAAACTGTTATTCAAAGTGCAATACAACAAATGGATAACAGCTAATTAAACTGACCATAAGTTGGCTATTAAATAAACGTACGACTCTTTAACAATGTGTAGGAAAAAAATTAACAATTTGAAAATAAATAAATAAAAAATTGCCTGAAACATAAACAAAAGTCATTCAACTGCAGTTGTAAAACCCCGTAATACCATCAAAGGAACAAAGACAATAATAAATGAATGTATGTATTTTGAATTAATGCATACAGTTTGAAAAAAGAAATTATATCTCATATTACCTTTTCACACTTTTGGAAAACACTACTTTATACTAATTCTGACAAAAATAAGTTGATTAAAAGTTGAAAATAGAGATTAAAAATTTTAAATTTGAACGCAAAATGAATTTACAAATTATGATTTAAAAGGCATTATAGCTTAAAGTTGGTCAAAATCTATTTCCAAATTGCCAAGATTTTGACACATACATATTAGAAGAAATGTACTTACTTTTGCATGTATTTTACTGTAACGATACAAACGTTTTGGTTTTTGATTTTTGGGGAAGAAAAATCGGTAATAGGTTACGATTACGGTAACGGTGCCTGTACTAAAAATTGAACGGTTAGTTTCTGTTAACGGTTTTAAACACTAGTTTTGGTATTATTCTCTATTTTATATTATTTTGCTAAAGCTAAAAATTCAAATTGTTATAAATATTCAAAAGGGTCATTTATTTTCAGTTATATTACCATGTAACACTCTCAAAGATAAAACGACAATTATAATTGTACATATTTGGTATTTATATATTTTAAAGAAATAAATTATATGCTTAACTTGTATAATTAATACTTGTATTTTTAAAAACAGGGTTAATAATTTAATGATGCTGCCTTCTCCTATAAATAGTTGGGCATTTCCACAATTAACACATATATTAAATAAATAGAATGATCATAACGAATGCATATTTGATTTCAAAATGTAGAGTACATATTATATCGCTTACTTGAGAAAATTCTCTCTTCCAGCAACAAAAAACTAATCAAAATGCAAAGAAAATACTTCAATTTACATAGTCAATGTTATATATTAATTTAAAGGTACATCAATTCTCTATTAAATGTAAGAGAAATTTTGTACTAAAGCTAATTAAAATAAAACATGAAAATTAAATTTCAATTCCAACTTAGAACCAACATCATTTTTTGTAACGAAAGTCATTGCATATTTTCGCTAATATCTGTCAATCGGAAAGATCGATTGCTCATATCATTTTATAAATATAGTTCAAATGTTTTTCATGTTTCTTGTTACTTCAATCCGTGCGCGGCTGTGGAAATGCCCTGATTTCTTTCAGATTTTCGAGCAATGATAATGAATGCAGATTTCTTACAAACTAAAACACCTAAGGTAATTTCTTAAATTACGCCATTGGCTCACTTCTCTAATGGCGCTGGGGGCATTAGGGATAACTTCTCAAACTTTGGCATCGTTTGGCCAGGTGTACGCACCTCAATAAACTCGGCATCTGGATTATTTGGAAAGTCGATATTTGCGGCTGCTATGTCGTTAACTGCAATATCATTGGACAAATCAACAGGCACAAACTTCTCATAGATATCAATGTGATTATTCAAATCGTTGCCCGAATCCGGATCCGCTGAATCGCCATCTGAAGTTCCCCACTCATCGATAAAGGTGTCGCTCATTTCAATTGGCACTGCAACAATCTCTTCATCGTCCGAAGACTCAAGCTCTTCACGTTCTCTGTTGAGTTGCCGCAACTGCTCGATAAACTCGAACTGCTCCGTTCCGTCGCCAAAGTTTCCAAGGGTCTCATTACGCGGCATTGTTCCGTCATCTTGAGCGGCGACCAACTGCTTCTGCTTCAGTTCCTCAACCTCCTCTCGCTGCTGATCCTTCATCATGTCGTTCATTATACTCGTCGTATGTCTGTTGTCAGAGCTCTCTGCAATGGAATCCTCGGCAAGTGTTCTTGTTGTTGTTGTTGTGGGTGTAGTTGTGATTGTGCTCTGTATATAATGTATTTGTATGTGCATCAGTATGTGTATGCGTGCATGTGTATGTATATAAATAAATTGAGTAAAATTATATGTATTACTTTGAATTTGCCAATTATTATGAATAGTTTTTTAGTACAAGCCGTCGCAGCATGCAAAAAATTATAATAATTGAAAATTAAACAATACTATATTTTGTTTATCATTTTTAACTTACACCCAAACAGCTCTGCTTCCGTTGCGCTCAATGCTATAACTAAGCCGCTGTTAAGCAAAGCTCTGATTTTTATACACATAATGCTTATGAAAGTGACTTCTTTGGTAGGAAGCTGTTAAGCTGTGCTGTTAAGCTGTTAAGCTACGCTGTTAAAAGTTCGACATTCTGCTGCTAGTTTTCTAAGCTGCTCTTGTTAATTAACAGTGTTCTAGCTCTCTCACTGCTGTTAAGCTGCTTATACGCTCTCTTGCACACTCACACATTCTCGCATCGCTACGCTCATTCACTTAGTATTTAGCTTCTTATTATGCGCTGCCTCACGCATGATTCACCTTCGTTGAATCAAAATCAGCATGCAAAGAGCAAAACGCCCCTCGGGTCTTGTCATTCATATTGTCAATTTGTTTTGTTGGTCACTCGGTCGATCGCTGTAACCGTGACGTCACAAGCTCATTTATTAGTCTCGCTTCTGACAGCTGGCAAAACTAATCATCTGGTCGTCTCTGTGGCAAATTTTACTAAATTCGCAGAATTTCATATTAATAATAAACAAAATGCGCGTTAGTTATTTTTAGTTGCTACGCTCACATATATGTATATGTATAAGTAAATTTGCATACCTAAAGATGATTTAATTACTAAACTTGTTGATGAACAACCTGAAACACTGGGGCAAAAGTCACAAAAACAGTTATACAAAAACTGATTGAGTCACAATTTAATGAGCCTTTCCAGAGAATTTCTTAAGAATTGACTCGGATAACCCAAGATTGCGTATACAACACATAAGTAAGAAATTTTACTTGATTTGTTGACAGTGAACTCTTGCTCAAATGCATTATTTTGTGTAAAAATATGTATCTTATCCTAGAAAAATTAAATCTTTTTAAATAAAGGGAAATTCATTTTATTGTATATTTATTTAATTGTTCTCATAATAAAAAAAGTTTTTAAGATTTTAGATGTAGAGAATTTCATTTTTCGACTACTGTAAGAGATGTCTAAATTGGAAGTACAGTTTTCAATGAGAATGCTCTTTAAAGAAATTTATGAGCTACGCTTGTCGATTTTAGTACACGTATCACTCGTACTCCCTACCCTATCTTTCAAACCCTTCCCTCATATGTATGTAAACATTTTTGCAGTTTAACGCTCTATTTTACGCTGCATATTTTATGTGTGCGTGTGTTTGTTGGAAGCCAATTCATGCTGTTTTTTGCTCATTTCATGCACACTTTGTAAGCACGCACATTGCTTCAGGCAGGCACTGATCCCCCGCCCCCGCACCAACCACTGCCACATCCCCTGACCTCTGGCCTGTGTAACCGGCGCATAAAAAATCCCCTGCACATAACAAATTGAAATGCAAGTGCACAAAGTAATTTTTACAAAGTTATGAAACGCTTTGCTGTCGACATACAAGAAATTTATGCTATTTGCGATAAATGTGGTTTATATACGGCAATTTTAATACATACATGCATATGTATTTTTAATTTTTTTAATAGCGAAATATTAATAAAAAAAATATATATATGTACTTCATGTTTGCATGACGAATATTTGACTGTTTGTGCCAAACGCCAGCCAAATTGCTTAACAACCTTCAACAATTTCACAATATTTCTGCAGACGATTTTTTTCCTCTCAATATTAATATTTATAACCATGAATTTTCAATTCAAATGAGTTTATTCACTGTAGTTTGGGGTGCCAAAACCGCAACTTTCAATATCCGCAAGCGATGAAAAACAGGGAAAAACAAAATCTCTATGTATTCATACAATGCAAATATTAAATACATTTTTGTGACTTTTGCAACAGTTTTTCCGCTTACCCATTTAAATTTTGATAAACAGTACGTGAAAAGCAGTAGATGACAACTTCTGACCAATAAAGTACATAATTTTTAGGTTCATAAATTTTGAATCGTCATTAGTTTTAAAAATTACCTCTTCTAATAAGTTAACTAAGATCCTATTATTTAATATACAGAAATCAAATTTTCAATTTACATTTCGACTCTAAAAATTAAATTTTCTAAAAAACTCACTAAGTTTCTTTAATTAATTATACAGAAGCTATGCAATAAACTATTTTTTTTTAAATCTGATTAAAGGGTATCGTGTAGTCAGTCTACATACTTACTCTTCACTTTATAGTTATGAAGAATAGGAAATGCCTGACAAATCAGAATCGTTAAAATGTTTAAATTTATTTAAGAACTTGTATATTGAATGCGAAACATTGACATGTCAGTTACACTTTAAAGTTGTTCACGCCGAATTGCATATTTTTTATGGTCATTTATTAATTTTGCGTTGATTTATGTCGTACAAAAAAGAAATTAACAAAAAATAAAACGTGAAATGGCGACATGCAAAATGCTCGAAAGTCGCGTGCTCGTCGAATTCGATACAATAAATTCTCATAAATATTGCACGGTCGCATAGAGCCACGCCCACTGGCAGAAGCAACACGCCCAAGACAAGGATTTATGCGCATGCCGCACATGACTTTTAATATAAATTAATTTTTATTATGGCTAAAAGTAATTAATGGACTTGAAAAACCGCATATATGATGCATGTACCGTTAAATTGTTGCAACAACTGTGTGGCATGGTTTGAGGAAAAGCCCATTTATAAAGCAACTGTTAGTGAACGTCTGGCAACCCTGGTCGGTTTGACAGTTACAAATTATCTGAATTACGAGTGTATGAAAATGCTGCAAAAATAGAGTGCAATTTTCTAACCAATTAACTGCATTTTCTATAGATACTTAACACCTTGTAACCTGGTAAAAGCTTAAGAAATATTCATCTACATTTAATTTACAATCTTTTTAAAGCTTATGCTAATATTTATTAACAAGTTCTCATTTATAAGTTTAAATATACTGAAAAATCTATTAAAACAACTGAACCAATAACTTTAAAAGTTCGTTAAAGATCGACTGAAGATAAATTGCTACAAATATTTGACAGAAACTGTATTAAACTTTAATTTAAATAAATTGCACCTTATACTATAGAAAAATTTTTTATTAATTGGTAGCTTGAAAAATTGTTAAAGTAAAAATTTAAACTGTTTCACAGAGATTTAATTATGCAATTATCTATGTATAATTTATAGCACATACAATAATTGCTATAGTTAGAATCCACAATAGTTCCTCATCAGCCAATTTTTTATGTTTTTGGTTTTTATAATGAGAAAATAATTTATTTTTTATTTTCCGTTGACACGTAATAAAATGTATAATTTGTTTGCATTATTAATTTAGACGTAATCGAGTCAATCAAGAGCCATACAAATATACATTAAAAAACATTACAATTCCCACTAATCTATTAAACAAATATTCATATCACAATGTAGTACAAAAACAACAACAAAATATGAAATTAAATGTAAGGAAATCTAATTGGTGAAATAAACATTTTGTCGTGTTAATAAAATATTTATGATTGCAGCGAGCCAACGGTTTATTGGCCTGACCAGACAAATAAACAAAACTTAATTAAGGCAAAAAAGAAAAAAATTAAACAATTGGAAATTAACAAAGGAAAACGCTACTCGACTAAGCGATACCCTCCAGAAAGTTTAAAAATAAATTTACATTGTTGAAGAACTTCAATCTATCATTTCTGCCGCACCGATACAATATTTGAAAATTAAAAAATAATTGGTATAAGAAATATATAAATATAGCCGTAAATTAGATATAATAAACCAAAGCCGGAATCATACCAAGCACCAACCACACCATAGGACTTATAATTAATTAAATCATAATAACAATTAGTTAAAAAATAAAAAAAAACAGGCAAAAAGTATATACAATAAAGTTTTTTTTAACTTTAGTTTTAATGCAAAACTTTATTTGAAAAAAAGGTATTAGAAATTTTCATATATTACAAGTTGACATGTATGTATAGATTCATAGGCGGCTCAATATACAGATTGATCAGTTATATGTATATAGTATGTATATATTTAGACAGTTAGTAGAGCTCTACGAAGTATTCGAATATATATTTATTGGCAAGGCATTTTGTAAGCATTTCCTGGTTAGATTTTCATTTTAGTTGCTTTGGAAACGCTGGTAAAAGCTGTCAAAGTTTTCTTTTTATTGCTTGCTTTTATACCTGAGGTCCATCGATGTCACGGACTTCGTTGTCCCTGGGCTGCTTCTCTAGGGGCTCACGACGATCCTCGTCGGATTCATCAAGTTCGCTGCGTTTCGGAGGCGCCGAAGTGGGGGGTGAAATTTCCGGCTTTGCCTCACCATTATTATTGGTCACGCCCTCGAGAACTTCCTCGCCACTATCCAAGGGTCGCACATTAACCACACGCACCTTGAAAACATTGTTGGTATCCCCATAGACGGTCTCATTGATCTCGACTCTGTGACCATCCACAACCTAAACGAATTTTCATATCTAAATTTAACATTTATTGCCAGACTTTGATGTTGGGTCTTACCTTAACCGTTGAAGTGGTATTGCCATTCTTGGTATCCAAGGGGGTAAGACCTCTCAAGCCAAAGCCAAGTGGAAAGCCAGTTTCAATAGACGAATCCCCAGATCCGGCCTCGGAATCATCTGAACCGACTGTCACGGGCCAAAGACGAGCGCGCAGACGACGGAAAATGTCTGAAAATGTAGGAAAATGTAGAAAAATAAATGCATAAAAAATGTTGTTGTCTGTGGGATAATTTCACGCCAAAACAAACTAGAATGATAATAGAAGGGCAACAAAATTGAAAATGAGGTGGGAGTGTGGCTAAGAGCGGATTGGGAAAGGTGTGGCAACTACAAAGGCACGAGGCACAAGGTACTCTGGGAATTGTCACAGATGTTGCAAAGTGGCAAGTCTGTCTGTCTTGACGACTCCGGATGTCGCTGTTGTCATCTCTATCTGTCTCACTCCCCCATTCACTACCTCTCGCTCTCTATATATCGTCTCTTTGTTGACGCCAGACTCTAGACGCCTTTTGCCTTGCTAATGCGTTTTTCTGTTTAAAATCCTTAATCCGTAAACGCACTAAAAAGCGTTTTCTGTGTCGCCAGCGACTGCTTGCAACAACTAATCCTCTTGCCCCCTGCAACTTGCCCCTTTGCCACACACACAATAATACATTTGCTGCACTTATTTTGCACATTTTCTCATTGGTTCGCTCTTTATTCGTTCTTTTTCTCACTCAACCTTGTCATAAATACTTGACCGCATTGTATTTATCCTCACCCCTAATGTTACAATTCATTTGCTTGTTGCATTCTAATGAGTTTACGAGTGCCACAAATACTTGACATCATTGTGCCACATTGTGCTGCCCTTTGAACTTACTTCAAGGTGCCTTTTAGTTCTTTTACTTCAAGCTGTTTTTCCAAGTTTTTCTTCTTTGGGCCAACTTTAATGCATCATTTGGAATGCCAATTTGACATAGAACAAAAAGTCAACAACTTTTTCGGGTACCCTATAAATCTAACAGAGATGTTAAATATCTTGAATTTCTGTGGAAATTATAGCTGATGGATTTATTGTAGTTGAATTGTAGAAATTAAAACAGTTTGAAATTTTATTTGGAAAATTCAATTACTTCTGTTTTATTATTAATTTATTGGAAATAAAATAAAAAATAAGGTATATTTATATATTTTCGGAATCTTAAACCATTCGCATACTATTCACTACTCATTTCTATTAATTTAAAGCTGAAATAACAGTTTTGATTGTAATTAATTATTTAAGTAAGAAAATTCGTCATCTCTTAAAAGAATTTCACAGAGCATTCGCTTTTTATCATACATTTTCAAGCAATATATGGTAGCAGCAAACATAATGAAAAGTTTTCCCCTTGTTTCTGTTGTTGTCTTTGAGTTGTTATCTTTGTGAAGAAGCTGATGCTGATGCTAAATAAAAGTTTTCATGCATATAAAACGAGGCATTGGCTTAAGAACTTTTACAGCGTATTAGTTAGCAAAAGATTTATGAAGTTTAAGGAGCACATCTTCATCTCTATCTTTATCTTAGTTAAGAAGCATTTTAGAAATGGATTTTTGCACAGCTAACCAAGGCTCAAACTTTTCACTTTTAATGGTCATCCGAGTTTGACCCTCCCTACATCATGCATATACAATATCAATATAAGTCTAGAATATAAGGCTGAAAAAAACTTTGTCTACCCACAAAATTTTTGACATAATATTTTGATAAATTGTTTACATTTTTTTTGCCATGGCTCATGGCGAACTCTTAACTTTGTCTCTTTCTCTCTCTCTCTCTCTTACAAAAGTTGTTAAAAACTCAAACATTACATGTTCATTGTACACACAGACAGAAGTACTATACATTTATATGTATTTGTATGCTCTGCAAAGTATGTTCAGTAATTGGCTTGGCATCTGAAGGCGTCTGTCATGTAATAACCATAATAAATGAAATGTGCATTAAATGCATTCGTACTTTGCACATTCTACATAGTAATTACTCGTAATAACAATTGAAACAATACAATTGTAATTAAATGCAGTTGCATATGCGTCACGTGGCAGCCACAGTGTACTCACCATCGAAAGAGTCAAAGAAGCCAAGGTTAAAGGCCGATGGATTCGGTTGCAGGAATGGATATCCAGCACCTGTATCAATATCGCCCGTATCGATGACGCCCTTAAAGTCATGGAAATCCGTATCGCTTGGTTCGCTTACGGGTCGACGTTGTGGCACGGGTATCACCTCGGCATCATCCTGTGGACTATTACGTGCTGCAAGCAGAAAATAAATAATTCACAATTAATAAAAAATATTTATATTACTCATAATTATAATTAAAAGCACAACTTATAACGAATTCGATTAAAGTATTGCCATAAATTAGCCGCGAAAAGTGCGTGAAATAAGCCAAATCAGCAAACAGTTAACTGAAACCTGAAACCACAAACTGCTGACGTCTTTTTGGTCCTGCTTTTGGCTTCCCTTTGCTTTTCCTATTTACTTTCCCTTTGCACCTTTGTACCACGTTTGGTCGTCATTTGTGCTAATCATTTGGGAGCCTCATTAGCGTTTATTAGAGTTTTCATTTTGCATAATTTTCTGCGCTAAAAATAGCTATATTTATGGGGGGAAAATGTCTTGCCCTTTTGAGCTGACCTTCAGAGCTGTGTACTAACGAAACGCTGATGGAAGACTGTTTATTAAATAATATAGGGACTCCTGGTTTTTCTATGGCTTCATTATAATTATTATATATTATTTAAAAAAAATTGTATTTATGAAAAAAAACAATCTCAAATAATTGCGATATTTATTTGTAGAATTTAATTATAATTTTAATTAAACATAATATGCCACTAGATCATATTGAATTTCTTGTATCTAAAAAATATGCAATAAATGAATTATCTTTTATTATTGTACCAACCTTTTTTATAACGTAATTTAACCATTTTCATGTTATCACAATATTAATTGCAATTTAATAGCCAACTCTTAAATACCTTTATTGACAATATCATACAACTATTAAACAGACTTGTGACCCAAGATTGCTTACATTTATTTAATCATAAAAAAGTGAAATTGTAATTGCTGGAGAATCACCTAACTGCTGCAGATTGAATACTGCTTCCACTAACTGGGCCAAGACTCTATTAAGATCTATTTCACCATTTTCACAACTACAAAAACAAATTAAGTGAAGAAATAAACAACACAACTTGGGTTTGCCACCCGGAGTCGTCGTATCGTTGGGGGCAAAATACAGACTGGCTGCCTAGATGGATGAATGTGTCCCCTCTTGGCCATGCTGCAGTTCATAAATCTCGACAGCTGAGAGTGACAGCGTACAACAAGTGGCAGGACAGCAAATAAAAAAGGCAAGTTCAACTAACGATGTTAAAAATAAGTCAAGCAGAGTCGGGACTTGACTTGGACTGAAATGTGAAAGGAAATGTGAAAAGTGTAAGAGTTTTTCATTTTGCGTAAAATGCGTACGTAAAAATGCAAAATGTAACGTGACACCTGGGGTGTATCGCCCTCTTCACTCTCCCTCCTCATTGGCCCTTCCCTTTATCATGTGGTATGTCAGGCCCCCTTAAACATTCGCTTTTTTAAGCCGATTTATGAGAAATATACACGGCACTCGCAATATGTTTGGTTTAAAAAAGTATGTACCGCTATGTACTGCATATTCTATGTATGTATGAGTGTATAACTGAGGTCGTCTGCAACGATCAAATGTGAATTGGAGCAGTGCAACAGCAGCAGCAACTGCAGAAACAGCAACAGAAACAGCCACAGCAACAGCAACAGAATCGAGACAAAAACAAAGTGGACGGGGTCGCATATGAATGTCATTTACAAGTGCAAATATTTACCTTTTGTGGCACACACGAAAGTGGGCTACAAGCTGGCAAATATGCAGCGTGGATATTTATATTTATATGCATATGTACAGCAAATATGCATGTGATAAATCTGTACAAGGAGACGACTTCCAAATGAGCTACAATTCATTCAACTCGAAAAAAAAAAACAAAATAAACACAAAAAAAAAAAACCCTCACCCCCCCCCAAATCCAACAAAAAAAACTATATATTATATATATTTTTTTAATAGGAAAATTTAAAGCAATAGCAACTCAGTTGTTAAACAACTAAACATAAGAATTTTTAACATGCTACTTAAAAAACAGAATTTAACTGTTCTACCATGTCGTTCTTTCAAATAATATTCCACATTTAACTAGAGTACAGCTGATCAAAAAATCAACTAGTCTGTTGTCCTATATCACATTTCATGGTTTTATGTAGCTGCTGTTGGTATCGTGGCAGATTGTGCAAACCAAATTGAAACGTGTTTGAGAGTGCCAAGAATATTTTGAAAAGGAAAATGTGCAGCTTCGAAAAATCACACACAACTCTACAAAATAAATACTGAAGGTTTCAAACCCCTAACAGACGTGCCTTCCAAGCCCATTCGAAAATAGAAGGCGTTATTAATCATGCGAACGCTATAGAAAACAGAAGTAGCCCGTAATGAAAACATCTACATGGCATATTCATTAATTTTCCAATAATTAAGTCCTGTCCAGAAAACCGTGGGCGGGGGATTTAAGGGTAGGTTCAGTTGGTTTATTGTTCCCCTGACTGAATTATGAAATTAATAAAAGCAGTTGGCAGTTTGGCTTTGTGTTACAAAATTTTCCGCAACACGCTGCGCTTTTGTTCTAAACACAACGAATTTGTTGCTAATTATGTAGGGTTAACTGTATGTTGGGGCGTTTTTGGGCACCCAGGATAAAGGGGGCGTGGTTTTTGGCTGTTGGCCTGTTGCTGCCTTCCAGTCTCTTTTTTTTTTGCTGAGGCGCCACAAATAAAATCACTTGGCCTGCGTTTTATGGTGCTAATTGCCAACAGGCAAAGGGCCGTCTGGTTAAGATTGGAGCCCAATTCTGGGAGGGCACAGACTGCGTCAATTAATTAACATAATTGTACAATTTTGCATAATTTAGTATAATGCGATTGCTTTTATATTTTCCTGGGTTGACTTTTGACTGAAATTTTTGTTTCTTAAAAAAGTTAAATAATTCCAGTGAAAAGACTTTTTAAAAGTGAAATAAAAATAAATATAAATATTTAAAAATTATGTATTGCATTTCTTTTTAAATTAAAAACTTGTATTTTTAAATTTAACGTAAATTTTGTTTACTTTTTTTATGTGATAAAAATATATCAGAAGATGTTAGTTGTAAATATTTTCAAGTTGAGTTCAAAATTTTCAACAAAATAACGTCAAAACTTTTATGAATTAATAACACAGTCTGCAACGATCTGAAAATAATCAACTTTTATTTAACTGTGAGTTCAAGCTTAAATTTTTTCACTTTCAAACACGGATTTTAATATTTTTTCCACGTTTAAAAGGAAAAAATGCAATCCTGATTATAAAAAGATTTCGCAGAAACATTTAGTAACTTGCAGCTAGACAGCGATTTGAGAGATTTACATATCCAACTAACTTACCAACTGCAGCTGCAGATGCAGCTCTTCACTCAACTCCAATCATAATTACTTGGCAACTTGTGGCTGCCTAAGTTCCCCAAGGGAGAAGAGGAAGGTCCCTGCCTCGTGCCGTTGCAACTATTGTGGCAACTTTTTACATTAACCAAAGTGCCGGCTATTAAAAATTCATTAATCGCACGCAACTGAAAAGTAAAACACCTCATAAAAACACGAGCAATTGGGCACTCGTAGAGAGTACTCGACTTGCAAATACCCTGTCTATAGATATTTTAAATATTTTATGTCCCCATGCATAAATAATTTTTGTATTAAGTCTAGTTAATAAGTTAATCAAATCATCCTCTTAATATAATTATAATAAGTAACAACAACTAATGTGCAATTAAATGTGAGAAAATGCTTTCAGCTGTTACATAACACCTTAACAGAATTATAACACCCCCCTTTATCAGTTTTTAACATTTACAGGGTACGAGGACAGAACTGAAAAAACTCGTAGCAAAAGTTTAATTGATTTGCGCGCAAAATGGCAAAATAATTGATAGATTGAAGCGCACAAGCATTTAATGAGAGTTTTGCCCGCGGAAAAAGTTGCCAATATTTACAATTTGCAATAATTCTGGCCACAAAATTTCATAGTTATTAATTAGAAAAGTTTTTACAAGCAGCTAATATTGGAGATGAAGACCCGATGTTGTTGTCAAAATTGATTTTCATTTTGATGAAATTCAAAATTCATATTGTGTATTTCGAATTGAATTGGATTTTGCAATTGCCCGAAAATCGAAAATACAAAAACAGAAAATTCGAGACTGTTGACGAGTTGATGCGGCGTATGTATTACACATAGATATTTCATACAATTTGTGATTGCTACAATTGCTACAGAGTAATTGGAAAACACATGTGGCTTTGAATTGGTATTGGATTTTTGGGTATAAGAGATGGGAGCTTTGAATGCACATTGAATTCAAACATTTTAATTCACAATAATTTTTCATTTCAATATAAGAAAGTTTAAAATTCTTGTTAAAGAAGTTCATATTGGATAGTAGTAGATAGTATTCATGAAGTTTGCTAGTAATTTTCCTTAATACAGCATATCGGTTTCTTAACCATATTTATCCGAATTTTTTATTAAATTTTTATTATTAATGCATGCTTATACTTTTTTGTAGTAAAATTGTTTTTTTCAATAAAATTTTTATCACATTCGTTAGTATTTTAATCTTTTAACTATTGTGAATACAAGTTTTTCGTGGTATACAATTTTAGGTTCAAAATTACATCCATATATTTTTAAACAAATAATTCCCTTTAAAACAATAAGTCGTGACACGAGTAAAACACATCACGTATCCGTTTCTAGATTTGAATTGGCAAGCATATTGAATTTGTTGGCCAGGCGTGGGCATTGATAAATTTAGACGGTTGTCCAAAACATAAATTCAAATGGATCTCGGCTAGAAAAGTCACCGAGGCGAGCAACCGACACTTTTGGCCAACATTTTAATTACCATTTTGGAATGAAATTGGTAAAGGGCCCAAACACGCATTTCATATTTTGCAGCAATTTGCCGACCAAACGATACGAGATTGAGCGCACAAGCAAACTTGACAGACTGACAGACTGACAGAAGGACATGCTGACAGACTGACTTACACAAATGTGAACATATCGAATTTACCGAATTATGTGTATGACGTGAAGCCATAGCAGTTTGTAATTATCGGCACTCACATTTATTTGGCTAACGACTGTGACCCAAACAAATACCAAATTATTTGCACCACTCAAATGCTCGCTATTTGTATGTGTAGTGTATGAATTTGTGTGTGCGTCTGTGAAAAGCTGACAACTAACATTGAACTTATTCTACTTACAGATACCCTGCAATGGGGTTAAAATATAAGATCATGTTAACCATGCTGCAGCCTCATAAATAAAGATGGATGTAATAAAATAAAATTAGTATATTCCTCTCAAAACTTTAAAAATATTATTATTACTAATATATAATGCATTTATAGGTAAGTAATAATTGCGTAGTTTATTTTAATTATGGCGTTTTTCATAGGCTGCCCTGAAGACTTCGCCTCAACAATTCATATTCTTGTAGAGTATTAACACATCAAAAATTTAATTGAATTGCCTGCATTTTAAACACTTATATTCGGAGAAAATAAGTACATTGTTCATATGGGATAAAAGTGAAATATGACAAGTGCTCAATTATGATTGTAGTTGTATTTAACTGAAAATTAGTTATTATACGAGTATCTTGTAGGCTTTCTCTTGAAATGATATTTTGAATTTTAACATCACAAGTTAAATAAATATTACATGTAGAAAAATTTTGTGATAATTGTATTTAATTGATATAGAATTCATATAACTATATACTTTAGCTTTCTAATCATAGCCAAAATTAATGTGTATTTCTGATTATCATTGACATCATCTCATGCTTCATTACTTCCTATCGAATTGTGTAGTCTCTGTCTATCAGCAACGATTCTGTTTCATACTTATCACACACACTGTCATGGTCTCTTTCACGCCGCTACCAATCAGTTGCCGGTCAACTGACTAAAGTCCCCCTCTCCTTTACCGGCCCCTCCCTGTTTTCCATCATTGTGTGCCATCAATACCCACAATAGGAGAGGGGACTTTCCCTGTACCATAGAGTCGTGTAGATAACTAGAACTACGCCGCAACCTCTAATAGGCAACGCATCCGCCACAGAAGCCCGGACACTGACCAGACCCAGATGTTGTTGTTAGGCCTCTGCTGCGCGTGACATTAATCAAGCCTAGACCAAAGTCCCACATGCCATTGCCACCTGCAACATCATCATCCACATCCACATCACCATCACCATTCCTATCATCATCGTCATGTGCAACACACACGATGCTCAACCCGCAGGGTGGCCGAAAAATCATTGTAGACATTTGTAATTAGAATTGATAGCAAAGCAGTCAGTTTGTGAGTAGTTAAGGGGACAGTACAGGGTATGAGTCCATCAAGTAACCCCACACACAATGCAACAACAGAGGCTCCACTGTGGCTGCTGTCGTTAAACAAATTTCGTTTTCGTCTCTAGATATGTGTACTCAAAGCTAGAAGCCAAAGCTGGAGCACGTCCGTCATTTGTTAAAAGTTCGATTTTTATACCCTGTGTCCATTAAAAACAGACAAAAAAGGGTATATTGTGTTTGGCAGAATGTATGTAACAGGCAGAAGAGGGGCGTGGCAGACCCCCAAAGTATAACAGCCGAGTCGATAGAGCCATTGTCCGTCCGTTTGTCCGTCTATCCGTCCGTCAGTGTGTCCATCTGTTTGGACGCGTCGATCTCAGAGACTACAAGAGCTACCTTTTAAACTAGCTTTCAAACTTAGTATGTAGGTTCCTGGATCCCGTACACAAATCAAGTTTGTTTTTATTTTAAACCAGACCTCTATATCATATAGCTGCCATAGGAATGATAGGTCGAAAACTAAGTTTTGGTATGAAAAAGATTTATGTTTTTGGAATTATCGTAACCAAACAGTCAGTGATATACAATTTTGTTGCTTATATACATTTTAACCAAATTGGTTCAAAATCGGTCCAATATATCATATAGCTGCCATAGAGTCGCTCAGTCGAAAATTAAGTTTTAGTAGGGAAAATTCGTTTGCTTTTTTAGATATCTTAACCAAACTGATAGAATATGCATTCAACTTAGATTTCAACATTCTGACCGAAGTTCGTTCAAATCGGTCCGCTATATCATATAGCTGTCATAGGACCGATCGGTCGTAAATTAAGTTTAAGTATTAGAATGTTTTTTATTTTTTCAATATCTAAATCATACTGACAGAATATGTATATATATTCGATGGTATATATATATATAAATATATATATATATATATAAATATATATATATTATACATTCTGACCAGATTTGGGTATAAGTCGGTTAAATATATCTTATAGCTGTCATCTGAAACAGGGTATCCTTCTGTCGAGCGTGCTCGACTGTAGCCGCGTGCGAAGCTAGCAGGGGACGTAGCTCCCTTTTTCGGTATTCCCATCCTTAAATAGAGATGCAGTTAAAGGGCGCGAGAAGGGAGGATGAGATGGGGGCAGTAAATGCAAGCTAACAAAATATCAGCAGACGTCAATTGAATGGCATTTCACTTGGAGAATGACAGCTAACTGAGCTCTGGGCACTTTCACTAGTTAAATTGAAGGAGAGGGGAATGGATTGGGCTTGAGTTTCACTTTCGGATCAAAATCCTGTTGACATTTGCCAGGACCCCAACAACACATGCCGAGTGTAACTTGTGTGGGGCATCAAACTAATTTTCCCCCTGTTTAGGAGTTCTTGAACGTGACACAAGTCCGCACTTGTCGGCCATCCAACTGAGTTGGCATCTCTTTCTGACATCCCATCGCATCTTCACTCCCTCTCAGTTTACCCCTAATGCTGTTTGTGACTCTGCCATAGACTCACTCATTGCTTTTCAACTGATTTGAAATCATTTTAACCCAAATTGCATACAATTGAGTTTGTCAGCCTGTCAGTTGGCCGCCATCTCAACGAGGCGGCTCGAAGAGATTTTTCTACATTCTCTTTCTTTCGACCAGCAAATGTATGTAAGTAATTGAAATGTGGGTGTGAGAAGAAATGCTTTAGTAGTTGTGGTCAATGAAAGGGATCTTTAAATGTTGAAGAGAAAGAAATTGAAATACAAAGAAAACTAGTCAGAAAGGATATAGTCGAAATTCCGACCATAGAATACCCGTTACTTACTTCAATATATATTAAAGTACTTTAAAGAAATTACTACCTAAAAACTATTGCATACTTTTGGGTACTTGTATTGATTTAATTTTTAATAACTTCAGAGAGAGTGTACAACGAATTAAAAAAAAAAAAATCGCTGAATAAAATTTATTAAGTTCAAAGAAGATTACACTGAAAAATAAATTTAGTTTAACCCATTTATTAATTTTTTTTCACTTCCGGTTTCCAAACTTTTCATGTGGTTTCTTAATCCAACAATTTTGGGTTCTCGAAGAAATTTTTACACCACATTTCTTAGTTTTAAGACCAAAATCTAAATTTTGGAACATTTTTTTTTTCTGTGTATAGTTAAATAGAAACGATAAAATAATATCAATTTAAAATTCGAAAATATCCTTCCTGACTCGACATATATTCTGAATGTCGCCCAGTTAAATGCAATTGTATTGCAAAGTTAAAATAAATATCAGTTGGAAAAAAGCACATAACTCTATAAAGCTTAATTCATAAGTCAGCTTTAATAACCGCAGAATTAAATACCACAGCCAACAGATTTCTTACACACAATTAAGGACAGATTAACTACGTGTCCGCCAATAAGGCAATTGTGGCCAAAAATTACCGCTAATCCAAAAAAAAAATGTGAAAAAATTTCGTTATTCGCGAACAATAAAATATAATTCAATTAATTTTGTGGGTCGGTGGGTCAGGTAGCCTTTGCTCTTGGCACTTGCTGTAGACACTCCTCAGAAAATCCAGGTACTGCCGTCATTTTTCACTTGCAATACACTCACTCACTCATTCATTCATTCATTTATTCATTCATTTGCTCAGCCACTTGATTTGCATTTTCGCAGAACAACGCGAAATCAACAAAATAAAACAAAATGCCTAAATAAAAACCTTGCCCCGTTGTAACCCCCATTTAGGAATGGTTGTTCGTTGCCCGTTTGTTGCCAAATGTGACAATCGTGTCACGTACGCAATGTTCTGGAAGATTGAACGTTACGTTTGTCGCGTTTAAAATGAGTTTTTTTCCTCTGAATTTGATTTTGATTGTTTGGTCCCGGACATGGGTCCCAGCTCCCTATACTCTTCCTTGGCACCTCTCTATCCTTCCCCCAGGAACTAACTGCTGTGATTTGTCGTCATCGTCAATCGCCACATGCAGCAAATTATTTGGCAACAGCAAAAAGTAAATTTTTTTTAATTTTAGGCTGAATGTTCGCAGGGATTTACCAGCCAATATTCCCGACTCCGACCTTCATTACGTCCCATAAGTTGTTGCTGTTCTTCTTCTTTTTTCACTCTCGGCGCGTGCACAAATTTTTAAAATATTTCTGCATGTGTTTCTGTTCTGTTGTATATGTGTTTGGTGATTTCTCTTGTTTGCCACAGGTGCCACGTTGAAATGTTTGGAATTATAGCTTTCACTTGGCATTTTTTCGGGTTATAAAATGCGATTATATTTATAGAAATAATTTTTAAGCACTATTCAAAAAATTTATTATTTCTAAAAAAATATCGTTTTACGAATAACGATTGTATAACGGATTCCTACTATATATTGATAAAAATAAAAAAGATATTATTTTTATATAAAAATTAAGAATTTTTAAAACTATTAAATTGGTTCCAAAATGTAGCCATATTATTCCTAAGATATATAATACTTATGCAGGGATGCAGCAGAAAACGACACTCCTGATTAAGACATGGTATCTATTTTATAACAAATGAATCATAAATCAAATGAATATACAATAAGCAACATTTTTAATACCGTCCTCGTTTGATTAAATAACTTAAGTATGAGAATAGTTTGGTTGGCAGTTGAAATGTTTTTCCTGATCCTTCCATTAGTAGAAAAAATGTCAATGTAGGCAAGCAATTCTTAAATGCGTCAAATTTCAAGTTGCAATCGTTAAACTCTCAGTTGAAGCAGACACACAGCAAGACTTGGTTCTTAGCAATTGCCAACTTTGCAAATTTGGCAAATGCCAGGCGGGCACTATAAAGGGGATTTACAAGGTGGTTTTTGGGTGGTTTTTGCGGCATGATTTATGATTACTAAACTGAGTGCTTAATGTTAATCAATGTGAGTGTAAAGGATGTCAGGATACCAAATGAGAAGATGTGAAATTGGATGATAACTGAATGATAATTGCAGACACACGTTTTGTAAAATGCAAATGTAGTGTGACAGCTTCACATGCAGATATATAAATATAAATATATATGGACAGATATAGCTAGAGATTGAGGGAGTTTATGTATATGCGTATTTTCAGTTGGCAGCAAAAACCGCAAATTGCCATTAACGAAAACCTAATCATAACCGGAAATTAATTTGACAGGAATCTCATTAAATTTACAGCTTCGAAGTGCTGGTGCGGGTGGGAGAGAGCCGAGAGGAAGGTAAACAGCTGCAGCTAGCCAACTCTCTTTAGGATTTCCATGCTGCCCTCTTTGTGTCCTCCCCTCTTGCCCCTCATCTGCCCTTTGGCAATCGTTTAAATCTGCACGCGTTGACATTGCAATGACTATTTGAGTAATACTCGGGATTTTCATTATAATACACAATTATTTCCATATATATTTACATATACACATAGACATACACATGCATATATGCGAGTATTTATGTGTTACAGTGTGTGCTGACTATGAGCAACTGCAGCTGCTGTTGTGCCTTCTCGTAATTTATATGTGATTTTGGGTTTTGCGCCATGCGTGGCTGAGCATTAGGCGCTTGCACATTTTGCCAGCACATAAATTAACATAAAGAGCAGGTCCGAGAAGAGTTAAGGGCGTAGAGAGGCAGGGAGAGCGGAAGAGAGATGGAAATATGTTGGGTACACTCTCAGGGGATGCCTTGCAGCGATTACGTGACATTGAAACGGGCTAAGTGGCTCTGCAGTTTTCAATCACAGACAGCGAGGGAAAGAGGTGCGAAAGAGACAAAGAGACAGAGAGTGGGTGAGAGAGAGAAAGAGAAGAGAGAAGAAAATCAGTGTACCAGACAGTTTTGTAATTTACAATAATTCAGCTTTAAAGCTTGCATCGTATGACTCATCAATCGATTTAAGGGACAAAGGGGCAACTAAAGCTTTTCGTGACAGCTGACAATTGTCATGTATATACATATATATGTGTGTGTGTGTTAGAGTTGGGGTGGTGCATTATAATATCCGGAAATTGCAGCTGATAAGGCAATCAGCAAACGAAATTGTTTTTCAATTTAGCATTGCGTTTGGAAAATGGCACCTAAATATCAACAAAGCACACAAATTAAAGCAATCAACAAAAAAAAAATTGTAAACGCTTCTAACGATTAAAGAGCAAACGAGATTTCAATGGGATTCTTCAAGCAGATAATATTCATTTCAAATTAGCAATGAATTAGTGCTAAAAATAGAGAGGCTATTAAACAAAAAATGTTAAAATGCATTAATGTTGATAAGAGTTCAAGTAAAGATGAATGCTAAAAATATTCATTATTTCATTGTATATTTTAGCAGATATGGACTTTAGAAAAACTTTATATATTTTTTCAAATATTTACAAAAAGATTAATGTAGACCAGACCTTACAAACGTAACAACAATGAGAAGCATTGAAATTTTTAACCAACTAAGCCTACAAATAATTACATATTTATAATCTCTGGAAGTTTCTATGCATGTCACGATATCTAAACAACTTATTTTCCATCTATTATTATTTTGTAATTCAAGCAGAAAATCAACACTCAGCACCCCACGACAAAATTTGTATAGATATATTTACTGTATATGATTAATCACTCAAATGCCGGGCCGAAACAGATGTAACAATAAGAAATAACAACAACGCAACACTTAAAAATTTTATTAGTACTTGTATAGAATTTTTCTATATTTGAATAATTCATTGGAAATATATCAAGTATCGATTCGAATAATAATAATAAAAATTTAGAAAAACAAGAGAAAAGTAAAAAGTAAAAGCTATAATTTGTTGTTAAATGGCATTAGTTATTTATCAGAGATTTGTCTTGAATATACAGTAAACATTCGGCCAATGAACAATAGTATATAAAAAAGGTTAACTAAATATACGAATCTGGAATCCAGAGGATAAACTTTCCTTAAATGTTCACTATAACCAGTACGCACTGTAATTTATTCAACCGGCAATCATCTCAACACAAGCCCAGTCAACAAAAACAATAAATTTTAATTTGAAAAAAAAAATAAAAAAATATTAAAGTGACTATGAAAAATAGTAATTATTATTACACACACAAGTGTAAGTTTTAGTACCAGTACTAGTACCAGAAAACACAGTCAGCTTTTATTTGTATTTCAACTGCATTGTTGATAAACTTTGTTAATGTTCATTAATTCGTTTTCAGCTTTGATTTGTCGAGTACAATGTAATTGTGCCTATTTAATTGGCCGGCAGTGTAAGCAATTTGTTGCATTGACTCACTTGAAATGACAGAGGATAATCCCCAGCTGAGTTGACATTAAAAATTTTAACCCTTATGCAATTAATTCCAGCTGAGAGTTAAGAGCTCGATAGATATTTAAATAGTTTGATGAGATTGTAGATTTAGTGTTAATTAAATACACTCTTAAAGTTTCTTAAAAAACTGTTAAAAAAAAAAAAAAAAAAAACCATCGTAAGCCTATTTACAATGGTTGTCAATCTGCTGACTTATCTTAATGTACTCTCATTCATTTGTATTCTTTTCTAACAATATCTCAAAGATTTTAATTATTTTCCTTTACATTCAAGTGTTTATACTTATGGGCAACTGAAAGTGGTTATTATAAATCTCTGATGAAATTACTTTGAGAAATTGTTGCATATAATAACTAAAAGCAACAACAACTGACACATTCAAATACTTGTATTGAGATATACAAACCCATAAACAAATTGTAGTTCTATGTGTTGACCTTTTCAAATCTAAGCCCGGAGTTAATTAGCCGCAATTCAAAATAAAATCTTTTCGGTCAGACAATTGGCATAAATAAATACTACAAAATCTAAACAAATTGCGTCACTTTTAAATAAATAATAGGACACGTTTTATTTACACAATGTGAATAATATTTTTATAATACTATTATAAACCGATTCATTATTAGTTTCCAAGCGGCATCCAATTTATTAGTTTAAAAAATGATTTATATGAATTTCACTGCAACAATTTGTCCAACATGCAGTTGCAATTTGTACGTGTATCCCCTTTCACCCCCCTTTTTCTATATATTTATGTGTGTATTTGCATTTATTCCATGGAAAAGGCCTTAAACACGAATTATGGCCACAATTAACCCAATTGCGTTGGCCCTGGCTGGCAGTGAACGTTGCTCATAAACTGAAATGCCATAAATGTTGTCAAAAACAGGGAAGAAAAAAGAAATGGCTTAAAAAATAATTTCTCTGGCACTTGAGAACAATTGCAGTCGACAAATTGCAACAACATCAACAGAACCAGGCCAAAAAAAGGCAGAATAAATAAAAAGAAATTGCATTCCGCCAGAAATGAGTTCATTAAACTGACGAATGTTTGAGCAAACAAGTAAAGAATTAATCAAGTTGACCATTAATTAAGTTGATCTTAATCTAAGACGGAAAAACAATTTTAGTTTTGCTTTGTGTACAAAAATGTTAACTAATTAAAAATAATTATTTCTTTTCATAGACACAAGATTGTTTCACAGATACGTATTATATCAGAAACAAAATTAAACATTAAGATACTTGTTTTATAATAAGTACTTACGAAAAATTGTTTTACATTAAGAAAACTTAACATATTTTCATTTGACTCATTTGTTTACTTTCATATTTTGACTCACTGAAATATTTTTTGAAGCTGAACAAGCTTGAAATTAAATTATATTATTATCAGCATGAAATAGCGCTAATGAAATACAGTCACTTGCAAATAACGCAGATCGAATCAAATTAGTCTCAAAAGCCTTGCCTCAACTGTCTTGCGAGTCTATTTTTTAATTAATTGGCACTGTTACAAAATCAACATGTTATCAACAATTCTCTTGGTTATTCCCCTTGAATTGTATAAACAAATAATAAAAAATAGTATATTTTTTTAATTATAGCTGATCTACCGTCAGCTCTATGAACTTAGCTGACCCGACTCGCAATGTTAAAGCAACGTTTAAATAACAAACTAAAAAAAATATAACAATGCAAAAAAGGAAAAAAATGAGAAAAAAAAATGGTTTGTCCAACGGAATTATGCATAAAATTTGCATATTTCTCTGGTAAATGATTTGACTGCTGCAAATTTGACAACTTCAAGTGGCAGTGGCAGCTGCTGTGACCCCTCCCACCTTGCCCCCGCCCCCTCGCTATCTGTTGACTACACCCAATTCAGCGTCTTCAACTTCAGCTGCTGCAATTTATGCATTCAAGTGGCAGCCAAAGGCAGCAACGGCAACGGCGACGACAACGATGACGACGATGATGAGGCAAACTGCGTCTGTCGTTGTTGTATCTTGTATCTTGTATCTGGCATCTTGTATCTGCAGGATGCATTTTGCAGTTTGCTGATTGTCAAGTGCGTGCGCTCTACATTCCTGTCCTATTGCTATCAAAAGCGGGCATCATTATGCCGCACAAATTACACAAATACAATAGTACATTTTCTAGAACCGGCGCTTTATCAATTTTCATTGTTGCCGCCCGGTCACAAAAGGTGAACCAGAACATAACATTATCAATTTTGTATTCCAATGAACACTTAACACCAGGAAACTTTATATTTCTTCTACTTTTACACTTGTATTTCATTCGGTTTCTGATTAAACCACATGAAACTTGTTTTTCATATACTAGAAAGACATTGAGTATTTAATTTTATTCCACAGTATCTACTGTGGAGTCCATTTGCATATTTAAAATTTTACTATGCACTGTGATCAATTTATTTAATAATTTAAACTTACCGGGCAAAGTCAAAACGCCGCTTGAAGCCAACGTGATCAGTAGAACAGCAAACAGCAGCTTCATCTTCGTTTTTCACACACTTTTTTCTTCTTTATTTAAGTTTAACAAATTTTCAAATATTTATTTAGAATACACACACTTGCGGCAATTCGTTTGATTTGTTGAAAAGGGGCTTTATTCTGGACACCAGTTTCCGATTCTGTTCTGTTTCGAAAGACAAACAATAGTCAAATGCGCTTAAATGCGTTGAGGAAGCGGCAAATAAACAGCGAACGGTGTACGTAAAAGGCAAACAGCAAAATCACTGAGTAAAATGAGCAACAGATTGAGCGATAATGCCTAGTTGGTGGGAGAATTGGGAAGAATTACTCTCATCACTCAATTAGCTCAGCTCTGAGTGAGATTGTTATAAATAACCGACAAAACAAGTTGAAATCTGAATTGAATTGAACAGGGGGAGATCGAGATTCTCAATTTAAGTACTTGCAGTTGAATTTTGTAAGTAAATGTATTAGTATTAGTGAGAAATGTTCTCTAAACTCTTTAAAGCTTAAAGTCTAAACAGAGCTTAGAGATTTGTACAAATTTTGTCATGATTGATTTATTTTATTTTTAATTAATAGCTTAAAGTTAGAGTTTTGATAAATTGCAAATTATAAACATTTTCGAAAAAAATATTTGCATCTCTAGGCAGCTTTTTCTTAGAGACATAGAGTCGTATTTTTGATATAAATTAAATCATTTACTTCTTATTTAAATCACTAGAACGATATACCCTATGAGCACATAAATACAGAGCATAACCTCTATAAATATAAAAATAACTGACCAGCAATTGCTGTGGGAATTTGAGGTGGACATGTTTTTATTGCCGCCACTGTAAGGCAATGAACGACGGCATATGCGGCGAATGCGCAATTTTTGTTGTGCTGTTCGTATATGTAAGTGCGAGTGTTTTTGTTAGTGTTGTGCCCCTTTTTGCCTCGCTCATTTGCGGGTTAATCAATTGTCATTTATGCTTCGTTAGCTGCACGTTTTATTCTCTGTTTTGTTTTTGTTTTTTTTTTTTGCTAGCTTCTTCTTTTTGTTTTATTTTGTTTGCGCTTTGGTTTTGAGTGTTAGCCTCAATTGTCTCAGCAAGGAATTATGTCAATTTGTTGATGGCTAAATAATCACTTGCTGCTTGAGTGACTTGTGAGTTCAAGGTCACGGTCTTTTTATTAGAATTTAATATTAGAATTTGTAAACAAACTGATTTGTATATGAAACTTGTTTACAGCATTTCAGTGGAACAATAAACACATTTCTAAATACAAATTTCTATAAGAAAGTATAAAAAAGCTTAAAGTTAATTCCAACTATTCTTAAATAAGTATGAAAGCTTTTATATTTTTTTTATTAATTGCATGCTTGAACTTTAGCAATTTCCAGTTAACTTGTCAGTCAATATCGCAATTGCGACTTTTAATTACATTGTTTTCTTTATAAGTTTATATAAGCGCATTAATCAGACTTGATCTTAGGTTTTCATATTATATGAATTTTATTTCTTAGAATTTTTTTTACTAACGTAATTTAAAAAACATAGTCTTATATAGAGTATATAATAGATTTTGCATAAGATTGAATGATTGTAGGTAATTCATTAGATCACGTTTGATTAAGTCATTAGAAATCACGATTAAGCATTACAACGACTAAGTACTCAGATGTGTTTTAAGTTCAGCTCTTCAACTTTAATTTATTTTTTTTATTTATTTTTTTTTTAATTAATATCAGATTATAGATTTGATTCAAACAGAATAGCAATTATTTTTCTTTAGAATAATGCTTTTGTTCACTTTTTGCCAACACAAATATGATATTATGGATATTTATGTTTATAAACATTTATTATTATAAACATTGCTTATATTTATAAAAAGTTTTCACTTTCACGAAGGAAATCAAGAAATCCATGGTGGTAATCAATTTCTGTATAGACTTAACAAATGTTTTAATATTGTTTATACAAATCCAGCGGATATGGCATAAACAAAAAAAATATTTGCAAAACTTTTTTACGGTTATTTTCGCAGCAGCAGTTTTTGCTGTCGTTGTTGTTGTTGCAACGCGCGATCGTTTCGTTTTATGAACTCGCGTCGTCTGTCGGCTCTTGTGTTAAATTTCGGACTAACCGCTGCGTACAAAATTTGGCGTAATTTATACCAAGGCACGCAGCTCCTCACACATACACACATAGCCGCACACACAAAGAACGAACGCCAAGCGGCATCAACAAGCGAGAGAGAGAGAGAGAGAGAAAGAGAAAGATCGCGACAGAGAGAGAGGGAGAGTTGGAGCATGCTTAAAGAATAGTGGCGAATGCAACGGCACGACAAATGCGTAGAAGGGGAAAGGGGAAGTCGGGCTTAAAAAGTGAACGTCGCCACTCCAGACTGAACTATCCCTTGACCAATGCTTTTGAGCCATATTCATTTCCAATTCAAAGCAGATCGACACACAACGCACGCCAAGCAACAACGTTCTCTGTGTGCCAAATGAAGTAAAGCAACACCAACAACGACGAGAATCTAGCACAACATTCCAGTAAGGTGTCTTGACTGAAAGATACCCTAGCATAAGAAAAATTACATACCCGCTCCTCTCATCTGGAACTCATTCTATTCTCTGTTTTTTTTTTAATGTTCTCTTGGATCTTTAACATTCAGCTCTTGTCTGCCTACACACACACATACGCACACACATATATACGTGTATGACATGTCGCCGCCAACCGGATTCTCATTTAACTGCACTTTGTTGTGCTTCAGTATCTTACTGGATTTTGTACCGGTTCACTCACACATTGCCTTAAGTGTGAAAAGCATTTAAAATTGTAAAATAAATTAACCATTTCGGTTTAGTCTGAATTCTTTTTGGCAGAGAATGAAACAACATTCTTGCGGTTGCTTTTGTTGTATATGATAAAAATTCCAAAGAAACTGGCAAGCAAGGTCAACTTTTAAATAATATTAAAACAGATCAATTTGAAAAAATGAATTAATGAATCTCACCTCGCTCTCTATCACTCTCTTAGTTAATTCTCTTTTTATAATTCCATCTCTCTCAATATATGAATTTTGTGTTTAAATATAGCCGAAATATCATAGCTGATGTGGTCGCCCACGTATAACAACAACAACAAGTTGCGATCTTGACCCTGACACTGTTCAGTTTGGAAAAATACGTATGTATATGCAATATATATGTCAATATAAAATACATATATATTTAAAAAATATGTCAATTTCAATTTTGCAAACAATTTTATTTCAATTCAAAAAATAACTTCGCAAAACAGACAAAAGGTGGCGAAACAGAATAGATCGATATAATCAAGTGAAACATAATTTTTTTCTTTTTGGAAAAATGATTGTTGGACAATAAATCTTATTTTAATGCTCTGTTGTTTCTATTTACAAATATAAAAGCTTCATATATCTCCTTAGTGTCAGAAATGCGTTTATTATTTATTTTAAAATTTCGGCGGCAAAACTAAGGCGCCATCTGTTAGAATATAGAGCATACCATGTGATGCCATCTGTTGCGTGAAAGATGCTTTAATAATGCGATACTATCGATTGTAATTTTATAATCGATATGTTAGTTATCTTTTGTTCTTTTGAAGCTTTTAAAAAATTTGCGGCAATTTTGTGGCTATTTGAAGGGGACGCACACATTTAATGTACTGCAATAATATATGTATATATGGTATTTTTTGTGCCTACAATTAAAGCATATTAAAGCAACCCTGCGTTGTCCCTAGCAACAGTTTTATTTTGATTGTTGTGCTCAGGTTTTGTTTATGAAAGAAGAAAACGTGACATTAGAAATTTATAATAATAACTATGTTTCGTCGTGGTAAATTGTCGTTTTTGAATACCAAAGATGATCGAATTAAGATAATCAATGAACGCATTAATCTCACCGAACGACATTTAATGGAAATGTGCTCTGCATTTTCATTGTTGACACGGAAAATGGCCAAGTAGGTGGAAATTTATATAGTAACATATTATTTAATACCAGATGCTCGCAGATATCGCGATGCACACGATGAGCTGGCCAAGAATATTAAAAACTATGCAGATGACGAGGAAATCAATGAGAGTTTGTGTAATGGATTAAAGAGTTTCACAAATGCGGTAACCATTACGGGAGATTACATGGACATTAATGTGCACAGAATGGAGTTGAAGGTACTCATATGTATACTTATACAGAACAGTGTCAGTATAAGTATACTTATACTTATATTTATATTTATACTTATACTCATACTTATACTTATACTTATACTTGCAGATTATCAATGAACTGGCACATTTTGAGCAACTTTGTAAATCGACTCGGGACAATCTTCGTCTGGCCGTCATCGCAAGGGACAAGGAGGTGCTCAGTCAGCGTCAAATGCTCGAACTCAAGTCCAAGTTTTCAGCTAATAATGTAAATACCATAAAAAAGAAAACTGTCCAAATATCGTTAAAATGATTTAAGTGTCACTAGTCCTTTTTTATCCAAACTTAGTCGAAATGTGTAAGACTTATCTAGTGAATTTGGGTGACATATCTCAAGAACAAACATAGTTTTATACTAAAGTTTTGTTAATTTCTAGGGCTTTATCATGTTTGATTATAAAAAAAAAATAGTAAAAGTAATAAGAGCTATTTTGTTAAACAGTTTAAAAAATAGCTGATATACTAATACATCTATATAATATATTTTATTCCCGTAGAGCGCTGCGGACTCGGAGTTGTTCAAGGCGAAGATGGAGGTGCAACGCACCAACAAGGAGATCGATGAGATCATTAGCAACTTTGAGCAACGTAAGTTGCGGGATGTTAAGCAGGTTCTCAGCGATTTCATTTTGATCTCAATGAAGCAACATACAAAGGCACTGGAGGTGCTCAGCGCCAGTTACTATGATGTGTGCAACATCGATGAACGTGACGATTTCCTAGAGTTCCAGAAACTAATGAAAAGCAAGGAGGATCCTGCAACGCGCAAGGCCTCGCTGAAGAAGGGACTGCGTTCCCAATCCATGGACAGTTTGGAGCGTGAGCATTTGAAGAGTCCGCTGAAGCGTCATCAGAAATTGTCCAAGAGCACCAAGAATCTAACGGGTGGCGGCATAGGACACTCCAGCAAACCCGAGCAGAGTGAGGAGGACGAAAGCGATGGCGAAGAGGAAGAAGATGAGGAGGAGGCGGTAAGTTATAACCCACTATCATATTTAATAGAGATTTGAAAATGGAAAGAGTTACGATTTTTGACCCTACAATTCTAGAAAAAAATTTGTATCCTCTAAAAATTTATATACTTTTTCACAATTTTAATAAGAAGTAAGGAGTCGGTAATAATAATTAATAATTTAAAAATTTTAAACGAACCTTTGAAAACAAATTAAACATTTAAAGAAACATTAAAATTAATAAATAAAGCTAGAATATTTTGCATTCACTTTAACTTTAAAATATTCTTTTGAAACCATTTGATTTTGAATTGGGACCATTTTATTTTTTGTGGTACTTTTAAAAATTATATTGCAATAAATTTCGGTGAATAAAAAACTCTAATTATCATCAACTAGGCTAATAAATTGAGCCATTAAAAAAATAAACTTATTCAAATAATTAAAAATTAAAATTGAATTAAATGTTGGAAGCCTCCACATGTTTCTGACAAATTCAATTGGCTACCAGTCTTAAAATTCATTCTCTTTTTTTAGGAGACCGAACAAAGCGGCGAGGAGGAAGAGGAGGCAACTGGCAGCGGTTCCGATGATGAAGCTGAACAGGAGACGCCACGCACTCCACGCGAGAATGTCTTTGGCGCCAAGTTGCGTGGCAAGGAGTCGACCAGTGCATCCTCAACGGGAACACCGCTGAAACCCGTGAGGCAGAGTGTCAAGCATCCTTTTAAGGCCGTGGCAGCCACACATGTAAGATTGCAAAAGCAATTTCATGTGCCACAAAACTAGAACAGCATATATTCCACGTACATTTGCATAATTCGCCCGCTTGGTTACACACGCCTCCATTATTTATCCAAAATAAACAATAAATATTTATATATGCATAAACCAATCAGGTGGAAAACAGCGACGACTCACCCCCTCACCCACAAGCGTTGCGGACAGCGTTAAGGAGGCAAAGGGGCGCGGCAACAGCAACGGGAGGAGCAGCTGGAGGGGCAGTTGGAGGTCGTGGCATGGTAACCGTTGTTGAATCGAAGCGCTTCTGAAAATTTGAATTACAGTTTGACAAGCTCTGTTTCGTGTGTACAATTTCTTTTCTTTAATTACAATAAAAACTAAAAGGCAAAAATTCAAAATTTGTTGCCTTGCACAATCAAAAAAAACAACAGAACAGTGTTTTTAAAAATGCACTTACATTAATTTTGTGGTTTTTTTAAGAAACTTAAAACTATGCAAAAAATGAGCAAAATGTGGTTGTGTTTACAGTTTGAGAGCAATTGCTTTGTGGTGCATGGGGATTAATGAACGTGATTCTGGAACTTGGAATAGTCTAGTTAAATGGTTGTGTGGGTGTGTGTGTGTGTGTGTAAGGGGAGATGTGTGTTCGATGTATATGCGTTATGTGGGATGCTTCCTGCCATCATTATGGGCGTGGCACTTGCACTGATATCCGATGCTCGCGCTTTACTTTGGCATTATCCCCGTTGAGAGAGTGAGAGAGAATTGAGAGATCTCGAATCGATTCTCATTTCTCGGGTACCGGTCCCTCGACGCCCGCCTGATTCATCAGATCGGCAATACTCTTCTCCAAATCATCGATACGATTTCCCATATCATCGATACGTGTGATTATTTGATCCGACATCGTTTGGAATTTGTCTTGAACGTTCTGCAAAAGATTTTGTACCTGATAACACACGCAGAAAGAAGAGGGAAGAGGGTGTAGATGGAGTAGGTGTACGGGAGGGGGGATGGTGGAGGGGTCGTTGTTGTATTCATTTTTATACGTTGTTTTCTTCGGCATACTCACGTAAATTGTCAACTCCTGCATATTCTTTGGATCCGCATTGCTGTTCAGCGAATAATTCTGATCCAAGTCGCTGTCCATCTCGTTGCGCAAATCAGTCATCTTTCTTTTCCGGTCTCTGTTTTTGTGACTTGGTATAAAAATATAAAATCTTCACCGTATTCTCTCTTTGTTTGCCCTTTTTTTTGCGTCTGTTTGCGTCGGCGGCTGCAGCTGGATTAAAATTAACAGGGTTGTTTGTATCGTTTCGTTCCAGAGCTGTCAACTTCTTAAAGTAATAAATAACTGTTTCTGACTGAAAAGCATCCGAAAATAGCTAAAATTGCGATGAAAAATAGCCAAAAATAACTGAGACGGCACAGATGATTTACAAAGGAAGTAGCAGCGCTGCCAACTTATTTTTGTAGTAATGTTCGCGGATTCAAGCCCATTTTCAAATTGTGCTAAATCTTCAAAAAAAACTAGAATATAAAATTTCTGTTAAAAACTTAAACCAAATTATTGCTAGTATAAAAACTGAAGCAAATTTAAATTACGCGCACTTTGCAGTTTTGGTTCATTTGGCTATCGTGTGGCAACATTGAATCGTGAATTAGAAAACACCGATAGTTTGAGCGTCTGGCAATCTTTAAATTTGTCTATTTTGTTTAAATTCAAAGCTAGAATTTTTTAAATGTTTGCAGAATATTTGGTTTCTATTCTATTCGAATTTTAAATATTTCCTTAAGAATTTAATTATAAACTTCTCCCGAGGGGTGACAAACTTCCAAGCTTCATAGAAATGGACCAGTTTATTTTAACTAATTTCAAATTTAAAGTGCTTATCGAATTATTAATTAAAATTAAGGGAACTAACTGCAGCGGCATTGGCATTAAACAATTGAGGGGAGCGACAGCCAGCTGATTAGCAACATGAGAGCGCTGCGTCTGGCAAGAGCATAAAAGAGAACGGCACAGGGAGAGAGAGAGTGCACGAATAAGATAATGAGGCAACGAGCGCAATATAATATTCTGTTTTTCATATTTAAAAACAGATTGTGCCATGCCATCGGACGGTGAGGATCGTTAGTCGCCTTTTGAACGCAGTCGTATACGCATGTTACAAGGGCGATATACTAGGCGCAGTGTATATGTGAACTTTTGAAATTCGAGTAATAACACAAAGCAATTAAACAAATGTAATTTGT
Organism: Drosophila falleni; assembly: GCA_035045575.1. Taxonomy (NCBI): domain Eukaryota; kingdom Metazoa; phylum Arthropoda; class Insecta; order Diptera; family Drosophilidae; genus Drosophila; species Drosophila falleni. Next base: position 2,083,040 of record JAWNOV010000169.1, on the reverse strand, counting down.
GTTCCCGAGCCTCGCATGTGCGTATTTGCGTGTGTGTGTTTTTGTGTGATATCAGTAGCAACTGTGCTAATCAGTAACTTTTGATCAATCAATGGAAAACAATATTTGTGGTTTACATTGATGTGAATAGCAACACTTTTGAAAATCGCGATAAGCCGCTAAAGAACAAAGCTCGAAATAACAAATACAATCTTAACAATACAGTAGCTTTTATAAGAATTATTAAACTAGTTTCCATGGGAGTGTGTGTGTGTGTTTGCGAGTTCGAATAGGAATATTTATGCACACAACAGGCAAATGAATATGGATACAAAAATAAAAAAGAAGATAGTTGCATATATTCATACATAAGTGTACATATGTTGCATTAATCAGCTGTTAAACAGCCGCAGTTGCAGCTCAACAGTGCGAAAAGAAAGAGAACGAAAGTACGTGCAAAGCGTAGGAAAATAATAAATCAACAATAATTAAAAGTGTGCCAAACAGTGGTCAAAAGACAAAAGCAAGTGAGCAGTGAATGAAAAATATATATATATATTGCATATGTAATTATTGTGTTTCCAGCTTCAAGTGTGTGAAGAGCGATAGGCTAATGACGCGCAAAAAATGTAAAGTGTAATATAAATAAATATTCAGTTACTTGCCTCAAACAAGCAATGCTCCAAGCCTGTTTGTTTACGAAGAGCGTCAGTTGTAAGAGAGCGACTACGAGAGAGCAAGACAAAGACACTTTGAAACTGGTTGCACAAAGGAAATTAATTGACAGGATCACAAAAAGGGTGTTTTAAGAGAATGGACACAGAGAGAGTGTGCAGTTAGTTTTTCTAGAGAGCAAACGTGTAATGGCAATGTCAGACAAAGACAACAAGAGCATAGCAGCTGACATCACAACGAAATCGAAAATAACAACAACAGCATGTGCTCTCTTTTGTGCTATTTTCTGCCTACTTGTTTGGGGCAAGTTCTGATTAGCAACAGCGGCAGCAGCAGCGGCTCCCTATACAACGTCTTACCACCGTCTTGCCCCACCATTGCGGGCCAGTATCCAATCAGTTAAAAAGCTAATGAACTCTCAATACAACCCACACACTCACACAGGGAATCGGCCTATTCAAAGAGCGCGCTCGTTTCGTTTTCTTCAAATGCGAAAGCACACACCAAAAAAGAGGCGAAAATGATATACAAAACAAAAACAAATAGGCCGAACTCATTTACTCGCATGGCGAACATTTTGCTTTTATCATTTCTGCTTTCAACAATTATTTATTCAAATTTTTTTTTTCATTGCCGCGCCTATTCAGACAAACAGCAACTGTAAGAAAGAGACAGCGAGAGTGAGAGAGCAAAGGGATTAGCATATTTTAAAAGAATTTGACTCGCAGTCGAGAGAACAAACTAGAAACAGAGTGCTGTTAACCAAAGTATTTAAGTTAACAAGTAATTATAATTTGATGGTTTTGTGCACAAATCGACACCTCCATTTTAAACGAAATAAACAAAGCTGTAAAATTGTGTCAGTATGTCCAGTTGGAGTTTGGCGACTGCCGTTTCGTCCACTGTGACGGGCGCGGCCGATGACGTCATTAAGCTAAACAATCTCAAAGCCTCCTCCGACACTGAAATTGCAACAAATGAAAAAGCAACTACAACAACTACATTAACAACTGGCCGTCCAACAACTCCAGTACCCAGCAAGAAGTTGACCTCGAAGCGGCCACCGCATCTGACATTACACATCCAACCATCATCATCGTTACCAACGACATCATTATCATCATCTGACCGTGAAGCACCACTCGCTGTGGAGGAGACAAGTGCACTATCGGCCACACCGTCGGTCTATGGCACACCACTCGGTTCTGAGAGTCATGCAACCATCGGTGGCAACACGACCTAGCTCGACTAGCCACAGCGATAGCTCCTCTGGATCCATATTTCCCCATGAGCAGTACAAAACGATCAAAAAAATTGACATTCAATTCGATAACGTGAGATATAGCACGCGTTTTGGTTTCTTTAAAAGAGGTAAGCACTTTATATTTATTTATAAATTTGTTGTCAACTAAGAATAGTTGATTAACAATGAAATAAATTAAAAAAGACTTTAAACTAATATTTTATTATTAAAACTGAAATAATAAAAAAAACAATACTACTAATTCAAAAGAATAAAAGTCTAGAGAAATTCAAATAAACTAAGCATAACGTATTAGTATAAGTCTATAGTAGGGTTTAAATTAGTATTTAGCAGGAAATCAAACCGAAACAAATATAGGTTACGGTGTTGGCTTCGGTACGTCCGAAAGTCGTATCAGTTCTTCTAAAGGCAATTTTTTCCGGGGGGGGTGGGGGGGAAATTTTTGGGGGGTTTTCGAAAATTTTTATTTTTTAAAAATTCTTATCAAAAATACGCGTCGTTTGATAACTTGATATCAAAATCCGAATCATGGTCGAAAATAATTTAATTTTCTAAATAAACAAAATGTAATTGCAAAAAAAAAAAAAAAAAAATAAAATATAATTTTAAAAAAAAAAAAAAAAAAAATAAAAATAAAATTTTTAAAAATTTAAAAAAATTTTGAATGTAGAGACCAAATAATGATCAAAATGACATTGAAAATCGGTTCAGTTTTGATCAACCTATGACATTTGGAAGTTGGACAACTCTTTAAGCTAGCAACTTTACCACAACCGAACCGGTACAAGCGTTTCGGTATTCGGTTCTTGACAGAGAACTTTCATTCGGTTACGGTTTCAGTTCCGGTACCGGTTCCGGTGTATTGATAATGTTTCTTTCAGTGTAGCTGTAATTATGTATTCATATCTGATATTGTAGGTGTTCTTGTGCAAAGTCACGCTTTAATGCGTGTTTTGACAAGTTTCGGTTCGTAGACCTACAAAATGACTAGACCAAACTTTGAACTGTTAATATATATGCATACAAAATAAAAATGTTTATAACAACGCATATTAATTGTTGAATTAATTAGTTCAGGTTGAGGTAAGCCTATAAATACGAGTAGAGAGCCTTATAATGTATACACATTAATGAATGTGTATGTTTGATTGTGGAATGATTTATAATTATGATAGACGGCTATACAAATTGTGATCTATTAGATATGCAAACGCTCGAAGGTTCTAAGTAGTTCTAACAACAATATTCTCTTTAAGATAATTCTATATACATTTTCATACACAAACATATTTAATTTTATTTTTTTGTTGCTATTTCACTGCTTTAAAATTTTGTCATAGAACATTTGATGTAGAATGTTAACATTATCGATTAACAAGAAACATATCAATATTTTTTCAAGTATTTGGTTCCACATGTTTTATAACTTATCTAAGTTTTAAATAAAAGCCTAAAGAAATAAAATTGCTGATAATGATGAATAACGATTAAATTTTGTCAAAAAAACCTACAACAATGAATTAAATTTATTGAGAATTCATTGATTGATCAAAAGTGTTTCCAGGTGCAAGGGTCAATTTCAAATAAATAATTAAATGTAGAACAGAATTTTATAAATAGTTTTAGTATATTATTTATGATTGTCTACAATTGTTACATGATCAGTTCTAAGGGGTCGTCAGGTCTCCCATTGATTGGACTCAACGAGTTGCTTTATTTTCTTTTTATATATATGAACATTTGCATAACAGTTTGGTTTAATGGGCGTACGAGAGTGTCATGTTTACCTTTGTCAACGCGTACATACAATATTACATCAAATGACGAACCGATAAGAATTGCGGATTACAACAACTGAGACCAACAATAGATATCTGGGTACATGTTACATACATATGTGTTGGGTATAAATAAGGTTTTTTTTATCAACAGACCTTCAAAGGTAATTCAAACTTGTTTTGAACTACACTCAGTTGAAGTATAAATGTTTATATGTGAGTCTATAATCGAAATTCTTCACTTTGAACTCCTCTAGGTAAACGATGCAAATTTGACTAAATAAATACACTTTTGTCTAATGTGTATTCGTATTTATACATTCACTCTCTAATAAATAAATTGGCAAAGCTTATATCGTAGAATTGAGTTATTGTTATTGTTAGAACAATGGGCAACCCCAACGGTTGAATGAATCACTTTGAGTTACCTGAAACCAGAAATGAATATGCTGCTCGTAAAAATCATAACACATGTCAGACAAGTTCATAGCTGCATAATTGCTTATGACATACATAGATAATGTTTATAATGATAATGTTCATCTTTATATCTTTATATTGACCTGTAAATATATAGTATATATATATGCATATGTATATGTATGTCACAATATCAAACGGTGCTAAGAATTTAATAGAAGGGATTTATCTAATTTATGAGTAATTAAATTGATAAGAATATCAAGAGAGAGAATTGTACGACAGAAGCAGACAGATGATACACGTACAGATATCAATAAATAGACCAATGCATATAGCTGAATCAAATGCAGATATATGCATATAGTATCCGTATAACCAAGTAGCATCACACTATAGTAGTTAGCCTGGCAACAAATCTTAAACAATATAAAGGTCGTCAACGTTTTAATTAATATCACTTTAGATCCATTAAATATTATGCATGTTCTTTCTGTCATTTGATATCTCTTTGTTGTTTCTGTTGTTGTAATTCTTATTATTATTGTTGTCGTATCATCGCCGTTTCACTTGAGTGAATTTTCCTGTTTCTTTTTGTTATTATTTTTCATAACTTATTCGTATTATTTTTATTTTTTGTGTTCTTCCTACTGCAGCTTTATTTGCACTTATAAACAGGGCTTTAGAATGATTCACACTGCGTGTTTCCTTATTGTTTAAATACTAGCGTGTGAAAATTAAAAGCAAATTTTCAATTAATGATGGCCGGATATTGCCGTCAGTTTATGCGTGTCTTACAATCAAAGTCATCACAGGAAACATTATTTAAGAAGAAAATAAAGCTGTTATTAGCTGATAAAACCTTTCACTTGTCATGATAGGTCTGTTTTCTGGTTAGAAAATAAAATTATTCTCTAAACAAAAACTGAAAAACAACAGTTATAATATTAGTTTAATTTTATATAATTTATAAAGTATAAGTATATGTTACATAGAAATAAAGGTCTTCGCCCTTATCGCATATATTTATTTGTATATATATTTTTGAAAATATATTAAGATCGGAAAATCCACCTCCAACATTCTATAAAGATAAGCGAGCTTAGTGGATGAGAGAAAGAAAGAGAGTCAGCTAAACTTTTAATGGGTTACTAATCGGTATTGCATTGTATTGGGGTACACCAATATAAATGTATATATTTATATATAACTTATATAGACTGTAGTTCCATTTAAGTAATTGGAACATTTTGCAGGGGCTCTAATCTTTGTTCGATTTACTTACATTCAGTTGTTGCTTCTAGTGCAAAATGCAATGTCAAGCACAAGGCCGTGCCATGTAGACATACGATATGTACATATCGTAGGGTACGTCGTAGGATTGATGTTTTCCTCCTAAGCCATTAGGCTACAATCTAAGTGCAATAAACCGATAGCAAATAACATAGCCAATTTGTACAACATCTGGCGCATTATCACATATATCAGACATATGGCTGGAATCGAAATCGCCGTCATGCACCTGTTTGGAAAAATGCTCGTAAAGGGAGCGATAAGATTTTGAACTCGAGTCGAAAATCGAATGAACTGATAAGTGATAGTAAGACGCGCGTTTCAAGAAGTTAGCCAGCGATTAGCGAATGCTGAAATACTTGGCTAAAATAATTAATAGATTAGCGTCCGGTATGCTCGCAACTACATTGTATTGTTTAGGGCATTATACCAATAAACCTGGCCATATCACATGTCGCTGCCTAATGGGACAAAAGTTTCTTTACGACATTATCATTTTCAAAGGCGATTAACGCATTCAATGTCCTAACGGAATAATGGGAACGGGGTCTCTTATCAGCTCGAACTGAACTAAATTTAATATGTAGAGCGTAATTGTACTATGTTAATAGAACTAGAGTATAGCAACAGTCATTTAAATACATATTTTAGACCAATTAATCACAAAAATGGCATTCCGCTTGAAATTCGGCATAAATTTGGCATATTTTTGACTGGTTTCTAAATGTAAAAAAATTGTATGGAGTATGCATTAAGAGAACGAATCATGATCAAAATATCATTCCGATTGAAAATCGGGTCATTTTCGTTAGTTGAAGTTTGTTAACTCTTTAGGTAGTAACTTCTTTAAAGTACTTTAATATCTAATACAAAACTAACGGATATTCTATGATCGGGATCTCGACTATAGCCTTTTCAACTAGTTTTTGATAATTTTGATATTAATTTTGCATTTAATTTTTTTTCAGAGAATAAAGACATACTATTGGGTCTAACGGGCTCCTTTCGTGCTGGCGAGCTAAATGCAATTGCAGGACCTTCCGGTGCAGGCAAGAGCACGTTGCTAAATATACTCTCCGGATATATGTAATGTAGCCCCATCACTTTTAATCATGTTCATATCATCTTATGAATTTATTTTTTTCTGCAGTTCTTATGGCTATTCGGGTGATTTGCGCATTAATGGTAAGCCGCGAGATCTAAAGGCGTTTAAGCCAAATGTGGCGTATATCACACAGGATACGACATTGCAGCCATTTCTGAGTGTCAAGGAGGCAATGCATTTTGCGGCCAATCTTAAAATTGGGCCACACATGTCGTCAACAGCGAAACGGGAGCGCGTGAATAGCATTCTCGTAGCGATTGGCATGTACGAGAATCGAAACACGAGGACAGGTCAACTGAGTGGAGGTCAACGAAAACGTTTGGCCATTGCCCTCGAGCTAGTCAACAATCCGCCTGTTCTTGTCTTAGATGAACCCACCACGTATGTTCTCATAAAGATTAACTGCAAGATGTTCGAGTCAAGTCTGTTTTACATTCACTTTCAGTGGCCTGGATAGCTCTACCTGCAATCAACTGATAACACTACTCAAAAAACTGGCCATGGAGGGTCGCAATGTCATCTGTACCATACATCAGCCCAGTGCATTGACCTACTCCATGTTCGATCATTTGTATGCCATTGCCGAGGGTCAATGCATTTACGCTGGCGGAGCACACAATCTGGTGCCGTTTTTGGGTGCACTTAATCTCCACTGTCCCGAATCCTACAATCCTTCGGACTATTGTAAGTCGCACCTACGTTTTCATATCCTTGCAGATACTATTAATATTTTGCCCTGAAACTAAAAAAGACTTCTAAAAATTCAGTTAAAAAATTAAGGTTTATATGAGAAACTTTGTTGTTGTTCTCTATATATAATATTATTTTATACATCCTAACTACATTTGGTTTAACACGAAACTTTGAATGATAGTTCGAAATTTATTTTTTTTTCAAGGTATTTAAATTATTTTTATTTAAATCTACAACGCTCTGCAAGTGTACTGAGGTCTTAATCGTGCCAAAAATAATCTTTAAGTGTTTTAGTTAAATTAATCAAACCATAATCTGTGCTTTATAGTAATGGAAATAGCTACACATGACTATGATACGGAGGAGGAGCGACAGGTGGATAAACTGATTGCGTTAATGGACAATGGACGTAATGATGACTATCGACAAAGTAAATCGGCACGTGTTGCCCAACTGGCGGCTATGAAAAAAGTTGGTAAGTGATCAAGTTGACAGCATTAACAAAAGAGGATCCTTTTCTTAAAATCTATTATTATATTTGCAGAACAAATGATGTCAGCTGGTTTGATTACGCCCGTGACAGCGCCTGTGATGTCATCTCATCCATTTTCGGCCAAGAACTTTAACTTCAAACCATTGACGCCCATCAATGAGCTATCCTCTCGCATTTGGGACAGTCAAACGGGTGGCATGACCAGCGAGTCAGATGGCAACTGTTGTAAGCCGAAGAAAAAGAAGAAACCGAGACCAACGATGCCATCACTTGATCTGGATCCGGCAAATCTATGCAAGCGTGAAAATATCTATGCTACGCCCTTCTATCGACAGCTCAGCATATTGTTGTTGAGAACATTTTTGCTTATTTGGCGGGACAGCTCGTTGACAACGATGCGATTTGCCATTCATTTGACAATTGGTTTACTTATTGGATTTCTATACTATGGCATTGGCAACGATGCCAGCAATTCGATGAACAATTTTCGCTTTGTCTTCTACACCAATATGTTTATCATGTACTGCGCTTTCTCTGGCATTCTGGTCAAGTGTAAGTTCGAAATGTTTTTGTGTATGACTTTAATTTAATTTGTAAATTGTGTTTTATCTATTGCAGTTCCTTTGGAATTTCCGATCGTTTCGAGGGAGCATTTTAATCGATGGTATTCGCTGCGATCCTATTATGTGGCTATAACTCTGGCGGATCTGCCCATTCAGATTATCTGCAGTTCCTTGTTTTTAGTGCCCACATATCTGATGACTTGGCAGCCGATGGAACCTTGGCGTTTTGGCATGTTCTTTTTGATTGTATTGATGACAGCACTGGTTGCCCAGAGCATTGGCTTGGCTGTTGGAGCTGCATTGAGCCTCAATCTGGGAGCGATACTGGGTCCATTTTTTATCTGCCCATTTCTGCAATTTAGCGGCTTCTTTCTGCAGGAAAAGGATGCACCCTTCTATTTGCGCTGGATGTTTGATATATCATTTCTAAAGTATAGTCTTGACGGTTCCATGTTGGCCATATTCGGCTACGGTCGACCACGTTTGGAATGCAATGAGATATATTGTCATCTGTCGCGACCTAATTATATACTCAAGAATCTGGATATGGAGCATGCCAACTATCAATTGGCCTTTTTCTTTCTGTTAGGCCTGCTGATAATGCTACGCATTCTTGCCTTCTACATTATGTCATTTAGATTGAGATTATTCAGATGAGTTCACATTAAAGTGTACGGCCATCCTATGCTACATTCCGTTCACAGTTGATAGAGTTTGAGTTTGTTATTACGAGTAGGAAAACATACATATACAATACATATATATATTTATGATTTCTATTAGCATTTAATAATAATGAGAAAACCATGTGCCAAAGAAATATGAACAGAGTTTTAGCATAAGGAAATCGTGATATACATACATGCAAGTAATCCCCCGACACCCTAAAAACTGTACAATGCCTTTTGTATACACTTATTAATAACTTTTGAAAGCATCCCTTAGCATAGAATTGTATTTTGTCTACAATCGTATTAACGACCCAATCATCTATTGCTTTATTTTAAGCGTGTGTAAATATTTTATTAAGCTTCAAATGTTTGGGTGAACTTTATTTTAAATAAATACTATTAACTATTATTGAATTCATAATTTTAAAGTGCCTCATTGAAAAATAAGTTTAATTTTTAAATTGCGGGTATATTGAATCTGTTTTTTTATCAAAATGGTATGTTTCTTATTGGGCTTGCAATATATTACTATTGTATATTTAAAAGCTAAAAGCTCAAGTATTTAGTATAGATTTCATATAGGTTTCACAATTATATATATTTTTAAATGAAATACAAATAAGTATCATTATGAACAAAACTTATTCAATGTACCAACAAATATAAAATGAACCAGTTTTGTAGGTTTCAAACCGCAACACAAACATGTTGCAGCTCGATCATATGTAGGAAAAATGATTATTTTCAATTGCCGGCAGCAGTTGGAAGCAATTGAATTCAGTTGTGTTTTGCATTGCAGTGGAAAGTGATCGAACAGTTGTGCTAAAAGCGGAGAATTAATTTCCATTTGGCCGATCCAGACGCGTAGTTTTATATGCGACTTTAAAAGTTAATTGAGTGCAATCAGAATGTGATTAAAACAATTAAACTAATGAATACAAAATACATTAATAACATAAATATTGTAATACGATGGAGACTGTTTATCTGGATATAGTTATAGACTAGTTAAGTGACAAAAGCAAAACCCGTTTGTTAGGCGACCTAAGCAGTTGCAATTGTTTTATAAATTGTGCTATATACTATAATTAACTAGAAATTGATAAGCAGCTGACAAAGTAGTAATTTGCAACGCATATACAATTACACATCTATTAAATGAGAAGATAGGAAGATTCCATTGATATAATAACTAACACTATACTTGTTTTTTGTTAAATTTTGATGAGATTTAATCAATAAATTCTCAGTTTTCAAGAACAAAATTTACCAAAAATTCCATGACCTTGGCATAATTTTAGGCGAGCTTCTTAAACTTTGAAGTTAAATAAAATAATCAGAGGTATTCCAGATATGTGAGCTAACATACAACCAACCAAAATGTATGAGTTTTCGGTTGGCTTGTATTTCTGGAACCCACCTGGATAAACCCATTTTAAATGATATATGTATTTGATTTAAATAAAATTAATTTCTGATGGTAATAAAGTGATTTATGATATACATAAATAATAGTTAGATGCTTAATTTGTTAAGCAGCAAAGCTCGCCAGTTTTCAGAGTATTTCGCAGTCGTTGAATGCACTTCAGTTAATACCTATCTGTCTATCGGCTGATCACGTTTTACAGACTTGAACAATTTCAATATTCTTTTATTTTTTTTAAATTTTATTAACAGCGAAAGCAAACGATTTTACAGCTGCAATAAGTAAAGAGCGATAAGATTTTAATCCGCATTCGGATGAAACAAATATTGCAGGCCTTTGAACTACATATTAATTATTAATCGTGTACACTGATAAACGACTCGCCAGTCAATCTTCGCTCGTTACTGGAGCAGGTTCTTATTTGTTAACTGACGCCAAGTAACATTCTTTAATCCAATATAAACAAAGTCATAATGACTAATAACGTGGCACCAATAGAACCAAATGGTAACCTAATCAAACAGCCGACATTGGAGCTGCATTTCAGCCAACTTTGCTACGCCCTCAAGACGCCAGTCAACAAGAGTGTTAACCAAATACTGATCGACACATGCGGCAGCTTTCAAGCGGGTCGCCTTACGGCCATTCTTGGTCAATCTGGAGCCGGCAAAACATCGCTGCTAAATATTCTAGCCGGTTTCAAGTGAGTCTGTTTAATATCAATGTAACCAAGTCGAGTTGCCGACTATAAGTTACCCGTTATATAATATAAATATATACATTTTTATGGTATCTATTTTAAAATCTAGCGATAATTATTCTTACTTAAAACAGTCACAACTTTCGTTATATTTAATCGATAATTGAAAATATTAAAAGAAAGTGCTTACCATGAAAAGAATTTTTTAACTATGCTCGTTTTTTTTTATACGCGTCCGTTAACAGAATCTAGAGTCTCTAGCTCTTAGAGTCTATGTTAAAAGACGTAGTTCTTTAACAGCGAATAACGGGTATAAAAATTATCTCTCCATTAGAGTCAAGGATGTAACTGGCCAGATTCTGCTCAATGGACAGCCACGAGAGCTGCATTCCTTTCGCATGATGTCTTCCTACATAGCACAGAATTTCCTGACCCATGGTCTGCTGACTGTAGAGGAAACGTTGCGAGTTTCCGCCGACCTGAAGCTACCCACATCCACATCCAAGCAGCAGAAGCAACAAATTGTAGGTAACAAAACAGTCAACATTATGTGTTAACTATAATTGTGTTTAATTTGCAGCTGGATGAGATTGTTGATGTGCTGAATCTACAATCCTGTCGACAGACGTTGGTGCGTGATATTTCTGGAGGCGAACACAAGCGTCTTTCGATTGGAATTGAGCTAATTACCAATCCTCCCATAATGTTCTTCGATGAACCCACCAGTGGACTGGACAGCGTCGCCAGTTATCAAGTTATGTGCTATTTGCAGAAACTGGCTCACCAGGGAAGAATTGTGGTCTGTGTAGTGCATCAGCCCAGTTCAAAATTGATGCAACTCTTTGACGACATCCTGGTGCTCTCCAACGGCGAAGTGCTCTACTCAGGACCACAGAGCGATATGTTGGAAAGCTTCAAGACGGCAGGCTACAATTGTCCACAGTATTATAATCCCGGCGACTTTGGTGAGCTAATTGAGTTCTTATAGGAGCAGACGAATTCAGCAAGTGAACTCTACAAAAACATCTACAGCAACACGAGAAATTTGTCATTAATGAATTGTGTTCAGCGCCTCGACTCGAAGCAGCGCATTTGCTGTGTTGTTGTTGTGGTTTGTTTTTGCTAGAGTCATAAATTAATTACTGGCGACATTTTGAAGAAGATTTTTGAGAAATTAAGTTTAAGGAATTAACTAATGTTTTGTCTTGAATTTAGTACTAGAAGTTGGTAGCGAATCATCGAATCAACGCTGCGAGACGCTCATCTCACAAAACAAGGCCAGATACGACAGTCTACAGAGCTTCATGAAGGCAACTCCAGATGAGCAAAGTAAGATCATTTTGATTGTGTGCTAATCTTTGTGTCTGTTGCTAATCATCATCAAATGTATTTGTCGCCGTTTCTGTTTGTCCTTGTCCACCTGCAACTCCAAATCTTTTGCTGTATCTGTGCCGTTTGTGTGCCTTAATTATATTTCAGCAGCGCTCATCAAGATGACGGATTCATCGAATGCTGACTTGCAGTTAATTCGACCCAAGGAACGGGTGGATTTCTGTGTTCAGTTGCGTGTGCTTCTTAAACGACATCTGCATATCATGTCAAGGGATATGGTACATAAATAATTCAAATTAATGCTTAATCAATTTATTAAATCAGTGATTGTCTTACAGATGGCCGTACAGTTGCGAGTTATAATGCACATTGTGGTGGCCTTGTTGCTGGGCGTGGTCTATTGGCAGATTGGCGAAGATGCTGACAAAGTGATTAGCAATGTGTCTGGCTTATTTTTTATCATATTATTTGTATATCTTGGAAATGCTATGCCTTCTATATTGTTAGTCCTGCAGGATTCTCCAGTATTCATGCGGGAGTATTACAATGGCTGCTACTCCCTGAACGCCTACTTCATATCCAAGGTTATGGCGGATTTACCATTGCAGTTGATTTGTCCAACAATTTTTCTTAGCATTAGCTATTTTATGACGGGTCAGCCGCCGGAGTTGAATCGCTTTGTCATGGCCTGGAGCATTTGTGTGTTTACTGCATTTATTGGACATTTTATTGGTGTTGTTAGTGGCACAATATGCGAACTGCAGTTGTCCATGTTTATAGTACCAGCAATTTCCATACCATTTCTGCTCTTCTCCGGCTTTTTTATACGCCTGCGTGAATTATCCTGGTTTCTTCGTCCGATTTGTGATATTTCATACTTTCGATACATTTTCGAGGGTCTTATGAGAGCCATCTACGGTTATGATCGTGGTCAGCTACCATGCTCTAAGGAGTTCTGTTTTTTCTATTCATCAGAAAAGTTTCTCAAAGAATTCGACATGGGTGGTGATGAATTTGGTTGGGATCTAACAGTATTGGCATTAATGTTAATATTCTTGTTGATTGGATTCAAAATCTCGTTACATGTAGTCATAAAACGTGCTTTATAATTGATAACGATCTAGACTTAGTACAAAGGAATATGTTACAATTAGATTTTAACAGGGAATGTAATGAATATAATATATAAATAAAAAACGTCAAATTAAAATTTGTTGTTGACCTTGTCTTATCAATTAACTTGTAATTATATTTCAGTTTTCATTTAGAAATCATATTATAACTTTTATTTTAAATATCTATTTTACCGGTATTTCCATTTAGTATGATAAAGATTGATAATAACAGTTATAATGGATTGCTTTAGATAAATTGAAATTTAATTATGTATTGTACTATTTTATTTAGGATATTCTCATTCATTCAGATTTTTTTTCGTGTGTGATTTTTGAAAACAATTACAAATGTATTGGATCTGTTAAGTTAACGATTTAATGCTGTTTAAGTTGCACTTTAGCGAAATTCATGAATTCATTATTCAATACAATTTACAAATAACAAATGAGTAGTGTTTATAATTTTAAAATTTCTGCTCATTTACTTAGTCGATGGATACGCTAGATATTTCCATGGAGCTGCCATCGTTGTTTGCCTGCTGCTCGGTGCTTGTTGGCGTTATTTCCGCCGCTGAAGTTGTTGTTTCATCCAAGGCAGCGGTTACGGCTGCCACAACAGCTGCTGCATCTGATGTGCTGCTTGTGGCAGGCGCTTCCACAGTGATTGTTGTTGCTGCCGTCGTTGCCGTGCTGTTTGCCGCTGGAGCTGTGTGACTTCTTTGACCCGACTGCGTTCGACGCACTCCCTCGGCCACTGATCGAGGTTGTCGTAAACTTGTCGAGCCAGATGCGTTGCCAGAGGATGACGATGAACTTGTTGTCGCTGTTGAGGTGGCAGTCGTTGTGGTTGTCGCTGTTGTCGTCTTGCCACCATCGGCAATTGTGGTAAGTGGCACACGTACACGCACATCCAATTGCTCCCATTCCATTTCATCCTCGGAACTGGTTTCGGCATTCGCCACCGTTGTTGTTGCAGTCTTCGATTTCTTTTGGCACTCGGAGTTGCGCTTCCAGTCGATGGTCTTCAGCAATGCCTTAGCTTCGTTTTTACGCTATGCAGGATAACAAAGTGAGAATAAGCAGTCAAAGATTACACAATCTTATTTACTTACATCATCCGAATCCAGACACTTGTAGGCATAACAGGCAGCTCGCTCGAAGTCGCCCTTTTTCTCATAATAGTTGGCCAGCGTTATGAATCCTTGATAGAGACTCTGCTTATCGGTGGCAGCTCGTTCATCCTCACAGTAAATCATGTAACAATGAACGGCCGTCTCATGGTCGCCCAGCTTCTCATGCAAGGTGGCCAACTTGTACATGGCAATGCCTTCGATATCACCAACATCACACGCCTTCCAATAACATTTCACCGCATTCTCGCACTTCTCCAGCTTCTCGTATGTCTCACCCAGTGCCACCAACATGCGCGAATCGTACGGACGCAATTGATGGGCAATTTTAAAATAATACAAACTATAATAGTGCATTTTAATAATCTCATAGGCCTGTCCCAGGCCATACCAGGCACGATAGTCTCGCTTGTTGACCTCCACCGCTTTGCGATAGCTTTGTATGGCCGCATTTGTGTTTTTCAGCTCCATAAACTCATGTCCCATCAGCGTCCATGCTGCCAAATATTTGGGATTGAGTTTCAATGCCCGCTGGAAATATGAAATTGCCACCTGATGATCACAACGTATGCTATAATAGTTTCCAATGACACAACAGGTCTCCGGTCGATACTTGTTAATGCTAACAGCCTTGTGGGCCAATTGGGCCATTTCCGTTTTCATTTCCTTGACAAACAGCAAATTGGAATAAGTATCAACATTGTCCAGGCGATATGGATCATTTTCAAGTAACGCCTGAAACAGCTCAATGGCTTTGTCCACATCTGCAATAACAAATGACAACAGCATGAGCTTAACAATATTGAGTAATAAGTTTCTGATTGGCCCACCTCGTTTGTTGTGATAAACCAATGCCATTTGGGCTGTTATGTAGATGCTCTTGCTGAATCCTGCCGTTTGCAGATCCTCGAATATCTTGAGACCATCATCGTTTAGATATAACTCCAGATAGGTGTGTGCCATAAAGAAGTGACGCATCCAGTGTTTGCCCAACTGCAGGCTGAGCAGCTTCTTCTTTTCCATTATAAGCGGAGATAACTCCAGATAGGCACTCCACAGCATGGGCACCAGACTGATGGCATTCAAGAGCATTTGCTCGGCAGCCTGATTGAGATTCAAGGCCTTGAGGACCACACCATACAGATAGATGCCATAGCCATCTAAGCGACTGCGTCCGTATTCTGATCGCAGTGTAGCCAGCAGATCTGTCAAATCGCGCATTTGATTCGGCTCATTGAGATTGGCTTGATCTGTGGTGGAGTCAAGGCGTCGCTTCTCCCGTGCCATATACGTGGAATATAGATGCAGAAAACGCGGCACATCCGATTCACAGTTCCTTACGGCATGTGCAGCTCTATCGTATTCACGCACATCATAATAGCTCTTGGCCAGAAAGTAATCACTGTATTCGGCGGGTGCAATACCCTCCAGTTGGCACTCGCTAAACGAACGATCGTCATCGGGCGCCGCATTGTCGATGTGAACATCGCCTAATCCGTGATGCATCTCCGCCAGCCATTTGGTGCTGTGCAACAAACCGCGCTTCGAGCACTCAATGATGCCGCGACGCAGCTCCTTCTTCACTTCCGACAGCTGCACGCTGACTAGCTCCGGCATAGTGCTCTTCTTTCGCTATATCCTACAATTGCAGTTAATAAATAAATCACTTGTAAATTCGCCTTTGAACGCGCTAACAAAAATGTAATGCAATTTGCCGGTCGTGAAGATATCGAATAAGAAATAGAGTTGTCACCACTGGCTTACAACAAGTTCAAATGAACGAGTCAGTCAGTCATTAATGAACATTCAGATATGAACGGCGCATAATTCAAATGTGAGCATATTAACCACTAAGCAAATTACAAATATAATTTTCATTTTATAAAACTAAAATGTCCACAGACATTGCATTCATGGATGAAATTTACTTTGGACATTAAAAAGAACCGTTCTCTTTTTTAAGATAAGAAAAAAGGTTGGCAGCTCTGAAAAAGACAAAACAACTATAGACAACAGTATGAAGAATAAGTGCATATCTTACAACACTGGAGAGCAGCTGCGCAAAAAGTCGTAACAATAACAAAGTGTGAAATTGAATGATAGATAACAAACGAAATCTGCGAAAACATTTCTTTGTTTATAACAGCGCATAGCAACAACAACAAACAGATACGCTGTCAAGATCGCGCCATATTCAGATGCGGAATACAACCGCTATTGCAATTACAGTTACAGTTACAGATTTAAAGGTCAATTAAGTTTTGGAGCTGGTGGTGTTAAATGTGTAACAACAAATGCTTATAAAATACATATTTAAGTATCAATTGCTGTTAATATTGTGGAGGTGATTCATTTGTATGTGACAACAGAAAACCTTAATACTATAATTACCATTATCTGACCGAACAATCAATTGAGCCTCGGTATAAATTGAAGAACAGTCATTCGCACAATAATAATAATAATGAAGCCACACTATAACACGATAATATTCTTCGGCCTGCTGCTCTTCATAATATTATTTAGTGAGGGCAGCTGCTTTTGGCCATTTAATAAAAAAGGCAAAGTGCCCCCACCTCCGCCCCCACCCCCGAAAGAACCGCAACTATCGCCTGTTATATTTGGTAGGTATTGATTGAAGATACTCGTTAAAAAACAAGGTCACGGTCAAATGTATTCAAGTCCACTGATTTGAAAAGTTTTAAAATTCGCCTTTGTTTTTTTTGAAAAGAAATCAACTTTTTTCTTTTTTTATGGTTGCTTATGTGCTCTCTTAACGTGTTTAAACAATTAAATAAAACCATTTAACATTTATTTTACTTTTATCATAAAGAACAAGTTACAAGAAAACTATTGAGCTTAACCATTTAAAAAATTAAAAAACGTTTTTGTATTATTTTTACAATCTTCATTTTTTCAAAGTTGAATTTAAGTTTAAGTCCAGATAAAAACATGTAAAAAAAAAATTAAAATAATTATCAAAAAATATATTTATTTTTTGCAAGAGAAATATTGGATTGACTGTATGTATGAAAATTTCAGTACCAGGTGATGGCGGATCTCAAGTTGAGGCACGCTTAAGCAAATCGGACGCACCATATTTTATATGTGAGAAGCAACATGATTGGTATAACCTATGGCTAGATCTGGAACAGTTAGTGATACCAATGGTCTACTGTTGGATAGACAATGTGAAGCTTTACTATGATAAGGTAACACGCACAACGCACAATACTCCAGGCGTGGACACACGTATACCCGGCTGGGGTGATCCCAATGTTGTGGAGTGGATAGATCCCACTCGAAATAAGGCTGGTGCATATTTTAAGGACATTGCCAATGTGTTGGTGGAGTTGGGATACGAAAGACGTCGTAATATTTTGGGAGCACCTTACGATTTTCGACGGGCGCCAAGTATATATAAAAATTTAAATTTATTATACAAACTGTACATTCTATGAAACCAATTCCTTGCAGACGAAAACAAACAATTTTTTATCGATCTGAAGCAGCTTGTGGAGGATGCATATGAGGCGAATAATCAAACGGCCGTGACATTTATAACGCATAGCATGGGAAGCCCTATGACCCTGGTTTTCCTGCAGGAGCAAACACTGGAGTGGAAATCTCAATATGTGCGCCGTCAAATTAGCCTGGCTGGAGCCTGGGCAGGCAGCATTAAGGCGGTCAAAGTGTTTGCCATGGGTGACGACTTGGATTCATTTGCATTAAGCGCTAAAATATTGCGAGCTGAACAAATATCGCATCCGTCGACCGCTTGGTTGCTGCCATCACCGCTTTTCTGGAAACCCTCCGAGGTGCTAGCAGCGACTCCATCCCGCAATTACACTATGGCAGATTTGGAGCAATTCTTCAATGACATTGATTACCGAACCGGCTGGGAAATGCGCAAGGACACCATGCGCTACACCCAAAACTTTAGTCCTCCAGATGTCGAGTTGCACTGCCTTTACGGAGATGGTGTCAGCACAGTGGAGAGGTAAATAGTCATAACCATTTAATTCCAAGGCAATCATTTCATTAACTCAATATTATTTGATAGATTGCAGTATAAAAAGGACAGCATTGCGGGGGAAACCCCTAAACTTGTTATGGGAATTGGCGATGGCACTGTTAATCAACGATCGTTGCGTGCTTGTCAACACTGGGCAGGATACACAAGCTCTCCAATATCGACTTTGGCGCTACAAGGTGTCGATCACATGGGCATTCTGGTCCATCAAGATGTTCTTCAATATGTGCGCACTGTGATGCAGCAACCATAAACTACTTCCGCAACTAAATATTTGCAATTTGAAAGGCTATTAAGCTTTCCATTATTAATATTAATCGTATTGGCTCAAGGCAACTACTGTTCATATCAATTTGATTTTTATTATTCTTTAGTTATACCTAAATAGGACAATTTAAAAGTTAACTAAGAAAAAATTTTAATTGCATATATGTATAATAAACTTAATTTTACCAAAGCATAATTTTTATTTTATTGCAATTTTGAAATTTGCAATACATTAATTTAAATTTATCGCTTAATCCGTTACTCGCGCCTGTTAAATTTTTAGCTAGATTTGACGGGAAAAAAACTGTTTTGGCAACACTGACACGCAGAGCATCACTACCGACAACTGTCTTTTGGCAAACTATCGATAAGTCAGTAATCGATAAAAATGCACAATAACATTCAACAATTACTTGCATTAAATTCTTGTCACATTCGTATTAGTTTGTGTCAAGTTGTTAATTTTAAAAATGCCACACGGTCATTCACACGATCATGGACACGGCTGTGGCCACGAGGCGACCGATGTCGACCATGCACTGGAAATGGGCATCGAGTACAGTTTGTATACAAAAATCGACCTCGAAAATACAGAGTGTTTGAACGAAGAGAATGACGGCAGCGGCAAAACTGTATTTAAGCCATACGAAAAGCGTCAGGACACGAGCAAGGTGGGTCTTTTATATGTTATACAAATTCTTATTAATTATATTTCCTTTTTTAGTATGTACAAAGTGATGCAGATGAGGAGCTCCTATTCAATATACCATTCACCGGCAACATTAAGCTAAAGGGTATTATTATATGCGGGGCCAACGATGATTCACATCCTAACAGGGTCAAAATGTGCGTACATTAAATGTAACCTGTAACCTTTTGATTACTTATGATTTATGTCTGTTGACAGTTTTAAGAATCGGCCAAAGATGACATTCGATGATGCACACGGCAAAGCGGATCAGGAGTTTGAACTGACACGCGATGTGCGAGGAGAAATCGAATACTCACCCAAGTAACTTACCTTTACAGAATGGAATTTGCAACTTGACTAAATTTATAATATTCACAGAGTTGTCACCTTTTCCTCGGTACATCATTTGTCGCTATATTTTCCCAGTAATTTCGGTGATGACAATACGCGCATCTATTACATTGGTTAGTTCACTGATTAATCAGTTCTTTAAGTATCTAATAACTTCCGCTATTTGCAGGTCTTCGGGGTGAGTTTAGTGAGGCGCATTATCATGGTGTCACCATTTGTAATTATGAGGCCCGTGCTAATGCTGCTGATCACAAGAATAAGGCTTTTGATGGCGTTGGACGCGCTATCCAATAAATTGAATTATTGTCATATTAAGAACCAAAATTTATAATACCTATTTTGTTCCAATTACAATAAACTTGTAGAGATTATAAAAGAGATGTTTCTTTAATTTATTCTTTATTGTTATCTTATTGATTTATGCTTATAAGATGAGATATCGAATCACGTGTGTCAATGTCAATGCATAACGCTTTTTTATTACTCAATAGTGTTTTATTTGTTTTTTTTTTATTGTTTTCCATTTTTTTGTTTCAGTATTTTAATAAATGGTTTATTTGTATTTTACAAAGCGTTTACTTAAATGTATTTAATTTTACATTTATACCGAATAATTTTTTATTTATTGCACTAGTGTTTTTGTGTTATTCATTTTTGTTTAATATTTTTCTCCTCATTTATTGTAGTTGATTTTCATCTTTGTTTTAACTTTAAAGTATGCTTTTTTGATATCTAATAAATAGATGATAGATATGCACCATGTGTTCATTCATCATTCATTATTTATTTCATTAGTTCGTTTATTGAGACACATTGTGCATATGCAAATGCATTTGGGAGAAAACTAAATTTATTTAAAAATGAATGCTTGAAATTGTTCTTTAGGTAAAATTATTAAATACTTATATACTTATTTACAAATTCGCGTTTATAGGCTGAAAATATGTGATATATTTAACTAGAAATTGTTGCTGCTGTAATTATGTGTTGTGGGCATGGTTGTGGGAGTTGTATATTTTAAGGGGGCGTTCCATAAAGCATACTTCCGTGACCAATTTGTGCGATTCTTTAGCTACATACATACATACATTTTCATATATATTTAGTTGAAAATTTGATTTAGTGTATGTGTATGTTTTCGAAAGTGGTTTTAAAAAAATGATTTCTCTGTTAGTATCTGAGTCCTGGTATTTTGTGTTTATAGTATGTATGTGTCTGTTTATTGTTCAACAAAATTTGTGCTCTCGTTCCATAGTTGCAGTTAGGGTTCATATATATGTATATTTGTATATATATAGTATACTATACGTATGTACAGTATACATGACTGTAAGTACGATTTCTGCATCAACTCAACATCAATCCGTTTTAAAAAATACGTTACACTCGAAATGACGTGTACTCGATTTTTGCTGATACCCCAAAAAATCCATCAGTTTTCGTAATTTTTTTTCTTTTTTTTTTTGTTTCATTTCAAAGAGTTTACGTTTAGTATAAAAAATCATTATATCGAAAGTATAAAAATCGTATTTAGCCTTTCATTTATTTATTTCTTTAAATTTTTGTTTTTGTTATATATTTATTAATTTTTCGTTTTCTTTTGGTATTTTTGTTTTGTTTTTCTTTAGCAAAAGCGGGTGTATCTTCTTCATCAAGCAGGTATTCGAATGTTACTTGGCAGGATTATTATTTTTTTTAAATTTTTTTTTAATATATTTAAATAGTTTTATAAAAGCTTTGTTTTTCAGTTGATGTTTTTGTTCTTTGTTTTGTTGTTTTGTGTGTCGAGTGTCTTGTGGGGTTTTCAGGCCTGTTTCAGTTTTTGCGTTTATTTTAATATTTTCTTGGGTTTGTTTGCTTTTGTTGATATTGGAAAAGTAGTTGCGGTTTCATAGTTCATATGTGTATGTGTTGTATGTGTGTTTTGTTATTTTTATTTATATATTTGTTCTTTATGCTTATAGAACTCACATTAGGCGACATTGACTTAGCTGGCTAGTTTATAAAATAATTCATTAATCTGTTTCAATACAAGTATGTATCTACAATGGAATTGATCAATGATAGTGATATCAAAATTATTACTGTTCATATTTATAACGTATTTGTAATTAAATTATTTAAAGCTTTTTCGTGTGTGTTAGATGTTTGTGTGTGGTGTGTGTGTATTTGAAAGACCAAATAATAATTAATCTAACATTGCAATAGTTGAAATAACCATTATTAATAATCGTTAGCCCTGGTCAAAACAGAAATCCTCAACGTGTACATTAAAAATCTATTTACAATTGAATATTTCGCTACTTATGCACATAGATTTACTATTCAATTTGATAATAATTATTATTTATTTAGTTTTTAACTACACTTTCCTACAAAATGCTTGCTAAATTATTTGCTTACATCTTCAGATTTATCAATGTCGTTAATACAATTGAATTGCCATGAATATTGCTAAATTAAGCCCCTCCCTAAATCTTTCGCACAAGTCTCCACAAAACGTTTGAAAATTAAATAAAAACAACATTTTGGATTAATACAAATACAAATCAAAAGATCTGTTAAGTATCCCAAATCAGATAAGGAGAGAGGGGCCAGACATGTGCTTCGGCTGGCCGAGACTACATTTATTGTTTAACGAGTTTTTCTCCATTTCCTTAATATACTTTAAATAGCATTTTCTGATATCTTCTTTTGTTTTTTATTTATGCACTAAATTTGCGTTGCGCTACTGTATTTTATTATAATAATTAATTTTATGTATTAGTTTAAATATCTATGGCTAAGTTATGCAAATATTTTTATATCCTCATAATTATTTTTTTGTTATTTTAATGTATTCAAATCATCATCACATATCAAAAAGTTTACAAAAATTTTACCATTAGCTACATGTTTCATTGCATGTTGTTTGTATTTTGTATTATATAGTAATTATTATATTTCGTGCGCATCAAGTAAAACATACAACAATAAATTATTATTATTTTTGGTATCTTTTCGCCCCAAATAACAATTGTTGTCAACAAGTAATGCCATATCATCATGCTATTCATTCGTTCAACAATCAACATGTTGTTCATAAAATTGCACATTTATTTATTAGAAATTTAACTGAACGCTTCCCAACCGATATATATGTTCGACTAATATTTATTTTATTTACTTTTTGCTTAGTTCATGTATTTTTTCATTTTATACTTTATCTAATGTTTTTCGATTGTTTTCATTTTGGTTTGTTTTTTTCATTAGTGTACGTGTGGGCATGTAAAAGGCATTTGTTTGGTTTCTTTTGTGTATTTTGTTTTTATTTATCATAATAGTTTTAATTAGGTTTCATTTAATGTTGCTTTTTTTATTTTGGAAGAACTGAGCTGAAAAACCTGAAATTACTTTCACTATTTGATAGTTTTCCAATAATGTGATATGCAAAATTAAAAACTAAGGCTTTCATTTATTATTTTTAATTCAATAAAACTCATTAATTAAATAAATTCACTTTTTATTGTGTTCCAAAAGATTCAACTAAAGCGTGTCGTTCTCATCCTTAAGCAAAGTGATATTATGTGTATGCTCATAAATATTTATATTAATTCATGGAATAGTTTACTTGCATTAACAACGAAATTGACGAACTCTACACCTGTTCCAGAATTTAAAAACTAATATTGCTTATTGGGTTGACATACAAATTCTTAAAAGAAAGTTAAAAATTTAATCCAACATTTCCGTTTTTTGTCTATTAAAACTATTAAATAATATTTTAATGTTATAGTGTTATTTAATGTAACAATTGCATTGGCTACTAATTGGCCTTGTTTGTTCTTATGAAATTCATAACAAAAAACCATATTGAAATCTATAAACATTCTATTTTGTGTTGATTATGAAAATTATCTTACTGACGAAACGGACGAAAAATTAAAATTGACAATATATAAAATTGAATTTGGCGTTCGCTTCTTATGCTCAATTAACAATGTTATGTATTTAATATTATGTATTAAAGAAACAACTTACTATACAAGCTCTCACTGTCTCACGTTTTTTGCATACTTGCTGCTGCTGGTTACAATTTGTTTTTTTTTTTTTTTGTATGTTTTGCGCTTTTTAACAATATTTTGAATTAATTTTCGTAATTTATATTATTTTAATTTTAGTTTATTGAAACAATTCAATTACAGTTTAATTATAATTACATATTGTTTAAGTTTTGCATTTCATTTCATAATTTATACATTTCAAATTATTTGTGATTTTAGTCTATCAAAATGTTTATTGTTTTGCCTTTAATTTTTTTATTTATCATTTCTTTGTGTATTGCAAAAATTTGCGAATGTTGTGTGTGGATGTGTGGTATTGTGTATGTCAAATTCTGTTTTTAATTTTGAAAAGTGTATAAAAAATTGTACTTGTTTTTGGAATGATTATTAGGCAGAGTGTAAGGTAAATATATATTAAACGACTGTCTTCGAAATGGAATCTCTTGTTGATATCGCAAATGAAACAGCGCAGCAAATTTGTCACTTTGTCAGTTTGTCAAATTGCCACTTTTATTGGCTGTCAGACAGCATGTCCATTCTTCTCTGGGCCAGTCCGCTTGGCGGCAGCTGCCGCACCCAGTCGCCTTGCACGCCATCGATCGATGGGCGTGTAACAGCATATGAAGAAGGGAGGCACACGTGACATGCTGCATCCCGAACTGGAGCTGGAACTCTTGCTTAGCTGCGCCAGAGAATCGACCGTCAGCTCGGTCTGCACACCGCTGCTGGTCATACGTGTCTCGGCCTGATAAGGAGGCGGATTTGCCAGCATGGATGGAGCTGCTTTGCAAACAACGCTTGGCGGTTCCAATTCATGCAGCTCAAAGCTATCGGATCGTGTGCTCGTTGGCGTTGTGGTCGATGGGCGAAACTCGTGCGAGCAGCTCTCGACCATGGCAGTGCGATAGGTAGCGGCAAAGTAGTTTGTCTCCAAATAATGGCAGGATTCAAATAAATAATCATCAAACTGCAAACGTGTTGAGCTGTCGGCCACAGCATCACCAGCATCGCCACCATCGCTATAGTTCCTAAAGTTGCCCTTGTGCGATTGTGTCGACGGTGAGCCCGGTATGAGCAACATAGATGACGACATGGGCATTAGCTCCAAGGAGCTGGCTGCAGCTGGTGCAGCTACAGTTGCTTTTGTTGTGCGCTGTTGCTGCTGCTGCGGCTGCTGCTGTTGCTGCCGTGGCATGTGTTGCTGCTGTCGATGTTGCTGTTTTCTTTGCTTCATATCAACAATTTCTATTTCTTCTATATCACTAAAACTATTTAACTGTTTCAACAAATAATGCACATCATTTCGTTTCGTTTGATCAGCGGCGTCGTGTTGCTGTTGTTGTTGTAGTTCCATTGCCATCGTCTTGGTTTTTATTGTGTCTAGTGCTTGCAATGTTAATGGAGTGCTAACGACGGCAATGCCACGACTATTGCTACGTGGGAGGTTGTCGATTTGTCGCATATCGTAATGTTGTTGTTGTTGTTGTTGCTGCGGCTGCTGCTGCTGTTGTTGCTGCAACTCTGGATAGGCCAACGCTAGACGTTGCTGCAGCGTTGCGCTACTAAACGCTGCTGAGGCTCGATGTGTTTCCAGATTTGCAGATTCGATAATGCGATTGAATTTAGCTAATGCGCTTGATGCTGCTGATGAGCTGGTTGTTGTTGTTGTTGCGGCTGTTGTTGCTGCGGTGATCTTATGTCTTAGTTGTTGTTGTTTGGTTTGAGGCACTGTTGTGACGGTTTGTAAATTATCACCAACATGACGACGCCCACTGCCCTGAGCATCGACGACATCTGCGTCAACGTTGCTGCTAACAATTGGATCATGAATCGTATTTGAATCATGATCATCGTTGTCATCATCAAAATCATCACAGACATCCTCATCAACATCATCAATATCAACGCCATCCTGCAGCGTCTCGGTGACATTCAAATTGAGATTCAAATGGAGACGCTGTCGCAACAGCAAACGGTTCGTTTTGCTATCAACGCTTGCAGCACTACCACCACCACTACCACTACCATTGGGTGGTGCTGGCGGTGCTGCAACGGATGCTGTTGCATGTCCAATTAAGCCACGTCCAGCGGCAATAACGGCCGCTGCTCGCTGCTGTGCGGTTGCCCTAGCTAAATTCTTTTGTAAAATCAACTTCCTCGACGAAATGATGTCATTATTGTCGCTCCCCCGCGATTACCGGCTGTCGCGGGTGGAGCGAGGCCGCCCCTAACTGGACGTACTCGCAATGGGCGAGACAGGTGACAACGGACTACGCACAGCTTGCTCCCTTGGACAACCGGTAAGCGTTATGACCAGCTTACGGCTGCCGGCCTGATCCCGATGCTCGCACAGCCATACGCCCTGCCATGTGCCCAGCGAGAGTTTGCCATCGGTAATGGGGATTGTCAGTGAGCTGCCTAAAAAGCAGGCTTTTACGTGCGCGGGCTAAAAATATAAATCAAAATATTATTAAAACAATTCATTATCAATATACAAACTAGAGACCGCAATAACAGTTAAAAATCAATTTTTTTTAAATACAATACGTGTCCAACAGTAGTAAAAACTTTAGACCTCAATTTCAAAAGCATAAATACTTGTTTAGTAACCGAACAACTCTAAATAAATTATGATTATAAAATTATTAAAAAAAAGGTCTTATCGAATTATTATTGCGATGTAAAAACAATTGCATTAAAAACACTTTATTAAATTTTTAAATTTCCTTAGCTGTTTCTTCCGGTCTCAGTTATAAATGTTATTTACCATATCATCGGGTCCTTCGCACGAATGCCTGTAGGGCAAACCTTCGGGAACTATTTTATTCAACATCATCTCCATGTCGTCTCTGCAGAATATACCATAACGTTAATTTATAATTATTTATAAGATTTATCTGAATCTCACCTGACGTCTGGATCCCAGCTTTCGTTTAGCGCCAAACTCGCCGAAGTGTGAAGAACTGAAATGAGCAAATAAAACGTGAGTTAATTATTTTGGCTAACTCTTAAATCTTTACTAAATCACTGGCCAGTTATTAGACCATCACGAGGGCGTTAACTGAATTTTGTTATTAAACTGATCGACACAATGCATTTTCAATTGAGTTGTAATGCTACTATAATTAAGCAAACATTTAACACGAATGTTAATTAGAAATATGACTAGTAACTTGGTGAGAGTTGAAAACAAAGCAATTGTTTAAATTTCATGCTGTGAAAGCTTTTTCAATCAACTATCCGTGTAATTAAAATTGTTTCGTAAATTACTCGTGTGACATGAGATGATATGGATAAACATTGAAAAGATGCTTAACAAAATGCTGGCAAATTGTTACTAATTACTTTATAAGTCGACTTTCATTTAATTTTTTTTATTTGCTTTTTAATTATCATAACATGTTGAGTGCGTTACAAATGTCAGGGGAATTTACAGACATGATCAACGAATAATAGATACAAGAAATTTACCAATCGTGATTACTGTACTTTAAATTTAACATTGCATTAGTTTTCAGACTTTAGCTTAATATTTAAAATCGTACTGCAAACTTATTAATCAAGTGCCCAAAGGAAGGTTAACTTCACAAACAAACTAAATTTCAAAAACTTTTTTAAAATTCCAGACTTGTTACTTGAAACTTGATGGGTGTCATAAGTGGCCTTTGTGTAGTTCTAGGGTATATGAAACTGAACTGTAAATTGTTTCAAGCTATACTTTCCAGTTAAGTGAATTTATACGAAATTCTTTGACCTTTTTCCTTTTGTTGTAGTTGTTGTTGTTGCTTTCACTTGAAACATGACCAATTCATGTCTTGTTTGACTTTGAGGCATTTCGACAAAAATTCCACAGTCTACTTTTCAGGGCTCGAAGGAAGGGGAAAGAAGGAATGTAGGGTCAAATGTTGTTTAGGTGCTTCTAATTTGGCGTCATGCCAGAAACAATAACAAAAAAAGGCCAACAAGCATTGAATTTGAATAGTAGTACTTAAAATCATTTAGTGTTAATAATAAATAGAGCAATAGACGAGTCGAAAGCGAAAGTCACACACTTAAATTTGCACACTAATTGCATATTCATGAATAAAATAGAAGACAGTAAACGACGAGAAGAACGCGCCGCAAATTAGTTTATTATCAAATCCCAGAGATGTCATTTGAGGTCCCCAAAAAGCTATCTATGTATATGTGCGTGTATGTGAGTGTGTGTGTATGTGTGCGAGTATAGATATCTTTATCAATGTTTATGTACAAGTTTTGGGTTTTGTAAATTATTTCAAAAAAACGATTATGTCATGTTGAACATGTGTAAATGGCATCAGTCACAAGTAAACAAACAAATAAGCAAACAAACAAACATACAGACAACAAACAACCAAGGGGAAGGCGAAGAAGCCTTACGGCAATCTCAAATGGACAGCTGGACAATGCAAATGAAAATGAACTCACAATGACAGCCAGAGGGGAATCCCCTATACAAATTTGCAAATTGATTTACTGCCAACCAATAAAGAGATTGATTCTACCCCCAAATATAGGCGCCGAACTTATAACAAGCTATCTACAATAACAATAATTATTATTGTTGGTCAAGAGATATTTTCGGTTCATTTTTATTTTTAAGCGTTGTTTGTAAATATTAAAATAAGTAACTTTCAATTGATTTTAATTTCCAAATTTCAAATAGAAACGCTATTAAGATATATAAATAAAACTAGTCGGAAAGACTATAGTCGAGATCACAAGCATAGAATACCTGTTACTTATTTCCATATATATAAATGTACATATTTACAGAAAATTCAAAATTTTAAATCTCAAGTTTTCAACTCCTTATATCGTAATTATAAAAATCATGCCAAATCTAATCAGCTTCAAACTTCATAACTTAACCGATTTTCAAGTCGACTTTAATTTCGATCATGATTTGGCTTCTTAATTTATTTCCTTTGAAAATTCAGAATTAAAAAAAAATAGGTGTTTCGGGACGTAGCGGAACCGAAACCGTAACCTATATCTGTTTCGGTTTGAAATACACTCAACTGACACTATTCTCATGCTGCAAGTGGCATAACAAACAACGCGTCGTGGCCAGTAAAGGAAACAGCAGCTAGCGACTTTAATATGATTTAGCCATGGACATAGCCAAGTGGATGGGTGGCACAAGCCAGAGTGTGTGTGTGTGTGTGTGTATGTGTGTCGCCATGTTTGCCAATGGGCAGATGTGCTGAAGGGCTCAAACGAAACATATGCAGACTCGTATCAGTGGCAAAACGCTTAGAGCTTCAACGTTTAAATACACTGAAAGAAGTTTGCAGCAACTTAAGCATAGAAATTTATCAATATGAGCGAAAGAAAGATAATAAAGAAAATAAGCTCTTTATTCAAGCTACTGTTATAACTGTTGTACAGCTACAATTAACTTTAATCTACGATGGTTTTATAATAATCCAAAATGCTATATTTAAATAGAATGAAGAAGTGAAGATTTATCTCAGTAGACTAAGCTATAATTATTTTAAATATATACGATAGTTTTGCAACAGCTCCCCAATATTTTAAATCTGCTTTTATCAATATTGAATTCAGGGTAAAATTTATGCCCTTGTTCTCTAATATTTTATTGATTAAACGAAAAAAGGCATTTGGAAGATTAGGATCTATATCAGCAGACACGTTTTTGATTAGATTTTATATAAGCTTAAAGTTGTTATTATTTAAATACGAAACAATTGTCAATAATATTTCGAGGTCGAACTTAATTCGTAGAGGTAAATATAAAATGATTTTTAAGTAGTTGTAAAGTAGTTAGTTAAGGACAAAAGATTTTTTTATTATGACGGATTTTGGACAGTGCATTGTGCATACGACAAGTGACGATGTGGCAGGTGGCCAACAGGAAGCGTAGTTGAGGTTTATGTATGCACAAATGTTTATGTATTTATGTATGCATGTATATATGTATGTGACTCTGAGGAGGAGTTGGATAAGAGAATTTTGAGTGGCTGGTCGCCGCTTCTCACATTTAGCGGGGCGTTTAGGCACTACAAAAGTTGCTAATGTTTTTAAAGAGGCCCATTTTTATTTTACAAAGTCAAACACATTCTGACAGCACAAACAACAAGAAAAAAGAGGAAAAAAACAGACACACACACGCATATAAAGACAAGCGCGACTGCGGCTGCTGCTAAAAATGTTTAACAATGGAAACTGCGGCTTGCTTATGTTTCATTCATGCACACATACATACATAAGTAGCATGTAAGTGTATGTTTATTTATTTCTGTTGTGTGTATGTGTGTGTGCATATTATATGTCATAACTCAGCACGAGAACGCTTAAATTCATCAACCTTATTACAACAGCGCAGTGTTGGTTACTTTTTGTGGTCAAGAGCCAGAAACAACAACAAAAATGTATAGCATATTTCTAGGCACAGGAGAGGAAAAGGAGAAATAAGACGGCAGGTGCGAGTGCACCTGCTAACCACTTATTAAACCAAGGCGAACTATGGCACACACACTCTCACGCAAGTACGTGTATAGTCGAAATGGAACTAGTTCAAGTTTTCATGGCAAACAAACGTAAAATGTTTGTTGTTCCTTGTCCCGTGTCGCTTGTCGTTGTATTCTTTTATTTTGTATGATATTGTTGTTGTTGTTCTCTTTTGCTGCCATTTTGCATAAATAATATTGATTTATTGGGTAGCGCAACATTTGCGGCTCATAAGCGTACAATATTTAATGCTAAAGCGACTGGCAAAAGGACGATAGCAGAGCACACAAGGCGCCAACCAAAGGCTAGAAGCCAGGCCAAAAGCAGACCCCATTTTCCGTCTGCCGCCTGGCATTGGAGACTATGGAAACCAAAGTATGACAAACACACACACACACACACACACGTGGCTCATTTTTATGCCATCGTTTTAGGTACCCTCCTTTATTCAATTCGTTTTTGTATCATGTCCTTGATATGGTGGCAAAGCATATGAAGTTATTCATAGAGCTTGTAAAAAACTCATAATATATTTTCTTAAATAATTCAATAATTTATTTATTCTAAAATTTTAAATTATTTATATCATTTATTTCCAGTTAGACAAAAAATTCTTTTAAATAAATTTTTTAACACATTTTGTAACCTATAAAACATAGTACTAGCACAGTAAAAGTTAAAACATAATATTTAGGGTGTTCCAGCTATATAAACCAACCAAAAAACAACTTAAAAAAACTTTCCCTGCTCGAAAAAACGTTAGCAGGGAATATATTTTTTTAAGGAATGTTTGATTCCCATTCTTAGCCGTCGTTGTATTTAAATCTAGCTTTATTTACGAATAAAAATGCAAATGTTATTTGATTAACCAAGAAAAAAAGTGAGTATAAAATATATTTAAATCAGTCCCTTTAACCAACAGCATTCAAGATTCGATAGGACCAATCACCAAAGAAAGAGAAGAAACAATCCGATTTTTATTCTTCTATTGTTTTTTCCTACGTTTTGCTGTCACGAATCGAATGAATAGGACACACCATACAGAAAACGACACATACACTCAAACACACCCTATATGCAAAGAAAAATATTAAAGCGTTGCAATGTTACTACATTTCAAGCTTCCTTTTTTCCCGCCCCATAACTCCACCCACAAAGCTTTCGGTTTCAGTTTCAGTTGATTTATTTCGTGTTTTGCTCCTTATTCTCTCCTTCGACTACACACAGGACATGGGAAGTTATTCTATCCTTTGGGTTCTTTTTTTGTTGCAAAATATGCTCGAGTTATAAATTAAAGTTAAGCCATTTATATGATCTTGCGATTATGTAGCAAATTGCTACGAGTAGGAGGATTTCCCTTCAAGGCACAAGGCACAAAAATTGATGACCAGGACCAAAGACACTTTCCATGTCGACCAACTGAAAAATTGTTGTGCAATTTTCATTAACTGCAAAAGGGAATAACTCAAAGTTACACTATAAATCATTTAAAGACATTGCAAATCCCAGTCCAGGTCAAAATACTAAATAAGTTTATATCCTAAGGACAAATATGAAAAAAAATGAAAAAAGGAAAACCAAAGCAAATTCTTTTCGAAGTTACCTTGCTTATTATTTTTTTCTCTTGTTGATTTTTTTTTTTTTACTTTTTTTTATTTAACTAGTTACCGTTACCTATAGCTTTGCTTTACCCCACATTTTTTCTCGTTTTCTTTCAGTTCCCCCTAGAAACAATGACAGACTATTGAGGTCAATAGTAAAAGACAACAACATATGGCAAGGCTGCTATGAAAATAATTTTTTGAAATTAACTTTGTTGCTTGTTTTTTTTTTTTCATTTTTCTGTGTGAAAAGACTTAAAAGATAAGGGTTGCAAAAAATGGGGCTGACTGCCATTTGATTTGTGATGGCGCTGCACATTTTGCATGGCTGACAAGAGAAGAGGGTAGAGATGGGTTAACTGGAGAACTACACACACATAGACGTCGAATAAATGTCCTTATATGTATTTAGTAAAGTGAGTCTAATTAGGAAGTCCTTTTAAGAAAATCAATAAACATGTCTTGACCTCAATTAGATTCCGTTTACTACAGTTCACAATACACACGTACTAAAAACGGATCCCCAGACAACAACAACAACAATCACACACACACACACAGAGATTCACTTTTGGGTTGACGGGGTGAATAGGGGGAGGGGGAGTGAAACACACACGTGCTTTTCATTTGGCCCAAAAAACAGAAGAGAAAAAATATATATAAAGAGTAAGAAATAATATAGACCCGACTGGGCTAAGTCGATTTGTGTGCCAGCAGTGCAAGAGAGAAGATGAAGACGTGCCTGTGGAAGAAGAAGAGGAAGCAGTTTGCCTCGAGCATTCACACGCCATAGCCACCGAGCCATGACATAAAGACATGAGAGAGACGACAACGACAACGACGATTGTTTTTTGACTTTGAAGCTCCATCTAAACCGGCAACCCCCTGCCCCCTACTCATTTCGCTTCCTCTTCACCTCCTGTCGTTATCCTGCCGCTGACTGCTTGACTGGCATTTTATGATACGATTTTATTTATTTTCCTGTCTGAATGCTCCTGAGTCTCGGCACCCAGAGAACGCGTCCTGCCATTGTAATGCAAGCTGTCAACGAGACCACAAATGCTTCGAGACAATTTTTGTTGTTTTGGTTGTTGTTATTATTGTTGTTGTTGTTATTGCATTGGAGGCTGTCAGAAGTCGTTGAGCCAAGGATTTGAACGGGAATTAGTGCAGCACGTTGAGCTAGTTTGCAAACGCAATCCTTTAAAACTGCACTCTATACACAGTGTTCACGAGAATTGCGATTACACTGCAAGAAATGATACGTCCTTAGCCCATACTTTATTAAAATTTTATATCATATTTTATATATTGTAAAATCACTATAAAGTTGTCCACACTTTCTAGAAATTAAACATCATTATCACATTATCAATATTGCATAATATTGCATTATAAAGAAGAAAACTAAAAATCTTAACCAAACTGTTAGAATATGGATTTAAGTTTGTTTTGTACATTTTGAGCTGTGTACAGAGTACAGGGTGTCTTACTGTCAAGCGTGCTTGACTGTAAGCACTCACTTGTTTAATTTGATTTCTGGTACATTTGAAATAGCTTACTGCTTATATATAATATATACATGTGCGTTCCAAATTCCGATTTCTCAACAATTTTGTAGAAATAGCCACACATACAATATTGATATTTCAATTACCAAAAATGTAATTTAAATTGATTGGGAATGTATTTCTGATTTAACAAAATGTGATCAAAAGGGCAATGTGAAAAATGCATTCGTTTTGCTTTACATTGAATGCCAACAACGAGTATTTGTACCAAATTTAATTGATGTCAACGTAGTTTTTGACCAAAAACCAACAAAGCGAATGACCAACAGGAAGTAGACAGCAAAAGTGGAAGTTGAAAGCACATCCTAGGCCAAAAAGATGTCTACTTTTATGTACAATTTAGCCTAGTTAGTTGTACTTTTCAATAATAACAGCATTTAGGTATTATTTGAATAAAAAGTTTGCTTTTTACTTATTTATCAAATTGAATAAAAAAAACAAACTTATTGAATTGTATGTTGCTAGGTCAAAGGTTTAGATTGGAAAGTAATCAGCTATTTTAAAGTTGAACTTTAAGCTTAGTTTCTTGGAGCAAGAATTTAAGGATTGATTTCAAGTATTTCACCATTTGGGATGCAATAAGAGTTTATTGAAAGGTTTACCTAGTTAGATAACCATGATGTATTTTGAGTAGCGTTTAGTATAGTTCTTAACTCACTTTGCATATGACATAATCCGACAGAGAATTGTGTCAATTCCGGCATCTGTCTAAGTATCTCCTCGGTGACCAAATGAACGCCACGATGCTGCGGCCTTAGATTGATTTTGCGCTGAAACCAGGCGGAACCAAACTGCAAACCGGCTGGATTGCCATCGGCAGCGCCAGTGCCGGGACCGGTGACGCCGCCGCGTCCGCCTCGATGATTCGCTGATGCCATGGTGCTATTGGAGGAGCTGCTGCGTATGTTGCTGTTGCGGCTAACGCTTTGCTTAATGTTGGCCGTACCGCCAACTGCACCGCCACCGCCGCCACCACCGCCACCAGCGACGCCGGCGCAGCCAGCTCCACCGCTGCCGCTGGTCGCTTTCGTGTTGCCGGCGTTTGGATTACTGCTGCTACTGCGACGCCGTTGGCCGCTACGTTCGCTGCTGCGTGTTTTTGTTGTTGTTTTTGCTGCTGCTGCTGCAACTCCCGCTCCTGGCGGCGGACTCTGTGTCGATGTCTGGCGTTGCGTCTTAGACTTGACGGCGGATGTTGCGGAGGCGGATAGCGGTGCAGTTGCTGAGGAGGATGAGGCGATGGCGGCGGCAGTGGCAGCAGCAGCGGCTGATGTCGTTGGTTTTGCGGTCGACGTTGTGACGACTCTTCGGCAAAGGCCAAGTTAAGAGGACACACACACAAACACACACGCACTCACTTACTGACACATACGCACGCACACCTCACACACAATTGGGAGGTTTATTATTATTTTAGATACTTTTTTTAACACTTTCATTTGCACAGGCTTTAACTTTTTTTCAAACTTTTTGGGCAAACTTGTTGCCTTCAATTTATTTTTATGTTTTCCTATTTTATTTCGCACGCTGGCCTCTGGATTTTCTTCCCAGATACTAAAAAGGAGAAAAAGAAGTAAAATAGAGATTAATGTTATTAAATAACTTGAAACATTATAAAATAAAAGTAATTTACTAATAAAAACAATCAAATACATTGTCCATTATTATTATTATTATTGAAAATGGCAATTCATTTCTTAGTTTGTTATAATGTTGTATAATCTTAAATAATGGAAATTATTGCTTTTTTACGTATATAATTAGATGTATATTAATATTATTAAATAATTTTTAAAATTTATTTTATTTAATAAGAAACTTAAATGAATTTCTAAATAAAATATATTTGACGCTTTCCGCTAAAGATGTCGCAGTTGTTGTTCAATGCAGAGTATGGATTCAACTGAAATTTATTTTAAGTTTAAACTAGCATCGCACTAAACTAAACCGTAAATGGTTATTACATGTGGAATAACAAATTTTTAAATAATTATGCGATTAATTATAAAAATAAATCAAATATTGAACTGGGCGTCTGTCGCTCTGTTGTATGTTTTTGTTCTCAATCGCAGTCTGAAAGTCGCCCACAATCAACAAGTTTTAATTACTGCCAACAACAAATGACAACAAATCGAGCAACAACAACGACGACGATAAACCTCAACCACATCGATTGTTTATGGTTATGGTCATCAGCTGCTGGAGGTGACCTTGCAAATCGATTGCAATAAAGTGACATACAATTATGGAATACGGTTAAAAAGGGCCATACTAATTGGCAAATAACTATGACTATTTGACACGACAAATGTTGTAACTAATTAAGTGTTATTATATGGTCATTTATTGTCGATATATCAACAAGACTTAGTGTCTGACTTTGTTTTGGTCTGGTCACCCTAAGCCAAAGAGGAGTTCACAAAACACACACAAACATACGGGCAGGTCACAAAAGCTTCAATAGACAATCGGACATGGAAGAAAGAAACAAAAACGGAGCAAAAGTCAAAAGTAGAGTAAATTTGTTGCGGCACAATGGGCACGTGTCGCACAGCAAGTGGAGCAGTTGAAAGGAGGCAGTGCGGTTAGCAAGTCAGCAATGGATAGCGAGTGTAAAAAGGGAGTAGATAAAAGGGAGTCACTGAAGGTGACAATGACACACACACATATATACACACAGGTGAAGTATAGGCACACAAGGAAATCCACCAATTTTTGTGTTTAAGAGTCGTACGTATAGCTTACAAGTTGAGTGCACTCACAAATACAAAGAAAGTGAATAGCAAACCCGAAAATATGTATTCCAACGAAGCAATCGAAATGCATTTGAATTGAGCAGCGAGTAGAATGCTGCCAGCGTCGCCTCGCGATGATTGCTGCCTACATGTATGGGTGTGTGCGTGTGCTTGAGCATGCTGTTTGTGTGGGTGAATGTAAGTGCTCAGTAATGCAAAAAAGGTACTAAAAAAAAGGAAAGGGCACAACCGAAAAAATATATATGTATGCGTGAATATATAAGTATACATGTATGTATGAAAAAAAGGGCAGAGCACTTGCCACACAAAACGATTTACACGACACTAAAGCTAAAAACAGGCGCACGCCACACTGTAAAAAAGAGGAGCGAGCTGAGGTGCGAGAGCGACGTCATGACTTGTGAGCAGAAGTAGCCGCAGTTACAACAGCAACAACAATAATAACAACAACAACAAACGCATTAAGGCCGCGGCAGGTACTTTTTTACGGTGCTACTGTTCAAATTTGCATATGCTTTAAATATTTAATGTAATTCAAAAAGAGGAGACAAGAGTAAGTAACATGACAAGGTAGCGGCAGCATCAACTACAACAGCGCACCTTAGTTCCAATTGGGCAAGCGGCTCGCAGCTGTATAATCCAATTGAATTACAAACAGGCTGTAGTGGTCAGAAAAACGCCAGGCATATACAAATATTCAGAAAAAATGTTCGCGCATTTGGCAAAAAATCAATTTTCCGTGTGATTGCCAAATGCAATTGCTGCTGCCAGTAAGCAACAACAACACAGGCCGCAAAACAGACACACACACACATGCTCAGATATAAACACATGTCAAAAGAAAAATATAAGAAACTCATTGGTGGCCCTGGACAGGCTCGAGTCTTTGTATATGCCAGCCCTAGTCAACTTGACATACAGCTGGCTGTCAACGGAGAAAGCTCACGCCTTACGCATCGTTTTGTTGCCTTTTGACTGCTTTTTTGTAAGTTTTACTGTTAATTATTGACATAACAAATGCGGCCCCATCAACAACAACAAGAAACAAGAACTGATGACGGCAACAACACCAGCCCCAATCAGAGCCAACACAAACACACTCACACTCGCAAAGAAAACTAAACGAACGAACAGAAAGAGAATATGAAAAAGGCACACGCGAAATTGCTTACATTAACTTGTCGAAATAAAAGGGCAGCCCCAAGTAAAGAATATGAAACTAGCTTATAATTTTCAACGCTGTCGTCCTTTTTGTTTTGTGCATTCCACTTGGCGAGGTTGACGAGAAGCAAAATGAAATGAACTAATACAAATTTTATGTCGAGTCTACCGTACGCTCTCCTTAGCTTGTCGTATCACAAACACACACACAAGCACAAATCACGTAAGCATCAAATTTAAATGCACTTAATTACATTTAATTCGTGTTTGCTTTGATTTAATTTTTATGGGGCGCCCGAAATCAAGTGCCGCTGTAACAAACCGTTTGTACGTGCGCGTCCGTCTGTCAGTCCAATTGGATGCGCTCTCTCACTGTTGCTGCTTCTTCTTCTTGTTTTAGATATGCGTGTGCGCTAAACTCTTCGTGTTTATAGTTTAGAACGTGCAGTGATAGTATCGATATCGAACAACCGATAATTCATCGTTCATCGACTTGCACAAAAAAAAAAACAAATTAAGCGATAGCACTGGCTTTTATTTGCAAGCCCCAAGCCTAAAGTTTATATCATTTAATCGCCCACACATCGATCGATTGACACACAGATTTATCGATATTATTGTCTAGTTGACGCTGTGCAATCGAAAGTGATGTGTAAGTCTACTCAGCGGTCAAAACAATAACGTTAAATGCATTTCAAAAACTCGCAACATAAGACAAAAAAAGGAAAATTAAATATAAGCGGTGCTTACTTTGCTGTTGTTTGTTTTATTTTTTTGCTCGTAAATTAGTTAAATCACTGCGTGGGTGGACGAGTTGTATGCTGATAAAAGTGCTGTTGTTGCTGACGGCGCATTGGCAGTGTGCACTTGCTGTGGTTTATATTAATACCGATATCTAGATCTAAGTGCATTTTGTTTGTTGTCAAATTGCTTTACATATATGCAACAACAACAACAGAAACTGCAAATATATATCTACATTTGTGCGTAGTGTGCGTTTGTGTTAGTAGGTCGTATAATGACTCGGCGGCGGCTAAATATAACGCTTGTCGTTACGTTGTTGTTGTTGCTGTATTTCAGTTACACTCGTTACTCGTATTCTCATTTCTCCTTTCTCCTTTTTTTATGTGGCCAATTCACAAAATGTTCATTTTTTACACCTTTCACACACACCCACGCATTCTACACTCACACACTGAAGGCGCGCGCGCGTTGCTTACGTTCCGTCCTTTTTTATTTTTTTTTTCTTCTAATTTTTTTTGCACACACTTTCCCACACCTATTACAATGTCGTGGTCGGGTGTTGTTGTTGGCTCTACGTATTATTTGTTTAATTTATATGAAAAACATACATATGTATGTATGTGTGTGAATATGTAGGTTACAATTTTAAAGGCTTAAGTTGCACTATTTCATAAATAGTTTTCTTTGATTTTTGCTCTAGCTTCGGCCACATGGCTACAGTTTTTCCACAAAATTTTTAACTTCGTGTGGCCTCTGAGATTTCTTCGTATTTCCTTTGCATTTCGTTTTTTCGTTTTTCAATAAAACTCCATGGCCCTATTATGTACTCAACACACACACACACACATGTACTAAGTCACACACATACCTAACACACACGCAACACAGGCACACACACGCCCGTTACGAATACGTACAACGTTTGGACGACTACGGCAGTTGCTGAGTGTTTTTTCCTTTTCCGTCTTGGTTTTTTAAGTTTTTCGGAGCTAACACAGCTTTTTTCTTTGCTTTTCTGATTTCTGTTTTCTGTTACTATTATACTCTATTTCTTGCCCTGCGACGAGCCCCAGCGTGTGTGCCGAACGAGAGCCTCAACTGAAACTGAAACTGAGCAGCAGAGTGGCGCCGTGGCAAGGATATGAATATATTTTTGTTGAATGAGTGTGTGAATGAAAGCTCATTTGTGTATGTGTGTGTGAGTGCCTTGCTACTCGTTGGTTTTTAACGATAACATTTCTCTCTGCACAAGCGCACCAACTGGACGAGTCTAACTGCGAATTCAAATGTGAATGCAATTTGATCTGAAATCGGGAAATTTACATTTTTCCTGGTCAGCGGCTGCTTTTCCTGGGGTTCAAGTGTTGCCACACTGTTGTGACTGGTTGGGGAAGATCTCAAAACGGCGCGCGATTTAAATTTCACAATTTTTTAAGCAAACAAGTTGTTTAAAAAATGCGATAAACTAGATCAAACAAATGTAATATAGTTTTAAAAGGTTTAAAGCGCGTCAGTTGTCAGGAGAATCATTTACAAATTCAAGACTAAGAAAAATAGCAAAAATTCGTCAAAATTTTAACAAAAATTCTCTTAAATTCTAGCTTCAAAATCCAGAAAAATTACCAAGAAAATCATTATGAAAAAAGAAAAGGATATGCAAAATACTTCGCTATTTTAGTCTGTAAAAAGTTAGCTCTTGTTTAATTTTTTTGTTAAATCAATTTATATAAAGGAACACATTAAATAGAAAACGATTTGAAAATAGTGGTCAACATTTGTAAAAATAGTATTACTTTGTCAGTAGTAAACCAATTTCAAAATTAACTTCCTTTTTTCTTCAGCTTTGACCTAGTTTAACGACTATTAATTACTAAAATCATGCTTTAATTCGAATTTTGTGAATATTTCGATTCCCTCTTCTGAAATTTTTTGTGGGAAATTAATAATTGCAATCACATTATGTTTAACGCCTAGAAAAAAGCACGCCTGACTCTAAATGCCACAGTCATTAGGCAAAGCACCGGACCAACACAATACAGTGCCTACGAATCCCGACCAGCAAACACTGTTTGAGTTCGTCTGGCAAAAAGTCAACAAATGAAATGTCCAACAAATGGATGGGTGTTTTTCTGGGTTTTTCTACTCTGTTTAGCTCTTTAGCTGGGTGTGCCCAGCATGTGGCCCTGTCTACATAACTTACCATATGCATGTTGTCTCCTGTTGGGTGTTACCACCTCCATGGTTATACCACCTTTTTCTTTATAGTTATGGCTCAGTCGCGGCGACTCGGTAAGTATGCAAAGCTAAAAATTACTTTGTCGTGCTGTGGCACGCGGATAACAGTATACTGTAGTAACCACACCCAGTTCTAAAAGGCGTCTATTGTCATTTCACTATCACACAACATAGCTAAACGAAATATGTACATTACATCGAATCATTCAAGACTCTACATTAAATGGGGAGTTACGTTTATAGAGTAGATTTTGGAAACTATTTATTGATAAAAAATTCTTTTTTTTTATTTAAAATCTAATAATTATGAAATATTTATTTCTAAAGTTGTTTGTTAAGCTTTTCATAAAAAATATTAAGTGTCAACTAATTTTTTTTCAGGTTTTGTAGTCCTCGTTTTTTAATTTATGCCAATTTCCTCTATTTGTAAATTTTATTTTTATTTAATTTCTTACATATTGTGTGTACAGTGTTCTACGAATTTATATAATTATCTAAAGCTTATCACTTCACATATTTGCCACTTTCCTTTCACTGTCATACAGGGTGCGTTCCTAGAACAAAAGCATTGCTCATTTGTATACGGTTTTAGCACCCAGTATAGCCAATTCATATTGAGGGTGACCAATGTTCTTGGTCAAATGAACAGTCTAAATTGGCCAGGCAAAGCAGCCAGACGTTTAAGTGCGCTTGAAGAGTTTTGTATCGGTTTAAACGAAGATTGTCTAATTGTAATTTCTGCGTGAAAATGGATGACGATACGGATATCTTTGACATAGATCTCAAGGAAGCTTGGTTGGAGCAGATAGCATTCGGTGAATTTCGTCGCTGGCATATTATAGCCTCCGTTCTGGGCATATTGACGAGTATTAGTGAGCAAAAACTGTTTCTAGTTTAATATAAGAAGACTTTTTTTAATTCTGGTAATTTCTTTTAGTGATTGTGGTCTGTTGCTGTATACGTTTTCGTATTCCACGCACTAAACAGGAAATCGAAGCGGATTATCAACGCAAACAGATTACCAAAAAATTTCGCGAAAAGCTCCAACAGATTAAAAACTCTGAAATGGATGATATGGATCTGCAAAAAGGTAAATGGCACTAAAGAGAAAAATATTGAATCATTCTTAAATTTGTCTAAGCTAAGAATTTGTGTATTTCTCGTTCGCGCGCCCAACTGCCCCAGTTTGTTATCCTGTCACCCAAATGAGAGACAAGCCCATTTTTTAGTTAGTTTTGTAGTATCGCCGCACGTACATATCAACATTCGCATGTGTATATACAAAGTGATAAACGATTCCTTAATTTCTTGCCTTGTCTGCCCCCAACGCAATGCACGCTAATTCTGAGCAAATATGTATATAACATACATATACTGAATATTTACATGTAGTCTTCTGGAATATTTACTGTACATAAAACTCACTTGTGTCACTCTTTCTATCACAGCACTTGCTTATATCAAATTGGAACAATATGATGATCCATAGAGCTCTTTAAATTTTCACCAAAAACGCACATGAAATTATCGGAAATCTCTCTCAATATACGCAAACTTCTACCAAAATAAACTATACATATGCCACTGCCAATGTAAGTAGCTCTATTGCAATCCTATCAGGGGTGTCACAGAAATCGAAACCAAACGAAAATCTACATTTTTAAGAGATTTTCGGTTGGTTTCTGTTTCTGTTTCCCCCCTGTATTTAATCTATCTATGTAAAGAATTGCTTATAAACTATATTCAATCTATATAATATACATCTATTAATCT
Source organism: Drosophila falleni (assembly GCA_035045575.1). NCBI lineage: Eukaryota > Metazoa > Arthropoda > Insecta > Diptera > Drosophilidae > Drosophila > Drosophila falleni. The sequence continues at coordinate 2,040,682 of JAWNOV010000169.1, read as the reverse complement.
TTTGCAGTTTGTGTACGAATTCAGAGCGATTATTTAAACCTGCAGGCGAGCGTGGAGAGCATGAACGAGAAGCAAAATGTTAAATTTAAGATATAAAGACCCGTATCGAGTAGGCCAGAAAACGTTCTGGTTGGACTAAGTTTTATATAAAAAACCGGTGCCGTATAAACAAGTAGAATTTGACAACTACTCCATAGATAACTTTTGAGCGACGGAAATTTGTGGTCTACTCGATTCCGGTTATAAAATTACATACCTATTATAATAAAAAACTCTAAAAGCAGTTTACAAATTTAATTAGCTCGTTTTTATTAAATTTTTCGCATTTTCAATTTTATTTAAATCATTTATTGATGTATCAAAGATTTTATTTTAATTACTTGTTTTTTTACTTGTTTTTTTTTGTTATTGTTTTCTTTTTTGTTTTAATTTTAATTTTCTACATGTACAGGCTAGTAAGGGGTGTCGGTGTGGGCAGCATTAGGACAATTGCGACATTAACAGGTTGGTATGTTTATGACATTACTTTCTTTTTCTCTTACATTTAGGTTTTTAGTTTAAAATGTTTCCTTGACAATTCTTTAGTTTTGATATACATAACATGTACGCAGACGTTGACTCGACTATGACTGTAAAAAATGTTCTGTGGCTGACCTGCTGATTCCGATTTTATAATTATTTCTTTTTCTGTTTTCTTTCTAGCGCAGACTCGACAAACATACATAATTTTTATTATATATTTTAACGCATAACTATTATTTCTTTGTTCATCAACTTGCTCAGCTTATATTTAGCTTAACTTTTTCTTTTGGAATACTTTCAGTTGGAATTTTTTTATTGCTGTTTGCAGTTTACTTTTAATTATTTTCACCATTTTGGAAACATTTGCTTTAATATGCCAAAATTGTACGGTTTATCTCAATTTTTAATACACAATTTTTATTTTATTTTTATATTTATATAAAAACAACTAAATATACTGCGTGCATCATTCCTTGCGTATGAATGTTCTCCCCCTAAAAATAAAAAGTAATTTTATAAAAAGTTAATCAAATTGATTAAATAATACTCACGTTATAGTCTTCTTTTCAATATTCTTAGGCTCGGGCCTTGCACGGTTTAGCACCTTAAGGAAGTCTGAGGTTTTTGCACGCATTCGCGAATGAATATACGCTTTTGAACACTGTTAATAAATCAAAATTAATAAGGTAACTGTCTTACTTTTAACAGAAAGCTACTGTCACTTACCTTAATGTGATAATGCAAGTAATCTCGGAACATGTGTATTAAATTGATAGTATTATCCCGCGTTTCCTTGTTGGTATGACGAGGGAATAGCACTGCAATTAAAAAATAAAATACGTGTGAAATAATTTAATATTGTTTAATTAAGAAAATTATATTATCATTAAAATATCTGTATTCACTTTAATTTGAAAAATTAATTAAAAACTATTGTACATGGGTCGAAATTTAATTCCAAAAAATCGTCACTTTTACTATTACTATAACAGAAAATATGCGACTTTGACTCTACGGAGTGCAACAGATAAGAAGGAATGTAACCGAACACAAGTCATCTGCCTTAATATTAAAAATTAAGCAGGATGCCGTTCGTCTATAAATTGATTTAGGAGCATTTGAGACACAGATCGAAGAGATATTTCAAATTATGCCACTTTGACTCCACGGAGTATAACAGATTTAATGGACTGTATCCGAACACAAGTCATCTGTTTCAATATGAATAATTAAACAGGATGCCGTTCGTCTATTAATTGATTTAGGAGCATTTGAGACACATATAGAAAGGATGTTTCGAAGTATGCCACTTTGACTCCACGGAGTATAACAGATTAAATGGACTGTAACCGAACACAAGTCATCTGTTTTAATATGAAGAATTAAACAGGATGCCGTTCGTCTATTAATTTATTTAGGAGCATTTGAGACACAGATCGAAGGGATATTTCAAATTATGCCACTTTGACTCCGCGGAGTATAACAGATTAAATGGACTGTAACCGAACACAAGTCATCTGTTTTAATATGAATGATTAAACAGGATGCCGTTCGTCTATTTATTGATTTTGGAGCATTTGAGACACAGATCGAAGGGATATTTCAAATTATGCCACTTTGACTCCACGGAGTATAACAGATTAAATGGACTGTAACCGAACACAAGTCATCTGTTTTAATATGAATAATTAAACAGGATGCCGTTCGTCTATTAATTGATTTAGGAGCATTTGAGACACAGATCGAAGGGATATTTCAAATTATGCCACTTTGACTCCACGGAGTATAACAGATTAAATGGACTGTAACCGAACACAAGTCATCTGTTTTAATATGAATGATTAAACAGGATGCCGTTCGTCTATTAATTGATTTAGGAGCATTTGAGACACAGATCGAAGGGATATTTCAAATTATGCCACTTTGACTCCACGGAGTATAACAAATTAAATGGACTGTAACCGAACACAAGTCATCTGTTTTAATATGAATGATTAAACAGGATGCCGTTCGTCTATTAATTGATTTAGGAGCATTTGAGACACAGATTGAAGGGATATTTCAAATTATGCCACTTTGACTCCACGGAGTATAACAAATTAAATGGACTGTAACCGAACACAAGTCATCTGTTTTAATATGAATAATTAAACAGGATGCCGTTCGTCTATTAATTTATTTAGGAGCATTTGAGACACAGATCGAAGAGATATTTCAAATTATGCCACTTTGACTCCACAGAGTATAACAGATTAAATGGACTGTAACCGAACACAAGTCATCTGTTTTAATATGAATTATTAAACAGGATGCCGTTCGTCTATTAATTGATTTAGGAGCGTTTGAGACACATATAGAAAGGATGTTTCGAAGTATGCCACTTTGACTCCACGGAGTATAACAAATTAAATGGACTGTAACCGAACACAAGTCATCTGTTTTAATATGAATAATTAAACAGGATGCCGTTCGTCTATTAATTTATTTAGGAGCATTTGAGACACAGATCGAAGAGATATTTCAAATTATGCCACTTTGACTCCACGGAGTATAACAAATTAAATGGACTGTAACCGAACACAAGTCATCTGTTTTAATATGAATAATTAAACAGGATGCCGTTCGTCTATTAATTGATTTAGGAGCATTTGAGACACAGATCGAAGAGATATTTCAAATTATGCCACTTTGACTCCACGGAGTATTACAGATTAAATGGACTGTAATATAAATAATTTAACGGGATGGCAGTTCGCCTCCCAAATGTTTTCGGCGCATAAGAAGAATATATGAATCCAAAATGTGACAATTTGACTCCTTAGCATAATGGAATTAATATAAGGGTTTTGGGGGGATACATACCGAACGTAACATATCCAATGTTGTCGCCCACTCTGGCATCGGAGTTAGCCAGTTCCAAAGGAGGTTCGCGGTGCGAAAAGAGCACTTGTGGCGCTGTGTGCGATGCACGTCGTCCTTCTCTCAATTCCTGCATGAAAACCTTGCCAATGATGACATCGTCTTCGTCTCTGAAGATGGTGCTGAAGACAACGGTGACGCGGTCTGGCTTTGCTTCCACATATCTGTTAATTAAGTTGTGTTTTTAATAGACTTTCAATCCAAATGATTAGTTGTTAATTCGTCTTACAGTGTCTCATCGTTACGATAGTTAATGACTGCTCGTTTCTGGCCCTCTTCACCCTGTTCTTGGTAGTCGAAATACTTCTCGAAAACTGACGCAAAACAGTTGCGCTTTAGTAGACCAATTTTTTTTGCAACCTGCTCCCAATCCGCTGGTATTTCCTCGAGATTAATAAGTACAGAAACATTGTAGCCTGCGAGTATTTACAATTGTTTAATTTTTTACAGTGGATTAAAATTATTGGTTATATACACACCTTCCTCCGTTTCAGTCAGCAAACTTCCATACTCCCTTTTAAGCAGCTCATCCGCACCATGCTCCTGCAGTTGTTTGTAGAACTTAAGCGAAATGCTGATCTATATGATTAACAAACATGTTTTTACTTTTATTGATAGGTAAACCAAATTGTAATTGAATGGAATACATACCCGCACTTTTGTTTTATCGCCATTCACATTAGAAACATGATATAGTACACCGTCAAAGTCTGCTATTCGTATATCAATCGATTCTGGCTTGAGTCTGAAATATAAAAGAGTAAGACAAATCATCAACAAACAATCCAAGCATGAACCACATTTTCTTATCGCCCGCATGCCAATTCGAGGGAGATAAGAATGTAGAACAAATAAGTATAATGTGGTTTATTTTTTCTGTTCATGTGTGCTCTGAATCATTAAAAAGGATTTTGATAGCATACCAAATCTCTCACTATGATATAACAAATAAGTACAAAGTAATTTTAAAGTCTGAATTGCCTTTTAGAATAAATTAATTTTTTCATATTTTATAAGAGTGGAAAAAATTCTGTACACGAACACAAGTCATCTGTTTTAATATGAATGATTAAACAGGATGCCGTTCGTCTATTAATTGATTTAGGAGCATTTGAGACACAGATCGGAGCGATATTTCCAAATATGCCACTTTGACTCCACAGAGTATAACAGATTAAATGGACTGTAACCGAACACAAGTCATCTGTTTTAATATGAATAATTAAACAGGATGCCGTTCGTCTATTAATTGATTTAGGAGCATTTGAGACACAGATTGAAGGGATATTTCAAATTATGCCACTTTGACTCCACAGAGTATAACAGATTAAATGGACTGTAACCGAACACAAGTCATCTGTTTTAATATGAATGATTAAACAGGATGCCGTTCGTCTATTTATTGATTTTGGAGCATTTGAGAGACAGATCGAAGAGATATTTCAAATTATGCCACTTTGACCCTACGGAGTATAACAGATATAATGGACTGTAACCGAACACAAGTCATCTGTTTTAATATGAATAATTAAACAGGATGCCGTTCGTCTATTAATTGATTTGGGAGTATTTGAGACACATATAGAAGGGATATTTTAAATTATGCCACTTTGACTCCACAGAGTATAACAGATTAAATGGACTGTAACCGAACACAAGTCATCCGTTTCAATATGAATGATTAAACAGGATGCCGTTCGTCTATTTATTGATTTTGGAGCATTTGAGACACAGATCGAAGGGATATTTCAAATTATGCCACTTTGACTCCACGGAGTATAACAAATTAAATGGACTGTAACCGAACACAAGTCATCTGTTTTAATATGAATAATTAAACAGGATGCCGTTCGTCTATTAATTGATTTGGGAGTATTTGAGACACATATAGAAGGGATATTTTAAATATGCCACTTTGACTCCACGGAGTGTAACAGATTAAATGGACTGTAACCGAACACAAGTCATCTGTTTTAATATGAATAATTAAACAGGATGCCGTTCGTTTATTCATTAATTTGGGAGTATTTGAGACACATATAGAAAGGATATTTCAAAATATGCCACTTTGACTCCACAGAGTATAACAAATTATCCGCAGAAACTGTTAGCTTTGACAGCCGGTGGCTTGAAAAGGCGTTGCTGTGGTTGAGGCTATGACTCAAGTGCATTCAAGCTTCATGCGAAGGGGTGGTGAAGAGAGTACACAATGTATGAAGCTGCAGATTATGCGATAAATGAGCTAAAATGAATTAACAAATGCTGTGCGGGTGAGGGAATGGGGGCAACGCAGACCAACGCATACTAACACAAACACACAATACTCACTCACTTATTCACTCACACTGACTCAGGCGTGTGATTAGAGTGCATGAGTGTGCTCCAAGTTCGAACTACACCCGAATATTTTAAATCTCGCCAATGCATATGTTTGAGTATTTGTGTGTGTGTATGTGTGTGCCTAATATGCTGATAATGCTAACAAAAACTGATAACGCTAGAATATAGATAAAATGAAAATAAAAATGGGTGATTGTTACAGTTAGAAGACGATGAGACAGAGAATCGAGAAATGAAGACTCACCCTGCTTGAGCATTGCGGTATTTGACCAGAAGCGTTTCTTCAATTATGCGATTATTGATTTCCAGCAATATCATCTTGAAATAATTTGTTTTGCAGTCGTTTTGTGTGTATGTCTCTTTTTAAAAATAGATTTCAGTATATTTGTGCTTATTTTGAAAATAACCAAAAGCGATGACAAATTTATGACGTTGACGTTGACTTTGCCGCTCCGGCTGCGACTGCGGCGCTCTTTCGTGCGGTAACTGTTTCTTTGCTGGCGCTGTCGCTGCTTCTGCTTCAGTTGCGCTTGTGTTGGTGTGAGAGACTGCTACTTATGGGGAGCTTGCTGGACTGGCTGCTCCAACTCACAAATACACAGACATTTGTACATGCATACACATATGTACATACACGAATAAAAGCCACACACACGCGTTGCTTATGTTTTTCTCGTCGCCTTGGTGTGTACGTAAGTATGTGTATGTGTGTAGCGTATTTAATGAATCAACAACAAAAAATGGGCGCAACGTTTTCTGTTTTTGCCCCGTTCGTTGATGTCGGCTTTTTTGGTCGTTCGCCGTGCACGCACACTTGCAAATTCCAACGCACACACACGCTCACGCCCGCCGCTCTATCAATTTTTACATTTGCAATTTTCACTTTTTAGTAAGTGTATTTTGCAAGGAAACCAATTATTATTCAATGCTTTTCTATATTCAACAGAGTACTCTGTCCTCTCTTTCTCTTTTTTTACACTTTTCCGAATTTATTAATAAATAAAAATGCAATATTCACGGATCCATGTGGCCAAGAGGTATAGTTGTATTACTGCTGCCAACTTAGCTATGTTATAGCTAGATCTGGCTACTTTTAGTGTTCGTTTGCTAGAAAAATGTTCAATTTGCTTTTAGCTGGAAATCTGGCTATTTTAAATATATTTAGCTAAGTCTTGCGATTAATATTTTTGGTAAATCTGTGCAACAAAACATATTGAGATGGCGTGTCAACACTGGTGAGACTGCCACCCGGTCCAAAAGTCACCACCATGCAGAATTTATCGAAGTAGGTAGGTAAAGGTCACCCTGTAGCTATCGGCAGCTATCAATACGCGTCCTGGTTTTAAATGTTTAAAACGAATATAAAAAAATGTTTAGTTAATTTTTAAAAATTTGTAAATTTGTCAAGAATTAATACAAATTTTAAAAATAAACTATTTAAGTTACTATTTTTCACATTGATCGAAAAATCTGACTAGGTGGCAACCTTTGGGCCGAGACTGGTCTTGAATAAAAATAAATAAAAGCACTTCTTTTGTTGATGCTAAAAAGTAAACAAATGAATGACGCCGAATTAATAAAATTGATAGAAAACTATCCAATACTCTATGACAAAGACAGTGCGCGCAGTGCAAAGAATGCAGCGAACAAGGACGCAGCATGGAAAACCATTTCACAGAAACTCGGGGCCAGTGAAAGAGCGTGTATAACGCGCTGGAAAAGCATTCGCGATCGTTTTGGAAAGGAGTTTCGTCGATTCCAAGAGAATCCAGAGAGTCCCACATATTGGGATATGTTTCCACGCCTGCTCTTCCTTAAGGATCACTACAAGCACGGTCTTGTGAAGCACGAATCTCTTGATAATATGAAATTTGAGCCAAGGCATCGAAAACCTCGACGTCCCCGTTTAGAGGATCCGGAGAAAAAACAAAAGGAGGAGGAGTTTGAGGAGGATGCGGAGGATATTGAACTATGCCAACAGCTCATAGAGCTGGTCAAGCTACATCCTGTGCTTTATGACAGGCATAAAATACGCAACTCCAAGAATCTGTCGGCCAAAAATGACGCCTGGCGCGCAATCTCCGAGAGCCTGAATGTTTCAGGTGAGAACGAATCCGCTTTCCTATATTTATATCTAAAATATATCCTTCTCTTTTCAGAGCAACTGTGTTACAATCGCTGGAAGAAGTTACGCGATCGTTTTGCTCGCGAGTATCGCAATCATCAGATTAATCAATCCGCGCCCATTACCTGGAGATACTTTAATGATCTTCTATTTCTTGGACGGCATTTTCGCAAAGGCGTTCCCCTGATTATAGAGAATATCAAAAAACGCGGTCGTCCCCCTAAATCCAGCCAGTGTCAGACAGAGAATACGGTCAACACGGTTACAGGACTGAGTATTGAAGCTGGCGAGCATATTTGGGGTGCAGATTATCCTTATAGCACGGATAATGACAACGATGAGCTAGAGGATGAGATGCATTATGAGGATCCGGATGATATTGAAGTGATATCCGAAGCGGAACAAGAAGGATTTGATTTTGTGCAAATGGATATGTCAATGGAGGAGCAACAACTACCCCAACAATTTATACAACCTGCCGAATCTCTGGAACCACAACAATTGCATGTATCCACAACAATGTCCACCACAAATGATCCCCTGTTGAATATGGAAAACATTGCCATGAATAGGGAAAAACTTACAGTAGATTCGTCGGCTTATAATGAAAGTGTTGATGATGAAGTGAATTCAACGCCAAATGCTGAAAAACTAATTGGTGCTGTCATTACCAATATGGAGACGGTGTTGCAACAATCCAAGGATTGCCTGCAAATCATACAACAAGCTGCCACAACATCCACACAGACAAACAATAGTCTCCTGAACAAAGTGCAAATGCTGCTCGATGGCCTGAGTGAGGATCAGCGACTCCAGGCGGAGCGGAAAATTGTACACTTTCTCTGCGAGTGTCAAATAAAAACATTGGATGGCCAGGAAATTGAGGATGTGGCGCCTTGTCACATATTTAACTAAGTAATTAAAGGGTTCCAAGTGTACTTGTATTTATGATAAATAACACGCTTATGCATTTTACTGGCAGAAGTTGTTAAAACTGCGATATACATTTAAAATAAATTCAATAATTAAATTACACTTAGCGTTTAAATTTAGCAGTGGCGCTATTCATTTCGATTAGTTATGTTAAAAGATTGCCATTGGTTAACTTATAAGACTCCAGAGGGCTCTTATGTGCTGCTTAAATTGGCAAATAAGCGGACGAGACAGTCAAAGCACAAAAACAGTTTAAAATTTAATAATAGGGTTTGGCACCATTTATATCAATTAATAACTCTTAGTGTGATATATGTAACAATAAAATGTAATACAATTTATTTAAAAAACGAATCAGTTTGAAGTTAACATTGGCGCCATTCACTAAAAGTAATCGAAACATATCGATACCGATAGCTTAGTTAAACGTACCCAAGCAGTTTACTTATCATAAGCCAGATGGCGCTCATGTGCTGTTTAAATTGGCAGTTTACGGACGGGAAAATCAAAACACAACAACAGCTGAAACATAATTACGCCCACACTCGGCACCATTTATTGCAATTAATAACACACGCACACAGTAAACTCACACATATGCTGAAAAACAATTATAAACAAATAGCTGGGGCATGGTATGCATTTGATTTGAAATTTGTATTTACTGACTAACTTAATAGTTGCCATGTTCAGTTCACACGGTGCAGTTGTTGTTGTTGTTGTTGTTGTTGTGCCCTCTTGTTGTGCGTCAAAGAGCCGCCAAAATATAAAGAATTATTAAAATAATAAACTTACGAGCACAAAGCACTTTTTAAGTGTCTGTATTAAAAGCGCACACACGCCTAGCTAAACTCTCAGTGTAAGTAGGAGTGTGTGTGTGTGCGTGTGCGTGTGTGAGTGAGTGTGTTGTGCGCCTTTTGTTTAGGAGCGTCATAAACTAATTTTATACAAATAAACGGCGACGACGTCGGCATCTTTTGAAGTTATGCGGATTTGTATGGTGGGATTTGTTATGGAATGTGCGCAACGGTGATTCCTGCTGCATACAAGTGTGTGCGTATGTGAGTGTGCGTCAGTGTTGGTGTGTTATGTTGTTGTGACACCTGCAGGTTTCATTGCTGTGTGTCTGTGTACGTGAGTGATAAATACTTCCGCACTGTTAACGTCGACGTCGACGTTGCTGTAATAGTTTAACGTCGTGCCGCTAGTGGAGCTACCAAATGGCTGGTGCTGTCTCTTTCGCTCGCCCAAATATGCAGTTATCGGTAAGCATTATCATCGTTATTCATGTGCGCTTTAAAGCTCTGCACTTAAAGTTCAAATGTAAATACATACGCTGTACACTTTAAGTTCACATAACCTTTGTCACTTCCTGAACTTACACTGCTGCTCAATTGCATAGGTCCAAGTGGTGAAAAAACATAGCTCTTAAAATAACTGGCCGATTTAAATGAATTATATTTGGTTGTATCAAATAATCAATTATTTATGAATAACAAAAGTTTGCTATTTCTTAGACAAGTTTTGATTTGAATCTCGTCAGTTGGACGGCAATGTAGCTTTTACATACTTTGTCTGCAGATGAATCATTTGTTGTCTGTCAGTGCCAGATCATTGGAGGCCAGCAGCTCATCAATCAGCGTCTAAATCGCTTGCTCTTTAGCCATGCTCTTTTAGCCCATGGCAACAATTGTGTCAACCCTAACCTAGTACACTCACTGCTAAAAGTCTATTTACGTCCGACACTTACAATTGTCTATGCACAAAATTTGTATAATTGCCAATTGCCACGGATTTACTCAATTGCCGCCATGGCGACAGCCTACAGAAAATACAGAAGAGAAAAAAGCGTTGTGCCAAATTAATTGTAATACACATACATACGCAGAACAATTATGTACATACATACATGTGTGTGTATATGTAGTTAATGCTGTCAACAATGCTCGTGGGGTGCTTTGCATATACACATAGAAAAAATAAAGATTTTCGTACTTAAATGGGGCATAATCAAGTACTTATGTACAAACGATCTAAAAAGTAGTCTTACTTTGGAAATTCCCAAACTGAATAAAAAAATCTTATATCAGGTTCGATTATTCACAGTCCGAAAGTTGTGAATATAATTGTATATGTATATATAATCTGACTCTTAAGTTAAAATTAAAAAAACACAAAAAATTATATCCAATTTTATAATAGTCATTCTGATAATCTTTAAATTATAAGAAATAAACGATATAAATTCAAGTAAGGTCGTACCAAAATTAAGGATAGCATATTTCTATGAGTGTATGTATACATATTTTTTATTCTATATATATTTGTATATTTGTACAACAATAAGTTCAAAGAGAACAAAACACTCTCAACGCCTGCATTGTTGCGACTTGTCTGTAAATTTGCCAGGTCGCTGCCACTCTTTATTTGTGTGTGTCTGTCTGTGTATGTGTATGTGTGTGTGTAAATCTCTGAATTGTTTTTGGTATATGCATGCCATGCATTTCAATAATATAGCAAGGGTTGTGGCATGCATAGCATTTGGAATTTTGAATGAGCTGCTGATGTGCTTGAAATTTAAATAATTACTTATACTTTTAGGAGGTAAACAGGCAGCTGATAAATATGATGAATGATAGAAAGATGATAAACAGCGTTCTTAGTTTAAAGTTCGTTAAACTTAACTCACAACTCAACTCGCACACATCACGTATACGTCACGTAAGCCACGTTGCATTTTCTTCCTTCCTACAAAACCAAATCACTCTTACGTGGTGTGGTGCGTGTCCTATCGGTCGGTTTGTTCGTCTGTCTGTCTATTATAGGCTAGCTGCCAGGCTGCATTGCAGCAACATTTTGTTTTATGGCCAATAAAAGTTGTTGCCACTGTCATTGTTGTAGTTGCTGTTGTGCTTGTGGACATGCTCTGCATATTGCAGGGTCACAAAAATAAAAGAAATAAACGAAAAGTGGTTGCAAACAATTTGCAATAAAATTGCAACAGCAACAAAATGCCATCAACAACGAATAACCAAAATCGAGACGAATCTTGAAGCACGAAACATGTCCAGCCACTGAGTGGCCGCTTCACGTTCTTTGAACCCCGTTGAGCTTTGAACTTTGGCGCCATTTTGCTGACCGTTCACCGAAGCGCATAAATATTTACTTTGTTCCCTTTTCAAAGTGCTTGCATGGAATGGGGAAGATGAACGGTGGTCGGGGAATGGTTGATTTTTTTTTTTTTGGGTGCAGTTGGTAAAAGTTTAGATCAAACTTTTCTTTTATAGTCACGACGATGGCAGCAATGACCTACAAAACATTTAAAATTTACGACTTTTGCAGTTCAATGAATGAAGACAAACTGCAGTGAAAAAGATGGGATGGTGAAGGGTAAAGGGTGTAGAGTGTAGAGAGTGAAAGGAACTGCCATGTCCTGTGTAGTTTTTTGCTTTGTCCTCTTTTCAATTGTGCTGGTAGCCTGGCGTCAGTGTTGCCAGCTGCATGTAAAGCTGTTTAATTGCACTTGTGTGCAATTACATTGAAGTAACTTGAAGTGCACTTGCCGTCAATTAGACAATTAATTCGCACACAATGACTGTGCGAGCGAGCAAGAGAGAGAGAGAGAGAGAGAGAAGGAAAGAGAGAGGGAGTGAGAAAGAGCGAGAGAGTGAGTGAGAGCAATAGAAAAGATAGTGAAGAGCGACAGAGAGAGGAATTAAGCGGGCAACAGTGCGTATGCGTAATGTGTCAGTCTGTGTCTTTGCTAATCATCGTCGGCATCATCAGCAACTTGACGCGTCAACGTCAAACAAGGCATTCACACGGCTTCCACACAATCATAATGAGCGATGAAGCGCTATAAATATACATATTTAAAAGTAAAGATATCGATATGCGAGAGCTAATTAAAAAGTTTTCCTTAGAATAATACCTTAAAACCAACTGTAGCAAATCAAATGATACTATAAACAATCTACGTTCAGCTTACTATAACATACACGTCACGATTTTCAAGCGGAATGTCAACTTGATCATAATTTGGCCTCTTAATTGATTCTGAATTTAAATTTTTAACATCCCGAAAGTTTGATATTTTTTCGATTCTAAGTCCTCTAACATCCAATTTTCAATACTTACTTACCCCTTGACATTTTTTCAAAAACTTTGATCTCTCATAACTTCATCAAAAATTAACCGATTTTCAAGTAGAATGTCATTTTGATTATGATTTGGGCTCTAAATTGATTCTGCATTAAAATTTTTATGAAACTATATCAACGATATAGTTTCTTCGATTCAAGTTTCTTTATCTTAGAGTTCTAATTGAATTTTTAATTTAATTAAATTTTGTAAATGGTAACAAATATAAGAGAAATTGTTATATTTACTTTCCAAACAGTTCAACCTGCACTCGCAAACACACATGGTACTGGGCTGTGCCTTTGGGGTAGCTGCTCTAGCAGTTATACGCCTGCACGAGTTTAACGATTCGCAATTACTTTGCTATTTTGGCAATGTTTTCTCGTTTTTTTTTTGTTTCCATTTTGTCGTCGTCGTCGCGGCGTCTGCTTTTGAGTTTGCTTTTGCTTTTGCATTTGCGTCTGGCCGAGCCGCGTCTACAGCGTCTCCCTCCGCATTTTGGCGCTGAATCAGCTGCCATTGAAAAAAATAGCACGAGACGAGACGAGGGAGGACGAGAAAGAGAGAGAAAGAAAGAGAGAGGAGAGATGTGAGATGTTTATGGAGCATTATTTTTTGGTAGTAAACGGGGCAAGGCAAGTGGCAACCTGCCTGCTCCATTTTTATTGGTTTTGTCAGCCGGCATAGATCATTACTTATTGCTCGATTGCTCATTACTCATACGCAACGTGGCACTTAAGAAGGCGTGAAACAAACAGATACAAAATATGCACTAGACTTGTATTTAAGGCAAATTTAATTGAATTTATTTCAGAATGTAGAGGAGACAGGAAAGGGGTCACGGACGCGACCTGCCTGAAGTTAAGCCAGCCATACCAGCCTTTCCAATATTAAAATTGATCTCTAAAAAATTCCATTTATTTGCCGCTAAAGAATTCTGATTAATTTTTATAAATAATTTATTGTTGGCCATTTTTGATCTGGGAGCACTTGAAATTCTTTTCCTTTCGAATTGAATACTTATATTTCTAAATGCTTAATATTTTGTATACCCTATATTTAATAAATTGGTTTATACACAGTGCTTATACTTAGCATCTAATTATACTAAAAAAGACCAAATTAGGAATGTCTATAGGGTGTCGGCTAGTCGATCACTGTCAATTATTCTCATTTGTATATGTTGGCAAATGGACATTTGGACAGTTGGTCATTAAATGAAGCGTGTCCCTTCTTGTCTACTGCTCTTGTTGTATTTTCAATGCCGAATATGAGAGCCGTAAATGCGCGTCATGTTTCAGTATTTGGCTTGATTTACAATTTCATTTCATTTGTGATAATTTTTCGACACGTTGCCCATTTGTTTGATCGAAAACATTTGGTTTCAATTTGCGCATAATTAACTTTTGCACTCGTATTTCCAACAATAAATTCATTTAATCTATTATTTATATCCTGTCAATGTTTTTCTGTACATTGAATTCATTTTAAAGCATTTTAGATAAATAGATTTTTTACATTTTAGTGGACTTAAATGCCACTTGCGAATAGAATTTGTGGTCAATTCTGTTGCATTATTAATGCTAAAATAGAGTTCATTTAAGTGAATTATACATGATTCAATCGAATAAAAAAATTATACAAATGACAATAAAAATTAAGCATGCATAGAGACAAATCAAATGGCACATAAAAAATGCATTTATTATTCAAATTTTAAGGGCCTAAGACAGACTATAATAAAGTTAGTGTTCAAGATACTAAAACATTGTGGCAAATGTCAACAAACTTTTCAATTGAAATTTATGGTTGCAATCTAGATAAAATGTAGAATACAGAAAATATATTTCAGATATAGCTAGAGGAAGAGGAAAGTAGTTAGTTCGATTTTCGCTTGAAGCGTTGCTCCTTTGAAAAACATAAAAAATAATTGGGTAAATTTAAATATGTAATAGTTTGTTTGCGACAAATTGCGCAAAGCGAGGCGACAGCAGCAAATTAGTACGCCACAAATACACTGAAAAACACACACTCACACACAACTTACACAAAGGCACTTTTACACACTCTAGACAAACAGTTAAAGCATTGCTTTTCCCACAAAAGTTGGCAACAAATTTGGGTGCCGTATCTCAAGTGGCGTTTTCCTTTTAGCAGCTATATCTCTCTTTCCCTTCTCTTCTTCTCCCTTTCATTCTCAATTCTCAAGTGCGGCTCGCACTCGACAATTCGCTTTTTTTTTTATTTGGCGCTGGGCGTTTATTGAAAATCTTTGCGCCATAATTTTCCGCTGAGTTTGTAATTTTTGGCTCACTTTTGGCTACTGTCTTTGTTTGTTAGCGTCTGTGTGTGTATCAGAATAAAATATTCGATATTCCTCGCCTTGACCACTCTTAGCATATGCCAAGTGCCACAGCACATTTTTAAGGTCGATTTTTATATACAGCTAAAGAACTTTGCATGTTTTTTGAATCAATTTGTGAATTGTTTGTAAAAAAAAATGAATAATTGAGTAGGTTATAAAATGCATAAATTTAGTAATTTATTATTATTAAGCATGCTAGATTCTAATTTCCTTATTGGCAATTTAAAAATCATTTGCTTTTCACTTGTTTATACACAAAAATAGTTGTGATATTTCTATAATAAACATGGTGATATTCAGAATGATAATCGGCAGGCAGAGTTTATTCCAAAAAGATATTTATGATAGCCATTCGTTAATGATGTAGTAATTTTCAATTTGCGCATAATTTTTCGATTTGTTGCGGCAAGTAATAGAATTATTTTTGTTAAATGCGTCGTATACGCAATATTGCGCTATAAATTTACAAGTAATTAAAATGCCTTTAAATAACTGCAAAATAATGAGCTGAGCAACTACACATAGAATTTGTTGCTGCACATTTAGTTTGCAATTTGCTTGCCAACAATTTAAACAAAAATCTCAACAGAAGACAACAACAACAACAACAACAAAAACGTTAAAAATTGAAAATGAGCGAAAAAATAGAGAAAAAATTAAATTCAAAGCGCTCGTCGCTGTGTGTCAATTGCGTCATGCTGCAATTTGGCTGGGAAACTGTGCCAAGTTTTCAAACATAAATAAAAATTATATAAAAAGCAACAATATACATAAATACATATGTATACATAGCTACATAGTCGTTCATCAGCGGCAACAATTAATACAAAAACCAAGAAACCGAAATGTAATTTACCAAATCGCGTTTAAAAATAATCATTGAATTAAATTTCAAGCAAAAATTGCATTCAATGTCAAATGTTAAATGAAAAGTGAAATGGCTTGGGGCATGCCACAGGAGGGGGTGCCCCTTCTGCCCCGATTTCTGGGGGCGGCTACTTAAAGTCGAATGTGCTCTCAAGCATTTGGCAGTAATTGCTCTAGAGAAAAATGTCATAATTAGCGCACTGCCAAAATAAAGTAAAAGCAAACCAAAGCAACAATAGAAAGACAAGCAAAAGAAAACAAAACAGAAGACAAACAACAAAAGACAAACAAAATAATAGAAAAATAAGATAAGAAAATTTATGATTAGGCATCGCAGCATTTATACACTTTTCATTAGCAGAAAAATGTTTTAACAAAAACCTTAAGAAGAAAAAGGAAGCCAAAAGGATAAGGAAAATTAAAAAAAGATTTGCAGTGGGGAAATTCTTTAGGGAAACTTTATTAATAATCTAGCTTCTATTTATGGAATGCAATTATGTTTTGCGAACATTTACGTGAAGCCTTAGTTTTGATTCGTTATTAAAAATGTGTATTTTTTTCAATTTTACAATTCCCAACAAAAGCTAAAAAGTTTTTAATAATCACTGTTAGCTACAATTTTATGCAGAGGTTTATTTATGTAATTATGAAAATAAGTAAAACTTAATTATAAATTTTAAAAATTATCTATTAGTTACAAATACATGTATTCTAAAGCGTTCCCAATTACAATGATGCCTTATTAAAAGGGGAATACAGATTTATTATTAAGCTAGTCGGATAGGATATAGTCGAGATGCCCATGACCATAGAATACACGTTTCTAATTTGAATATAAATAACAGTAATTTACAAAGTTAATTTTCTGCGAAAAACTATTGCATACTTTTGGGTGCATGTATTGAATTTAGTATTAATATCTATGGTTAGCTATTACTGCCGTTCTAATTGCCCAATCTTGCTACGGTTAGGTAAAATAATAGACAATATAAATATATATTATAAGTTTGGAGATGTCTCCTTCTCCCTGTTACATACATTTTAAAGAACACATATACCCTTTAACTTATTTTTTATTAACAACTTTCCATATTAAAGTTCAAATATACTTTCAAAACTTTTATTTTACGCATTCCCTTAGTTCGTTGCATATCCTTTGCCATACTCAAATTTTCCCATTTTTAATAGTGTATACACTTTGGAGCAAAGTACTCAATTTTGTGGACTTCGCGTTGTCCCCAATGGCCACTTTGGCTGACTGACTTTGGCTCAGTTGGTGCAGTTGGCCCGAACGAATATCAAGCATTGTCCAAGACCCCCTGATGTTTGGTTAATTACCTACGCCTGTCATTGCAGCCAGCGGAAGTGCATCAACGAGGACAACGACAACGACAACGACAACGGCAGCAACATCAAAAACAACAACAACATTTCACGGCACATTATTTTTGTTATTAATAATTATTTCGCATGCAGAGACAGAGCACACAAACGGAAAGAGCATGACAAACAGAGGCAGCGGCAGAGAGTAGACACTGCTGTGCATCACTTTTACATGACTGCCCAGTGTCCTCCCAGCCCCCTGCTTCCCTATTTAACCAACACCCCCTCCCTTTGATGGTTTCCTCTTTTGGCTCGCATACATATCCGGGCAACAAAAACGACAACAAAAACGACAACGACACCGACACCGACAACAAGCAAACAACCAAGCGATGTTGACGCAAATCGAATATGCCAACTGCTTGCTCGACCAGTTTGTTGCTCCTCGGGACTTGTGGTATCATTATATCATTTCATTTCATTTCATTTCACTTGAGATGTTGTTGTACTTAGCTTGACATATTTAGATTTTCATCAAAAGAGCCAAAGAAGAAAACTCGTTGATTTTAATAAGCCTTCAGGTGCAGCTGCAAATGAGCCATGCATTATTTGTGGGTCCCCTCACATAATTGCGGGTTTCTTCTGCAGACCGAATCACCAGTTCTTACTAAAATAGCAACAAAAACTATGAATATATTCAATTTGTTGGCCAACCAAACGAATATTCGCATATTTTGTCCTTCTACACACTTCGCTTATTTAAATTTTTAACCTTGAATCACATGTTATTTTTAAAGCTATATCGGCTGTTAAATTTTATTTATTAAATGTTATTTCATCTTAAATTAATTATTGTTTTAAACACTTTTTAGTGTAATTCCATTAACTTTTTGTGTTGGCCACTTAGAAATCATAAAACTTTGATGAACTCAAGTTTCTTCTCGGAAATTTAATTTAAATTAAGATTACGGTTCTCAGCTTTGAGTTGCATAATTTATTGCCTGCTTTAGAGCATCTTTTTACCTGGTACATGAGAAACTTAAGCTTAGTTAACATGAAGATTATATTGAGAAAAGTTTTTTCTTTCAGTTTCATGAAATCTTTTTATAATAAGCTGGCATAAAAAGTTGCAAATCAATGCTGCCTTAAGCAAATAATATTATTATAATATAATGAGCGGTGGCAACACTGCATTTTCATCTCTTATTCTTTAATAAGTTAAACTACGATTTACACTGTCGACTAACTTTATTACCTTTCTGAAGAATATTAAATATAGTTCCTTATCTTGAGTGATTTCCTAGAAATTTCTTTTCAATTCAACTGCCAATGCTCACTTATTTTATTTTCAAATCAAAACATTCTCACTTAAGCATTCCACACCTTACTTTGTCCTCTTTTTAAAAGAAAATCAGTTGAATAGCTCCCATTTTTTTGGGCCAACTGCCAATCAATTGTGAACTTTGTCAGTGGGACTTTATTTAGTATTAAATTTAAGAGTAACATTTGAATTTAACTTCAAGTATTTCACTGTATATCAGCGACTGTTGTAGGTGCAGCTTATCCTTTCTGTGTTACTTCCGACACGGCTGTCTACTTTGCATGCCCCACATCACAGCTGTTTCCCCCCTTTTCTTGTTCTTCAAAAAAGGCATAAATCTTAAAAAAATAATTCAAGAAATTCGTGGCAAGACTCAAGTCTAAGCCGAAGGCTCAACTTTAACCCACTGTACAACTGCAAGCCAACCAATAAATAAAAAAGAAAACAAAACAATATGCTTTTGCAGAATTGTGATCAACGTAGGAACATCCTGTAATAAGTTTCACACATTAAAATTAAATAAATTCGTAACCACAAAAAACTATTGGACTGTCTTATGTTGTCGCTGAGCACAGATACTGTGAGCGACTTAGCTTGACATACCCTTTGAACGTTTTCTCATGGGGTATATAAAATTGAGCAAACTCAAACCTTGCATTATCCTTAAGTCCTCGTTCGCTCGTTGGCCTGACAAGCTGCCTTTATGGCCCGCTGTCTTTCTTTTCAGACATAGGACTTCAGTCTCAATGTTTTGATTCGGACAACCTTATCGACCAACAGTTTGTGCTCCCTTCTTTTTTGTATACCATTTCATTGCCTCGACATTTTTCGTTAGATGTTGTCGCTTGTAATAGAGAGAGAGAGAGAGAGAGAGAGAGAGAGAGAGAGAGAGAGAGAGGGGCAGAAGCAGGAGGTTGACTATAACAGAAAAACCACAGAAATGCTGTTTGCTTGACTTTGGGTTTTGTGCGGTTTTGAACAATGTGACAAGCTAAACCAATACAAATACACAGTATAAAGTTACACACACAGTTACACACATTATAGCCTAGTTCTAGTTCCATTTTTTAACCTTTTTTGTTTGCCGTAAAAAGTAACAAATATTTCGCAATAATATATTTTCTTTTCTTTTTCTTTTCTTTTTATTTTTTTTTTTGTTACTTTGCTTTTGTTTTGCTTTGGGTGAATAAAATGAAAATAAATAAAAATACGCATACAAACACGGAGAAACAATCATGTGCATGTGTTGTGTATTAATATAAATAAGTACAAAAAAATACAAAAGTAAAAAGACGCGACAACATCAACAGCAACAACAACAAAAACAATGTTGCGGCAATCACCAAACTTTGTCCATATTCTTATGTCTTTGTCCCTATCAACTAAAGTTGCCTTCCCCCCATTCTCTCCTTAGTCTACCTTACGTCTGTTTAGTCTGTCTGTTTCCGCCGTCGCCGTCGCTGTCTCTGCTTTTGCTGCTTCTTCTTCTTTTACTTATGGCATTTTATTGTTTTTCACGCTCAATTCTCAACGCTCGAGACGCCCACAAGCGTTCAGCTTTTTTTATGAATGAAAATTTAGCCAATGGCAATAATAACAACAACAACAATAAGCAAGGAACACATTTAGCCCGCGTAAAATGTGCAAATGGAAAATCATTTAAAGGCAGCACAAAAACCAACACAACAAAAGCCAAAACGACAACAACAACTAAAATATAGAAACGTGGCCAACGTCAATTTCTAGCCACAATTCTCAGGGTCCCCTTAATTCCTCTCAGCTAATGTGTTGATGAGCTTCCACCTGCAGTAACCACAACAACAACAACAACAACAACAACAGCAAGTTGCGGTCAAGCTGCAATGTGAAAAAGAGCGGAAAAGTATGGGATGAAAGAGAGTGACGAGCAAGCTGAAAAATTGTATAAATTACTTTTGAAATGATCAAATTTGTTTTACTTCTGGGTTTTATGGGACTTTGATTGGTCATATTAAAGTTTTCTAACTATAAATTTAATACTTTTAAACTTATTTAACTTTGTCGACTAAATAACTTTCTGAGTCAAGCAAACTGAAGTACATTTAATATTCAATTTTCTGATTAAATAATTGTAATGCTGATTTAATCAACAATATATAAATTTACGAATGTTAAATTTCTGTTTTTAAATTTTAAATATAATAGGGAAACAGAACACTTTTTAAATTGTAATTAACTATTTAGGGACTTATGTAAAAGTTTTAATATTTATATTTTTAACAATCTGATCAATATAAAATATTTCATAATTGGTTACATATTTAATAACAATTATGAGCTACATACGCTTTGTAGTTTTAAGCAAAGTACTAATATTTTGACTTCTTGATATCTTAAATTAAAAAAGTGCTTAATTTCTTTGCTGCCAAATTTCATTAAAATAATTGTATAATTCAAAATAATATTTTAAATAAACAACCCGAAAGCTTAAAAGGGAATTTGTGTACTTTCAAATTAGCAGAAATCTTCCGAAATGAACCACATCCAAAAATGAGACTTTGCTATCAGAGTCTTACTCGTTCTCTCTTCCCCTCTCCTATTAGTTGTTGAGAACTCTATTGCCGTTGCTGCTTGTTCCTTTTGTGGTCTCATTTAATTTTCGTTATGCCGCAACAGCAAGAGCAGCCTTAGCAGCCTCGACAGTCTCAGCAGTCTCAGCAGCATCAGCAGCCGGGCTTTTGTCTTAATTTCCAGTGATAAGCCCAAGCGGCTTCAAGTCTGGCAAACATCGCGTTCACCCACGTTCGCAACACGACTGCCAGGCGACTTGCAACATGTTGGCTGTGAACATGTTGCAAGCGTTTCGTGCTGGCGTTCACAACGTTTAGGTTTCAGTTTGTTGTCGTCGCTCATACGCTACGTTGGCCGCGGCTAAAAAAAGTACGAAAATACTCCTCAATTGTTTTCTGTTACAATTTTCAGTCAGTTGTCGTCGCTGGCCGCGTGCGCCTCGCCTCGTCTTAGTGTGCGTGCGTGTGTGTATGTGTTTGACAGTTTGTGTGTGTTGGCGTTTTGAAAAAAAAGGAAAAATTTAATTTATCAACTGTATACATTTTTCGAAAATGCACTTAAAATCCAGCTAATTGTCACTTGAGCAGTTCTTTTAATTGCTAAACAAATGTAAATCAAAAATAGACTGTTAAAAAAAATATTCAAAATAATATATCAACGTTAGTGCTAATAATTGCACAGATTAAATACTCATAAATAGGCTGAGGCCAACAACAAATAAGCCAAAACAACAACTACAAAACATATCGCAGAAGAATCATCTTTTTGTTGAGTTCAATTGCCTCAAAAAGTAGAAATAAAAATGAATTGGTAAGCAAATTATGAGCACAATTTATGTAAACATTTCTCGCGTTATTGTTGTGGCAGCTGCTCATCAAGTTGAAAGTTTATGAGGCAATAAATGCAATGGATTTGCAACTTTTTTTTTATTTTTATCTATACTTTATAAATAGACAATAGTTTGTACCCCGTAAATTGCCAATGAACATTGATAAAATTGTTACTATCTTTTTGTAAAGCTCATTGTGCTACCACTTATCTAATGCTCTAGATTCTAGACTTTGCTAATAAGTACACTTTTTAATGTCATTTATGGTTTGGTCAAAAATCAGCAAAAGTAGCAGGATTAACAGACCAAGTTGGCCAACATCAAGTGGTAACCTTTGCTGCCACTTTCCCTTTATATCTGAAGAATCACATTGTTGTTGGCACTGCAAAAGGTCAACTTGACTGCGTTCTCAGAAATAAACTTAAAATGTTACAATTTCAAATTGTAATTCAAAGTTTACACTCTTTCTCTCACTCTCAAGTTGTCAAAAGAGGTGGAAGAGGATTGTCTTTCGACTTTCTAGTATTAAATGCATATTTCGAGTTTATAGTAATATGGTAATAGTAGTTGGACAATCTTTAGATACTTTTTATAGTAACAGATTTTAATATTAATGGTTATTCCAATGCTCTAGTTTTGCTTTAACTCCTTGTAGAATTTCTGCCTGCAATTTAGCACACATTTCTCGCCCATAAAATGGATTAATTTGCCAAATTAATTGGTTTAGCTTTGGGCTGCTTGGTTTTTGTACTCGAATTTCTCACAATTACAAACTTATATGGTATCGAATTCACATAGATTACAGAGAAATATTTCGTTAGGAAGAATTGAAATATAATTGGGAGAAACTTCAATGCAAATCATTTGTTTTATTTTCTGCTGCAAAGCACCCTAGAACTTAACAATTTACCATGCTGACTACTTTGTTTAAACTTAAACTAAGTTAATTCTCTCTGAAATAAACCAAGCGAAACATTTTAATTAAGTTATTTGGAAAATTGTTAGAACAAAAACTTTCCAACAATCTTTTGTCAATTTGTTAAACTGCAGTGCAGAGTTTTTACTTTAATAATATTTAGAAATTGTCTATAGCATAATTAAACATTTGACGTAGACGTAATCTTCTCTTGCTTATTAAAGCATCAAACGGTCTTTAATTCCTGTTGTAAATTAAAATAGAAAACAAACAGAGTTTGGTTTTCTGAGTATATTAATTTTTTAAAATTATATTATTATTAGTAAATCAATAAGCTGAAAGCTTGAAATAGTGACTAAACGTGATTAAATCTATAACCAATATTAATAATAAAAAATTTTAATTATAAAAAAATTATAATCATAACTTCTTTAACTGGAAATTCGAAATGCATTTGTAACCCAATTCGATTTAAAAATAATTGCATTTTAGTTTACGCTCAACGATTTGCAGGCATTTAAAAATTGTTTGGCTAACAGTTTTGTTGTTTTATTGTAGCTGCGAAAATCGACAACTGTTTATTTATTTATTTGTATTTTACAAAACTAAAGTTTAGCTAGCGTTTAATTTATTTTACTGCAGCGCACTTTATGGCCAAAAATTAAAGCCAAATGTCGCAGTAATTTATTTTCCTCTTGGTTCTGGTTTTTTTTTTCAGGCCATTTGGGGTTTTCTCTGACAGCGTCAACCATAAAAACGAAACACACACACATAAATTTTCTATTCACATTTAAAGTCTAGATAACGAGATGAATTTGAATTTGTTTTTGCTTGAAAAGTCACCGACGATTTATGAGCTATTTATTGATGAGCCAGGAAAATGTGAGTGAGTGTGGGAAAATGAGCCTTCATTATGCATAATCAAGTGGAATTAACAGCAAAGAGAAAGAAAGAAAGAGAAAGAGAGAGAGAGAGAGAGAGAGAGAGAGACTCTTCGTACACATGTGAAACAATTGACAGTGCACGTGTTTATCTCATTTATCTTTTATCTCTGTTTTTGATCCACTCTATTTCCCAGCCTGTGCAAATAAATGGCACTAATGTCACACTGATGAGTATTAATTGAGTACAGCTTGCACACTCGCATACATTCGCACCAATACACTCAAATTTATGGCTATAAATCTAACGAAACACCCCACAAAACCCAAAATTCGCATACACTCAAACACATTCAGTGAACATTGTGTAAAAGTTCTGGCTTTGCTGATTTTGCCTACAATTTTGGGAAAATGAAGGAAACTTATGATCAAACGACATTGCAAGACTAAACGATGCGCTGTAATTGGTTTTACTACAGTAACTCTTAAAAAGGGATTTTCAAATTATTCAACGATGAATACAAAACTTACGAAATATAATAAAAACGAGGACTTCAAAATTTTCAACAATTGGTTTGTATTTTAAGAGAATAGATACACTTTGATTTCATATCTACTTCTGCTGCAGTTGCTTCCGAAATTAAAAAAAAAGTGTCCCCAATCATACGAGTATGATAATGATTTAATTATTGCTTTTCATTTAAGTTTTTATACGTATTTTGCAGCATTTTCTGAGCAATTTAGCTTATTGATTAATTTATAAGCTTTAGTTTTGTTTAGAAAAATTTTAAACAAAGCTGCAAACTACCGAAATTTTTTTAGCTTAGGTTCAGTATTTTACTGTACATATTTATATTTTACATTACTAATAAATAGAATGTAATTTTTTTCTTAACCGAACCTTTTTGCTTAAGAAATTGGTTTGGTTGAGGTTCGGATTAACGAAGTATATAATATCAAGGGTTCGGTTCATGATTCCTTTCAGATTTGCTTAAAAACCCGACCCGAAACGGTTCAGCGAGTTTTGGCTTAGAACCGGTTTGCAGCCTTGATTTAATATTTTATACCGCAATTTATTGCAAACCTTTGTCCGAACTATTAGTTAAAACTATAAACTTAATTATGAAACATGCTCCATATCAAATTTCCTGCTGGGCAGATTGTATAACAAGGTCTGTGGGCTTTTCGTGATTTTGGTTTTGTGACTTATGTTGACCATATGTGTGTGTGTAGGCAGGCAAGTGTGTGTGTGTGTGTCGGTTTGTGGTATGTCCTGGCTATTGTACTTTGTTGCCTCAATTAAGCTAGAGGCTTATGTAAAAGCTCACTTTGGTCTCTCTTTTTCTCTGTTTCTCTGTCATTCTCTTTTGATTCTTGGCTCAGCATTTTCGAGGCGGCCGTGTCGCAAACAATTAGTGCAAGCGATACAATAACAACATCAAATCACACAACGACACACAAACACACACACACAAATGCATGTGTTATCGCCCTGTGTGTGCTTCGTGTGTGTTTAAACAGTTGGCGTCAAAATTATAATTAAAACGTGCATCAAAGTCATAATGGCGGCGCAGCATGTCACAATTTTGTGTCGCTCTTGTTGTTGTTATTGCTGTTTGCGTTGCTTCTGTGCCTACGGCAACTGTTTTACTTTTTTTTTGTATTTTTTTTTTGATTTATTGAGCCCTGCCACTTGACATTGTGTCCTTGTAACTTAATTGAATTTTTATTGCCAAGTTTGCATAATGCGGACGCAGACTACTCGCACCAAGAGCACAGAAGAACTTCGCCTGCCTGCGGATGCGCGGGCGTATACGTAATGCAGTCAATCGCCCACATATATTATGTATACGTCGCCTCAGCTTACAAAAAAGTGCTACTCACCCTTACGCTGAAATGCAGTCGACCATTATGATGAGATAAGCACTAAATGGCAAAAAAAAAATGATGATGATAATATCGGTAATAATATTGTGGACAACAGGACATTTTATATTTGTTGTACCTTGTAAATAATAGACTATTAATTTAACAATAATCATATACGCTTTTTACATTTTTTTTCTATTACTAACAAACATTTCTGTTTAGGAACTATACTAATATTAATATGTGAGAATTCTTATTATCTAGACATTTTGGTCACTACGTTGACCCTTTATCATAATCTTTAATATTAAAAATCCCAAAGTTTCAGTTGATCCGTTTAAGTCAAGTAAATTATGAAATTCTGTCAATACTTTTATAAAATAACATTGATTATACGTAATATGGTAAAAAAAAATTGATTTATTTTTTCCTAATCTAATAAGTTCTATAAATATTAACCTTAAAGCAAAGCTTTTATATTATTGCTTTCCAACGTTGCGCAAACAATTCAATATTTCCATTTGTTGTGCGATGTATATATTTTTTTATTTTTTTAGGTGGCTGCGATTTTGTGATAAGCGCATATGAGTTTTGCCAGCAAAACATTGTTGAAGTTGTTGTTGAGTCTGCTAGCTAGCTTGTCAGTCAAGCAGTCAGTCTGACAGACAGTCCAGTAGTCTATGCGGCAGTCATTCAGTCATTCAGTCAGTTAGTCGGTTAGTCAGTTAGTCGACAGCCCGCCGAGGGCATTTTCAGAATTGCATGCATCAAGCTGATTTTTCATTCATTGCAGCTTTGGTTTTACTTGACTTCATTGTTGTTGCTGTTGGTTGTTGTTGTTGCTGTTTCTGCACATGCACTTTTCACATTTTAAATGCTCAGCTCTCGACCTGTGACAGAAACACGCGAACTGTATTTTCATCCCCTTGCCCCAACATTTTTGCCCTGCACACGTGTCAAAGTTGATTAGAAAAAATAAATGTTTCTTTCGTTGTTGTTGTTGTTTTGTTTTGCTTTTTTCCTTTCTCTCTTGGATTAAATGCTTAGTGAGGCGCATTTGCTAAATGGTTTTCATGTATTTCCCCTTTCACCACTGCGGCTTACATATTGTTGTTATGTTTTTACGATTGTTTTAATAACTGAAATTGAATTGCAGAAAAAATTGTGCTTTTAATTGAAATGTGGCAAATGGAAAATGGTGTTATCTAATGGATCACAAAACTCAATGCATCAGCAAAGTGTTATTTATTTAAAGAAAATTTATGCCAATTGAAAAACTACAACATATTGGGTATCTGTTGAAATAATACCCTGCATGAGCGCGGAAATTTCAAATAATATAATCGTTCATAGCATGTGTCATACCTACCCCTTGACATTTTTTCAAAAACTTTGATCTCTCATAACTTAATCAAAAATTAACCGATTTTCAAGCGGAATGTCATTTTAATCATGATTTGGCCTCTTAATTGATTCTGCATTTAAATTTTTATCATCTAGAAAATTTGATAATTTTTCGATTCTAAGTTATCTAACATCAAATTTTCCATACTGACCCCTTGACATTATTTTTAAAAACTTTGATCTCTTATAACTTCATCAGAATTTATCCGATTATAAAGCGAAATGTCATTTTGATCATAATTTGGTATCTTATTTCATTCTGCATTTAAATTTTTGTCATCTAAAAAAATTTGATTTTTTTTCGACCCGAATCTATCATCCAAATTTCCATATTAACATTTATTAAACATTAACATTTTATCAAAAACTTTGATCTCACATAACTTCGTCAAAATTCGGCCGGTTTTTTAGCGGAAAGTCATTTTCATTATGATTTGGCCTCTAAATTGATTCTGCATTTAAATTTTTTTATCTAGCAGGTTTGCTAAAATATTTGTGTTCATATAAGTTTACGAAATATGGAAAAATGTGAACATTTAGCTGAATTCTTTAATTAGGTTGAAAGACTTAACGTTTTAAAATGGTATTTTGTAGGGAAAGAAATGGTAAACATTATACATCTTGGCCGAGTCGCAACTCACTAAATTCAACGATTATGTTACGATTCAAATAAACTGTCAGGATTTACTTAGGAAAATTTAGCGCAGTTATCGCAGGTTTCCTACGCACACGGAGCAAAAGACGTAAGCGAAAAAGTACGAGTATTAGCAACATATAATTTTGTACATCATTTGAAGACTTGTCGAGCTTTAGTCTGCGTCATTCACAGTCAATAGAAATGGCAGGATTTCAAGTGTCGTAAATCTGAGCAAACTGTAACAAATATACGAGTACGGATACGAATACAAGTGGGACTACTCGTATTGATAAGCTTGTTTCCGTGCACTCATTCAGATACTCACACACACTCACACACACACACACCTCACACACACACACACACACACACTCAAAACCACTCGTTCAGTCTCATTCCATCGTGCCATCAATCATGCAGGGCAAATTTGTCGTCAACTGGCCGTAAACCAGTTTCTGGTTCTGTTTATTGCAAAAGGTAACTGTTTATGGCCAGCTAAAGGTCAATTGAGAGCAGCCCAATGTGTATGATGTTTACTTAGGCAGTTGACCCAATCTGTATCCCTGACTGACTCTTTTAACTGGTCTAACATGTCCCTAACTTGCTGTGCGTGTGAGCGGCGAAGCGTGCCGGCCTTTCCAGCTGAGTGATGAAAGCATTTAAGCATCCCTAGAATCCCCAGCATCTCGACTACGCCCCACATAAATACCCTTACTTTCTCTCCACAACAATTCTACGAAGCCATCATGAATTTGGTCTGCGCCAGAGGAGCACTTACGTGGCACGCAGCAGGAACAGCAGCTTCTGAGGTAAAGGAGTGGGTGGAGGTAGAGGTTTATTTATACCTCATTTTACCATAAATATGTGAGCACACTGTCAGAACAGCTGCGGTGTTTCTATGAGAAAATACAAGGGAATTAAACCAAACAACAATTTCGGTAAAAGGAATTAGTAACAGTTCAAATAAATAAATTTTGAAAAATTTTAAAATGTTAAATATATTTTTATAAAATAATTTATAAAACAATTTTTTTCTTTACGAAAATAATTAAATTTTTTTTGCAAAATGAATTTAGGATAAAAAAATTCAAAATTGGATTTAGCAACTTGAAAAAGGGTTAATTTCGGATATAGGTCCAGTTCCGTTACTAAAAATTAGACGGTTAGTTTCCTGGATTAGGAGGAATTGATAAATGAACAGCGCACGTCTCTTAAACGACCTTAAGAGTACTGTCTGGAACCTTTAAAAATGACACCGAAACAGCAATTAAAGAGAGAATAACATAAGAGTAGTACTCGTTAAGTAGTAGTACTTAGTTTCATATACATAAACGAATATAACTTTGAAGCTTGTATAGATGAACTGATGGCTTTTTAAAGTAAATAAGCTTTTAGAATTATATTTTAATGTTATTTGCCAATCAATTTTGTCAGTGTGCTTAAAAGCCAATGTTGTCAGTGGAAACTGGAAACCTTTAGCCAGTGCCAGACGACAGCATTGAGACACGTCGCTTCTGTCAGTTGCCAGTTGATGCGGTGGCCGTTGTTGTTGTTGTTGTTGTCTGTTGCTGTTGTTGTTGTTACTGTTGCTGTTGATGCTGCTAGCAACTGCACCTCAGGCATTGGCCACACACCCTTGTCCGCCCACAACGGTATGACTATTTATACACTCACATAGTAGTGTCCATGTAGCATGTTCCCAGTAATTCTCCCCGAACTCCACAGTTGCCTGTCAAAGGACAACGATGTCAGCAACATTACCTCCTGGCAGCTGAAACTGATTTTGAAGTGAATTGTATCCATGGTGACGTTGTCATTGCTTAACAAACAACAAGCACACATATATACGCTACACATACATATATTTATATACAGATGAGTATATCAGTGTGTGTCCGTAGCGTGTGTGTGTGTGTGTGTAAATATCTGTGTGTTTATTTCGCAAACAATTTGCCTGTTTATTTGTTTATGTTTATATTTATTTATTTGCAAAAACGTAACATTTTCCCATTTACGTACATGCATGAATTTTTTTTTAATTTTTGATGATGATTCCTTTAGTTGAATATTATTTATTTATTTGTTAAATTAATTGCAATCTATATGCAGTCGCAGCTAATTGACTTAAATGTGGCCCCCCAAATTGGATTAGCGTCCCAAAATTTTTGTCAAATTTTCTGCCCTTCGTTTGTCGCTTTATTTGGTTTCATTTTTGTTTTATTTTCTTCTTTTCTAATGTTAATGTTCCTGCTAACTGCGTCTATCGTCCTGTATCCCAGCTGGACTCAATGCTCAGTGAGGCAACGACTGTTGATGTTATTTTTAAATTATGGCGCCTGCCAACAATCAAGTTTTTGACTACAATGATTAAGAACGCGACAATGACTTGCACAAATGTCTTAAGCACGACCTTGACTAGCAGCCCCTAAGGGAGTATTTTGTATGTACATAAATACACCCTATATATACTCTGCATTAAAAATACTCGTACATACATACATGGCTCCCATAGGTCAAGACGTTTGCTGTTTACATTTTTTGACACAGTGGGGATTTAAGCTTTTATTTAAGTTAGAAAGATACCACAGAAGTAAACGCGCCTACTTTTTCCGCCTTCTGCCACGCCTACCATTCCACATACTTAACAGCTTGGCTTGCCAACTTGGCGACTCTAAGCTATTTGAACAAAAATGTTTTACATATTTGCCTTTTGCATTTTTCCGCATACAAAACATTGTTAATAGGCAATAGTCACATATCAGATACCCTAGAAAAATAATATAACATTTTGGAAATAAAAAGTATTTTTAATTAAAAGGAAAATTGTGTGTTCATTTAATAGATTGTTTGACAAACGACAAGGAAATTTGTATATCTGTATTTATACCCTTTATAGGAAACTTCTCTTCGCTATTTGCAGTTATTTTATACTTGACTTTCGTAATACATACAGGGTATACAGTTAATAAATAAGTCACAGCCTAAAACAGTACTTGCAAAATTTTAATAAATTCAGTAACAATATACAAGCTTAAAAGCTTAAGCTGTAGGGTATCAAAAAAACAGTGTTATAAGTTGAATGTATAATAAGACAGAATTTCCTCCTTCCTCACATGTTTAGCCTGGCATAATATGTAAATTACTTTTTTTGGTGCTACGCGGCTTAAATTATGGCTAAAGAAACATAATAATAAAAAAATACAAAATTAAAAAATGAAGGAGATTAGAAAGAGTAGGAGATAAGCTTAAATTTTAAGTAAGCTTATAATAAATCAATAAAATACACTCTTATTACTTTGTGAGATATGTGAAGAGCGTAAAGTAGGTAAAGTGCCGACTCAATGCATAGTTGAAGTGTGTCCTCTTCAAAACAAATGCAGAGCTCCTTGAACTTTTCCTGAATGTCATCGAAAAGTTCGCTCACCTTCACAGGGTGCCACAAATCCAGCACACGTGGCAACTGCAGATCTCTCTCTCTCTCTCTCTCTCTCTTTCTCTCTCTCTCTTTCCAAACAATACTCCAGAGTCTAATTGCGTTACGAGTGTCTTGACCAAGTTTGAATGACAGGTAATAAAAGCGACTGAATGACACTTGGCTAACCAATTCCGGGCTGACCACTGACCGCAGTCCTTTCGCACCCGTCGGCTATGTAAATAATTTAATTAATATTTTATTATGGACGAACGGAGCTTAAGGCAATTGCCACGCCCCGTCGATTTCAAATGTATTCATCAAGTGGGAGAAATAAAAATTGGATTTTTTTATTTACATTTTTGCCACATGCTTGAATACAGCCCCAAGGGATATGCATGCCTGATTTTATTCTGTAGATAAAAACAAATGCGATTCGAAATGAAAATGCAATGCATGCGAGCATATTCATACATACATATATATTTGTCTTTCTCACTATATGGTTGCACATCTATTATATTTAAAGAAATGTGTTGGCGTCAATTTCGTTGCCTGGCAGATGCGAAAAAGTTCAGTTCCAATCAACTTACGACTGTAAATCTGCGTAAATGTTTAGTAAACAGTAAACAAATCGCCAAAAACAAATACTTGCACGGATAGGCAGACAGATAGTCACACAGATAGATACATTTATATATGTATATATATATAGATACAGGTAGTTGCCCATAAATCGATGGGCATTATATGCGCTAATAAAAGTTTAAGACGTTCCAATAATGCCAGATATTCATTTTTTGAAGATTACGCATACGCCGAGTGTGCTGATAATGTTCTATCATATAGCTCAGAATATGCTCTATTAACTGTTAGTTTTACAGCTTACAGTCATGAACTTGGCAAATTGTTTTCACTCACCTGTCGTCTTTTACAGCTTTTAAGTAGCTTAGTTTTACGATAGACAAATAAGATTTTAGGGAAACTTTCCACTGTCATGGGATAATCAGTTCTGTAAAATAATACAATATGAGTTGATTTTATCAAAATTAAGATAAACTTAACAACTGCTTTAAAAACTTGTCGCACAAGATTTATTTCCGTTCTGTTGTTGATTTTTAATGATTTATATTTATGTCAAATAGTTAGGTGGAAAATATGATAATTCTCTTGATAAATACCAATAATTTCATTAAAATTAGCTATCCATTACAATTTTTGCTTCTTATTTCTAATGGTAACAACACTTTAATAAAGCACGCTGTTTAATAAAAATCTATGTTATTTGCTGTCTGAAAGTGTATGTTATATTCGACCTGTTAAACTTTTTTAACACAGCTGCTTTTCATTAAGTTGGCTTTTATTATCAGATTAGCGCCGTTTTCATAACCCTTTATAAACAGATTTTTTGACTTTATCTACGGCATGAACTTTTTATACTCAATTGGTGTGTGGCTGTGTGTGTGCTGTGTGCGTGTATTATCGTTGATGACTTCAAAGTTAGCTACGAACAAAAAAAAAAAAATAAATGAGAAGGAAAAAAAGCTAAGCAAATTTTCATGACAGTGAAAGTAATAAATAATGAATTGTATGAGCTTATGCGAGCAATGAGCAAAGCACGCAGCATATGTACATGAAATGTTATGTACATAGATACACACGTATGCGTGCATATATATATATATGTGTGTATGTGTATAAACCATATAAGTTTGCGTGCTGCGGCGTCGTTGACACGGAACAGCAGCAGAATTAGCAGCAGGAGTTGAAGTTGGTGACGGAGACAGAGACGAAGACAGAGACAGAGAGAGAGAGAGAGACAGAGTTTTCACTTTGTTTTTGCTTTTACGCACGTCACAGACTCGCTGGGTTTGAGTTTGAGTCAGAGCCAAGTTTTGTTAGGAAAATGGTGTCGAAAAAGTGGGAGGATGAAGAAGAAGAAGAATGTATGTGTGGCAATCGACGAACCTTTTCGCATTGTTCTTTGGTTTCAAGTTTCGGAAACTAACGTCGTCGTCGTCACAGTTGCCACAACTTTGCCAAGTGATTGAATTGAATGCTTTGAATTTGCTTGAAAATAAAACTTTAAATTACAATCAATGGCATAACCACGCCCCCTCACTCACCGCTTAACCCCCTAGCAAACCCTCGAGCTGCGCATTGTACTTGCAAATTCACTTAATGTATGCTTTTAGGCATCTTGAACTGGCCAGCAGGTGTTGGCCTAGTTGGATTACAAGCTTTTCCCGGGCATTTTCAAAATTACAAGTTTTCCCGGGCATTTTCAGTTTGATTGTAACTCGTAGGCAGCAATGTTTCAACTTTAACCAAACTCACGGTCGAACTTCCTATTGTAAATCCTTTTAGTAAATTTGCACAAGTGCGTGTTTAAATAACTTTACCGTCGAACTGTTCAATATTCATGTTTTTGATATGCAAATCAACATTTTGAATGGGCATTAAGCAAGTTCAAGTTTCTTCTACGAATACAAATACAATCAAAAACTTTTGCATGATATTTACCCAGCTCTTTCTCCCTGTTTTTCCCTCTCAATTGGCTGCGAAAACTTATTAATGTTTGATGAAGTGCGCCCACTATTGTGTGATTTGCTACTGAATGTCTTTTCTTATATTAGAGTTGGCAAACTATTGAAACAGTTAGAGTTTTATTGGATATTTAAATCAATTTTTAAAAAACTTTAGAAACATTTTAAGTAACTTGTGAATGTTTTAAGTGCTCATATTTATTTATTCATGCACGACTAAAAGCAATCGGCAAGAAACAAAAAATCCAAATATAAAAATTCAATAAAAGATTTAAAATCAAAATAAAATTAAATATAAATTATAAACTGTAAAGAAAAAAAATAAGAACAAGAATTAGTTTTTATTGCTTGCAAATTAAATTAACGTGCTTTGTACTACAACAGCGTGTCTAGATAATTTAATTGTTACTAATAAGAGGCTCTTGATTAAAAACGGTTTTACCAACAGGTGTCTAATATTTTTATTGTTTAAACTAAATTTTAGCTAAGGTACCTGACAATTAATTGATATTTTGACGTAAAATAGGCGTATAGAAACTAATTTGGAATTTTTATGGCAATATTAAAAATACTTATCATAGATATGCAAGTATATGTGGTATTAAATTTATAATTCGTATCTTTCATTTTCTCTCTGTCCCTATCTTTGTTGTTTGCTTTGCCTTGCCAACACTGCGTATGCTTAACTAGTTTAAGGTCAACTTAGAAATTGAGTCATTTGTTTTTAACACATTTTGATAAACAAATCAGTTTGTTTATCAGCTTGAATTATTTATCTTAGCTCATATTTATTCAAGGCGAACTTTAAAACAAGTTGAAAGTTCAATTTCGTACAGCATTAATCAGATTAATATTATCCTGCAGCCTTTTGGGGAATGTCCATCAATGGCCGTTGGCCAGCGATTCTGTGGCGTTTAAATGGAATTATGATGAATGTTGCCCCGTCAGCATTAACGCATGAGTTCACAGACAAACTCACACACATTCGCACACAATTTTCTCCACGTTCAACATCCGCTTTAAGTGAATGCTCGGGATAATAACAACAACATTCTTCAGCATTCTCACACAAGCATTGAATCGTCAGCAGTTTAATTACACTCACTGTGATTACACACATGCCATGCCTGGGGTTGGACAGGTGTCGATGGTCAGGGCAACCACACACATGCCAAATCAACCACCCACACAACCAACCACCCACCCACCCACTCATCCACCCTTTAATCGGAATCGAACGCCTTCTTATCGCAAAACAGACTTCATATGCTGTCGTTGTTATTGTTCTTCAACAGAAAAGTCCCCTTCAATCCAACTAACCCCCTCATACCTCATGATCTCTTTTCTTCTCTCCCTCAAATATTTCATTCACGTCAGCACAATTAAAATTTCTTATGAGCTGTAAAATTTCTTAATTTTGATGAATTTATATGTCCAACAACAAACTCATTCTGCAGTTAAAATGTGCAACAACAACAACAATAGCAGACAACAGCGAAGGCAACAATAAATATAAGCCGGAACATATGCAAATGTAATGCACATACGTGTACACATAAATTCGCATAATACTCGTATAGGCATTTTGTTGTACTTTTATACACACGAACATATGTATACACAACAAATTTTTACTGCTTTTTGGCATTTCAAGTTGTAATTAACGGGGCAATTCTTGAGCGCATTTTCTGTCGCATATACACTACACTGAGAGTCCTATGTGCATTATCAAGCTGTTTAAAATCCATAGAGCAAGACTTAAGTTCGGTTCATATACCCCTTGAACCTCAGGTTCATGTTTGAACTTAGGTTGATTTTATTAGAAAAAACTTTTATTTCTTGACATTTAAAACTAATTAAATTTATTATTAAAAAAATCTAAGTTTGATAATAGTTTTAAATTGTTTTAAGATATGGCTTTTTTTTATCCAAAGTCTCAATATATTATTTTATTCCAAACCGAAATTTTTCGGCTTTAGAAAGTATAAAATTTATTATATTATTGCGGAATAATTAGAATTAATTGCAAAAAAAGTATCTAGCCTAAGTTAATAAAGTAATGATTTAATTTTAAAATTATAAAAAACTGCAATATACATATATTTGAGACATATCACTACCTGAGGATACAAATCCCTATCACCTGGTTCAGCATAATTTATTATACTATACCGTTTATTTAATCTACAGCAAGAGCATTTAGTCTTCGTTGTGCTGTCAAAAGCTTTTCACTTGCTATAATTATTTATTTCTTTTTTGTATATGTATAGCAAAAGATTAGCGAAAGATTTGTTGTTCTTCTTTACAGTTTATGGACCCACAATTTGCATTTCTAAAGCGATTAAAAATTTATAATTGCTAAATAATTGGGCAGCAGTAGCAACAGCGGCAAATGTAACTAAAATTGGAAGCACGAACAAAAGTTGCCCGGCGGTTAATTTGAATACTTTACGCCAACACAAAAAAATAATATAAAAATAATTTTTATACTTAATTTAGCTCTTTGACTGATATATTTCTTTTGCCTGTTTCTTTTTTCATTTTCCATTGCAGCAAATCATGAACTGAAGCTGGAAAGAAAATTAAAAAAGCAACTGAGCAACATTCAATAAACAAAAACTGATACTGAGAAAAATGTCAGCAACTTTAGTACAAAAGAAATTTAAGCAACAAACGAATCAGAATTTTAACTTAAAGGAGAAAAAGACGGATGAGAAGCAGGCAGCAGAAACGAGGCTAACAAGGACAGCTGTGGGCGTGGCAAGTCCAACACATATTGCGACCATATCTTTGATGCTGCAATACGATATTGATAATACACTGAATGCGCTCAAAGAGCAAACGCATTCAAATACACAAAGGCAACGGAATGCGCTAATGGAGCTAACAACAAGCAACAGCAACAACAACAGCAACAACCAAATCAGCCACAACAACAACAATTGTAACAACTATAAGAAAGACGAGGATAACAATCTAAAGGAGGAGATGCCATCACAAACGCCAACATCGTCGGGCAGTCCCAGCGTCGAGGAGGAACTGGAGGTGTTGGACCGGATTGTTACCGGCAAAACATGTGTTGGCGTCCCAAATGGCTTTCTGCCGCCCACGCCTCCAGCCACGCCCAATTTACAGAATACGGCACAGAAACGTTGGCGTATTCTGGCCAAAGTTTTGCGTAAGGATTCCGAGGAAACGGTTAGCTCATCTAGCGATGAATTTGGTGAGGAACAAACCGCATCTGTGCGACGCTTCAAGAGCTTCGATCTGTTGCGCCAGGACAGCTTTGAGGATCATGTGAGCCTCAAGTGTCTGGGTAAGACCGAGAACTGGTACAAATATCGCATGCAATTGCACAATGATATCGAATATTCGGTGAACATACATCACATGGAACGACAGCTGACGGCCAACGATCTCATGGGCTTCAACAACACGGGCAACATTTGTGTGTGGCCCTCGGAGGAGGCACTTACCGCCCTTGTGCTCTCCGATCTTGCCGCGTATCGTGGCAGATGGATATTGGAGCTGGGCGGTGGCTTCACCTCCTTGGCTGGCTTAATGTTGGCCAAATATGCCAAGCCATATGCTGTCCATCTCACCGATGGCAACGAGGTGAGCGTCGAGAATGTCCGCAAGACTGTCTGCCTCAATGAGTTGAGTTGCTACACCAAATGCTCCGTGTTAAAGTGGCAAGAGGCATCGACACGCGCCCAGGCCGAGCAGTCCAAGTTTGAGTTTATCCTCTGCGCGGATTGTCTGTTCTTCGATGAGGCTAGATCGGCGCTGGTCGATACCATCTGGTATTATTTGGCACCCCATGGAGTTGCCCTCATTATGGCGCCTCGTCGCGGCCGCACTCTCAATGTGTTCCGGGATGAGTGTGTGGCACGTGGCTTTCAAGTTGATTTGGCCACACGCTACAATGAGACCATTTGGCAGCGTCATCTTCAACTCAAGGCGGACTCGGCCCTCTACGATGAGGACCTACACTATCCCCTTCTGTTGCGCCTCTGCAAGTCGCACAGCTAAAGGCAAAAGGATGTTAAAGTTACGGGGTACAATTACGGCCAGCTGGCTTAGTAGGTTCAATTAACGTTTAGTCAATGTTTTAGTTGATAGCAAGCAAATTCCAGTTTACACCTATAAATATATAAAAGAAAATAAAAAAAATACAAACTAAATGAGGTCCCATTTAGGTAAATTTTATTATAAGTGCAGGCCCGAATAAAGAATTCCTCCCACATTGCACCAAAAAGGAACAAAAAAAAATGTAACAAAGATTTGTAAAATATTGGTTGGTTCTTTAATACAACAACAAATGTATTATAACAATTTTCAGAGAAACTTTTAATGTTAATACTTGTAATAAATCAGAATAAATACAGTTTCTCTGATCTGATTTGGATAACAAATTAAAACTTTAAGCATACATTTTCTCGCGGAAACTTTTATTAATCCAATTAGAAAAAATAATTATATATTGGCTACTTTTTTAAAATTCTGTTTTCAAGAACCAATCTATAGAAACATAATTCAAAATTCCTTTGATATGTAAATTTGAATTGCTTTGATTCCACAGTTTTGTAACTACATCTATATATACAATACTTACAAAATACTCCACTATCAGAGGTGCCACAGAAAATAAAACCAACCAAAATTCTTTAAAAAAATTTATTGAGTTTTAGGAGATTTTCGTTTGGTTTCATCTTTTGTGTCACCCCTGTAAATATAATTACCGTATACGTGTTACCTTAAATGTCACCACACACACACACACATGAACGTAAATAAGTATTATTTAAATTTAATTTAACGCTGTATAGCATAATTTTAGGCTGCTTTTTGTTAGACAAAACCAAAAAACAAATTTTTCCTTATACTAAAGATATTGTAATAAAACTAGAAAAAATGTAAACGTTGCCAGCGCTCGACCAATAAATTAATAGTTAAATAAACTTAGTTTATGTAATAATAGAGCATGTGTTAATGGTTATACAATGATATATGATGATGATGATGAGATAAACACACAAATACAGTATCAAATGCCACACAACAATGTCACTCGTGTCTATGCAATTGTCATAATCATTAATAAATGTAAGTATGCCGTACTCCATATTCCTCCCCTTTTCTACCACTTTGACCAGGACACAATGTGATGTCAATATGAATTGTCGGACCACACACAGAGCTATTGGCGGGTCGTTTATTAAAGAGTATTAGCAATTTTTATATCGCCCACGGCGAGGTAATTACTTTAATTGGGCCGGGAACTGTGACAGGCCGCAAAAAAGCCACAGAACAACGATGATGTCGTCAGCATTGTCCTGTTCGTGCGAGAATTATTTTATACTATTTTTTTTGTTGTGGGGTTAATAGGGTATGTACAGTGTACACTTACATTTGGGTCAGTTTAAGCTCATTAAAATTTATTTATGGATTTAACATTTGATTGCAAGCTTCAATGAGCTTAACTTTTTTCTTGGGACATTAATTATATTAATTGCTAAGCAGGATTACAGGATATGACACACTCGTTTCGAAGGGATTCTCATATTAAAAAATTTAAATATTAAATAAATTTGTTTACATCAGAGCTTAAATATTAAAATAAAAAGTAAGTAACATTTAAAAAATAAAATACTGTCCATCTGTCATAATAGAAATAATGCAAGGGTATTTTAGTAGTCGTCAAATTTCAAGTTTTAAACTTATTTGTCTTTGGGAACCAGCTGAAAAATCAAAAATATAAATAAATCTGATAAGCGCAAATTACAAAGTAAACTCAACAACACGCACATACTATACACACACACACACACACACACACACTGTCTGCTCCTATTTTTTGACTATGTGTGTGAGTATTTTTATGTACATATATGTACTTAAAGCTATTTGTGTGCGTCATTAACGAGGTCATTGGTAAGTAAGCTTGTTTGATGTGCTCGAGACATGTAATCCAGGCTGTGGCTCAAGTCAAACAATCGACACTGGCAAGTCTGGGCAAGGGGGCAGAGGGCGTGGCTAGTAGGCGGGCTAGGACAACGTTGCGTATACGCGGCGTGTGCTGGCCAAGCGAAGCCATGTCAATTTCGTCCAGATGGGGAAGGTTGACTGCTAATGACATGCGACTGCTGGCTGCCATGTCTTTCTATGCAAATCAGGATACTTGGCGACGGCCACTCAATTATGCGCCACACACCACACATTGTGCACCCACAAACACACACACATACACACACATAAAAGTGCTTACTTCGACTACAAAAATTTCGTTGCCTAATTTTAGGCACATAGTAAAAACTTACTTTGGTAGTCTTTAGCCCAAAGTTCGGTCTTCACAACCTTTCAGCGTGCACATTGTCTTTTAGCCGGCTCAGAGGTGGGCGTGGCAAGTGATTTGGCAAACACATTTCAATTTGCGCTTTGTTTGCCTCTCTGCTTTGGCCGTGTCCTTTGTGAGGCAATCCTTAAAGCCTCATGGGAAACTTGCCAAAGAGTTTTGCGGCGCCAACAGGTGTTCCAATTGCTGAAGACCTTCCCTCGTTTCTGTTCTGCTCCATTCGGTTTGGTTCCGTGTTATTTTTAGTTAAAAGCCTCATTAAATTTTTAATTAATGAAATTAGAGGAATGTGTTTTTCGAGTACAAGTTGTTTACCAAGGGATTTGTCATAACCGAGCTAAAATATTTATAAAGCCGACGGTAGGTTCTTGGTGTCGGTTCAATGCTTTGCCCATGTAGCGGTCACTGTCCTCTAATATTGCTCTAAGGATATGCTGACTGACGTCATATAATAACGCTGGTGACCCATTACATAATGACCAAATAACATATGTAGTTGACCTTAAAATACCAACAAAATTCAGCTTATGTCAGAAAATTAACGCACTTTCTTATACATATACATTTCATTTTCTATACAAATATTATATCAATCTAATCTAATTATCATATGAATTGTGGACATAATCCATTATTAAATAGGAAATTACATTGCGTGTTAGTGAATTAACAAGTTCTACCCTGAAAATAGGCCAGCAAGATGTAAATCTTATTTGGTCGGAGGGAGCACCCAAAAAATGTCCCTAACTTGATCACGATAAAGTGTACACTTAATGCAACTAAGTACCTTAATTTAATGGAAAACTATGGAATGTATAATTTGTAAAGGGGCAAGGCTTAGAAGCAATAAAAGTTAATGGTACATTACAAATAATTTTTTTGTATTCATTAAAAGTAGCGCATTGAACAGGGAAAATTAAAGTTAAACTAATGGTTGATCATATATTTTGTTTAACTTTTAATACCTCATTACCTATCATAAACAACATTGTTAAAGTTAACCATCCAATTTATTACAGGTTTTCCCTTCCGTTCAACTAAATTTGAAAATGCCTTAACTATCCGAATATTTAACTAAATACCTATTGTTAAAAATTTGATGCTTAATATTAGCCAATTAATATGTATTAGCTACTTAAAATCACAACAACAAAATAAAAGAAAACATCAAAAAATGCACCCACCAATGCGTTAAATTTTATTATGCAACAAAAACAGTTGTAAAGTTATTAATAATTCATAGGTGTATAACAAATTGTACAGCAAAAGTCTTACTTATTTATTTGTATAATCAAAGAGAAACTGCCTATTCGCCGTTTTTAATTGAATTCAAGCTTAAATTGACTACAAAAGCATACTTTTATAAATCTTTGTAATGATCAATAAATAATAGCA
The DNA here is from genome assembly GCA_035045575.1 of Drosophila falleni. Lineage (NCBI taxonomy): Eukaryota > Metazoa > Arthropoda > Insecta > Diptera > Drosophilidae > Drosophila > Drosophila falleni. The sequence continues at coordinate 1,999,033 of JAWNOV010000169.1, read as the reverse complement.
ATGCAAAGCGCTAGCTAAAAATCACTATAGAAAACTAATAACAATAATATTGCTGATTAAGCATTAATCAAAGCAACTGGGAAAAGAAACAATAGGCAAACGCAGCCAAAAAGGGAAAGTGTTTCTCTGCGTTCGTTTTCAATAACAACCACAACTTTTATAAGCCGCTGTTCGATTTTGTCGCCTGCTTTAATTATATAAAAAGGTTTTTGCTTTTATTCCAAACTCAATATGGATTTTTAATCTAGCGCATGTTTCATTTGAGAGAAAAGTAAACGAAAAACACAAGCACAACAACACACAATTTTCCAAAATGCGATAAGCGGACGCTGATAAGAACTCGTCGTTCCTTAACATTTCTGTTGTTAGGTCTACATATAATAACAAAAACAACAACAACAATGAGAGCAGCAACCGCAGCCGCAGTCTAAAACCGAAAGCATATGATATGCGAAAGCTCTCTCACAAAAGCTCTGTCACTCACTCTCTCCTACTTGCTCTCTCTCTCTCCCATGTTTGAGCGGCCTTGGCATTCGGAACAGCTGTTTCTTTTTTTTATATTCCGATGAGCTTCGTTTGCAGTTCAGTCGCAGCGCTGCTTTCAGTTGTGGGACGCCATCGAAGGCGTGCGGTTGTCGCTATTTACGTTGCGTTTGTCGCTTAAGTCTTTTGTTTAGTCAAACAAATGAAACGCGTAAGATAGAATCTATCTTTTGTTATTATTATTATTATTACTAATTTCACAGTGTGCTCAGCTGTGCAGGTGTTTGTGTGCGTGTGACAAATTGACAAATTGAATTAAAGTGAAACTTTGTGCATATAATAATATTTATTTTTTCATATAAAAATAAAACAAGAAACGATAACAATTTGTGCCGCCCAATTGACACACATTTTTGGATGCAACAAATTTCATAAATTAAACCAAAAAAAGAAAACAAAAACAAAATAATGTCAAACAAATCAATGGCTGGCTGCAGCAGCAGCAGCTGCTTGTTGCTGCCGTTAATGCTGCTACTATTGCCGTTGCTGCTGCCGGCAATGTCAGATGCTGCCGCGGCAACAGCAACACGAAGCGCCCGAATATCAGCAACCAGCAGAGGCAGCAGCAGCAACAACAACAACAACAATGAGCCGTTGACAGAGCCCAAACAGTCGGCAGAAGCTCTGTCACAGACAACGGCAGCAGTTGGAAAATTGAAAACATTTGCAGACAGCAAATATGGTGAGTCCTAAGAAAATAACAAACAAAAAAAAATAGGAATGAAGCTACGTGCAACTGCCTCCCGCTTGCTGGGCAACTCTGTGGCAGCTTGTCTGGCATTCTGTTCTGTTGTTGCAAGCTGCCTAATTGCATTTGGTCACGATTTGTGATCTTGCAACGTGTGCATTTCTTATGGCCCAACGGCATGGCCTGTCTGCCCCAAAGGAGACCTTGTTTGCAACAGCCAGAGAAAACAACATGACGATCAACGACAACAGTGGCAGCCGCAACAAAAAAGGGTTGCCCTTGGCAGCGAAATTGTTTCACGCTCGCCGAGAGCATATAAAAAACAAAAGACTTAGGCAACGAACTTGCCGCTAGCACTAATTTTAGCTATTTTATGCCAATCAAGCGCTGCATGGTCGGGAAATGTACAAACGTTTCCTGCCCAGTCTAGCAACAACAATAACAACAACAACAATAACCGCAAAAAGAGGCCGCGGCCCCGCCCCAGAACCGCAAAATGTGGCGGAAATTGCGGCTGCTTTTAATGGTCAGTTGCTGAGAGCAAAAGTGTCATTAGGCCATGTAAAATGTTAGTGCTTAGCCCGTTGGTAAGCTTCACTTTAAGACAATTTGCTGGCTATTAAACCGAAACCGAGCTTCGCATTGCATAACACACACACACACACACACATGCCACACTTAAGTGCAACGTCATGTTGCAGTCACAGCCCAAAAATCTCTCCTGTTCTTCAAGTGAAAAATATCATTAATCAGGCGATTTATATGCTGATGGTGCAACTTCCATGGTCAGTTTGTCATCCTCTGCTGACAGTTTCCAATCAATTTTTAATGCTGTCATTGCCAGAAGAAGACGAAAAAGAGGAGGAGCGGAGAGAATGATAAAGTTGTCGTCCAATGAAATTGCTCAGACGTCGCCACCTTGATGTGGCGGTTCTAATGGCATCTCAGAGCTCAGAATTTGTGCCAACTGTTTGCTAGCCTTGCATTTTCACTTTTCCATGTATATTTCTATTTATTTGATGTTGTTGTTCCTTTTCTTTATTTGTTGTTGTTTGTTGTACTCTCTGTGTGAAATTCGCCTAAACGCCGAATGCAACACGGAGGCGGCCTGGCGAATTCAAAATTGGTGTCAATGATTTCAACATGGGAAAAAGCACAAGCACTGGCAACACAAGCAAACAGCAACAACTACTTACAACCGCAACAGCAACAGCAGCAGCATTAGCAACAACAAAAACAACAACTTTGAACAAACAAGATGCTAGCAAACATCCAAACAACATTTCAGCTGCTTAGCACAGAAAATGGCATTTCTAATTGCACATTATGCAAGGTTCTGCTAAGTAGAAACGGAGAAAATGCACTTTAAATAAACAAGAAGAAAAATAAAAAAAAGGAGGGAGAATAAGAAGAAGTTGTTGTTGAAGATATGCCTCAAATGTGGCATTGATTTGTGCCACAGTAAATTAGAAATTTCGGTGCAATTACTTGACTTGATTTGCGAGTTATTTAGCACATTGCTGACATACAATGTGGACATGAGATAAGTCTTAATCTAAAAAAAAAATAGTTTTCACATTTAAAATTAGTTTACAATTTTATAGTCTTAATTTTTGAGTTTTTATATTATATGAATAATTTATTACTCATTTACTGTAAATGAATTAGTTTATTTTATTTATAATTTATAAATCTTTTATGCAAGTAAACTGCAATTACAATTTATTAAATTTTGAAATGGATCTCAAATTGTTAACCACAAGGAATAAGTCGAATTAAGTTTTCTCAGAATTTCTTAGCACATTTCTTGAAACCCATAAATTTTTATCTCTTACTTCCATTTTTGAAACTGATGAAAATAAATATTTAAAAATCATTTTGAATTTTCGTGCTTATTATATCAGAAAATCAAGCCAAATCAAATATAAGTAACAATTTTATATATTTATATTTATATGTACTTTGAGCTCCTTATATATATGTTATGTTATTATATTTTTCGTAATGTTTTATTATTACAAAATTAAACGAAATGATTTATCGAGCCTTCGATCATTAACAGATGATGCTTGCTGAACATGATTTATGTATAAAACACATGTCTATTTGAGGCTGCTGTTAATCATAAACCTAGAATTGGCTCCAGTTACCAATTACCAACTGTTTTGTTGCCAATCTACTTGACTGTTTCTTGGGACAGTTTGGCACTTAATGTGATTTCATATAACTCACAGCTGCTTGTGTCTTTAATCTGTTAGCTGGACATGCTAATTCCCGGCACACTTTCAGCCAAATCGACCATCACCTGTGGTGTAACGAGACAACCAAAACAACAACTAAAGATCTTAGCCCAGGTAGTAGCAATGGCTTGACTTGGAAAAAATAGAAAAGAAAATAAAAACAAAACCTAATGTAAAAGCGAGTCTTCGTGGTAGACTACTTTTTTTTAAGAAACAAGTTCTTAGATACCCTCTTGCTGCTGTTCTTCCCCCTTCTTAGCTTTTGTCTTTTACCTTTTGCTGTTAACTGATTTGCATGCAGGCAGCAACATCGACTTGGGCCTTCAATGAACTAACAACTAACAACAACAACAACAGAAGCAGAAGCAATTGCAGTTTCAGTTGCAGTTGCAGTTGCAGTGGCAGTTGCATCTGCAGTTGACTAACCCCATTTTAGCTATATGTATGGTATATATATGTGAGTAACCCCCCCATTTGGGAATACCATTTGGGCCTTTTTGCAGAGATACGCGGTGTTGCTGGTGAACCAAATTACAAATCGGTGAATCTGACCTGGGAAGTTGAGTTCGTGACGTCGGACCATGACACAGATACCAATAATAAGAATGCCAATGGGCCAATGAATGTGGATGTGGACGTGACAAATATGAGCAATGATGTGGAACCACCCAGAGCCTTTCAGATCTTCTACTGTGAAATGCAGAACTATGGACCACAGCGTTGTCGCGTCAAATTGGTGAACGGCACCGCCGCCGAATTGCCCGAACCCGATGCCGAGTAAGTTAATCAAATTGCAAAAAAGAATTTTGACAAATAATGCTAACAATAATTATCTACACTGGAAAAAACAAATTGAGTAAACTGGTAATTGTTCTAAGCAATTTGGGATGATAAAATTCTGCAATTGAAATATCAAAATTTAAAAGTCAAATTTTAAAAAAGTCGAAAGTCCAAAACAAAAGTAATTCATTACTAATCGCACGCTTTTTAAAAACGGTCTAATTTCTGCTAAAGCTTAAAAAATACTCTAAAAAAAGAGTCAAAAATGATTTTTATTTAAAAAAAAATTCAGAGTCAGAAAAATTATAGCTACGTTTTCATAATAACATTATTAATAAACTAATTATTTTTCTAATTTTTAAAATGAAAATGTTTTTTTTTAATTAACTTTCATAGCTTTTATTTATATTATTTCTATCGTCCATATGTTGGTTTTCTTAAACACAATTCTTAGTTTCAAGTATTACAAAAATATTTCACAATTGTTTGAGGTAGCGTTGATACATCCAACATTTGTTAACTTGGCTCTTCTACTCCTCCAGCACTCAAGTGCAACACTTTGCGGCAGCTGTGGACAATTTAAGAATGGCCACCAGATACAGCTTCCACATACGTCCCGTGCAACAGCGACGCCTACGCAGCAGCAGCGCCCGCGCCGAGTTCCATGATGAGAACGAGATTGAAAGTGCGGGGAGTGGCACGGGGGGACATTTGGCTGGTCAGAGCATCATTATACCCACCAAGGGCTGTAAGTAGAGACCACAAGTGAATCAAACATCTCACTTATTGCCTCACTTGTCGCATTTTAGTCTCGGCTCATGCCACACAATGTCTGGCGCATGCCTCAGAGATTGAAGTGGAAACTGGTCCATATTTTGGTGGTCGCATTGTCGTCGATGGCGGCGACTGTGGCATCAAGGGAAATGCCAATGATCCCGCCGATAAGTACACAATGCGCATTGATCATAAGCAATGTGGCAGCATGGTTAAACCGGAGACAAACACCGTGGAGACTTTTATCACAGTGCAAGAGAATCTGGGCATCTTTACACACAGCACGAGACGGTAAGCGAGAGAGTTAAAAAAAATACTCGGGAAATTCAAGTACAGAATAATGTGTTTAGCTGCCTTACCAACTATGAAGTACGATAAATACAATTTAGTGGTTATTGTATTTATATCATTTTGTGGATTATTTAAAATTTAAATAAAATCTTTTAAATATTTTATACTGATTCACAATTGTATAATTTTAAGAATAAAAATAAAAAATAAAAATATTATTTTGCAAATGTTTTTTCAGAATATATGTAGTCAGTTTTTTTAAATTTTGTAAGCCAATAAAAATGTGTAATTAAAATATTAACAATTTTTTTTCTTATCGAAGAAGATTCAGACGAAATATTAAACGATAAGGCGTTCAGCTAGAGGAGTGTATAGTTTTAAAGGTTTCAAATATATTTTAATTGGCGGTTTATTTAAAAAATATATTTATTGTTAAAATATTTCTTATCTAAGAAGATTCAGTCGACTTTTTAAATAAAATTGATTAACGTTTTGTTTATGTAGAGAATTTAAAACGACAAGGCGTTCAGCTAGAGGTGTGCATAGTTTTAAAAATTTCAAATATATTTTTATTAACGGTTTATTTAAAAAATATATTTGTTGTTAACCATACTTATTGTGTGTATTTTTTTTTTGTCAGCTTTGTGGTCGTCTGCAGCTACCAATCGGGCATACAAACAGTGCGTGCCAGCTTCACAGTGCCCGGCAAGAATGCGGGCGTGGCAGCTGCCGTGGAGCCCAATGATCCCTTCCAGCCGGATGACGAACGTTTGGGCCGAGAACTGCGACACATGCGCTATGTGAATAAAAGCGAACTGGTGCTCAAGGAATCAGAATCGGAGTCAACGGAACAGGCTGCTGTGGTCAGGGAAACAAAGGAAATGGAGGCGGAACAAGAGCAGCAACTGGAGGAGAAGGAAGAAGAAGAAGAGCAACAACCGTCGGAGCAACAAAAACCTCTCACTGCCAATCGTCAGCAGGGACGTGCTTTGAGCCTCGCCAGCCTCAATGAGCTGAACAACTTGGCCGAATCGGAGGTGGAGATGGAGGCGCCGGCACAGGGTCGACTGTTGGAGCAGCTGAGCACAAAGTATGCCAAACTGGTTGTGGATCAGGGACCAGGGCATGGTTACAATGGAGCCACCTGGACGTCCGCTCGGGCCAAGGCGGATGCAAATGATGATGAGTGTAAGTAGATGCATAAATGGCAAACTGACAAACGTGATTGTTGCAACTTCTCTCTCTCTCCCTCTCTCGCTCTCTCTCTCTCTCTCTCTCTCTCTCACTCTCTCACTTTCTTGCAGTCTATGCAGCCTCGCTGCGTTATATAAGCGCCAATCTGGGCAGCGTGCTGGTAACTGTTTCCATATCTGTGATAATCATCAGCATTTGCATCGTTCTGTTGCAACGTCAACGATTGCGCCCCAACAAGAGGCAATCGCATTTGGCATCATCTCCTCTTGCCCCCGCACATCTGCCGCACAAGACGCTGCCCCGTGCACTGCAGCATCAGCAATATCAGTGCACGTTGTAGACACACCAACCTTCAACCGTCTTCAACCGACTTGGTATCCACCTTCACCTTCACCTCCATCTGCATCTGCATCTTGTGCTCGTGCAACAGCCGTGTGGCATGCAGCTAACTATGCCCACTTGTCTTGCTGAATGCAACACAACATAACGTTTGCCCCCTGGCAACTCTAACTAACCCATTTAGCTGAAGACGACTGGGCATAGCTGGGCCAGTACTCGTACCACCTTCACCTTAACCCACACTCTCCTGAAGACTCAACCAACGGTACTCACGGGATCGACTGCGGCAATAACAGCGGTTTTAGCCCACATGAAACTTGTCTCGTACTGGCGTTTAGCAAAAACCGTAATTTATGCAAATTTACAACAACAACAAAACATATACTTAATTCTTAGACTATTTATCTTAGCTGTGCAAATTTGATATGATTCTAGTATTTAGTATTTTTTGATTTACAAAAAAAAAACACAGCGGGATTAGCTTTTAGTATCTTAGCTCTTAAGTTTTTGTATAAACTTATTTAATGAAAAATAAACGTACTTATATTTATATTTTTTACAACTTAAAAATCGTGTTGATTTTTTTTGCATATTTAGCGTTTATTTATTTCCATTTCAGTAAAAGAGTTCAGCAAAAAGAGTTTAAAAAGCAATTTTATAGTTTGTTAAGACAATTTTTATCTATCCTTAAAATTTTAGTGAATTTTTTCATACTTTAATGAAGGGGATAAAAGCTGCGCTACCTATAACTGTGAAAACTACATTTAAAATGTGTTTATATGCCAAAAGATATTTTCATATCATAAAGAATGCAGTTGAATGTCTTAGAATTAATTACAGGGTATATACCAGTGTTATATGCCTCTCTGAAATGTTAAAATTTTAGCAAATTTATGACTGTTTTATGTTTGGAAGATCACTTTTATAGTATTTTCCAGGCCAATAAATCTCCTCGTTTTGCAAACTGCAATGCACTGCTCCAAAGGCACCTATGTGTATAACGTCATTATTATCATCATCTTTATCACCAACAACTTAATTCAAAAGTCGTAACATATTAACAGTGGAGTTAAGTTTTTGATGAAATGCTTTTCTTTAATGATTCCATCAAGAATATAAATGTCGTTACGTTTTATGACTGCGGAAAGCAACAACAACAACAACAACATGTTATGAAATTATGTTAAGTGCAAAAGAACAACAATAACAACGGCTATTGCAAGAGCAACAACAACGGATAATGGACAATGAACCAACGGACAGAAGTAACAGTCAACGGACAATTTGCATGAAAGTGGCACAAAACGTTGTCAACAAAGTTTTCAGTTTTATTTTCTGGGTTCTTAAACGGAAGTCGGCAGATAAACCAACAACAACATCAACAAAGAAAATAATAATAATAATAATAATGACAAGAAGACAAAGCGACAAACATAAACTTTAGCTTCCAACTCCCAATTTCAACTTCCAACTTCAGTTTGCCCAATATGGAGAAATGTTCATCCGAAAACTTTCTGATTGAAGTGTCTAGGAAGGGGAAGTGCTTAAATGGATTTTGCATATAAAAGCCATTAGGCATTTTAAACCATCATCAGCAAGCATAATAATTATTATCGTGTTGATCATAAGAAAGGTCCATTGTTGTTTGTCTTTTATTATTAGAACACAAAAACCAAGTGAGCGTTAAGATCGCCAAGTTGGAGATAAAACTTTCTCATCAACAGCTGGAACTGAGTGTAAGATAGAGACTGAAACTGTCTTGGACATGGACTTCACCTTCACCCATTTCAATGCAATCCAACTCAAATTTCACCCACAATGCGTTCTACGTTGATTAGCATGTGGCATAGATAAATCTTAAGAGTCTTTGGGCTTCCGTTTCCCTTTGTCGAAAGATATTGCGAATGCTTTCAATGTTTAGGAGAGCATAACGTTGTTGCAACTTATTAAAAGATGACTTGGTGCTGGCTTAAGACTAGACTAGTAGGCATAATGAGGCCAACGATCTTGGCCAGAAGCAACCAAACAACTTAATGAGACACCAACTTCGACCGCAGCCCCATAGCCCCCATAGTCCCCATAGACCCCATAGTCTTCATAGTTGCTGCTTACTCTTTTGTTGTCTCTTTGGCATTAGAATGCGAGCGACTCACCGACGAAAGTAAAAATTGTGAAAGTTTTTCTTCTTTTTCTATTATTTTCCCTTATTTTTTCAAAATCGTTTTTGTAAGCGTAGCTTAGCTCTCAAATTGCTTTGCCAAAAAAAAAGAAACTAATAATAATAATTACAACCATACGCATTAAAATCTGCCAGTACACAAGATCATTATTCTTGCTGACTTGGGCAACACTGTGCAACAACATTCGAAATTGAAAACATCTTTGGGATTAGATATTTTAAAATTTCTAGAACTTTAAAATTAAATTGAAAGTAGACACAATTTAAAATATAAAAAGTAATAAGAAATTTTGCAAATGAGAAATCCTTTTTTTTTCAATTGATAAAATACAGTTTGAATAATTTTAAAATAATGTAATTTGCCAGACGATCAAAAAATAATTGAATTTTTATTCCAAACACTTTTTATTATAAATACTTTAAAAAAAGGATTTAAACTGTTTTTCATCAATTTTTTTTAAGCAGAATTAATTTTTAAATCAAAGTTAATTTTCAAGTTTTACCACTTACGTATAATCGATTATTTCTCATTCAATTGTTTAAAATTATGTTGCTTAGTGTAATCAGTATTAAGCAGCATTAGAACTGAAAATAAACCACAGTCGCGCAATGCACAGTGTGAACAAATTTCCATGGACAATTAGGTAAAAATTGCGGGTACACCTAAATGTTATCAGATTATAGTACTCCTAGATCTGACATCATTTGGATGTAATTATTGCAATTTGTGTATCAGATTGAGAAATTTGTGTCAGTTTCAAGTTGAGAGTTGTTGTCGGTGACAAGAAATGGGTTATCTCTGGGTAAAAATGACCTAGGCACTGTTATTACAAAAGAACCACAAGAATAGAACACCAAAAATGAGGCATCGTTGTGAGCCGGGACAAATTCTGGGTCATTGGCAGCGGCTCTTTTAATGATTATGATTATGAATTTTGTGGTTTGTTTAATGGACAAAGATCGGTGTCAACATTTGAGACCCAGAACCCGCAACTGTATTGTTTCACGTTAAAAATGTGTCAGGGAAGACCAAACTAAGCAATGCCATCAAAATATTTGTAGAAAATTCAGCAAAATAAAATTGTTGGGAAAGTTAAAGCTTACTCAAAGTGAGTTTGAAAGAAGTGCTGAAAGCTATGAAAAGGGAGAGCCAATATCTTGAAAGAAATGGTATAGTCAATATCGTAAAAAATTTAATGACAATTCGCCCAAGGTAGAGTTCATTATTTTGAGTTAATAAAACTTCTGGTCATTGAGTACATTTTCACTTGCAATTATTACATTTTCTCATTTTACTACATTTTTACTTGAAACTTAGAGGAAGTACAACTAAATGCTTTGTCATTTGGATGAACTGCGATTTCCGCATTAATTTAGCATCACTCTGAGATTTTTAGAAACTTTAATAATGGTTAAGCTTTCCATTTCTAGCCTAGGCAAGGAAAGAAGTCATAAAAATTTGATTTTAGCTTATTTATGTTTAATCTTTGGATTTCTCTCGAGTTCACTTATTTTGTGGATTATTTGAAGCTTTCGTTGAAACCTTTTGTATCTCTTTTGATCTCTACGGCTGAGTAATTTCGTAATTATCTCTGTGTGCTCTTGATCCAAGTTTATATCGAACTCATTGAAGGCATGACTAATCTCGTAGCAGCAGGCAAATATTTAATGGGTTCATCGCAGGAGACACACTTTCGCCCCAAAAACAACGAGATGTGCAATTATTTTGGGCTGCAAATGGAAAGAAAACCAATAGAAATTAGTAAGTGCGATAGGTAGAAAGAAATAAGCACAAATAAGCAGCGCAATTGTGTGGGAATTTGGAGCAGATTCAATGAGAAAATTACTTAATGTGCCAGCTGAAACTGGAGTTGGAGTAGCGTTACGAATTAAAATTGGCACACAATAGTTTTGTGGTTGTACTCTCTAAAATCTCCCACAATTTCCTCAGCTCGTAACGAATAACAAGCGTCAGATCCAGACTCAGATCCAGATTCAGATGCAGAGAGCCAGCCCAGAACCAAGTTGACGGCAATAATAAGACGAAACCTAACGGCTTCGCATAAAAATTTGAATTAACTTACGTTAAAGTACACTGATTAAAAAAATGTTCTAAAATCAAGATTTTGGTCTCAGAACTAAAATTTTTGGTCTAAAAAATGCGTCGAGTACATAAAATTCTTAAATTTAGAGAACACATCTTGATTTTAAGAACATTTTAAATAAGACCAAGTTCTTATTTTAAGAATAAATGTTCATAAAATTAAAACGAAAATAAATAAAATAATTAAAAATTATTTTTTTATTTATAATTTTATTTTTTTTTTTAAGTTATTAATTTATACTTTGTTTTTGAATTTTATAAATGTTACTTTAATTTGTATACGATGTGGAATTCGAGCCGCCGCCTTCTGCTTCACAACAGAAGCGGTCTCTCTAACCAGAGCGCCACGGTGCTACCATTTGTTTGAAATGAAATAGTACCTATTTATACTTTCCTAAAAATTTAAGATTTTTATACTTATATTAAGAGATTAAGGTTTTTTAGATTAATAATCTTAGTTTAAGTAACTTGGTCTTAAAATAATCTTATTTTACAAACCAAAATATTTAAGATGAATGTTCTTGATTTTAGAAGTTCTTCTTTTTTCAGTGTATCTTTGCTGAAGCGGAAGCTGTAGTTGAAGCTGAAGTTCAAGCTGAAAGTTGGCTTCCTTCTAGCCAAAAAAAAAATAAAAATTTTGCGCAATGCCCAACGGTAAATTGAAATACGCAGTTGATTAGCTAGACAGGGGGCGTGGCAGTGTGGTTTGTAAAGCCAGTGAATGTCTCTCCCTCTCTCTAGTCGTTTGTTGTTGCTTTTGTCATTCAGTTGCGGCAGCGCCACCAAACATGGCCCAAAACGCACATGGCATGGCCACTAATTTTAAAGGCAAGCGCGTCAAGAACAGTTATGAGCTGGGAGCGTTGGGACTGAGACTGGAATTGGGATGCGCCACATGCCACAAAGAACATACTTTAAAATACACTTCAAAATGTGCGACGAAAACTGAACAAAAAAAATTAAGATAAAGAAACGGAAAAAGTAAGAAATACGAAATTCAAAAAAAAAAAGAACGCATTGAATAAGTCATTGTGGCTAATGTTAATTTAAGAAACACCCTGTAAGTAAATATCAAATTTCAAAAAGTGTGGTAGACATAGGGTATCTATCGAGTGCGTTCGACAGATCTGCCTGATTCCATATATTTCACTTGACGCTTTTTCGAAAGCTTCATACTATCATAACTTTGTCAAATCTTTACCAAATTCTTTATGGAATGTCAATTTTATCATAATTTTAGCTCTATTTTGAATCTGCATCAAAATTGGTACATTACATTTCTTACCAATAAAATTAAATTATTATATTTAAAACTAGTAGGAAAGGCTGAAGTCGGGTTCTACACCATAGAATACCCGTTACTAATTATTATAATATATTTTAAAGTTCTTTGTAGAAATTAATACCTTATAAAAACTAATGCACACTATTGGATGCTTGTATTGCTTAGATGCCTCCTTCTCCTTTTTGCATTCTTTCCAACGAACACACTAAGCCCTTTTAGTTATTTTAAAATAATAATGATTTAATTTAGCTATACGCCATCCTTAGTAAACATCCCCGTTGCACTTCACTAAGCTACAGGGTATGCAGAAAGTACAAAACGAGGCGTTTGCTGGTTAAGTTACGCGGAGTATTGCGACACCGACACGCGGATTGTCCCAGGCATTGGCTACGGCTACAGTTGCTTATATGTACATAATTTTTTGTTGTAATATGTTGTTGTTCTTGTTGCGCTGCCTTCCCAATAGTCCGCTTTGGAGAACCGAGCGGCGTCAGATACAAATACAAAGTTGATAGAGACATAGCTTGCATGCACCGATGCAGGAAACCAGCGAGGCAGCTCAGCAGGTGCATTGCAATGGCAATAATACGAGTCTATGTGGCACAGGTTTGGTGGCATGTACTTTGCCTCTCTGGGCCACAGCTTTAAATGCGATGCGTGCAACAACAGCAACAAAAACAACAGCAACTACAACTATAACAAAAGCTAGCAGGTTTTTATTTACGCTAAATTATGTTCTAAGTGCAGCAAGTTCACCAAGTTATATAGTCTATATATAAATATGCATATAATTTTTCTTTTTATTTATGGCCTAGACAATTTCTAGTTACGTCTGATTCGTAAAGCTTGACTGGCAGTGTCAAATTATGAGGTACGCAGTCAGACGACGATGTCAATGACCAGCTCATGACTAAATTTACATCATAGAATGGCAAAAATTATGTAGTTTCCTCATTTAAGTTCTCAATAGTTGACAAGTTAATGCATTTGAATTGATTGTACTAAATTGTGGCAACTCTCGATAATTATGTTGGCAGTTAAATATTATTAACTAAACGGAGAGTATTGGAAAATTGTTAGCTTCATACTTAATTTTTAAATGACAGCTTCACTGTGATTAAAAAACCACAATTTAATATGTGACAAAAACGCATTTGCTAATTTCATAAAATATTATATGTGACTTAATTGTGGATTTTATTTTTCATAGCTTAGTTTAGTTTTATTTGTAAGTTATTGCAAAAATTGACAATAATTTTAAGCTAATGACAATTTAAAATAAAATAGAAAATCAAATATGAAACTTGCTTTTTAACTTAGCATGCAAATTTAAAAATTTCGACGATTAATCTTTATAAAAATCTTTGCTTAACTGCGTTGTATTTAATCAAATGAGCACAACTAATAAAATTTAAGTATTAATATATATAGCATAAGAACTAACATAAATCAGGTTAAATCGATTATTATTTATTTAAACTGAAAGCTGACATCAAATACTAAGGAAATGAAAGCAGATACTAAAATTTAAGCAAAGTTATGCATAAAATCAATTTTAATCGGAAGTTAGCAGTAAACCCCTACTAACGAATGGGTTTCAAAGCATTTAAATAATAGAAAATCTAAGAAATTAATGCATTTCCTCTTAAGTACAAAAAAAAACTCACATAAACAAATCAAAGCACTCCAACTACTCGTAACTTGGGTCTCGATTCACATGCTCTTTAATTCCCACCTTTAGTTAACAACGTTCTGCTTAGGACCATAACTTAATTTATGTTGCAACCGACCACAATGAAATTCACTATCAAATTTTAAAAGCGTATCGGACTGTCCAGAAAATCCATTCAATTTCCAAGATTCCCAAGACTTTAAAAAAGTCAATTTCCCGACATTGAACATAAAAATAGTACATAAAATAAAGCTAAGACTCACACACTGGGAGCATACCACAATAACTACATATGAAAACAATGCAAACGTTTTACTAACTTAATTCTACGTCTGGTCTAATCAACGCACACATACGCAGACACACACACACACACACACACCGACACACAAACACGCACGCGCTTAATTACCAGATTAATAAGCTCCATTGTGAGTGATCGTGAAAATGAAAGTGCTTTCAAGCTATGGGAGTACCAAAGTGCAGAGGGGGGCGCAACAACGGGGAGGGAGGGCAGTTCAGTGGTCTCTGCGCCATGCGCGTGGCAAGTTGCCGTTGCCGTTGTGTTGCACTACAAATTTGTCTTGCAGCCCCGTTAGAGTATGTGGCTATAACACATAGACAACTATCTTGCCTGATTTTCCATTGTTTGCTTTTAATTTTTGACGTGCTCACTGCGCAACGCAATTAGACCTCAGGCTAAATTAGTTCGTGATCAGTCAGCCTAGCGGTTCATGATCTAACTATGCAGATACAACTATAAATATCTTTATATACAAAGTATGTATATCAATTTTGTGCCGAATTTAAAGAGACCAGAGCGAATCGAAGTTAATTAAAAGTATTTACTAATACTGTTGCGTATGAAAGTCTGAATTCAGATAAACCACGCGGCGATTGAACTCAAAACAAAATCTAAAACCAAAGAGCTCCTGTTTATTAACTACAACTAATCATAAATATTTAATCGTTCGATTTCAAAGTATGAATAACATAAAACTCTTTTCTTTATTGAATAAAGTGACTTAATTTATTTTATAAAATATACCAGAAAGTAATTATATTATTTATATTTTAAATTAATATAACTAATTTAATTAAATTACCTTTCAGGGCCATTAACATTTCAGATTTGTGAAGCACACCTGCTTATAATGATTTATATAAACATTTTCTTGCTGTTAAAATACTTTCAGATACTTTAAGAAATTCAAATTAACTAAGTTATCTTTCTTTATTATTTTAAAATAATTTTGACCTAAAACACATAAAATTAGAGCAACTAAACTAAACTAATAAACTATTTAAAAGTGATCAACTGAAAGTTGGGTGTCAACTGTGCTTTCCACAGCACTTAACACTCAGTTTCAAAGCGAATAATTCAAGAGCTTGTCATCAGTAGCTGAAGAGGCAGCTTAAGTCGTCTCCTCTGCATACCTCGCTGTAACTGTAATTAGGGTCACTTGACTGTGAGCTTGAAGCTGGACCCGCAGCAGCCACTGTTACCCTAATGGGCTAACACTGGAGAGGGGCTTCACTCTCAGAAAAGATGTACGTGGTTCCGTCAAATGACAGCTGTCAGATGTGGACTGGTAAACCTTAAACCATAAGCAAAGCAATTCACATATGCCCTATATACATAGGTAGACACAATAGCAACTGCAACTTGGGGCAAGGAATATCCATCAAGTGTCGCAGCGAGTTTGCATGCCACGTGAATTGGGTTAGAAGCATCGCATTTCACAGAGTCAGACAATCTGCCAATCAGTGGAATTAACTTATTGCTATACCAATCGGATAGCATAAAAATGAGTTAATGCAAAAGAGAGTAACCCAACCATCCATCCATCTATCCAGGTATCGATGATTTTTTGCCAGACTGATGTCTATGCTTTGCTCAATGCCGCACTCTACATACATACATATAGTAATGATGATATTCATGATGAGCTGTTGGTGGGGTTCCCCTTTCCTCTCTCCTGTTTCCCAATCCACTTGAGCTTATTCTCGCCACTGTTCATGTCAATCTAGGTCACTTACTCGAGCATCGATTTGTGGCAAAAAAGTGTTATTAAGCTCTTTCTGCTTAAAGTCATTAGAAGTCTTATATACAATTGATACACAACAAATACTTGCTCTGTGTCTAAAGTGAGAAATATGGAAAAATATGCATACAAGATTTTATACTCTGAATTTCTGTATTACTCTTAACATTGCCAAATTATTTCTTTGTTTCACTTTCAGAAGTTAATGTCTGCATCTCTAGTAAATGAAAATAGTAACAAAGTTCATTGCGTGGGTTAAATTTGGACTGCTGAACTCGTTAATTAACTTATTGAGTTGTAAATGCAATAAACGAGTACATTTGTAGTAATAATTTAAAATAAAAATTCAACTGCAATATAGAAATTAGAAAGTGAATTTTAACGTAAATGCATTTAAGTTAAAAGTGATTATTTTTATACATTTTCTGTTAACCATTATATTTATTACTGTTAAATACTGAGGTCCTTAAAGTTAATCTGAAACTTTAAAAATAAAATAAAAGACCAACAATTCTATTTGTATAGCATTTTTGAAGACATAAATTAAAAGTACTTGAACAAAAGGAAAATGTAATTTTTATTTTCAAAATTATGGCAAAACACATGTCAAGGCCGAATAAAAAAAATTATACTTTGTGTTTCGAGCAAAGTTAAACGGAGAACATGGCAAATAAATATAATTGAATGCGTAATAATTGCAATTGCGAGCTCGAAGAGATTTATGACCATGTGTTTGGCTAATAACAATAGTTAAACCAAAGTGGACAAATGCGAGTACAGAGAGTAAACTCTGGCTTTTGTGCAGCCACAAGATGAGTGACATTAGAAATTATAATTTCATTTTCTAAATATAAAACCGGCCAAAGCACGAGACGAAGACCAAAAGCAACAACATAAAATTGAGTTGCAACCAAATGGCGTTGACTTGACAGACAGATATGTGGCAGGCGAAACGGAGGAAGAGGCGCAAAAGGAGAATAAGAATGAGGATGGGGAGGTAATGTTGTAGCAGCAGCTGTATAAATGGGCTAACTACATATGCGAATAAAGTGGAGCAAGTCTTTAAGGCAGTACTCTAAAATCTGTACAGGCTATTTGACTCTTGGGCGATTTTCCCATTAAGCAACTATTATTTTTGGATTAAGTTGCAGCTGCAACAACAGCAGCCTTTGGGCCAATAAATGTTGGTTAACTATCATAGAGTCGACCGTCGACTTTACTCTGCCTTTTGTCTGTGTTAAATTGCAAGGCATAACATAATTGCTAATTATTAATAATTAAATTTATGCTAGTAAGAGTTGTGGAAAATATGAAAGACAAGCGAGCCAGAGGCGCGCTAATGATTGTCATTAAAGTTTTTAGCTTTAGTCAAAGTCACAAATGGTCCCCTATTAAGTTAAGCAGTTGCAGTTAATTTTCCTAACAAGCAAACGGCGGGATGAGGAAAATACCTCGCGGACCAAAGAGTTTTTCCAGTTGTTCCAGCGAAAACTTCCGTCATCGTCATCCGGCGACCAAAACAAAACAAATGTGAGAGACACTGAGACAAGCTGAGATTAGACTTTATGTCCATGTGGCAAGGAAGGAAGTGGAAGTGACACATACTCCACATGCTCCAGTCCAGTACAGCAGAAAAATGGGAAGACAGACTTGACATTGTTCTCAACTCCTTACTGACATACTGAAATTGTTTTGCAAACTGGCAGACTGACTGAGTGTCAGATTTAGAGACACAGCGCTTGTCACTCATTTGTCGCCAGCTACTTGATTGTAATCTCATTATGTACGCCATGTCGCCGCAAACTGACGAATGTATCTTTCGGATACAGCTACAGCTTGGCACTGTGTGAAGCAGAGCAGAAAATAAGAGCATTCAAAAACTATGCGGCTAAATTGTCAAGCTGACAATTTGCAGTTATACTCAATCATTGTTTAACATTGCTTCGCACTACGAAAACTATTTTCGTCCGAGTTAAGATTATTATCTTAATCCCACTGCATAGTTAACTCTCTCAATTGTACAATTAAATTATTTTATTTTGAAATTATAAAGCATACTGTAAATATGGCTTATATAGAACTAGCTTAGCACTTTAAACATTGCCAATTAAATATGCACTAATGAGCTTTTAAATAATGCAAATTATTAATTCGCCTAAAAGCAGCAATAAAATGTCGATTATTTACATGTTGCCTAAAAGTATGCTAGAAAAAATTATAATAAAAATTATGTAGTTGCTGTTACAAAGCATAAAAAAATGAAGTATTAAAAATGTATTTATACGCTCGACATAATTTTATATTTTTATTAATGTTTATTTTGTATACACTTGAATTTAAGTTACTACCCAATAAATACAACATGTTTTGAGCGTTCTGTTAGGTTTTTGTTTTAGCTTAAAATTTACTAAAAGAATTGGCACACGTTTTAAGAGTTTTTTTTACTTAGGCTATCAAAAATTCAATACTTGTACAAATCAATTTCTAGTCTCCCGACAACGTAATGAGTCGTGTATGTTTCTACACATTGTAACCTACACAAATACAAAATTATATTTAAATTAATAATTACAAATAGTTGAATGCAATGTGCCAACGAACTGGCTAGCTCAAAGATAAATTTATAATAAATATATGTATTGCATAGCTTTAACTGAAAACCAGCAAAACTCTTAACTAATTTAATCAAAAGATTAGATAGATAGATGGCTAGACTGAAGCAGCTGCTCAACAAATTGTACATGCAGTTGGCGTATTGTCCATAATGTCACTCACAAACTATAAAGTTATATACTTAAACAATTTCTAAAGTCCAATTTAGTTACAATAATTAGTTAATTTTTTTTGGTTTATGATTTCTTTCTTATCAGCTGCCAAACAAAAAAAATATAGTAAAGATTTATAATTTTAAAGCTAATAGCAGCGGCGGCGGGTTATGTTGTGGTTCAGTGGGAAACCGTCGTGGTTCATTTACATAGTCAACACTTAGGCGTATTGGCTCCACTGCTAACGCTGCTCGTCTCCAGATGTTGCATCAACAGCTGTTGCAAGTCGGCACGCAACGCTCGCTCCTCGTTGATCTGCAGCTTGATCTGTGACATATCCAGTTGCATTTGCTTTATGGCGGTCCAAAGTTGCCTCAATGTCGGTGTCATGTCCTCGTTCTCAAGGCCTGCCATTTGATTCGATACGGAATGCGATGTGGTATACGGTAGTATGTGTGTTATAAGAAAAGTAAACGGGATAAACGGGAATACGATGTTAGTGTTGTTGTGTTTAACTAGCACAAAGAGCGAATTAAAATGAATGAATTATGAGTAATGTGTATGAGTAGTATCAATATTGTAAATTGTGAATTGGGTGTATATAGCTGCAATTTATATAATTTCATTTACATAATTTATAATTTTGTGATCTACATTTAAATCAAATCATAAATGAATATTGTTTACATATCTAATAACAATTCTAAACTTAGTTCTTGAAGTGCAACAAATAATTTTATCTATAGGGGGCTTTAATAAATTATTTGACTAGAATATAAACAAATTATAAACCACAATCGATTGTTGTTAATTTTGTTGTTATGTTCATGTTATGTAAGTAGTATAATTGTGTTCATTTTTATTAATAATTAAACAAATACCACACAGACACAAATACAAATAGAGATACGAATACAAATTACAAAAAATTCTTTAATATAAATGATTTTATTTGAATTTTGTTTTGATTCATTGAATATACTCAATACAATACAAACGTATAAACGCATTTAATCATTATATTAATAATAGTTAGTTGGTAATTGTATTTGGTTAGACAACGTTTCACAAAACACTTATAGCTTAAGTTTATTATTTTCATATAATTTATTAATTTAATTTAACATAATATTGCACAACAATAATGTACTTTTCTTTTGATTTCTTATCTCTTTTTTTAGTTTAGTTCCTAGTTATTGCCAAGTGCTTGACTAACATTTAAAGCGTTTCAACTGGTTTTTTGATTACACATACTTTTGATTCAATCTAATTTAATAAATATTTTGTTTCGTTATTTTGTTTTTTTCGCTAGGCAGGTAACAAAGGAACCTTCACTGGAACCCCCAAATTGTCACAAATAACTTTCTTTTCTATATTATTTAAGCTATGGCAAATCATGTATATCAAGTCACAAATATATATAGTTTATTGAGTAAACAGTTAATAGCAAACTTGTTGTTCCGTAAAAAGCCATGGACGGAAAATTTAAAAGCCTCGCTAAATTGCCTACTAGTTATAAGGTTGATTTAGCCTGAGGAATCAGCTGCAGTTGCACTTCAAGTACGAGTAACTAATTTTAAGTGGGGGCAAGTAATCGGCGGCATGCTACTTTAAGTACTTAGTACACACAAGTATAACCTATAAGTATCCAAATATTCAATCAATTTTCATAGCTAAGTAGTCTTTTTTTGGCTGAGTCTTTTTTTTTGTATCTAGTTTACAGATCACTCAACTTACAATTAGTATATGCACTAAAAAAAAATAGTTAAAAAATAACACAACTACACACAGTTAAAATTGAACAGATCTGTAAAGTATGATCATTAAATATTTTTTAAACTAATAATTTAATCGATTTATTTAAGTTTTTATTTTTTTAATACATTAAAAGCTCCAAATTTATAAGAATTTTTTATAACCTCATCAATTTAATCAAAACGGAAATACTTTTTAATAATATCGATGTTTAAATATTATTAAATTAAATGAAAGAACCGTCGTATAGTTAAATTAGGTGCTTTCTTTTCCAAATAGCTTTACAGATCTGATAAATTTATATTATAATTACTAGGCACACAGAAACTAGAGCTAATTCACAAGTTTTGACTTGAATATTTAATTGTTTTAGAGCTGTTGGCATTTGTTTTATGTATTTTTTGAAGCATTTAGCAACAGCAAATGAAGCTAGAAATAATTAAGTATTTATAACTGAAGAGCGGGAGCATTCAAAGCAAAGCTAGCGTTGTGGCAGCAACAACAGCAGGCGGCAGCAATAAATGCGTTGCATACAACACGGATATGAAGCTGATGCTCGTGTGTGGAGCTCTGAAATGGGGACATGCCACAGCCACAGCCACAACCACACACACAGAGAGACTCAGAGATGGTTGATTTTGCGCCATTGCTTCATGACAAAATTACCGCAACACCAGCTGCCCGATTGCCTTTTAGTTCCATCCGGATTCAGCTCCATGTTGCCAGCATTTCCATCATTATTATATCGATTGGTGGCGCCGCCATTGCGCAACAGAGAGGTGCAACCATGTTCGCCACGTTCCACATCGCTGTCATCGGATCTCTCGCCACCAGCCAGTTGTGGTGTACTGCGTTGCAAGGTGCTTGTCCTCAATGCACCGCCACAGTTCATCAGGTAACCAGCCCCAAATCCAGCATATCGATGTGATGTTGATGTCTCAAAGGAGCGATTGAGTCGTCTATCATAGAGACCAGGATGTGCACTGCCGCCAGGATTTGGTTTCACAATCGTTGTTGTTGTGGTGTTGTAGCTGCTGCTGCCCCCACCTTGATAGCCTTGATGAGCCAGCAACTTGGGTGACGGTTTGTTTTTGCGCGGCAACAGGGGAGAGGTGCATACATTGTCATAGCCAGAGCCAAAACCGCTCTTCAGGCGATTCAACGATTTGCGTGTGGCACGCTCCTCCGACAATGCTCGCTGATAATCCTTAATGCTGGGCGTGCCACCAGCTGCCCCAGTTAGTGAATAACGTTGAGCAGGTGCAGTATTTAGGGAGGATCCCACTGAACTGGAGTACAAATTGAAACTATTGGGACTCGCCTCACGCCAAATAAAAGAGGAGTTCAAACTGCCAGCTGAATGTTGGCGTGATTGTTGTTGTTGTTGCTGCTGCTGATGATGATGTTGCTGCTGTTGATGTTGATGTTGCTGCTGCTGTTGATGTGTTAATTGCGTTGCATTGACTACAAAAGGCAGTTGCGGATTGGAGGTCGAGAAGGTCTTGCTTGTTTTCAGTTTGCCACCACGTATGGGCAAACAGGGTGTCCAGGGCTGCAACGCTACACAGGTTCAAGTTGAAGTTGAGGTCGAGATTGTTGTTGTTGTTGTTGTTTTTGTTGGATTGGCAGAGGCGTGAAAGACAAAGAGAGAAAATGAAGATATTTGAAGAACGAAAAACGAAAACACCAACAACGACAACAAGAAACCGAAAGAAAAAAAATCAACAAATTAGAAAACCAATTTAAATGGACACCAAAAGACAACAACAACACAGTTAAGCAGAGACAAAATTACAGCATGTAGGTGTAGGTGTGTGTGGAGTGTGTGTGTGTGTTTCAAAAAATAAAATGAAACCAAACCAGCAAAATGATTACTTTTAAGCAGGAAAACAAAAGGTGAAAGCAAGGATGAAAAGAAACCACAACCAATAGGGAAATACGAGCTTGTCCAATAAAACAAAACTGAACATGGAGATGGAAATGGAGAACAAAAGAGAACCTAACAATCAATCAGTATATTATGCCTTAAAACTATGATCTATGTTTATGAATATGATTATGATTATGATATGGAATAATGATAGCAATAACTAAATAAATTAAACTGAGGTTTACATTTTTTTAATGGGAATTCAACCAATTATTATATATTTATTATTAATAATAATATTATTATATGATAAAGAGGCCAAAAACATATAAGCATTAAAACTATAATTACAATTCAATAATAAATGAATTAAATAGCGCTTTTCTTCCAATTGCTTAAAACAATTATTACGCTTATAACTGATAATACAAATTAAATAAAAACAAATATAAAATCTAATAAATTTCAAAGGAGTTCGTTGATTTTTCTTTTTAGTTGTTGAACCACCAATTTCAGAATTGGAATAAATTAAATATTAATATCCAATTAAACAATTTGTTATAGTTTTATTCGAGCGCTAAACAATTTTTTATGCTTATAAACTAATACAATTTTCAGGAAACAAGTCGTTTTATTTATATCAAGTTTTTATATTTTTATTGTTGTGAAACGTTTGAGGAATTGTTAAAAATGAAACCAAACCAAACAAATTAAACATTCTTTTCTTATATTTTTTTTTTGAGCAGCTTTTGTACATTTAAGTGGGTGAGTTTCTGGGTGTGTGTGTGTGTGGGAGTGTATGTGAATGTATATATGTGTATGTGGGTAAAGCAATTTGGCCAAAAATTTTGTTTTATTCAATGAACTTAAAAGGAAAACTTCAGTGTTTCCATAAAACTCAAGTAGACGGTAATGAAGGTAAAAGTAAACACAAATACATTTTTTTTAAGAAGCATCGTTCTCGCTAGACGTAGCACATGGGTGATCGTCGGAACTTACCGGAGTGTATGGTGTTCCGGGCGCTGTTCTGATAGGCGGCACAGTATCCCTCAAAGACGCGCAACACGAGGGCATCCTCCTCGAATGTGGGCTGATTTTTGCGACCGCTGCAGTAGCTGGACAGCGCATTGTTAGAGCTGCCACCGGAACCGGAACCAGAACCACTTGACGCATTTAATAAACTGGGTCGCAATGGCGGCGTGGGACGCAAGCAGCTGATGGTCCAATTAGCTGGAAATATATAACCAAAATTTCATTAGCATTTACAAAAAAAAAATTTTAATTTAAATTAATAATAACACATAATTCTAAATATACTTAAGTATACTAAATACAAAAAAAAAATAAAACGTTATTAAACTTGAATACGGAAATAATTATTAGAAAATTTAATTTAGAAAAACAATTGGTATAAAAAAAACTGAGAAAATGCGACACCCAATTTTTTTTAATTCCTTATGATTGACTTTTTTATATTTCTGTTTCATATTTTGCTCAAGTTACAGAATCATTTTGTTATAAAGAAGTCTAACCCGAAATAAGAATAATGAATACTTGACTTTAATTTGAATTTTCTCGACATTGCTTTTCTAGATACTGCTTGTTTTAAACTTTTTTTTAAGATTATAATTTATTATATTTCTATGACTAAGCCAAAAGTATTGAGAATTCGTAGCACTGAGAGCTGCATAAATCAAGAAATACCCTTTGTGCTTCCTTTCCTTGCGTTTGGCGCCGCCGCTGCCGCCGTTGCCGCCGCTGCTGCTGCTACCGCTGCCTGAATTGCCGCCTGACTGCTGCTTTCCGTGGCTGCTACCGCTGCTGTCTTGCTGTTTGGTGTCGGGACTAAATTTGATTTGTGGCTTAGCGCCCCCAGATGACTTGGTAGACTTGGTGGTTGTGGTGGATGCAGAAGATGTTGTGGAGGCTGAGTGTGCGTGTATTGGTTGTAGCTGAGGTGATGATTGAACGACAGGCTCCGTTTGTGTTGTGACATCGCAGTAGCTGCATTCACAAGAGTCGTTCCCGCCAACTGCTGCTGTTGCTGATTGCTGCTGAGCGGCGGCACTGGCGGCGTTTGATTGCGACTGCCGGGCGGCAACAACAGACTGTGGCTCGATGGCGGAGACATCTGTTAAAAGAAATAAATACGAAAAGAACACACAATTAGTTTCGGTTGATTTAACATAATACGATCAATGAGGCATTCGTTATTTTTGATGAAAGTTCTTGGCAGCTGTCAACAGCAACATCAGCAGCAGCAACAGCAGCAACAATAATAACAACAATAACAATGTACAGGCAACAAATGTGCAGTCCATCGGCCAGCAAAGCGCAGCAAGCAAATCAAATCGAATGAGTTTTGTTTTTTTATTTTCTTTTCGTTTTCGTTTCGTTGTCTTTTGTGTGTTGCTGTAGCGTTAGATAAATGTTTTGTAAATCGTTTAGCTTTTTTTTGTAGACTTTTAAAATTTCAAATTTTAATTGTGCTTTTTTATATTTCTTATTTTTGGTTAGTGCGCGCAACGGTTGCAATGTGATTGTTGAAATAGGAGGATGAGGAATGTGGAAGAGTATTCAAAACAGTTCACATTAACTGGTTTAAATTTATTACTTTTCATGTAAGTTTCAAAATAATTTCAACTAGATCATATTTTATTTTTAAAATAGATCTTTTAAGCTGTCTGTATAAGTTAAGACTGCGAAAATGATCTAGCTAAGTTTTCTAGCTGGAACTAAATTTCAATTATTTAATATTAAATAGTTATTTATTTAATTTTTTCAGAAAAGACAATAACTTACATTCAAAATTTATCAGGGAATCACACCGGAACCGGTACCGAAACCGTTAACCTAAACTTTAATTTCTAGTACCGGAACTGAAACCGTAACCGAATGAAAATTCTCTATCAAGAACCGAATACCGAAACGTTTGTACCGGTACGGTTGTGGTAAAGTTGCTAGGTCAAAAAGTTGTTCAACTTCCAACTCCCATAACTTGATCAAAACTGAATAGATTTTCAAACGGAATATCGTTTTGATCATTATTTGCCCTTTTTATTGATTCTGCATATAAATATTATTAACTTTTAAAAAAAATATATTTTCGAATTTTTCCCGACAAAATCATGTACTCCCCCCTTTGACTTTTTTGAAAAAATATTTTTTTCAAAATTTTAAATCTTGAGTTTTCACTTTTAATCAACTCCTGGTGCCCAAATTAGTATAAAACAACACTTTAAACTTGATTCTGAGAGACTTCATTTTCTTGTAAAAAATCATGTCGAAATTGACAAAAAATTTGACTTGTAAAGTTGACAGTCCAAGCAATTACTAAACTTCGAACTGTCATAACATTGTCAAATCTTAACCGATTTCCTTGCGGAATACGATTTTGATCATAATTTGCCCTCTATATTGATTCTGCATATAAATACTATTAACTTTATAAAAAAAATTCATTTTCGAATTTTTCTCGACAAAATCATGTACTCCCCCCTTTGACTGTTTATTTCGATGTTAAATTTGTCTATTTGGAACTTACATTCGAGAGGTAGGGCAATTTGAGTAACGTTATTTCAAACTAGTTGCAATCCAAAACATGTTAGTCAATTGCATGTTGAATCGAACTGAATTGAATGAATTAAATGCCTGATATGATTCTTTCAAATGTATTGAATGATCAAACAAATTTTGTGGCATGCTGCACATTTTGCCAAATTACAAAATGAAAATGTGTGAATGAATGGAGAGTGTGAAAGTGGATGTGGAAAAGTGAGCAAAATAAATGCACAAAACAATCAAACGAAACGGAAACACGTGCACAAGAGGACCGTGCACATGCCGCCTGGATTGCGAGCTTTTTGGATTAGCCTGAGGGCGGGGAGAGATCTGTAAGAGATCTGGAACTGAATTGTGGTTAAACATATCCAAGCGACGTGTGTCACGGCGGCTCACTTCGTTTTGCTTGCCTTCTTCGATTGCTAAAGCTACGCGTGCCGCACAAATGGGACAATCGAGCGACGAGGAATACGATGTCTGTGCCGCAAATGCATCTCGTGCCGCCGAGAGACGCAAAGCAGCCGCGGCAGCGGCAGCTGATGGTCTCTGTATGCTCTCCAGTTCCTCACTGCATATGGGACAATTGGAACAGGTGGATGCTGTTGTGGTGGTTGTATTTGTGGTGCTTGTCTCGGTGGATTCCCCACAATTGTGACAAAGGGAGCAGTAGATGGCACCCTCACTGAATCCACTCGCACCCAGCGAACAATAGCAGCTGGAACAGATTGATCCCAGCGAGCAATTGGAATCTTTGCTGCCGCTCGCTTTCGTCGATGGCAAACGTTTATTATACGCACTGGCAATGCCGCGTAGCACTTCTGGAGGTAGTCGCTCCTTTTTCCACCAATGGGCATACATGCCTGACCTAAACGTGGCCCTTGGCTGGGCGGAATCCTCATTCAACTGATCCGCCGAGCAGCTGCCACTGAAGAGCAGCTCATTTGTGGCATGAATGGGCGTGGCACGTGTCGTCTCGTCCATTGAACTGGAGGCCAGAAAAATACTTTTTGTATTGATTTGGAATTGTGTGGGATTTGTGGGCGTGGCGGGCTCCACTGGCTCGGATGAAGATGGCTTTAATTGCTCCGTTTCCACCTCCTCTTGAGTTGCTTCTGGCGTCAAGAACTTCTCCCGAAACAAGCCGCAGACATCAAAGCGTCGCTCCGGCTCCACATGGTCGAGCACATCGTGACCACAACACTCGAGATTGGGTGGATCTGGAGAGGCAATGGTGCAGCTGCCGGCCATGCCGCTATCGCTGGAACGTGGACTCGGACACTGTGAGTTCTCACAGCAGCGACACTTGCAATCGCTGTGGAGTGGATCCCGTTTGCCTGGAGCGGTATTTGGAGGTGGCGCAGGAGCCGGAGCAGCTGCCGGGCGATTATTCATCTGCAGGTATTGATAGCTTATGCAGCGTCTAATGGAATCCCTTTGGTTGTCAGTTGGCTGTCGCTTCCCACTCTTTGCCTCGATGCAGAGTTCGTTGCTGGAACTGCTGCGTATTGCGGGCTCATTTCGTGCATTTCCCGTGGAGGGACTGTCACTTTTGTGGGACACACGTTGCTCTTTTAGCTGCACCTCCTGCTTCTTCTCGACTGCCTCCTCGAAATTATAGAGCAGCTCCGCCTGCAGCTGATCCGGCGCGGTGCGACAGGCAGCTGGCAAATCCATGGAACTCGAGTGCACACAATCCTCCTGCTCATTTAAGATCTTTGCATCAATACTTTGATTTTGCGTCTCATGACGTTCACGCCAGGTGGGCACATACACCTCCGTATCCACGCAACGATTGAACCGATTGCCCACAAATATGCTGGGCATGCTGTGCCGCTCGGTGGGTGAACCAGCCAGCTGTGGTGCAGTTGGTTGCTTCACTGCCTTCGTCTCACCGTGAACGTGACCAAGACTGAGATCATCGTGCATATTGGCCAAATTCTCGCAGGCCATAAAAGCGCCACCCAAACGTGCACCATACATGGAACTGGCATCGGAACTTTGCTGCTGCAACGTTGCTGGCTGGTAGACAATTGCTGAAGGCAGCTCATCCTCCAGTTCATCCTCCTCCACAAAGTTGGTGATGCTGGAACCACCCAGATTAATAGTGGCTGTCGAAGTGTGCACACTGGAGTTTCTCTCTGTGGATTTTCTGGCCAAAGCACGCAATGCTCTGGAGCCAATAACAAGGGATTCCTTTTTTAACTCGTGCTGCACAAGCAGCTCGTCGGAATCCAGGGAATCCAGCTTGATTAGATTTATTGATGAGCTGTGACGCTGCCGCGTGCCATGATCCACAAAAGTGCCCGTAGAATTGCATGTGGATTCCACCGGACGATTCTGATAAAATTTCACATATTCAAATGGATCCGAATTGCAACTACGCAAATATTCATCATCATAGTCATCCTCATAGCTCTCCGAATCCGTGGGCAACTCAAATGCATCCTGACGCTCCAGTTCCGATTGTGAGGATGTCGTTGTTTCCTCCATATTCGCATTGATATCCTTGAGCAACTTGGCGGTTGCCTTGTGGCAACGTTTCTTTCGCAACGCAATCCGCTTGAGATCGATGCTCTGACGCGCCTGTGGATACAATAGCATCTTCACAATGGCCGTTCTCAGACGACCCGCCTTCACGAGTCGAGCAAAATGTGCACTGAGATTCGCATATGGCGCTGTGGGCGGATAATTACTTGGCGGCAATGTAATGCGAAATGTTGAAAGATGTTGCTGCTGTGGATGCTGTGGATATTGTGGATGCTGCTGATTGTAGTAGGCGCACAGCGAGAATCGTGTGCAATAACCACGCGCGTCCAGATGCTGACTGAGCTGCCAAGTTCATCAATATACATATGCACATATATATATTTTTATTTTTTTTATTTTTCATTTTTTTTTTGAATTGTGAAACAATTATGAAAGCTTTAAATTTGATAAATATTATATAAACAGCCAACTTACATGCGCTGCATTCAATTGACCACCGATCGAGGAGTTGCTCAAATTGCTCAGCTGTCGCTTGATGCCCATGGGCAAACTGGGATTGTTGGCATTCAGCAGCTCCACCCATTTGTTGGCCTCATTGGGACCCTGACAGACCGCCACAATGCGCTCAATTAGCGGACTGCTTATCTCAAAGGCATTTTTAATGGCATCCGTGTCCTCCAGACGATTCACAATGATGCCCGTCAGCGGTAATTTACCCTGCAATGAAACGAGTTAATAAACATGTAAATACGCTAAATTCTAAAAAATATATAAATTAATTGATTCTATCAATGGTATTAAAACAACTGCATACTTTGAGAAACTCAAAACCATTAAAAGCTTTAAACTGGCATAACTACAATTATATTTATCAGATCTAGATGCAAGTAAATAAAAAAAATTAATTTAATAAAAGTGGGGCTACTTATAATAATAAAATATAATGTTTACCATCGAGTTCATCATAAACTTAGCATATACTTAGCTATATCTATTTGGCTTTAAATGCTGATATAAAACACATATCTTCCACCGAATCTTCTACTTGCTCACCTCATAGATAAAGGCACTCATGCGCTGGCTAACGCTCAGTATGAGCAGTGTTTGTGGAAAGAGCACAAAGTAGCGATCCCGATGATCAGCGCCGACAGCCACGCTGCCCATGTGTATGATATCCCCGAGAGTGCTCAGCTCCTGACCCTGCCAATTACGCACAGGACCAGTTAAAACCTGCAATTCCAGCTCCTTTTGACGTCGTGTTGCCGAACAAGTCGCTGCAATGTCCTTGTAAACGGCCACACTGCGCTGTGTATCCCCACGATCCGGATGACAGCTCTCCATGTGCCGCTCCAGCTCCTGTAGCATGGCCGAGTACTTGTCGAGGCGTCGAAATGGCTTGGAGAGACCTGTTGTAAGCACCAGCAAACCTGGCGTAGCTGCACCCTGACGCTCCATATACTTTTCCAGCTCATCCCTGAAATAAAAGGATCAATTAGTTTGGGAGTTAATGCATCTCTAACGAACACTCACTTGTATTTGTCTAGTATGACTATGGCCTTGGGATGAG
Organism: Drosophila falleni; assembly: GCA_035045575.1. Taxonomy (NCBI): domain Eukaryota; kingdom Metazoa; phylum Arthropoda; class Insecta; order Diptera; family Drosophilidae; genus Drosophila; species Drosophila falleni. The sequence goes on along the minus strand of JAWNOV010000169.1, from coordinate 1,968,894 downwards.
CGGCACAGTAGGCTTGGTGCACCTTCTTCATCAGCGGTGCACTGCCCAACAACAGTTTACCCACACGATCATTGCATGCCTCGATTTGTGTGAGAAGATCCTCATGGGTGCGCACCACCTCCACAAAGTTGCACATGAGCTGCGCATACTCATCCTGGCTGAGTCTATAAAAGGAGTAAGATTATAGATTTAAAAAATTTGAAAAAACTTAAGAAAAATACTCACATTTGCGTCTGTTGCATGGGCTCCAGAAAATTCTCGAGCAGACCTTGTAGCTCGGCGACATGAGCACGCTCCGAATCGAGCAGATCCTTGAGCACCAGTGAACGATTCTCTTGAATCTCCTCAGGCGGACGTATGGTCTCTGTGAGTGGCAATTGGGCCTTGTACTCGTTCACATAGTTGCTGGGAAACCAGCCAGTCTTATCATTCAATGTACCCTCCCACCAGCCGCCATCCTCGCGCTGTGTCACCGTTATCAGGTCACCTTTCTGGAAGCACAACTCATCGTTGTTGCTGCCCATAAACGAGTACTCGGCCCGCACAATCAACGGTTGATCCATATTGACTGTGGCTCCAGTTCCTCCAACTCCTTTCAAACTTAGCTCTGTTTTGCTTCAACTGAAATAAAAAATCAACTGAATTAATTAAATGAGTTTTAAATTTAAAAAGAAATCGAAATTAAATTTAATATTTAAAACATAAATGTAACGGGGTCGAAAGCCCCAGTAACCATTATTAAGTTTAGTATTTTTTGGTTTAATTTAATAAAATAAATACTTAAATAAGTGTGAGAAATTTCTCTCAAACTCTGCTGTAAGTTGCACCATCAACAAAGCTGTTAAATCGACAAAAAAAATCATTAAATAAATTTATAAAAATCATTTGTTGAACTTGAAATATCAACGCGTGCAAGTAAGAAATTGTTCAATGAAATATGTATGTTATACACACAAGAATAAAAAAGATGTATCTGAAAATATTCCTACACGAATCTAATCGATGCGGATCGTCATCGTCGTTCGCTCTTCGTTAATGTGTTGAAAATTCCATTCGCTGTTAGTGCTCGCAAAACATTATTATAGCCAAAAACATTTAGGAAAACATCTGTTCGCTTTTTTTGCCAAGAATCTCAATTCTCGCGTGCTTTAAAGACATCCTTGACATTTTTCGTTCAACAAAATATAACATTATTGGGGCAAGTGTCTGGAAAACGTGTGCAATCGTTTTCAGCTTTTTTCAGATCATAACAATCGATGGCCAAGGTCAAAACATTAAAAACATTAGAAAACTTTTTTCGATTTCGAAATGCCGCAACGTTTTTTAAAGGCAATAAAGAAAACTGAATGAAATATTGCATTTATCAAAATGGTATATAAATCATAAACAACACGCCTTGTCATGTGTTTCGCAAATTTACGATCACTGTTTTTACGATATGTTCGAAAATTATTTTAAAAGATATACAAGAAACCTTAAAACTGAAACGATTTCTTGAAGACTTAAAATGATTAAATTTTATGACTTAAAATAAAAATTGCACGTTTTTTTAACATAAAAACTGTGTATACACATTTGGGTAAAATATTCGATGCTTACTTGGATTTTATCAGCTGAAAAAGTCAGTGGAATATGACATAGCTTATCTATATTCGTTAAGGAGTTTATTTTATTTTATTTTGGATAATTCTTTAAAGTGTGATAAAGCTCTGATTAGATTAGAAACATTTTAACTATGTTAACAATATCGCTAGGTGATAAATGTATATGTATATCTGTTATATTCTCAGAGATAGTCAAACGTTTAAAATTATGTCTATAAGTACATATAAAAGAGAAAAATCTTTGAAATTCCTTAAGATTTTTCTAGAGTTTCAAAAATATTTCAAGCATATATGTACGTAAATAAAATTTAAATAAATATATAGATTCCTAAAGATTTTATAAAATAAAAATAAGTAATTCTCACGTTTTCCCAAAATAATTTACTATCCAGATGAAAGTGTAAAGTTTTTTGTCTCGAATTATCGCGGAATGTTTGCCAAATTTCGGAATATTCTATGAAAATGAATGTTTGCATATGAATCAAGTTATATTTGTTGTTTGCTTGAATGAATAACCGCTAAAATATGAAATAAAAATAAAAAAAAACATGTTTTTTATTTTGCCCAAAATCCGTTGGCAGCCCAAAAATAACAAGCGACGAAAATATAAATCTTGACGTGCCGACTTCCCATATGCCAATGGAAATCAGACGATATCTAGTATATATACATACATACAAGATACAATATATATGTATGCACATGAGTAGACACTTGCCAAAATACCTTAAAATTGTTGCCATTACAGGAGGATAGTTCATCAGACTTTTTGGCTGCAATTTATCGTTAAATTGGAGAATTATTTGTCAGACAAGGTCACGTTTTGAGAAAATGACTTTAATGTTTGATATATCACACATAGACACATAAATAGATATGCTTAGATATAGCTTTGTATAGCTATCGTTTATTATATATACTTTGTTCAACCATCAATTGTTGCACGAATTTTTCGCCGTTTATCGCCTTTGGTTGCACCGCACACGTTCATTGCTTCCACGAAACTGCGACACGGCATTGGCGACACTCGCGAGCCACAAAACGCTGACAAAAAAATAGCAACCGAATTTTCACGGCTTTCCCCATTCTCTCTCACTCTCTCGGTCTCTCTTCCTCTCTGCCAGCTTTCCTCTCTCTCTCTCTCTCTCTACTAATGATCGCGATACTTAACAAAACATACGTACTTATATATAGACTCTATATATGACCGGATACAGCGCATATTTTTGTGAAAAACATATATGACAAACGAGAGAATCGGCATCAGAATCCGTTTGGGAATGGATTGGGTGTATAACATGATGGTCAAGGGGTTTGTGGGGGAGATTAGACAAGTGCATGGTGATGGTCAAGCAGTTAGCGGGGAGGTCTCTACAATATTTTTCTTTCCATTGAGAAATATTTTCAAGTTTTTTTCATTCTATTATTGTTCTTGTTCTTTTGTTTTGAAAAAATCCATAAAAATATTTGCTTAACATATGCAAATACAATTAAGAAAAAACAATATACAGTTGACATTATTAGAACTGGGAATCTGCGCCATTTTTATGGTCTTAGTAATCGTCGAGAAACGTTTACTTATTATAGTAAATATATGTGGAAAAATGTAATATTTATAAAAATATGTATGTCGCAAAACTTTTTTTTATAGGAAACTTTTTAACAATGTTTAATGTATTTAGAAAGAACAACAAAATTATATGTAAATTATTAATTTGGAATTAATAAATGTATTTTATTGTTAAATATTGAAAATCTCTCTTCATATTTGCAAATTCGTTAATAAATTTTGTTTCTAAGCGCAATTTAACTAACCCTGAAATATATCGTAACATCCACGGTCGGGAAAGAGGTACAGAAAACAATCAAATAAAATACATGTTGCCTTTCATCGCAGCTCATCATTGTGCATGGTCGCAAGGACAGACAAAATGATGCAAGCAGCGGTCATGCCACAAAGCACACTGACGAGGGAATCAAAGCCAACGTCTCTGTCGCAGTCGCAGTCGCTGCGATGCCAACAAAAAATTTTAATTAATTCATTAAACTTGCGCATGGCGCCGACAGCGACGGCAACAGTTGGAGGAGGCATCCAAACACACACACACAGGCAAACATTTTTCCCTATATAGAAATGAATATCTGGTCATACTTATAAACAATCTGTCGCTAAAAAAATCTCTGTTCTGATGTCAAATAATTATAATGATGCTGCAGCAACAGCTTCCGGAAGTGCGCAATTTGACAAGAGAAATTTTCATTTTCTTTTCGTCTTTATTTTTTATTTTCAGAATTGCATATCGAAAAACATGTAAACAAAAAAAAAAACAAAAAACAGAAACTGTCGAATAAAGAGCAATTGAAAAGGTGTAAGGAAATTGCGGTTGCGATTGGATAGCATCAAAAAGCAAACGTAAAAGTCAATGTAAAATTGTATACAATAAAAACAATTTCGGTTTTCGACTCTTAGACATCGTCACAGCGCAATGTCAGAAAAGAAAATATAAACAACTTGTACAAATTTGCATGAGCAGGGTGACGAATTTTTGATACCCTTGAGGATTGGATCTTATCTTATCTATTGCACTTAGAAATTATTAATTCGAATATAGAGAAGAGATTGGATGAAATGTTGTCTAAATATTTTGAATTGACTGCAATTTTGAATTTTCTTCTTTGATTAAAATATCTGCAATAAGAAAAAATACATATGCTATATATAAAAATACAAACTGAAAAAAAATTTCATCAAAACAGTTGAAATTTCAGCTCGATATGGCTGTAAAAAAATATTTAAAAAAAAAATTAAAGATTATATTACATGTGCTATAGGATAACTAGACTACCTTCTCCAAGTGCATTAAAAAACTACAAACTGAATTTATTCAGTTCGAGAGCTAGTAAAATCTTGTCATGACTGGTTTCGAATCCAATGTCGATGCTGAGATTTAAGATGGGCACTTGAGATGCATTTTGTTGTACGTTCCGAAGATATATGGCCATAATATAATTTGATTGCATCTCATCTCTATTTTTACACACATATGTGCCCACTTCTAAGTGGAAGTTCATTTTGTCTTGTCTACTCTTTAATGTTTTCCTCTTCATCCGTTGTTATTGTTATTGTTGTTGCAGTTGAAAGAGAAACGTGGGCGAGCAGTTCATAATTTGTACAGAACATCGGTGAATATCGAATTGCTAACTCAATGTGGCATATTTCGTATCGCATCGACAAAAATGAGGTCAACAAGAAATAGCGGAAAACAAATATTTTGTTTGCTTTGCATTCAACCACAAACTGAAAAGCTCAGGCATGAAATACCAACTGATTATGCCCTGTACATACAGCGAAAACGGTAATATGTGCTTAAGGAAATTTACCTTATATTCATATTATATTAAGTTAAAGTAACTTCTATAAACTTATGGAAGAATTTAAAATAAACAAACAACGCATAATGTTTAAGATATAATCCTTAACTTAAGTATAGGAATATTAAATATAGGTGTTAAATTATATTATACATTTCCTTTTGATCATAAAAAGAACTCTCAAAGTTATTTAAAAATAGCGGGGAGAAACAATGTTTGTCGCAAGTGCTAAAGCAGCTTATAGCTACTAACAGGGTATCTCTTAGTTTTATAAACGTTAAGATTTATCTTGTTTTGTGTTTGTTTGGGAACGTATACATCTTAATGAAACGCCTTCACTTAATCGCAAAACATGAAAAAATACCATAAAATCAGATAGTGCAAAGCTTTTTGCGTGAAATATTTCTGGAATAATTACAAACACTTGGAAAATTTTCTAATGCAACACAAAAAGTAAAAACGAAAAGTCAATGACATTTTTGGGTTGTTTTGCGCAAAGAAAAACTCATCAAATTTCCCTGTACTTAGTCCAGTATTTACGTCAATCGTCATTCAAGAAATATAATATAGGAAAGTATATTTTGTTAAAGAATTCATTTAGCATATTTACTTTTCTTTTCAAAGAAAATATCAATTAAAATATTTCCTAAAATAAAGCAGTGACTTATAAAATAAAAATGTAATATAAATTGATATTAATTTTAAATTTTATCATATAAGAGAAATATACGTTGTTATTTTTTTTTATAATTTACCTGTAATATAAGAATTCATAAATAAATCGTAGTAGTAAGTATCCGTTTTAGATGTTTTTAGCCTATACCCAGCTTTATATTTAATTGTAAGTCTGTATTTCAACTGCTTTCAATGCAATTTACTCTCTTGCGCTTTGTGGCAAAGGATATGCATAATTAAACGAATTTCTTTTGGCAACTTCTATTTTTTTTTTCAAATAGCATACCACAAGGACAGGCAGACAACTGACTACACTTTGTGGATATGCCTGCTTTGCCACAATTCTCGATCCCAAGGTGATTTTATTCTTTTCCATTTTGGCAACAGTTCAAATTTTGGTCGTAACTTTTTGGGGCTTGTGTTGAAAACGTGCCGTGACTCGTGTCCTTTTTACCCAAAAGACAAACAAACACTTGCAAACAACGTTAAAGGCGGCAATTGAACCCAACCTGGCTGACTGCTATTGACCCTATGGATTATGTGCAGCATAAGTGGCAGACACTTCAACTTTAGCACAGTGCAACAACTTCAGCTTGGCAATAAATAACGTTTGCCGCAGCAGGAAGCACACATACAAACATACATATAAGAAAGCGTGCAAGAAATGTGTTGAAATTACTTTTTTTGCGGCCGCAGCTGCACAGTGGTTAAATCGGCTAATATAGCGCTTCAAATTTAAAATCACAAGTTAGGCTACTTTTTTGAATCTTTGCGATTAACGATACTCCATATGTGGATATTTGTTGGTTTATTTGAAGTTTTCATAAATCAAAAAAAAATTATTTAAATTAGTGGCTTTTACTAATTTTTAAAGATTAAGCTACAGATTTAAACATTTTTTCAAAAACTTCAATCTAACATACCTTTTCAAAACTCAACCGATTTTCATGTGGAATACCATTTTGATCATTATTTATAAAAATTCGAATTGTTTTTAATAAATTAAAAAAGTCAAGAAAAAATAAAAAGAATAAACAAATTTTTGTATTAAACTAAACAAAGTTTCGAACCCAAACTTTGTGTGCAGGGAGTATCCGGAAGTAAACCGGTTTGCGAATCAAACATAGGTCTTGCTGCTCTATGGCTCGAGTCGCCGAACCGAATCATTACCAACATTTATAAGCTAGTTTGACTGTTTTCCTCACTGTGTGCTGTAGGGGGAGGCACGCAGAGGTAGACAGTGCAGCGCCAACAGCAGCAGCAGCAATTGCTCTGCATTTGTCAAAGAGATTTGTGTGTGTGTGAGTGTGTGTGTTTGTGGAGCTTGAGTGACGCATCAATTGGGAGAATGGGCGATGCCAGTGAACTCTGCCTATGCAATAATAATAGTTGTGACTCATCTCCCGTTTGTCTAACTCTCTTTCTGTTTTGTTTATCAATTTAATTTGCCTGTTTTTAAGTTTCTAGTTACTTACCTTCAACTGTGTTGCAATTTAACAAACATTTGTTGCACCGTCTGTTGCTGTTGCTGCTTCTGCTTGTCGTCGTTCGTTGTATGTAATCGTTGTTGTTGTTGATGTTGTTGTTTTTCGTTGTTCGTTTTGCACGCATAAAATAGACGGATGAGTAATGAGGTGGGACTCTCTTGCTCCTCACCTCCCTTTCAAGCACACACACTTATTTTATTTGTTATGTTTTACTTTTTGGCTGGGCACGCGCATAAATATGACTAAAAACACGCGCTTTCACTTAATATACATATGTAAATACATACATAAAATACACAAAGTGCCGTTTCGGTTTGGCAAGAGAATTTCTATTTCTGGGTCTCAACAGCGACGCGCACACTAGAAAAACACACTGAGGCAGTCAAACACCGAGTCGTACGTCGCGCAATCGCCACCGTTGAGACAGACTACGAGATGTTCTATTCGTATAATTAAAAACTACTATTCATTTGTTAAAACTAAATATACAAAAATTTTCAACAGCAGCGACTAAACATAAATAAACAGCAGTGTGGCTCACTGTTGCCAATTTGGCTATTTTGTAGCTAGTTCTGGATATTTTTAGAGTTCGTTTGCATACAAAAACAAATTAAGATGCTTTGCAGCCAGGAACAGCTATTGTTCCCCTAATGTGGAAACACTGTTTTTCCCCAAAGGCTGCCACCCTGCAAAATTTTCCGATCTGGTAGCATGTACCATTTTAATTAAACTGCAAAAGCAGTTGCAGCTCAGAAAATTTAACTTATTTGTTGAATTTTTCTTTAAATTGAAAAATATGTTTATCAAATTTCAAAGATTATTTTAAATTTACATTTACCAGTGTAGCTGTAAGCGACCAATATTTTATGCTTTCCACCTTTTGCATGTTTTGCGAAACATAAATACGCCACCTATGGTATTGTTTTAAAACCTATTCCGCATGTACGCAATAACTCGTTAATATTATTGAATAACTTTACTTTACAGATTATATTTGTTAAAATTACTAAATTATTATTTAAAAATATATGAAACTGTGTTTTTCGTTGGTTTATTTTTGAATATTTGGTCACCCTAATTGCGAACAGTGTTGAACAGTACACATTAGACATACATTCCCAGTGTTGGTTTGAAGCGCAGCCAACTTTGCTCACTTCTTTCTTTCCAAAACTCTGAAGATGGTGAGTGGACGTTGCTACGAGTTGTGCAGTTCAATTTTTGTTTAAACAAACGTGGAATAAGCATTAACAATTAAAAATGCATATTAGTTGAACAGCAAAATGTGCTGCACACAGTGCAGCAATTTTCCGAGTGCTTGAGCAATGTAAAAGTGAGCAAAATTCAAAAGAATGCGACAACGGCGTGCAAACATAACCTCCCCATGTGTTGTGTGTTGCTGGAGAAGCCAACGTCGATGATTTAAATTGCCGCTGACAATGCACGTGCAATATATGTCGACTTTTTTCTAATTTCGAATTGCTTTTCGAATTTTCACAGTCGAATATCAAGAGGAAGAAGACCAGGAAGCTGCGTGGTCATGTCAGTCACGGTCATGGCCGTATCGGCAAGCACCGCAAGCATCCCGGAGGTCGCGGTAACGCTGGTGGCATGCACCATCACCGCATCAACTTCGACAAATACCATCCCGGTTACTTCGGCAAGGTGGGCATGAGGAACTTCCACTTGCGCCGCCAGCACAAGTTCAGGCCCGAAATCAACCTGGACAAATTGTGGTCTCTGGTCGGAGCTGAGAAGTTCGCTGAACTGGAGAAGGAGAAGAGCACGAAGGCGCCAGTTATCGATCTGGTTCAATTCGTAAGTTAATCCTACCAATGATAACAATAGTATTTATTAGTGATGTGAAAATAAATCGATGTAGATTTTGTAATAGGTAATAATATACATATATATGGATATTTTTTTTATCAGATAGTGAAGTAAAGACATTTGATTCTACAAAAGTCAATATATCGATATGTATCGAGTTGTTTTCCATCACTAGTATTTATGCTTTGTTATTGCTATGTTTTTAATATGAAGAGACACCCAAGGCGATGGGCGGACTGAATGCGACCGTACAATTGCTCTCACCATGTAGCGAAAGCCTTTCAGATCAAAAAAACAATTAGCAACTGCATATGGTGTTTGTAATTTGATTGTCATTACTTTGCTATTTACACTTGTTTCTCTTATCTCTTATCATTTAGGGCTACTACAAGCTGCTGGGACGCGGTCACTTGCCCGCTCGCCCCATCATCGTCAGGGCCAAGTACTTCTCCAAGAAGGCTGAGGACAAGATCAAGAAGGCCGGTGGTGTCTGCTTGCTGAGCGCCTAAGTTTAAGGTGCGACCGATTTTTTATATTATTTGTTTGATTTTTATTAATTGCATTTGTTATTACAGATATTCCTCTTCTTAATGCAACTGAACGTAATACATTCGACCATCAAAAATGTATTTGTTTTTTAATAAATTTAAAAGAAAAACAAGTTAGCGCAATTTGTGTGTTTTTTCATATTTATTTAAGTTTGTGACGTCAGGTGTTGTTCAAAATAGAACTCACACGTGTGTTTAGTATGTGTGTGTGTGTGTGTTATCAACATAATTAAGTTGACTGAATCTGCCATAATTATGGTGAAATAAAGCTACAATAGAGTCAAGAAACTAAGGGATAATTATTTTTGTAAAAATGGTAAATAATATTATTCAACCATTTAATTTATTAATAATTGCTTTATTTAGTAACTTTAAAAATAACTATTGACACCTGTAGTCATCATATAAAGGTACACCCTTTCTAACGTTGCGGCGTCTACAGGGTACAACATGGAAAATTTCCTAATTTAACGCAGTCTGGCAACCTTGTCAACCCAAAGCTTAAATGAACGGCGCGTTTTGGGGCAGATTTTCGCAGAGCGTTTGACTGAACGGTTGTGTTTGACGACGACGCAGTCGCATTAAAATAAAAAAGGGGAAGCATTACGTGTAGGTCAAGGTTGCATTATCTGTGTAATATTTCCGCAAGAAATGGGCTGTCCTTGAGACAAGGACAAAGCATCGACAAACTTGCTGTAAATAAAAATAAAAGAAAATCGGGGAATGTAGCCGGCAAAGCTTTTAAGAAATTGTCTGTGTCTGGGCATTGAAACATGCGAAAAGCTTAAGCTGCAATATTGTAAACAAATTACATTTATGTGTAAATAATATACAGTATGTGTTTGTGTTCTTGCAGTTAAGGGCTAACTTACAAAGTTACATAATCGAATAAGAAAGTAAAAATGGCACAAAAAGTATTGAGAAATGTGACGCACTGCATCTTCGATATGGATGGCCTGTTGCTTGGTAAGTGAGCGGGGAAATGGGGGTGATATCGATAATTATACCCGTTATTCGTAGGGTACAAATGTATATTGTTTTCGTGGCAAAGTATGTAACATTCAGAAATCCGTAATTTAATAAGAAAATTAATTAACTAATAAAATGAACAACAAAAATCTTAAAATCTTTAATCAACTTCTGATATTATAATTTGGATAAAACAACTCTTTATATTCGTTTTGTGAAATGTTTTATGTTTTTAAAGATCGTAATTTTGTCAAAACTGGACCGATTTTACTGCGAAATGTCATTTTGATCTTAGTTTGGCATCTTAATTTATTTTACATTTAAAATTATTTAAAGTGTCCACCGTTGTGTTTTTCGAAAATTGAAAGTTATAGATCTCAAGTTTCAACTTTTAATAAACTTCTTAGATCAATTTAATTCCCTGAATTGTAATTAAAATTGAGTAATGGGTATCTTATAGTCGGGCAACTCGACTATAGTGTACTTACTTGTTTATTGTCGTGCATTACACATGTTTACAAACAGACACAGAGACCCTGTACACGTTGGCTACCCAAATGATTCTCGATCCGTACGGACTGAAGTACACATTTGATGTGAAGGAAAAAGTTATGGGACTGCAGACACGTCCTGTGGCAGAGTTCATGGTTCATTACTATGATCTGCCAATGACATGGGAAGAGTACGCGAGGCATCAAGTGGAAAATACACGAACTCTGATGGGGGATGCTAAATTAATGCCAGGTACTAATTTCCCTTCGATATTCGTACTATTTTCGCAGACACTGAGAAGATATATGAGGAAATCACAAGGCAAATTGCGGGCAGTTTTGGTCGTCCCTATCCGGAGGCGGTGCGATTTAGGGTGATGGGGACAACAGAAAAACGCTCAGCCGAAATAGCCATAGATGAATGCCAGTTGCCCTTAACCGTTGGCGAGTTTTTGAGCCGTTATCACAAAATGTGCGGCGAACGGATGCGTAATGTTCCCCTTTTAGAAGGTTAGCACCTTCAACGCTTGTTAGAGATTCGTTATGTCCAATTGCTGTTAGTTGCTTGTGATTTCATGCTATATCTTAAGGATTACCAAGCACTCCATTAATATAAGAATCTCTTTTAAAATCCTATCCAGGTGCTGAACGTCTTTTGCGTCATTTGCACGCCAAAAATGTGCCTTTCGCATTGGCTACCAGCTCGGGAGCCGAAATGGTCGAGTTGAAAACCACAAACCATCGGGAACTCTTTGATCTATTTAATCATCGGGTCTGCGGTTCCTCCGACAAAGAAGTCAAGAATGGCAAACCAGCTCCTGATATCTTTCTTATTGCCGCCGCTCGGTTCAGTGATAAGCCAAAGCCCGAAAACTGTCTGGTGTTCGAGGATTCGCCCAATGGCGTTGCGGCCGGAGAAAGTGCTGGCATGCAGACAATCATGGTGCCAGATCCAAGGCTGTCCAAGGAACGTTGCTCCCATGCAACGCAGGTGTTGCGCTCTCTTGAGGATTTCAAGCCAGAGCAGTTTGGACTGCCAGCATTTGAGAATTAATTGATTTTGATCATTGTTATTCATGTACCTAATGTCTAGATGTCATTACTAAATGTATACATACATAAAATGTACAATGTCCAACATAAATAAAATTAACTAGTGGGAAAGTGTATAGTCGAGTTAACTCGACTGTCAGAGACCCTGTACTTATTCTATGCAAATAAATAAAATTAAAATAATATAAATATTATTGATAAAAAAAACATTGAAAAAATTAAATTTTCTAATAAAAAATACCGTGTCCATAGAAAATAAGAAGATAAGACCGTATTGATAATATTTTTTATTGTTTTCTAAGGACATATGCTGAGAACTACTAAATTCCTTCATTTGCCAACTGCCTCTAGCTGCTTTTGTATATCGGGAGCGGTTTGATTCGTCAATGACATTGAAACTTCCTTCCCATTTTCTAAAACTCCGAATTTAATAAAAATAAATACTTGGATTATTTCAAAATTTCAGCTTACCATAGCGTGCCCAGAGTTTTGGCTTCACGCCACTGCACTCTCTCACCAATATGGGCAGATTTGGGTTATTCTTTTTCAGATTCGGATAAAATCTCTGAATATATTCCCTGAAAAAAAGGTTTTGTAATTATATTTAATTATATAATTCCTATAAGCAAACTGCATAATAATTTACCTCACTCCTTTCGAGGCTCTTTCAGACGGGTCTAAAATGATGCGAACTTCCTTTAATTTTGGCGTAAAAGCTGCTAAACGTGTCAAAGTTACGCGCATTTTGTATAATGTTTATTTTGAATTTGACAAGCACGCACAATATCAAATATGATAACGGCAGATAGTTGCCAGCTAGTTTTAAAGCACTGTTTACGTTTTGGTAAGAATTCCTTGTATTTACTGGCAACACTAGTCGTTTCGACAGCTTTTGTATTATCGATAACATAAATCGTATGCAGCTCTGTTGACTATAGATTTATTTCAGTTTGTTTACGCGTGTTTTGTTTTTGCAGTCATACAATTTCTAGAAAAAAGCTAATAATTGAAATTCTATTAACAAAATGACATCCGTACATTGTCAGCTATGGATGGGCAGCGTAAGTGGCATAAGGTACGCTTCATAGTGCTTGAAATCAAATTTCTTGCTTTGCAGCTGGATACGTACATGACGGAGAATTTCATAATTGCCGCATTCCGAAAAATGGGTGAAGATCCAACAACAGTGCGTCTTATGCGTAATAAATACACTGGCGAGCCAGCCGGCTATTGTTTTGTCAATTTCATATCGGATGATCATGCACTGGACGCTATGCATAAGTTGAACGGCAAACCGATTCCGGGAACAAATCCAATCGTTCGCTTCCGTCTCAATTCGGCAAGTAATTCATACAAAATGCCAGGAAATGAGCGAGAGTTCAGCGTTTGGGTTGGTGATCTCAGCTCGGACGTCGATGATTATTCGCTGTACAAGGTCTTCTCCAGCAAATATACGTCGATTAAAATGGCAAAAGTGATTTTGGACAGTTTGGGCTTCTCCAAGGGTTACGGATTTGTACGTTTTAGCATTGAGGATGAACAAAAGTCTGCACTCTACGACATGAATGGCTACATTGGTCTGGGCACTAAGCCGATCAAGATCTGTAATGCGGTGCCCAAGCCCAAGACCGAACTTCACTCTGCTTTAGGTAGCGCTAATGCCAACTATGGATACGGCGGATCGACTGCAACACCTACGGCTTCGACAAGTGCCACCACCGAATATTCACCGTACTATGATCCAACAAGCACCTATTGGCAAGGCTATAATGCCTGGCAGGGTTACTATGATCAGGCCTCTGCTCCGTCTATTACCGATGCTGCCGCCTACTATCAACAGGCCATGTCGCAATCCCACTCAAATCCACAGACACTTGCTCAACAGGCGGAGGCTTGGAGCGCCCAGCGCAGTGCACAATATGAGCAGCAACAGCAGCAGAGTCCAACGACCAATACGCCGACGACTGCTGAAGATGACTATGGACTGGAGGAACACAAATTTGTGGTAGACGTGGACAAGCTAAATCGGGAAACTATTGATTCAGATAGACATTTATATGATGCTTTGGAGAGCTCCAAATGGTTGCCTATTGAGCAACTGGAGGTCTTTTAAAATATTGACTATTGTTTTTATATAAATAAATGTATACTTCTATCATAACGATAAATATCTTAATTTACATTTTAATATCTTTAAGACAACTTATTAAAAGTAAACAATTAGAATTATTTTAAGCTATGGAATAACTTTTATTTTTTATTTTCCTTAAAAAATTACAAAATGGGAGTTAAAAAAAAATTTGCGATTCAAATCATTAAAAAATTTGTCTAAGTTTACTTTCAAAAGTTCCGCCTAAATGAAATTAGTGGGGGTGGATTGTGTTAGCCAAAACGATTATCGATTGCATACTAAACGATAGTTGATATCGATATTAGCCCAGCTCTATTTGACTGTTTGTCGGATTTTTCTTGCGTTTTAGTAGAAAAAGTCACAAATATTGTAATAAATGGCGCCATTTAAGCGCGTTCGCCAACCGAAAATAACAACCCAAGCGCTATTGGACTTTGATTTGGGTGAAAGCTCATCAGACAGTGATTTTCTGCCCGACATTGATAATTGCTCAGATGGCTCAAAAGACGAAAGTGATGGGGAGGGTGACAGCAGCGACGCCAGCAGCAGCAGCGACAGCGATTCAAACGCCGACTCTGGTGATGACAGCGATGATTCGACGCTGCAGCTGCGCCAACTGTTGGCCGATAACAATGTGAATCAGGCGGAGGAGGGGGCAATAGCTCCAGCTCAAGGTAAATTTATAATAATGTATATAATTAGTTGAGTTATACACTAAATTTATCATGTTCTTCAGTTCATGTTGCTCCGCCACGTGTGAACGGCTTCAATTGTGAGGCACTGTCGTTGGCGCCACCGAAGCGAATGTGTTGTGTCTGTCTCGGCGAACGGAGCGACGATGTTAACGAGATCGTTGAGTGCGATTCCTGTGGTGTGTCCGTGCACGAGGGCTGCTACGGTGTCAGTGACAATGTCAGCATCTCCAGCACCAATTCCACCTGCTCCACGGAGCCCTGGTTTTGTGAGGCATGTCGAGCGGGCGTCTCCGAGCCAGACTGCGAATTGTGTCCGAATAAAGGTGGCATTTACAAGGAAACAGATGTCGGCAAATGGGTACATTTGATTTGTGCTCTCTATGTGCCAGGTGTAGCCTTTGGCGAGGTGGAACAGCTCAGCTCCGTGACGCTCTTCGAGATGCAGTACAGCAAATGGGGCGCCAAACTGTGCTCCCTCTGTGACAATGCGCTTTTTGCCCGAACTGGAGTTTGCATTGGCTGTGATGCGGGCATGTGTAAAACATATTTTCACGTCACCTGCGCCCAGGTGGCTGGTTTTCTAATTGAAGCCCACCATGAGGATGATGCAGCTGATCCATTCTATGCCCATTGCAAGGTGCACTCCGAAAAGGAGATGATCAAAAAGCGACGACGTAACTATCATACACTTCGGCTCAACATGCTGCATCAGGCGAAGCAACGTGCGATTGTCCAGCAACAACTGGTTGAGGCAAATCCCAATCCTGCCCAGGCACGCATACAACGGAAACTACTGAAGATACAACAGAAATACGCGCAGCACAAGCAACTGAAGCCATCGCCTTGGGTGCCCACACAAAAGATGTCGCGTCTGTTGACCAGCTCCGCCTCCGCCTGTCGTCGTCTGCTGGACAAGGCCGAGTTTATGGCCGTGGATGTACAGCACTTGGAGCAGCGGGAGGCACACATCCAGGCGCTGCAGGATATACGCAAAAAGTGGCACATTGCGCCGGCATTCAGTGTGGAATTCACTGCCTACTACATGGATCGCATTGTCCGGATGTCCGAGTTTAAGCAGCAGCAACAACAGCTCATCCAGCACAATGCCCAGCTCAGCCAGGAGCAGGATGAGTTGCGTGCCAAGTATGACAGTGCACTTGAGGAGCGTAAACAGGTGAAGGCTGCAAGGGATTCTCTAGCAGCAACTCTAAAGTCACTCCAGAGCAACTTGTCCCTGCTCTGTCCTGAATTGAATCTGTACAGTGTGGATGCCATAGCGCGACCACAGCCGGAGCAGCCACCAAAGGTGTCGACACCTCCACAAAGACCCATCTCAGTGCCAACGGCAGCGGCATTAAAAATGGGCGTGGGCTTTCCACTCTCCCACTTGTCCACGCCGGGCTGTAAGCTGGACAACACGCGACTGCTGAGCACACAGCAGCAATCCCAAATGAACTGCAGCAAAGCCTCATCGTCCATTGCACCTGCTGTTAGCTGTGGGATCTGCAAGCGGAACAACGATCAGCATCTGTTGGTCAAGTGTGATACCTGCAATCTACACTATCATTTGGGCTGCTTGAATCCACCGTTGACACGTCCGCCGAAGAAATCCAAACAGTATGGATGGCAATGCTCCGAATGCTGTGACAAATCCGATGTCTCCGATGCGGTGACTGAAATATCTCCAGGACCACGGAAATCGCGCACGCGCTTCAATAAGGATGGACATTTGGTTTATGTGGATCGCTACTCCCTGGACGATATGCCCAAGGAGACGATGCAGCAGATAAAGCGTACTCTAAACAAATCCTTGCCTGTTGTTGTCGATGCCATCGAGGACTTGACCAAGTCGCCAAAGCGCGCCAAGATGCAGTCGCCATGCAAGACGCCAGTGAATGGTGGGTAGCTCCCTAATAAAACTCAAGTGATTCCCTATAAAAGGACTTGATATGCCCGTTATAACGCAATATTCTCTTACAGTTCAATCAGCAGCTGTTGGTCCAGATCTCTTGGCCATACCAACAGCAATTCCGGCACGCAGCAACTCGAATCTATCCGGTTGCGAAGACTCCATAGACGACTCCATTGGCAAGCAGTCGCGGAAGGGCAAGCGCAAGGATAAGCATAAAAGCAAGCACAACCTATCGTCGGATACTGAAAAATCCTTCAACAAGGAGCACAAAAGAAAGCGTAAGAAGCGCGCTCATGGCGAAGATTCTACGCCAGACGCTGCCAACTTTCGGTAGCACCATTAAAATTATATTCAAAACGTTGCGATTGCCCGGCGAAGATGCGCCTGAATCACGGAGTTTCTATGTGCCCGCAAATGCAGTGCGCTCCGTGGACGAAGCCTCGCGTCCCACGTCCGTGGAGACCGTTGAGGATATCATTCAGCCGGAGCAGACGCCAGTGCCCATTGTTGTGGCAACTCCATTGATGACGCCACAACCTGTGACACCTCAAAAAGTCAAGGAGCCAAAGGCGCCGCTGGAAACACCATCGCCACAGCGTAAGATCAGTCCCCGCAAGTCCAGTCCGCGCAAGCAACGTGTGGGACGACCACGTATCTCCAATCCCAAAGTAAATGTGGAAATCACTTGCTGCGTCTGCACCGAAAGTGGCAAGGCCAATCAGGTTGTGACTTGTGATGAATGCCACAAGCATTATCACTTCGCCTGCCTCGAACCGCCGCTGAAGAAGTCGCCAAAGATACGCGGTTATTCCTGGCACTGTGCTGACTGTGATCCCACGGATGAGGAAGCACTGCCAAAAAAGTAAATATTTACTTTACTTCATTCATCAATTGCACACTTACATATAACTTAACCACAATTGTAATTATTTATAGTTAGGTTATCTTTTACACTTTTGACTACGAGACTTGAGAATTTCCAGTTTTTAAATACATCTTAAAAAATTTGTAAGCTATATAAAATCGAATCGAATATTTAAATTGTCTCACTGTATTATTTTTCGATTTTTTTATTTACTGTATCAGATTAAATGCAGTTTTCCTTTTCTGATTACCAACTAACAGTTTATTCAGGAATCGAAATTAACAGTTGAGCGCGAAAAAATCAAAACAAATAAAAATTATCCAAATGAATAAGAAATATACTTTTATAATAAAATTGAAGTCCCAATAAACAATTTATGTTTATAATACATAAAAACAGAATTTATTAAGCAATAATGAAGTTTATTAGGGTTGTATTTTACTTACATAAAAGGAAGTATACAAAATAATGAAAACTGTTTAATTTTAGTTTATATATTTATTTAAAAACATATGTCGCGAATATGTATTTTAAAAATTGTTAAAGTTGCATCAAAACACCAAATATCTTATGATTGCTCCTTCTGTGTAATCATTTTAGACATGTAGGGTCCGTCGAGCACGTAGCCTAATTTACGATAGTAATTACGTGTGCCCACGCCGGAGATGACTGCTAATTTGTTGCTGCCATGTTCCTCTCGAGCTATGCGCTCCGCCTCCTCCATGAGGAGCATACCAAAGCCCTGGTGTTGGAACTTAGTTGGATCACGTGAGCTGACGGGCACCACAGACCCGTACACATGGAGTTCGCGTACAATGGAGCAGTTACCCTGCAGTTCAGGTCGGAAAGTGTCCGGCGAGCATTTGCGTAAGCGCAGCAATCCCACAAGTATGTCCTGCTCGGGATCCTCGTAGGATAAGAAGGTTTCCCAGCCACCGTTGGCAACGTAATCACGTCGTATGAATTCGATTTCATGGGGACGCACTTTGTTGTGAATCTCCTGAATGCCAACTTCGCGGGTTCGCACATCACGACACACTGTACCCAAATCCTTCATGCGTGCCAATGCCAATTCCCGCAGATTTCCATGCTCAACACCAGAGCTACAGTGACGAAAAGAGATTTTAAAAATATATAGATATTCCACCCGTGAATGTTTCAGACTTACCTAACTAGGGGCATGGGAATATCTCGCTGTACTCGATAGACACGCGTCCATGGTGGCACCAGTGCCAATATTTTGGCCACTAAGTCGACCAACATTGAGGGAGGATACGATTTGTAGCGACCAGTTTTCCACAGCTCATAGAGTCCAGTACCACGTATGACGAGTGTGGGATAGATTTTAAGACCGTCCGAACGAAAGGCGGGATTCTCAAAGTACTCAATAAACTGCTCGATGTCGCGCTCAAAGTCCACATTGGGCAGATCGGGCATCATGTGTGTGACAATCTTATAGCCGGCATCTTTGCCCATATTAAAGGTCTCACAAACAGCGCGCACCGTGTGTCCACGATTTGTGTCCCTTGCAACATCCTCATACACGGACTGCACTCCGATTTCCAATCGTGTGCAACCATAGCTCAGCATATCAGAGATGTGACGCTTCAAGCAGTAATCGGGACGTGTCTCAATTGTGATGCCAATGCACTTTGTGCGTGATTTCTCCGAGTAACGCACAGCCTCGGCCACATTAGCACTACTATGACCAGAGAGTGCATCATGTAAATTGCGTATAAAGTAGTCACGATACTCCTCCGACAGGGCCATAAATGTGCCGCCCATCACAATGAACTCCACCTTGTCAACGGAGTGACCCAGCTGCTTCAGCTGCTCCACGCGATGTCGTGTCTGCAGGAAAGGATCATAGCGTGCACGTATGGCACGCATCGAGGTCGGCTCATAGCCCGTGTAGGATTGTGTGGAGTACTCAAAGTCGCTGTCTGGTCCGCCGGGGCAATAAACGCAAATGTTGCCGGTAAAATTAATGTGTGGACAACGATGCGGTTTGCACATCACAGCTACCACAGCAATCTAAAGTTGAAGTAAACATACGTATTTTAATCATACGTGTATATTTTGAAATATTTCTGCCACTTACGCCACTTGCGGTTCTTATTGGTTTTGCCCGCAACTTGGGCAGCAATATTTTCTTTGCATCCTGCGGCACAGCTGCTATAATGTCCACAAGTCGCGGAGAGCTGTCCAGACCATACTTGGATGATATGAGTGATTTCATTCTATTTAGATTCACATCCTTTTTGGCTTCGTGCGCCTTGAGGAGCTCCTGAATGATTTCACCAATAACAAGCACCTGCCGCTCCTCGCGGCTTAATCCCACAGCTGCAGCGGTTGACAAATGATTAGCGTTAATTAAAGTATATACATATTAAGAACACTTGCGACGTACCCAGCTTCTTTTTCTGCTTCATATTTGTTTCTGACGAATTACAATAAATAACACACGTGTGGCGTTGTTATTGCAAGTTAAATGGGTAATCGAAGTAAGGTTGCATCAATTATTGCATTGCTCATGTCATTAACAAAAATTCACACATTTTAAATGGGATGGTATTAAAATCTAAATAACTTGCTACCAGTTGTTTAAAATTAAAACATAGTTGCAGAATTACTAACTACATTTGAAAAAAATTACATTTTCTTTTGAATTTTTTACGTCATATTTGAAATGTAACCTTCTTTATTAGACCTATTTTAACGATAAAGATATTTCTCAGCAACGCTTATCGATTTTCACGCCGGCAAATTTCATGAGTAATCGATATAAGGCTGCCTTAAATTATTAATTTGCATACGTCGTAAGTAATAATTAAAACATTTTAAATAAAATGTTTATTAACATGCAATTACTTAATCAATCTGAAAAGAAAATTACAACCTATTTGATTCGATAAATGCTAGCGATATTGATAATTTCATATACGGCCTATCGATTACCATACCGTTGGTCGACAAGAAAGGCATCGCTTTACTTTTAGTTATAACAATTTTCAGCGTAATACAAAAATGACTAGCTGCGTGCAGCAGCAAAAGGATCAGGAGCAATTGCTGGAGCAGCTGAATGCTAGCGATGATGAAATGGAGGACGAGGGCGACATGGATGAGGAAAACAAGGACAAACAACTGCTGACTGAGCCGACATTCAGCTTTTCGGTGTGTATACAAAAAAAAGAG
Organism: Drosophila falleni; assembly: GCA_035045575.1. Classification (NCBI taxonomy): domain Eukaryota; kingdom Metazoa; phylum Arthropoda; class Insecta; order Diptera; family Drosophilidae; genus Drosophila; species Drosophila falleni. The sequence continues at coordinate 1,948,070 of JAWNOV010000169.1, read as the reverse complement.
AATGAAAATGACATCTATGAGTAATAATAATACAAGTGAATTTATGCAACTGCAGAATAGTAATGCATGCTGGGTGTGCAATGGATATTATGGACCCAATTTCGGTGAGCCGCTTTGCGGCGCTTGTCATGCATTTTTGTACAACGCACAACGCGCCGAAGAATTGTTAACGGAATTGTCCGATGACGAGGACTCGGGCAATGATGAGCCGCCGTTTAAGGACAAACAGGAGGATGATGAAACTGAAAACGATGCTGACATTATGGGCTTTGAAGATCTGGAGGATGCAGCTCCAGTTGGACAACCACAACAGCAACAGCAGCAGCAGGCAAACAATGAACCAGAGCACGAACCGGAACAGCAGCCGGCACAACAACAACAACAACAGCAGCAGCAGCAGCTGGCGCAGCAAGAGCAACAGTTGGACGCACAAATGTTGCCACCACCACGCCGTGGAACACCTGAGCGTGATTTTGAGCATGAGCGTGCGGTTAATCCATTTTTGTTGCCCATCAAGCGTCCACGTCCCGCTGCACCACTTGCTTTACCCCACTACATGCAGGAGCTGGCCGATGGACGAGCCCGTGCTCATGAATATAATGGTCAAGGCGCTGGTTGCAGTGATAAGAGCGTTACTAGCCTCGTACCCGTCGAGGTGATGCTAAAGATATTCGCATATTTGGATGACATGTCGCTGTGGATGGCCAGTGAGGTGTGCAAGCAATGGAATGAGATCATTGCCAAGAATACCGCACAAAGCATGTGGAAGACATACATAAAACAGCGCTGGCCGCTGTTCGAGAGCCTATCGGAGCAGCCCGACTGGTATAAGTTGTACGGTGCACTGATGTCGTCATGCTTCTGCCGCACCTGTCTCATCGAACTGGGCAGCCAATCGCCGCCAGCTGGCGAGCAAGGTAACGCGATACGCAACAACTTTTTGCGCGGCGAAGCGAATCTGTTGAACAGCTACGAACCGGAGGGCATTTCAGCCATTCCATTGGATCGCCTAAACAATTACTGGCAGGCAACGATACTTGGACCACCCGGCAGTCCCTACGAGGGTGGCAAATTCTTTCTATTTATATACTTTCCGGAACGTTATCCTATGGCACCGCCAACGGTGCGTTTCTTAACCAAAATACTGCATCCAAATGTGTCGAGACACGGCGATGTTGGCATTGATATATTCCAGCAACAAAACTGGTCGTTGGCCCTAAACGTGGCCAAGGTGTTGCTCTCTGTACAGAGTCTACTAACAGATCCGTACACTGAGGTGTGCATGGAGCCGGAACTTGGCTATATATACGAGCATGAGCGTTCTCGCTTTGAGCAGCTTGTGCGGGCCTGGACATGGAAATACGCCATGCTCGAGCTGATGACGCCGCGTTAAAATTAATAACTCCCTTTTTAATAATTAGAGAGCCTTCTTTGTTGTCATACCCTGCGAGGGCCAACAGCAAATCGCATGAGTGCTTATCGGACTGAAAGTTGGAAAACATATAAGACACCCTCTATTTAGTTGTTTTTGTACATGAATATAACTACATATTACTATAAATTTATTTAGATTAATGCTGCCATTTGAACGCTCTGTTTATTTTGGCCTCTCGTCTCTCACAATATAGTCAAAATTATGCTTAATATATATATATATTTATATTGTTTCTAAAAGTTTAAAGAAACTGTTACATTTGATTCATAATTTTAATTTAAATACTAAGCTGCAGTTACAAGCACTTGATGTTTATTTCGTCCAGGAGACCTTGGGTATATCAAAGTGCTCGGTCAGTGTGTCCAAATGCTCATTGAATTTCTCCACACGTTGCTTGTGCGTCGTTTGTGCCTTGTCCATAATGCGCTTGTTCCGCATCTTCTCCTGCTGCTTCTTGCTGGCCAACTCCGCTTTTGTTAGCTTCCTTTCGTAGCCACTGGTCGATGCCGTTCCAGTTGCAGATTCGTTGAGTTGTTGTTCCGCATATGATTTTTGCAGCGCCTCCTTCTCTTTGTCCTTGCTCTTGTGCTTCTTCTTCTTTTTCTTCAGCTCGGAATCACTTTTCAGCTTTAGTTTGCCTTTGGCAACACATGCGTACGCATCAGACATTGTTTTTATAGCCAATATAAACAATTACTTATTACTTTGTTTTTCTTCACAAGCGAGGGCTGACAAACATATTTTAGCTGCCAGGGATAGAAAAGATGTAATGCTTTGATGTATTTATCGATATTTTTTCACTATCGATGCTTACAAAACTCTACTGCTTATCGTATTTATTTCAAAAGAACGACCGTTAACAAAGGTAAGATAGATGAAAAGAACGACCGTTAACGAAGGTAAGATAGAAGGACGCAAAAACTGTTTAGTTTAATACATGTGTACGTTTATGAACATAATACTTAATTTAAATAAACAACTTACGTACATATATTGTACACAAATTATTGTTCAAAATTTAACTAAGCTGCTTCCAATATTGATCTTCCAATTTCAATTTAAAAAAAATGTTCTAAATGTTGTCTTAGTTAGACTAATAAAATTGTGTTTCTATATAATTGCACTGCAACGTCGACAGAGCTTTCTCTCTTTGGGCCACCCACGCGTCCGTGGTCTGTGCGAAAAGCTCTCACGGTTACTGCAGATGTGGTTGTGCGTGGTTAGGCTTCGTGTACTTGTTAGCATTCAGTTGAATCCCAACGAGCGACGGAGCAACATCTCGTGTGTTGTGCACAAGCTCGAGGCGCGTTTGTAAATATTTTAAAAATTATTCATAAATAAAACTAAAACTCAACAATTAACCAAGGCATTTGTATTAAAAAAATAAAAACATATTTTTAACCGGTACTGAATGTTAGTGTTCGTCTGCAAAAAGTTGCCAAGATTCAATAAAAATAATTTTCAAAAAATTTTTAATTCAAAAATAATATAAGTTCAATTGTATCAAAAAATGAAGTAAAATAAAAAAAAAGAAAAACACAAAGTGCGAAGGTGAAAATTCAGCCCACTCTTTTTCCAGCAGTCTCTCAAAACTAACGGTTTAGACATTAGGTGGAAAAAGCTCGCTCACCTCGCATGCGTGTATATGTATATATATATGTGTGTGTGTGTGATTATATTTATGTGAATGTGTTTGTGTGTGGTGTGTGTTTGGCTTGAATGCTGTGCCAGCAAGTGCGTGTCTGTGTATGTGTGTTGGACTTTTTAGCATCCTGTAGCAAGTTCTTCAGTCAAGGATAACAGTCGTAAAAGTACAACAATGTAATGAAAATATCAGAAAATATTATCATCATCATCGTGAAGCGAAAGTATTACATTTTTATGTGCATGTTCCGCGCATCGCATATACAATTGTAAGTGCGTGTATGTTCCTCAAAGGGTCTGTTTTTCAACATTTCTGAATTACCTTCTTTTTATATTATTTTTATTAGCCTCTAAATTTGCCAGCTCACAAACTTTGATGTTCGTTTTTCTCAGTATTTTTTTTTTGGATCTATGCGAAAGTTGCCATCGAATTTGCATGTGTTTAATTTACGACTTCAATATCGTGGCAAGTAGGAGCTGTTACCAATTGTAAGGTCTAGCTGGAGTTAAACGAAAAGCTGCTCATAACACGTAACAGGTAACAGTTTCGATAGTTCTCTCTCTCTCTTTCTCTCTCTCTCTCTCTCTCTCTCTCTCTCTCTCTCTGTCTTTCTAACTCTCTCGTTCTCTCCATTAATGCTTGTGAGTGTCAAGAACATCAACAGCGATTTCAATGCTATAAAAATAATGTTAAGCTCGTATTAAAAACAAAAAGCTGTTGTTGAGATTTCTGTCTTAAAAAAAGGGACTTGAAAAACACTTAATAAAGACATTTTGTTATGAGAAGGATAAAGTTATCCCAAGTCAGTCGAACGGCTATTAAACAGAGCTGTTTCAAAAACGCTTTTAAGGTCCTTTAAGAAAATTAATTCAAAATTTTTCTAGGACCATACAAAATTTGAATTAAACACAAGTACTGCTTAAAAGAGATAAAAACTTTATGGTACTTGAATTGTTTATAGTTTCTCTTGATGGGATATGGATACTTTATTGCCATATTGATTTTCAGTTCTGTTAAGTCTGCTAATGATTTAGCCTCTACTTAATTGTCCATTAGGCCAAATTCATGCTGCTTGCAAATATCTTAGCCACTTAGTCCATGAGTTTATTCAGGCCAACTGTGAATACCTTTCTTCTACTTTATTTTTTATACCCGTTAATTAAAAAATATGAAAAAAGGTATAATGTGTTCGGTGGAATGATTGTAACAGGAAGATGGAGGCATCTTCGATCCCATAAGGTTTATATATTCTTGATCAGCATCAGCATATATTAAAATATGTAACGCGAATCCTATAGTCGGGATCTCGACTTTAGCTTTTCACACTTGTTTATTTTTTTCAAAATGAGTTGAAAACCTTTTGATGATTTTTGGCAAAAGTTAGTGGCAAAGTGGACACAAAACTTTTTCATTACCAACTCGCATAACAAGTCGACCTTAAAATTCTATCAGTATGCAAAATCGATTTGTTCATTTCAGTTTCTCAGTCCCAATTCCAGTCCCAATCGGATTGCCAGTCAGAGGATGTGTCAGCTGAATTTTGAATTATTCAAAGGATGTTGATAAATAAATTATTCAACACTCGCACACACAAGCATTTAAAATTCCAAAAATTGTTATAAAAGGTCTGCGGTTGCAGTGGCAACTTTATGCGTTATTGAAATGCCATTAGCGCATTTCTTTGACAGTGGCTGCAACACACGCGGCGTATGCGCAATCTGCTATACGCTTGATGGGCTGAATTTCCTGCAGTTTTCTGTTATTGTTTGAGCACAAATATTAAGCGTAATGTGTGCACTGTATAACAAATATTTGGACGTGCAACAGACCATGCTACACTTATCCACACACACATGTTTATGGATTGAAAAATAACAATGAAAAGTAATCACAGCTATTGTAAATAATTGCAGTGCGATTGAAGTGAAAGTTCAGTTCGGTTCGGTGCAGCTCAGTTTAGTTTGACTTAATTGAAAAGTGAAAAGAAAAAAAAATAACGAAAAGCAAAGTAAAGCTTATGTACCTGTTTCTTCACCAAGTGGATGCTAATCAACATTTTCAACAGCTTCTGGGCCAGCCGTAATTGAAAACAACAATAGCCTTTCCTACACATCCCATCTGTGAATCATTTGGCGCAGCAGTATCTAGTTGGTGGATCTGTATGAAGGTGAGTCGTCTTTTTCTTTTTATGTAGCTGGATTGATTAACGGCTCTTTAAATAACATTAAAAAAAATACGAATAAGCAAATGAAACCGCATTAAAATATTGTGTGCATAATTAAGAATGGAAATAAATTTAATCACACACCAATAAATGTTTAATTCAGCGAAAATATTCATTATTATTTTCTTTGCCCTCGTTAAGTGCTTTTTATAGCAAACTCTCAAGCTGAGTATATTTACTTACTTATATGTGAAGTACCATCTATTACCATGCCACATATATCTAGAAATGTTGAACAAAATATTCTGAATGAAAACAAGTTTTATTAGTTTTACAGCAGGCAGAAAAACAAAAATAATAGAAAAGTGAGCAACAAAAATTTTGGAAATAATTTCGGTAATGTGGAAGTGTTATTGTAGAATGAAAAAACAAAAAGCGAATAATTGTAAACAAATTTTTGATAGTAAGTAAAAATACTAATAAATATTTGCTTTCATATTAAGGGGTATACACAATTATACAACTTTGCTTAAGGTAATATATATTCGTGAATACGTTGTGCATTTGTATTGGCATTCAATCGTTTCGAATATTCAGTTCGCTACTGCGTGCTATTTATTATGAATCAATAATCCAAATTAAAAGAAAAATTTTAATGGATTGTATTTATAATTAGATTTTTCGTTATACTGCACAATTGATGAAGAATTTGCAATATGTATTTTGTTGTTTTACAACAACAATGAAAACATATAAAATCTCGTGTGCGTGTTCATGAAAATGTCAATAAATTTTTTGATTTGTGGCAATTTGAAATTAATAGGCATCTCGAGCAAAAATTGTCATTAGTCAGCAGGGGCGTGGCACATAATGGGCGTGTAATGGTCATGAATTGGGTATAATTAGCCCAACAACTAAATAACCGGTCATTAGAGTAAACTATCTATTGACTAATTGCACACACTGTTGCCTACTTCTGTGCGCAGTAGAAGACAATTTGTATCAACGTTGGCTAATAGAAATGATTTATTAATAGCCAAAAGCTCTGAGAGCTATATTTGGATACCTTGTGTTTAGGCTGTGCAGAAATAATCGATTTTATATGCATTTAAATTCTACAAAAACTACTTAAGCCCTTAGATACCCCCTTATTTCCATACCTAATTTCCAAAAACTGACAATGTCAGGTTCTGGTAATTTTGTTTACATATGTATACGTTGAAAGAAACACAGTCGCACAAGAAAAACGCACACACATACACCGAAGCAAAGAATAAGAAGAACAGGAAAACTCATTTTTTACGACTGTTGTCACTACTTTAGTGTATGCCGAGTAGGACCTCAAACCAAAGGCAAGAAGAAAAGAAGAAAATTGGAGAGCAATGTGAAAAGTGAAACTTTTGTGAGATATGAGTAAGAGATAAAACATATCAATAATTTTGTTAAGTGTGTAAAAAATTGGAGAATTTATTATTAATGAATTATTTACATAGTTACAAATTAACTTTGAACTTACATAATTGTTTTTATATTTGAAAATGGAATTTAAAATCAAGAGATGTAGAAAGAGCTCTATCTTCTAACTTGATCGATAGTACCACGTTATCGAATATATAATCGTCGGATCGAAAACAAATCATTTTAGCTAGGAATGCCAATCAGTCAAAAAGTAACTTTGTAAGAACTTTACATTTAACTAGCAAAGTGAACTTTTTCAGGCATGAACTGCTGATAAATTATCGAGAACATAGTCTTATTGAAAGCAAAATATAAAACAAGACCACCCCATATGTGAGTTTTCTTAGATGTGATGGAGATGCATAATGAACTGTTTTTCACCATGTTGAAAATGTTATCGATTGTATAGTACAACAACTTTCGAGGGACTACCCCAAGTGTCAGCTGGCTCGTTCTGAAGGTAACTTTTGTAACGAGCTCACTGCCGAGCTATAAAGAGAACTGCTCTCAGGCATGAAATGAAGCATCTCGTGGGTGCGACTGTTAAAGAAAAGTGCTGCAAGGATTTCCATTTGACTGTGTGCGTGCGTATCTGTGTGAATTGCGGCAGAGTGTGGCGACCATTTTTTTTATTCTTTCGTTTTGTGTACTTCTTTATTTTTGGCACTGCTGGGCACAGACAACGCGTGAAAAATAATGAATAAGTTATGTGTTTGTGTGTATTTGTAGCACAGTTAAAGGTTTTATTTTACAGTGTATATACACTATTTTGTTTGTTGCATATTTTAAGGCGCTTCCTTTGCACCTTTTACATATTATATATTTATTTTTGTCTGTCTGTGTTGAGTGTGGCGGGCAAATCTGAATTTGAGTTGTGTATATTTTTTCCTTTCTGTCTTTTAAATCAGTATTTTTTTTTTTTTGGTTTATAATATTATTTTCAGCGCGTGCCTTGGCAAAGTTTCATTTTAGTTTATGTACCAACTCGTGCTCGAATTTGTAGCCTGACCAACAACCAACATTACCTTCACCTTTTCGACGCACATGCACACACACACACACACACACACACACACTGACTGGCACGAGAGGTCACCAGAAAGCAGTTGCCTGCCTGCCAATTTATAAATGTTGAATATGTGTGCATATAAACTCATGTACACACACACACACACAGACACACACACACACACACACACATAAAGAGAGGCTTAAACTTTGCGGCGTACTAAAATTGTAATATTCACTTTTTATGCTGAGGCTGGCATTTTTTCTCGCATTGCGGTCTTTTACATTTTCGTTTTGTATACAACTTGTATTTCTTCTATTTTTTTTGGTAACTTTGCAGTTACTTTTCATGGTTGAGGCTCGACAAAGTAACTAAAAAGTATTATATCCACATTCAAATATCGTGCTGATGCTGGTATGGTAATGCACCTGTCACGAGTAATAGCGATGCTAATGCTAACGCTAATGTTAATTCTAATGCTAATGCTAATTCTAATGCTAATGCTAGTGCTAATGCTAATGCTAATGCTAATGCTAATGCTAGTGCTAGTGCTAGTGCTAATGCTAATGCTAATGCTAATTCTAATGCTAATGTTAATGATAATGCTAATGCAAATGCTAATGCTAATGCTAATGCTAATGCTAATGCTTATGATATTGCTAATGCTAATGCTAATGCGTGATACTTATGCTAATTATATATTATATTTCTTTTGCGCATAATACAATTAATATTAATTGAAAAGTAAAATGTTCAAATGTATTTCTAGAATTTTTGATCAATTTTAAATTTTTTAATTTAATGCGTATATATGTTAATTTTGTTAGATTCGACTTAAAGCCTTAAAAACATATTGTTTCTTCTCACTGTGCATTATATTGCAAAATCTATTAAACAAACAAGTTTGAGCAATTAATTTGAATATAAGCAATAATTTAATGGCATGTTAAATTGATAAGCAAGCTGCTTAGTGAAGTCATCAAACCAATCAAGTTGGAGGAGAGCGTTTGAGAGATAAATTGTTAATAGCTACGACAAAACATATCGGGTATAAATTGGCAGCGTCAGTCGAAATATGAACCACACCTATTCGAACTGTCAAGATGAAGGCTACTGTTTCTGTTATCTGCTTGCTGTCTCTTGTGCTTATCAGCAGTGATGTCTATGGGGCAGTTTATAGTGGAATATATAAGAGTGATGGTACGTTAAATAAATCATCAGCTAGATTTATTTGTATCTAGTAATTTTTATGGTTTAAAGATCATCCGGGAAAATGTGTGCTTGATGCCGATACAATCTTGAATGAGGGCCAAGTTATAACACGTAATTGCGAACGTGTCTCTTGTGGCTCTGAAGGATTTGTATCATTTGCCGGGTGAATATATCTATAGACTAACGTAACTACAAAAGTATATATATTAATTCATTAAAATATATTTGTAGCTGTGGTGTAAGAGGTGAACCACAAAAGCCCTGCACTCTGGGAGAAATTAAGTATCCTAAAGCGGATAATCCCAAATGTTGCATCAATGTGTTGCATTGTCCAGATGGAGATAGTGAAGTTTAAGTTTTTTTTAATAAATAAAAAAATTAAAAAAATAATATTTTGCCTAAACCAAGCGATTGTTAAATATATTCAGCGTTGTGTCTTTAACATTTGTAATCGATATTTTACACTAAGAAATGAATAAAAACAAGATCAAGGTTTGACTTTGACTTTGGCGTTTGCGTAATATGTATATATTTTACAACTTTATTTGTAATTATTTTTCTCAACAAGGTCAAGTATTTATACTTCATATTAGAAGTTGATTATCTTCGTTATATCTGAATATACTGCCTTTTATAATTAATTTTGTATTTGCTTGGATTATTTGCTTTATTACTTTACAAACATAGATACAATAAATCAAACCAAACTGTTTGATCTAAGTATTCACATGTAATTAAACGTGTGGTTTCTATTTGCCAGTTCATTAAAGCAAGCGAAGGCTGTCTCTAGATAATTTATGTACATAAGTAAGCCATAAAAGCAGTACTTAATAAATGCACTGTGGTTGTACTCACAAACACATGCAGTAGGTAAACGGATAAAGGTAATCGGTATATGTACATATATAATCAAATATCTCATAAATAGAACGACACCAGGTTCAATTAGTTTCAGTTAAATGCACTCAACACGGTCGCCAAATCAATTTGAATTTGTGGCTTAAGTTAGAATTCTGTGTGTGTATGTGTATGAATTGCTTATGAATGTGCTAGAGATGAGTCAAAGTTTCGATAGGTCAAATTAAATTAATTGTGAGGTTGAAAATTTAAGACTTTTTTTTAGTAATTGTAAGGGTATTTTGTATACATTTATTTTTAATTACTTTTTAATTACACTCGACTTAAGTTGTAAAAAAACCTGAAGTACAAGGCGATTAAATTATAATGATAAATTGTGTCACGTGTAACAAATATTCACTTACCATTACAAACATTTCTCATCTCTAAGCTTTCTTTAATGTCGAACAGTGGCGTCGCTAAGGGGGTTATGCAATTCATTTTTCAAATCCCATAGAGTAAAATTCTGATTTTGGCATTGATTTCGATTGACCTTTGATCAAATTTGTTGGGCCTTAACTGAAGTAATTGCAACATTCAAATTCAAATGGTAAATAAAATAAGGTCAAACTGCAGTTGAAATAAAATGGCCTTAAAATGCGTTTGCAAGGTCGAAACGTTTAACGCAGTCTAAGCTTTATTTAGCCAACCAACCACCACACACACATCACACACACAGAGACAGATAAACACAATATGCACAGAGTGGGGCAATTAGTGCTGTGGGTGTGGTTTCAGTTTCAGTTTCAGCATGGCTGCCCTTTATCTTTCCGTCTCCGTGTTGTTGTTGCGGTTGTTGTTGTCACAGTTTTACGCTTAATGTTGTTGATGGGTTTTGGGTCCCAAACGGGCAGATTGGGCGGAGAGTGGGCGGGGTCCTGGCCTACTGGCTCCTGGCAGAAAAATCGACAGTCATAACGCTATTTAGGCAAGCGTTTCAAACAAAAGCGCTCAATAAATTTAATGCCAAAAGTATGTTACGGAAATAGCCAAACAAACAAAATTCGGGTCATCGGGCAAAAGCTGAAAAGCTCGTAAAAAATAATAAACAAACGAAAGTTGACCACGTCATACCAAAAAAAAATGAATATAGTAGAGTCTACCAGACCAGAGGTCATAAACAAAATAGCCCATAATACTTGCGACTGGTAATAAGTATTTATATGGAGGAGTAGATATACGTTCTTTTGGGTTCATAAAATAGAAGACATAAGTGAGATATTATAGACATATCAAATATGTTCTTATGACTTCGTCGCACTCTATTGAACTCGTTAGTAAACAGTCATTTAACTTCCATGGTCACATTATATTTGCTTAACTAGACTAATATATGTTTTGCAATTTTATTAGGTATACGAAAACTAAGTTAATCAACACTAAATTATTAAAAATTTGTAGTCTTTTTTCATATGTATTTTAAAAAACAAACCTTTATTTCTGAGTAAATCGACCGTGAATTATTTAGGGAATACTGGGTTCATCATGGTCACTGTAATTGAGTTTCACTGTTTTAAATATATGCATTAATACTTGAATATAGGCAATAAAACAGAAATTCTGTTTCTTAATATATATAACTGTCGCATATTTGTGATTTTATTTATCATCAATTTTAATTTGTTATTATTTTTTGTCATTGACTTATGTAACTTTATTATCATTTTTTTAAATTAATAATAACAAACGATGAGATAAATTTTATTCTTTTTTCTTTCCTAAATTTGTAGATCCTCTATCGTCTCAGTTTGTGGTAGCTCTCGTGTATGCCCGCATATATGTTTGCGGGGACAGCAAATAGGATAATCAGCATGGGGAAATTTTGGCTCACCCAATTTGCAATAACGAAGTGGCAACTCCAATTCACATCTAAATTAAATTAGCATATATAATTTAATGAATAGCACTTGAGTCTCTTTAAAATTCTATATTTACTTTTGTATCTTTGCAAAGCCGTTCTCTCCGCAAAAGATGCGAGCACATTCCATATTTGGATGTTTGACAGTCTCCCCCGCATTAAGTATGAGATTCGGATTAATTACACATTTGCCTGGATGTGCTGGATCACTAAATATGCCACTCACATCCTCCGCCTCAGTATAGGGTAAAATTAGTGCCAACAGCAATAATAAAAAAATCCGTTCACAAATAAATTCATCTCGTTGCGTTGCGTTTACAAACTTGACTATTTTAGATTTGAGTTAATGAACACTACAGATTTCCTGACTTTGTAGGTCAAATATTTTAGCTGATAGCGATTATACTCAATTTAAATTGAATAAGACAAATTTGTTGTTTCTAATTGAACTTATGAAGAGTTTATTTTTGAGTACAATCTTTATGTTGATTATAAATTTGTTTTTGAGATTGTAGGTCATATATGTTAGCTGATAGAGACTAATCTCAGTTTTTGTCAATTCTATGTGCCTCTAACTATGGCTTTATTTTCATAATTTTTATCAACAATTCTATATTCTATTTATATATAGAGGTGAATTGCCTGAAGGGCGTGATCTATTTCTTTTATTTGGGGCAAGTTACATGACGTTCACAACAATCTGGATAATCGGCATTGGGGTACTTCGGTTCACCTATTTTACAATTAGGTGGATAATCCGTAGCAAAGCACCTGTTGAACAAAATAAAAAAAATACAATAAAAATTAGCTCAACGTAAACTCCCATACCCTGTAGATTACGTACGAGCTTATGGTGGCATGACTGTTCTCTCCGCACATGATGCCAGCACAATCCGTGCCTGGGTATCTAGCAGATTGTCCAGGATTCAATATAAGATTCGGTTTGACCACACATTTGCCTGGATGCGCTGGGTCCTGGAAAATACCCTGTGCCAAGCCTGCCTCAGAATGTGGCAAAAGCAGAGCTGCAAGCAGCAGCAATATTCCGTTCATGAATAGATTCATCTTATCGCGTAGCACTCAAAACTAAGACTGACTCACACTCAGTTTCGGACAGATCTTATATAATACGATGATTGCAAATTTCTGGTTATTTCCAGTCAAAACTGGCGGCATATCATAACTGCTACTGAAAAACATAATACATATTAATTAGAAATTTTATCAAAACCTAATGGATCAAATACCTGTTTTTTTAATTTAATAGGTAACTCGTAAACTACGCAAGATATTTTGTTTTTTTTTTTGCGGTTTTTTATATAGTGTTTTGGGCACCCTCAGAAAAAAATTTGGACAAAATTTGGGCGTGTTACCAACCTCGCCCATTATTTCTTTTTAATCTTTATGGTAACAATTCAGTAGGAACTAGTCGGACGGAGCTACAGTCGAGCATTCTCGACTGTCGGAGACCCCGTACTAAGAATTATAATTGCAAAAAAAAATGTGTATTATTACCACTTTTAATGCACAGAAAACAGCTGATTTATTTCGGGCGAATGGCAAATGCATTGACAGTTGTACATTTGGTCGTGAAAAGACAAAAATAAGGCACATTCAAATGTGACCAAATGAGCCAAGTGTGAGTGGTCCTGGATATAGGCTATTACTGGATTGTAAATTAAAGACTATATAACGTGGATAAATCATGCACTTGACCAGTCTGACAATTTGTTGGATAATTTGTTGAACTTAACCTTCGGAAAGCATTCATTGACATCACTTGCTAATTATACAAATTTTTAATAAGACACGCAGAAACAAAAACAAAATACGAGTAGCAATCCATAACAAAAACCCGAACTGTTAATATCCATTGCAAACTTAATATTTTTAAAGTGATTTTTCTTACTTTTTATATATATTAAAATGCACTGCAAGCTTTCAATTTAAAAAAGCACATTTCCTTCGGCTGCAATAGCTGACTTTAACCGCTGTTTTTTTTAGCATTGGACTGTTATGTCAACATTTTTAGTATGAAACATAAAGTTAGGTATATTTATGTGATTCATTAATACTTGTAAAAAGTGAACTAACGCTAATAGAACGAGTTATCTAATCTATAGTGCAAAAGTTCAGCACGTGAACTTTAATAATTGGTTGATTTTTCTTAATTTGGAATATTTAATTATTTATTTTTATAATGTATTTCAATATTTTTTCATCACTTCACATTGTCATATAATTTGTTTTGCTTTTGCTTGATGAATTTTTCTACCCTGTGCTCATGAACTGATCATAGGGAGCTGCCCTGTTTGAGAGCTCCTTGTCTTTTGTTCATTAGTTGCAAACTATATCACGTTCACAACATTTTGGATAATCGGCATTAGGGTACTTCGGTTGAGACATTCTACAACCAGGTGGTGCAGCCTCAACTCCACACCTGTTAAATGAAACCACATTACAAATATGCTCAACATAAATTTCTATACCCTGTAGATTACTAACGTGCTTATGGTGGCATAACTGTTCTGTTCGCACATGATGCGAGCACAATCCATGTCTGGGTATCTGGCAGATTGTCCAGGATTTAATATAAGATTCGGTTTGACCACACATTTGCCTGGATGCGCTGGGTCCTTGAAGACGCCTCGTGCCAGGGCTGCCTCAGAATGTGGCAAAAGCAGAGCTGCAAGCAGCAGCAATATTCCGTTCATGAATAGATTCATCTTATCGCGTAGCACTCAAAACTAAGACTGATTCACACTCAGTTTCGAACAGATGGCTGTCGTTGCTTTCAGCCAACTGGGGGCAAGGGTCAAAGAATTGTTAGATAGAGCTTGTTGTGAGTGTTATAAAACGCGCAGCTAGAGGAATACAAACATTGAAAATGTTAGAAAGGTTAATGAGTTAATCTGTGTGTCAAGTAAACACAATTGATTAATTGAATTAGTAAATTCTAAAGCTTTAAAAAAAATATTTTCAAGTTGCTTAATAATTTTTTACCCAATTTCGATAGGGGATAGATAGTTATGAATAGAAAAATATTTTGGTAAACTTTAAATTTTAATGTCAATCACATATAATTCGCCGATTGCAACATTTTGGGTATTCGGCGTCCCAATCAAAACTGGAGTAACGGCAATCATCTGGCGGCAGATCATGACTGCAACTGGAAATAAAATGGAACAGATTAATTAAAAATTTGAAATACAAATTTTTGTGAGCTTCACGTACGTTTGAAGCATGCCCCAGCCATCGCCTATGCACAAGATCGTAGTACAGGGTAGAGATTCCAGCTTGATGGATTCCCTCCATTTGAGCAGTACGAGCGAGGTGCCCATATCAATAACACAGCGATCGGGATAGGCTAAGAACTCAATAAATAAATATTATTATTTAAAGAATATAATCTTTATACTCACTGGTGTCTGCATAGTTATTTAGCGAATTTATAAGTTGAGCTCGACAAATGCCTATGAATGTTAGCAACATGAAGACAGCTTTCAAAACAAACATCTTGTATGGTATATATTTAGTAGAGTGTATGGATTTTTTTAAGCCGCCTACTTTTGTCGAATCTGAATTGGGTACAGATGACGTCTCTTTCACAGCAGTGCGGATAGGGTAACTCCACATTGGCATAGTCCCCAAAGCGACAAGACGCTTGCAAACCGCTGACAATTCCACAACTGCATTTTACAATTAATTAAATTAGATAAGTTTAAACAAAAATAAAGATAATAAATTTAAAGTATAAACTAAATTAGCTAGCTCGATAGCCAACTTAATTGTTATTACCTTTGGAATACAGTGGAACCATTGAAACCGCACACAATTTGCCGACACTCGTGTGTGGGATCTTTAATGCTCACTCCCTCATCAAGTATTAGATTGGTTGTAATGACACATTTCCCCGGATATTCTAGTCGACAATTTGATAGGAAATTACTTCGTTTAGTGTTCATATCACTTGTCTCTAATTACTTACTCTCATGACGAAATATACCCATCCATTCGGCAGTGTTTATGCCAAGTGTAAAATAGGCCAAAATAAATAGTACAATTTTCAAATACATTATTAAAATTTAAAAATATTTTTAAGAAAATTGAAATAATATTGTGTAAAATTTTTTTGTGACAGTTATTAATATACGTACTTAGATTAGGTATATTATTTCTCTTTAATGCGATTTTGAATATACAGCTACTTATTTTTATTTTTTTGGTTTCTATCTCGTCTTCTATATATATGTGCATATATACAATCTCCTTATTTTTCAAAGCTGCACAGCTCAGAAATTACTCAAAATAGATAGTTTTATTATCTATTCACATATATAAATTTATATTATTTAATTTTCATTTTGCGTTTTTTAAAGTACATGTAATTTGAAAACAATGGAAAAACTAATTTTACTTTATATTTTATCATTGCATTTCCAGTCGCGTTCACAACACTCGGGAAATGTGGCATTAATATTTATATAATCCGCTAGCGCACAGTCATCGGGAATTGTGGGAGAATTGCAACTGTAGGATATTTAAAGACTGTTAAATGGGATTAAAAAAAAAACAATCCTCGTCTTAGAGAAGTTTTTTCTACTTTTGTGTTCTCTATAACAAAGTTATACTGTAGCACATACGTAAAGATCAAAGCCCAACTATCACGACCACAATAGATGTTGGCACATTTTCCAGGATAACGCACAAGTTGATCGCTGTCGATGATCAAAGGACCCTTGTCCGTTTCCAAATAGCACTTATCAGGATGGCCTGTAAGAGGAAATTTAAGTTACGTCTCAAGTTAATCAAGCAAATAGGTCACAAACTCTTGTTCCTCAAAATAGCATGTTTGGTGTCGCCGTTAACTGAACAGTTAAGCAGAAAAATAGTAACAAGTATCAGAAGGTAAGCATTTAAATGCGGCATTATCGTTGTGTGTGCTTCAGGAAATTTTACTAAGAGATTTAATTTGCTTCAACTTATATGTGTATTTAAAGAGCCTACCTCGATATGAAGGGTGATTTATTTAAATCCAAACAATTTTTTAAATTAAAATAAAACATTTTAATTATAATTATAACATTTATATCTTTAAATCGTTCTTGTTGATGTATTTTAGTATTTTATAAAGAAGCAACTAAATGATTCACCCTGTCTATTTTAATTAAAGCATCGCCTGACACAGTTACAGATACAAATGCAGAAACAGTTGCAGTTGCGGTTACAGATACAGATACAACTAGCAGATATTTTTGCCTGCTGTATAAATTCATTGAATATGTTAATCCCGTTATATGTATATGTGTATGTATATGTGTGCATATGCCCATCTGTCGTTGTCGCTGTAGTTGCATAATTCGATTAAACAACGTTGTCGCCCCTACGCCGCCCCCTTAAGAGCAATGTAAATATTTGTATGTTTGTCTGTCGGATTTTGATTGCTGCTGTGTTTGGCACTCAGAACAAGCAGCAACATGTCCCCATCTTTCCCCCTTCTTTCAACTGTCTCCCCCAAAGCTGTCTGCAATTATTTAGCTACCCAACAAGTCAAATGAAGACAAATTAGTGGCTGTATAATTGATGCATTTTCCTCTTTTCCTCAACCCTTCTCTTTCACTACCTCTCCTAGGTGATTGTGTGTTTTATTTGTTTGTATTGTTGCTATTGAGTGTTTAGTTGTGTTGGGTCGTAGTAAATGTAAATCTATAGTCGATGTTCTTACTCCAGCTGCCAATATTGATATTTCCTGGACTACGTCCCCACTGCCTCTTCCTCTGCCTCTCCCTTTGCCGCCCCCTCTGCCTCTCCCTCTGCCTCTCCCTCTGCCTCTCCCTCTGCCTCTCTCTCTGACTCTCCCTCTGCCTCTTCCTCTGCCTCTCCCTCTGCCTCTTCCTCTGCCTCTTCCTCTGCCTCTCCCTTTGCCGCCCCCTCTGCCTCTCCCTCTGCCTCTCCCTCTGCCTCTCCCTCTGCCGCCATCTCTGCCTCTCCCTCTGCCTCTCCCTCTGCCTCTCCCTCTGCCGCCATCTCTGCCGCTCCCTCTGCCTCTCTCTCTCTCTCCCTCTGCCTCTGCCTCTCCCACTCCCTCTGCCTCTCTCTCTGTCTCTCCCTCTGCCGCTCCCTCTGCCTCTCCCTCTGCCTCTCCCTCTGCCTCTCCCTCTGCCTCTCCCTCTGCCTCTGCCTCTCCCTCTGCCGCTCCCTCTGCCTCTCCCTCTGCCTCTCCCTCTCCCACTTCATCTCCCACTCCCTCTCCCTCTGCCTCTCTCCCTCTGCCTCTCTCCCTCTGCCTCTCTCCCTCTGCCTCTCCCTCTGCCTCTCCCTCTGCCTCTCCCTCTGCCTCTCCCTCTGCCGCTCTCTCTGCCTCTGCCTCTCCCTCTGCCTCTCGCTCTGCCTCTCCCCTCCCCTGACTCTCCCTCTCCCCTTCTCTCCCTCCCTCTCCCTCTGCCTCTCTCCCTCTGCCTCTCCCTCTGCCTCTGCCTCTGCCGCTCCCTCTGCCTCTCTCCCTCTGCCTCTCCCTCTCCCTCTGTCTCTCCCTCTGCCTCTCCCTCTCTCTCTCCCTCTGCCTCTGCCTCTCCCACTCCCTCTGCCTCTCCCTCTGTCTCTCCCTCTGCCGCTCCCTCTGCCTCTCTCCCTCTGCCTCTCCCTCTGCCTCTCCCTCTGCCTCTCCCTCTGCCTCTCTCCCTCTGCCTCTCTCCCTCTGCCTCTCCCTCTGCCTCTCCCTCTGCCGCTCCCTCTGCCCCTCCCTCTGCCTCTCCCTCTACCTCTCCCTCTGCCGCTCCCTCTGCCCTCCTTCTGCCCTCTACACCTTCTTATACTCCTCGGGGCAATGGCTCTTAGCTTTCTTGATTACAGTTGGCCATACGGCCAATTAAGGGACGGCCTTCATTGTTTGCCAGCTGAAATTAATTGAATTGAGTGGCTTCAGCTGAAATTGAAATGTATGCAATTTCCCTTTGTCAAGAAGGTACACTGACATATGTGTTTGAGTGCTTGTTTTTCATCAGCAACAATTTTTTACTTCTAAACAAAAGAAAATTGTTCAGCTGTTAAAAAAATAAATGAAACTCAATGCTAAGACTAAGAAGTGCGCTGTAAAAGACGACAATATAAAAATAAGGGCATGTTTAAAAAAACGTTTGCTAAAATATGGGGTAAATTTTTATGGGAAAATGTCTTAATTAAATTTTTAATTTAGTCAAACCATTGACCTTGTAACTTTACAAGTATAAATTTTTGATCAGTTTGGCATGATTTTTTTTTTAAGAAAATGATACGTAATTAAAGTTTTTAATAACAAAATTTAAACGCCAAATAAATTTTGAGTAAAAATTTTAAATTTATTTATTGATTAAAAATCTGAATAATTAAATTAAGTTTGATATCGATATATTCAAAATCAGTTTAGATTTAATTAAATATAAATTGATTTAGGATGAATTAATTATAAATTGATTGGCATTAAAATTGGATGTATAAACAATGGCCAAAAAGCTAGCCATAAGTTAGAGGCGGCCAACAGAGATGCATAAATTTCAGCTGGATCGATACAGAAACAGATACAGCTATAGATAGCGATACATAGATATCTTTGTATATAAAGGGAATATTACTGTAGTATATTTGCATATATACGCAATCAACACGTAAACATAGCATAAATAACAAATTGGCAATCAAATAGAGAGAAAGAGGAGAAGTAGAGTGTGAGGATTAAGTGGTATAGTCCATGGGTCAACATAAACAGCGTAACGGTCACTGGCAACTTTTGTGTTTATTTCGAATGAAAATGTAGCGGGCGTTTCAGTTGGCCCCAAGGCGACCCAAAGATACGTGTATATATATATCTATGCACATACTTATGCTTACATACATATGTAGATATGTATACATATGTGAGAACTCACCTGGTCAAGCGTTTTGGCCAGCTCGGGGCGTATGTCTGGGCTCGGTGCGTTGTCTGCTTTCCATTTTTATGGTCGCACATAAAACACACATAATTATAATTTCAATGATATTAGAGTTCATATCAAAGTAAATGAGATATGTACAAACGAAATGCTTTATTTTTATTGCCATTTGTTCGCTGACCTCGCCTGAGGGCGACTGCCTCTGGACTTGGCATCTCTCTCTCTCTTTTAAATTTTTTATATTACCTTTTTTATGCTTAACATTATATATTCTTTGCATTTATTTTCTGTATGACGCCTCAGCTGAAGCTGCAGACAGCCAAAGACCAGCTTTATGTGTGTGTGAAAGCGTGGTTATGTCAATTTTTGTGTGTTTATGTATTTGTGGGTGCGTCGCGAGGTAAACTTATGCCTTGTTAAACGACAACTTTTTTATTTGAAAATTTATAAATTACTTTTCGAAAGTATTTTTTAATATTAAAATAAAATTATTAAAAAAAATATTAAAAATATTATTTATTTTTATTATTATATATAGCAAGACTACCGTTAAAACTTATAACCTAACTTAGATCTATTATTTAAAAATTGTTAAACAATTAACACGTAGTATGGTTGATATTTGCGTTTTAATTTGCACATAGAAAGTTATAAAAATGTGTCACCTTGCGTATACGCAATGTTGTAATAATACTTTCATTTGCATTTCGTGTTTTTTGCACACATCATTTACTTCTCTATGGTAAAATACATTATTGTGTGATTTTTGTGTATAGTATAAAAAATTCAACAACATTTCGCTTCTCTAAATATTTGATAGACCGGAAAATAAACGAAGCCAAACAACAACAGCGACAACACAATAAAGTGCAGTAAACAAAATTCTCACTGTGATTTTTATGCATAGGCAAGGCAGGGAAAGCATGAAAGGAATAGGAATATCCAATAAGAGAGCTACCCAACAACACAACCTCCATCTCTTTCTCACTATCTATCTCATTCTTTTGGCATTGTTTGCGCGCTTCTTCCGTTGTTTTCTAGTGCACTCAAAAGTAACAGCAACAACATTGAGCTACTGTGACCTTCAAATGCACAAATTGACTCAACTGTTATTGTTGCTGCGGTTGTTTATTGTTGTTCCCCTTGTTGTTGTTATTGTTGTTGTTATTGCTGGTCTAGCTTATGACAGCGCAACGCTGAGTTATTAAAATTTGTTTTTGGCAATGCATTTGGCTAAAATTGTGTGTAATCTACTCGCATTCTTTCTCTATTCCCATTTCTTTTCTTTTCCGTTTCTATTGTTGCTCTTTGTGCACAGAAAACGTTTCTGTTTTGTATCAGCTATTTAACAACAAAATAATGATTTAGAAACAATTACAGTTACTAGTATAAACAATTGCAAAAACGAACTTACCTCATGTCGAGTTCATTGCTTGCATGTGCTTACAATTGTTTCAGCGAAAAATGCCATTACTTATTTACAAATAACAATTTTAATAATTGAGATCGCGGCAGTAAAGAGTGCAACAATATGAGATACTCTTCATACTATTTAATTTTAATCTACTGATTATTTACTTAATAAAATACAACATATATTAATTTTTGTTTCTTACGCTTAATATCTTTTCAGGTAAGACTGATGCCATTAGCTACCTTAATCAAGCAGAAATATTT
Organism: Drosophila falleni; assembly: GCA_035045575.1. Taxonomy (NCBI): domain Eukaryota; kingdom Metazoa; phylum Arthropoda; class Insecta; order Diptera; family Drosophilidae; genus Drosophila; species Drosophila falleni. The sequence goes on along the minus strand of JAWNOV010000169.1, from coordinate 1,926,808 downwards.
TAGACATAATCTATACTAAGTAAGTAATTTATTTAGCTCTATGAAATATGTTATTTGCATATATTTTTTTAAACCAGATTTGAAGTTTTCATTCCATTGTAGACAATGGATTGTGCTTGTCTAATTGGCTTAACTTTGCTCGTATTTATTGTAATTAATATTTAATATTTTGTACATTTAAAATGCTGTAAGCATAAGCTTATTGTTGTTAGACTATAAACCCAAAAAAAAATCTGTATTAACCATTTTCCACGCGCATTATCCTTGGCATTTAAAGGTGCTCACTGCAGATGAGCTGCTTCAGCTGCTTGTTGTTGTTTGTTGATGTTGCCGCTGTTGTTGTTGTTCCTCCCGATGTTGTTGGTTGCCACAAGACCGCGCTTGTTGAATTATTTAGAAGACAAGTGCGCAACCCGCAGCTTCTCGGCCCCCGCATTGTCGTTCAGGCGCTCAAACAACGTGCAAGGATAAAGGCAAGTAGAGATAAAAGTGTGGCATACTTTAGGGCGGCGACAGCGACGTAGACAGAGGCAGAGGTAGAGGTAGAGCAGAGCGGCGGCGGCTTGATTATGTCTCAAGTCACTCCACGTAGCCCAGCCACAAAAAAGAAATTAATTAATTTTTAAGCGTAATTAAATGCAAAGCAGCACTTGGGCTCAAGCCCAGCCAGTCAGACAAGGCTCGGCAAGGACCTTTCTCGCAGCTCGGTTTTGTTTGTTTGCGTCCGTGAAAAGCAAGGCAACGGCACAAGGACGCGGATGCGCGAAGGCGTACAACAAACCCAATCAAAAGCCCAAAAAAAAATAGTTTTCTTTAGCTCGCCGAAGATTTTATATCCTTGCAGAGTCCTAAATCTAACCTTCGACCGATCGCTCCTAAAACAGCTACCATAGTAGCTTTTCACTTTTCGTTGAAGTCTCTGACCTTACTAATACTAATAACTTGTTTTATAACATTATACTAGTTTAACATCCATACAAATACTAATAACAACACTAATCTTTATTGATCTGATTGAGTCTCTCTGAGTTTTCTCCAATCCTTGTAACAAATGTTGGATCAATTGTAATTATTGCATATTCCAGCTCTAATTCTAATTATAATTTTAATTTTTTCTTTACAGTTAATAATATATATTTATATTTAATTTTATTTTTATTTTTATTTAAATTTTTATACTTTGTTTCTTGCCAACTGCTTTTAGTCGCGCATAAATAAATAAAAATAAAACAAAAAAATTTTTTTCCTAAAAACAGACAGACAGTCCGACAACTTGTTAAGGCATATATATTTATTAATATAATTTTTAATATATTATCTCTGTCATGATGAAATTATAATTATCTTCTGCTAGGGTATTAAGATACACTGGCCATCAAATAACTTTGGGTACAAGCTCTGTCGGAGCAAGTGATTTCTTTCAAATGAATCTCTTTCGTATTTCTTGCTCCAAATTACAAATGTTCTCCCAAAAAAAGAATGGAAAAAAATATATAAAATTGTTATCCACTCAAGCGCTGGTAATGGGCTTTAACTTTGTCTTGAACTTTTGTTTTGTTTGCGTTTCGGTTTGGGTTCCAGCTTGAGTTGGGACTGCAAATGATTGGCAAAGGTTGAAATGCCCAAAAGGCGACGGCCAATATCGAAATCGAGTTGACAGTTATATGTGTATATGTGTGTTTCTGTTATTGACTTTTGAGTTCGGCATTGGCAATCAACACTCTAAGATCAAAACGAACACAGTACCAATTGTAATACGAATTCGAATACGAACACGAATACCAATCCCATTTCCATTTTCATTCCCATTTCGCATTTGGCATTCCCATTTCCAATTCTCACTCCCAGAATCAGTCAAAGCAACAACAAATAATGCTTCCTAAAATTCACATTCAATTTTTATGGCTCGTTTCGTTTGGCTGTCCGTTTGCTTTTCTGGTCAATTTCACTTTTATGCTTGCAGTCATCAGCTAAATGCTTTTACTTCTCTACATATACACAATCTATATAAGATACATCTATATAGTGCCTATATGTATATATATATGTATATATATATATATATGCATATGTTTATATATCTGGACAACATTTTACGTGTTGGTTATTTTTAGGCGCGTGTACACAAAACAATTACGTCGACAGCGACGTTGGCAGCATTACAACAACAACAACAACAACCACAACAACAACAACGTCGACGACGCGTCGCTTTAATTGCGCGCCGGCTCATGAATATTCAGCGGAAAATTCAGTTCCATTTGGTCGTGAAATCCAAATGATTGAGTTAAGCTGGAACAAATCGAATTTTAGGCCAAATCACGTGACAGATAAACTACTGTATCTTAAAGATTATAACAAACTCCTTTTTCAATGTAAAAGTCTGTAGATAAATCAATATAAGATAAGTTATCTAACACAACTTTTGAAAAAACGCTTCGATTAGCTCTGCACCAACATATTTATTATTAATTAATATGTGGAGATTAAATATCGAAAACAATGTAAAACAAGAATTAACTATGAATATAAGTTAATTAATTGTTTGATTACGGATCGATTATTTATCGATAACAGTTTTTGCACATGAGGTAGCACTTAAACGATAAGCTTTAGCTATCGGTTTATATTAATAAATTATCGATACCATAATCGATTGTATTTACGCTTTGCTTTTTAAATATATTATGCAAAAGCGATTGGTTAAGAGACTTGAAACTTTTCGTGTAAGAAACATAATCGATAGCTTATCGATGATTAAAAATTGACTACATCGATCAGGCAATGTCTCATTTAAAGTACATTTTCAGTCATTTCGTGTGTGTAAAAGTTTATTAATGGACATGCAAAATGCAACACAGTTTAATTACTTTTCTACCAATGTCATTCACTTTGAGTGGACATGTGTGTATCTGTCTGTGTGTCAGTTGCTGTTTTAAGTTAATTAATCAAAGCCGAGGCAATTTTTGCAAACATTGCGGTCACTTTGCATTTTTCCTGCAGCCGCCGTCGGTCATTTGATTTTGAGCTTTCTGTGAGTGTGTATGTGTGTGGTTGTGTGTAGGTGTGAGAAATGGGTGTGCGTTGGTTTGTGGTATGTATGGTCATTGTTGGCCTTGCTGACCCACAATTTGCTGTTTGACACGTCTCAAAATTCTGTGTAATTTTTCTTTAAAAAAAAATGAAAAAACAAGATCAGATATTTGTCTGGCAGGTGAATTGCTAAAATTTACACAATTATTTTTTGTACAGTTGCTCCTTCCTATCGATACGGATAATCGGGAGAATGTATAATTCAAACACAATTAGTCTTCGGGCGATTTGTAAACAATTTGTACATTGTTTTTTTCTCTAGTTTTAAACATTTTTTCTATTGGCCGCACATTTTTGGATACAATTTGTTGATATTTCTCGGCGTTGTCGTTGTTGTTGCTCGCTTTGTTTTTCTAGTTGTTGTTGCATGATTTTTTTCAATTCGCTTTTGTGTGTGCTCAAGGTAAAATGGCGCCGCATTTGCTCAATTGGCATTAGCAAGTTAATTTTCCAGGCACACACACAAACAAACACAAGCGAGCTGTGGCAAGTGGTAAGAGGAAGAAGGCTAGGGGGCAAGGGGGCAACGTTTGTCGGCTGATTGGCAGCGATTTTTTTGATGTTGCACACAGCTAATTGCCACTTGAATGCGGCCCCTGATTGTGTAGCTGATTTTCTGGGGTCAAGCAGCAACTAAGAGAGAAACAGCAAGAGTACAAGTAGATGCTGGCGAAGAAGAAGAGGTGAAAAGGTCTGCCAAAATGTTGACATGGACACCGAGGCATGCCTCACAAGTGTGTGAGCAATTCACACGCCGACAACAGGCAACAGCAGTAACAATGCCACACAATTGTCCTTGCAAGGACACACAGCTGCCACGTCAACGTCTTGGCTGCTGCTGTTGCTGCTGTTGCTGCTGCTGGAAAATATTGATCCAGTTTTTTAAAACGTTCAACTTGTCCAGGTGCGACGGTGCTTCACTTCTCTTCTCTGTCTACCCACTGTCCTCACTCATTGTCTGCATGTCCTTTGCTCAAATTTATGAATTGTGCTTGTGCTTGTTTGTTTGCTTGTTTGCTTGTTTGCTTACTTGTTTGTGTGTCGCCTGCGGCTGCGTCTTTGCAGCCAATCACGTTGCGTATACGCGATGTTTATTGATTGGGCTCGAATTGTGCTGCGCCTGCCACGCACTCCCAAGGACTTATGCAAAGCACAAACAAAATTTAAATGAAAAAAATTATACCCAACATTTTTATACTATCCAAATCCAATCTTAACTAAGGAACAGCCGTTATTTTCTTGTGGAAATGTTTATTCATGCTAAAAACTAAGCTACGTTTCTTGCCAGAGTTCGACTTGATTATGCTAGTGGCTTGACTAAATCTCAGCCAGAAATTTATTTGGCTTAACTTGGTTTTCCACACGTGCCAATAATAATAATGTTTAATTTGCATGCGAAAAGCAGACGTGGCAAACGTGGCGTATGCGCAATGTGCGCTCTGTGGTTTATGCTTGGCACAAACAGCAGTTATAAATGTTTAATGGACTCGCACTTCTCGTCACACAGAGCTTCATCAACATTTCTATTTGACTCCTTTTGTTTTTTTATGCTTTTCTCCTTCTCGTTTTGAAACTAAGACAGAACAGCAAAAATTTGAGAGCAACAGTTTTCGACGTTTCCATGTCAACGACAGGGACACAATTATACAAAATTTCCGTGCGGAAATGTAGCGCACCTTACTGCTACCCGATCATACCCCCCTCTACCCACCCCTCAACTCCCTTCTTCATTCGCTCTGTGCATTTAGCTGGCTGGCAAAAGTTCAATTTCGCATTCAATTTGCCATTTCGACAATGTTGCATGCACACAAAATTGCCGTCATGTCCCTTCCCACTCAGATAAAAAGGTATTCAAACAATTTGAATGTAGTACGAATACAAGTACGAGTATGTTTGTGAGTTTGAGTGCTCATACCGCTATGAATGTTACAGTGAGTCGTGTGTGTTTGCGCTTTTATCGCAAATGACTTTGACTTTGCCTCTGACTACGCTCGCGGCCAATATGTGTGTGTGTGTGTGTGCGATTTGTGTGTGCACACAAGAGTGTGTGGCAGTTATATAGACAGTTAAACGATAACACATACACACAGATACAAACATACATTCACGCTTTGGCTGCAGCGACAAATGTGCGATGGCAAAGGCAACGTGTCGAGCATAAATAATGTTTATTTTTCCTCATTTTTTGTTGCATGTATAACATGGGTAAAAGGGACACACACTGCCCCTTCTACTACTCTTCCTTTAAGCAAATCAAAATTGGAAAAATAAAAAAAAACACAATTGCACAGTAGCTAATTTTTATTCTATGATTAAATCAGTAGACTTATGAATAATAATTATTATAAAAAATAAAGATTTATTACCAAAGCTTTAAGAAAAATTATAAATTATAATCATTAAATATTTTTTATTTAATAAAAACGTACAAATAAATTAAAAAATCATTTTTTACAAACATAAATTTTTTATCATTTAACATTTTTCAAAAATAAGTTTTATTACTTTTAATAACTAATTATAGTTTATTTATTTTTTGACTGTTTCTTTTTTTACTTTTTAAGTTCGTTAACGTTTGAACAACTTTTAGTTTAATAAACGTAAGGAAATACTGGACTCAACACATACCAAACTCTAAACTAACTAATCAAAAATCATGACATTAGTTCAAGATGTGAAATTGCGGTAAGATATATATATGGTTATGGTTATGGTTATAAAGTAATTAGTTCTGTATAACGTAATTAATTCGTTCTGCTTGTACTCGAATTGGGTATAAATTGACTGTGACACTAAACAATTCAAACTGTATATAGGTATATTAAACTTCTGATGATTTTCATAAAGTTAAGATATGATATGATTATTATGACAATTTGTATGATCAATTCAGTAATAAATTAAATAAATTATAAAATATGAATGCTTGAATTTACTTCAGACATATGATTAAACATATACAAACTTTCACCAAAATTTAACTTCAGTATTTGCAATATGCAACCACTGTGCAATTGCCAACAACTTTAAGTACAATGCCAATGTCAAAGCTCAAAAATAGCTCTGAGCTGTTGTCCCTTATTTGTTGTTTTTACCATATTATTGAGCCGCATTCAATTTTGTTAAAATTTTCACAAGCTGCCGCCGTCTGAAACAAAAACTCGATAAAGAAAGAAACGCGAGGAGGCAGATTGAAATGTTGCCTGAGGCAATTCCTGAATTTCTGATACAAAAATTGTTCAGTTATTACGTGCAATTTTGTTGTTGTCGTTTTTCAGGTTTCATTTCATTTCTCGAATTGTTGTTGGCATTTTAAGGGCGGAGAAAGACAAACTGCAGCCTCCCAAATTATCTGTGCCACGTACAATGACCGGATGTGTGCATGGCATACATGCAACTGTCGGACGGACAATCGGACGAGCGAAGTTGAAATCGAACATGAAAATGTATTCAAAATGACCGAGGGCGTTCCAGATGCCAGCAATCGATTTTAAAAGCGACAGTTAAATAATTAATATCGAAATTTAATTGACGTCTGTGCGAGCAGCTTAAAAGCAGCTGATTTTCAAAATGCATATTAAATGGGCTACAAGAAAGTTTAAAATAAAAATGTAACCCAGGTGCATACACACACACACACATAGATAGACAGAGTCTATTTGGAAAGACATCACTCATACGCCACGTACAGCAGATGCTATATACGGTTTAGCCTGTCTGCGGAAAAAAGTGCTTCGCTCTGACAACACGACGTATTTTTAATTAAAATATGTTAATGCAGTTGTGAGAAGTGTTCACACATACACACGCCCATGTATTTTGCGGCTTAAACTCGAGGAACAACGCAAAAGTTTTTCATTTTTAAGGTCGGGTTAAAACAACTTTAGTATGAGCTTATAAATATGTATATACACGTACAAACATGATGCTCATATGACAGCAACTGAATTGACATGATATAAACAATTTGAATAACGAAAAAGTAGTAAAATTTAATAGTTGTAACAAAAATAAAATTCGGTTTTGTAATTCAGAGTAACTGGGTTTTTCTGCAGTACTTTAATAAATATAAAAGCTATATAAAAATAAAATATAATGTACAAGTTAATTAGTTGGGAAATTAAAGTTCGATAAAGTAAAAAAAATATTACAATTTGAAGTTTCCGAGTAACTTATACACAGAGTCGTACACTTTTCATATTCCACACACAAAAGCACAGTAAATTAAAAAATTGAATCGCAAAAAATTATTACCCAGTGTTATTACATATAATACATTTTAATTTTCACATTACTTTAAGTTTAGTTTACATTTTACACATTTAACGATAAATTGGCCACAGAGAATTATATTAGTTAGGGTTTTAAAGTCTTTAGTTCTGTACAATGTTACAAAGTCGTTCTTTTTGTACCTGACTTGAGTACAAATTGACTGCTGCACTGTATTTGTAAACCAAAACTTTTCGAACTGTCAAGATGAGGGTTACTTTTTCTGTGATCTATCTGTTGGTTCTTGTGCTGAGCTCCAATGGGGTCTATAGCTATATGTCAATAGGAAATTACTCAAATCCTGGTATGTAAAATAAATTATTAGAAAAATCTTTCCAGAGTAATCGAACGATGTGTATTAAAGCATATCCGGGAAAGTGTGTGTACAATGCCGATACAATCTTAGATGAGGGCCAAGCTATAACGCTTAAATTAAAGTGTGAACAGATTTCTTGTGGTCGTGAAGGATGGGTAACAAGGTTTGGGTAAGAGTATATTAATATATATTTTTATTTGTATTTATCAATATACTCTCAATTACATATATAGCTGTGGTACTAAATCAGTGAGTGGGGGAGGATGTCGATTTGGTGAAAGGAAGTATCCTGATGCTGAATATCCTAAATGTTGCATCAATGTGGTACACTGCACCGATCCCAAAAATGATTCCGAAATGTAATTGATCAATTTTATATTTATATTTTTAAAAATTGAAACAAAATTTTCCAAAAGTTTTGCCTTATGCAGCACATTAACTTCTGTTTAGAATAAACTGAAATGAAAAAAATAAAATAACGACAGAGGCACATTGGGAGACAATAAAAAATTGCACGCCGAAAAATGTTAACACGAGATTATTTCTAACTAATCATAACAAAAAAAATTATTACTCAAGGTTTATAATCTAAATTTTTCTATATATTAACTTATATATTAATTGAAGTTTAACTACCCAAGTAGAAATATTTAAGTTAATGAGAAGAGCCAAATATATGCAGGTCTAAACACGTACAATACTAAACATACGAATGCATACGTGTAATTTGACCATACAGAATGATATTAGTTCAAGACGTGAAATTATATTTTATTTTACTTGAAGAATGTGACGCGTCTCCCTTTAATTTAAGATGTTAAAAGCCATTTTAAATTTATTTATTTTTGGTTGGCTTTTGATTGGAATCCTGAATTAAATAATTTTTTCTCATAATCAATTATCTTATCTTTAATAACTTATGTTATAAAACTATGAAAATATTAAAATTTCCATTTAAGTTGTATTTACATATATTAAATATATATATATACAATACATAATACCAAGTTTGAATCTTAAATCGCTATTCTCACACATTACAACATAAATACATATCACATAATTCGATGCAGCAAATAATCGAGTGCTGAAATTGAGAACTTGAGATAAATACTGCCTTGAGACCTGGCAATGGATATCCTGATCACGCTCCATTTGAGGTTTTTCTAGGCGAATCAATTTAATGAAAATTAACTATGGAGAATGATATTAGTTAGGGTTATAAAGTTTTTAGTTCTGTATGTTACAAAGTCATTCTTTTTGTATCTGACTTGAGTATAAATTGACTGTCACACTATATTTTTAAACCAAAACTCTTCGAACTGTCAAGATGAGGGCTACTTTTTCTGTGATCTATCTGTTGGTTATTGTGCTGAGCTTCAATAGGATCAATGGCTTTGTGTTGCAAGGAAATTCCTCGAATCCTGGTATGTAGAATATCATATCATTTACCAGATGTTCGAAAAGTAATCGATGTGTTTTCATTAAAGCGGGTTCGGGAAAATGTGTGTACGATGGTACAATCTTTGATGAGGGACAAACAATTATGATTAAATCACCATGTGCAAGGGTCACTTGTAACTCTTACAGATCGTTTTCCATGATAGGGTGAGAGTATATTAAGTATATATTTTTATTTGTATTTAACAATATACTCTTATTTACATATATAGCTGTTCTTCTAAACTTGTAAATAAGGGATGTTTTTCTGTTGGATTGAAATATCCTGATGCTAAATATCCTCAATGTTGCGTCAATGTAATACGCTGCCCCGATTCCAACAAAGACGAGTATTATTAGTTTTGTATTTATATTTTTAAAAATTGCAACCAATTTGTCAAATGTTATGCTTTTGACAGCACATTATCTTCTGTTTAGGATAAACTCAAATAAAATAAAATAACGAAAGAGGCACATTGGGAGGCAATTAAAAATTATAACAAAATAAATGCTTACTCAAGATTTATAATCTACATTTTTCTATATATTAACTTATATATTAATTGAAGTTTAATTACACAAGTAGAAATATTTGAGTTAAAGAAAAGAGCCAAATATATGCAGATCTAAACAGCACAATACTATACATACGTGTACATTTGACCGTACATTTGAATGATATTAGTTCAATACGTGAAATTATATTTTATTTTACTCTCTTCAATTAAAGATGTTAAAAGTCTTGCTTGCTTGACAACTAAAACATATAAAATGAAATTAGGGGTATTCCTTTAATGAAAACCAATCGAAAACCAACCGAAAACCAAGTAAAAATGTATTTATTTTTGGTTGGCTTTTGACTGATTTGTATTTGTATACATATGTATAATTCAAACGAAAGCTTTAAATTAATAACTTTTTTCCATAGTCCATTTCGCCTTAACTTTCAAAATTTCAATTAAGTTGTATTTGCATTAATCAAATTTATATATACAATACATAATACCACAAATACATATTAGATAATTCGATGCAGCAAATAATCGAGTGCTGAAATTGAGAACTTGAGATAAATACTGCCTTGAGACCTGACAATGGATATCCTGATCACGCTCCATTTGATGTTTTTCTAGGCGAATCAAACACACTGAGGCACAATGCAATCCAGGTCCCAAAAGTATGCAATGAAAAATGGCAACCGAAAAACTGTTACACAAGGAAACAAAGACAAGTCGATGAAGGTGAAACCAATCGAGCGTTAAAGCCACAGACAGTGTAGGGTTTTGTGTGTGTGTGTTTGAGTGTGTCACTGTGCATGTCGGTTTCAGTGTATGCGTGGGCATGTGTGTGCAACTAATCAAATGAAGTTATCTAATAGTCATGTAAACGAAGATAGATTTTTAGAAGTAGAAGAGCAATGGAAAGCAGCAGTCAAGAGTCCAGCTTGCCTTGATATTTGGCAATCTTACACACACACATACACACATCAATTCAGGTAAAACATTCATATATCGTTGAATCGCAACATAAAGAAAGAATTGCATCAAAAACGAGCAAACTAAAAATAACTTATAAGAGAGAGAAGTGCAAAACGAAGTATTGCCATACTTTTCGTATTTGTTCAAATGTGAATGTATATATGAGTGAACATATGAGTTTGTGTGTATGAGCGTAATCGATGGAACTAAGCTTAGCCGAGTTTTTGTCTGTCTTGTCAAAAGAAGATTTCGAATTATTTGGAATTTTTTGTTCAAACAACTTAATGAAATTTTATGGCCCTGAATTGTTAAAGAATAAAATGCAGTTTACGAAATAAAACGAATGAAACAACAACAGCAAAATTCCGTTTGTATCAAGTTTTAAATTGATACCTTATTTTCAGACATTTTTATGAATTTTAAATATTTGTTTTAATCCGATTTTCGTTGACGAAAAATAAAAATAATAAAATTATATCAGAGATTAGTTCATAATTAAAATAAATATAAAATTCTTTTGTATTTTATGACAGCTTGAACTTGGCACTATTAAAAAAATGATATATATATGCAGTTAAATGTATTAACGGCTTTCAGCCTATAATGCACATAGTTGTGTGTGTATGTGAGTGTGTTGAGCATATGCAACAATTACACTCATGGCCAAATTCACACGCGCACATGCATTTTCACAGATTTTTTATTCTCGCAGTGGGTCCTTCTCTCGATGGCTAAAGTGTCAAAGGTTGTTTTGGCCTGTCGAAGGACGTGGCGCGCAAATGCGTTTATCCGAAACGGGAAATGAAATAAGAGAAAGGGGGCAAGGGGAAGGTTGAAATAAAGGGAAATCAAAAGAACAGTAAAATGCTGTCAAGGTTAGTTAAATGGCAATGCCGTTGGCCAAATAAAAAAACAAAAATAAAAAAAATAAAGCGCCTTAAAGTGCGCAAAGCGAAACAGGACAAAGGACGAGAAAGCTACTTTATGTCATTTCCATGCTCTCTTCAGTTAATGATACTTATCATTATCGACACGCGGTTGCTCGATGTCTTATCAGACGACATTGAGCTTCTTTAGCGGCACATTCATTAAAGCACGCACACAGCGAAAGAGAGAGCAAAGGCAAGAGCTGAGATTACGTATACGCCCTGGGCTGCTTTTAAGTGTTTGTGTCGCTGCGTGTCTAACTTAATGTGGCAAAGTCTTTGGCTCTGTCCGCCCCCACGTTAAGTGATAAAAATATCGTAACAAGAGCTGGAAGCCTTCACTTCAGCCACGCCCACATTTGCAGTGGGTGGTCTGCACTTAAATCTGTACTTGTTTCAAGTATGCATGACGTACATTTTAGTAACGGCTTCGGCTTTAGCTTTGCCTCGTCTTAAGTGACTGTTACTTGGCACGACATCGACAACGACATCTCTCCACCCCCCCCCCCTCCCCACTCCTTTTAATCCCCCCTCACTGTCACGCCCATGCCTTTGCCTTACTTGTTGCTCTGTTTAACTTTGCTCTCAATGAATTTTAGAGTTTTGGTTTCGTAAGACAACGTTGTTTCCTACCTAAGGGACAAAATTATCTCTGTATTCTAGCCTGCTGTTTTCCTGTTCGCCTGTTGCAAGTTTCTCTATCCCCCCCCTCTCCTCCCACTGCCCTCCCGCTTTGAGCTCTTGTCCCACCAACTGTTGTGTGCATTTTGAAGCAGCCAAGTTTGCTTTTAATATTTAACAAGCGCAATTATTGAAATGACTATCCAAGTAAGTTTGTATTAATTTATGAAACGTCTAATAAATATTATGCAAAATTCTCCATCTCCTTCTTCCTTCTAAACTTTAGTCAAAAGTTGATTTTAATGACCGCCTTAGTTACATGGCAAATGCTTCTCTTGTGTCCCAAACTTTTTCTTTAAATTTATTTAACTTTTTCAACAAATATCATTTTTTTTGCAATTTTAATTGCAAAACTTAGAAAGTAGTTGGGGAAAAAAATCTCAAAGAAATTATATTGAAATATATTAAGGACATTAAAGATAATTCATGAAAATGAAATATGTTTTACTCAAGTAAAAGTAAATAAATATATTGTAAATTTATATTTAATGCAGTTCTTATGTTTTAGAGGGTCGCATGACTAATGATTGAAATATTTTGGTTGAAATAAATTTAACGAGCAGCATCACAAATAAACACACACATTGAGAGGCAACAACAGGTCGTATACTTTATGCACACACTCAATGTGGCACTTTCTGCTCAATAGATAAACACACGCAACACACACAATTTGAATTATGTGTTTACAGCTATTAGCAAACTTTTCAAACCTTTAAATATATATTGCAAATATGTTAGTAAATATAGAGTATGTTTTTATATAGAGCATTCAATTTGAATGGCCAGACATTAACTCAATGCGATTTTGTAGGTGCAGCTGTTGGTAAATGGAACATAATTCTCTCAAGCGTTTTTCAAATTGTTCACACCTCTGCCTGCCTTGTTGACCTCTTGGCCAGCTGTTGCTGTTGGCCAACATCAATTTGCGTTCGTGCTGTCAATCTAAAACTGAATCGTGTCCAGTGTCCAGTGTCCAATGTCCAGTTAGCACCCCGTAAATCGCCCTTAACCTCAAACAAACACGTTACGTATTTCCTGACAGAAAGAGGCGGGGAGAGAAGGTATGCCCGTTATTTGTCCAATTTGGACCTGCGAAAGCCGCGCTATCAACGTTGAGATTTTGCAGCTGGAATTGGGATTTGGTTTTGGTATTGGTATTGGTTTTGGTTCAGGGCTGTCGTTACGTTTACTTTTGTTGTTGTTGTTGTTGTTGATGTCGCTTGTCGTTGTTGCTGCCAATTAATCATATTAATTTGTTGCAGCACCATCGATTTTTGTTTCTGGGCCAGTCCATAAATTATGCAAATTTATGCTGGCCAAAATTGAGATTCAACACGCACCCGCAGGCCATAAAACATAAGTGCAACGCATCTGTTTTGCTGCTCAACTTGACCCAAAATTATGTATGTATTTATCGGCACATTTTCCACGTCGCATCGCAGCTGCTAACAGCAACAAACAACAAGCAACAAGCAACAACAATAACAAACATTGGCTACGTTTAAAAAAATCTAATTATCTGCATCAATGGCGAAATTTAATTAAATAAGTTTATACAACTGTTGTCGTTGTTGTTGAAAGTTTTTCGTTGTTGTTTTTGTTGTTGCTTGTTGCTGTAAACTTAATTAAAAAGGAAACGTTGCAACGTTACCACACACACACACACACATGTGTACACTCAACCTTCTTTCCTATTTGCTCAAATTCTTTTGCAGTTTCTTATATAAATATGTGAAGTCTATCAACTTGGGTAAAAATACTTTGCCAAAAGTTGGTAAAAGTTGTGGTTTTTGGTTTGGAGGAAACACCTTGAAGGATTGCAGTGCATTCGTTAGTATTAAAACTAAAACCTAATCCGCTGAAGTTGATCAATTTTAGTTCGAATGAAATATAAATTTAATTCATTTGCAGGGAATTTCAAGTTAGATTTCATTCATTCATTTTACTTTACATGGATATCAGAAATTTTGGGGCATCTAGACCTTCGACTCTAGACTTTTACCTCGTGAAAAGGTTTTCTTGAATATAAGCTTTACATTAAAACTATTGTTTCTATCGTTTCATTATTTCAACTTTAAGCTTGCATTTAAAATTTTTCTTTCAACTCTTTTCATTTATTATGTTTTTAGCTTTAAACTTTTGAAAAATGTTTCAAGATTCAAATAGAATATAACTTGAAAACGTTTAAAGTCTTTCAACGCATTTTTGCATTTGCTTTTATTTGTATCTTGTTGCATTTACTCAGCGAGCAAAGTAACTTGCGTGTATTTTCGTAGCGAACTAAGTTGAGCTTATGAAAAGTCTATCCCTTAAACCCGTAGTCTCCTTGAACAACAACCACAGCAAAAAGAAAAAACAAACAAGAAGGCAAGACTGCAAAAGAGAACTACTTAAATACTTGCTGGGGGTAAAGTGTAATAGTTTTTCACTTGGCTGCTGCCAAAGGAGAAGGAATGATGTTAGAAGTAAGTTGAAATAGATATAGGGCATCCATTAACTTATAGAGATATCATGTGAGCTTTGTGGGTATCTCTATGATAATTTCAGTTTCAGTTTCGGATTCCCATGCAGCTGTGCGTGTGTTTACTGTTTAAGTATTAATAAGCAAACACATACTCATGCACTCAAACACACATATACACACACACTCAAAGCACACACTCAAATTCGGTTGTACTCAACGCGTCTACGCAGTTTCTCGCCAATCTGCAATTTCTGAGCGCCTGGCTGGCAATTTCATGAAAATCACACAAACATAACTACACACAACACACACTCTCACAGACACTCTTGCACACACACTCTTCAGACAGCTGTGTTGTGTTTTGAGTCTGAATTGTACAAATAACACAAAAAGAAATATAGAATCTTCACTGCTAAAAAAACTGGTTTCTATTTCGCTTAAAAATGTTCAAATTATAGTTTTAGAAAAAAATATACAAAGATATTAGAATAAGTTGATTCTAGACAGGATGTGTATAACTAAGATTCCAGAATTTTCTTTTATGAGTGCGTCGAGAACGAACTGCTATTTTTTATCAGTGTATACTCAACTTTTTGACCTTTTCTCCTCTATTTTATTTCCATCCCTTCCAATTTTTTATATGTAGTTTCACTGACCTTTTTTATCCATTTTTTTTACTCAAATTTCCAAATGTGCAACTGTTGAGTATTCATTACTACATATGTGTGTGTGTTTCGGTTTCAGTTTCCGTGGCAAGTGGCAAGCAATTTCGTGTAGCACCCAAGGGGATTCACGCTTGGATACAATTATATATAAAGGTACATACATAAGTATATCAAGTATATTCAAGTGCGCTTGGAAAGTTGGAAAAAAAAACTAATCACATATCTGTAAATTGTCCTTGCTAATAGTGAATCAGATACTCGCTTAAGACATTTAAATTTTTATATTTAAAAAATCCTTTTCCTTAGCTGTTTGCTACGGTGAAATTAATCGTATACTTTATAATGCTATATAATTAATCTATGCTGCAGATTTCTGCAAATATTTTAATTTATCTAGCCCCACCAAATTCGCTATTAAAAAAATATTATATATCGATTTTTCAATATTCACAAGGTTGAACTTTGATCGTATAGCATTTGCATAGATTTGTCACTCTAAATTGCAGTTAGTTCAATTGTCACATTATCATTGTTAGTTCATCGGCAATGACGTCTGTCTTTTATCTTATCTTTTTCAATCACGATTCTCAATAATTCCAGTGCATGTTTAAAAGCCTGCCCACTAAATTAAGTCATGACCAAATATAACAATCAACAATGAACAATCAGCAACTACAACTTATTCCGACGGTTAAATTAAACAAAAAAGCGTGAGTTGACTGAAAATAAACAGAACAATGTTGTGAGGGAATTATTTAATGGCATTATTTTTAGGCACGCGAGGAAACACACCAACAACAACAAAAATAGCCACAACAATAGCAAAAATTCTTTCTATTGTTGTTTATTGCAAAGAATTCCGAGAAATGCTGAAAAAAGTATTTTAATGAAAACAAATCCATGAAAATTGTCCAGTTTATATGATTTGAACGCACAAAGTTATTTTAATCGATAGATATTAATAATTTAAAGACCATTCAAAATTTAAGAAAGAAATAAATTTAAATAAAACTAAAATATACCAAATAAATATCAATTTGAAGAATAAATATCTTTTGGAAGTTAAAAATTATTTTAAGCTCGTTAAATTCTGTTTGTTGAAAATTATGAAAATGGGACTAAAAACTTAAAAGGTTTTTCATTTACTTGCACCAAAGAGAATAAAAACAAATGCTTTTAAGTACATACAATGTGCTCGTAAACAAATAAATGCTTGTACTAAGTATAAAAATAAGGTTGTAAATCTGAGCGCACTTAGTCACAGCTTTGTCAATTAACTAGCGAAAGTCAATGTGAAAATCACTTAAAATATTCAATTACAACGTCTAAAACGAGATATTGTAAGAAGAGAGAAAATGAAAAGAAGAGAAACACAGACAAAAGAAGAATAAACGAATAGAATGACAAAACTACAGGCAAAGCAAAACAAAATCAAATTGCGAGACAATATTAAAGTCTGTACCAGCTGTCGACAGTGACAAGGGGTGTACGGAAAGAAGGGAAGTGATGGAATGGGGATGGGGATAGGGATGGTGACGGTGATGGTAATGGAGGGAACGGAAATAGCGTGTGGAGCAGCGTCGCAGCGAGAGCGATAGCAACAACAACAGGTGGCAGCGACAGCGCACAGTGGTACAATCAAAATCTAGATTAAATGAAATTTACCAATAAAAATAAAACTAGAACGAAGAGCATGAATATGTTGTATTTATATTATCAGTTTGTACACTTTACACCAAGTTTTTATTTTAGAAATAAATGTTCTTTAAATTAAAATCAAAAAATGAAATAAAATGTTATGAATGCAATTTTAATTTGTTACGAGTGGGATCCGAACCGTCGCCTGCCGCTTTACAACTGAAGCGAACTCTCCAATCTGGGCGCCACGGTGTCACCATTTGTTTGATACGAAATAGTACCTAATTAAACTTTCCTAACAATTTTAGATTTTTATTCTTACATTGAGAATAAGATTTTTTAGATTAATAATCTTAGTTTCAATAATTTAGTCTAAAATTAAAATATTTAAGATGAATGTTCTTGATTTTAAAAGTTGGTCTTTTTTTCAGTGTAATAGTCAATAACTTTATTTAAATAAAGAGTCTATATTTTTTAATACTAAAGAATGCGTCACAGTTACTCAGTTCAACCGCTTTTTATTTCATTCTCTGATAGCAACTGTCGTTAGATGGCGCTTACTGAAATTTTGCCGCTTCAATTTATTCCATCAAGCTGTGCTTAGTCGTTACATATTCCAGTGTTTCTCTCTATGTTTGTGTGCGCTTAATCTGTGTAAGTGTAACTGTGTTTGTGTGTGTGCATGTGTTTGTGTTTGTCTCTGCCGTTGGCTTTAGAATAAATATTAAATATGCTCAGTCAGTGTACGTATTTATGCAAATAATTGTTTTTGGCCGAGTCAGTTGGTGAAAGCAGCAAACTGTCGAGGCTGGATAAAGTGAAAGATGTTGCTGCAGTTTTAATCTGGCAACAGCAGCAGCTTGCAACAACTGAGGCCAAGGCAAACAATGGATGGAGAGAGGAGACCGCAGAGCAGCAGTTGTTAACTCTGATTTAATGGTAATGGTGCTGGCCAACTGAAGCTCTACCTCAGACTGCTGCTCCTCGCTTCAACTTCTCTTGCTGTTGTTGCATTGTCAGCTCCTGCTCTTCTTGTTGAGCTGCCAAGCTTTCCAGTGTCCACCTGTCCACCTGTTCAACTGTTCAACTGTACAGCTATCCGCGGACATTGCTCAACGGAAGTGGCTACGTGCTGTGTGTATTCACTGCGTTTGCGGCAACAACTTCACGGTGAACCGGTTACGGCTACGTGCTGCGGACGTTGTTGAGGGGATTTAATAGGTTAATGGCAGCAGCTGCTGACTGCAGCATGCAACACAGATTCTTCCACAGTCTCTATGTCTTCTACTTTCTCTCTCTCGCTCTCTTACTCTCTCTCTCTCTCTCTCTCTCTCTCTCTCTCTCTCTATCTGTCTCTCTCCCTGCATCTCTCTGTTTCTCTCTACAGCCTGTTCACATTATGATAAACAGACATTTGGGGCCTCAGAACAGACACCACGTTTGGGCAAATGCACTTTTTAAATTACTTGGCCTGCTAAAAGTTCTAGATACCCCACTGTAAATTCCCCTTTAGATGAAACCGAGGTCACTGTTGGCTTTATTGTTAACTACTGGCCTCTTGGCCATTGAATCAAAGCGCTTTTCCGGCAACAATTTGCTCAATTGTGGCAAAGAAGTTTGCAAAAGTAGTTTGCATAAAAAGCTTCTAAGGCTGTCATTGCAAAAACTTGCATACATCCTACCCACCCTCATCACAGCCTTCTGTGAGGTTAAATTAACAGTCTATGCTCGACTAAGAGATGCTCTGTTAGCGAATAAAAGCTGTTTATATATTTTAATAAATATTTCACCATTTAGTAATTAACAGTGCAGGTTAAGAAATCAGTTACTTTAATGATATATTTGCAATTGTCATTAAATTGTAATAATAATATCATACTATTAATTTAACAAAATGTAAAAGATATAATTTAAATTAATAATCTAAGATAAACATTGAGCTTTTTATAATAGAAAATAAAATATTTTTGATATCTTGCAAGTATACCTAAAGGTATGCAACATTTTGCTATAAAAAAATCTATAGAAAATTAATTATAAATTTTAATAAACAGTCTATGATTCCCAAAAAGTTACTGTGCAATTAAATTTTAGCTTTTTTAACCAAAAAAATAAATAAACACAACTATAATGTTTTTATTTAGCTGTTTTCTTAAGATTGCTTCAATTACTTTGATATAAAAAAATGTTGGATGCACTTTTTTCTAAACTCTCCTTTTTTTAACTGGCAACAAAATTCTCCGCTATTTTTCTAGCTGCAAAACTCTTAGACACCCTATCAATTGCGAGTAAGGGGCAAAAAACCACATATAAAATATGTGGCGAGCTTGCGGACAATGTGCAATCTGTGTTAGGCACATGTCACCCACACACACTCCCACACACGCACCCACACATGCACATACACATGCAGAGAGACAGAGACAAAGGCGACATGTCAGCGACAGTGGCAGCAACTACAATAACAACAGCAGCAACAACAACGCCAACAGCAACAACAATGACAGCGACAGCAGCTGTGGGAAAAAAGGGCAGAAGAAGCACAGGAATGGAGAGAAAAACTATAATGACAGCCTCTAGACAAAGCGCTGGGCGTTTGGGTGTGGGCGTTGAGGCAAAAGAGGTGTGGCATGTGCTTTGCAGCAGCAGCAGCAAAACTTTAATGGTGTCAGTAATTGTTAACTCAAACGACGTTTATTTCCTGCCTGCCAGCTTGTCTCTGGATACTCTTCATGTGTGTGTGCGTACATTGCAAAAACATTGCATACTTTGTGGCGCTTTTATTATACAATACTGTACATCTTTACTTGGCACTTTTACGCCGCTGTTAAGGATATAAAAACAAAAGTCAAGTGTCGCCAGGCAGCTGCCACACAAACACACACCCACATAGACACAGACAGAGAGAGAGAGAGAGAGAGAGAAGGGGCATGTGTGTAGCTGCTTGGCAGCAAATGCAAGTAAATTACGTATACGCCATGTGGTTGCCATTCATTTTACTGAAAAATAAACGTGCGCAAATTAACTGGCACTGGCATAACATTTAATTAACACTCGACACTGAGGCCACTGACTCACATGGACATACACACCTACACACACACTCTCACACTTCCACACACACAGTGACCGGCAACAAAAGGAGCCTGCAACAATTTTACAACGTTGGCCACATTTGTCAATTTCATGTCAAAATGTGAACGGCCAAAAATAAAACGGAATGTTTGGAATGCCACAGCTTCACTTCCTGCTCCTGCCACAACTTCTGTCCACAGCAACAAGGATAACAAAATCGTTATAAATTTGTCTAGACGCCTTTGTCTAGCATCATGACAAACAGGACTGAAAGACAGCTTGGCGGGCAGCCTGGACGATGGACTAGCTTGAGTGACATTATTGTCCATTCAATTCAATTCGGGGACACTTTTCACGTTCAGCCGCCAGCTCCTTTTGGTTGGCTGTGTGTGTGTGTGTGTGTGTGTGTGTGTGTGTGGTATGTGCTGCCACCAATTTGTCTGGCTGCCACATAAAAAGTGTTTTAAATTAGTTGTTAATTTGACTTTTTCGCCTGTTTATGTTCTTTGTAATTTGTGGTCTCCACATCAGTGAAATTGCTGTTAAGTTTATAAACCATTTGTCTAATATATTTGCTAAATTGAATTAATTGAGCATGAAGTTAACTAGATGTTGTGAAATAAACTTGCTTTTATGTTACTAAACATGAACTTTTGCTAGAAGCTTTATGTCTTTAATTTCATTTATATATATCACAAATTTCTACTTTAATTATTTAATATTCTTCATTATGTTCTCCCCATAAGTGCAAATTTTAAACTGTATTTGACTTATTTCTAGCTTAAGTTCTTATATTGATTTTTTGTACTCCGATGCTAACTGTCAAGAAATTCACATCACGATATTTGACTGAAATTATCTTATAAATAAGAAGCTGATGTTGTTATATCTCCTGCATTTCAATTTTTCTTTAAGCGATTTTAATGAATATTAAATTTCTGTTCATTAAAGGTGTTAACAAAGAATTTTCCAGAAATTACTGTCGAGTATTGTTGATTATTTGTTTTATATTTTTGACAATGCAAATATTTATTATGTCTGCCATTAAAGCCAATTACAACACATGTTCATTCATCATAACAAATTGAGCTCATTAGGCAAACAAATATAATAACTATACATACATACACGTACTTATAGTAATATATATTTGATATTTGATTTATAGACTCGCCAGAGACAACAACTGAACTTTATCTGTGGTCTTCCAAGTGATTAAGCAATAAATATAATACATACACCAGTTGACAGTGAATTATTAACTCAACACAAGAGAGGCAGGAGACAGTGTGAAAATGCGAAAAGTAAGCAAAAGTTAAGCTATTTGCCACATGCCAGTTGACAGGCAGGTTGGGAAGTAGATGCCAAAGTTATTTCGAGCTTAGGCAAATGGACTTTGACTGCTGACTTGGAGCTCATAGAGAATATATTAACTTGCATCCTTTGATGGTCATTGGAAATACAGAGCACGTTCTACTGTTAAATGTTTGTGCAAAATATTAAAATTAGGCAAAAATGGAAGACGTGACACATTTTTCAGAAGACACAAATCGAATTTCCAAGTTGACTTTGTGACTAACCGAAACAAGGACAACAAATGCAATTTAAGGAAAATTTCAGTATATTTTTAAAGGCACATTTCAAGTGAAATAAATGTTACATGAGCTACTCCTGTCCCTCCCTCTCGCTTCCTTTCTTACAAACGTAAAACGCTTAGCACTAAAGACACAAAAATATAAAAGATTAGGTACCTGCTGGATGGTGCATGAAGAGGAGGGGGAAGGCAGGACGCTAACAATGCCGCCAAATGAAACAACAAAAAACATGGCCATAACAATAAAAGCACAACAATAAGCAGTCACAACGAGCACAACGTTGGCAGGGACGTCGACAAAGGAACAGGAGAGGCAGCCAAGAGAGCTAAGACCATAGTCACAGTCAGAAAAAGAGATAGAAATAAAGAACGAGATAGAGATAGATATAGAGCGAGTTCGCCTCATGGCCGTATGACTGCCAAGTGTAGCAGATTAACGGAATGTTTGTTAAATGGTGCACGGCAGTTGGTAACAGTGGTAGGAAAAGGGGGCGTGTCTCATAATTTGACTGCAAACTGGTGAAATTGTCTGTGGGCGCAATGTCCCGTTAGGGCATAGACAAAATACACGCTAATAAGCCACAGATAAAGACAGAAAGGATGAGAGAAAGAAACAAACAGCGATAAAAAAATTTGGAACAAAGGTAGTAAGAATTAAAGTCAGAGAAAGAGAAAATTAAATTAAATTAATAAAACTTTAGATATAAATACTTCAACAAATTGCCGCATTAAAGTACAATAAACAAACATACATTTTCGGCCTTTAAATTATTCTTATTTACTAGAGCTTGAAAAACCAGTTTAAATTAATTAAAAACATAAGAGAAGAAGTAGGAGGATTTGTTAGAATATCGAAGTAAAAGCGGCCTAAATTATGCTTCAAGAAGAATATTTTCTTTTCATTTTCGTAATGCTTTTTATAAGCGGCTTATACGAAAACGTAAATATGTCCGTGGTTATGTGGTTGTATTTTATAAACACAATGCTTTTCATTTAAATATATGTAGAAGTAGAATTGGAATGCCTTAACGTGATTTCAAAATACCAAAACTAAATATATGATGATAAATAGAAAATCAACGAATTTATTATTGGTAAATGGATTTGGAGGGAGCAATTTTCATTGAAATCAAATTTTTAGTTTAATTAACGGTCTATCGAACTTATCATATGGAAATATTCAAACGACAACATCTGTGTGTCAGCTTGCTGAATAATAATTTCTTTTGTCTTGATTACATTAAAATTAATTACAATAATTTTTTAATCCGTCAAAATTTTATTGATTATTAATGTTTTTTCACTGATAAATTGAATAGTTCATTAATATAAATATGGCATAACTTTGACAGTTAAATTTTTAATATTCAATCAATTTTTATTCAATTATTTTAATTTCAGTTGAAATTTTCCCTTAATTAAATTAATTTATTTTAACTTTTTTGGTTTACCGATCTTATGAATGTGCCCAGCAGTGTGCAAATACATTTTTGTATTACACTTCAATACACATGAATGATTTCTTTGTCGAAGCAAAACTCAAAGCACAACTCAATTTAATGTGGCAAATATGCAAGAAATATGTTGTTAGCTGTGCTGTATATACATATAAAATTATATATAGATATATGATTTCAATTGATTTGCCGTCAATTTCATTTTGGCCAAATTCAATGCGTTAAAAGCCAAAAATGGTCTGTGGCACACACAAAATATATGAGATACATAAGAAACATGACGCTAACATTGATGAATTATTATTTGGCCAGAGTCCTAACCCAAATACACACACACAGAGCTATGCACAACAAATAAAAACATTACGCATACGCAATGTGAAGCCGAGTCAAGTTGAGGCCGCCTGTCAGCAATGTTTGCCGTTGCTGTTGTCCCGTTTTCCTAACCGCAATCATTCATCATGCTGCTCAACAACATCAGCAACAACAACAATAGGTATAACAACATTAACATGTTGCTTTACTGTGGTCTCGTTGTCCATTTTCCGCTCATTTTGCCTCTCATCGCCTTGACATCGATATAGTGTTGATATACACATTCAGTAGGCCGACATCGTTAATGTTATTGTATGTATTCACTATGTGCCTGCCTTCCCTCTCTATCTGTCTCTTCTCCACACTCTCTCCCTCTCTCTCTCTCTCCTCTCTCTCTCCCTCTCTCTCTCTCTCTCTCTCTCTCTCTCTTTGTTAAACTTTAGCTTGGGGCGAGTTAAACGCAATTATCAGCTTTGTGTAACCAACGAATCCCAAATTCCCCACTGGCTTGGTAATCCATCAATAAGGTCAAACTGATAGCTTCAGCACTTTGTTCTGAGCCAGGATTATACATCTGTGCCTACAACTGAAACTTATAGGATATCGAAACTGTTAAGGATATCTGCAACTGAATTCCAAACAAAATTTCACCTACTTAAAAAATATACTCGTAAACAAAACTGCTTTCCATGTCACCTGGTACTTAACTTATATTACGGGCCATTTTGTTAGTTAACAAATTATCCAATCAAGTTAAACAGCGAGCTCTAAGGCCAACAAGCAGAAAAGCAAAAAACTTGCATAAAAATAAAAGTCATTAAAAATCACTTGAAAGTGCTTCGACTGCAATTTGAGTTAACAATTCCGCCTCATTATACTCCCTGTAGAGAATGGGGAACACGGAACACGAATTATGGCCAATGCCATAATGGCCATTAAAACTTTTTTGTCTGTGCAAGCAATGTGGCAAATGGAAAACTGAAACAAGCTAAGAGAAATGAGAAAAGCGAACAAAAAGAACCAGAAAAGAAATGAATGGAAATGGAAGTATGCAGAATTAAGGTATGAGAGACACATTAGACCAAAACTTTTACAATAATCATTTGGAAACGAATGATGGTCAGTCTGTCGTTGTCCTTGGCCAATAAAAAAATGAAGAAAGAGATATAATGCACACATACTTATACAAGACAAAAAAAAAAAAAACGATGCCAAGCAAAAGGAAGAACAAAAATTGAAAGCGGAAAAAAATGACAACTTAGAAAGTAGAAAATTTAGTAGAGCGAAGCACCGTAACTGCGCGGCTGTCAATACAAAAACGAACAATTAGATGGCTGTCATCAAGGAGAAGAAAAACCGGGGGATTGACGGCTGGAAGGGGGACCAGTAAATGACAGTGAGCCAACGGACGGACAACAACGGGCAACAGGCGAGTCGTCCTTCTGAATTATTGAGCGTACAACTTGTTGGAAATCCAAGGATGTAATGGAGCTAAACACACACACACACACACCAGCACACGCTCGCACACGCCGACACTCACACAGTCGCATATAAATATATGAGTGTAACTTTAATTTACTTATTTCAACAAAACGTTAAAAATTTACCAAGTTATTTCCCAACGGGAATGTCTGCATAGCGTGAGAAAAGTGTTCGCCAAAGAAATGTGAAATGGAAGCGCTAAAAACAATTAAAAACTTTACGGCGCTCTTGAAGAATGTGCGCCAAGCAAGCCAAGTTTATAGCTTTTTAATTGCTTCTCATGGACATGGGTGTGGGAGTGTGTGTGTGTGAGTGTGAGTGTGGGCGTGGCTCAACTGAAGGTGCGAAATTGAAAATAGAACTCAACATGTTTGGTTTATCGCTTCATTTCTCCAAGCGTGTGAAAGCATTGCATACTTTTCAGGGCGGCAAAATCCATTGATGTCGAAAAGTTGAATGTGGTGCTTTTGAGCAAATATGATAAGAATATTCTGATTATTCTATGTCAATATTACCACAGTATTGGTTTTATCTCTAATTTTATGTATTTTTGATATGATAATTAGTTTTAAATTTATTTAATTTAATACAGATAATAATGCCACAGTGTTTATAATTAAACAAGGCCTAAAAATTATTTAATTGATATTATAGTAAACAGATGTTGCGTTAAGCATTTTTTATTTTAATTTAAATTAAAGAGTTTGCTAATCTAGTCTAAATTATTATAGCCATTAATTTGGTTAGGAACTTTAGCATAGTCCATTAAATATTTTTTAATGTTTTAAGATACTTTATACATATTATTGGCACTAAAATAAAAATAATATAGCGTACATTTAAAATAAAAAAGTTTTTAGTTTAATCAATATGTTAAATAATTTTATTTTTATATTTATTACAAGAACTAAAATACATACTAAAAGACAGTTCTTTTAAAATACAATACAATAATTAAAAAATAAATATTTACAATTCTTGTTAATTTTTAAAATATATTCAAATAAATTTTAAATTTAAATGACCTTTTTTGTATTAATGAAAAATACAATTTTCATTTTAGACAATGTTTCAATAGAGATGGCCAAACTTTCACGACGTGCTCCGTCGTCTGCAACAACGCCGTCAACAGCAACAACTACAACTGCGACTGCAGCAACAACGACGACGACAACAACAGCAGCAGCAACAGCAACTTCAACAGTTAGTCATGGTCGCGGCGCAAATGAACAGCAGGCACAACAACGGCAACGCGTTCCCCGGGCATCCAACAACAACAACAATAATTACCATAAAAATCCTCAATTGGCCAACTTTGTTGATCCCGACGCAAGTGTTGCCCATGAGTTGTCGGCATCGTCGTCGTCTACAGCAGCAATTGCATCACCGGCATCGCCGGCGTACTCCAATTACAACAACAACAATCAGAACACTGCCTCACCTGCAATCTCACACGTTCCCCACTCGGGCACACCCTATATGCCCCTGTTGCCCCCTGGGGAACGTAATCTGACCGATGCGGAAAATGCAGCGGAAAGAGCACGCATACGGGAAGAATTCTTTGCCACGTATGACGTGATGACAGGAGTCCGGATTGCGGCCACGTTGGGTGGTTTCTTTGGCCTCATGGTATTTCTGATCGTATGGAAGAGTCGCAGCAGCAGCAACGAGACCCTCAAGGTTCTCAAAGATCCCAAAATGGCAGCAGTGGCTGCGGTTTGCATGCAGGAGGAGGAGGAACGGGAATTGCAGGAGGCAATTGTTGCTACGGGCATGTCCATCTACCCGGATGAGTATGATGCACTCGTCTATCGACGCCAACGCATGCTCTCCCTGGGCAATGTGAGTGCTCCGCCGCTGCTCAATCGTGGCTATCGCTGCGCCTCCGTGGGTAAGTTACATTTCATTTAATCTCTGCATTTGCATATGGGACCAAAAATTTACTTTTCTAACTGAATAAAACTGGATTATGAACCAAAACCTTGAAATGATTTACTTTGCCGAACCGCTTTATAAAATAAAAGATTCGGTTCAAACAAAAATTGTAATTACATAAAATTAATGGTTTTTTAATATTACTCATTTATTTGAGACTTCGGATCAAAATAAGTCATATTTAAGATCTTCAAATCAATTTTAGTTTTTATCAAAATGAGATTTCTTTAAAAAAAATTTAATAAGTTTAAAATGTAAAGAAAAATGTATAGCAATAAAAGAATTTTTTTTGTGTGAAATTGAAGCAAGGTTCCAAGTTCCAACCCAAATCTTGGGTTCAGGAAGTACATAAACCAATTCGCGAACCGAACCGATGTTTTTCTTTATGTTTGAAACCGCCGAACCGAACCTGTAACAAAATTTTGGAGGTTTGCGGCCTTAGTTAAAATTATATTAATATATCTTGAAATAAGTAATGGTTACTTTATGGCCGCAATCTCGCCCATAGCCTTTCCGACTAGTTTTAAATTACAAACAAATATTACATTTTTGGCAAGTGTATCTCATTAGCATTTTAATTTGTTTTAGGTGGCGTTGGTGTGCCTGGTCCAGTTGGTTACAGTTATCTGTTGGAGCCGCCGCGTCGCTTCTCCTATTCGGCCATGTCGGCGGGCGGTGGAGCACCAAGTGCGCCAGGAAGACGTAAGAGCGGCTCGGAATCGTCGCGTATCTTTAGCAATTATCCAATGGGCGGCAGCTTTGGCACGGACGATTACTTTATGGAGACGGATGATGAGCTAGAGCACGAGGAGTATATGCAGCAGGATGCACAGGACGAACGGGAGCAACTGCATCAACGCACAGATTCCACACGCAGCAAACAGGGATTTCTGTCCGTGCCAATGGCGGTGAGTGAGCATCGAAGTTGAGCAGAAAGTCAATAGGTTAGCTACATGAACCACAATCCAAAGGCCGTGTGAGATTTACCCAAACGC
This sequence comes from Drosophila falleni, assembly GCA_035045575.1. Classification (NCBI taxonomy): domain Eukaryota; kingdom Metazoa; phylum Arthropoda; class Insecta; order Diptera; family Drosophilidae; genus Drosophila; species Drosophila falleni. Next base: position 1,898,979 of record JAWNOV010000169.1, on the reverse strand, counting down.
TTACCTAACGCCTGATTATAAACTGAGAGGGAAGGCTAGCAAGCTCGACTGTAAGAGACCCCGTGCTTTTTTGGAAAATATCAAAGTTAGAAATAAAAATATAAATTATACAAATATTATTAATAAAAAAAGAACAGCAAAACATACTACCCTGTTCTGTTATTTTCATGTTCGCATGGCCAAAATAAGTAGTAATCTTGATCTAAGCCAAATTTAAAGTTTTTACCATATACATTTTTTTACTTGCGGGTGAGTGAGTGGCAAAATTCTTAATGAAACTAGATGTGCATAGGATACACAGGAATCTTTGGAAAAAAGTTATACAAAAAATTATTCGTACACCTAAAGTCAACCAATTTTAGCACAGTTTAAATATTAATTATTTTTAATTTGATTGTTTTCTATGATGTGTGTGTGTTTAAACCAGGGATAACCATTTTGATCATTATTTGGCGTCTATATTGATTCTGCATATAAAAATTATTAATTTTCGTTTCATTTTCTTGTAAAAAATCATGGCGAAATTGACAAAAAATTTGACTTGTAAAGTTGACAGTCCAAGCAATTACTAAACTTCGAACTGTCATAACTTTGTCAAATCTTAACCGATTTCCTTGCGGAATACCATTTTGATCATAATTTGGCCACTTTATTGATTCTGCATCAAAATATTATTAACTTTATAAAAAAATTGATTTTCGAATTTTTGCCGACAAAATCATGTACTCCCCCCTTTGACTTTTTTGAAAAAATATATTTTTCAAAATTTTAAATCTTGAGTTTTCACTTTTAATCAACTCCTGGTGCCCAAATTAGTATAAAACAACACTTTAAACTTGATTCTGAGAGACTTCATTTTCTTGTAAAAAATCATGTCGAAATTGACAAAAAGGCTGACAAACTTCAAACTGTCATAACTTGATCAAAACTGAACCGATTTTCAAGAGGAATGTCATTTTACTCATGATTTGGCATTTTAATTCGTTCTGCATTTACATTTTTTTATATTCTTAAAAAAAGTATTTTCCTTTAGATTCTACTAGATTTTCTTGATTTTAGACACCCTTGTTTATTCGAGTAGAGGCTGTGTACTTTAAAAGTTCACTTTAACACGCATTCTTTATCACTTCCACCCTCACAGGGACACGATTCAAGGCGTAGCAGCGCCATGACGTGCTGCAGCACGGATAGCTCCTACCTGGAGCGTCGCACCTCCGCCTATACGCTGGGCATGAGCAACTTGCCACCGACGCTGCAGCGGAAACTGTCGACGGCCTCGCGCACATCGAGCATCGAGAACTGGGATTACTATTATCCAGATATTCAGGTGATACAGCCAACACCAAAAGCCTCGCCTTGTCCCTCGGAGCGTAGTATCCATGAGCCGACACCGAAGACATCTTCCTTGGGATTGAGTGCGCCCAGCATTAAGAGGAAGCACAGCATTGTCTCGTATGATCCGGAGAGTGCACAGGCTGGACGCAAGCAGCAGATTCATTCGATCAGCGCGGACACGGTGGACGTGTATCCTTACAATCAAACCACACTAGCGGAGACTGTCGATCTGGGTTTGCCGCTGAGTAAACCCGTGCAATCGGCTCCGCCCACAAGCCATCACCAGCAGGCCTTTCATTTCTGTGACTCGCCCTCGGAGGAACTGCGTCTGGGCGTGCGCCGGAAGCTAACGCTCGTCGAGCTGCAGCGGAATGTGGAGAGCAACAACAATAGTTTTCCGTATACGACAAATGCTGCTGCGCCGGGTACGGCAACTGCCACATCCAGCAGTATTAGTGTGGACAGCACGCCTGTGAGTCTGGACAGACTGAATGGGAGCATCAGTATGGGCACCGTATCCGCCAAGGCGCCACCTAATGTGCCGATAAACGATGGTAAGCGTGCTCCACTTGCCTCGCTAAGTTCCTTTAAGATATCCTCGCTGGAGTGCCAGGATTCGGATTTGCGTTCCCTGGACGAGGATTCGGTGTTTGGGCTGGAGGAGAGTGCCGCCGACACGGATGACGATATGCAGCAGCTGAGCAGCGACAGCGAGGAGCAGAATCTGGCCCTGGCGGCGGCTCAAATGGTGCAATCGCCTCCCGTGCCGCAATCCTTTGCCAAGCCCCTCGGGATGCCCATCAAGCGGATGAGCCTCAGTGCTGTTCCCATGACATCGGGTGCCAAGCCACGACGTCCATTGCTGCAGCGACACCGCACGATCAGCGCTTCCTCCAGTGATCGGGCTGCGGTGCCGCCTCCGCTGGAGACGCACTTTGGTCCCGTGATCTGCAGTCCGCCGCAGCGTCGGTCTCAACTGCTGCAACAACACAGCGATCCACAGACGACAACGACAACAACAACGACAACCACCACGACCACAGAGGAGGACACGTGCTCCACGCTCAATACTGAACTGGGACTGTTGGATGCCGTAACAGCAGCTGGAACAAGTCCCTCCGGTGGAGCAGGTGAATCGGCAACGCATACACAATACAGTAGTCTCAATACGGTTATCAGTGTGGGTCACTCCAGTCCAAGTCCACAGATGGACAATAATTTCGTGTGTTCCAGTGGCACGGCCACAAATGTAGCCATCTGTCAAGGATTGACTGGGTTGGGATTGGGAGTGGGAGGGGGAGTAAAAACGACTGCTCCAAATTCAGCACAACTGCCATCTAGCAACAGTAGACTGGGCCACGATCCGTGTGCCTCCTCCATATCGGATTCGGTGATAGCCACGAGACCGCAAACCATTTGCATGCCCTCCTCCCTCAAGGATCTGATCCTGCGTGGCGGCAGTGCTAGCAAAAGTGCCCACAATCTGAGCCTGCATCACAATGAGACGACAGCGACGCCAGCTGTGATGCTGGAGCTGCCATTGATAAGGCTGCCCACAGATGATGATGATGATGACGATGGAGATGACGATGCTAATAATGAGGTTGGCAATGAGAATGGCAATAATGAGAATAGCTTGGAGGATCGGGATCCCAGTTTGCCCGGCACTTCCAGAAAGTGGTCGAAAGAGACGCTATTCTAGCCCAGTTTGTTGCCACTGCTGCAGAGCGTGCAGTTCCATTCAAGAGCTTAACAACTGACTTTTTAGGGTAGTCACCAGGATTGCCACTACTAAAGCTACGAAATTGACATCTATAATAATTCAGCTACAAATTGCTCATTTATTAAAAGACTGTCTTAACTATAAAAACAAAATAAAATATTTCTGAATTACCGATGCAGAAATGTTCATTTTATTATTATCCATATTGTCGAAAATGTTAATTTTCATATATTGAAGGCTCTTCAAATGAGATTCAAAAAATTTCGGGTTAATACTGCAAATTGGAACTGAGTTAAAAAGTTTAAACGCGATTTTTGCAAATCTATGTTTTTTAAGTTATGACAGTACAGAAATAAATGAGCGAAATATAGAAATACTTTTATATAGAGTGAAGAAAGTAATTTAAAGGGAATTACGAGAAAATAAGGTCAAAAGAAAAGAGTGAAGCAATAAGAAGAAAAAGCAACAACAACGTATTCGTACTTAGAGACTGTTGTTTATTATTGTTAATAGAACTCTAAAATTTAAGTAGTGATACTCGGATTTATTTTTCACACTATCTTTTACGAAATACATATGCGAAATGTATATTTATATACCTATATACATATACATAAATGTAAAGATATATTTCTATATAGTACTCGTAGTATTGCCAGCAGCCAGCAGCAAAAATCAGATATCAGATTCCCTCACATATTATTTCTATAAATGGAAACATTCTTCTAGTGTCTTAAAACAGCAGCCAAGAAACTAACAAACCAAATACTTTAAGTATTGTAAATTATAACTTTTTTATAGATTGCACACAAGAACTTTAAAAAAACTGATGTACACTGACAGAAACAGAAGCCTAAAGTATGAGCCATTAATATATACATATAAATAGATGAGAACTTAAAGACCTCGATAAGCATTGGTCGAACATTATTCTCTAGCTCTTTCCTACCAATTTCTACTTTCTAATTTTGTAAACTTCATACTTCTTTCATAGCATCAATTTAGCACTTCATGTATATTCTGAAAATTCTTCAAAAACAGGTTTTTTAAAATGAGACAAATTAAAGGCCATTCAACTGCAAATTGTTATTAAAAGAAAACATTATTACATACTATGATATATAATTAGTTGTTGTCGAAAAAATAATTAAATATAGCGTTATTTAAACAAGTGTTAAACTAGTATGAACAATTTCCTAACTCATCCCACCTACGCATCTCTATTTTTCTATGAAAATGCATTTGCTCCACAAGTGAGAAAAAGTTATAGCGAATATAAGCAATTATTAAATAACATAGATTGATAACTTGTATTTTTCAATAACAAAGGAAAAACTCAAAAAACCAAATCAAAATATATAAAAGAAAATTAAATTAAAATTCAAATTTATGTAATAATAATAATATATAAATAAAAAACTAGAGCTGCGTTTTGTCGTTTTGTGGGGGAAGTAACGAAACCAATTTGAGACTTTCTCACATGCCTGAGCCTAATTTGTACCTATCCTATTGCATAAGTGAAAATCAAGCCCTATTTCAATATTTTTGAATACTAGTAAGTATTTTGTACGATGGAAATCAACTCAAATGGCGCCTAGGAAATGGTATATCAAAATGTAAACAAAAAAATCTAGTAATAATTACAAGTAAAAAAATCAATATAAAAATTTAATTGTTGGTTATATGCTGAAGTCATTGAAACATTTAAAACGGATGTAGCATAAAAATTGTTTCAAATAAACGACAAAAGAAAACAAAAAATATATAAACTAATAATGTAGTTAAATATATATACATATATGTATATTTATATATAACAATTAAAATAATAAATAATAATAAAAAAAATAAATAAACTAATGAGAAATCGTAAGTTGTATAAGTCGAAAAAGTAGAAGAACCAATTGTTATACATAAGCTTATTACAAATATAAGACGCAAATAAAAATCGAGCTGTTGTATTAAATTAACAATAATGAAATTGGTTCAACATGCATAACTTACATTAATGGAAAATGTTTAGAAAATGCTAATACGCTTTTCGAATTTCATTTTATTTGAACAGTAATACTCTGAGAAATATTTTGTTGAGCCGTTTTTTTTACTTTTGTACTAATACTATTTCCTACAAGTATTTGACACAATCCAGTCTTCTAATTTCCATAATCATGTACGTACTTTTAGCTAAATTTTAATCACAATTGGTTAAACTGACTTGGGGTGGAGCATGAAAAATTAAAGCAATTGAACAAAAAAAACTATTAAATACAGTTATATAGCCAAAGAGCTATTCGAAACACTTAGTTAAATGTTATACATATATAATGATGAAAAACCAAATTGATGTAAATGTTAGCGATATTATTGACAAATGTGAAGAAAATGTAAAAAATAAACCAAACGAAAAACAATATACACAACAGTTGCAAACACAAACTCGTTTCACTTTGAGATACATTTATATAGCCTAAATTCTGTACAATTTACAAGAGTCAGTCTTAGTATCTATATTTGGTGGAGTAATCCTTGGGAGACACGACTAGACCGCGACCTTTGCGCGCACCACGATAAACTGTCTCCACAATGTCAATCATTTCCTGTTTGTCCTCCAGCGGCCAGTTGATTTTGTTATTGTTACCCGTGCCCAAATCTATCATGATGTGCTTGTTGCGGAAGAAAAACATCACGGTGCAGGGGTCGTACAATTCGTACATTTTATTAAAGTCCGGCACCTCGGTTATGTCCACCAAATAGATGACGGCAAAGTTTTTCACCTTCTCGGCAATGCTGTACATTACCTCATCCATTTTCATGCACGCGGGATCCCAATCGTGACCAAAACGTATTACCTTAAAATTAAAAAGGTTTTAATGCGCTCTAGTGAGACTTCGATGGCCACATTTTTGTGGCATTTACTTACAACAACGCGATCCTCCTCTGAAAGTATGGCCTGGTCCACTTGCCAGCCATTGTGTAAATGCGGTAACATATACGACATCTTCGCTAATGGTTTTCTGTTATTATTTCCAGTAAATTATTAAACGTAAACAAATTTCACCAATCGAATTGCACTAAACTAAACAGTGCTGCCACCTTTCCCAACAGATCGATCTCAGAGAAAATTCACCGATTTGGCAACAGTGGCTCGCACGCAAGAAATATATCGATAGCTATATCGATAACAAGATATGTGCATTCAAAGCGCAGCCAACTTCGTTGAGCGCCAATAATTCAAACCATTGAATATCTATTCGTTTTTAAATTATGTATTTTATTAGCCGTAATTAGTTTGTAGCGTTATTATCAGTTCAAATACTTTTGCTTAAAGTTATCTATATGCTCCAGCACCTTGACTGTCATATCATTAATATATTCATTCCTACTCTGCTCCGAATAATCGGGCAGACTTCGTCGAGTTTGATAGTGATTTGGCAAGTTTACCTTGTGGCGGCCAATGGACTTGATAATTAGCCACAGAATATAGAAACTGAACCAAACTGTAAAGTATAGCGGAATGTACCAGAGTTTGCGGCCAATGTAAAAGTAACTGTACTTCTTGACACGGGGCTCTGGAGGTGGTGGTGGCGGAGGAGGAGGTGGTGGTGGTGTAGTCGGTGGTGGCGGTGGTGGGGGAGGAGGAGGAGGTGGCGGTGGATGATGGTGATAATGATGTGGATGATGATCATCGTAAAGAAGTTCTGGATATGAGACATCCGGAAACGAAGGATAAGTATAATCATGATGGTCGGGATAATGCTCGTGGTGATCATGATGATGATCGTGATAGTGTGGTGAAGGCTCTGGATAATCGTGATCGTGATCATGGCTGTGATCGTGATCTGCTGGCTTCGGGGCCGCTGATTCCGGATGAGATTCCAGCCAGCCTGGAGGCGGCGTGGCATACTCCATATTTGGATCGTATTTATTATCATCGCTGGCATGCGCTTGTCCATCAGTCTGTAAAGGAGGCAGAGGTCCATCATCCCCGCCTGCATTGCCCCCGCTATCAGCGCCGCCATCATCTGCGCCCGCTCCAGCGTCTCCTGCATCTGCAGCTCCAGCGTCTCCGGTATCCTTGCCAGCCTGATCCTTGGCAGGTGGCGCGTTATCCTGCGCACTTGCCGGCAGCACACCAATAACATCATCATTCTCTGGATCATCATCTGCTGGAGCCGCGGGCACCGAACTTGCAGTGCTCGCAGCCGCATCCTTATCACCACTGCCAGCGGGTACAGGACCAGGATAGCTATAGCCCGAGGAAGGACCTGGATAAGCATACCCAGCACTGCTCAAAGCATTGCCCGAAGCTGGCGGCAAATAACTAGAAATTGTATCCGAGGGCAGAGCTGCCTTGGGATCCTGCGACGGCGAAGGATATTTTGTGTTGAGGGGAGGAAAGGAGTAAGCATCCCTTGGCGGCACATACGATTGCACCACATTTGAGCCTGCTGCCACTTTGCCATCATGACTGTGATCATGTGGATCATGATGATGATGATGATGATCGTGATCCTTAAAAAGATTCGAAGCGACAGCTTGACCGGGTGCAAAACGATCTGAGATTTGACCTAAGGATAATCCAGGAGTTAAGAGCTGTACCTATGTATTTATATTATCAATTCACACGTACCACGATTGTAGCCTCTTTGAGGATTCTGATAGCGATTACTCTTGGATTTGTAAGCCTTGTAATTCTGTGAGGGACGTGCTGATTTAATCAGAGGCGTAATAAGCTGTCCAAAAGGGTACGAGGTGCGATAGTCCACAGCACGTCCAGTGGAGGCAGCTTCCATCAAGCCAGAAGGCGGCTCCTCGCTGGCCGTTTCCTTTAATTCCGCTGGCGTTACGCTCAGAGGCGTGACAAACACGATAGGCTCCTGTTCCGGCTCTGGCTCCCACTCCTGCTGATGATTATATGGTAAGGGCAGTGGTAAAGGAGTGGTCGTCGTCGTCGTCGTTGTTGTTGTGGACACCACATTCTCGCTCGAATTGAAGCTGCTTTGGACATGGAAATCTGTATAGGATGCTTATTCCTCTTCAATTGATCAACTCACATTTTAGGAAATATTAAATCCGTATTTAGCGCCTTAAAGATACGCGGTCCCTGATCCATTGATTCAGCATTTCCACTCTGCACAACCTGAGAATATGCCTCAATCTGCATGGGAAGCAGGAGAGAGCCAAGCACAAGGATCAGGGCCAAAAGCAGCGCACACTTCGTGCCGACTCCTGGCATTATTTTAAATATATTCAGTTTTTATTTCTCACAGGACACTCTTTGCATATATTTATTGATTTATTATCTCTTATTTATTTCCCGTTTTATACACTCGACATATCCGCTCGAGCTTCGTAGCTCGTCTGCACCGCACCGCGCGAAATTCTCGAATCCACTGAGAAACTGTAGCTCGATTGGTTTTATTCATCATCGACCCGAGCAGGTATTTGATTTCGTTTTTTCATGACCCAGATAAAGGTGCTACTAGAATTGATCTATATAGACTTGTACTAGTATATACAATTTTAGTATGGTTTACTCCAGTGGACAGCACTTTCATTTCGTTGTCATCGCCCAGGTGCTAATTGGTTGTTACTCCACATATTCTATCTATCTCATCGTATCTGCCGTTATGTTCTTTAGCATCCAGAGTCTTTCTTTGCGGCGTGTCCAAAATTCCACAATCCGTTAGAGCATGAAAATCTCTTGGTCAGGGCGTGTGACTGTTATTTTGCAACCAATTAGAAAGCTACTCTAATTCATTAGCTCTTACCTTAAAAAACAATGCCTTAAGCTTTGAATTTTTTTTGACTAATTTTTCTAGTTTTTCTAAAATAATTTTTTTTTGTAACCACCTATATGCACCTGGTATATCAAAAATAATATGTACCAATACAAATTTTATTGTACAACTAGATCACTGAAAAACGAATATACATTTAATGCTTTATCTTCTGTCTATCTAAATTCAGCAATTAAGAAAGCTAGAGACGAATGTTCAGTTGAGCACTCTAAGCACCCCCATATTGTCTTAGATTTAATATAATATTTTTTATCTAATTTTGTAAATATATAAATTATAAAGAAATTATACAGCTCTGAAAATGTTCTGAAGAATTGATTTTAGACTTCTAAGTTAATCACGAAAAGTTTTAATCTACATTTTAAGATAAAATAATGTGTATCTAGCATTCTTGTTAATTTATCATTTCGTTTTGTTCTTAATAAATATATTAATACTATGAAATATATATAAAATATTAATGTAGTTGACATATTTTTATAAATTTTATATACGTAAGCCGTCAATGGAATTGTAAGCTCCAATCTTTAAGTCGCACGTCTCATAGATAAAGAACGTGCTAATTAATATTAACGCTTTGCGGCGCTATGGATTCTACAAGCAAGGCTTAACTTCGAACAAAATTAAATGATGAAAACATTTCCACACTAAAATAAAGGCATAAGGAATTTGTCAACAAAATTGCCATAGAGATGTGGATGTAGAATCAATGAACGACGGAAGTGGGTCAATGGATCTCTTCGACATATGCGTGTATGCTCCGATTAACACTTTGTGAGGCGTGCTATAACTTGTTGACGCTGTTAATTTTCAACTTTCTTGGAGTACATAGAAATATTACGGAAACCAGTTCTGCAATCGCACTTTACTTGGACTTTTGTAGAACTTTTACTTATTTACATACATAATATTCTTGTTTTTTTTTTATTTACGAGAAATATTTAAATATATTTAATATAATAATTGCAAGTCTTTTAAATGTTAGTACACAAAGTTCTGTCATTAAAACAAGAAACACAAAATCGAACGTTTTACAAACTAACAAAACATTTGGTTTTTATCTTGTTTTGGAGTATGTTGCAAATTAATGTTTTGTTGCAAGTGTAAAATTAATTAAATATTCACAAAACACAAAAATAAAAAAGCGTGATATTGTAACGGAATACACTACATATATATATAATATATGGTGATATATACAGCCTTGGCACATCACGCTGGCGTCTTTCATTTGCCTTTAAAATGGCGAATTCATGCCCAGCTTCGTGCCAAAATCCAGGCGCGCTCGACGTTGGTAACGCGCATTGACTCTGCAAAGAAGAATTAAAAATATTGAGATATACATTTAAATATATATGAAGTAGGACTTACTTATTCTCCTGGAACTTGGCCAGCTCACTAACAAAGAGGCTTATTAAACTGCTGGCAAATAACACTAAAATAGGCAGCCAGAGTTGTGAAAGATACTCCTGCAGAGATTCATCCAACAGCATTTGGAGGCTACAGATGAAACCATGGAGCAGCAGCAGACCAATGCAGGTGAATGCCCAGATGTGATTTCTAAACGGATTGCGCTGCCAGAGCGCATGATCACGATGTACAAAGGTAATGGAGACAAGCGCTGGAAAGAAAGATATTATAAAGAATAATATAAATGAAAAAAGATTTAATCCGTATGTTAAATAATATTTTTAAATGCATATTTCATTTTACAAAATAGTAAAGCTATAATAACTAAAGTTCCATTAGTAATACAGAAAAAACCTGTTGATCAACTCAATTATATATATGTAATAATGGTATTTATGGATTGTAAACTTCAACGGTATTATGTATACTAGATTGATTGATAAATGGTTAAATTTGGAGTAACTAGCTCTTTTTAAGAAAGTGCTATAAGTTCTTTTTGAATTATAGTATTTACGATGAGTAAAAGTTGTTTTGCTGAAGTCAGTTCTATTATTAAAATAAAATGAAATTAATCAACAATTCAGACCCCTATCTAATCAATATTTAAGCTAGTTACCAAAGTGCAGCACCACCGCGAACAAAGCACAACAGCGCACTATATGCAGACACTGATAGAAATCCGTATAATTTGCACTTTCGAGATCCGTAATGACATTAGATTCCACAGCGGAAATTGGTTGCGTCATGAACATCCAATAGGCAATGAGCTAAAAAAAAGAATAAAAGCTGTTTAAGTTTGAATTATGATACGAATTTTGTCATTCTTACAATGGCAATTACGGGTACGAGAAACTTGCAGCCATAGCACCACATGACAAAGGCAAAGGCACGCGAATCGTATTCGGTTTGCTTCTTGCTGGTGGCACGACTCATGATCTTTGGATCGAGATCGATGTGAGCCAGTGAGATGCCAATTAACGGCACGGGTATACTCATCAAATAGATGGCCAGCAGGGGGGTGATCAGAGGCGGCAGTGAGAGGCACGCGCACAGCACGTTCAATATGGATATAGAGCCCGCACAGCAGGCCCAGAATTGTATACAGTTCCATAGACCCAGCGAAAATCGGCGTGACAGCTCAATTATGGCCACCAGCGAAAGTGGGTCGTCGCGACAAATGGCTATGGAGCAGGGCAGTGAGTTAAGCAGCCGGCTCAGATAAATGGGTGAGACTGTGTGTGCGGGAGATTGCATGGCACGAGCACCACTTCCGCTGGCACCACACTCGAGCAACTGTTCGCTGACAAACGAATCATCCGCTGTCGTCGTCTTGTCTTTGCTCTGACGCTGCCAGTTCAGTTTGTTGTGTATGATGTTGGCCTCCGTGTAGGCATCCACATCCTGACAGACCTGCGGATAGAGAGGCTCCACCGCAATGCTGCAGTCGGCCTGCAAAAAGATATTCGCATTGTCATTGCTTGCCGAGCTGCCCAAGCATACGACAATCTCTCCATACGACTGCATTATGTCGAGCATCTGACGCGTGGCCTCCGCGGAGCAATCCGTGAATAGCGACACCTGTAGCGGCACATTGTCCACCTGCTCCAGATGCGGTCGTATATTCTCAATGCCACGCGGCAACTTGGCTCGATTCGACATGTCAAAGTTGATGGGCGCACTCTGATCTGTGCTCTCGGTGAGAGTGCTTAGCGAACGACAATTCTCATCCATTGCCGAGTCCAGCGAGTGTCGCTGCTTATGACGATCCGGATCTGGTTCTGATTCGAGAGTTAACGCCACATTCTCATTGCTGTGCTTGCTGCCATCCAATTCGTCCTCTTCATTGGAGTCCCCAGCAGTGGGTGGATTAAATTCATCGGGATTGGAGATGGCACCAGGAGCTGAGCAGCTCAATGTTTTAGATGACTCCAAATTGTTTGGCGGTGCTAGGAGATAGCTTAATTTGGGACCATCCTCTGGATCACCTACAAGATCATTGGGTTTATCAGTGGGCGTGGCTGTCGTGACAGCATCAACTGCATCGCAGATGAATTCGGCACTTGATGGATGAATGGCAACAGTATCTGTGATGGTGCTGGTGGTAATTGTGGTTGTGGTTATATTGTTCTCATTTATTTTACCCGCATTTTTAGGCGACTTGCAGTTGCCCGCCGTTTTCTCCGGTTCCTTGCTAGTGGTGACCTTCTCGCGTTCACGTTCTTTCTCCGGCTCCGGTTCGCTGAGCAGCGAGATGTGGCAATTCCAGCCGGACTCGAGTCCCATCTTCTCAGAGAAGACACGGGATCGGAGTTCGTTCTCCTTGCTGAAGTGAACAAAACGAATGCAGGCACGTTCCAAACGCTCCACCAGATGTACAATGTCATTTTGTGCCTGATACTGCATCGTCACCATGCCTATAAAGACCTGATGACATTGCATCTCAAAGCAGCCCTCCACATCATTGCAGTCCTCGTCCTTGCTCTCCGAGAACAGCAAGGAGTCCGTGCTGATGCTGTGACTCAATTTGACATGATGTCCGCCCTCAAAGTCACAGTGTGACTTATCCACATGCTGCATGCGCAACTTGGACTCTGGCGGCAGCTCCAAATATGCAATCTGTCCATTGCTATGCAGTGGTCCACTTAATGCTCCATGGATGCCATGACGCAGTGGTCGATATGCGAATGCTGTGCAGTATGAAGTCAACGCACTACGCTGATAAAAATCCAGTGCACGCTTGCGATCCTGCGGCGACAGTGGACGCAAATCCTTGCCATCCCAAAAGTCATCACAACAGTCCAGTATAATGTCTGCTGTGCCCTGGGTGAACAGCGACAAGTAACCTCCGGGATTCTCACGCATTACGACGGATAACGAGTGCGGAAACGGAACTTTCACCTTGGTTGACAGCTGCAACTGTCGCGCAAAGCGGATGTCCCGACGCACCACATCCGGTTGCTGTGGATTAAATTTAAATAAATCGGAATAATTAAATGTTAAAAAGGAAAGTAAAGAATATGTTAACATTTATACTGTCTATATAATGTTAAATTCTTGTGAGTGCTACTATATAAATATCTTCTTAAAGATAATTTACTAGGTTTATTCCAACTATTTGTATTTAAATTTGTAATTTAAATTTTTATCAGGGAATCAAACTGACACAAATATAGGTTACGGTTTCGGTTCCAGTACGTCCCAAAATAACTATTTCGGTAAAAGGTTTTATTTAAATTTTTTTCTTTCGGTTCCGATATCAATACCGGTAAGTAACGGTACAACAAATCAATTTTGAAACATTTTACAATTTTAAGAAGTTGGACTCTTTGATTTGACAGACATTTTTGAAATTTTTAAGTCATAAAAAACGTTTATGTCTTGCTAACATTTTAGGCAGCCTAACAACAAAATTAACCTGTGTATTGAAAGGATGATGAGTGTATTTAAATCGATATTAAAACGTGTGTGAATATATTGATTAGAGGTCACTTACCAGATGTCTATAGCTAGCTAGCTGTCCCTCCAAAGAAAAGCGATCGGTGGCATGGTTGGTAAAGCCAATCTGTTTGGCCAACTCGCACAGACAACGTCTGGGGTAACAAATCGAATAGAAAGAAACCGATTAGAACTGGTACAAACCGTGCTGGACGTGAGAAGGTGGGTGCGAATGATCAAGATCAGGCATGCATTCAGTCAAGCGTAATGGGGCGGACGAATAGTTGGATGGATAGATGGGGGCCGACTATATTTAAGCATATTCTTGGCAACATAATAATTTCTTGTTACTTAAAATAGCATGCCAATTAAGTATAAACGTATGTGCTTTGCATGGGGGCGTTTCGGTGGAAAGTGGGTTCCATACACATGCTATATAAGTGTACATAGATTAATACAAACACAATAAAATATAAGTTTAAAATAAATGGAATGTGTACAAAAATATAGTTGCAAACTGCAACTTAAACTATGAGATTATATAAATATATATAAATATGTATGTGCATTGTTAATTTGATGAATTTTACTATGGATAAGACGGGGAAGGGTTAGATAAATTATTTACAATTAATAAATGATATAGTTCAGTTGTATCCATTTACATTGAATGACTTTAAATTATGTTGACAAATTATTTGGCTTGTTTTTTTTTATTACAATGTTTTTTTTTTACTCAAAACTAATATAAATAAAATATTGTTATGTTTTAACAATTAATTTGTATAACTTTACCAATTGCTTGTTTGTTTATATAGGGGGCTTATCAGTTTTTCGGTCCAATTCATGTGTCGGATGTGTTTTCAATTTAAACAAAAATCAAAAATAATCCCAAACAAATGGGCATCAAATTTCGCATATACAACGAGGATGCGTATATGCTTTAAAAAATCATTAAACTATATATATGTGATATTTAATCAATTGGCAAATATAAGTAAATAGGTGTAGTGGTTAACGATGCTAACAATGAGTATGGCAATGAACTACGTACCCATGCAATAGGCTTTTCATACTGGATTCAAACATCGCATACCGATTTGTCACGGGCACCAGATCTTTGTCGAGCATTGCCACGGCGCTGACATGCCCACAAAACTGGGCGTAATGCTCATGTGTAAGCGGCGAACAGGTGTTTAGTAAAATGGCCAGACCTGGATGGGATCAAGAAATGTAAGAGACACTTTGTAGCTGAATAATTTACACTAACCCAACGGCTTCAAGGATTTGATGTGTGCTTTCCACTCGTGATCGTCGAATTCCAGGCGAAATGGGCAGTGTTGATCGTGTGTTAGATCTAGGACCTCTGCTACAATGCCACGCTCCTTGTTCTCCTCATCCACATTGTCGCTCTCCGTTGACATTGACAGCTCACTGCCATCGTCCTGCGGTTCCTCCTCTGTGTTGTGCAAAAAGAACACTTTCTCGGCAGTTGGATTAGGCCAGGATAGTATGCCCTTCTTGTCCACACAACACAGCGCAGATATGGAGCCTAGAACCTGCACGAGATTCGCTGAACGGGGCAACAGTTCGCTGTCGCCCTGCCAAAGCTGCGTCCAAATACGCAGCACATTTGACCGTAACAATGAGATGCTATCGTAGTCGTAGGCGGGTGTATCCATATCCAGATCCTCAAACGATTTACTCGTTGTCTTTTCAAGTATGGCCTGTGGCGTCTTTAGGAAGCACTGTAGTCGGGCAACGCCCCACAGATTCATGGATATCCATAAGAGTGGAAACACAAGTGGCAGCAGCGGAATAACTGCGGCCGCGGGAGAAGCAATCAATACATGTCGCCAATTGTGCTTCTCATCCGAAGCCAATCCATAACCATGCAAGCGTAGCAAACCCGCAAAAAGCGTGATAATCAAGGCAGTAATGAAGCCCCATTGTTGTATGTACTTCGTGACCAGCTGTAAGAAAGGTAAGACTTTAACTCTTGACAGGAATCGGATTAGAGATTAGAACTTACCAAATAACGTTGCTGGTTGTAAATTGTGGGTGGGCGATTTAGCGAATTTTTCAGGCACAAACGCAAGTTATCCAGATACGGCGTGCTCTCTAAGCAACAGACAAGATCCGGAATCGGAGCACGTGCCGTTGGCTTGACTGGCGGATCACCAAGTTGCGCGACGGAAGCTCCATAGATTTCTCCGGTACTAAAGTGTCGCCTCGACTGCAGTTCATGGCAAGGACCAGGTGAAATGTGACCAGGACGTAGCACAATGCAATCACCGCGAACAAGCAGCGCCCAGGGCAGGTTGACAATGTGACCATCGCGATAAGTCCACTGCAGGGAGACGCACGGCGACATGGGATTGCTCAGATGCGGATAATTGGATACATGCCAGTTGTCGCTGAGATGCTGTTCCGCCAGGCGAAGTTCACTCAAGGCATGTCGCGTCTTGCGATAGATCTCCGTGCGTCGCAGATTACTTTCCCGAATCACCACACACAAATCGAGCAGGAGAATGGCCAGCAAGCAAATGGCAGGCCAACACATGCCAGTGATTAAGAGTGATCCACTGGTCACCAGAGTCGTTCCGATGGAGAGCCAACCCAATGGGCTGTCATATTGATTCATGAATGCAGCACGCAATTTACAATAGCACCTAATTGGGCGGCAAATGAATTGTTATTACACAAATTGCAAAGGTCATTAAGACTTGTCTCACCTCTCCGCGTCATGTTCCCTCTCATGCTGCAGCAGCACCTTTTCAATGTCCTCATGGAGTCGCGATAGAGCCACCTTTGTGCTTAATCCGCGTTCCATATTCTCCTTTGGCGCCGCCGACGACGAGCGCGAGTATGAGTGTGATTGTGTATGCAGGTGTGAGTGTGAGTTCTTCGTTGTCTGTGGCAAGGTTGTTGAAGACGCTGCCGCAGTCTCATTGTCACTGCTACATTTTGTGGTTGTTGTTTCAGCTGCTTCTTCGTTCAGCTTGTTCATTTTTCTTTCACAATCCGCAAATTAGTTTGTATTTAAACTACGCTCTCTCATTTAACACATAGTTTACGCACTCTGCTTCTGATCGCGTGTGTTCATTTGTTGCTGTTCGCTTTAGTTGTGCGAAATACATATGTATACGAGTTGCCAATTGTGCGTTGCGTTGCTGCCAGTATTTGCATACAGTTGGCAACGCTGTCAACTGATAACAGCGAAGTCAAACATTTAAATTAGAGATGGCAATTGTCGAAGCAAATGAATACTTCGATAGCTTCACCTATTTTGAAACTAGACGTCGATATTTTGACTATTTTCATATTGTCCATCCTTTGTTATTGTTGTGGGAGCGATTTATTATTTATTTTAATTATCAAATAAAATTCGCTTACCAATCAAGTTTACGAAGTTTGCATTACCAGTTAAGTGGTATTTGCGGATATTTTCGTCGGGCATGCTGATTTTACAAAGAGGTCTCTTACACTTCACAGGTGAACTCACTTTCAGTACTTATAAAATAAAAACTCAAGGCAGAGACTGTGGTGAATGAGCACGCCACCTTGTTGATAATTTCGTCAGGGTTGTGTTATACACCACATTGGAATACGTCACATAAGTAAACTCACCTTGGTGTAGCACGCGAATTCTTTTGACTTCTCTTCTTTTATTTGGCTAATTGTATATTTAGTATTCTAGATTGTCTTATTAAATATAAGCGGTGGATATTTGTTGATAAAAATGTCCAGAAAATACTGCCATTTGTGCCGCTCATCAACGTCGAGCAGTATTGTTCTTGTACCCAAGGATGAAGAGAAAAGAAAGATTTGGTCAGAGATTACAGGTGTGGTATTTTCTACTAACAGTAGAATTTGCGACAAGCACTTCAAGGATACGGATTTTTATTATGCATCAGAAAATGCGTCAAAACGCAGGCGACTGATGGCACATGCTGTTCCGCAGAAGTTACAAGAGAAGCAGACCTATACAGAGCAGAATTTATCAACTTGTGGTGAAAATCTTTACGATTTTAGCTCGCAAACCGAGTAAGTTGACTATTTGTTTATTATTTCATAAATTAATATGGTTAAATTACAGACAGGAGGTGGTTGATTCGGGACTTGTGATAGAAAATATGCGTTTGCAAAAGAAGGTTGCGGAACTGCAAAAAGAAAATGCTAACCTTCTCAAAAAGCATCAAGAAATGCAGTCTCTCATGGATTCACTAAAGTCTATATTTACTGAATCACAAGTTCGGAAATTACAGAATGGCGGTAAAAGAATTAAATGGAATAACGAGGACATTTCGTATGCGATCAGTCTTTACTCCGCTGGACCTCGTGCGTACCGTCATTTGTTTAAAAAAGGTTTTCCACTTCCATGCTTATCTACATTAGAAAGATGTTTGCACTCAATGGAAATACAACCCGGAATATTGGGTTCCGTAATTGATTTAATGGAAAATGCCGTGAAGATAGACGAGGAGAATAACATATGCATTTTGAGTTTCGACGAAATGAGAATAACTTCAAGCTCCGAGAATGATTCCTCTCAGGGAACAGTACATCAGTATGTCCAGGTCGCAATGGCTCAGGGATTGCGCAAGTCTTGGAGACAGCCCATATATTTCGATTTCGACAAGACAATGAGTGTTTCTACACTGCACACGCTGATCAAAAAGCTATATACGATAGGATACCATGTCGTTGGCATAGTTTCCGATATGTGTCCGGCGAATCAGAGATTGTGGACAAATCTTGGAGTGACGCCTGGTAAAATGTTTTTGAAAATAGAAAATGCTTAAATTAATTTATTTTCCCCTTTAGAAAAAACGTGGTTTTGCCACCCAGACGACTCCGAAATGAAAGTTTTCGTATTTGCAGATGCACCTCATTTACTGAAATTAATAAGAAATCACTTTCTTGATTCTGGAATTGTTCTTGGTGACAAAATCATAAAACAAAAAGCCGTGAGACAAGCGATAAGCCACGCCTCTTTTTCCGAAACTTCCCATATGTGGAAAGTAAATGAAGATCACCTAAACGTCAGATATGATGGCAGGAAAAAGATCATTCTGGCAACTCAACTGCTTTCTAATAGCACAGCCACTGCAATTCGACAATGCCAGTCACTGGGCATAGAAATGGACAACGCATCTGAAACGGCGGATTTTATTCAGCTTGCTAACGATTGGTTTGACATTTTTAATGTAGAGATACCCAATTCTGAAAATATTCCGACCAAGCAACCATTTGGCCAAAGTATTGATGCACAGCGGCAGGTTTTAAGTAGGATGACTGCACTAATGTCAAAAAAAATAATTCCAAATGGTAAAAAGTGCTGGCCATTCCAAAGAGGCATAATTATAAGCAACAATTCGTTATATAATTTGCATCAATATATTGCGAATAGGTACAGCATGGATCAATTAAACACCAGTCGATTATCCCTAGATCAACTGGAGCAATTTTTTGATTCGATTTGGCAAAAAAGTGATCGAAACGATTATCCAACTGCATCTGAATTCAAATTCCGCATGCGAAAATACTTACTAGGTAATAGTTGCTTAAGTCTAGAGGTCACGGAAGAAGACTTGGACGTGGAGGTGGAACGAAAGGAATTAACGGGCCTGGAAGGGATTCAACCGGAATGTTACTCAAAAAATCCTGAAAATTGCATTTCTAGTAGTTATAGCATATCTCGAGATAAGCTGACTGATGTGAGTATTCAGTCTGAATTGCTTGAAACAGAAGATTGGGAACAGTCGGAGGGAAATTTAGAAATTTGCATCAAGATTGAAGAGACCGAAGTAATTTCTACTGAAAGTAAGCACAAAGAATCAATATCGCCATCAGTTACAACTTTTGAAAAAGCTCCACAAAAAAATCAATTCCAATGTCCTCACTGTTCAAAAATCTTCAGACACAGCTCCTATCTTAATGCTCACATTCGAACTCACGCCGCTGGCCGTCCATTTAAGTGTCCTCATTGTCCGAAAGACTTTACTCTACAAACAGACCTGCAATTCCACCTCTCTACTCATACAGGCAAACAAATCAACAAGTGTCCACACTGCGCACAGTATTTTATAGATAGTGACGAACTCGTTGAGCACATACGTATTCACACAGGCGCACGGACTTATAATTGTACAGAGTGCTCCAAGGAGTTTGGCTATGCTTGGCAATTGGAGACCCATATTCGAAAGCACACCGGAGAGCATCCATTTAAATGCCCCCACTGTCCACAGACCTTTGCAGACAAGAAGGATCTGGGCAAGCACATCGAATCTCACACCAACGAACGTCTACACAAATGTCCACAGTGTCCAAAGACATTTATCCGCGCTGCTGATCTTAAAACGCACATCAAAGCTCACAGAAAAAGAAAAGCAATAGTAGAATCCTCTCATCCCCACCGAGTTATTGAAAAGCACTAGCGAATTTAAATTCGGCGGCAAGCTTGCAATCCAACGATAACCCAAATATTGATAACTAAACTTAACATCTCGAAGATTGTATTGCTTGTTAAACCCGAATTACAATAATAAAAATATGATTACAACTATTACTTTTGATATACTTATATACAAAACTTATAAATTTATTTATCACCAATATGTTTTTATAAATGTCGCACAGCACGAATATTTGTCCGCGTTGCCAACGTTGTCAACTGATAACAGCTCTGGCAAACAAGCATATTAGAGATGAGAGCTGAAGTAGAATATATATCGATATTTCGATCATTTTAATATTGTCCATCCCTTGTTATTGTTGTCGAGTAAATAATTCAATAAGTACGATAGCTTATCGTGAAGTAGAAAATATCGATATTTCGATCATTTTAATATTGTCCATCCCTTGTTATTGTTGTAGCTATTAATATTTTATTGTTACATATTTATTAAAAGTCGCTAGCTTGGAAAATATAAGCTATGGAGCAAGTTTGTCGTGCTTGCATGACCAGTTCCGTGGCACTAGTGGATATATTCGCCGATCAGAGAGCTCCTAGTCTGGTGAACATGCTGAACGAGTGCGTCGACTGTGAGATAAAACTAGACGACCAACTTCCAAAGAAAATATGCCTAGCGTGCATTTGTGATGTTCAAACTGCATTTGGATTCAAGCGCAAGTGCGAGAAAAGCCACCAGGTGTTAAGCGCAAAGCTAATAAACGCTGTAAATATGGAAATGACAGAGAAAGACATTGACCTAGGTTGTGTGAAGGAGGAACAGGAGGAATTCACAAGTGAAGGAGAGAATCAAAAGGAATATAATCCCAACGAGGAATCACATCGAGATAGCCCTAAGGAGTGCATGTCCATTAGCAGTGCTGTTAATGTTCCATCTGATTGCAATACTAATGTGAATATTCAGTCAGAATTGCTTAATACAGAAAATTGGGAACTGGCAGAAGAAAGCATTGACTTGGGCTGCGTCAAGATTGAGAAGGATGCAGTCGAGGCTACTGAAAATGAAAACAATCTATCAAGTGCAACGCCAGTAGAAACTTCTGGGACACAGAAAGTCAATGAGCAGATCCAGGAAGCCTATAAACCGAATGATAAGCTACCCACTAATTTAGAGACTGAGTCTGTTCCCAAAAGAAATCAATTCCAATGTCCACACTGTTCAAAAGACTTTAGTCAAAGCTCGCATCTCAATGCGCACATTCGTACTCATACTGGTGAAAGGCCTTACAAATGTACACACTGTCCTAAAGCCTTTAGTCAGGCTTCAAATCTCCGTAAACATCTCTGCATTCATTCTGGTGAACGTCCTTTTAAGTGTCCTCACTGTCCAAAAGCCTTCACTCGACACACGGATCTGCAATACCACGTCTCGACTCATCCTGGCAAACAAATCCACAAGTGTCCACACTGCACAAGATATTTTATAGAGAGCGCTGAGCTCGAGGAGCACTTACGTTATCACACAGGGGATCGAATTTACACTTGTACAGAGTGCTCCAAGAAGTTTGGATATGCTTGGCAACTGCAGAGGCACTTTCGAACGCACACCGGAAAGCATCCATTCAAGTGTCCCCACTGCTCGAAGACCTGTGTGGACAAGGGGGATCTAGGCAGACACATCCGATCCCACACCGGCGAGCGTCCGCACAAATGCCCACACTGTCCAAAGGCTTTCACCCGCGCTGCTTATCTTAAAACGCACATCAATACTCATAGCTGAGAAACCCCATAGTGGAATCTCTTATAAATCCATTATTCAATTCATTGCCTAGCATTTTATAATTTAAACTTGGCGGCAAATATGCCTAAGCCCGATACTGCAATTATCGATAATTAACTTGAAGCTCGATAAATGTATCTGTTCCTAGAGATAAGGGATAAAAGATATAAAAGTGCAATAGCAGAAATGCAAGAAAAATGAAATAAGGCTAAAAGAATCTTCATTTATACAGTATTCGGAATAATAAACTAAATTAAACTAATATGTGCATGTGTTCAACCTTTTATATATTTAGTTTTATTAAGCAAATAAATGTCTTTATGTTTAATATCAGCGTTTGAATTTCGGTTTAATAATTATGCATATCAAGTCGATAAGCAAATCGATTTCACATGAGTTGAAGTGTAGAAGTATCGATATTGAACGATAGCTGCTATCGATTGTGATAGTGCGATAACATATGACGAAAAAGTGTTGGCGATTGATTGCATTTAATAATTGTATTTTATTTATGACTGCTCGTTGTCAAAACAAATAAACTGCTTCTAGATGGACGCCAAGTTAGATGTAAGTACGGGAAGCAAGAAATTGATAACAAGCTTACATCGCTTATATGTCAATGATTCATAGATGTTTGAGGACGTCAACACATCGCCCTCTCTGGAGGGTGACATGTCTATACCGGGCAAACGGACCACAACAACAACATCACAGAATGGAGTGCCCGATTACAATACGTTGGACGAACCAATTCGGGAAACAGTGCTGAGAGATATACGCGCCGTTGGCATCAAGTTCTATCATGTGCTCTATCCCAAAGAGAAGTCGAGTCTGCTGCGCGATTGTACGTCATCAGGTTTATGTTCATTGTTTGCGTAAGCAGTTTTATCAAATGCCTTCTCTATGTTGCAGGGGATCTGTGGGGGCCTTTGGTGCTGTGCACCTTTATGGCGACGATATTGCAAGGCTCCTCGTCCGCCGACAGCATGTCCGACAATGGCCCTGAATTCGCTCAGGTCTTTGTTATTGTTTGGATAGGTGCTGCCATTGTAACACTCAACTCAAAGCTGCTAGGTGGCAATATGTGTGTATCTAAAGCCGCAATTTAATAGATTACGTATATCTAGATACATTTATCTACATGTGTTCTAATTGCAGCTCATTCTTCCAATCGGTTTGTGTGCTTGGCTATTGTCTCACTCCGGTGGCATTGTCTTTGATCATCTGTCGCGTCATCTTGTTGTCCACAGCAGACACGTTTTCTTTTCTTCTTGCGCTTTGTCACCACAACACTCGGATTTACCTGGGCTACGTATGGTGAGTTGCATTACTTAATATCAGTCTTGCATGAATTTCGAACACCAAACTAGATAATTTAATGAAACATAAAGTAAAAGCTGATATATCTAAAGAATACTATTAAGAAATCTATAAAAAATTCTCATCTTTTGAAAATTTTCATATAAAGTTTTAATATAAAAAATCAGATTTTTTGTTCCAAATTAATTTTCAATCAATTGAAACAATTCGTTCAGTTAATTTTAAAGAATCTTAGAACTAGGCAAATAGTCAAAATTGTAAAATTTTTCTCAATTTTTAAAACTTATTCTCCAACTCACTAAATTGATTTTGCTGTAACAAAATCATATTTCGTCATTGTTTTCCTATAATTTAAGTTATTTATATTATTAATTATCAATATATATTAACTTTTCACAGCATCCTTCATCTTTTTGGGTCAAAGTCAACCGCCACATCGTAAGCCGCTTGCCGTGTATCCAATTTTCCTGTTTTTCTTCATCATATCGTGGCTGGTTCTATCGCATAATTAATTAGTTACTATGTTTAGTTGATAAAATGTTCGTACTTTCCATAGCATAACCAAATCGATTGTAAATTTATATTTAATTTGAAAACTGTGACCGCACCTTGTTTAAGGTAGAAATATGGGCTATATTTTTGTTGGTTTATTTAATTCTTAAAATCTTACAAATTACATATGTATGTGGGATCGTATTTTACACGTCAAGACTGTTGGCTGACGAGGCAACTTCGAGGGACATTTGCATTTGAACACCATCGCCTTTGGTGGGGCGATAAGTCAAGGAATTGGCCCGCGCCTTGCGGCCCATAAAATGTCGTTCCACCCACTTGAGCAGCGTATAGACGGAGTCAGTCGAGGGCAAACGATGATCGGCAGCGGTCTTCACAATATCCGAGGATGTGACACGGAATGTACGCGCCATACCCTTGAGTGCCTGTTGTGTGATAATGAAAATATATAATCAGAGATGATCCTCACTATCTCTATTTTTCTCAATTGTTTCGATTACTTACCACCATGGCATCCTCGTCAGTAAGATCGTCACCCACATAGATAATCTTGATGCGCTCATTCCAATCCACACCAAAGGATGTGCGCAATATGTAAATGGATGCACGACCCTTGTTCCACTGTACTGGAGGACGTGCCTCGAGAGCGCAGTGCGCCTCCGTTGCTCGAAAGCCGTACTTCTCAATCAGACTACGCGCCTTGTCGACCATATCGGGTCGCAGCTGTACAGGTGTCTCTCGATAATGGAACGTGAGCAGAGATCCTTTGTTCTCCACCCAGGCACCATCGCGACAAACTGAATCCTGTAGTGCCTTGAGCAGGTGACTGACCTTGTCCTCGTATTCAATTGGCATGGGATGAACAAATTTGCTGCCATCGGGATGCAGAATCTCCAGACCATGATTACCGGCATAGGTGATGCCCTCAATACCAACCATTTTCTTAACATTGTCGACGTTACGTCCCGAGATGACGGCGACATAGACATCCGAGTGATTGGACAGCTTGAAGAGCACATTTTTAATCTCTGGTGAAAGCGTGGCCAGATCCGGATGTGGGGCAATGGGGGCCAGGGTACCATCATAGTCCAATAGCAAGGCCAGCTTGTGATTATAACCGATGTATCTGAAATGTAAAGGTGTAAGAAATTGAGTAAGTGTGTCCACTTAGGATCAAGGGATTAGATGGGGCTACTCACTTGAGTAAGTAGTCATCGAAGTCGTCCACAGAGACAGGCTGCATGATGGTGGTGCCGACGTCATCCATCTCCAGGGCGCCCACTGCCTTAAGGAAGCAGCGCATCCAGTGGCTGACATCGCACTCCGCCTCACGACGTCGCAGACGCGCCATGCGCAGCACACGCTCGTCCTCGGGCATGGTCAGGGCACGATGTATGACCTCGGCGGCCTCGTTCACCTCATACGGATTACAGAGCAGCGCTTCGTGCATCATCTCACCAGCACCAGCGAAAGGAGAGATGACCAGCACACCGGGCACCTCATTAATCTGGCACGCAACAAATTCCTTGGCAACCAGATTCATACCATCTCTAAGAGGCGTCACAAGACACACAGCTGCATCCCTGTAGAGCGCTGCCAGCTCATCCTGACTCACATAGTCGTAAATGTAGCGAATGGGAGCCCAGTTTGCAGTGGTAAAGCGTCCGTTGATGCGTCCAACCAGTTGATCCACTTCCTCCTTGAGCTCACGATACTCCTTGACGTCGGTGCGTGAGGGAACCGAGATCTGCAGCAGGCTGACCTTCTCCTTGTGCTGTGGATACTTGAGCAACAAGGCCTCAAAAGCCATCAGACGATGCACCAATCCTTTGGTGTAATCCAATCGATCCACACCCAGAATTATCTGTTGCTTCGAGGTTTTCAGCACTTTGGGTGCATTCTGAGCCAGGTTAACGAAACGCTCGTAGGGAATGCCAATTGGCAGTGGACGGATGCGGACTGTGCGTCCACCGTGCTCCACCAGCAAGTTGTTGCGATCCACACGACAGCCGAGGTTACGCTGGCAGCAGTCCACAAAATTAAGGCAATAATCCTGAATGTGAAAGCCAACGAGATCACAGCCAAGCATACCCTGCAATATCTCATCGGACCAGGGCAACAGACGGAAGATGTCCCATGGCGGGAAGGGTATATGTAAGAAGAATGCCAGACGGCAGGGCAGATTCTTCTCCTCGGCATGCTCCCTCACCCAATTGGCGGCCAACATCAGATGATAATCGTGGATCCAAACAATCGGAGGATTCTTCTCGCTGCCATGTTTCTTGGCCAAACACTTCTCCAGTGCCTCAATGGTGCGCACAGCGAAATGTTTATTAACCGTTACATAATCATGCCAATGCTCTCCGCCAAAATTGGCACGTCCTGGCATCGAGTGGAAGAGCGGCCAGAAGATCTTGTTGCAGCATCCATTGTAATAGCTATCAAAGATTTTTGCATCAATGTTAACGGAGACAACTTGATCGGATTTAAGTCCAGCTGTGGGCGTCTGATCGTAGGGATTCGATTCGGGTATCGCCTCATTGGGATCTTCAAGATGTATGCCAGACCAGCCCACCCAAAGGCCGTTGCCCTTGATGACAACCGGACAGACGGCCGTAACAAGACCGCCAGCACTGCAATCACATAAAACAGACGTAAGCAGAAGGTGAGTAGGGTATATAAGTATTTATTTATTTATTTCAAGATCATTCGAAGTTATCATTTAAATTAAATTTCAAAAATTAAAAAAATATATTTGAAAAATTATGATTAAAAGACATTTAAAACAAATGAAGAATTAATTTTTAAAATATTTATAGGTAAAGCCATTTTTAATCCTGATCTCAGCCTACATTCAATTCCAATTATTCCAAACATTCAATCCATTATATTTTTAAATTAAAAAATGCAATCCTCAATCCTTAAATTTAGAGCTGAACAATACCGAATATTCATAAATGCAGGCTTTTAAAAATGTATATGAATAAATTCAATGTCCATTTCTTTAATCCAGTTTCAAAAATGCAATCCAAAATATATACTTAAATTCAGTCTTAAAAGACAATACAAAATATTTTTAAATGCAGGCTAAGTAAGGAGGCTATATGCACATATAGATCTATATGTACATAGGTGTATGTATGCTTGACTGACTTTGGATTCATTTCCAGCCGATTTTTAGCAGGGTGCATCACAATGACACTGACACTAACGACGTTGATAAGGAATACCATAAAATACAACGTTGATACGGCGTAAGTGTAAACAACCTCGACTCCAGCCAAAGGCCAATACCAAATCCAACAAAAAATAAATAAATAAATTTCCAATCCCATAACAAGACATATGCTAACCCAATAATCCCATAGACTAGAGGAGCACGTGATGTTGTTTTTCAGTGTCAGGTTCGCAACTTTTTGTTTTAAAAGCCTTGAATTGACGCCTCATCTACATATGTTAAATATAACATAATTATGAACCCTTTAAAACATCACTCTTGCCGTCGTCGTTGGGCAGTAAGGGTCAAAAACGCGAAATGGACCCCGCTGATAAGGTCTGTCATTATTATTGAATTTGTTTTCTAATTTCATCTATGTTCGCCAGACTTTGCATACAGTTTGCTCATCTTCTCCCCATCTCACTCTAATTCTCCCTGTTTTTCTATCTCTGTCCATCCTTCTCTCTTTTTTTCCCACTTTGTGTATTTTGCGCTGATAAGCACTAATCACTTAAAGCGTGTGGAAACAAGATGATCAAAAGGCATTCATAGGTGGTTCAGTTCCCTATCGGGGGGTTGCGGTCCGGTACAAGCTGTCTTATCATCAAATGCAAATTGTATGCCCGTGATTCCAATTGGTTTAGTTTTTCAAAATTGATTTTTGTTTCTAACTTCATTTAGAAAGCTTACTTTTGTTTAACTTGACTAAATATGTTTGTTTAAATGTCGCGATATCTGCTTGATAAGCAATTTCCTAGAAAAATTTAACGAATAATATAAATTTTACTAAGATACAAATACAAATATTCGAACTATTTATATATTTTTATATTTTTAAGAGGATTTTGGCTTTGTTTTCAATCTGAACTCGTTCAATGAACTTTTGCTTTGTTCGAAATTAAGAAATCTAAACAATATTGAAGTGATTAAAAACCTTTTTTTTTTAGTTCATACCATTCGCTTGTTAATTTTAAATGAAGAAAATAATAAGGCAAACTTTGAGAGCCTACAACTGGATAAAAAATGGGAATTTTTTAATTCAAAGTTAGTAAAATTAAGTCTTTATAATTTTAATTAAAAAAATTTTTCTTTTTAAACTTTCTAAAGAAATTTTCGGAAATGTTATTCAAATATTTTGAATATAATCTTAAAAGCTTTGCTCGTTTAATTTTTTAAGCCGGATCGAATCAACTGAATGCCTGATATTTTTTAAGAAAATAGTTCTTTTTAAAAAGCACAATCACACACACGTATTTTGATATTTAATTGTATCCTTTACTCACCTGGCTTTACGTTCCAACTCCTTGGTTTTAGAATTACGTGTCAGGACGAATGGCAATCGATTCGAGACTACGATAAGACTCGCCTTCGTCGAAGGCTCCCCGGCATTCGTCACAATAATCTCCGTATCGGGCATATTGAAACGATTGTTTCACGTAAATGTCCTTGAGTTCTATATGTATTTAAAAATAATCAATGCACCCTGAATTAACAATTGTCACTAGTCGTTTTTAACCAGATCGCGAGTTGGGTACTGAACAGGATATTGATAACGGATGTCACCTAACGTTTTGACCCGGGACTTGTGTACGCTGCGCTGTGTGACACACAACTAATTGCACACGAAATGCAATTGTCGGGAGATGCAACGATCTTGCCGTGTGTGGACTGCCCTTATCAATCTTCTATATATACGCCGGACAAAGCGAACGCTTACCGTGCGATCTAGTGGATGGTGCAGGTGAAGAGAGGGAGAAAGATCCCGTCGCGTTGCCGAAAAACAGTATTCGTAAACGAAACTTATCTTTGCAATTCGCGTATGACTTTTAAAATAATAGTTAAATAGTCGTTGCTCTTCAGTTTCTTTGGGCTGGCTTTAAGATTTCTCGCGGGAGCCAGCAGCTCCGTACCCTGTCAAAAATAGACAAGCACTAATGCCAAAGTCTCACTCGGCGGGAACTTTTCTTTAAAAATATTGAATGTGGCATCTCAGGTTCCACAGTCCACTTAGAATCCGCCTTATCAGAAAATCGTTGAATTCAATATTATACTTAGTTCATTCGTCGCAGCTCATTATGTACATGTGAAAGCGTGCCTCAAACATTAATTGCTTCAGGCAACATCGACAAGACTCCAGAACAGTTTCCACTAAAACTGCAATATTTTTGATACAGTTATGGATTAAAGGAGTTTTAAATTTACAGAATTTATAGCCTATGAAAAAAACCCAAGACGAGCTTAGTTTTCTAGTTATCACTGGCTGTGTCCGGTTTTATCAGCCTGAATACATCCCAGGCGTTTTGTCTATTGTGGCGATAAGTCAAATGTTGTTATTTACTTGTCAGTTGTCAGTTTATGGAAAAGAAGAAGATCTATCCGAATGGTACACAGATGTGATCTATTTTTAAACCCAAACCGCACGTTGCAATTCCAGAATATTGTCTGAATTTCTAATCAATCGCTGTTTGACCCTAGGTTAACCTTGTAATGACGTTATTTGACTGTTAATTGCGTTTAGTTATGGTTAGAAGCGTTTGTAGCCAACGCCTAAACAATGCTGATAAGAGATTCCCACACTGTGCAATCAGTGGCACATTGTGTTTATGCAATGTAATTGAAGATTTAGATTTGGTTAATTACTTAGGTAGAAATAGTGCAGGGATAAGGTATTCTCCCTCTCTTTGTGTGTGTATGCATACGTCTATTTCTGAACTTGAACGCTTGATCATGTCTGGCATTCATGCGCTTATCATGACGCCAGACTTTCGGTTTACGTGATGCCTAGCATTTGCAATAAATAGCATCATAAGAAAATCAAAACAGCAATCAAACCAATCAGTAATTTATAAATACTACACATACGCTCAACGTTTGACGCAAGTTTCTTTTAATATACATTTTTAGTTGTTGCAATTCAAATACCCAAACAAATAACGGTTATTAACAGTATTTCAACTGTTCATAGCAAGCAGCTTTTTTTCGTTGAATATCGATCGAATCTATCGGCGGGCTTATTCTAGTGCTGCAAGCTTGCCATTCAAACCTCAAATAAAAAAAAAATCTAAATTCAAACACATTTTATAATAAATTCTGTAAGCATTTTTAAAATTTAAGTTTCCAAAATTTGCCATAACGAAAATAGCCACTAGCGAAAATACAAAAAAGTCTAGATCGGTTTTCAACGTTGCCAGACAGTTTGTCAGGCTTGTAGTTGTAAAATAATTCGCAAATTGCAACAAATTGCCGCAACAAGTCCGACCCAAACTATATAAATATACAATAACTAACAAGAGGAAAAGTTAGAGTCTCGACTGAATTTAATTACACACGAAAAAAAGCAACAGCACAGTTCTAGCAAATTCGCTAAATGGATCCATCAACAATAGAATTTATTGGCGAGAAATGCATGATTAGCATTATACCAAACTTCTCCAATGAGCCGCTGCATTTAATTTATGGCTCTGTGGGTCCATTCCGGGCCGGCTTTCCCGTGTTTGTGCCTCTTTGGCTGGCGGCTCATCTTCGAAAACAACAAAAATGCCGCATTGTCCCGCCAGAATGGATGGAGCTGGAAACACTTGAAGAAATCAAGGAGGAAGAAAAGCGTTCCAAGTGAGTTAGAGTTTGTTTATATCATTTGATTATATTTCTAACGATTTGCGTTGCTTAGATTCTTCACAAAGATGCCCAGCGAGCATTACATGGTTGTGGCGCAATTGGTCATGAGCACGGCGCCGGATGATGTACCGCGTTGCGAGGAGCTGCGCACTGTCATCAAAGATATATTCGACATACGTGAATCAAAGTTACGCACTTCCATAGACGCATTCATTAAAGGCGAAGGCACCTATGCCAAGCTGGACAATTTAACCCTGCTGGAAATACACAGTGTTCGACCAATTCTGCCATATTCCCTCGATCACATAGCGCGATATCAAAGAATCGCCACGGCATCCCAGCGGGATACTTCCATGCTCGGCATGAACACTACGGCCAGCGGCACGGGAACAGGATCAATGAGCAACTCCTTTTTCACACAGTAACAAAAAGTGATCATAGTAATGTACATAGATTCTAGTTCATAATATTTGTATTTAGAAATTAGGAAATCACATTAAAACTTCAATAAACAATAACATGTTTATTTAAAAATGTAGTAAATCAAAATATACAAGCATTCAGATATTTACAATCTTGATATCTTGTATCTATAGGTGTAAACTATAAATTCCAAGCGTCACCAATAGTCACGCAGTAGGTGTGGCAGTCTCGGAATGAACCCGTTTGATGTGTCTGCATAGATTATCCCAACGTGGAGTTGAGAAGCCGCAACCAGAGATTACGCACACATGTAGCTCTAATTCTGTGGATCCATGTTTGGCAATATGTCGCTTAATGTTGTAGCCACGATTTGTGCGGTAACTGCACGTTTCACATTCATAAAATTTGCTCTTACCACTTTTGTAGTTTTTTCTATAAAATGCAAAGTAATTTTATTATTGAAAATTAAATTTCAAATAAGACATTTGTGAACTTGCCTTGGCTTAACGATTCTCTTGTCTTTCTGTTTGGATACCTTGTTTAGTTTTGGTACGTCTGTTTGGTTTTTAGTGGGGATTGTTTCGGAAGGATCCTCAGCTGGAAACTCAATTAGAATCTCATCACTTAGCAAGAACGCCGACTCCTCATCACTAAGCATTGATGCTGGATCCTCATCACTTTGTATTAATGCTGAATGCTCATCATTCATCATCGCTGATGATGGATCGTCCACTTGCATTGGCGTTATTTTTACTGCCCCCTTTTTCAGTTCTTCTGCATCCTCGTTTTTAGACTTTGTTACTCCATGTACTCTTTGTATATGCCGGTTTAAATTGTCCCAGCGCAATGTTGAAAATGAGCAGCCGGCATACTGGCACATATGCTGTAGTTCCTTTGGAGGTTTCTCGAAATGTTTAACCTGATGCCTTTGGACGTTGTATGCCCGATTGGCTTTGTAACTGCACTGCGGGCAGCCGTAAAATTTGCTGGATTTTGGCTTCTTCTTTTTTGCAGCTAGCAGTCTCACTGGATCAGCCATAATTGAAATAGATAGATCTAATCCTTGTGATTCTTTATTATAATATCCTGTAAATTATCAAACGTAAACAAACTTGCCAAGCGAAAGAACTAAACTAAGCAGTGCTGCCACCCATATAAAATTTATCAATAGCTTAAACCTCTGGCAACCTTTTAAAACAAAACAGCTGTAAGCAGTGTGACCATATATTGTGTGGTGGTTCTTAAATATACCAGATGGCAATGCTGCCAGATCTGAATATTTTGCAGTGGCAACCATTGGTCCAAATTAGTGTTTCCATACCATTTATTGTTGTTAAGATTTCAGGGGAACAAAAGCTGTTTTTCTGTCTGGAAAACTTCTGAATTTGTTTTTGTGGGCACTTTTGCACAGTTTTACCAAAAAAAATAGCAAAATTAAGCTAAAAATATATTTAAAATAACCAGATATTTAGCTAATAGCAATTTTGAAATGTTTTTGGCAAACGAACTATAAAATAGCTTATTTGGCAAGTTGTGATTGGCAGTGTAACGCAAAATGCGAAAACTGTCGACAAAAACTTAAGAAAAATTAATTACAGTTTGAGAAAAACGAAGGAATTCAACATGAGTGAGTCTGTGGTTGCAGAGGAGGCAGATGTCACTTCCGGGCAGACGATGGTTAACAACAAGATCCAGTTTTCCAAGGAAGTGAAGCAGGTTATCGACAAGGTATGTATGCCTGTGAAAATAATGAAAATAGGTCACAGTTGGGCGGAACACCTACATATGCCTAACACCTAAAAGCTATTTGGGTATACAAATCTGAATACCTGGGAAAATTCTAGGTACTTAAAACAGACGAACAGGATCCAATGGATGCGCCTGACTTCAACACTGTGGATTATATTAATCAGCTCTTTCCCAATGAGCAATCGCTGGCAACAATTGATGAAACCATACAACGAATGCAGTGCGAAGTCTCCCTTATCGACGACAATATACGTTCTGTGGTGCGTGGCCAAACCAACACTGGACAGGATGGGCAACTGGCGCTGTGCGAGGCGCAGAAGGTGATTAGTTCCTTGTTCAGCCACATTATCGATGTGAAGACACGCGCAGAGCGCACGGAGGAAATGGTAAAGGAAATAACCCGCGACATTAAACAGTTGGATTGCGCTAAGCGTAATCTGACGTCGGCCATTACTACGCTAAATCATCTGCATATGCTTGTGGGTGGCATTGAAAGTCTGAACGAGTTAATTGAAAGACGATCCTATGGAGAGATCTTAAATCCACTGCAGGCCATTACCGAAGTCAACCAGCATTTTCAGCAGTACTCGGACATTGAAGAGATCAAGGTTTGTGAGCAGTTTGTTAGCTTTTAAACTTGACTTGAATTGAAATCTTCCAACACAGAACCTTTCCCAGAGCGTGGATAAAATTCAAGTGACTCTGGCTCAGCAAATTACGGAGGATTTTAAGGATGCTTTCGCCAGCAAGCCATCAAGTCAACACAGATTGGGCTTAAATCAGCTGGGAGATGCGTGCAAAGTGCTGTCCGTTCTGGATGCCAAGGTGAAGAAGGAGCTGCTCAAATGGTTTATAGCTCAACAGTTGGAGGAATACATGCATCTGTTTCACGAGAACCAGGACATTGCCTGGCTGGACAAGATCGATAAGCGCTATGCCTGGCTCAAACGTCATCTATTGGACTTTGAGGACAAGTACGGTGCTGTGTTTCCGTTGGATTGGGAGGTCTCTGAGCGGATAACTGTCGAGTTTTGTCGTCAGACTCGACAGCAGCTATCACAGATCATGGCCAAGCGAACTAACGAGATTGATGTGCGTCTGTTGCTTTTCGCCATCAACAAGACGCAGGCCTTTGAGCAGCTGCTCTCCAAACGCTTTACGGGAGTCACTTTGGGTGCCACGCCGGCAGAGCAAACTCGGGTGCTCACGTTACCAACGACAGCAGAGGCACCGCTCACGATAACCGTCTTCCATGACCAGATTGGTCAATGCTTCAAGACGCATCTGGATATTTATATACGCAGTATTGATCGCAATCTCTCTGAGCTGCTGGAAAAGTTCGTTGAAATGTCCAAGGAGCCCTACAAGTTCGCAGAGGCGAAAACCACTGTCTATCCCAGCTCGGGTGATCTCTTTGTCTTCTACAAAAAGTGCATGGTCCAGTGCAATCAACTGAGTAACGAGCAGCCCATGTACGACCTGGCGCTGGTCTTCAAAAAGTATCTACGGGAATACGCCTCCAAGGTGCTCGAGGGAAGCACCCCTAAGCTGGTTCCCAACAGTACCAGTAGTTCAATTGGCAAAAGTGTCTCTTTGTTAACAAGAGACATGCAAAATCTCTCCACAGCTGCCGGACAAGTGTTCCACAACTTCCTGAAGGAGGGCGACACTCAGCGCTTTGCACGCGATGATCTGGTGCGCATTTGTTGTGTCCTGACCACCGGTGAGTATTGCTTGGAGACGGTGCAGCAACTGGAGGATAAGCTAAAGGAGAAAGTGACTCCCGCATATGTCGGCAAGATTGATATGAGCGAGGAGAAGGATGTATTCCATCGGTGAGTTGACAATTGGTGAATTTCCTATAACAAATTATTGTTAAAGGTATCTCCATTGTTTACTCTAGCATTATTTCCAATTGCATCCAACTGCTCGTACAGGATCTGGAGGCGGGATGTGAGGCTTCGTTGCAGGCCATGGCCAAAGTGCAGTGGCAGCACATTAGCAATGTGGGTGATCAGAGCGCCTTCATCAGCAGCATTTGCAGCAACTTTAAACAAACGGTGCCCACAATTCGAGACACACTCGCCAGTTCTCGCAAATATTTCACACAGTTTTGTCATCGCTTTGTGGCCGCCTTTATTCCGAAGTTTATCAATGTGCTGTACAGGTGCAAGTTAACTCTGTCGGATGGCTCCAATAATGTGCTCGGCTGTGAGCAGCTGCTGCTGGACACGCACTCGCTGAAGTCGGCGTTGTTGGAGCTGCCCTCGGTGGGTTCGAGTGTCAACCGCAAGGCACCCACTAGCTACACAAAGGTGGTTGTTAAAGATATGACACGAGCCGAAATGATAATCAAAGTGGTCATGACGCCAGTGCAACCACCGGCTCATTTCACTCAACAAGTGCTGAAATTGCTACCGGATATTACGATAGCCGAGTATCAGAAAATACTGGACATGAAGGCGGTGAAGCGCGTGGATCAACTGCAGTTAATCGATCTCTTCAAGCACACGGCCTCGGCGGCAGCAGTCAGCGGTCTAATGGACACGCCAAATAGCGAAGAGGAACTGCCAAATGCGAGTGAAGCTCCTGCAAACGCCACTGAGGATAACGAGAGTACAGTTATCTCATCTACAGATTCGGCAACAACAACAGCAACTGCATCAACTTCCACGCCCAAACGTGCCTTCATCTTCAGCGTTGGCAGTTTTACGGGCAGCGCGGATAAAAATGCCGATGGCAGTTCTCAGACTGGCATACGCAAGCTGGAGAGTCTACTTAAGAAACGGTTTCCCTAGTCAAACCCATTTACTATTAAATAAATCAAAAAACATTCCATTAATTTAGTTGAATGCAATTCTTAATACATTTCAAAAAATGTGGAGAGACAATGTTAAAGTTAACAAATTAACATTATTTTGAGAACATTCAACATTTGTTTAATATTTTCATACAATGTGAAACTTTGTTTTCCAAATAATTAAAACCCCTTTGTTTTATCGGTAATGTAATTGATTTTATTATAGACTTGACTTAGCTTTAAAACATAAACTTATATGACTATATTGAAAGTTGTTTTCTCATGTACGTGTTTAATGTTCATGGTAATAATGACTAATGCGTTGAAACCTTAAACTTACAATGCGTTTATGCTATGTACATGCAAGTTACAAACTAACAATCTGTGTGTATTTTGAATATTTCCTTTAACCTACGATCTAATTTGAAGATCTTTTGAAAGTTTTGATAGACGCAAATGAGCGCACAAAAAAATACAAATCTCTATAACAAAAGACTTAAGACACGAACTTGCTTACGAGCTAAACTCTTCTTAATTTATTTTTATTATTTATTATAACTATAAATATGTGATTATTTGTATGATTACGTTTGTGGGGTGTGTACTGTATGTATGTATACGAGATATGCTTTGGTTTAATTCCAGCACTGCAAATGACCCTTAATGAAACACTGATTCTATACTATACTATATATAGTATATATGCTATATGACTATTACGCAGTAGGCGTGGCAGTCGGCATTCAAAGGCCAGTTAGAACCATGTGGCTAACAACGCCCGAAGTCGACGCTACTTATTATGTACAGTCTAGTCTTGGCTAGGGGGTATTTACTCGCACATTTAAATACACAGTATTTACAGAAGACGAGTAAAAGCTTAAAATAAGTACGATCCTCTAGAGTCTAGACGGCCACAATCTTGCTGGGATCGACCTTGACACGGAGGAAGACCGTGTCGCTCTTGATGAATGGCCGACTGTGGAGCAGTTCGTGGGAGATAAATCGGGGAAAGCCAAAGCCAAGCTGATCGGGCTCATTCGATGGCCGTTGGAAGTTCTCCCAGGTGGGATCGGGCACAAATGATTCGGCCACGCCTCCTTGGCCGCTTTGGGCGCCCTGCTCGAACAGCGTAAAGGTGATGGAGTGCGAGAATGGCCATTTGAGGAGAGCATCATATTCTCCCGGCAGCACTTTGATGTAGACCGAGACATGGGTATTCTCGCCGGGACCGTTGCCATTGAGGAACATAGATGCCTGCAACTTGTAGCCATACTGAGAGGTGTAAAAGGGCGGCGAGACCAGCTCGAGTCCATCTTTGCCGCGTGCCTCCGACATTTTAGCTGACCAATCGGTGATCTTCCACAGCAATGTGCCAGTATAATTTATAGACAGTTTGGATACCGCCGACTTGAGCATTTGGATTTGTTGACCCTGTCGGCTGCTTAGCGCCACCATCATCGATAGATGAGCCGCTGCGCTGTTCTCCAGATGTGCGTCCAGCAGCTGGCGTGGTCCCTTAAACCGGCAACCGGCCTCCTTGAAGCTGCAGGCCACCGCCAGCGATTGGCATTCGTCACGCAGATGCGCCTCCAGCTCACCACGAGCTATGGGACCCGCATCGCAACGCTGCGGGCAGGCCAACGGTGTTCTGGGACATTGGGCCGCATGCAGCTGCAACGTGTCTGCGGAGAACTCCCTCTGGCAGTGGGCACAACGACGCAGACGCTTGACACAATCCTTGGACTTGTGCAGAGTCATGCGACCACGCAGCACACGCTGTCCACACTTGGCCTCACAGTAAACCGGCTCCTGGCCACAGCTGCCATTGTGCTCCTCCAGCCCTGCGCCAGAGAATTCGCTCTGGCAGAACTCGCATCGGGTGCGTCTCATGGTGCACGTGTATTGCAAGTGATCCGTCATCATAATGCGTGGGATCTGTGCGCCACACTTATTGGGACACTGTGTGGCATCGTGTTTGCAAGTATTTAAATGTGCCTTTAGCTTCCTCAGCTCGTCGGACCACTTGCAGCCCTGCTTGTGGTGTATGCAAAAGACCAGGGAACCCATGATGGCCTGCTTCGGATCCGGACCGGGATAGATCTGCAAAGGTAAGCGTAAAAGATGCAGTTAGTAAAATTAACAAGTAAAGAAAGAATTTAAAAAATATAAATTCAAATTTCTAGTTCCACAAATGTCTTCAAGAAATCATGTTCTATATATTTTGTACTTAGATCTGATAGTCCCAAACTTTTCTAAATTTATTTTTGAACAAGTTATTAAAGAAAAAAACAAAACTTTATTTTTACAATTTAAAGATACAAATTGGATTTTAATTAAAATTATTAAGAGTAACTTAAAAATGTATCTAAAAGATACACGATTTATTACAAACATACTTTGCTTCGAACTTTGCCAAAACGTTGCCAAAAACCCATAACAACTTGACAACTGCAATAGCGGGTGTTGACTGTTTAAAATTCTGAGCCGACCTCACACTTTTATAGCTGACTGTAATGACACTTGAAAGGCTAATAGAGTTAGCTGATAAGACCGATATTTAAGGATTTTCATGCCTTATCTATTTAGGCAATCCAACCTGTTGTTTGTCTATCACATGAATGCTATCTGGTTTTTCTGGCTACCTAAGCAATTTTGTTACCTGCCTCACACCTATTTTTACCAATCTTTTACCAATCGAAGCCCTCAACTATTTACACATGACTGCTCATGTTCTAAGACACACATTTACACACACACACACACACACACACCCAGTTCTTGAGGCATGCACTTCCTGTCTTCCATTTTGGGCCTGCAGTTCGCTTCAGTGCATTTTGTTGGCTGAGTCTGGAAAAACTGGAAAACTTCTCCCCAGCTTAAGTCTTAATTACAAATGGGAAAATGAGGGTGAGGTTATGAAGTGCACCCAGATTAATATTATAAATTGTGCGAAAATATTTACGACTTGCCATAAATCTAATTACAAGCCAACTTTTAACTCAACGCCCTCATCTTTTGAAAATTTCTTGCATTTGGAAATTTATTTGAAAACCTATTAAAATATGCCATGGATAATTTGATAGAGACAGAACCCAAAGTGATCAGTCTTCTAAAGGCATATGTGTAGAATTATATAAGTATGTGTAAGTAGACACACATGTGCACCCCCAACTCCCGAGCGTCGCGACATTTCCGGTTGACTCTTTTAATTGACCTTATCTGCAGTTTGGTTTGCAACTGTCGACGGCGCCCGGGAAGAGCGTGGCTTGACTTTTGATAAATGAACATGTCGGCCCGCTGGCTTAGGGTAGACACAGCTATAATTCCCGCTACCAGTTTCATCTCCAGCTCCAGCTCCCAGAGACAACAGAGCATTGTAGAAATGACATCAAAAAAACGAAAGATATAATAAGCAATTAACACATGAGTCGGGCCTGAGTTGAGTCTGTTTGGAATGGGCGTAAAGCATGAAACAGAAACAGAAAACTGAATTAAAAAAAAAAAACATAAATACATACTCATATATGTACATATTTCTATGGAATTGCCTTTTGCTAGTAATTTAATTTAACGTGAAAACAAGTTTCTGCTGTTTTATGACAATTTTAAATGACAAAAGAGCATTAAAATAAAACTATATCAAGTTGGAGTGTAGTCATCTAATTCTGAACTCTACTCGTAGAGGCATCATCAGGTCATGGACCAATTTGCAGTTATGAAATGGGTGCCACTTTATAGAGGGGAAACTGTACTTGTACTCATAAAGGAAGTACATGTTGTATCCTGACTGCCACTCAATCTGTTTGCAACCTAAACAAATGCAAATGTTTACATTAAAAGCAAATGATGAACAGCAGCAGGAAATATGGAAAAGAGGCTTTGACTCCAACTCCCAAGAGTCTCAAAAGATCAAAAGCCGTCTGACAACTGTTTGTCAACGTTGTTTACAAGGAAATCAAACAGTCTAGTGGGACGAATAGAGGGGAAATCGCAAGATCATTGACTTTTTATTATAGCGAATTTTAAAAATGTGCTCGAGGTTCACTTGGACCACACAGCGTGGGTAAGTATCGAGTCATTGTATAATATAATAATCCAAATTTAGTTTCTTTAACTGATTCCGGAAAATGAAGAAATCTCTGAAGTCCGCCAATCTGGCGATGTGAACTGCCTTGAAACACGTCTTCCGACTGTTTGGGCGTTGTTTAACAACTTTAAACTCCAAACTGAAAGCAAAAGTTTGCCAAATAAAAAAAATACGCAAAATGGTGAGAAATAAAATAAAATATTCAATGAACTGCATTGACTAACGTGTGACTTTAATGCTTTTGTTATATAATAAAAATCAAATGATTTAAAATACAATTTGTGCGTGCGAGGCATGAAAATGAAAGCGTGGCCAAACGAAAAAAATATACATCAAAATTTCAAATTGAATACTGATATAATTAAAAAAAAACCCAACTAACTCAATGGCTATGGGGCAAAAAATAAAAATAAAGAGTGGCAAGTGTTGCCGCAAATGTGGCAACAGTTGCTGCATTCGATTTCATTTTCATTTCAATTTTATGCTTCTGGAAAAGGCCACTTCGTTGCACTTGGAACATCATAAAAATCCACTGGAAAACATTTTTTAAATTTCAAACAAGAGATGCACATGCTCTTGGCATGGGTCTAACATGCCCATTCACATATCCAAAAGTATTTCCATAAAGTTCAAGGCGCTCATAGATATTGTACTAGCTTGGGATCGGGAGTTGGAAAGGGGAAGGGAATTGTTGGATTCCGCTGACATGCCTGTTTTATTTTTGTTGTTTGGCTTTTTATGGCTTCGTTTGCAGCCGGGTACGTTTTGGCCCCAATCAGGCAGCAATTTAATTTTCCATATTCTTCCCATGCCAACGCATTGTTTATGTTTCTGTTGAAAGTTTTCCCGAAGCACCCAATAACATTTTTGGGCATGTTGTTTTATTAATAGACAAATGAAGCATGAGATGTCCTATTGAAAGAGGGAGGAGGTGCTTCTACTGCATTTTAGAGGGCAATCTGTTTTGATTTTTATAGAGACTGCGGATGATATTAGCTTCAATGCTGTGTAATCGGTAGTTAATAATAGAAAAGTTTCATTTCCTACCATACTTAGACACTCAATGACAACTTGAATTAAGTTTCTTTTCATATACAATTAGGCAGTAAATTCATTTCCCATATCAAAGTTCATTTGAAAGTTAAGATTTAATATAATGTAATTTAACTTTATTTAGATTTGTCATTAGCTGAGCACGATCTGTCAACATGCTAACTGAAAAATCATCAATGCATACAGTTTTAGCTCTGCTTACAATTGACTGCCATTGATGGGGTAGCTTAGCACCTTGGTACTTATTGTAACAGCAACACGGGCCACTTCCGTTTGGTCTGTTAACAAAGTTCTTTGTTTGAGTTTGTTTAACCAAAATAGTTTTTAGATTCATTTGTGGTGCATACAATGGGCACAGGGACAGTGACACCACATGGCTCCAATGCACCACGCACCAAAATTTCCAACTCCAATATCAAATGGGAGACAAACAAAACTTGGCATGGGTCTCTCACCGCGGGTCTCTGACTCTGGCATGCTTTTAATAGTACGTGAGCATTGGAATTAGCTTCTTTTTTTATTTTTATTATAAGTTCATACGTGTATATTTTTCTCATATTTCTTCTATTTTGTTATGTGTTTGCTTTAAACATTTTTAGCGTGCAGATGACGATTGTCATTATGAGCACCCAAATAGAAACTGTGCTAAATGTTTTCATATCAAATTAGAGCGCTTTTGCGTATTTACTCAGACCAAAAACTTCCCACAGTATTTTGTTTTCCTCTTTCTATGCCGAAACAGCTGTGCGACAGGTTTTGATGTTGATTATGATGAAATAGTACGCCCAAATGGGCGTAATACTCGCCTCAGCTGACCCAATAAAATGCATGGGGCAGGTTCCTCAACTTCCCAAGCTGAAAATGCAACGTTGGCCATTTTCAAATGCAAAAATAAAAAAAACAGCTGATGCGCAGTTTTATAAATTTCACAAAGAGCTGCAAATGCTACAACAACAACAGTATTTATAGCGATGGTATAGATGATATTATACCTCAAAGTGAGCTCCCAGACAGCTGCAAAAATGAAAACAAAACATGGCCAAAGCCAG
Source organism: Drosophila falleni (assembly GCA_035045575.1). Taxonomy (NCBI): domain Eukaryota; kingdom Metazoa; phylum Arthropoda; class Insecta; order Diptera; family Drosophilidae; genus Drosophila; species Drosophila falleni. The sequence goes on along the minus strand of JAWNOV010000169.1, from coordinate 1,857,251 downwards.
AAACGAGTTTTTAAGCGACTCACAGCGAAAGAGAGCGCAAAAGAGACACTGCATAGATAGAAAGAGAGAGAGGGAGCGCGTGACAGCTGATCTGCAAACAGGTAAATCGCTCTGCACCTGCACGCATACAACAATAAAGCGTAGACACACACACACAATCCTAGTTATTATTGTTGTTGATGAATTTGCATTCATTTTTGGCTTGAAAACAGCTAAATTAAATGTATAACAAATGTTCTAAATTTTGTGCACAGCATTGCCACACTTCAGCACAGTTGCGATGTTGCCCAACTTCGCAGCAAATCGCGGATTGCAGCATCGTGTCTTGTTGCGTCTGCGACGTGTTGCAATTTTATGTTTTTTGTTTTGTTGCAGGTGAACTTTGTGCTGCGTTAGCTTTAATATCGTTATTTTTTTTTTGTTGGTTTTTTTTTGGGAGCAGCTGTTGTGTTGTAACATTTAAAATTGCTGGGGAGAGCTGACAGCTGCCTTGGAAAGGCGGATCTGAACAGGAAGCGAGTTAACTGCTGACACTTCTCTGTTGGCCAAGTTAAATAACACATTTTTCGAGTTCTTCGACTGCTACAATTTTGTGCTGTTTACAGCAATATTTGTGCAATTTCCACGTTCTTGACCAGGTCCAAGAGAAAACAGTTGACTCAGCTTACAGACACATACACTCACATACACTCTCTCGCACACACACAACTTGTGCCATTAACAGCAAGGTGTGAAATGCTAATCAAAGACAATTTCTAAAGCACGTTTCGAGCCCGATCCTCGACCAGACTGTGGGAAAAACAGGAAAAGTTGTTCAATTGGAGCAATCTAATTTTTTTTTAATTTGTGGGAAATTTGTTGGAAAAGCTGGCGGAAATACTTCAATCGCATCCGCTGCTCAAGCATTCCAGGCAGGCAGCTAAACAGTTAGGAGCTATGCGTGGCATGTGGCAAGTGGTTTTTTTTTTGTTTTTGGTAGCAGACTCCTACGCGAACCGGTTAACTGGTTTACCTTTGGCCAAGGATGTTAGTAGCAACTGGAAAAGCCGCTTGAAAACAACTTTTCCAGAAAAATCAAAACAATAAACTCGTTTTCGTTTCGCTGGTAAATGGCAAAACAAGCTGCGACTTTTCAGAGGCTCTCTTGGCCAATTGCTGTAAGTGTTGTTGTTGTTGACTTATATAAGCGCATTCTTCTAACGGTTTTGCAGACTGTCCGCTTCATTGGGCAGACGACGCCTTTCAACTTTGGCATTTCTTGCTATTTGCTGAGGGGATGAGGTACAAGTTGTTGTTGTTGATGTTGTCGCTGTTGTTGTTGTGGATGCAACGACGGTAGCGGCGCCAAAGTTGTAAGTCACGATTTTCCATAAGCAACGATTGAAAAGTGTGGCATGTTGTTGATGTTGTTGTTGTGGCACGTATTGCGCTAGTTGCCAACGTGTCGTGGTCTGTGGGTGTGGCAACACATGCTTATGAATATTGGTAACTATGCGAACCATAACTAAACTTGGACAACGGACTGGAAGGAATGCAATGCACTCTGTACTAGGAAAACACTGTGACCTTTGAACAAATTGTGGCTAATTTAGCTGCATTAATACGTGCATTAATAATATGGTTATGTTATGTGGCCACGATTAAATATTCTTCGATTAATATTAGAAAACATCTAGAAAATTTTGTAATATTTTATTTATTTAAATTGTTGAAATCTTCTCAAATTTTGTATTATTTTTGTTGTTTTATTTAAATGTCTTTTACTTTAAGAATATGATATACTCTTGTACTTTTAAACAGTGAAAAACAGTATCTTTAAGTATACTGTAACTCGGAAAATTATCTCACATTTTAAAATTTATATTATTTATTGAAATGTTTTCCAACTTGAAATTATTTTAGACTTTAAAACTATTTTATTGTCATTTTATAAGAAATCATAACTTACTGAATATCACATTATCTATTTATACAGAGTTATCAACAGCCGCATTCCTTTTGCCTAGTTAAACACATAAATCGAACTCGACCTTTAGTTTGTTTATGGCTTTTTTCCAGTAATTTTCCCAGGCTGCCATCTAACATGTTGAGAGTTTCCCTATACGAATTGTGCTCACTGTGGCGCAGACAATTGTCAGCCACGTTGTGCACATGTGTCGTCTGGAACTGGGCGCCCTTTGCGATGTCCCATTCTCAATCCGATACCCATTCTCAAACTCAATCCCTGAGCTAACACAAACATATACGTACATATATATTCCCAGTGCAGTTCAAGCGTGGCGACATCCTGTTTATTTTTCAGATTTTTTATGCCTATTTTCCCGCACATGTGTGTCTCTTTGTACACATGTGTGTGTATGTGTGTGAGGTCTACAATTGGAATGAAGCGGTATTTAGTTAAGCGAGCATTTTGCCAAATTGCTCTCAACTTGGCCATCAACTGGTGGCCATAATAATTGCAAAAACAACAACTCGCATGGAGGCCATTATAACGTAGTATTCATGTCTCGATTAAATCGACTAGATACAAAAATCGATAGTTGTTTTCATAGACTGTCAACATGGAAAAACAAAACTCGCTTATCTAGCCTAGAAATCATAATAATATTCGGTTATCAATTATCGCTGTTGTTTTACTTTCCCATCGAAGTGGGCTATTAACAGTCAAGCTACGCTATAACGAATGAGAAATGTTTCAAAATATTGTGCAAAATACAGAGATTGAAGTATGAACATAATTATTTAAAAATTTGGAAAAATATTACAAAACATAAACATGATGAGTAAGACTGTATTAAATATAATTCGGCTGACAGAGGTAATCTATATAAATTCTTTATAGAGAGCTGTTCATTATATTGCTGTTTCACTTTAATTGTTACCAGAGCTATGGCTCTATTTGTATATTTGATATATGGTCTATTTGCTTTAGGAAACTGATTGATTGCTAATGATAAGTGGGGTTTAACTTAACTCTAACTGTGTTCTCTGTTGTCTGTTTTTTTTTGTAATTTCAATTGCAAATGGGTCAACGAGCTTAATCTTTATCAGGGCCAACTGTTTGCACAGCTGTCAAAGCCAAGCAGGAAGTTGGTCACGGAAATTTCCCCCATCTTCCTCTGCCCCTCTTCCTTATTAAACACTTACAATCTGTTCCAGTTCCGTTATGGGCATGTTGTTGTTGTTGTTGTCTGCCTGGCGTTGGAGAATTGTGTGAAGCAGCCGATGAATGGGACGAGGACACTGTCGATGAGGAGGAGCGTGATGTGGCGCAATTGTTGTGACCTTTGGTCTTGTTCCGGGGCGGCGTTGGAGGTGGCACTGGACCGGCCAGTGTTGAGCAATCCTTGGAATTGCGATTGGGAGACAAACGTGAGGGGAAACTCAACGTTTTGGTCCACTGAGCCAAACTGCGTACCATTTTGTTGTCTAATTGTTTTGTTTCTCAATTGAAACTAATCCAAAAGTGTTTCAATATATATTTAATTGAATTTTTTCAACACTGTTTATTGTTTTTTATTATTTAATTTGCAGTTTTCAAACACACATCATCGTAATAAGTTAGTTTAAGTATTTCACAATTTTGTTCAAGTATTTCAAAACAACTCTCGCACTACGCACGCGCAACTTTGTTGATGATTTTCTTTAAACACTTTTTGTTTTTGGTATTTCAATTTGGTAGAGCGCACGAATTACGAACCGTTTGCGTCGCTTGCTCGAAAGCAACTGAAATGACGCAGTCGCTGTGGACGAAACGTACCCAGAGGCCCGGTCTCAGCAGCACTCACACAAGCACAGCGATGAACACACACACGCAGTGCGAGCAGCGACACTCACACACACATATGCGCAGCGGCGAGTTGTGCAAAGGAGATAGCATCAGAGTGCTCGCTCTGCCATTGCACTTTAGAGCGAGACAAAAGCAAAAACAAAGGCAGCAGCAGCAGCAGCTGCAGCTGCAGCAACAGCGACTGAGCAGCAGCAGCATTGCCTGGGAGAGAGTTTTCCATATGAAGTTGCAGTTTACTCAGTCTCTCAATTCTTTTGATAAACTGCTGAAATTGGCACTGAGCCCAAACAATGTAAACTATTGAGAACAGTTGCTAAATCGTTGCGTATTAGAAACTGTATTTAAAGATATTTTTATTGCAATTGTGAGAGATAAAGCTCAATGTCAAAGTTTAATTACATAGTTGCAGCTTGATAAAAACATTAAAACTAACTAAAAATGCTGTAAATTATTAATCATCAAATTACTTAAAAGGAATTAATTTAATGCAGTGAATAATTCCAGATCCGTAAGCGAAATAAATTCTTTTTCAAGAACCGGTACATTTATACAAATATAATTTTATTATATTTTTATAAAACAAATAAAAACTTTTGACTTATTGAGTTTCTAGATCATAAGTTCATGATTGTGGTTTCATTGTCTCCATTTTTATACCAAGGCTTCATCGTTGAAAATTTTAATAATTGGAAATTTTAAATCAACATTTTATTTAAATTAACTTAATTAATTAGTATAAGACCAAACTATACGCTTGATTCTGAGACCATTTATTATCTTGTAAAAAATCAATTCAAATTGGACAAAAATTTGGACTTGTTAGATTGAGGAAATTATTTTTTTCTTACATATTAAAAGATTAGAGCTTTATATATAATGACTTTCTAGCAGTTGGCTAAAATATCTCTTCTAATGGACAGATTTACGGGCACGATAAATTGATAGACATACCCTATAATTTTGTAGAACCCACCCTTAACACTTTCCGCACAATTTGGCAACAGGACACTCCAGGGATACAGTAATTACTATGTACATACAATATATGAACGCAGTTATGTTTAGCCAATAGCCTCAACACCAAACGTGGTCTAATGATGGCAACAAGCCATTTGCGCCTGTAATTACGCAAACGGATCCGGGATGGAAGGAAAGAGCAGCTGTTGTCTGTGGATGGAAGGGGGCAAAAGGGGATGCCAATTATAACGAACGCACTTCCGTTGGCCACATACCAAAGGCCCACGCGGACAACAATTTATACACACACAAACACAAAGTAAGAGAGAAAGATAGCACGCATATAAAAAACCGGCAACAACGGCCTTGCCAAGGTTGACTGAACATGTTGAGTTGGCCCGTTGCTGTTGCCGTTGCCGAAAAAAAAGAGTCATAAAATAAAAGCGCCAACAAGAAAAGTTGCTGCTTCTGTCAAGTCTAAGAAAAGAGAATGCCAAGCTGCAGAGAGAGTGAGTAAGAGAGAGTGAGAGAGAGAGAGATCAGTTGACTGGGCCAGACCAAACCAGCAGTTAATAATCTTACTATTTTCTCCCTCTCTCTTTTTATATTCTCTCTTTCCGTCTGTGGTTAATAGCACTAAAGCCGCTAAGAAGCTCAACATTGACAGCGATTTCATCTGGTTAGAAAATGTGCCTCAAAACTCATCTTTCGTTGGGCTCTAAAAGTTTTGGATTCACTTGGCCAGTCTGCTAATTAGTTGGTATTTTTGCTGCTGTTGCTATTATTGTTGTTTTCCCTTTTTTGCCGCCAAATTCCAGAGCATCTTGCCGTCATATGTCGGCCATGACAGTTGCAGATGCAGATGCAGATGCTGTTCTTACCAATCAGTTTTTGTCCTGGCATTGTCCTGCGATCGATGCAGACAAATGCGAACAGAAACAGGACATTGTGTGGTCGTCCTGCCTAGCAAAAATTGGTGTGTGTGAGTTTGTGTGTGTGTATGTGTGTGTATTGCCTGGCAGCTGTTTCAGTTGATCGAACAATACGCTTATTGACAGTTTTTCCAAAGGTGTCGCTTGGGGTGACACAAAGGATCAGAAAGCAAGGATCGTGTTTGAAAATATACCAGCGTGTGTGTATGTTTCCGGACTGCACTCTTGTTTCTCTATAGAAAATATTGGTAATCTTTTTAAATAAAAATGAATTATATAAAATTTCAAGGAATTTCAGATGTTTATCACCATAAAACTTTCTCTCTTCAAGTATTACTCACTAAATTGTAATCTTTTATTAGAACAATAATGATATCATGGCTGAATCATTATGCAAATAACTCAGCTTGGAATTAAAATAGTTTATAAGAAGAAAAACTGATCTAGTAGTTAACAATTCTTGCGGAAACTCATTAAAATAACTTGCGACCTTTACAATAGCTTATCATGAATTAAATAAAAAATAACTTGAATGTTAATTGGTTTCTCAATGAAATTGACCATAACAAATATTGTAATATTTTCTCTCTCATGGTTTTTTCTCCCTATTAAATTCCAATCAATTATAAAAACTTAAAAGCCCCTGTCAAGGTCAACACATGTGGACTCAATAAACTTAAACATTAACTATTTTCACTTTTGTGATAGTTAAGTATATCCGCTGCCAATAAAATGCTTCCTCTGGCAAAGCTGATTTGACTAATTAACAGCTCAAGATACAGAAGAAAAAAACTCCACGTTGTGGTAATAATATATGAAATGTAGTTTTGTGGGATTTCTTCTTTTCCCCTCCTGCTCCCCTAGACAAATTGGAAGGCGTGCGCCTAACCATTAATCTCATGCATAAACATTTAACATTTAAACAAGAAATCATAACAAGAGGATGGCGGAGGAGGAGGAAGCTGAAGAAAAAGATCAAATATTTGTGGGCATTGCTGATAAGCTGTTGTTGGGTTTGCTTCTCTTATCAAACGGCAGTCAAAGCCAGCAATCAGTCTGTCAGTCATTCAGTCAGTCGGACATTGGACCCACATCAGTTGGGGCAACTCACAAATGAGAGTTTTCTGAATGTTTTCATCGATTTGCATGTTGTTTCTTCTGCCTTTTATCTCGGCTACTTTTCGCTTTTTCTTCTTCTTATTTTTTTCTTTTGGAAACTGAAAATATTCTGCGGCTTATCTAAATTCCCGAAAATGCAGTTGTTGTTTATTGTTGTACGGCATAACAAGCGCTTTTGTTTACAAGCAAACAGTTTTTTTTGTTTTCCAAATCAACACCTCGGGTATCAATTACCCCAGAGTGAGACAGACAGAGAGAGAGAGAGCGAGAGGTAGAGAGAGTGACTCTGAACTGTGTACATTTCTCAGATCCGCTCAGACGCTCTTTATCTACACTAATTAAAGTGTGACCGACCAACAGTCCGTCTGTCTGTCCACTCGACTCAGACTGCGACTGCATTCCTTCAATTTCATTTATTTATGATCTTTTTTTATTTAACTGATGACAAGGAAGCAGTGTGCAAACAAAAATTCAGACAACCGCACACGCCGAGATCCCGAGATCCCAAGATCGCAAGATCCCTAACCTTAAGAACTTGTCCATTGAAGTCTCGTCTGGAATTAGTTTCGGATGCTTAGCGTTGCTAAAGATGCCCTAGACAACATGGAGGTGAGCACTTTATTTCTGGGAATGCAAATACCCAGAGGCTATGCTGATAAAATAGTACACTGTGGGAAAGGAACTAAATGTTATTATAAGATTATATGTCTATAATTGTTTGTCTCATTTTAAGGTAGACGTCTGAAGGATTTTAGAATAATTCTAATCTCTATAATTATTTGGGTTAATGTAAAGAAAAATCAGTAATAAAGTTGAAAGCAAATTTAATTTCGTAAGCAACTGGGAAAAACTATTAAAACTCAAAAACGGTTTCAAAAGTCTTAATTTAGGAATATATTTATATAGCATTTAAATTAATTTGTGTTATTATATTTTTCTTCTTTTAATAATTAAAAATAATTGATTAATATTCTTTACGGCACCATAAATAAATTATTGTTATTCTTCGAAAAATAAACATAGTTTCGTAATACTTACAATCTAAACGTGAATAACGCAAGACAAATATTTTCAAAAGACAATCTTCTGAAGAAATTCCGAATCATTATTGCATAAATTATTATTTATTTTTATTATTTACATAGTAAATAAAAGTTTTGTGGTCTTGCTAAAATTCTAGCAGATAGTCTTGAATGATAAGGTTGTAAAGCAGCACTCATAAAATTACTCTTATCAAAAATGATCTAATTTCTGCTCTTCATTACTCAAGTTACAATTAAGGACGATTATCTTCGATCTAGTTTCTAAAACTACCCCAAGACATTATTCTTGTTCTCATTCTGATCTCATTAGCTGCTGAGCAATGCGTCATACTCGAATGTCCAAATAATTGGATTGTAGAACTTGCTTCATTTGTGTCACATATTTGGGTATACTGACATGCACCTGCCACGTTCCCTTATGAACTTGCAACTTCATTAGAATTAGCGCCTTAGTTTACACAGAGCTACATGAAAATATTTTAGCTGGGCTCAAGGAGCCAACTTATCTTTCTATCTATCTATCTATCTTTTGGACTGTCTGTCTGACTATCTGTCTTCTGTCTGTCTGTCTGTAGTTATTCAAGCGCCGCTTGGTGGCAACGGAAACAGGTGCGTAGAGACATGTGGCTGCCACATCAATGCAAGTGACACCAAAATAAACACGAAACACGCTTAAATTGTTGCAAGGAGCGCTGTGAATTTTTATGTGCAGCTTAGAAAATTTCGATTTTGTGACTCCAAAAATTCTTGTGCAACACGCAGCTGACTGACTAATCGTCCATGACTCACAGTGTGGCAATTAGAGAATGTTACACATTTATTATGGCCGCCTCGTGAGCAGGGGAGAGAGGTGGCAGTGGCAGCTATTAAAGTGGAGCAGTGCATGGATATCAAATGCTTGCGGCACGTCCATGTTGCACTGTGGGAAATAATACCACAACAGCAAGTTGAAATTCCCCGCGTCTACCAATGCATGTTGCACTCTAAATTCAACGTATTGCGCGAAAATAAAAACAATTTTCTCTTGGAGTGATTTTCCATCAGTCAACTGTTGTGTTGTTGTTGCGTCTGCTTTTGTTTTTGCAACACTTTCACCTGCAGATTTGGCACGTAAATGGGCAGATAAGCCAAACGAAGTGAAGCCAACACAACAACAACACCATCAAGCAACAACAACACAACACCATTAGCTGGTTGAGTAAAAAATCTAATAGATTTTATTTTCTGTTTTTTGTTTTGCCTTTGCAGATTGGGAAATCATTCAAAGCTTTTGCTTAGTCTTCAAATCTGCAAATCTTCAACTCTTCGAGTCTGTAAGTTTGTGAGTCTTTTGTTGTTGCCTCTTGGGTTCTGCCCACTGACGGCAGTTGTCAACTTTTGCTTTTCGCCTTTTCTTGCCAGTCGCATTTCGACCATGTTCGTTGACCTCATTTCTTACGTGTATATTGAGTGTGTGTGTGTGTGTGTGTGTCTGCTTTGTTTTTGTTAAGATTTTCGACTGCCAGTTAATTCACTTTCATTACTATCTTACTTTGTATTTTTTTAAGATATTTTTTTTAGATGGCACGGCTCAGTTTTGATTAAGTTGTGTCATGCAACGTTGATTTAATTATCATCATCAGCTTATTTCCATTGTGAACAGCCCCAAAACTAATGAGGAAGTCTCTGTGAATCTCTATCGAGTGAAAAGCTACCATGTAATATGACAATAATAGAAAGCTGAACACATCTTCAACAGTTTGCAACCAGGCAACTCCAAATGGGTGAGTAGGTTGAAATGTGCGCAGACTCCTCGATAGATTGCAGCTGTTATCGATTAATAAAGCTACTATTGAAATTATAAGAGTTTAAGGTCTGATGTAAGTTAATTAAGTTATATTCTAGCAACTAGGAAAAAATAATCATAATTTGACAATTTAAAAAAAGTAAAAAAAAATAATTAAGTTTCGAAATTTCTGTTTTATAATAGATAAGATATATATGTATTGCCATTTTCAGATTTTTATCTAATTTTTCGTTATTGTTCAAAAATTGGATAGAAAATTAATAAATAACTAATTTTTGAATAAGCAATATTAAAATGCTCTCTAGACATACTGAAAAATACTTCAAAAACCTTTCCTGTTAGAGTTTCCAAGTTTTGCAAGAGGGACAATTTTTAAATAAATTATCTGGATTTATATAACACATTTTCAACTTTTCATATATAAACTGTATGACATTAAGTTGTCACAGACTTTTTTAATTTTTTAAAATTATAGAAAATAAAGCTGTCAGCTTACACAAAAGAGATCAAGACTTAAAGCCAAAATCTATAATATTTTATAGACTTTAATACATTAATCCAATGACAATTTGGGAAGATTTCATAAATTTTCAGGCATAAATTCAGGAACATAAAGCTGTCATCTTCCATATACGAGTAGAGTAGAGTCAAATAGAGGTCTATTTGGGTACAGTGAGGACCCCATGCCAGGCGCAGCACATGCCACAGGAGTAACCCAAAAAATGTGTGCAGAACATGTGATTGGCACACACTGTGATATGAACTAGGATATTTGCCAGGACTTTCCCTAATCACACGCTGCGTGGTGATAAAGTCAAGTGTGGGCCACAAAACTAATTCCGGCTAAAAAGCTGCTAATGGCCAACAAAAATTTCGCACACTGAGAAAAACCCAGATATTGAATTACAGTTGGGTTCATTCAACAGAGTTCAGGTAGAGATTTCATTAGGTAGACAGTCGAGTCTCTAATGAATTTTGTTGTGTCGTCTTACTCTTTCTTCATTCTTTTTTCTCTTCACATTTTTTTATATTTTTCTTGAATGATTTCCGCTGTATGTGATTATGATAAACAGTGAGCGGGGCAAGAATACAACAGACAGCTGATAAACGTGGCCCAAAGAAATGCGCAAAAGTTCACGCGAACAAAAGTTGATTTTCTGTTTTCGTTGTTGTTTTATTCAACATTTTGTTATAATGAATGAAGCTGATACGAGTATGAGTATGAGTATGAGTGTGAATGTGTTTGAGTATCTCATTTCGAATGCAATTTTCGCATATAAATTTTACAATAACATTTTGAACAAATAATCAACCTGACTCCGTTGTTTTTGTTGTGTGGGTTGGCATCGAAAAATTATTTAAATGCCGCAGATTTCCTTTTGTGCGTCTCTCTCATTTAAAAGCGTGGGATCTTCAAAAACTGAGCTCCTCCTCGAACGGCCTCTTTTAATTGTCTCGAAAACCAGTCTCAAGTTTGTTGTAAATGTCTTTCAAAAAAGTGCTCGGTGCGTGCTGCCAGTCAGCAATTTTATTGACAATTTTTGTGCGTTGAATCCTCAGTGAGAAGAGTTGAAAATAAAAAGTTAAAAAAATTATCAGCTTCTCGTGCTTGGCATGCTAATGAGAGAGCGCGAAAAGAGACATGAATATAGGGAGAGGGAGAGAGAGAGAGAGAGGTCTATAAAACATAAAAGCAAACATTTCACAGAGGCCACAGTTACTCCTCCTTCTTCTTCCTCTTCTCCGATTCTAGCCCGATCAGCCCTCGAATCCAGATTCTCCACTTCTATTCGTGGGGCCTTTATCACGTTGTTTGTGTTGTAAATTCGCAGTCGCTGCCCCGAAAAAGATACATGTATAACAACAACAAAGCCGCTTATTATTATTGTTGTTGAAATATGTTTGGATATCGGGGCTCACGTTTTAATTTTTTTATAATGTCACTAATTTATTGTACGTGCTGCACTACAAAGCACACAGCTCGAACCCCAAGTCATAATACCCGAACCTCCAACCCAATCCCGACTTCTGATGTGACCCATTTAGGTGTTTTTAATAATAACATGAAAATAGGAGCTTCTCAATGGAAAGAGCAGCTTGTGAGTTGGAGAATTGGGTATTGGGGAATATGGAGATTGGGGCGTATCGCAACTGTTTGAATTTCAATGAGAGTTTTTTTTCAAATACTTCTCACATAGTAGCTCTCAAGTTGACATATTTTCGGGTACTTTGTCACTATTGAAATTTAGACAGTTGTTGACTTGAAGCTGGCATTTATTTGGTTTATTGACATAAGACAGTTTTATGGCCCAACAATCGGTACAAATTATAATATTACTGTAATATGCGGCGCATTTTTCACACGCTAATTTCAAGTACGAGTATCTTTTCTGAGACTTTTATATGGAATACATAAAAATGTATGGCTTTGATCTGTTGCGAAGTAAATATTTTGTTTACTTTTTGGCTAAGAAATTGATATCGTGATTAGCAAGTATAGAACACTTTGTTTTCAAGATAAACAAATATTGTACAACCTGTATTAAATATTTATTTTTACAAAAAAGGCGATAAAAAATAGAAATATTTTAAGCCAACAAATAAAATACACCATCAAAATATGTAAAACGGGTCTGACAAGTTAATAGAAAATTACTGCTACAGGCAGCATGGGATAGAATGCATCCAAGTATGATATTTACAGACTGTCTGCTCATCGATAGCTTTAGAACATATCATATCAAGCTTTTATTCATGTTATTTAAAATTAACCTATACTAGTTCCTTTAGCTATTACTTTTTTTTTTTACAAAATATCTATTGCAGGGTATCCCTTAGTATAACACGTCCATATTCATTACCTTACAGCACCTTCTGTAAGGTCTAGCCACTATCTTTTGCAGGCGTAAATCAAATAATAAAACTCAAATTTAAATTATACGATCGTTTGGTTAGGTTCAATCACATGACCCCCGTTGTAATTTATGTACCTTCACTTTACCCTCCCGAAGGCGGAAAGTCGTCAAACAAGTGCGCTGATTAGTGTCTTATCATTAGGCCACTGTTTGTGACCATGTCAGCTGGTTCTCAATCTTGTCAAATATTTGTGAGCAGCCATCAATCCCGTGGAAACTGAATTTGTATTAGAGAGTCCAAAACTGAACCCAATTGCAATCGGTTGCAGTTGCTGGGCGAATGAACCTCAACGGCAGCCGGAGTCATAAAACCCAAGAAGCGTATAAAAATATTTGATTTGTGATTAGGTTGTGGCAATAAAATGTGAATAGCGGTATAGAAAGCAAGAGAGAGAGAGAGAGAGAGAGAGAGGGAAAGAGAGGGCGGAAAAGTCGAATGTTTGACTTGAAGTGCACTCACTTGCACTTTCCACATAAGATTAGCGGAGTGAAAGGGAGGGGGAGGGAGTTGGGTCTGCTCTTGGGTTCACTAACTTCTGGTCGCTCACTTGCCACAACTAATTGCAACATGAGATGCACTGTCAATGCTGCAGCTCATTAGAGATCGTCTGCTTGCCACACGCTCATCTCAGCTCTCATCTCTACTCAGCTCAGCTCAGTTCACTAAGATCTTTTGCAGCTTCGAACGTTGCGGTTGCCGCAAATGAAATCGAATCAAAGCTTGAGCTGCATGTTGATGCCACCTCGCACTCATGTGGCACGCATTCGAGCGTGGTAATTTGCAATTTTATGCGTTTTACACGCGCTCACTCGCATCTGTATCTGTATCTGTAACTATGTATCTGTATCTATGACAAGCGCATCTGTAAGTCGCATTTTGCACACGCTGTGGCAGCAACATCAGCCCTGCCACATGGCAAGACAACATATTTGCTGCCTTTGCGGTTAGTCTCAATCTCAAACGACGTCTGCCTTGAATATCTCTCTAATCGAGCTCTATTTGGACCCTGTTTTATTAAGTACAAAGGGTCTTCTTATTAATCAAAAAATAAAAGAAAGTAGAAGTAAATGTAAAAGGGAGATCTCATATAAGCAAGTTCTTCTGTATAAACACTAAAATTTTTGAGACTACAAGAGCTAGAGTCACCAAATTGGTGTATATTTTCCCATATATTTTATGCAGAAAAAACAAATTGCAAGACCATTTTTTAAGCTTCGACCTTTATTGTTACACCTGATAAGTATTAATATAATTCGACTTACGCTAGAAATTTGAACACGATTATATAGCACGAGTATACTCGGAAATATTACCAAAAGTAATATACCTTGTAAACTATTTTATGGAAAATTTTTATATGGAATAGAAATACAGGGTCTCTTACCGTCGGGCTGTGTTAGCTGTAGTCTTTTCTACAAGTTTGCCAAAGCATAGATGAACGAACTATCTAAGCTGCTGGGATAATGATCAGATCAAGGAGAGATAGAAATATAAAGAGAGAGCGAGAGAGAGAGAGAGTTTTAAAGGAAATTACTTTAACTACGGAAAATATAATTTAGGAAAATTGCATAGGATATTAGGAAAGGTTAAGTCGTTAATGATATGAGAACGTTGCTATAATATTCATGTTTCTTCCCTAACAAATTTTTCTTAACAGGAGTCGAGGAATTTTCACAAATTTAGCTAGTTATTAACTGTACTTGTATTTGGGCCGGAGACTGTGTTATTGTGGAGCCGTAATAAAACTTACAACATGCCAACAATGTGATGGGTACCCTGCTTATCACCTTGCCGCCATCAAACAAAAATTACATTCAATTAATGCGGAGCCAGCAAAAGGACTCAAACCAGAGGCAGATGTTACGAGACTAGCAATTGACAGAAAGAGAAAGGTATATGCCAATATGGAGACAAAGAGAGATGGCTGGATAGGTAGACAAACCTGTGCCGGCTCCAAAAAGAGCCAGGGACAAAAGGGATTCAGACAGCCTTGTCGAACGTAGCGACGACGCCTGTAATAACATAGGGCAGGACCTCAAGACAGACGCGCCAATATCCTTAAAGATGCGACCAGTATCTTTAGCAGGGCGACAGATGTTTTTTTGTGTAGCATAGACATTCCAAAGCAGGTCATTGCCTGCTGGCAAATGCTGGTTTGGTTTGTAAGGATGCGCTACGTTGGTCCTTGCCATCAGCAGAGAAATGTATCTTAAAGATACTCGTACGCCAGGCAGCTGCCACACTTGAAGATGTTTATAGCCTGTTTACAAATCGAATTCCATCTCTCTCTCTCCCTCTCTCTCTCTCTCTATCTGGGTGCGTCTTTTGCTGAAAGTGGTTGCCACTGGCTCGGATTACATGCCGCGCACTTTTAGCTACACACACACACACACACACACCCAAATATACACACATACAGTAGTCAAAGACACCCCTGTGAAGACATGCATATATGTTCCTGTTTTGTTTATAAATAGTTGGCCGTGAATTGTTTTCCTTTGATGTGTTTGATGCCAAGGGCTTGCTAAAAGATTTTTATGATCGTCGCACGACTTGAAAAAATGTGAAAACTATAACTTCAAATCAACAATGATCGTTTCGTAATTTGAGTAGTTTTTCAGTTTTCTTCGAGCGCAACGGAAATTTTCCCCTTTTTTCCATTTGGTTTTTGGTCAGACGGGAAAAATGCCATTTTATTTGATTAATTAGTTGAATTTTGATGGACCTTTTATAAAAGACCGATTGAATAGCATTTTTGGCGCTCAGGTAGCGTTGATCTACATATCTATTTAACAGCAGGGTTGCTTTTTTTTTGGTTTTACATTTCTTAAGAAATTTTCTGGGTCTACTGCAATTCTTAGAATACAGCAATCTACAATGCTTCATTTACAATTTAAATATAGTTATATAAATAATTACTTTAAATGTAGGCATAGCTGAAAGCATCATTAGCTCACCTCCTCATATGTATTTTCCCGGGAACTCGATTGAGTGCTGCTCGCAATTGATCGACGAAACATTTCGCTGTTTTGCAAAGGAAGAGAAAGAAAAAATGAATTAAACAAAACATAAAATGATTTACCTGTATGTATTTTCTAATTTTTTTTTTCTGGAGCTTTAAGAGCTTTAATATAAATTGGAAACACTAAAAATGAATAGAGGATAGAATGGGGATTGAATAGTGAATAGTTAGGTAGTTAGTTAATAAAACATGTTGATTAAATAAAATAGACATAAAATACTAATTTAAATATTGATTAAATATTTATCATTATGATTTCTATTTCAAACAAAAAATTCGTATATTTTCTACTACTAAAGTCGAGGAATATAAGTACTCAATTTCAAAAAATGTAATAACTACATTTCTATGACAATTATAACTCAAATGCCTCCGTTTCCCTTAACCCTTTGACGGCTCAATTTTGATCTGCACGACAAATGGGCTTTGACCCGTTCTAATGCGACACGTTTAATTCCCATAAATATCAATTAGTCGGTCGTTGTATTTGAAATCCGAGAGTCCGTGTCCAATGTAATGCCAAAAGCGACCTACACACAAAACTCACGCGGACAATTAGCATAATTTATTAATATGGCAAACACAGAACGACCAATTTCAAACCAAAAACAAAAAAAAAAAAATGCAGAATAAACTTGTTTTGTTTGATATGAAGAAATTAAACAAATAATAATAAATATAAAAAAAAAATCGTAGCTGTGTAAATTGCTTACCTTAAACGTTGGCAGGCTGTGGGCGTGTTGACAGTGAGATTGGTCCTTGAATCGCTTAGATGGGCGATCGAGTTGCATAAGCTATTGTTAATATTGTTGTTGTTATTCAGCATGATGTTGTTGTTTTTATTGTTGTTGTTGTTGAGCTTGTTGGTCGTGTGACCGGAGGCAGCTGGCAACACCGTGGCGGGCATCTTGCGTGCTTCAATCTGACCAAATATGGCGCCTCTCATTAACCTGTCTATATATACGTATATTTTTTTTTGGGGTTGGGTTAACGCTTAGTGTTGGTTTATTTGTTAGTTTGTTAGATCGTCCCACACACGTTCCCGCAACTCGCAACGGCACACGAACGTCTTGCCCGATTTGGTATATTTAACAAGTTTCAGTTTTTAGTTTTTAAGTTTTTTTCGATCTTTTTGTTATTTATGTGCATTAACTAAAATGTTGCTAATTTTTCGTTTGTTTGTGCACCTATTATGGTCAAAGAATGAGGCTGATAAATCAACTAAACAATATACAAGAATCAAGTCCCCAAAGCACACGTCGTCTAATTAACTCGTTTATCTCCTTCCCCTGTAAACCAAATTGAATCGCGAAACACCGAAAAAACAATTCTCGTTTCAATGTAGCCTTTTAAGGTGTCAACTCACACTCGTTTTCAACTATGACGCAATTGAAAAGATACGACACAGGTGATGGCAAGTTTGACAACGATTTCTTGACTTCTTGCTGCGCCGATTACTAAAACAAAACTGATTTATGTCTGTCACAAGGCGCAAGTGCAGTGCAGGCAATTGACTTGAATCGCTGCTGCTTTTGCTGCTGCTCTTTTACTGCTCCCCAAGCCGAACACTGGACGACAATTAGTTCTACATGTCGTCACACGTCGTAAGCCACAGGAAGCCACAAGCAGCAGTAGCAACAGCAGCAGCAAGAAAGGCAACAACAGCAAAAACAGCAAACACAACAACAATAACCACAGTGTTCAGCTTTCAGTTGGGGGACCCAAGCAGCGCTTTGTCTGCACTTTCATCTCCTCTCTCTACTTCGCATTGGTTTCTTCTTTTCTGCTATGAGTATACTGATAAAAAAAATGTTCTAAAATCAAGATTTTGGTCTCAGAACTAAGAGTTTTGGTCCAACAATTCTTAAATTAAGAGCAAGTTCTTATTTAAAGAATAAATGTTCTTATAATTAAAATCAAAAAATAAAATTAATAAAAATTGGTTTTTGTATTTATATAACTTTTTATTTTTAAATTTCTGAAACAAATAAATCATTTTATTTATTTCAGCAATTTTAAAAATGTTATTTTAATTTGATACAAGTGGGATTCGAACCGCCGCTTGCTGCTTCCCAACTGATGCGGCCTCTCTAACAAGAGCGCCACAGTGCTACCATTTGTTCGATATGAAATAGTACCTATTTATACTTTCCTAACAATTTAAGATTTATATTCTTATATTAAGATTTTAAGATTTTTTAGATTAATAATCTTAGTTTTAGTAATTTGGTCTTAAAATAATCTTATTTTAAGAACAAAATATTTCAGATGAATTGTTTTTGTTTTTAGAAGTTGGTCTTTTTTTTCAGTGTACTCATACTCGTACTCGTACTTATACTGATACTTATGCTCATACTCATACTCATACTCATACTGATACTCGTATTCATACTCATGCTTTTATCTCTCCTATTGCCGTTGCCTTTCCTTTACTTTATCCATCGATGTTGCGGTTGTGTAATGCAACAACAAAAAGCGATCAGATGTCCTTCTACGGATGTTCGCTCTGCTCTTTCTTAATGATCCACAGTTCGGCTCACTACAAAAAGTAAAAGATAAACAAAACAACAACAAAGCCAAAGCTGTGACTGCCCCAATGATTGGACTATCAAAAATGACAGACTCACAAATACCCCTCAACTTTTTTAAAAGGCTTTCATAATTTTAAGAAAAGATACAAAATTATAATTAATTTTAAATATTATCACAACAATAGTTGCTAGATCAAAATTAAAAGATTGTGGTATATATAAGGAAAATTTGGAAATTTGAAAAAAAAAAATTAAAAAATATTTTTTTAATTTTTTAGACGGAAAAAAAAAAAAAATTTTATAAAAGTTTAAAATATTGGATTGAAATCGGATCATATTCGTTAGATACCTCTAAATATTAATATATCTAGATTAGCTTAGTTTCATAATAATTAATAAGGGCTCAATGATATTTCGGTACAGCTTATAATTAAGCTTTTAATTTAACTTTGGTATAGCTTTCAATTAATTTTATTTTCAAATATTTTTTTTTAACTTTTTAATACTTTAAAAAAATCTTTCACATTACGTTCTTTCAGTTTAATCAGCTGTAATGCTGCTTTTGGCATCTCTATTGCCTTAGGTGGAACTGCAAGTACTGTGTGCGGTGTGGCAACTAATCAACAATCGCTGCTCACTACCAATTGCTGCTGTTCGTCATAACTTGAACTGAGTACTTTTCCTAGTTTTGTAGTTGTAGTCGTTTCTGGTACTCGTAGCTTCCTTGAGCGTTGATGATAAACTACATTAATGCCCCTTAAGTATGACCATGTTTGTTGACTACCAAATACGTGACAAGGGCTACCTGATTTTACTCTTCTCTTCTCTCTCTTCTCTCCTCCCTCTGCTGCTCCTTCTTCTACTGCTGCAACTTGCAACTAGCAGCTGCTATTGCTGTTGCTGCTGTGGCCATGTAATCACAGTTGCTCACACTGCCATTTACCATTCAAAGCTGCCTTTTTGCGATCTAAATGATCAACAGTAGCTGCAACAGCAACTGAGAAAAAAAAACTGGCATTGCAAGTTGCTCAGTTGTTGTTGTTGCTGCTGTTGTTGTTGTTGCGATTGGCGATTGGCGCTGGGCGCATTGCTTTGGTTTCTGTGCCAACAGATCCTAAAGGTCGTTGCTAATAGTTGAGGGCTGTCTACCTGTCTGTCTGTACCATTATGTCTGGACACGGCGACACTTCCGTTTCCACTTTGCGGTAGTCTACAGATTCTGACAATCTGTCCTAAAGTTGCTGCTGCTGTTAATGTTGCTGTTGAAACTCGATAGGCTGCTTTTGACGACGGCAACAGGATGAGTTGCTTGATGTGCCAGGCATCGGCGGAAGTCAAATACTTTGTGCATTTTTTCATAATTATATCCACTTGAAGGTATCATAAAAATAATTCCAAAATATTAAACTTTATACCCGTGAGTCGAAGCGATTGCTGTTACTGTAACGGCAACAACATGTTGCCAACGCGACTGGGTGCGGCCAGAGACTGTTGCCAAATAATGTTGCCCAAAAAGCGACAGGTTGCTGGCTATTGATTGTGGTCACACCCAGCTACGATTGTTGCCACCTTGTTGCAACATCGAATTGCAAACATTGCCCTGACATTTGAGCAGACTCTTTATTTATCCAAATTAAAATTAGTAGCTCAACATAGCTTTCTTTTTAGTCTTAGTCTTGGTTCTAGCTGTGGTCAGGGACACGCTTGGCTGCAGGTTGGCTTGAAGAAAGAGAGGGAAGAGGGAGAACTTAGCCAAGTGCGTCCGCTGCCAAAGATATGGAAATCAGCTTCGTTGGTCTGTGACACGTGTTGTTGCCGCACAAGAGTTCAACCGAGTTCAGTCTATTAATCGATATGGTACTTAGTTATGCCTACTAGCAGCCTAGTACCTTAGACTAGCCCTTGTTGACGCCCAGTTAAATGCAACATAATTTTTTATATTTTCCTCCTTTATTTTTTTTTGCAAGACGCGACGTTGGCTGCGTCTGCGCACGAACAACGCATTTTTGTGCTTGTCATGCCGGTAATGACTACAACAACAAGCTGAATAACAACAACAACAGTCGTAGCGACAACAACAACAACTGCAAAACAAAACATGCTACAACGTTGGAGCTAGGTTAACTGCTCCAACTGAGCCATGAAACTCAACCGTGCGCGTCCATTTCCAAGTTCTACTCGGGCCCTGACTGCGACGCCGACTGCGACGCCGACCGAGACGGCGACTGCGACGTCAGCGTCACTGCGACCGCATGCTATTGTTTTTCCTTTTGTTATATTTTTCAAATTCTTTCGCGGCATTAAATGTAATGAAAAGCGGGCTGAAAAATGCTCGATAAGTAAAAAATATGCACGTGATAATTATAATGACTGCAAGACATGAGAACAAGTGTGTGTGCGTCCGTATTTGTGTGTGTGTGTGTGTGTGTGTAATGTTGGTTGGTGTTTATTTCTAAATTAGTTATTTGTTAATTTTCCACTTTTTACAAATGTTTAATAACTTAAGTAAAATGAAAGAAAATTATAAATAAGTGAGATTTCCTTTTCAACAAAATTCATATCAGTAATTTATAAACATTGTTATAAGTATTTGCCTTTCTTTTTGACATATTTTTTAAATCCTTTAAGTTGGAAAATTGCTAAATTTAACGATTTAAAATAAACACTTTTTAATCTAAGCGATAAATATAATTTGTTATATCATTTTAACTTTAAATTGTTGAACATTTGCATATCTAATTGACTTGTCATCTGGCTGTTTCTCTACATTTATTATTTATCAATTATAATTTGATTGATTTGCGAAGGTGTTTGCTTGAAATCAGCTTAAAATTTACAGCATCTCATTGTGTTTAATTATTGAGAGAGACAATATTTACAATGGGGGTTACATAACTCCGCTGGGAGCTGTTCCCACGCTGCTCTCAGAATTTATCACCTTACTTTTTTTCTATGGTTTTTGGGAAGACTATAGATAATTGAAAGCGGCTACTGGTATTTTGATGTATAAACAAATATTTTACCTAAGCTACGCCTAACTCAAAGGGCAGGTCTAAGAAATACAAATCATCTATGTATGTGTCTATAGGGTTGGCTTCTCTATTCCAAGCTAAACAAATGAGTTGTGTTTTTCTGCTGTTTCATCGTAATTATCAACTTGAAAAGGTGCTCATTGCACAGTAGAAAAACTGAGAGCAGAAACTTGCCAACTGATCATGAAAGTGAAGAAAGAAGATGAAGATTTTGTTAATAAACGAGTTTCTAGCTTTGTTGAGCTAGGTGATAAGTATGAACATTTTGTGACTAGGGTCAGGAATAATGTACATTTAAAGAAATCATATTTAAATTCTTTAATTTGAAACTCGCATTTTTATTTTAATATATTGAAATGTGTAAGTATTTTTTATTACCCATATTTTTTTATTTTCAAAATTCAATTGTCATAAATATTTATTTTCTTAAATCTACTTTAAGCCCACATAAACTCGAACACACCCCGATAATTTCAATATACTCGTATTTACATAGAATCTTTCTCTCAGGCTCATAAATTTAATTGTCGAGCCCTGTTAAAGCCATTGAAGCACTTGTCTGCGATAAATCAAATCCAATTTAATTTTTGGCAACATTTCAACCCTCTTCTGATAATATGATAATCCACTTTAAAAAAATTCTAAACGATGAAAAAATCAATTGAACGCCCTTAGACTTTCACACAGTCGAACATAAATCAATTGAACTTAAGCTTCAGCTCATTGAAATGAATATTGTCAAAGTCGCTCCCACGCTCAGTTTCGGGGCAGGAAGCGCAAGGCCAAGCTAACGGTGCTCCCGGGGGACAGGAAGCGACGGTCAGTTAAAAAAGCAACAACACACAACACACACACACACACCAGCAGTGCCAGGTCTATTAAATAAGGATACAAATATGGGTAGTTGCATGTCACGTGTGCTTTTAATTGTTTTCCACATTTACAGCTGGCGATTTGCATGGGAAACTCCCGTTGAAGTTTTCCAGGGAAAAGGCTTGCCGCGTTGCCCATTAATTAACTAACGCGCCCAACAAATATTGTGTTAATATCCATAAATTCAGATCAAACCCAGGCAAACCTTAACCCTTTTGTCGCCTGCGTGTCAGTTCGTCAGTCGCCCTTCAGTCTGTATGTAATTTGCATAGAATGTTTCTCAAAAATAAGAGAAGAAAAACCGCCCCATTGTCTGCGACATTCCTTGGACGCACTGGAGCGTAACCCAAACCGGGTCCAAGCTATTGCCCCAGACCAGCTCTCAATGTAAATAAAAATGTATTTATTTTTATTTGTATTTGTATTTTTATTTAGCTGCACGCGTTAATTTATGCCACAGAATATCAGCGTCTTTTCTGACATTCTGCCGTAAAACCACATCCGAAAATTATACAATAAAATGTAAAATAAACTCGTCGTTATTGTTGTTGTTCTTGTTGGAAGTAGTTCGAAATTGTTATTGTTGTTATGTATTTGCTGGAAATTTATACAAACAGCTGCGCTGTCATTGAGCTAACCGCAAACCGAGTGCATCGCCAGTCGAGGCCTCAATTCAGTCTTCAATCTCCTCCCTACTGTCTTTAATCTTCTCCCATATGCTTGTCAGTTACCATCCACCATCGTGGAACCTTGTCAAACTGCCAGTCAATATCTGTGCTGTCCATACCCTCAAGTAGTCAATCCAACTGACAATCAGACACTCCATCGAGCACTTCGTCCGACACTCGCCCAAAAACGGAAGCAGTTAAGCTTTGAATAATTTATGAAAATCGCTTCTGTTCCTTGGATAGTGCCAAAGTTGCATATCAATTTTTGATTGCTTCTGCTGAAAGTTGAAATCGTCGAGGAACTTTATTTCACACTCTTTTCTTAATTCTTTTTATTTATTTTTTTTTTGTATAATGTTTTCCAACGATTGGCATTTATTGTAAGCTGTTAATATTATATGATATATCCACGTAAAACTAACATTTTGATATTTTCATACAACTTTTAACAGTCATTTATTTTGATTATGATTTTTCTTTCTCTAAAATTGTAAATTCAAATCATTAACTTATTCTTTTGTTTTAATTTTATTTTTAAATTAAATGAAATTTTGGAATTAGAATAAATTCTGCAATCATTCCTTCATACCATGTAAACAATTATGTTTAATTTTAGAGAATTTTCAAAGTTTATGCAATAAATTTATAAATTGCAAAAAGTTTCCTATTTTCAGAAGCTAAGGTCACTAATAGATCTATCGCCTAAAGATTATTAAATTTGTAGCTTGAATGAACCAATACCCAAAATATACATATGAATCCAGACAACAAACAAGACTGGGTTGGGTTGTGGATCCAACACTTCTCATTATTCATTTAATATGCCACTGACAACGTTTTATGCTTCTAACCGCACAAATATCCACTTGACTCGTTTGGTCGCTAAATATGGTCAGGTATTCAGGCAGTCAGGCAGTCAGACTGACTTGTGGTCAGTTGGGGTTTTGTTGGGGACTTTGTGGTGTGGCCACTTCCTAATTTGGTTCCGCTTTTTATTGTCGCAAGCTTTTTATTTATTATTTAATTTACTAACGCTCGTGTTGAATGCCAAATGCAAAGAACATTTCATGTTTTGTATGCCGAATGCAAATACCGGTGGAAATTGATGCCGCCCCCTCCACACTTGGCCAAATAACGTTATCAACAAATATTGATGGTTTAAAGAAAATGAAATTGACATGAATAACCATAACGGAAGTTCCTACTCATATTGTAGATACTGCGGCATGTAAAAGTCTAGCTGGGAATCTTCAAACCAAATATTTGATTTTGTGGCTAAAAATCTATTCTGTCTATTTCTGTCTTTAGCTTTACGTTTTAAAGTAGCCAGTATATTCTCCCCGCATTCATTAGGAATAGGAACAACAACCTTTTATATGCAAAGCTAAGAGTTAAATTAGTGCGCTTTAGTTGCAATAAATTCCCAGTGGAAACCGGCAATGGAACTGCCTGGTCGCATACCAGAGACGCTCAACTTCCGGGCTGAGAGACTTTGGCTTTGGCTTTGGGAAAGAATGTGACCGTCATAGAATTTATCTCAGCTTTTGCTACGCATAGCTCAGCCTGTGAGAATGGGTCATGGATTTGGTATTATTATTGTTGTAACTCTTACTTGTTATTGTTGTTGTTGTCCGCATACCAAAGCATTTGTTGCAGTTACAAGTACAGTCTAAAGTGGGTTAGTTGTGGGTGCACAAGTCTAGCACCTCAGCGATTTCTCAGTAAACTATTTAAAATTATATATGAATCATCTTGAACACAATTCTGATGTCTTTAATATATTGCCTAGAATCCCTAGATGGCCTAGAATAGTCAATGATTTGCATACTCCCTATATATATTTTTTTTTTCATTTAGTCCTACTTCTATTCATACTTCTCTTAGCATTTGAATTATTTCTCTATGTTCGAACTCGTACTTCTTCCTCAGTTTCTCTTTGTTTCTCTTACCCTCTCTACTACTGATACTATATTAATATTACTCCTCCCAGTCCCTCTCCCAGGTCCCTCTCCCAGTCTCTCTCCCAGTCCCTCTCCCAGGTCCCTCTCCCAGTCTCTCTCCCAGACCCTCTTCCTGGCCCCGCTCCCAGTCCCTCTCCCAGGCCCCGCTCCCAGGCCCCGCTCCCAGGTCCCTCTTCCAGGCCCCGCTCCCAGTTCCACTCTTAGGCCCTTTCCCAGGCCCCGCTCCCAGGCCTCGCTCCAAGGCCCCGCTCTCAGTCCCTCTTCCAGGCCCCTCTCCCAGGCCCCGCTCCCAGGCCCCGCTCCCAGTCCCTCTCCCAGGCCCCGCTCCCAGTCCCTCTCCCAGGTCCCTTTCCAGTCCCTCTCCCAGTCCCTCTCCCAGTCCCTCTCCCAGGCCTTGCTTCCAGTCCCTCTCCCATAGTTGAATACTTACCTAAATTCTTACCTACATCCATAAAAACTTATGGTACATCCATATTAAACCTACTTCATTGATCATTAAATGCCAGTACATAAAAAATCTATAAATGTCACAAATCATTTCAACGTCTATGTGTGTTTGTATGTGTGAGTGCAGGCAATGAACTCTATTATTGAATTTAAAATGGCAGACACAAAACAAAAGACTTAGGCAACGAACTTGGCGCGCTAAGCGCATGCCAAAAAACCGGTTCTTGGCCCAAAGCCAAAGCCAAACGCATTTTCGCTTGGTCACACACAGTGCAACGGTTGTTTGTATCCCCAATACTCGAACAGCCAACAATGCCAACTCCTCCCACTAACGATATTGCTCTCTTGAGGCCCACAAAAGAATTGAGTATTTTTTTTATAGGTGCATTGCCTTTAAAGTGAACAGAAGTTTGTAGCCGCAATCCGAGACACTCTTCCTATTGCTTTTGCCTTTTGGCTCATCTACGCATTTGCTCCCTTTTTCCCATGGATGGACAAGCACAAACTTGTTCAAAACATGAGTCATACATTGAACCGGTGCCATTTGGTGCCTGGCTCTGAGAAGGCATGAGCAGAAGGAGACTAAGAAGAATCTGCTGCTGTCGATTCGATGAACAGGTGCGAACATGTATTTCACAAGTTTGTGCATGTCTTGCTTCACAGATCTTCTGTCTCCCTTTTTGGGCCTTTGCCCTGCCCTTTTGCCTCTCTATGTCTGTGCTAATTTGTTGTTGCGTGGGAATATCTTAGCTTTAGGTATTGGTATAGGTATAGATAAATTTGAAGTCTTATCCTACACACAGATTAGTTGAAAATATTTCACAACATTTCAAGTGCAAATTGTGCTGGTATTTTAGCCAGCTTGTCACACGTCGCTTGTTTAATGTAAATTAAGAACGCAGCTCTATTTATGGACGGAACTTGGACCGGACCCAGTACAACAAAAAACTGGTTTACAATTAAAAAATTGTGCTCTTATTTTTTTTAGATTTTTCAGTTGCTTTTATTAAAAGAATGAGGCTGAAATTAATTATTTATGCGCTCAATATAACAACAATAAAAGCAGACAATGGGCGGCTTGGCTAGCCAAAGGCTTCTACCAGTTAAGTAACTACTTATTTCTACCAAGAATCCATGCCATAATCATGCTCCAGACGCAAAAACGAAAGACTCAGGCCACAAACTTGGCATAGCTCACTCGGGGAAAAAAGTCTTCACACTTCAGTTAGCACCCCCCGCGTCAGTAGGGTGAGCCATATGAGTCCACAACGCGTGCCAGCGTCACCTAC
Organism: Drosophila falleni; assembly: GCA_035045575.1. Taxonomy (NCBI): domain Eukaryota; kingdom Metazoa; phylum Arthropoda; class Insecta; order Diptera; family Drosophilidae; genus Drosophila; species Drosophila falleni. The sequence continues at coordinate 1,830,885 of JAWNOV010000169.1, read as the reverse complement.
AAGGGGTAGCCTATGGGCAGCTGGGCAGCTGCAGGCGCTGCCAGATCGTCATACACGAGTTAACAGGCAATGCCCCGTTCTCTTCTCTCTCCCCAAAAGACCCACATAAATTATGCAAGCAAAAGGCAATAAGGCACATTTAGAACCTAAAATACACTGAAAAACATATTTGAAAAAAAACATAACGTTATTTCGATCCTGGTGATATTTTTATTATTTTGACAGATATTTTTATAATTTTGTAATACTTACTGTCTAAAATAATTACAAACCCTTATTTTTTTATTCCTTTCAAATTTTTGTAAAATGTCACAGATCATTTATCTTTTTGAAATAATTGTTGACTTGCATTTTATTTTTAATTTGAATTGAAAATATTTGGCTATAAAAATTTAAATCTATTATTATTAGTAGCTTAGTTTTAGTTTTCGACTTGTTAGTTGTTTGTTAGTTGAGTTGGTTTTTTTGCAGTGTAGCGAATGCAAGTGGCCCTGAACAAGTCCGCTGCACTTTTGGGCTTGTTATTATTAGCGGCGCATGTCGACCATGACATTTGTTCAAAATGAAAATAAATGCCCCAGACTCAAAAACAGACCCATGCCCAGACCATCCATAGTTAAATACATATAGTCAATGCCCCTATACGAAACGACCCGCGCTTAGTTCGAATTTGATGCCTTTTAGACCCAAACGCAGTCTAGCTTGAAATGGTCTTTACTTGCAACATGCACAACAAATTTTCCAATGACCCACCAAAAAAAAAAAAAATAAAATAAATTAAAAACACACGAATTGCAAAAGTTAATCAAGCAATGGTCAAGTCATCTGTGTAGTAAAGCCAAATGGAGGGCGGAGGCAGTTCCACATTGCATTCTTCATCATCTGTCAGCCCGTTCTCGTCCAGGGTACCGTTCAGGTTCAAAACGCCACAGCTCTTGGCCTGTTTGTAAAAAAGAGACTGAATTATGGCATGTAGAGTATTTACAGAATGCCTTACGCCATTGGAGAACTTGCGCCATTCGTAGCTCCCTGCGTGATGGTTATATCGCAATTTATATTTCTGTTGTATATCATAGATGCTGTCCTCATCGCAGACATTCATGAACTGCACTTTGGCCGTCAGCGCATTGATAATGCGAATGCGTCGTGGACGTCTTGTGATGCGGCCAATATGATAGAGAGGATCCTGACTCCACATGGCGTGCTTGGTGCGAGAGAACTCGCTGATGGCCACCTCCAGAATGGGGGGAAACAGCACTCGAGGAAGTCCCGAATTGGGAGAGATCTCAGTGCGAGGTTCGCCATTCTCATGGAATAAATGGGTAAGATCCTTGCCAGCATGTGCTACCAGATAGTCCATGTTCTATTAACAATTTAAGCATTATTGAGATTTTAATGAATGTTTGATGAACTCACGCGATTCCAGTGATCCAAGCGATCCTTAATCATTGGCGTCAAATCAACGACATTCTTATGTATGACAACCCAACAGTCATCTTTGCGATTGTGCGTCACAATCTCGTCCATGAGATAATAACGCATCGGATTCAGCGGCTGCAACATCTTTTCTTTTATCTATGTATAATCTAAATTTAATTTTATTTGAAATGTGTTCAAATTGTTCAACAAAACGTTGCCTACTGCAAAATTGAAGTATTCACTCGACTTAGAAGAGACCAATTAATCTCGATGCATTCCAGAAAAAAATTTCTAATTTCATTAGGCAAGGCATCAGATTTTTCAACTGCATAATTAGCTGCCAATTGTCAAGGCATCAGCGCTTCTCAGAGCCATCAATCCCTTGTTATAAATAGAAGAGAAATAGATTAATGATTGCTTGCATTTTTGGGTCTAACCACACTGAGGTAAAAGTCTTTACAAAGACAGTTTTATTGATGAGCTCTCGAATGCTTAGAGTGGAGTCAACATCGTGATTTTCTTCGTGCACACGATTTGAGAATCTCTAACGTACATGAAGAGAGATTTCGTAGCTACACTCGTGACAATATGATCTCTAACACATAAAATTATATATTTTCAGAGAAATTTTTAGGGTTTTTAGATAATAAAAAATTATATTCTCTTAAAAAATCTATGATATTTTGTAGTCACAATAGTTGTCCTTCATTAAAATATAGGAATAACAAAATTTCAAAGAATCTCGTGTATTCCCTCGTTCCACAACAAGACCAACCAATTCTGTTAAAAACGATATATTTTTCACATATTTACTAGACCTTTGGCTTCAGTTGTCGTTTCATAGTTGTTAATAGATGTTGTTGTTTAATAGTTTTCCTTGTCATTTGTCTTTGGGTTAAGAAAAGTTTTGGAAAGTTTATGCGCTGACAGATGGTATTGAAAAAATGTTAATGTTAAGTAAGCATCCGTAATTCTCTTTAACTTCTCTCCCATATGTTGGCAAATTTCCCATTTGATTTTCGCATACACGAACAAAATGTATAATAACAGTTGTAGAAGATCTGCAACCCTCAAATCTAACAGAAAAACCGCCCTCTTAATTTGAGGCATAGATTACCAACAGTTGGCCATGATATCGCATCTCGTATCTCGATAGATCTGACATGAGCTGCTCTTCTCATAAATTATACCACACTTTTATAATTGTTTATGTAATAATTTTGATGATCTAAGCGTGCTGTTGCACCCTTCAAATGCCACAAGGGCGTCATATGCAACATGCTGGGTTACGAGTGCCGATGAAGTGGTTCTAATTCCCTCTTTTATCTGTTGGTTCTCCTCCTTGCCATGTGAACACGTCAGCTGCATCGAGATGCCCGATGAATTGTCGAAAGTGATCACAGTTTGTGGGTTGCCACCCTGTGGTTACCACTAATTGTTTGATTAACTGCCACATTTTAGGGTGTCGCATAAAAGCTAGATAAACAGTTATGATATAGGGTTACCTTGAAAGCTCTTGAAATAATGAATATTTATATTTGGAAGTTAATATATGTAAATCATCATATATTTTACATAGCTTGAGCTTCAAGTAATTGATACCACCTTTTAGAGGTACACCACCTTCTAGAGGTGTATTTTTATTTCTAATAATTTTATTTAATTTTGTTCTTTTATAACTTCCCTATTTTAATATTTATTGTTAATATATAATATATAATAATTTATTGTAATTTTATTATATATAGAATAGTGTAATCTATTCTCGACTAATGTGCGTCTAGTAAAGCACACTCGATTAGAGCATTCTTATTTTTTTTTTTAACTTAACTGGCGCCGCACTTTGTCAATGTGTCAAGGCAATGGAATATGGAGACAAGATTTCAAATCGCAAGTCTCTCAAATGTCTCGCAGTTTGGACGGACAACTCGTTTGGCCTACGCGCAACTCTTTATGGCAATTGCAATGCAATTTTAATTATTGCAGAATGATAAAAAAAACTGCAACTAAAATTAAATATGTAATAAATAATAAATGAAAAAATGCAGCTGCAGTTTTTGTTGCATTTTTTCTAGCAATGTTTTTCTTTCTGTTGCTGCATCAAATCGAATTGTAAAAAATGTTTATTTTGCAACTCAATTTTTTTTTTGTTAATTTGTAAGCAGCAATTATTGCTGTTCTTTGTTGTAGTTGTTGGTATTATTATTGCTGTTGTTGTTGCTGATGATGGGCACTCAAGTGCACATTTCCTGCCACTTACAACAAAGTGTATTTACTGCTAGTTTTCATTTATATTTTTGCTTATAACAGGCCTAATGGGTTTCTGAAAAGCGCTGCTATTGTTCGATTTGTAACGGGGGAGCCCACAACCCGGATCCCATTCCCATTCCCAATTCTCAATTCCATTCCCAATCCCTATGCCTCAATCCACTCCCGTTTCATGCTTGTTGCAAGTGGCTGCGTCTGCGCGTGACGCACGTGTTGTTGTTGCTGCTTGCCCCTAACAGGGGTTGCACTCAGAGTAGGGGTTACATTTTTATTGGGGGTTGCTTATGCAGCCAAGTGACCCGCAGCATTTTTTTGTGTGCCTGCATTGTTCTTGAGTTGCCGCTTGTGCCTGCCACACGCAGTCAACGCCTTGACCCCGCAGCAACAACAGCAACAGCAGCAACATCAGTGGCTGTGGCAGCTGCAAGCAACTCCTTGGCCAAAGATCAACACAAGTTGGCGTGTCAAATGGCCAAACAGCTGTTGCCATCCGTTGCACGTAAATCAAAACACGCCGACGAGCAAACAAATTGAAAAACCTTGGTCATTGTTTTTCCTGAACAGTTTTCCGACGATGACTCAAACATATGTGCAGCTTCACAGTTCAACTGCCTAACAATTAGCAGACTCACACCCTCACTTTCAACGGCGGCAGGGGCAACAACAAGAGAAAGTAGCTGGAGAAGAAGAAGTTGTTAGAGAAGGAGGAGAATGAAGTAGGAGGATAACACACAAGTGGTTACATTTTAACTAACAACCAAATGCAAATGAACTGACAACAAATCGAGAGAATCCATTCCAATTGCAGCTGCCCTTATTCTATGCACTTTATCTAAGGGTTGACAATTGTTTTACCCTACAATAAACAGCAGTAAACCGATAATAGTTCCTTTACAAGGCAAAATACACTGAAAAAAGCCAACTTCTAAAATCAAGAACATTTAGCTTAAATATTTTGTTCTTACAATAAGATTATTTTAAGACCAAATTACTAAAACTAAGAATATTTATCTAAAAGCCTAAAAATCTTATTATAAGAATCAAATTCTTAAATTGTTGGGCTCTTTATTGATTCTGCATCAAAATATTATTAACTTTATAAAAAAAATTGATTTTCGAATTTTTGCCGACAAAATCATGTACTCCCCCCTTTGACTTTTTTGAAAAAATTTTAAATCTTGAGTTTTTACTTTTAATCAACTCCTGGTGCCCAAATTAGTATAAAACAACACTTAAAACTTGATTCTGAGAGACTTCATTTTCCTGTAAAAAATCATGTCGAAATTGACAAAAAATTTGACTTGTAAAGTTGACAGTCCAAGCAATTACTAAACTTCGAACTGTCATAACTTTGTCAAATCTTAACCGATTTCCTTGCGGAATACCATTTTGATCATAATTTGGCCTCTTTATTGATTCTGCATCAAAATATTATTAACTTTATAAAAAAAATTGATTTTCGAATTTTTGCCGACAAAATCATGTACTCCCCCCTTTGACTTTTTTGGAAAAATATTTTTTTCAAAATTTTAAATCTTGAGTTTTCACTTTTAATCAACTCCTGGTGCCCAAATTAGTATAAAACAACACTTTAAACTTGATTCTGAGAGACTTCATTTTCCTGTAAAAAATCATGTCGAAATTGACAAAAAATTTGACTTGTAAAGTTGACAGTCCAAGCAATTACTAAACTTCGAACTGTCATAACTTTGTCAAATCTTAACCGATTTCCTTGCGGAATACCATTTTGATCATAATTTGGCCTCTTTATTGATTCTGCATCAAAATATTTTTAACTTTATAAAAAAAATTGATTTTTGAATTTTTGCGGAATACCATTTTGATCATAATTTGCCCTATTTATTGATTCTGCATATAAAAATTATTAACTTTATAAAAAAAATATATTTTCGAATTTCTCCCGACAAATTCATGTACTTTGAATTTTTTAGACCAAAAATCTTAGTTCTGAGACCAAAATCTTGATTTTAAAACATTTTTGTAATCAATGTAGGGTATCAAATAGTTAATCTTGATTTTAAAACATTTTTGTAATCAATGTAGGGTATCAAATAGTTAATCAGTTTATAAAAAAAACCTTTTTTCTTACTCTTTATTTTGGCTATATTTATCCTGCTGTTGTCGCTGTGGTTTTGTGGTGAGTATAACAGTTGTTGTCCTTTATGGCAAGGATATTCGCAAGGATAGTCGCCACATAATTGCCATGTGATGCCAGAAAACAGCTGCCTCCCATCAGACGACGGCGTCAAAAGTTAAACAACTCTCGAAAGTATGGCATTAAAATCAACTTACAGAACGAGGCGCGTGTCGTTGTCAGACAAAAGCAATTAAAGTAAACATAAAGTATGTGTAAATCCTTTTAGAGCGGCATCCTGTCTGTTTGCCGAGTGTATATAGACACAGGCAGGCAACACGATCACCCTCAACCGGACACATTATCCTTTCTATGCCTTCACTTTGCCACTGCCACTGCCTTTGACTCTCCCCCTGCCCCCTGCCATCGTTGTTTGTTGTGCTTAAATCCATCAGTCTCGTTGTCCGCGCATGCGCAACGCCATCTGCCAGTCAAAGTAAACCGAAACTGACCTCAAGAACCTAACTCTATGACCCTACAACTGGCGAGGCCGCTGACTTTGTAATCCTGCGGAAGTCGATTGTATCACGCGTATCCATTAGTTACATTTTAACATTTTCCATTAGGCGGCCACAACAAACCAAAAGACTCTAAGGTGCTCCTCAATGTAAGGTTAAGGTTCATCAAAAATTTAGGAGTTGTGTTGGATTTACACACTTTCTATTAAATAACAAATTGGTTTGTAATATTTATTATTAGGCAGGGCTGGGAATACTGATTACAAATTTAAATCAGCACAAGTTAACTAATTAATAAATAAATTGTAAAAAAAACAAAATTTATAAACTTTATTAAAGAATGATCGTCTGAAAATGTATAACAGTTTTTATAATATTTAGTTTTATGCTTAAGCACCTTTTTGAAATGTAATCTTATTTCATTAAAATATTTATTTTCTTTAACTTTATAATACACATATTTATATAGAAACATTTACATGTTTTGGTCTCTTAACTAAATATCTCACTTACCTGACACCTCTATCTTTATGACCCAGTCAATTAAGTTGGCCGACACCTTGCCACAAATGGCAGCAAATTGGACTGGCAATGCAAATGTCAGTTAGTTATGTATCAAAAGCGGCTCCAAATTGCATTATTATTAGCAATAATTTAATGAGCCTGCAGCAGCAGCAGTAACATTTGTTGTTGTTGTTGTGGCTGCCACAGAGTGGCATGCAACATGCAGTTAGATTAGTTTATTCACATTTTTGCTTGAGCGTGTTGGAATGCACTTGGGGGCGGCCGAGACTCAACTTAACAGTTAGTTGCAGTCGCAGTCGCAGACAAATGGCGGCAAATTTTAACAAGCAGCCGTCGACAACAGCAGCAGCAGCAAGAACAACAATGATAACAACAACAACAACAACAACAGCAACAACATTATTATTATCATATAGCATTGCGACATTGCAAGGTCGCTTCTCGTGCAGTTCCCCAAACTTCCTGCCTGCCATTCATAGCAGTTAATTGCTGGCATTGTTGCTGCAATCGTTGTAGCTGTCGTGCTTGTTGTTGCTGCTGTCATTAAGTAAATTCCATTTTGGCATCTTTCTTTCACATTGTCGTCAGCAAAATTCGCATATTTTAATATTATTTAAGCGCATCCGTTGATTCGCCAGTCACCCTCAGTCTGAGTCTCAGTTGTTGCAGCAACAAGCAAGAACACATCAACAACATCAGCAATAATAACAACAACAACAACAACAACTTGTCTCGCCTGCACTTTATTTGGGCAATTTAATTAAATTTCGCGCTCGTTTAGTTAATATGATTACCGTTACGAACTGTTCCCAGTTGTCGCATTGTTTTTATTGCCAGAAGATTTGCTTATTAGCCCCGCTTTAATTTCAGCTTTAAAATAATAAAATTCAACTCCAACTGGAATCTCGCCTCGCCTCGTCGGCTTTTGTGGCTTTTGATGATGAAGTTGCCTCCAATAGCCTGTTTAAATATTTTTTATTGATATTTATTGAATTGTCGTCGACTTAATACAAGTGTCGTTTAGCTTGGCATTTATTTGGCTTACTTAAACCAAGTTGAGAACTGTTTACTGCTGATTTTTTTTCCTTTTTTCCATTACATTACTCTGTGTCTTTGTTCTGTGTGAAAAGAATGAGAGGAATGCTTTAGGAATGTTCTGTCTGGGAGTTGCAGCACTTGGTTAAACATATGTTAATAGTCTCTTTGAGATATCTGTAATTATGAACTATATCTGAGAAAATTTGTTTAATACAATTTATAAAATTTGAACACAGAATAGCTTTAAATGCCAGTCCATGAATAAAATGATATTGATAGCTTGAAAAACTAAAAGTTAGTCAGACTTTTGACCTAACAATTTTTCAAGTCACAATTTTAGACCCATGTGGCATGATATCTTACAAAATAAAATTTTATTGATCGAATTAAACTTTTTTTTTTTTTTTTTAGGGGGTTTTTTTAAAAAAAAATTTTTTTTTTTATTTTTGAATATCCCATTTTTTTTTTAGTTTATCCCTCTTTTTTTTTTTTTTTTTTTTTTGTGTCCCCGAATTTCTTTTTTTTTTAAATAAAAAATTATTTGGGGAAAAAATTTTTTTTTTTATATTTTTTTAGGTTTTTTACAATTTATTTTTGATTATATTATTTTTATTTTTTTTTGGTTAAACTTACCTTTTATTTTTCTATATAAATTATATTTTTGTTCACCTTTTTTTTATAAAAACTTTGTTCAACTTTCCATTTAAAGTGTCTTTAAAAAACTTCCTTATGGATTTTTATAACTTGGTCCTAAATAGTTATGTACATATGTCTGGAGGCGAGTGCGAAAACGTGACTATATGGTATATTTACCGTAATCCCTACTCTAAGAAAACACTCGGTAGACGAGGCGACGCCTCTCTTTTATATGCGTGTGTCTTAGGCATTGGCAAAAGCTAAAAATAAACCGAAATTGTTGTTGTTTTTCTTCGCATATTTCTTTACGAGTATATGTTGCACAAACAAAAAGTGGCAACATTTATTTTAAATGCCAAAATGCCCACCAACACCCGCGATCTCTGCCCCATGCTAAGTTTATATGTGGTCAGCAGACTAAACAAAGCCAACATATTGGACAATTTTGATTGCTTGACTTTGGGGCACGCGCCAAATTGAGAGTCAGCGGGATAGAGAGAGAGAGAGAGAGAGAGAGAGAGAGAGAGAGAGAGAGAGAGAGAGAAGGAGAGAACCATTTAATGACCATGTTGCCCCTGCTCTTATAAACTGGACCAGCTGTTGATGCTGCCTTCAAACGTGCCCAAAGTACAACTCTTTGATTTAGCGGAGCTGACACTGAAATTATTGCCACACCATTGTGGCAGCTGTTGGGCAGACACGTGCAATGCTTGATGAAGAGTTCAAATATTGATTCACTAACTCGACTCACTCCGCTCCCTCCCCTTCCCTTCCCCTTCCCTCCTAATCGATGTCATTTATGCCATTTGGTGTTTTTCATTAAAAGTTGTAAATTGAGAATTTGTTCATGTTTATTTCGCATTGCCTTTTGTGTTGGCCATTTAAATACGTTTTATTTTATGTGCTACCAAAATTGGCAGCGACGAGGCTTAGCGGCTCATAAAAACTAAGTTTTAGCTCTTTTTTTATCATTATTATGTTGAATGTTTTATGTTTAATAGCTCAAAATAAATTGTCAAGTTTTTAAAAAATCAAATGGGATTTTCCTTAACGGTGACATCACTGAGGAAAGCGTGAGGGAAAAGCGTCAAATAAAAACGAATGTGCTCGTCGAACGGATCGACGTCAGCATTGACGTCGCAGCATCTCATCGATAATTCAACTGTGTGTGTGTGTGTGTGTGTGAATACATGAAAAGCGAATTTTCTTTCCCCAAGCGAAAAAAATACATATCGTCGGAAAATTCATTGGCGTGTTGAGGTCGAGTCTGATATGTGCATGTGTGTGTGTGTGTGTGTGTGTGTCTCTCATGTGTGTATTTTGTGGCTTTTCTTGGTCAACTTTGCCAACTGGCGTTTGCTGTGCGCCTGCTACAAATATCGGAAAATTCCTTTGAGGATTTTGGCACAAAGGCGAGAAACCGCTGCGGCAACCTTTGATGATTTTCCACGCACGCTCTCGCCCCTGCTAGCCATCTCCCTCTCTCACACACACACACGCTCTCTCTTTCTCTTGGTCTCCCTGTATCTTTTCCTCTGTCACTGAACATTAATTTTCCAGATAGTGGCATCGAGACATTTACAACCCCCTCGTTGTGCTAGCCCACAACCCTCTGAGCGTTGAAAAATGTTTTATGGCCAACATTCAACATCCAGCAGCTGCCTGCCCGCCTGTCTGCCTGTCTGCCCCTCTTCGCGCCGAGTTTATCTGCCTCAAGTATTGCTGCTGCTTCTTCTTCCATGTACTTATTACTTTTGACTTTTTGGAGGAAAAGCATTTTCCGGCTATGTGTGCTCACTCGATTGGGAATATGTGTGTCTCTGTGTGTGTGTTTGTTTATGTTTGTGTGTGTGTGTGTGTGTGCTCCTAAACGGTTCTCAACTTCTGCGGTAGCTGATTTGTTTGTTGCCGCTGCTGTTGGCATCGATTGCTGTTCGCCTGTTACATAATTCGCGTAATTTATTCAATTTTCAGAATTAAGTTTTTACTATCCGCGAGTTTTATGCCATGCATATGAATTATTTGTTATTCTCGCCCAGTCATCAATTTCAAATAAAAATATTTTTTTGAATATTTCATAAGATTTCGCCCCTCATCATTTTTAGCTGCAATACAAAATCTCGCAATCATACAATAATATTATGTTCTTTTTTTTCGTCTATTTGTTTAATGTAATGACTTTGCTTTAAATTGAATTTATTTAGAATGGTTGTTGTTGTTGTGACAATTTTAGAATTTATATATATTTTTTTAAATTTTTTTTAGTGCTGGTTTGTAGAGCTAGCGCTTGCTAGCGACTGGTTGTAAACTCTAGCTGGCGCCATCTGTGTTTAGGCAGTGCGAACCAAGCTATAAGATATACTAGCCGGGACAGCAACCTGCAGCGGCGTGGACTTAACGAATTTATGGTTAACTTATGGCATCTTTTAAATGGATTTTAAGTAAAGTGAAAGATAACAAATTAAAAATTTTAAATAAAACTTTTAAAATTACAAAATATTTAAATATATATTTATATATGTTGTTTTATTTTATTGATTATTAATAAAATTATTAAGGCAGATTTTTATTAGTATTAACGCACCTGGTGCAATATCAAATATACAAACCTTCATTTTTTTCGTTATTTGAAACATCAGCTCAAGAAAGCGTTTTAAGTTGGTAAGCACAGTGGTTTGACTACGATGAAATATAGTGCAAAACTTTTATAAACCTAAGAACTGGAAAAATTAAAAAATCAAATTGTAATTGGATTAATTAAGTTTAAGTATGGCATTGAGACAAATAATTAAAGACTTGCCATTTAGATAATAAAATTACTATCATAAATTTATATGTAGATAAACAATTATTTCTTTTACTTACATGCAGTAGGGCAAAGCGCATATGCTGGCAATCCATGGCGAAATGTGAGCAAAAACAAATGTTATTTATAAGGCGTTGATAAATTATGAAGTAAAAACAAAAACAAGTTGTGCTAGCTAAGTAAATCAAAAAAAAAAAAATAAAAAACGCAATCAAAAGCTGAAAGTTGGCAAGTGTTTTATGTGTTGTGATGTTGTTGTCGTTTAATATTGTTATTTGTTGAGAATCTACCTATAAGTCTGCTGCTCCTGTTCCTGTTCCTCATGCTCCTGTTACGGCAACGCCCCAGCTGCACTTTGAAGATGAACAACAAAGAACTTGCCGCACACTCAACAACGAATGGGAACTTGGGACAAGGGGTTTAGGTTGCTGCGGAACCTGGAACTGGGTCTGAGTCTGAGTCTAAGTGTTGGTCTGGGTCTGTTGGGTCTGGGGACTGCTGTCTGGGAGTGAGAAGACTCTATAATCTCGTTCAGTTAAGCGTCACGCATGCCACTCCCCTAAATTGATATGCCCGCTATGGCAAACACCAACAAACATCATCATCATCATCATCATCGTCATCGTCATCGTCATCAGGCTAAAGCGGTCATCAAAATGTTCCTTGTCGCTTGCTGTCGTTTGCTGTGTGTGTTCTTGTTGTTTTCGTTGTTGTTGCTGTTGTTGTTGTTGGCTGCAGTGGCTCTTAGTGGTGGTGGGAATGATGGTGGTGGCAACGTCGGCATGCGGAAAATCATCAAAGCGTTTGCACGGCGGCTTTTTGCCTTTCATTTCGGCATTTCAAAGAAATGTTCCGACATTTGTATCAGGCGAACAGAAATCGGGCGAAAGCTGAAATTGTGCCAAAAACCAAACGAAATCGAAAACTCGAAAACATACACACAAGGCCACCACGTACACACACACACACACACACACACCACAACAACAACTGCTAGCATATAAAAATTGGCTCTGACCCGATTTTATACTAGGTTTATTGTTCTCATATATATTTTTTTTCTTCTTTTCGTTTTTTGGGCGTGCTATTTTTCGCTTTTGTTGTAGGTTTCAGGTTGGGTGGTAATAGCAAAAATGATGCACACGTTGCTAAAAGCGGCAACAAAATAGCAGAAGAAGAGGAAGAGGAGGAGAGCGAAAGGGGAGGGTGCAACTGAGTGTGTGTGTGTGTGTGTGTGTGTCATGTTAGGGCGTGTCTGGTGGGGTGTGTTAACTGACGATGAAACGTGTAATGAGAGCACACATTGTGTCAGGTCAGGAAGTGTTAATGATGCCCTCAACCAATGCCATGTTACTGTTAATGTTTCGGTTACTGTGTTTCATTGTTTAGATCAGTATCTGTGATAATTAATTGTTGATTGTTTTTATGCCAAATAAAACTGTTTGCCAAACGTTTTCCTTTTTCTTCCAACGGGAATTTTCTTATTTACTTTTGTCATTTTTTTGTGTATTTTTTTTAATGCTTGCTTTACACACATTGATTAAATATGTAAGTACATATACGAGTAATTCAATTATTTTTGCATAATGACTGTGATTAAATTTATGTAATATACCAATTCCGTTCTTTACATTTATTTATCAGTTTAAGTATAATTCTTTCACATGTTCTAGGCTGTCTTCATGTCAATTCAAAGACCCCCAAAAAACAAAAAATCCCGGCTAGGGATCACTTTTGATCAACCTACACCGAGTGCACTTTATTTTGACGCAGATGAAAAAGTCGAAGAAAAAAAAGCGAGTGCACATATTATCAACATTTGCTTAAATTTACGATGCGAGTAAGGTTATTGAGTATTGTATATTGAATATTGACTATATTTGTTAATACGGGCACTACATGAAATTATTTAATTAACAAAGAGAGCACACAACAACAAATTGATGCTTTTAATGTGGCGCATTTAGCGCTTTACTTCATGATTTTTGATTTTCTTTGGAAGCTTTAATTGATTTTTTTTGTTAAATTTAATTAGATAAATTTCCTATAAGGATCTTAGCCTTAACGTTTTTGAAATAACCACTAGCATTTACTATGGCCAAAATATTTAAGCCGTTTATGATGTCTCTGTGTGTGCGTGTGAGATTTGTTTTTTGCTGTGTGCAAAACATACAAAAATTTGTTATTGCCAATTCGAAGAATAAAATTTATTATTGAACGTAAGGTTATCCAAAGTAGTTGCCAATTTCAAGCTGAAAAGTAAATTTTGAAATCTTTCAATTTTGAAAATGTAAATAAAATAAATCAGATATTAAGTTAAGTGTATCTGATAGTTTTATGTGATTGTGATTTGTGCTGTAAACTCAAAGGAATTATCTAAGTGCAAAACTGTTTAAATGGTGATTGTGACTGTGATGTTACTGTTACTGTTACTGTGAGTGTTATTGAGACTGTTGTTATTTTTATAATATATGTATAATAGTATGCAAGACATGTACAATTAGAGTTAATCTATAGATCATTTAGTACAATTACCTTTTATGCCATCTTTATATTTCTTGATGAAAATGGTATGTGGTGTTATGTTTACAGTTTGTTCGATATCGAAATTCAATTCGATATGCGATTCAGAAATTCTGATTTCTTTAAATAATAATTTGTAGCGTGTGCTCGCAGCTTTTCATTTAGATAAAGTGCAGTACACTCAGAATTCATTAATTTGATTTCTGTATAGGAGATTCTTCTGTTAGTGAAATTTTAATATTCTGTTTGTTTTAAGGGTTTTTCTTTATTATATGTTGTTTTGTTCGTATTATAATAATAATCGTAATTATTACCGGTTCTACATAATTGAGATGACATTATCATTATCATTATCTTTATCATTAGCATTAGACGTTATCTTTATCGGTATTTTTTTTGTCTTCCACGTATCTTCTTCGTTTCCTTGCTCTGCTATAATCCTGAATTGTTCGCATTAGATTTTGGATCATTTTTTCATTATTTTCATTTTTTGATTTACATTTATATAATTTACACAGCGTGTTATACATATCAATTAATAATTATGCATACAGAACGATAATATATATAAATATTTATGTAGCGCATATTACACAATGGCGCGATACATTCAGATATAATTTGAATATATATCCTGATATATATGTGACCTCTGATGGCGATAATTATATCAATTCAATCAATTTGTTTTTAATTTTTTTTTGCTGAATAATAACATTTATATTTATATATGTATATATATATTTGTCGTAAATAATTGAAGTATGCATTTTTTGTTTTGCAAATATTGTAATTGCATAGCGAATTTATATATTTTCTTTACTTATTTTATTATATTTTTCTTGCACAAAAAACCTTTAATAGGTATGACCATAAACATAGTCTTGTTTTTTTATGTTTATTTTTATCCTTGTGTGTATCCTTGTCTGTTTTTGTGTAATTTGTTTTTATTTGTAATTGTTTTTGTTAATAAATTGTAAATACATTTAAATTATTAAGTGGCCTCAGCCAGCATAATTTTTTCTGCTGGTTTTTACAATTTTTTTGTGGTTACTTTTTAATTAATTTTTGCTTTTTCTTAAGTGCTTTTTTACACAAATTGTCGCCAAGTGGCTTAACATTTTCATATCTATATGATTATATTGTATCTCATATTATAAACACATCGATATTGTGAAATGTTTCCACTTAGCTTAATAATTTTATTATTGTTTATTTGTTTTCCAAAAATGTATGAAAGCCTGCGCTTCGTAATTGATTTTATTTAGTTAGTTTATTATATTTAGTATATGATTATGCATAATTATTTATCTGGGTTCATTTTGTTCCGTTATCATAAGTACAACACACATATAGAATATGTTTACTGCATGATACTTTCATAATTTTAGATACATTTTTTTCGATTGTATTTATTTGTATTTGTATATCATTTAATTTAAACAAACTCAAACATTTATATTTATATTTATTTATTAGTATATGTAGTTCAAGTACGTATGATTTGTAGTTTGTATATGTTTTTATTTTGTAGTACTTTCATATATTATGTAGTATATGTATGTTGAACGTCATATGTATGCTGATTTTACATTATACTATTGGCACCACAGCCGGACATTTGATCGGATCGAGAAGCCTTTTGCAGGAGGAAACGACAGCTGAATTTAATCTCATTGTGTGATCCTATAATTGGAATCGGTCTGTCCATCGGTCCATCGTTAGTTAGTCTTCTGTCGGGTTTTATATATAGTAGCTATTAGTCCAGTTGAGGTGTGCGTATTTACAGCCCGTCCAGTAATTCGTCAGCTTGCATTTATCTAGGAACTCAAACCATATTTATTCGGTTCGTCACTCGGTCAGTAGGTCAATAAGTCAATAATTCTGTCTCGCCAACTTCTAATCTATCTAGCTGCGATTCGTCCTGTAAGTACTTCTCCATCAGGATCAAGTGCCGGCCTGGACACTTTGTTTGCTTTTACACTTAGTACACACATCTCCCTCTATAGGGAGGCTCTTTATTTCCTCCCATATTATATGGTATGAGAGCTCTGCTTTTCAGACTTCAACCGTGTCTGAGAGGGAAGATGGAAAAGCAGAACTCCGGGGTCATATTGTACAGTTCCGTACGAGTTAAGTTTGTTTTTGTTTTTGTGTTTTTCTTTTGTTTCTCATTTTGTATATCTATGTTACACCATCAATGAAATAAGTATTTGGGAAATGATATAAGCTGTGCCTCATTTATGCACACATACATATATCGTATTAAATGGAATATATGTTTAATATGGTTAATAATATTCAATATAAGTATATAAGTATATTAATAGTATGCCTTTCATAATATTATTTATTTTATTATGTGTAAGTTCCGTTCAATTATCTACGCATGGTTGTTGTTTTTCATTAAAATATTATTGTTATTACTATATGTCAAATATACATCAATAATTTTCGCTTTATTTTACTACTACAATACATTTAGAGATTTCTCCTTTCTCTTTCTCATTATTAATCTCCTCCTTTATTTTGGTTTTTTTTAGTACACTTATTTAATTTGTTTGTCAAATAACATTTGGAAATATTTGTTTATTAATTAATTAATTAACACTGAAAAAACTGTTTGAAATATTCGCTAAATTAATGAAAAACTCCCTACTAAATATTTTCCGTTTTTCTTGTTTAAACCTGTAATTTTTTAACTTTCTACCACGTTAATAAATTTAAATTGATTTTGTTTTTGTTTTTGTTTTTGCAAGCCCGAAGTTGTTGTTAGGCTCGCCACAGTTATTGTAATATTGTTTTTCATTTGCTTTAGTGTTGTTGTGTTTTTTTTCATTTAATTTTTCATAAAGAAGGAAATGCTAACAAAAAAATATTGCGTCTAGTTAATTTGTTTAGTATTTTTTGTTTTGTGGTATTTGCTTAACATTATTATTTGTTCAAAAAGTTGTAAACTACATTTAACTCATTTTGCAATATGTTTCATTAACACCAACTGCTACATAAAACTGTTAATTAATTTATTATTTATTATAAATAATGAGATATTTTTTTCTGAATTTTTGTTGCTAACTTGAAGCATTTGCATTTCCACTGATTTCAGCTTTGCTTTCCTTTTCAACCTTTCCCTAATTCTCTGTTTATTTATTTTATTTTATTTTTTTTTTTTTTGGTATTTTTATATTTGAATAATATGCACTTACGTAACTAGAACTGTATTTTAGTTTTGTATCATTAATCAATTTGTATCTTTTGAGGTCATTTGTATCTTTGTGGCTGCTGCTGGTGCTGTGTTGAGTGTACTGTGGTGTTGTGTGCTGTGGTGCAGCCTTATAGACTGCATTCACATATTAACCGAGTGCTATCTGGTTATTAGTCCTGTTTAACATTTGCTATTTGTCCTTCTGAAACATTCAATGGGTCATGCCTGAGTGGGGAATTATTTGTTGTGTAGTTTTTTTGTCAGTGTTATGTTTTGTGTATTTTTTCTGTTCTTTATCTAGCCGGCGATAATTAACAATTTTTGCATTTGCTTTGCTTTTGAAGTTATTAGCATTTATATGTGTGTGGCACATTCTCCAATTCAACTCATTCAATTCGACAGCAATGTTCTTTATTTTCTTTATTTTCCTTCCTCCCGAGCAATCTGCAGTCTCAGCTTTTAGCTGCCTCAATTTCGAGATGAGAGAGATATTATGAGATTTTGTTTTTAAAACTGTGCTACAAATTGATCGAGAGTGCTGTCTACATTCATTTCTATACTTCTAGGTATTGTGTAAATTATATGTGGATCATTTTGCGTGAAGTAGGAAAACAACTGAATAAATTCGCACACATATGGTTTGGTAAAATAACATTCGAAATATTTTCGAAAATACTTGTACACACAGATATAGTTAAAGTCGTTAGTTATAAGTATATGTATATATTGACATTCACAATATTGTATATGAATAATGTATATATTGTATACATAATATATATATATATATATATTTTTTTTTTTTTGTAATTATTAATATATATATTCGTTTTAAATATATATAGTAAACTTGTATAATTAATTGTCATACACATCAATAGCGTCTTTTGTTTTTTGCATCTGCTTGTAAATAGAAATTTTTCTCATTTTCCTTAACGTTTCAATCGTTCAGTTTAGGTACAAATTTGCATGCATCCTTTTGCGGTTTTATATGTATATGTTTAATATGTCTCAATTGTATATGTATGTGTTTGTTGTGTGAGTGTTTAGTGTATTGATGTATTTGTGTTGTTGGGTGTTTGGCTTGTTGTTGTTGTTGCTGTTATATATTCGGCATATGTATACCATTTAGCTCGATTGTTTCTTCTTCTTTCGTCTGGTTATTTCAAGCACATCAATCAATTGAGTTTAATTTCAAGATGTTATTGTTTGATATTCATGTGGATATTATGTAATTATGTTTTTTGCTTTCTTTTCCAACATTGATAAACGCGTAAGTAAAATGCATTTCATAATTGAATTAAATGCTTAAAAGCTACACATGTATATAATGTTTATAAATATATGTAGGTTATATATATTTGATACCATTTATATATAACACTCAAATATGATTTTAGGTAAACGAGTAGAAATACAAGAATTGTTAGTGCATTTTCATTGTGCTGGACACCGATACGTGCAACATGCAACGCCGTCGCCAACACTTGCAACACCGCGCCAGAGACGCACTCCAAATGCCACGGGCTGGTGTGTGCACCTGAAGCCGCGTGCCGATCATGGGCAAATGTTGCCACAACGTTGCACGCCTTATTATAGACCGTCATCTATATTTTTATAATTTTGTTTATTGATTTTTGTGGTGCATTATTTTTGTTTGTGGGTGCAGAACTTAATTTTAGTTTAAAATTTAAATTGTTTATTTAGTTTTTTTTTAAATGTTTCCATCTCTTGCCGACCATTTTAAGCCATTTTCGAACCTTCCAATTGCTTATGCCAAATTATAAGGAAACGTATTTAATTTTAACTACAACAATAACTTATATAAGCTACAATAAAAAAGGGACCCCCGAAACGCTGCAACAAACAGTTTTGAACTAAAAGTGTTTTAGACGTGTTTTCTTTACTTCTTGGCCTGTGGTTGTTGTTGTTGTTGTTGTTTGGCCGACGTCGTTTTAGCTGGCATCTTTTGCTCAGCAACTGCCTTGGGCTGCTCCTTCTCTTTGCCCTTCTCTTTTTCCTTCTCCTTCTCCTTCTCTTTCTCCTTTTCCCTCTGCTTCTCTTTGGCTGCCGCTTTGGTGCTGCTGGTTGGCGCCTCCTCTTCGGCTGCCTCTTGTGCCTTGTCCTCCTTTAGAGGCTCCTTGGTGACGCCTCCATCCTTGTCCAGTTCGCGTTTCTCACCCGATGTATTCGCTGGCAGGGCCTTCAGTATGGCATGCACCTCCTCGGCCACCGCCATCAGGACAAACTCAAACTGTTGCCGTGTGGCAACAACACCAGCTCGCTGATCCCTCAGATGCTCCAATGTGGCAGCAATGTCAATCTCGCGTGCGCCTTTGTTCATGCGTCCCAGCACCAGATCCAGCAGGATGTAGGAGCCAGTGCGTCCGGCGCCAGCGCTGCCATGCACCACAATGGGGCAGGATCGGCCACGGTATGATTTATTTACTTTGCTGCAAAGGGATATTTAAAAATAAATATATTTGAAAAAATTAAAATTACACAAATTTGGTTGTATTTTTCTAAATACCAAAAAAAAAACTAAATAAATTAATTTAATTACAACAAATACTATTAAAATAAAATTAATTAATTAAAATATTTATTAAAAGTTCTCTAAAAGGAAATTATGTTAAGGATATTCCCGAATATTAAATTTTATTATATATCAGTGTATAATATTATTAACAATATTTATATGCTTTGTCGTTTAGCGCTAGATATCAAATCAAATTCAATGATAGTAAATTACTTGCCTTATGTTTTTGTTAATTAATATGAATATTATTATTATTTTATAAATTTGTTCTTCTACATACCGTCTGAAATCCAACAGAGCCTTGGCCTGGGGAGGCACACCCATTTGTGGCCAGGAAAGGAAATGAAATTGGGTTACGGTACGAGTTTCGCTGGTGCGCAGATTTTTCAAATAGAAAGAACGTACGAGGTAATCATCACACCAAATGTGTTCGCTAACCAAGTGAACCTACAAGAATATAAGTCCATGTTAAGAGAGGAGTAATAAGGATTAAGTGCATTATTCTCACCTCATAGATGTGATAAACCTCGGCACCTTCTTCCGGCCAGTAACGCGCACAGGCGACCTCGCCATTCTCCTGCAGACGACAAAGGGCGACGATGACAACGGCGCCTTGTTCCCAAATCATTTGCCAGAAATGCGCCAGAGTCGAGGGCAGCGGACCTTGGGCTGCCACGTAAGCAGGTGCGCGAGGATCGTGATCAGTCTGAAGAATAAACATTTTTACCATTATAACATTTATCGATTTGTTGTAAATTTAGGACAAAGGTTCCGAAACTTATTTTAAATGAAATTTTCAATAAAACTGATCGTGATCAGTTTGAAGATTTATCATTTTTCTCATTATAACAATTATCAATTTGTTGTAAATTAAGGATTGAAATTTTCAATAAAACGTAACATATAAGAACACAAAATAATTAATTAAAATATGACATCTATTACATAAAATGTTATCAAACACGTACCTAATATTTTAGCAAGACAAAAAATTTCGGTAAAAATTTTAAAGCAAAATAAAATTTAAAATATATTGAACACAAAACTTGTTTTCTGATTGATTTCTAAAATTTATTATTTTATTTTAGATTATATAAGGTAGTCGACGCAAAATATTTAAGTTTATGAATAAAAAATGTACTAAAATTAATAATATTTAAAAGAAATAATTAATTAAAATTATATATATTTCAATAGTTAGAATTTTAAATTGCAGCTTGAAATGCTATCCTCAAGCTATTCACTTACAATGGTAGAGGCATTCACATAGTCGAGTCCTTCGGCATTGGCGAGATGGTTGAGCACAACTCTGGAGTGATCATAGGGAAGCGGAGCGCCAGGTCGGTTCAGATTGGCGCATTGCGGTTGGGATGCGGCATCCCGAGCACTAGGCTCGGCCTCATAACGGCATAAAGCCTCCCATTCCCGCTGCAGGCGTCCCTTGTTTCGCAGATGATCCTCCATGTAAGACTGCAAGATTCGATGGGTTAATCAAGACACAGTGCAAAGAAAAAAAGTCCATTTTAAAATCAAGTTTAAACACTTAATTTTTGCTTGAATTTTTTTAAGTACGCATTCAGAATATAATTCCTAAATTAAGATAATATGTAGATATTAAAAAAGTCAATGAAGTCTAAGTTATTTGTTCTAACTGAAAACAAATAATACAGAACCCCAAAAATTAAATATTGTTGCGAAAAATCGGGTTTGATTTAAGTATTTCATACTTGGTTTATAAGAATCCAGCATTACCAAACTTTTGACAACGCATTGGATTAATTTTAGCCCAAAAACTTGAATTTGTTTAGTTTTCTGTGAAGAAACTCAAAGAGTAGGAGTTGATACTTACCAACACCATGTGTCCGGTTGAGATGTCCATGTTCGTCAGGGCCGGCTCCTCGCTCCATGATGAAGTGCTGGAACGCGAGGATGGTGGTCGGCCCTCGTTCTCCTTGCTCAGGGATGTGATGCGTCCGCTGTGCGCCGTCTCTGAACCAGTTGCTCCGGCATTGCCACTGCCTGATCCATTGGTTGCACTGCCATTCTTGCCCGCCATGCGAGCACGGCACAGCTCCTGATAGTCCTTGCTGCAACTCTCCGCCCCCGACACGCCCGATTGCAGACCACCAAGCTTGTCCCGCCTACGATCGTGCCGCTTGATCAGAATCAATGTTGCAAAGATCACAAGCACGGCCGCTGCTCCGGCTCCGGCGAACATGTAGGCCATTATGTGAGTGACATCCGGACCCTGTTCGGCCAACTCAATGCGGGATGCAGAGACGCTGGGATCATGCAAATCCTTGACGCGATCCCCGACGCCAGCGTGTAGGACGTAGAAGCCAACGCGTCGCTGGATGTTGTTCTTGACGCCGCGGTTCTCGTTGATGTAGCGTGCCACATCGGCGGCCGTCTTGCGCTCGGGGTTGTTTGAGTCAACCCGGAAGCTGACTTCGTGTGGTTGAACGCTGCCAATGATGAGTGTAGAATCCGTAATTAAAAATAAATACAAATAAACGGTATGAGCCTATTTTCACGACAGCACATTTGGCTTATTCTAAGATATTTTCAACATTCGGCCCAAATGTGGACTTCATTTCAGTACAAAATGAGCCAAATGATCATTTCGGCTCATTCATAACGAATGTGCAGATTTTTTGCCATTCGCCCCGGCGAATTTTTTTTTTTTTTTTTTTTATTGAACACTCGATGCTTATCGATAATTTCAAGAAAAAAAGATATTATCTTGTTTTGTTCATTAAAAAAAAATTTACACGAATTATAATTGCGAAGTAAAAATGAAAATGTTCATTATTCTAACTTTTTATACAAAATTGGTTTCAGAGTTGAATTCAATAGAAAAGAGATAATCGAGAAAATTGTGAATACAAAAATAATGATTTTTGTTGTCAATATTGAGTACATAAAATTAAATTAGTTTGCTAATTACATATATGTGTTTTATCAATCTGTCAAATTTTATATCTATAGCTAATTATTTTGTTATTTTAACATAAAATATTATTTTCGACTCGTTCGACATTTTTAAAATGCCAAATGAATCTTTTATTTCGGTTAGAAGTTTTAGCTTGCAAATAACAATCTCTTCAAATATTCCAGATATTGTAACTTACGTTAAATAAGAAAAGTATCCCTGCATGTGTAGTATTTGTGCCAGCTCATTCATAATGCGCTGCCCATCGTACCAGCTGTCGATTCTGCAAGAGATCAGATAGATATTATAATTTAGCTGAAAATTAAATTTAAAAAATAAATAAATTAAGTTGAACTTAACAACTCAGGTTTATATAAAACTTATTTTGCATACTGTTTGAGGAGATTAAATAATCAGGAGATCAAATATATAATCCGCCGGGACCGTAAATGAATGTTATTATTTTTGATAAATAAAAATTAAAATTCAAAAATAATTATTATCATAAACTACTGTTAAGTTGTTCTTTTGAACGGAAAAAATTAAAATCATCTTATAATTATTATTTTTGAGTTTTATTTTTTTATCAAAAATTATGATTATCGGTGAAGAAAATAGTAAAAATCGTTATATAATAATTAAAGAGTGATTTTTAAAATAAAACGTATATTGACTACGGTCCCTGATAGTCCGACTTACGGGTTCTTGACGAACACATGTGCATATTCAGTGTCTACGGTGTGCGGCGCATGATCCTCGTCCGAGTGCTGCTCCTTGGCGACCTTCTTCTTCTTGAAGGGCTCGTTGACATCGCCACCTTTGATGTGGGCGGGCAGGACCTCCTTGTTGCCATCTTCGGTGCGTCGCGGCTTCTCCGTACCCAGCTCCGATGGTGGCCCCAATTGTGGTCCTGGCTTCTTAACATCCAGACGCTCGTGACGGGCAAAGCCCAACATGTTGGCCAGCAGCGAATGCTTAAGATCTGTGGGTTCATCCGCTTGCAGCTCATCCTGTGGCATCAACAGCAAACCACCTTCGGTGTAAACGCGTTGATTGGGCAGCGAGCGTGGATAACTATTGGAGGCCAACATGGCCTCCATCTCCAACGGAGTCAGCGAATTGCGACGCAAACTGGACTCAAAGGCTAGCTCCTGCTCCTGCTGATCCTGCTGATCCTGCTGCTGCTCCTGTGCATTGCTGGGACGTCGCTTCATCAACTCTGGCGCTGCTGGCAGCTCAACCAACGGCTCCTGGGGCAATCCCTGCTCGTTGGCCAGCTCACGGAAGAAGGAACGCTTTGGCTGCTCCACTTGCAGTTGCTCGCGACGCTTGAAGGGCGCCTCGTTGTCCGGAAAGTAGAGCTCACTCGACTCGTTCACCTCCTCGGGCACATAGACTGGGGCATGTGGTTGATCGTGCTCCTGTTGCTGCTGCATCTGCGGCTGTTGTTGCTGCTGCTGTTGGTGCATCTTTTGCTGCTGCTCGACAATCGCCTCCAGTTCATCCATGGCATTCGCCGGCTGTGGCTTGCGTTGAAAGGGCTGTGGATCGGGCTCGGATTCAGCTAATATATGATAGAGTTCCAGTTGCTTCTGCTGCTCCGCCTTCTGACTGCCATCCAGCTCGGCCAATCTCAGCTGCTGCTCGCGTTCAATGCGCTGTCGTTCCGTGTCGAGAAAGGCGTTCATTACGCTCGGCATTTCCACCTGCATGCCCTTGGGATGAACATCCAGCTTGCCAAAGTGCTCCAGCTCGCCGGGATCATGTCGCAGACGTCGTCGATCCTGCAGCTGCAACTGTTGCAGTATGCTATTGAAACCACTGTCCTGGGGCTGTTTCTTGCGCCACATCGGATATAATTGTGACGGCTGCTCTTCAATGTAGTCAAGATTCGCCTCCCGCTCCTGCAGCTGCGGTGGTGTGAAGCGCACATAGGCCAAAGCACTGGTGGGATCCAGGTACTCTGGTGGTGACGGCGCCAGATTCGCACAGAGATTCGGTGGCAGCTGCTGTTGTCGTTGCAGCGAGAAGATTGCTCCTTGGATGCGACACTGCACATAGTGATGATCCCAGCCTAAGCCGGCGCCCTGCAGCTCCTCCAGCATTGTGGCCAGCAGACGTGATTGGTCCTCGGTAAGTGGTGTCCTGAAAATAATATTTATCTCTTACAATTAATGTACGACTTGTAAATGTCATTTGGATAATTACTTCTCAATATCCTCAACGTCGACGCCGGTAGTGGGAATGCACTTGCCAAAGATGTTGTCTGCGGATGAAAATGCAAATGCAAATGATGCACTGTTTTAATAGGCCATGTAACTGCATTAATAGCGCGTGTCTTACAATACACTTCCGCCTATTCTTCCCTCTCTCTCCCCACTCTCTACCTCTAACGTGGTACCTTTTGTTTTCATTGTGATTTACGAGCCTTTAAATGCATATCCTTGCAGCTTGTCTCGACCGTAATTTGCATAATGTAAATGCGGATGGGGCTGAAAAACTGCGACGGGAACTGCAACTGCAATAGCAGCTCGTTTCCATACAATACCAACATATGTGGAGCTACACTGAGCGAATATATTAACTTACAATAATATTTAATATTCTTTAAGCTTACATTGCGAATCTTTCACTTAAGTATTTTTACTTTATACCAAACATATTTTTTAAAACACATATTTATAATTTATAATAAGACAAATATAGAAAATATTTATACAAATCGCTAAAAAAAAAAAATTTATTGTAAAAAGGAAAAAATTTTAAAAAGAAATTTTATTAAAAAACATTTTTTAAAAAATTTAAAGATAAATTTTTTTCACTGTATTTTCTCAAAGTGCTTTTCAGAATTTATTCAAATAAATCAAATTTTCTTACGTATTTTAGCCTATTACCTAAAGAAATTATGCGCCTTTTACCCAATAAAATATAACAGGGACCGCTTAAATTGATTTTTTTTTTTAAATACAAAAATCACCTGATAAACATTAGTTTTGATAAATAAAATAATGATTATTTTTTTTTTTGGTTAGGATATTTTTTGATTCATTTTAATGTTTGTTAAACATGTTTTAAATTTCAGGATATGTAATGATAAATATAATACCACATTAAAAATATTCCAATAAGGTTTTCCATTTTACATCTCTAGTCTAGTTTTTCAGAGTGTACCGCGGACAGCCTTTCATGTCGCTGCGCGTACGTTTTTCCCCTTTTTGAGGTCAACAATTTTTCAGCAAATTTCCCACAATTTTTCGCAGGTTTTCTCCAGCAGCAGCTGCTATTGCAATTGTTCTCGCTTTCCACACCCCAACCCCCTTCTGTCCCCCTTTTCGGCTGCAATTCCCCTCCTAAAATTGCACAAAGCTTACATAAGTAATTGAGTGTGTTCTCGATAATACACTGCCAGTCAACGCCTGCTGCTATTCACGCTAACCCCGGCCCCAAATCCCCTGCACATTCCCTACATTTGTTTTTGGTGTCCTTTTTTTTGAATGCGAGTGGCATTGAAGAGTTTGGCAAATAGTAAAATAAAGTGCTTTAGGCCAGAGGAAGAGTTGGCACCCAACTAAACGCAGCTGTGACCGATTGCATGTTGACCCACAAAATGGTTTTAGTCTCATTTTTGGTAACTCTTTTGGCAATTGCGGCAGCTAAAAGCTTTTGTGCCACATCTGCCGCAGCGAGTGCGCCACTTGCAACAATTGTGGTTACAAATTAACACTGCTATTAGTTCAAAACATACAAAACACTGGACACGCTATTATAGTGATAACTTCATAATTTGTTGCATACTTTAAGGCTCGGCAGTTATTTCACAATTTATTATCTGCGCTGAAAAGTATGCTATAAAAATATCCTAATTATTTAAAATTACAAATATTAAAGGTTTTTTCATTGATATTCCACTTAGTGTCGCTTATTTAAATCAGTTCAAATATAATATAATTAAAACAATAATTAATAGCGATAAAAACTTCAGTATACCTTAAAAATTTAACTGAAATTAAAAGTCTAAAATATTTACATAATTTCACAATTTTCCCACACTTAATTATTTGTCCTGTTCCCAGAAAATACTTTAAGCCATTACAGCAACAGATATGTATCAATTGCATCCCCTTCCAAAAAATTCTGTTGTTGTCGTATCGCATGCCACAAAAGATTTAGAAACTTAGCACTTGGTAAACAGACCCTTTCAGTTCATAAACACAATCTGGCTGTTGTATCGGCTTAATCGAGTGTTTTGTCACTTACCATCGTAGCAGACCTCGGAATGGGGTATGCAAAGCGTCCTAACAAACTGGCAGCCTGCAAATACAAGAGAGAGAAAGAAAGGGAGAGACAATAAGTGAGGGATATACATGAAAGAGTTGTTAACAATCACAAAAAAAAAAAAAAAGAGAAAACAACATTCAGTTAAGACATAATGATGTGGTAAAAGCCAAATCAGCATTACCACACTAAGCAAACTAAGGGCTGGCTCAAACTCATACCACCGCAAACCTATAGCAACAGTACCACTAGCACCACAAACACCATCACCATCACCACCATCACCAGCAGCAGGACAACCACCAGCAGCATTCCCTATTCGAGTTTTTGGCACGTCGCCATTTTGTCGGGCCTCTGTTATTGTTGTTTTTGTTGTGAGTGTTGTTGTATTTGTTGGTGTTGTTGGTGTCATGTGCCACTTGCTTTGCTCTTGGCTAAATAAACGCTTTTTATGAGCATGTCGCACATGACACGCACACACACACACACACACACACACACACATAGACGAGACGACGACAGACAGACTGTAAAATTTTCCCCGCCGAAAGAAACTGTCTCCCAAAATATGTGCTCCATCTTTGGTCCTTAGTCAAATGTCGGTTTTTGTGCTCGCTTGTGGCACGCTTGTTCTTCACGCTGTTGTTATTGTTGTTGTTGTTGTTGTTGATCTGGCTGCCTGTGACGTCAAGACCCGCTGCCGCCCGCTTTGGGATTTGTCTGCCTGGGTATTTGCTACTGAAAAATGTGGCACTTTCCTTGTGCTGCAACAACACATGAGCGCGGGGCACGCACGTAGGCCACGTCACCGCCTGTCATTACCTCCCCCTGCACACTCTCAAAACATTCCCTCTTTGCGCTAAAACAAACCATTTCGACAAAAACTTTCGTTGTCAACAGTTTTCGTGGTCTTTGGTATTTGGTTTGTTGCCTGTTGACGCACACCAAAACATTTCTTGGCCATTAATTAAGCCAAGAGACATTTCTCTGAGGGAGGGTCATCCTCTTCCTCTTCCCTCTCCTTCCTCACCCTCTCACCCATCACAGACCCTACTCTAAAAACTTAAGCTCCCCATAGTGCGCCAAAGCATTTGTTTTTTAATTGTTGAATAATTGCACACAGGCCGTAGCTGAAAATTAATCTCTGGAGAGTGGCCCGTTATGCCCTGTACCAAGTAGATAAAGCAGGGTATATTATGTGACAGTTAGTGTAAAAAATATATAAAATGTTAATGCAGAAATTTAATAATAAATCTCAAAATATTTATTAACAAATTTGAAGAGAATTATGAATATATTAAACTTAAGAAAATTGATTTTTAAATTCCTAAAAAGGTTTTACAACATTTTATGTTATAAAACAATTTAATAAATTATGATTTTGTTGAACCTTTAAATAAATTTGCAAGACAAAAATTTGTTTGTTCTTTGTTGTTTTCTTCGTCTGTTTTTAAAATACTTAATTATCTTTTTCATTACAGGGCATGCCTTAGTCTGTGTCTAACAATTTAAAATGATTTTATTTTATATATTCCTCTGGGCTGGAACCTTTTTGATAAGCATTTTATGAACGCACAAGAAGATGAAATTAACTTTTTTGCCTTTTGTGGTTTAAGCAGAAAGAAAGAAAGAATGAAAGAAAGTGTTGCCTAACTTAAGGCGCTGGCATTGTGAATGACTTCATCTGACAGCCAAGTGAATTGTGAATGAATAAGTGAGACATAAAAGCAGCCAAGCAGAGAGTTAAGTGCAACTCAATCCCATTGGACATTAAATGTCAATTTTGTGCACTCATCTCATCGTATTTCATGTCAACTGATCGGTCAACATGTTTTGGCCATATGAAACTGTTTTTATCTATCGTATTTTTTTGTACTTTTCAAGTTGACAGATTGAAGTGCACTTGGCTAGTTTTGTGTTCGTCTCTCAGTCTTGTGAAATTGTCAATAAATGTGAAAAGTGGATATACATCTGTCAATGGAAGCAAATGGCACGTGTCTGGCATGCAAAAGGACGAAAGGAAAACCAATCAACAGAGTCTCCACTTTAACAAGTTTCGTGGCAGCTAAAAGGCAATTTTGTTGCCAGTCTAATTGTCTATGTGTGTTGCACAAAGGTGAGAGAGTCCTTCAGCTGCTTCTCCACGTCCTTCTCCTCTGCTGTCAACAATGACGCGCAGCTTTGGAAAAACAAATCATGGCAGCATCAAAGCTAAAGCTAGAGCTAAAGCTAAAGCTATAGCCAAAGCCCATAAGCAGTGTCCTTAGAGCTCGCTCATAAATATGCATGCTCATGCATGTCGGTCTCTGACTGCATTGCTTTTCGTGTCTGACGCCAGATAAGGCAGCATACGCGACGTATGCGCATTATTCTCACAATGTGCCACATTTTCATGGCATCCAGCTCGACGGCAAAAATGCCATGAAAACTCAGTGGTCAAGCGTGGAATGACCGGAAAATGGTGGAATTCATAGGTGCACGGACTTTGGACGGACAGCCAATAAAACTGAATCGAGGCGAAAAAGCTTTAAATGCCAACGGCAGCCACTTTGCAACATCTATCGAGACGCCCCATTTCATCTCTCTTCATTCCCCTCTCTTTCTGTCTGCCACTCGTTAGTTTTATTTTTTGTGTGTGCTGCAACATTTATTTATGGTGCGCTCGATTTGCTCTACAAAATGCGTATATCCTGTGCCAGAATTGCATAAAATGTGCAGCTGTTTGTCTGTTCACATTCTCAAAATAAAAATTCAGGGATCTTAATCAATATTAGTTTTATTTTAAAAATCACATTTTTTAATGATTATATATTGATTGTTACGATTTTTTTCAACAATACCCATTTTTTTATCAAAATAATTAAACTTAAAAATAATAATTATAAATGTTTTTATTTTTTTTCGCTCAATTTTTGTGTTGTTGCTTAACAATCGAAGTAAAATTCTTTTCTGTTTTGAGGATCATAAATATATATTGACTGTAATTTGCGACCTTTGGCTATGTTCAAGCACAGATTGTGAAATTTATCTTTTTTTCTATTGGAGCTCAAAATGTCAAAAGTGCAACTGATTGATTATGATTGATATGCCGATTTGCTTGGCCCAGTTGAGGGGCATTAATAATAGCAAGGAGTTGCATTAAATTACAATTTCTCTGTGATTTGCAGTCTTCGACAAGAACAAGCCAAACAACAAATCAAAATCGTTTTGAGGTCAATCTCCAAGGCCAACCACGCCCACCGCCCATCTTGTGGCTGCTGTTTTCACTTGATTGATACGTTACGCGGTCTTTCTTCGAACAAACTATCAACGAGAAACTAGAGCTCGGACTGTTAACTGAAAAAGCAAATTGTTGTAGGAGCTGTGTGACAAGGACGTCTCTGTGGCGCAAGCCTCTGACATTATTTCATTTTCTACACATAAATTATGCCACAGGCGGCGGTGGCCACTTGCCAAACAGTGAACAGTGAACAGTGAAGCGACCGCAACAATTTAATAAATTCTGCCGCAAGGCAAAATTGAAAATTCCACCCATAAATTGTGCGCGCGTTGAGCGTCAATTGAGGCAAAGGCAGCAACATCAGCAGCATCAGCAACAAAATCAACAGCAACAGAAACAGGACGCCCGCATTTTTGATTGATGTCCACGGCCATGCATATTTCAGGACAATCCCTGTTGCTGAGCACAAGGTCCTGGCCACAGGTTTCAGGCAGTCTGGGAGCAAATGTTGTTTACTCTGCTGTCCTCTGGATCCTTTTTGCTATTTGCTTTCGGGTCAAAGAATTTTAAAAAGATTTTCATCTCATAACAACATTTTTTGTCGGCCACAACGACACGTGTGTCGTCCGGAAACGACAGACATTGGGCCCACGTGTGGTATGTGTAATACGCAACCAGAACGACAAAGAATAAAAACCACAGCATATCTTGCGGCTGTTGCACAATGCAAATGGGAGACTATTTGAAATTCACAGTTTCTTTACAAATTAAAATTAAATAGGCAAAGCAATAAATATATTAAAATATTATATAATTCAAAAAGTGTTCTTTTGTGAGACTTTTTTCAAAATACAAAATAGTATAGCCTACTCTCAAGTGTTTTTCAAATTACAGAATTTTTTAAAAATTAAGGAAGATTAAATTTCATAGCCTACTTTTAAGTGCTGACAATCGTTTTATGATTGTTATATTAAAACAATATCATCCCGAAATAGTGAAATCCTTTGTATATTATCGTAAATAATTTTAAATTTTAAAAACAAATCATATTTATAAGAGGTATAAAACTCAATGCACACTTTTCATGAGCTTCCCAAAATAATTAAATTTTTTGAACAGCAAGAAATAACCTGAGTTATTATTCAAAAAGTAATTTTAATATAATTTTAACTTTATACTTGTGAGCTTCTTAAAAGATTGTTTGCCTTTGCCCCAGTGTGCAACAGTGCGTATACGACCTGTGTACTTTAATGTGAGTGCTTTTGCTGCGTTGTCGGGTTGCATAAGCTTTAATGATGTTGTTTCAGGCATTCGCATAAAAAATCGCTGACAACGTGTGTCAATGGCTGGGGAAAGAACGAGAGCCAACAAGCAACAAGGATAACGCCAACATGGTCCTGCAAAACAACTGTCAGGGGCGCCACACAAAGCGAAATAAATAATAACAGGCGACCATTAATCGTGACATAGACAAGGCACAAGAGCTGGCTCCAAAGAGGAGCCAAATCATAGCACCATCAGAGCCAGGGGCACTCTGCAAATATGGCAAAGTCAAGCGGGGGAAGGGGGTGATAATGGGGATAAGAGGGACAAAAAGGACACCCATGCAATCCGAGAAATAATAGACACAAAGCAAAGCGACACAGCTCGTTAAAGGCCAGCATAACAACAAGACACGAGTCACAACAACCCTGCCAGAGTTGCCACCCTCCTCTCTTATCATCCCCCTGCTCCGCCACACCTATGTGACATGCTAAGCATTTAATGCTGTGACACAGTCTTCTTACACATATGCCACACGCTGCGACAGGCAAAGCAAACAAACAAATAAAACATAATGAAAGCGTGGCACACACACACTCCTACACACACCCACACACTCAAGCTCCCACACACAGCTGCAGCTTCTCCACATTGCAGCTGTTTATGGGCTTAGCTGCAGCTGAATATAAAAACAGAACAACAACAACAACAACAAAGAAAACAAGTGGGAAGGGCTATAGTCGAGATTACGACCATAGGTTACCCGTTACATATCTCAATATATCAAAAAGTTCTTCAAAGAAATTACAAAAAAATAAAAACTATTGCATACTTTTAGGTGTTTGTATTGAAATAATAACTTTGGTTAGCTGTTACACCCGTAAATTTAAAACAAACAAGAGATGAAGATGGCTTCTTCTCCCTGTTACATACATTCCAACGAACACAATATACCCTTTTACTTATTTTTTAAGTAACGGGTATAAAAATCCCCAACAGAAAAAAAATATGGGAGAAAGGAAAGGAAAAGTTTTGCTGCGCTCTCAACTCAGCTTTAGTACGCTTTGCAAAGGCTTTTTGTTTCAGCTTTATGAAGTGTAAATAAGCGGCTTCATTTCACAGCACCAGCTCCACTGAGAACCACCGCACCACATCACAGCAAATCACATTACTTGGCTTCATGACTTTCAACTTTAAGCACTCGCCGAGGCTAAGCACTTTTTCATTTCGCATGCTGATTTATGCGCACTCATTTTATTCATAAATTTTTGAAATACGCTCGACGTTTTTAGGATATCCTGACTGTCCCGACATTTCCGAATGTCCTGAATGTCCGGATTGTCCCTGTCCCAGTCTCTGTGCTGAGCCTACTGGGATTCCACAAAAAGCCTAGGGCTCTGATTTATCTTTGCCACATTTGTAAGCAAAATTTGTTGGCCTATGCTTGCCACAAATTTGGCACGCAATTAAGCGCCCCAAGTTGCACACTCCAAAAACACACTTCAAATGAACGTTCGGCATAAATTTAAGTATAAGCCGTTTTTTATGTCCAGCCACTTGAAGGTCCTGCCTCTTGTCTGCGAGTGTATAAAGGACACAGGACAACAGCAACAAGCGGAAGATTAAGCACATAAAGCACATAAAGCTTAAACCTCGGTCGAGTCCCAACTGACGTGAAGTAACCACAACTCACTGAAGTATAAACGCCAGGGACCACATTTTGCCTTGATGGTTTTCTGTTTGTCTTTTGCAAATTTTGCCCCAAAAGCTGATTAACATCCTTCGGAAATGGTCAGAGAAATAGGCAAATTCTCTTAAGCTGATAATTCAATGAAGTAACTAGTGAATAGTTATACCGAGTATATTCAAATATATTCTAATTGCCCAACTAAGCAGTCAAAGAATAGACACATTCTCTTAAGCTTATAATTCAGCGAAGCAAATAGTGAATAGTTGAGTTTATTATATACGAGTACATATATTCAAATATATTCTAATATTCCAACTAACTAATTGGAACTTATACAATACTTATAGTCAAATTCCTCTGAAAAGGCTTTGTTGAGTTAGCAAACATAGCTTAATCAAATTATATGGTGTGGTTACACTGTTTCAATTCTAGTGTAAACAGAGTTCATTTTCTACCTCGTTTATTATAATTGTGGTTGTGCAGTAACCATTATATAAGGAAATACCAATTTAATATTAACAAGCAAAAAACCAAGGTTGTTTTACTATTGTTATTTATATAAAAGCTAAGATTCGAAGTAAATATAATAGTTAATTTTGAAAGTTTTACTTGAATTTTATTCATTTTGACAAATGCCGAATTAAAATGTTGTGACTTGAGTTTAGCTGCCGAAATACAAATTCTTCTTATTCTCTTCTAGTTTCAGTTGTATTGAAAACGCTAGTTTCAAATAAATTATTGTCAAGTTTGATATTTTTCTACATTTTTATTTACAAGTCAACCCAATTTTAAATTTAGCTTAATTGGCCCCTATTCTGTATCTCTTATGTGTCTCATTTGCTTTGACTATCAACTATCTACTTTCAAAAGAAATCAAATTAAACTCGTTTCTCAAAAACCCATAATGAACTCTTTTCTACCTCATGATATCAACTAAAAGCTCTAGGTGCTTCATTAAAAATTCCTTTTAAGAACTGGCCAAAATAACGAACGACAGCTCTCATGGCAATGCAAAAGACTTCTGTGGAATTGAAATTGAAACGAGTTGTAGAAGGTCACAGGCAACTGTAATTTAATACGCATCTCAATTGAAACCAAAATCGAAATCGAAATGAAAATGAAAATGAAAACCTAAATTCTAATCAAATGCCTGATTGCTGGCCCCAGGCGTATCGATAACCAGGACACGAGGGTGTCTCTCTAGAGAGAGACAGATAGAGAGAGAGAGAGAAGAGGGAGAGAGATACAGATTTGCGTGCGTTTTGCAAGTCAGCAAAGTACCAAAAGTTTCTAGCTGCATTTACAGGGAATTTATGGCAGGTATGGCTGTTTTACTTATCTGGCTGGTTGCATAAGCAGAAGCCACATCCTTCCTCTTTATCCTGCTTTTCATCCTCATCCTCCTCTTGCACCTCCACGTTCCTGCTTGACATGCAAATTCCAGGCAATTGGCTTTAAGAGGCTTTTAGCCAAAATTTGCGCATGCAAAACCAAATAAATCCCTAAAATGTCTACAATAACCTGGGAGCTGCTCCCTAAGTCTAAATCTGAGCCTGAACAGCACTTTAATTTGCGTTTAAGTGTTTTAATTTAATTCAAAACGCTTTCACTTGGCTTAAATGTGCAATTAAGTAGTTTACCATTTGACCATAAAATAATACACAAATCTTTATTGCTTATTATGATTTTGAGAAAACATTCTTCTCCATATTTAGGGCATTTCAATGTTTTTAGCATTTCAGCCAGCGCTTTGCATTCATTAATGTTTAGGCAGCTTTTAATTTGAAACTCGTTAATGGGCTTCCCCTGTGTTGCCCCCCAACTTATACAAAGAATTGTTCATGAATTTTCATTAATTTGCAGGGTGCGCAACGATTTCATCTCCCTCTCTACTTCTTCCTCAATCTTCTGGGTTTTCGTCTCTTTCTCAGTCTCTGCAAATCTGCCTCTCATCCTTGTTTCGTTCTCCTTGTTTAGGCATAAAAATTCATTAGGTTTTTTGCATAAATTATGAGCAGCCAAATCAAACAACTTTTCAGCGAGAAATGTGCAGGGTTTAATTCTCATTTGCATAACACACATTTTGGAGGCTATCGAACATTAATAACTAAACAGCAGCTGAAATTAATTTTCCAATTCATGTAAATCACTCACTAACATTTAATTAATTAACGTAAAGAACATTTACCAAATGGGAAATCAAATTTGCTAAAATCCAATTTAAATATCAATTTCAATTATTCAACGTTCTGCCCACTAAAAGGTTCTAATTATTTTATATTAACCTTTATTTGTCGACATCAAAATCAATGAAAGTAATTTACCTAATGTCATGAAGTATGCATTGCTTTATGCTTTTTGCTTTTTCGCATTCCGATATTTGGGGTCTAGTAATTTATTTTTGTTTATTTCTGCGGCTGTGCAAATAATGGTATTTTCCTAGCCGCAGATAAATCAAATCATTAGCACAAAAGGTTAAGGCCGCATTTGCCTGACAAGGGAACAGGAGAAGGGCTTTCTAAGGGTATTAATACCAAATTACGAACACCCCATGGCACATATACACCCATAAGCACACACACACACACATTTATGTAGCACATATGCCATATAAAAATACACAAAACATAAAAATCCAATTCTTATTAAATTTCCGCACGCCCACGCATTGGTTCTAGGCTCAAGGCAAATTTCAGAGGGTGCACACATACTCACATACACACACACGCATACACTCAAGCACACATCTATGTATGCGTTTAAAGAGGGTCTAGCCCCGCCCACTGTCGCCTCCTGGCGGCAGCAATCTCAACACAGCTGTTGGTTTCTACAATGAATTTTACATGTTTTCTGCCTTAGCGCTTTGTTTTTTATTTTTAATGCACGCCCTCTGGCGACAACGACAGGAAGTAGGCAGCATGCAAATACCAGTCAAAGTATTTGCGTTTGCTACACACACGCAGACACACACACACACACGTAGAAATAGGCACACATAGAAAGCAGGCATGTGTACCATGTACATCAATACACATTTAGTTGACTTTTGGTTTCTTGTTTGCTTTTCTTTTCCCCTCTTCCCAAACTTGTTGTTTATGGAAGAAAGCGGAAACGGTGAGGAGGGGCAGACAGAGGCTGTGTTAGGTTATGTTGTGGGTCTGTTTTTTGTTACACCTGGCAGCGAAGCAAACGTTATTACCACGAAATTAACATTTATTTGCTTTTGGCCCGGCTAACAGTTTGGGTTGCCTACTTTGCGGCGCTGCAATAAATACATTTGCATAAATTACTTGAATTGTTATTGTTAAAATTTTGCGGTCGTTAGTTGCTGTTAGTTTTTGCCTGGCTCCAAAGACTTGTGCTCCCAAATCTAATGCTGGTCCATGAACAGTTTGTTCGCCCGCAGGCAAAAATGGGAAATCAGCCAGAAAAAAAATATATACACTTCAAAAGTAAAGCCCAAAACAAAGTGCCAACAAAGTAATTGCCAGCATTTGGCTTGCGGGCAATCTGTACATTTGTTAGTGTATTTCTTTGTGTGTGAATGTGTGTGGGTGTGCGTTTGTGTGGCTGCCACGCCCTTAGCCATATGCTAAATATAAACAAGTGCATAAAACAAAAGCCCAAAAGAGCCTGTCAGTTGCCCGTTCTAGACCAATATCTTAATACCCTAGCATAGACCCATACTAAATGGTGATTAAATAAATACGAGTAAAGAAAAACAAAAGTAAAACAAGCAAGCAAATATATATTTATACGTAAGTGCTTAAAATGAAATTGCATAACAAAATCCTTTTCAAAATAATAGGTTTTCTTAAGTCCTTTTAAAAAGATGTTGCATACTTTTTGGCTGAAGCTGAAATTCTACAAAATAAATAAACTGTAAGTTACAGTCCCAATAGTTGTTGCTTAATTAAAATTTATGAATATATAACATAGTTAATAACAATTAGATTTGCAACTGCCCTAAATTCTAGGGTATTTCTTAGCGCTCCAAACAATTTTATTAATATTTCCGACATTTTCTGCGGGTTTTTCGCATGCCATTCTTTTGTTGGTCGCGACATTTTTGCTTTTAATATGCGAAATGTGTCTGTATGTGTTTTGTGCAAAATATATGCGCAATTTTACGCATATTTGCACTTCACTGTAGCATTTCTCAGATACTCGCACTTATGGATTCATATATGAATGTCGAATCCTGCAACAAATATTTACGATAGCACGTTAATTTTAATGGCATGAACGACGTCAATTCCAATGCTTTTCGTATTTATTATTATACATATATTTTATTTAATATGAATCTTTATGATGATTACAGTTATTAGTCATTAGCAATGCTTTGTGTCGCCTCGCTTGATTATCTTTCAGTTTTGATTAGCTCTCAATTGATTGAATTCGGACAATGGAACTTTGTGTCTAAAATGAGCTCATTGTTAATTCAATACATGGCTGTTTAGCTTCGCTTATTTATCTTTATCAAATGTTACTCAATTATCTTTAAGAGCATGACCCAATAATGCAGGTGGGCGGGGCTATTTTTGCCACAATGGGCGTAACTCTGCACACATGTGTGTCTACGCTCATTGTTTCATTTTTATCTCTTAATTACATTTTCATCTTGATGCTGGCTGGCATTCTGAATGCCTCTCAACTATCAAAGTTTAATTAACTTGCCAGCCAATGTCTGTGTAGCTACTCAAGAAATTCTCATACTCTTAGATAGAGGCGTAAGGAGCATGTCCTTCAAGCCTAGTCTGACGGTATAATACTCAGCTTTATGAAGCCACATAATTGAATTGTTATGGCTTTCAGTGTTGGCAAAAGATACGAGTACTAACTGCATTAGCTGCAATGAAAACAGAAACTAAACTTTCAAAATAAATTTAATTTGTGGTTTTGAAAGCAAACTTATTGTGAAGACAAGTTTATATCGAGTTCATATTTAATAAAATATTTGATTAAATTAAAAGTTTTAGTTATGGGTATATGTGAAAAATAAATATTTCGAGCAAAACAAAGCACTCTTTGGCAACAATCTAAGAAATTGAAATAGTCGCAAGAGCAATAAAGCCCAGATGACATTAACCATATGTTAGCTCGCTTATTTATTACACTCAAGATAACTTGAACTTCAATTCCAACTTTGGACATTTGTTCCACGTCAAGAGACTTTGGCAAACTTTGCTGTCAAATTTTTGTTATTCGCACTCATTCTCGTATTCATATCATGCGTTTGTCCTTCGAATTGATGTGGCGATGTGCAACTAAGTTTTTGACGACGCGAATTCCATGATTGCACACTTTTTAGTTTGTTTTTTTTTTTATTCCTTGCACTCAGTAATAATGTAGAGTAGTTTTACTGAAAATTATTTGGGTGTATTTGTTCATATGCAAACTATATCATTTAAATTTTGTTTTCAATTTTAAAAATATTTTCTTAAGTTAAAAAAAAGAACATACTTTTTCTTTTATTTTTAAATGCATTTAGAAAATTCTATGCTTGTTGCATTTGTCCGCATTTAAACACATATATCTTTAGCTCTAGGGTATATGCTAGTCTTAGTCGCATTTCTACAAGTTTCTAACAAATTTTCGGCTTTATTTTTTTTATATATTTTTTTTTGAGATACAGGTAGCACTCAACTTTGGCGAAGGGAGCAAAAACTTTGCATTTGCTTTAAGCATAAACCATGGATAACTACATACACTCAGTGCACTTTGTATGTATGTGTGTTGTGTGCGTGTGTGTGTGTGGTTCTATCTTGTGAAGTGGTTCAGATGATGGCCGCTGGGAAACATGGTCGAAAAAAGTTTCCATTTCAGCTGTTCTTGCAGACAAGGCCAACTGCAAAATGCAAGCGAGCAATGAAAAATAATTGCAGCTGAAACAAGCTGAAACATCTTTAGTTGCCGTTGCAATTTAATTTATTAAATGTAACAACATCTAACTAATGAAAATGCACTTAATTTACGCCCTCCGCTCAAATGACTTGGAACAAATTGTTTGTCTGCATTTCTTTTCTTTTATTTCGCACCAAAATGTGCTGCATACTTCGAGCTTGTGCTTTGTTCAGGAAGTGAACATATTGTTATACAGCTACACTGAAAAAGACCAACTTCTCAAATCAAAAACATTCAAATTTAATATTTGGTTCTTAAAATAAGATTATTTTAGGACCAAATTACTAAAACTATGATTATTAATATAAAAAAGGATCTTGGTCATATTAAAAATGTTCTTAAAGTCAAGGTGTGTTCTCTTATTTTAAGAATTTTATGTTCTCGACGCATTTTTTAAAACAAAAATCTTAATTCTGAGACTTAAATCTTGATTATAGAACATTTTTTTTATCAGTGTACTTCGAGCTTGTGCATTGTTGAGGAAGTGAACGTATTGTTATCCAGCTACAGATACAATCGAAAAGCTGTTACTCCAACCGGAAAAGCGACGTTTTCACGCTTTTCACATTTTTGCCAGACTCTTGCACTCGAGTGCATTCCTAGAATACTGAAACAGTCTCAACTTTTTGTCATTGCTTTTACGTTTTTAGCCGGCCTGCTCAATTTACCAGCAAAGTGGAGAAAGGACAAGAAGAATGCAAAAAAAAAAAAAATAAGGTATTTCATGCTGGCACTTGCCTCGCCTTGCAGGTGTAACCGTGCAACGTGCAACCGCACAGCGCACAATTTAAGTGCCGCAATTACCAACAATAGACGCAACTTTGCCACAAAACTGTTGCATTTACAAGGCACAAAGTTACACGCGTTGAAACTAACAATTGCAACGTCAGATAATGCGGCACTCATCCAACTATTAAACAGACTTTTAACTAGCTTTTTAGTTTGCACATAGAACTTTTTAAATAGCGCCAACTGCACTTGGTCAAAAGTTAAACTTGGCCTGCATTTTATATAATGTAAACAACGAATAGAAGTTCGGAAAAAGATACTTGAAATCAGGAATCCATTAATTAAAGTCTCGATTGAATGTTGAGAAGGAAGATAATTTTAAAATATTTTAAATTTGATTTACATAACATATATTAAGAAGTGCTAAATAAAGTTAGATTGAAAATTTAGATCAAAAATGAATATTTTGTTTTAAATTATTATTGAATTTTCATAAAAATAAAATATCTTTTTGGCCTACAAATAAAACTGAATGCAATAGATTTCGAAAAAAATCTCAATTGTCAACCAATTGCCCAGAAATTAAAAATAAAAAAATAAATAAATTACCTGGGCTTAACTTAAGATTATTAGCCTGGCTTTTAAAACTGCAAAAAGTATTGTTTGCACACCTCATGGCGTATACGCAATGTGACAAATGCTGAACACACAAATTCCATTAGAGCTGCATTTATTGCAATTTTTTTTCGTCATTACTAATTAATAATTCATGGCAAAATCATTGGAAATAGTGAAAATTCGCTAAAGAAAAAAAATTAGATCTGCTCGTGGCATTTAATGCAAAGCAATTGAAAATGGAAATGTAGTTTTTGTGCTTTTCAATAACATTTTGGATTTGAATTTAGATTTGGGTTTCAATTCGCAATGAAAGGCAGCGTATTCAATGGAATTTCATTAAATCTACCGCGTACAAAAATATGGAAAATTTACAGCAACAGCAACACTACCAACAACAACAACAACAACAGCAAGCTGGTGAGATGCTTTCAAACTCTGCGCAAATATTTGTTTTTCAAATGAAATGAATAAATGCAGTAGCAGTTGCACCGACAACAACAACAACAATTACCACAACAACAATGATGATGATGATGATGACAGACAGATCAAGTTTTGGCCTTTGGTTGCTGTCAGTTTAATGAAGTTGTTGTTGGCATTTGCGAGTTGCGAGTTGTGAGTTGCCGTTAGCCAAAGGGAAAGTTCAATTTGTTGCTGTTGCACACTTACTCGAGTATGGCCTCAACAATGCTGTCCTTCATATGCAGCTGTTAATTAAATTTTATGATGCAACCAGTAAAAGTTGGAACTTGAGTGCTGCTTTGAGGCAGTTATTGCTAATGATGATGTTGCTGCTGTTGTTCGTCCTGTTGCTGCTGCTGCTGCTGTTGCAGTTGCTGATAATGCTGTCTGACTACTAATTTATACATGACACGGCCAACAACAGTGTGAGTGCCCCATTGTGTGGCACTGTCGAGCATGCAACAACATGCAGTGTCATGCCATTTATCTATGTAACAGTGTGTGCCTCATGTTGCCCAAGGAATGGCAACAGCAGCAGCAACAGCAACGACAACAACAACGGCAACGGCAATAGCAACAGGATGCGTGGGCGACACAGAGACTGGCAACAGCAGTTGGCAATCAATAAATCCCAGGACCCAGCTCCTGTTGATATTTACAAAAGGCAATGCATAAATGCGCAAACACACACACACACACACACACACATATATATGTAAATATACATACGCATATATACATATAGATAGTTGCACCTGTATGTGTGCATGTGGGTGGTTTGATTGCTGACGTCCATGCAACGCTAGCTGCAAATTTCAATCAGCAACGTTGGCAACAACAGCAACAGCATCAACAACATCATCAACAACAGCAGCAACAACAACAACAACAGCAACTAGTTGTTGTCATGACTCCCCGCGCATATGAGTTGTGTAGTGGACAGGACGAAGCGCTGCAACCTTGGGGAGCACATCTCCCGTTTCAGTTTTGGTAATGGAAAAGTTTAGTTGAGTAAAAGAACTGTAGATGCACCACTCTAAACTCTTCTAAAGGTGCCACATTGGTCGTGAACAAACCGAAACAAATTTAGCTTACGGTTTCTATTCCAGGTACGTCCCGAAATAACTATTTCGGTAAAAGGTTATATTTCAGTTTTTTTCTTGGGGTTCGGGGTCAATACCGGTACAGCAAATCAATTTTAAAACATTTTAAAATGTTAAGATGTCGTTTGATAATACCATATTATCAAAATAATTAGCTAATATTAAATTGACGACAAAAAT
This sequence comes from Drosophila falleni, assembly GCA_035045575.1. Lineage (NCBI taxonomy): Eukaryota > Metazoa > Arthropoda > Insecta > Diptera > Drosophilidae > Drosophila > Drosophila falleni. The sequence continues at coordinate 1,788,934 of JAWNOV010000169.1, read as the reverse complement.
TTAAATGCAGAATGAATTTAGAGGCCAAATCATGATCAAAATGATATTCCGCTTGAAAATCGGTTTATTTTTGATGAAGTTATGAGAGATCAAAGTTTTTGAAAAAATTTCAAGGGGTAAGTATGGAAAATTGGATGTTAGATGCTTAGAATCGATAAAAATATCAAATTTTCTAGATGATAAAAATTTGAGCGCAAAATCAATTTAGAGGCTAAATCATGATCAAAATGATATTCCGATTGAAAATCGGTTTATTTTTGATGAAGCTAGAAGAGATCAAAGTTTTTCAAAAAAGTGTTGAGGAAAATTTAATGTTAGATGGCGTAGAATCCAAAAAATATTTAAAGTCTCATTTAACTAGCTATGTATTTATTAATGAGGAACAACTACAATTATTTCATTTTTATTTATTCGTTGTTTATCGATTGGAGAATCCTTACAATTAAAAGCCATATCAAATTCAAAAATCAAAAAAATGCTCAAAGAATTTCTGTGGCACTTTTGTTTAAATTGGTTATTGACCATTTACCATTTCGAAGAGAACAATAAAATATTTTTCCATTGTATTTATATTTAAAATATGTTTACTTATGTAACAAAGTCGAAAAAAAATTTTTATTTTATTAAAGCAGCAGGAAACAGAATACATAAAAGAATTTTTGGGTTGCTAAAAATTTGTAGAACATGAGCAAATATGAATATTAGTTCTAATTTGACAGCCCTAGACTTTTGGGCTCTTTGAGATGAATGGTAATCGCGCTTGGATTTTATAGTGACAACTCACTTAGTTGTCGTTTCCGGTCAAAACAGGAAGCGGCCATTTTATGACATAACAGCAGTCGACACAAGCACAAATAGAGAAATCACCACACTTATGTTTGTGTGTATGTGTGCATGTGTGTTGGTATGGAGTGGTGCATGCATAAACTAGTTAAAAACATATTTGCACTACTAAATCTTGTTAAGGTGAAAATGGGGGAATTAAAAGTGCTGTACAGTAGGTAGAAGAGTAAAGGAAAAGGGAGAAAAGTAAAAGCAGCACTGTGGGGCATCTGGCTTTGGTTTTGGTTGGGTTTTTGTTTCTGGTTTCGGTTTTGGTTTTGGTTTTGCTTTTGCTTTCAATGTTGTGCGTCAAAAGTTTTTAATTAAACTTGTAAATGTTGTTGCCACAGGAGCAAAACAATAACGAGAACATGCAACATGCAACGTGTGTTCCCGTTGCCGCAAATCTCCCTAGAGGGGAGTCTATTAGTTAACTGTGGTAGCTGGACTTACCAACATTGCCCTCCGCTTCAACAGAATCTCCATGTGTAGCCAGCAGCAGCAGCAGCAACAGCAACAGCGACGCAAAAGAACCAAACTGCAGTTGCCTCAATGCTTGCCTCAATGCATCCAGGTTGAACGCGGACGCCTGAGCAGACACAAAATGTATTTGTTGTTGTTGTTGTGATCTGTGCCTGGTCTGTATGTGAGTTCTATGCCGCAGTTGCAGCTTAAAGCATTCTCGTTGTCGTTGATGTTGTTGCTGTTGCTGTTGCTCATCTGATGTTGTTGTCTGCCAATGTTGCTGCTGTTGCTGCTGTCGCTGTTGTTGCTGTTGCCCTTTAGTTGCTGTGTGTTGTCGCCGCTGTTGTTGCTGTTGTTGTACATTGCTTGCCATGATAATCGGCCCACCTGGAAGTTAAGGAGCAAATAAACATAAATTATTTGATATATATAACTAAAGTTTACCAATAATTAGATTAAACTAAGTAATATGATTATGATGGACAGTTTTTGTTTATTGAGTATATTTTTCCAAGGGTAAAACATGTTATTAGATGAGCTTTTGATATAAATATCTCCATTCTGACACTGCAGGCAACAAATTGGAACTTTTTGCCTATTAAATGAACAAGACCCACTTTATTGGATAGATTTGGGGTCAAAACCGATGAAAAACGAATTTTTTTCTACGGCAGAGTTTTTTTTAGAATTTTTTTTTAAATCTGACTTTTTTTCGCATGTTACATTTGTCACCATTACTCGAGAATGACAAAACCGATTTTCAAACGCTTTACTTTTTCTAAAAGCTTACAAATATATCTATATTTCAATTTTACACAGTTTTAGATTTAAACCAGTAGTTTTAGAGCTATGAATTTTTAAATAAGGAAAATTATGATTTTTTTGTTTAGCTTTTTTTTGGCTTTTTTTACTTTAAAATTCAAGGAAAACTTGAAAAAAATTTGTTTAAATTTTCGGTTCGATTTTATTAACAATGCCGCATTAATTACGCGTTCTTTGATGTATTATTTATTAAAATGAATGGATGATCATCCATGCAATACACATTGTAATTGAGTTTATGTAAAGAAACGTTTGAAACGACTTCACAAGAGAATAAAAATTTGTATGAAATTTGCTTAAATTTCATAAAAGCAAATCTGATTCTGAAAATGTCTTTTTTATATATGTACGTGCCATAATCTGAAACAAGTTTTCAGCTGTCCTCAACATGATAAATTCATTCAATGCAGAAAAGGCAAAGAAAACTTTATAGTTTGTATTATTTATCATTATTCAGTTGGAGAAAAGCTGACGACAGTGGAAAATCAATTTGATGAGCTCGTAAGAATAGGAAACTTTCGAATCAATGTGCACTGTGGTTATACCCTTTTGTGTGTTAAATTGCATTTACGCTTATTGTGACGGGAATAACTTTTGGCCTTCCGGCATTGCCAGATATATGTACATATACAATCCCACTTACACACACTCCCATACACACATTCATTATATTTCACACAGATATGCACAATACACAAAATCAGCTCATATCCTGCAAGTCGGATATGGATAAAAGGTAAGTGGTTAGGGGTAAAGAGTGAGGGATAAAAGGCGGATGGAAAGTTTACTGTATTGTTGTGCTGCAGTTTCCTGACTTTTAGTTTCGGCTCCTTTTGTGTGCTTTCGGTTTGTGCTTCTTACAAATAATTCTTGCTGTTTATATGGTAATAAATGTCAGGCTTCATTTTGCCACTGCGCCACAAGCTCTGCCAAAGGAAATTGATTTTTCTTGACGCTTCAATGACTTTGCTACCGCAGGTGGTCTCCTAGTACACCTTCTTCTTCTTCATCTCCACCACCATTCACTTCTTGGTTCCAATTTCAATGCTCCTCTCTGGGGTCCTTTTTTTGTCCTTAGCAATGTCTGGGTCATTTTCAACTTGGGTCTCGAACTACGCATTGTATTTCTTATTGCTGCTAAGCACAGGAATAACGACTGGAAGAAAATATCCAGACGTCTCCAGCTCATCAACTGTCGCCCAGTTACACACAAATCTGCTCGAACTTAAGCTAGATCCCAACGAAAATGTAAAAAATGTGTCCGTTTATTGAGCAAGGTGTGATGGGGGCCAACACAAAAACAAATAAGAATAAAAAATGTCAACAGCAAAAAAATCCAATAAAATAAAAGGGAATAAAACAAAGCTATTAAATCAACAAAAAGAGACATTTCTATAGCTTTGTCATGACCGCTCCTTAAGCCTAATTTTATATATTATACATTTTTTTGAAGAAGAAACAAGCACTTTTTTTAATTACTGTATTTATTTATAGAGCTGTTTGTGCTAAATTGGAACTAGAGTTAAGAGTAAAACATAGGTATATCGGTTCCGATAAGCCTCGAAACAACTATATCGGAACCCGTAAAATATACTGATACGTACTTGAGATTTAAAAGATAAATTAAAAAAATAAACCACGACCAAAATGACATTCCGCTTAAAAGTCGGTTTATTTTAGACAAAGTTATACATTTTTGAAGTTGGTCGAACTCTTGGCCTGATTTTAAGCCAAAAAAAAAATTTTAACGGTTCCCAATTAAATAACTATATTTTCTTAGGCAACGGAAGAAAGTTTAAGTATTGTTTAGGAAACTGATATATTTTAACTGATTTCTGTTTGGAAATGTTGACATATCGTCACCAACTCGTTTCAAACCTTTAGCTATAATGCTGAAAGGCTTATAAATCTATACACAATAATCATATCCTTTTCCACGGTGGATATGAAAATTGTGTATTTTATTATAATTCGGTGCACACAAGTATATGTAAATTGTATAATCACCAAACATAATTCGTATGCACTAATAATTAAAATGACAAATCATTTAGCATAAAATTTATGGCCTGATTAAAAATACAATTGCAAGGAAATTTTAATTATAAACCTTGTCATTAAATTCAGTTCATCAAACTGAATGTAATTTACATTTACTGAACTGTAAAATTGCCAATGTTGTTATATGTAGCTAATATGTTTATAGATTCTGTTTGTAATTTGTTATTGACATTTGCTCTGACTCGGAATGAAATTGAAAATCTTGACTGAAATCAAATTCGGGCAACTTTTGTTGTTTGTTCTTGAAGGCACAAGAAGTCGAAAACCCTTTGTAAAGTTACTCCAAAGCCATCAAAATAATGTGTATTCAATCATTTGGCATAAGCTGTATGATTAATGTGCCTCACTTCCGATGTCTATGTATAATGGACTTTATTGCCTTGACATAGTTATTCCCAGGACGCAATGACTATGATTCCTTCATCTTCTTGAATTCCAGCTTGAATCGTGGGCTTCATTATTCATCTGTCGCCCAACAGCGAGAAAACTAACTGAAAAACTAAACTAAACGAGACTTCGATAAGTTGTAGAAGCCCTTAGGTGACCTCGACACCCTAAGGCCTGATACAGCATGATATTGCAACATATGCGGCAGAATAATTAATCATCGGATGTACGTGCCGGCCCAAAAGTTTTTCCCATCTTCCCGAGGCCAAAAGCTAAGACCACCTACTTGCGAAAGTTATTTAAGCTCTTTATAATATTACCAAGTAATATGAATTTATTGCTTGTAAACGGAATATTTGATTAGCTAACCGCTCGGATTCAATTAAAGTGACTTGTCGTCGTTTTTTCTTTCTTTTATATTTCCTTTTCTTTCATTTTGTTTCTAGATTCATCTTCAACTTTTTGCCATTTTTTGCAATTTATGCAAACTTAATAAAAAACCAACTTTATGATAAACTTTAAACATTTTACTTTTTACCCCACTGTCAGGCACTTTAATTAAAAATGTCCAGCAATTAAAAACGCATCAGTGAGTGCAAGCACACACACACACACACCTCACACACACACAAGGAAAAAAGCAAACAATTGCTCCACGGGCAGAGAATGGCATAATCGAAAACAAGTAAGGACAGGTTCAAAAATTAATGTTGAACTATTGAAAGCCCCTATAAATTTCAGGTGGTAAATTTATTAACACAATTTATACAAAAAAAAATTTAAAGTGAATAAATTAGCTATCTTAATTATTAAATTTACTGATAAGACTGAAACTATAAAGATTAATGTGATGTAATTTAATGAGATTTCTTAACACTGTGAAGAAGGTTTTTTCATTTATTAATAATTAACTTACATGACTTTAAAAACTTTTTTATTTAAAAATCTATAAGTCTAAGCCGATTATACCCTCTACAGGTAATTAAAAGCCGTCTATAAATGCAATTCGCAATTCACTGCAACAAGTGAAGCGTGGCGTAAAGTGAGGCTAATAGGGCGGGGCAATTTTTAATTAAGTTAACAGGAAAGCGCAGAATTTACCCAGATGCTGATAGGCACTGACACTGTGTCACAGTGGTATTTGACATGACACGCCCCTCACTCCGACCCTGTGTTGCCTAACGGTGCACTTGTTTCCGTGAATCCTGCAACGCTGCATGCCACAAAAAACCGCAAGCGCCATGGCAACTGCCTGAATCCGTTTGTTTTTGTGGCATTTTCGGGATGGGATCGCAAACGAAGTGGCTAACACACTCCCCACCCCTGCCACTGTGTGTCTCACGCCTTGTTGCAGGCTTTGCTGCAATTAAAATTCAAGGAAATTACTTTAAAATACATTTGTTGCGATTGTCAACTGGCTGCATTGCAGCTGCAACAGCAACAGCAGCAACATGGCATGGTTTCGCTTTTTGTACATTGTTTGCTCCACTTCCGTTCACGTTCACATACCATGCCCCTTCTCCTCTTCATCCCACCCCCCTGCCTCGTTTACACATTCCCTTGGCAATCCCATTGCCTTTCAAGTCACATCCGTTTGGCTTTTGTCCGCGCATATTGCGCCCCGAAGCGTTGCGTTTTAAATTTGCACTCAGCGTGCTTAACTGCACCTCATCTCCTTGCCCCTACTTCTTACCCCTTTTGCCACGCCCCCTACTTTGTCAACAGCAGCAATTTCACATTCACTTTGGCTTACCACACTCCTCCCTCACAACATTTCACAATCGTTGGGTCAACTTATACTTAGCTTGCATATATTTTTCGGCTGAGAGTTACGTCCATTGAATTTCAATCATCAATTTCAATCAAATTTGCACCACGATAGCCGCACATTTTATTGGCTTTCGTAATACAAAATTGACGTCTTTCTGCCAACTGCAGCTGCAAAACTTTCAATCCAATTAGACGTAGCTTTGATACCCAAAAAAAAATAGCATAAAACAGCGAGAATAAAATAAAGTTTGGCAAATGCAACGGAAACGTCTTTAAGCACATTGATTGAATTTATTACATGTGAAAATTAGAATTTCATGTCGTTTCAATTAGGTCACTCTTAATATTTTTCTTAACAATTGAATAATTTTTGAAAATCAAAAATGGTGTGATATTAAATAAATTATTTATTAAAATGAAAGCTTATAGCACTAGAATAAAATATTAAACAAATAATAAACAAAGAAATTTGAAAAAACTTGTACAATTCAAAAAATGTATTATTCGATCACAAAATATTAGTTTCTTTCAACCAAAAACATTTTTTTGAGAATATTTGTTGGCAATTGAGCAACAATTCAATAAAATTGACCAATTTTTAACAACTTTTTTGAATATTTTGAGAGTTGGAAGGAAAACTTCGTTCTAGCTCCTATCTCTTTGAGAATTGAAAGAGCACGTCAACATTTTTTAGATTACCAGCTGTCAAGGAACAAGTCACATAATATTAAATACATATAGGTTTTAATCTTTGCTCTTACAATAATTGTTGAGCAACACTATCTCTTGTTGTGCAACACTGTAACTGTGCCTGTCTGTAACTGAGGTGAACCTTAAGAAATTAGTTAGCTTTGTTTGATGCTGTCGTAAGTTTCTCGGGTACGTGTAAAAAGCGAGTTTGAAATTTACTTTACAAACAAACGAAAGAAAATAAAATTTATTAAAAATTGTAAACTTTAGTTTATGTAAAACAAATTGCAGACCGTCAACTTTCTGACTGAGGGAAACTAATTTCAAACAACCGCAAAAAAGGCGAATATGGGAAAGAAACAGAAGATGAAGAAGGCAGCAGCAGCAGCAGCGGCAGCAGCAGCCAAACAAACCGCAGCAGCTGTCGAAGAGACCAACAACACAACAGCAACAACAACAGAACGATGGCAACATGGAAACTAATGAGATTGGTGACAAGAAAACGGATCTTCGCGCCATGCGTGCCAATATGCAAAAGCTGATGAACTTGGCCAAGAACATGAAATCGATGCCGAGCACATCACGCCAAAGTCAGACATCATCGGGTTCCGTTTCCTCCTCCGCATCGGACAACTCGGATAGCGATGATGCGGTCACGGTTGTGCAACAAACTGTCAAATCTGCAGCCGGAATCGGAGCCGGAGCAACTGATGCACCTGAATATGTGCCGATAGCAAAGTATTCGCGTGGCGAGAAAAAGGCACGTCGACTGCTGATGAAACTCGACCTGGAGAAGGTGGCGAATGTGTCACGTGTGACGATGCGCAAAGCGAAGAACGTGTTGCTCTGCATCGATCAGCCGGAAGTGTACAAGTGTCCCAATACCAAAACCCTCATCTGTTTTGGCGAGGTTCGTGTCGAGGATACGTCGAATGCAGCTGCCGCTCAAGCAGCCGAACGTTATCTAAACGATGCCAATGTACGTGCAACTCCACAGTCCAAGGATGGCGACCAGCTGGATGATGTTAAGATTGATGATGACAACGATGAAGGCAGTTTCGATGACACTGAATTGGATGAAAAGGACATCGAGTTGGTGCAAATGCAAGCGGAATGCTCGCGACAGAAGGCCATCAAGGCTCTATTGAAGCACAAGAGCGATGTGGTTAATGCCATCATGGAACTGACCGTGGGATAAATTGACAGCAGACAGCAGACAAACAAAGTCAATTAACAGCTTTAATTTTTAATCATATTCATGACAAGCTTCAATTAAATTCCAATTAAATTTCGTGCAGACATGTAATTTGCATATGCGCAAAAAAGTATGCTATGATTTTTATAAATGGAATTAAAACTCAATAAAATTGAATAAAAGGGTTCATAAAAACAAGTTGACAAAGTTCTTAGCACTCTCTCTGTGGAATTTCATAATAAAAATTCTTTTTGCCATTAAGCTTAATTTCTGATATGATCTCTGTCATTCAGAGACTTCTGAGAGAAATTGAAACTATTATTAATTCAAGGAACTCATTTACTTTCTGCTCAGATCTATTTATCTGTCAACTTTTGACATTGCCATCTTTGCAGTTTTGTTGCTTGCCAACTTTGCAGCTCCAACTATTTTTCTATGAATTTCATTCTTTTATTTTTTATCGTTTTCATTTTATTTTGTGGCAGCATAATCATCTTTCCAGTTGGTTGATGTTACTGCCAGGTGCTGTCTGCTGAAAGGACTTGCTGTGTAAGTATTCATTCAATTAAAATGGCTTTTGTTCGGGTGAGTTTCCTTTGACTTCCCAACGGCAGCAGCAGCAGCAAGTTGCGTCCTGTGGCTGCCACCGTGTGGCACAGAGACAAAATGTAAAGCCACTTAATAAATGGCGGGCTCTAACTTTTGGCTTAATTTCATTCAATTTGCAGCTGTCGTCAGCAGCCGTAAAAAGGACTTTAGTTTTGCATTGTAGCTGAATTCGTTGTGCCACTCACTTTGCCACTTTTCCTACGCACGTGCCACAATTTCTTTAGCGAAAATTACCAAAAATAAAAACAAATGACAGCAACTTGCAACTTTGTATTCTGTACAGAACTTCAGTCGAAATTGGACCGGAAATTGATTAAGAGTTTTAATCAGCGATCGATGAACGCGTTTAAAATACAAAATCAGTTGACAATTTATCTATGAGATACTTAATAGGGCTACAAACCAAATGACGGTCATAAGCAGCTGCCAGACTAGCTTATGGCCATCACCTGAGACTTTCAGTAAACAGCTTAAACAACCTAAGACAATGGCATCCCCCTCCCTCTCTCACCACAAACAACTGTAATTTTCAACGCCAACAAAATTCTACAAACAATTTCAAGTTTTGTATATTTTATGGTTGAAGAAAATTTCCTTCATCTACCGTTTTACTTTGGCATCTTTTTGTGGAACGTTTATAAAGTTGCCGAGCCGCAAGTTACTTTTGTGGAAAAATGTGTTGTTTAGGCTCTTGAAGTTGTTGTGGGTTCTTTGGTCTCAAGATGGCCAGTTTGCTTGGCACTTTTTCAACGCTTTCAAGTTGATTTCGTTGCGCATTTCTTGACCAAAATCCGCAAAGGATTTGCTGTCCTGTTGCCTCTTTGTGGCTGTCAGTCGACTGTGCGGCTGAGCATGAAACCTGCACACTAAGTCTCCTCCTCTTCCCCCCACCCCCTTTCATTTTTTGGCGTCTTGAGTTTTTCGCTTTTCATACGCCCCGTTGGCTGCCAACACATGACGCTGTTCATCAGTTGAAGAAGCAAACATTCGTTTACTTTAGAGCTAATCACAAAAACGGGCATATCATGCGGTCTCGCAGACAGGAGGCAGTGGAGAGTGGAGAGTGGAGAGTGGAGAGTGGAGAGAGGAGAGAGGATATAGGAGATAGGAGAGAGGAGAGTGGAGAGAGGATATAGGAGAGAGGAGAGAGGAGAGTGGAGAGTGGAGAGTGGAGAGTGGAGAGTGGAGAGTGGAGAGTAGAGAGTGGAGAGTGGAGAGTGGAGAGTGGAGAGTGGAGAGTGGAGAGAGAAGAGAAGAAAGGTGAGAAGAGAGAAGAAAGGAGAGGGGGAAGTGGAAAGAGGAGAGAGGTGATGGTGAGTCAGAGTGCACTGATAAAAAATATGTTCTATGGTTTCACAACTAAGATTTTTGGTCTAAAAAATGCGTCGAGAACATAAATTCTTAAATTAAGAAAGCACATCTTGATTTTAAGAAGATTTTAAGCAAGACCAAGTTCTTATTTTCAGAATGAAATGTTCTTAAAATTAAAATTAAACAAGAAAAGAACTAAAAATTATTTTCTTATTTTTATAATTTTTTATATTTTTAATATTTTATCTATTTACATTTTATTCTGTTTTAGTTTTATTAATATATAAATATTTTACCATTTGTTTGATACGATATAGTACCAATTGATACTTTCCTACAAATTTCAGAATTCTATTCTTATATTAAGAGTTTAAGATTTTTTAGATTAATAATCTTAGTTTTAGTAATTTGGCCTAAAAATAAGATTAAAATAAAAATTAAGATAAATGTTCTTGATTTAAGATGTTGGTCTTTTTTTTTGCAGTGTGGGGTTAAGGGTCGCACTTGAGCCTGAAGTGTTGGCAGTCGTTCTGCCATTTTTGGTTTAGATGCCCGTGGGCGGCACCTCGCAGCTGTTACCTTGCACTTTAGAGCTCTTTGGGGCTCCATTATTGTGAATATCGAGCACTCGACCAAACAAACAAATAGACAGACTGACAGACAGACAGACAGCAGACAGACAGTTAGACAGACATAAATTCAGAGTAACTGAAAGAGAGGCAGCTTCAAAGATTGCCAAGAAAGTCTTGAGTCGAATTGACAGTTGCTGATTTAGGCTTGAATTACGAGTACGTTGGTTTTCGCTTTGTGTAACTGACGCCTTAGCGTCTCTAAGCCCAGTTAAGGGATAACAAATTGCTTTTATCTCGACTTTTTTTCCTTTATTTGCACAAACAATTCATAATTCCCCTTAAAGCAGCTCAGCGTGAAAAGGGATTTTCCAGTTCTTGCGAACTGAAATGCAATTAGATAAGCGTTGAATGTGGCAATTGGTTATGATTGTGTGGCAAACAGAGAGTTTCCAGCTGTTTTACAACGCAATTTATCAGTGGGACAACGAGTCGGACCTTGGCTTTGATTTGATTTCAAATTAAATTAGGGTCTTACAACGTTTTTGCCCTTCTTCAATTATGCAGAGCACAAGAAAATTTTAATTTAATCGAATCTAGCTAAAGATAAAGTGTATTTTATGCAAATTAAATTAGAATCTTAAAATTAAAATTTATTATTAAAGTATAAAAAACAATTGCTAAAACAATATGTTTACCTATTTTTTAATTTATTTATTAACAATTCTTGGATATTAAGTCTTAATGTTCTTTTAAATACAAATTTTATGTACGTGTCTTATATGATATGATTAGCTTGTTGTTGTTAAAGGAATTTGTAATTTCTCGTGAACTTATGGAGCTAAGAATATATAAGCATATATTTTTTATACAGATAATTCTCAGTGAGCTTATAGTGGTGCACAATTTGCAACGCTGTTGCATGACCAAAATTAGAAAAGCGTGCTGAAGATTTGCAATTTGAAAACAATTTGCTTGGAAATTGTTTACATCCTGCGCATTCAGTGGAATCCGCTTGACGATGCCAAAGCCGCTTACATTGCATCGAAGCTCTCGCAAAAGCAACAACAGCAACTATTACCACAGCTCCTGTTGCACCATCGTTCTGGATACTAAATTGTAGCGTGGGGCATGTTGCAAATTGCCTGAGTTTCATATTGCAAGGCTCTTGTGTGTGTTTTCGGAATATTTATGCGCAATATTTTATTCATTTCCTGGAAGCCTTCAGAAATGCAGGATAATGCACAACGTTATTTGATTTATTTTCGTACTCCGACATTTTCTGATAATCTAGTTAATGTACCTGACGACATTTCTGCGAACTATCGATCTGTATCTCAATCTGTATCTGTGTTTTCATGTATCTGTATTTCTGTGTACAAGGGAAGCGACCGAAAACTGCATATCAATTGGAAATCAACTTTCGATGCTCTCCAAAGGCAAATTGCGCAGTTTGTAAAATGGAGGAGCCTCCCTCCCCTCTTGTTCACGTTGTAACTGTGAGATACAGTTGCATAGTACCTTCGTGTGGGTTTGTATCTATAACTGTATCCGTATCTATAGCACATTCTTATCTATGTCAAGAATCAACGCTGATAACAGGAAATTGATATTTCGTGTGCTCCAAATGGGGTGATTTAATTTAATAGTTATCGTTAATTTATGAATAATTTGATTGATAAACATATTTTCGTATTTTCCATGCAATTTCACAACACAAATCATCATAAAAGCCATTTATAAAAAAAGGGTTCGTATATTTATTAACTTGCATGATAATTGCTTTTATGGCACAGGCAAATTGTTTAGCAAATGAATTTTAATTAAATACAAATTAAACTCGTTTTTCAGCAGCTTTTAAAATTTTTGTAGCCTACTTTCACGAGCTGTTTAAAATGGATCATTCAAAATGGCGACGACCCTCACGAGAAATTTACATAAAAATTTCGTCAACGAAAAGAGTTGCATACTTTTTAGAGCAGACAAAAAGGAAAGGTAACTACATAAAAAAATTTGGGCACGAAAACTTCTTTTAAAGTTTTTTGACTTAGAAATTCAAGTTTCAGGTTTTTTTTAATGGATTGAGTTTTCCAAGTGACTTACCAGAGAAAGTGCGCACAGTTCTTAGAATAAGCGGACTGCATTTTGGCATCGATGCTGTCTGCCATATGTTGCACTTGAATCTGCCACGCACAACGGCAACTGGGCAAAACCAGAGTTGGCCACACTGATTCGATCTGGAGCTGGAGCTGGCAACTCGGACGTTTATCGCTGAATTAGCTGTCGCAGAATACTAGCTGGGATTTTTCCTACTTGTTGTAGGAGTCAACTTTTCTTATTTAACCGCTCAACACATTGGCCAGCGTTTACTTCGCTGCGCTCACCAGGTTGAACTGAACTCGACATGCCAAACGAGGCACGACTTGAGCATCAGGTAGCACAGCGAACGAAGCGAATAGGAACGAAGCGTTGCCGAAGCTGCATGAAACCAAACACAACGAAGCTAACCGAAGTTCATTTCCAACATTCCAGTTGTCGGGCTTGGGGTAATGTCTGTTAAGCTTTTGTCGAAAAGCTTTTGCTGCTGCTCCTGTTGCGCCGGCAGCGACGCCCACGCGCTCGTGAGCTTTTGACTCGCATTCGTTGGCGTGCAGCTTTTAACGCCCACGCACGTAATGACCGAGTGGGATGGGTGGTGGCAAGGGAGACGGCGCCTACAACAACTGGCGCCTTCTCGCAATGTGAGGCATTTGCAAAGCTCTGTCTCCTTTTCACTCGTACTCTCTCTCTCTCTCTGTGACTTGCTCATGTGCGTTTCTTTCCAAAAATAGCTGCTCCACGAATATTCTGACTGCCCTTCGACTTGCCCACCTAAAGGTTGCCCCTCATCCCCCGCCCTCCCGAACTACCACCCTACTAGTGCTGGCAGTGCGCTAAATTTGCTAATACGATCCTACAAAAACACCTAAAAGTAATGTTAGAAAAAAATGGTCAAATAAGCTTATTAAAACATATTTTCTTAAACGCATTCCATATATTTCAGAAAACTCATTGAAATATATAATATATGTTTTTAAATCATATATTTGCTTTCTATTTATTTTAAATTTTCTTAATAGTATGAGAAACAAAAAATAACTATTAATTTTAGCATTTATTTTAAAAATTAAAAATAATTATTAATTTCAATATTTTTATAAAATTTAAAAATAATTATGCATTTGAATTTTAATTATAAAAGCTTAAAACTAAAAATTATTATTAAAATTTTCAAAAATTTTTAAAAAGAAAATAAATTTAGCTATTATATAGCTAACTTGTCAACACTGCACATTACTTCCCTCTCCGCCTATTCGTCATTTGTGGCTTTGTATTTGGTAAAATTTTTTTCTCAAACGAGCGACATCTTTAACTAAACGTGGTTGCAACTTTTTACAAAAATGCCGAATCGGTTTTTAAGCTGCCCGCACCCCTCTCAACACCACTTGTCTTTGGCAAAGTCTTTATAGGTTCATATATATCTCTATCTCTCTTTTTTCTCTCCATTTGTTACTGCTATTTTTAGGCATTTTTGTATTTAGGTGGCGCCTGCGTAGGGAACTCCACATTGATTTATTTTCTTTTTCACATCGCTATTTCTGTTGATGTTGTTGTTTTTCAGCTGCCGACGTCTTTTATGAATGAACTTGGCTCACATATTTATTATGTGACTAGGGACGTTGCACTGTTTGCACCCTAAAGACGAAATACAGAGGACATTCAATAATATCTCAAGGGAGGAATGCAGAGGGAGCTGTCTATTCAGTGCGGAGAAAGGAAAGGGATTGGCGAATTTACAATGTCACTTGCAATCTCATTAAGTTAATGGATTGTCGTCGTTGTTTGTGGTTTTGTGATGCGCATATGACGCCATTGTATTCCAAGTCCAACTCTACTCATATGTCTCTTACAATGTCCCCAAATGTCTGTGTGTCTCTATGTCCTTCTGCTTGCCTCTGTGTGTGTGTATAAGAAAGGACACTGTCGGACTTTGAAACGTGCGCAGATTATGATTAATATTTGCTGAGTTTTAAATTAATTGATGGCAACGGCTGTCGGCTTTATGTTCATTAATAATAGCCAATAATGAACGAAACAAGACGTAGAAGGTGAAGGAAGGGGCAGTTAATATAAATTAAAATTTAATGAGCTGAATGTGGTAACTATGCAGAGTCCCACCTGAAAGCGAGCTAGCAGGTGTACAAACTCTGAGAAATTCGCCATAACAACTTTTCAAATGAAATCACAACTGATTGAGTATTATTCCTGGAATTACAGTGACTATTCACGAGCAAACACTATATAAAAAAAATTAATTTATTACTGTAGCTTCATTTCTATCGTTAATTGTATTACTATTTCAGCGATAACAACTGAAATTTGATTAAATTTGTCGAAAAAAAATAATATATACCACATAAATCAATCGATTGCGTGATAGAATATCGAATTTAATGCATCAAAGTTTATTTAATTATGCCTCATATAGTACTAATGATTTGTTAATTAATAAAGTAATTTTAATAGACACAAATACAAGTTCCTCGTTTTCCTTTCAAATACACAATTTGTTAAATTACTTTTTGGATGAAGACTAAATTCTATTTTTGTGCTCAAAGTAAAATAAAAAATATGCTCATATATCATAGACACGAAAGTTTCTTTCATATCTAAAAGTCAGTGGCAAATTTTTATAGTCTTATCTGCCAATTTAATGCGACATTATGTGAATAACATATTTATTTTTATTTGCTCAGTTGTTGACACAAACAAATATTTGAGTTTCACTTATAACATGGACTTTACGATGGAAATTGTGGCTCAGCTTCCGGCTGTTTACATAAGTCTTAATCAAAATGGATTAACATTTGTGACATTTATATCTCTAAAGAATATGAGTGTTTTTTATCGCTGTGTTTGTTGTTGGCGTTGCTGCTATATACACGTAAAAAATATACAATATACACATAATGCTGCATCTAACGGGCTTGTCAACATCGTTCAATCAAAGCCAACAAAGTTGACAGTCGAGTGTCCCCACAGTTCAATTAGACTTCCTGTCTTCCTCTTTCCATTTTTGGCACATCTCTTGCCAATATCCCAGCAACTGTTACCATTGTTACATTGTTACGTGCCCCAAGTAGAGAATCAAGTCACATTACATTGCACCTGACACACTCCAAAAACGTGACTTCGAAATATATCATAATTACCGAGAACTGTGAAGCAGCATCTCAAAATCTTTCATTTTATTAGAACTTGAACGTTCTCTGATGTAATTTACAAGTTTAAAAAAGATTTTAGAAGAGTCTTAAACTTTAAATACTTGATTATTTATGTATTTTTTTTAAAAAGTGTTTCTGAAATACAAACCAACTTAAAACTAACCATGGATATTCTTTTATTTGCCTGCGTTTGAGTTACATTTCTAGAACACCCCTGTATACTAGATTATTGCTTATTTAAATTACCGAATCATATATAATTTAATTGCTTGCGATAAATTGAATGGCATTCAAATCGATTTCATTTATAATAATGCTTAGACCCCCAGGGTATTCATTTTTGAATTTATAATTCAAGGACGACCCCCGTAAAGTAAAATGTCAATAATTGTTGAGCAATTGGCACTTTGAATTATTGTTGCCTACTTTTGGGCGGCAAGTGGAAAAAGGCAATTGACGCACCTGTTGCCACACATACACACACATATATATAAATAAGGGCTTTGAACATGCCCTTAAAGTTCAAATCACTTAGTTGGCACACATAATACACGTAAGATATATATCATACTATATATATATATATATATATTTAATTGGCTGACTTACCTCAGTTTTACATTTATAACGTTGCTCATGTAGTTTTTTATATCATTTTCAGCGCAAACAAACGAAGACATGCAAATTGTAGTTGATTTTGATATTCGTGCTTTTTTTTGTCTTAATTGTTTGTTTTTATGTGGTTATTTTTAAAAAGTTATTTTTTTTAATTTTAGTTCTTTTTGATGAATAACAAGCTGCAAATAGGCACAACACATAATTTGAAAAAGTTGATTTTAAAAACTTTGCCCAGTTTGGTTAACAGTTTTTTGGCTTTCTTTTGGTTTCCCTTCAGTTTATTTTTGAATTATTTGCTTAAGTCTTTATTACTTGTTCGTTGCCCGCAGGCCAACAGCAACAACTTCTTTTTGAGGCAAACAACGTCAGCGACTGACGACAGCAGATACTCCCTCAAGAAAATCCTAAGCAACATTTTTCATTTTTTCTCTAAAAGCGGCTTTCAATGAACGGGCGAGAGAGACAGAGAATGAGATGGGAATTGAGTGTGAGAGTGAGAGAGAAAGAGCGCGTCATCAGCAGAGTGAGCCACTGAGTGAGCTTGTTGTGAGAGCGCCGGTAATTCGATTTGTGTGTGAATGAGTGTGTATATTTATACATATATATGTTTAGCTGTGTGTGTGTGTGATTGTGTGCTCTGTATTTGTATTTGTATTTTTATGTGGGCAGGCGGCAGTTTGCAGGTGTATGATGACGTTGATGCCACAGTAAGAAAGAGAGAGAGAGAAGAAAGAGGGAGAGGAAGAGAAAGAGACTGTGTTGGAACCGGACAGTTAATTGCCCAGAAGGCGCTCTGCTGTTAGTGTTTATGACACTGATATTGCCATGCGACAAGAACAACAAACACAACAATAAGAAGAGCATAAAGACGATGAAAATTGTCGCACGCCTACACACAAGAGCGAGAAGCATATAGAGAGAGGGACAGAGACAGAGAGAAAGAGGCAGAGGCAGATCTAGGCAGGCAACACTGTAAGGAAGGCGGTCACATTTAACAACGCAATAAGCTGACGTTGCTGTAATAAGCAACCCAACACACATACCCGCACACACACACACACACATACATACACATACACACACTTGCCGTTTGTTATTGTTTCATTTGTATTTTGTTATTTGTTTGCTTGTATGTGTTACTGCACATAAATTCTCTAATTAAATGGCACGTCACTGTTGCTGCGACGCGTTGTTGTTGCTGCGAGTAAACGTAGCAACACAACAGCAACAACAACAGTCGCCTCCTTGTAGAAAAGCACAAATATGCCATATGCTTGTGGCATTCATTTAATGCAGCATACTTCTGGGCTTGATGTCTTAATGTCTGCTTGCTTATTGTTGTCTTTCCACACACACACACACAATTATACATGCACACACACTCAATCATACACAGTCACACACAAACACACATATATGCATTTATATGTACATCTTTAAAATTCACATATATATATTTATCTAATAAAGTTCAGTGTCAAATTTTCATTTCGCTTTCAACCCAAAAAATGTGTAAGAAATTGAACTTGCCACAGTCTGTGGCAGAGTCAGAGTAACAGTTGAAAAGCTTTGCGCCGTCGCCATATTTGTTCGCCTGCAGCGACAAACACAATTACATTTTCAATGTTTAATAAATATTTGCTTTAGTTTATATAAATATGTCACACACACATTAATATTCTTTACATTTGTTTTAGATTTTTCTTTTAAAGCTGCTTAATATATATATATATATATACATATATATTTTCTTTATAAATTTTTTTGGTGACTGCTCGCGTTGACCGTCAGTCGAAGGACTGCCTGTCCTACTGAAATTACGTTCGTTTTGCAGAGCGCTACTTTTGCCTCTGCTTGTGCTTGTGCTGCTCGGCGTTTTCCTCTTCGGAGTTTTCGGGTTTAACATATGCGCACACACATACACACACACATAGACACCTTGCTATAACAAAAGCAGTTTGTTGCCCACAGATTCCTACGCATTTCGTATACGTATATTTACATGCACATGTGTTAGTTAGCTATTTGCTGTAGGTTAGGCACACGCGCCATCAAGCGAAAGCTTTGCAGAAGCTTTTTAAGCCCCATGATATTTTTGTTGTTGTTGTGTGCCAGTTTGAAGTTTAAATGTCAATTGTCAGAACAACACTGACAGTGGTGGATAATAAATTAGGCATGCTGTTTAGAAAGTTATTCAAACCAAAAATATTGCCCCTTTAAGTAAAGTAAATTTTATAATTTATTATATAAATAATACATTATTATTATATAATTTATTTTAATCCATATACATATATTAAGTTAAGTTTATTTTTGATTTTATCATTGCAATAAGCTCCTTATAACAACGTCTGAAAAGCTTGCCCTATAGCAACTCATCCCTCCCTTTGCTTATTCTCACTTGACGTAGGTTGACAGCTGTTTGCTCTTTGTGAACAATTTATATTGCTATTGATTTTTTATTCGAATTGTAAGCTTGAGCGCAACAGTTTGAAAGTCGCAGCTTTCACTTTCGTGAGCAGCACTTGTCCACCTCTCTCACTCTCACTCACTGCGCCTGTCCGTTGCCTGCATATGTGTTAGTGTGTCAGCGAAACGCGTGCGCAGGCAAATAAGGCGAGAAAAGCTCCGGTCGACAACAGCCTGTTGCCGACGTTGGGCGGACACCCAAAAAAAAAAAAAAGCTTCCAGAAGCGGCGCCAATTCGCTGGAAGGCAAGCATCAGCCTATGCCATGGCCAGCAGTCCCAGACAATGACCGTGTGCCGAGTACACACGCATACTAGCATACAAAGCCATAGTACATACATGCCAAAGCATCGCTGTTGTAATCCTAATTCGACTCGCATAGCTGCGCATAACGAATTAATTTCACTAGATAAAATGAAACTGCATGCTAATGCCGTTTTAATGAGTTTCTGTCGCTCTGTTGGCTTCCGGTTTTTATCCATTGTGGCCTCTTCAAAGGGATCAATGCTGGCTGAGACTAAGTCCTCGGTTAAGTGTTGGCTTTTTAGCTTTGACTTTGGCCAGCAATTTAGTTGGCGCAACAGGTTACCGTTCTAGACCAAAAAGTATTGCATAATTTTAGGACTGCAAGTTACGACAGCCATTTTAAACTTTAAGAATGAACTGAAAATTAAATAGAAGATGAAAATAAATTATATTTTTGATGAAAATAAATTAAAGAGAAATAAAGAGTATAAGGGAAAATATAAAATATATTAGAAGATTGTTAAGAAAAATTTATAATTTTAATATTTTATAAATTTATATTTAACAAAAAGATTTTTTTATATATTGAAAGTCATTTACCACACTTGTTTTTTGTTTATACATTTCATGTAAATCTTTATTTCTTTCATTGTGTAAATTTTGTTGGTTTTAAAGGTAAGTAAATTTAATTTTTATGTAAGCCTGTTTTCAATTTGCTTGCAAATTTCTAGCTATAAATTGATTATTTTTAGCATATTCGTATGTGTTTTTAATCTTCGTACTATATTTGTGTAATTCAAAAGTCAAGTCATTTTTCATAAGACGAACATTTCATATCAATTAGATATAAATAGTTTATGCAAAATGTTGTTTGCCGAATAAAAAGTCAAATTTCTACATCATTTCTTTTTTTGTTTTTAAGAATTTTTCGTTTTATTTATTTTGATATTAACTTAAATGTTTCGTTTCGCTTATTTGTATGCATTTTAAGAATACAATTTCTATATAATTTCGAGCTTAGCCTTTTCTTTCTTGTTTGTTTGTGTGTGTGTTGTGTATGATGCTTGGACAAGGCCAAATTAAATGTATGTTAACATATATATGTATATATAATTGTAAATTAAGCCTACTTAAAATTTGGTTTTACGCTAATTTACACAAAAAATACACAACTAAATAATTAGAACTATGCTTAGAAAAAAATTTAAATTAGCAATAAGCTTAACATTAAAGTGATGCTTATGATGATGTAATTATGTATATGCATGTGTATATTGTGTGTATTGGTTGACGGGTTTTTGTACAATGCGTTTTAAATAAATTATTTTTGACGGATCTTTTCAGTACCTGTGTGACAGAGAGTTTTACATTTGTAAACTGCACTAACAACATCGATAAGGCAAGTTTAATAGGCGGCAATTGTTTCTACTCGTAAATCAAGTGACGGTTGTTGCTTCAAGTGCTGAGTACTTACACATTATCACTATCATTCATTAATTATTAAGCTTAAATTTTGGTTTCTTTTAAAGTCTAAGTAAAAGGCACTGATTCGATTCGATTCCATATTTAATTGTAAGCTGTCTTGACTTGTGTCTTGCCTGTCTATCAGAGAGGGAGAAGGGGGATTAAGTGCGAGGTGCAACGAGTTCACATTGCAGCATAAAACAACAACAGCAACAACAATGATTACAACAACCGTCAACTCTCAATGTTGCGTGTTTTCAATTGTATTTTTTTTGTGTGTGTATGTGTGCAATGAAATATACAAAATAATAATACATTATGTAATTACTAAAAATGTAATTGAAATACGTGTGTAATGCAATTTTTTCATAGTTTTTGTTTTTATATATAAATTGTAATAGTTTCGTTTGCTACATTTAATTTACATACATTTATTTGCTAATACATAAAAATGTGCATTTGTGTGTTTGGGTGTGTGAGTTTCATATTATTTTTTTTTTGCTAATTTTATGTGCATATTGTTATTTGTTATTACTATTATTATTGAAAGCTGCCTCGTTTACGATTTTCCATTATTATAAACATTTAGTTGTTGTTCTTCTTCTTGGTTTTCGCTTACTTTTAACTATGAGTATGAGATGAGTTTTGAAAGCAGATTTTGCAATGAGTTTGTTTTCTTTATATAATGAATTGTTTGCATTAGTGTGTGTGTGTGTGTGCGTGTGTGTATGTATGTAAGTTTGTGTGTATAAATGTGCATGGATTTGGTTCAATAATTTAATATAATTTAAATATGTTGTATTATGTTTTAGTTTGAGTTGGTTTTCACTTATGGTTTACTAAATAAAGCATTTAATTTAACATAAACTTGCATAGCTATACTTTATAATTGATCGATATTTAATAGTTATAGCATGTAAGTGTGTATGGTATATAGTGTAGTACAGTATGGTATATAGTATAGGTAAGTATTTATGATGCCTATTGGTCTATATTATAATAGCAAAGCAGTTACAAATAATAGTCGCAATTTAGTTTATACATACATGATCAAGACAAAGGATCACCTACATTATATAAATATATATGTAGCATAGCTTATAGCAAGAATCATAATACCTTAGCTAGAGCTTGTTTTTGATACATAATCATTATCATAAATCATTGTGTATCGCTCTCAGACACAGCAAAAAAAATATTATAATAGTAATATTAAACAATTTCGACACAAGGAGAAAAAAACTCAATAGAAAACTAAAAAAACAAAAACGGGAATAGTTTTTTTTACGATTGATTTGTAACACAAAAAAAACGTCGAAGAAACTAATCGATGCAATGTATGTATAAATCATAATGGGGGATACAGTATATGTTTGTATATAATATATAACATGTATGCATAATATATATCTAAATATATATATAGAGTGTGATTTATGGTATATATAATAATTATCATTATAACATAAACGTGGCGTCGCATTTCGTGTTTAAGAAAGTGCTCTAAAATTGCTACGCTTTTACATTTATTTTAGCGTTACATTTTGCATTTACTTTATTATCAAGTAGTATATAATTTAGTGCAGAGTTCGCTTGGCTAACAATTAACGCATGTCTCCAGACTCTTTATTTCTTTGTCGATGTTGTTGTTTTTGCTATTGTTGTGGCGTCTTCAGCAGTAGAATATCTTTCTTGCGGGTTCGACTTCCATTTGCATTGAGACGCTGATAGAAATAATTGCGTCCAATTTTTCGTTGCAACTTGTAGAATTTGCCAGCTAGGAACTTTGTTATGCTCTGAACATAATCATGCACATCCTCGTGATCCTCCAGCAAATGTATCGAGATGATGTCGATTTTGATCTTGTCAAAGGGCAGCGTCTGCAAGATCTGAAAGGTGAAAAAAACAATGGAATTAAGTAAAATTGTTTAAGGAGATAAATCAATTAAAATACCCTTGCAGAGAATATTCATTACAAATTTATTTTTTATGTGAGTTAATAAATTAATGTTCACAACTCTGCAAGTGTATCAAATCTTTGACATGCCAAAGATACCCTGTTTATCTCTGTGGTTTTTACTTACCTCCAGCTCATGCCCCTGCACGCCCAGACTAAGCAAATCGTATTCGGTGCGCTCACATGCCAGCATGATTGTGTAGAGCGGAAAGCATTTGATACGCGAATTAAACCACGATGTCTCCTCGTCGTGCAAACTATTAATGCGCACATCCTCGTTGTGTATGGTAATCTGTAATATTTAAGTATATTAATTATTAAGAACTTTTTTTGTATTTTTACAAATGCTTAGAAAAATATTCTATGGCTCTTAATTGAATTAAAAACCAATTTACCAAATCTCTGGCAAACTTACCTCTTTGGGATAGGGATTGGGCGAAACACAGGCATGCACCACCTGCATGCGTTGCCGTTGTGCATTTTGCTTGCGCAACGTAAAATACCAACGTGGCTCTGGCTCCACAAGGATGCCCATCCAATTGAGCTGCTCGCTCAGCCAGGGCGCCGTTATCAGATGCGCCAATGGACCGCTCAGCGATTGGATGACCGCACCATTCAGTTTGCCACCCACCAAATCGGATACATAATGTGCCAACTGATCAGCGACACTGTTGCCAATGCCATTGACATGACTATGAGAGTTGCTGGCGATGCTGCTGCTGTTGCCCGTGCCGGCGGTTGCAACAGCTGCCGAGGCTGAGGTCACTTTGCCAGAACTGGAGATGGTGGCGCTTTTGGCCATATACATGGGATACCTGTGCATATGGATCTGGCGCAGGAATTCAATAAGTGTGGGATCGTCTTGTGGCACGCTGTTCAATTCGTAGTCGCGCGACATATTTAATCGAAATTGCTGATGTCGGATTTCTGCAGAGAGAAGCAATAGAAAATAAGAAAAGAAAGAGGAAAATTATTAGTTAGTATTAGTATTCATATTGTTGATGTTATTGTTATTGTTGTTGTAGCTCGACTGGGTAATTAGATTTAATTAAAACTTGTTGCACCACTGGACGCTGACCAGCCACACTTGCCTCGCCTGGAATTGTGGCGTGTGGTGCATCCACTTCGATACGCTCCGTTGGCATTTGAAGCGCATTGACCAGATTTGCATTGGCAAATTGAGTACGCCAAGTGGAGCTTAAGGAACGAATTGGCAATGGAACTCATACAACTCACACACACACAAACGCTCCGCTCCTTCACAGATAACATTCAGGCAACAATGTAATAATGCGTCTTCGTAATTGATGTTCATATTTGCATTAATTATTGTTTATTTAAAATAAACCAGTTTCATTCTCAACTTGTTTTCTTATATGCTATTGCATACATCATAATAAACAGTGTGACCGTTCTCTTAACAGTTTACAAATTCAATGTAATTGATATTTAATAATTTGCCATCACTTCAAGAGTTTCTAATAAATTATATTCAGCTTATTATTAATTAATAAAGATGATAATAATAGAAAATTAACAATTTCCATTCAAATAAATTTGCGCAAAAAATTTCTCGTAAATTTTTATAAATTTCACTATTGCAAAAAAAGATTTCATAAATTTCATCCAAACTCTTTAGCTAATATGCCCTGACAAATTGACATTAATTTCGCGCGAAAGTGATAAGTGTGAGGTTTCAAATCGAAGGTTAAATACCATTTCAAGAAAAATTGACAGCGACCTCAACTGACTTCAGTGAGCCTTGAAACTATGCCAGCAGTCGTTGGAACCAAACCGGCCGGTAGGTAGGCCCATAAAATATAATGAGCGCACGGCCTTTGATATTTAGTTCATATGCCTCATTTACTTTCCTCTAGTTGGCCCCACAACACAAATACAACACTTATGTACATGCTCTCATATACATATATAATAATATATATATATATGTATGAGATTTATAACGATTTGTTGTAGTAACCTTTAAGTGCCTTCATGTAACATTTATTTGCTTTTCACACTTTCCTTGCGCCAATTTCAACTTTTTGTTTCTTTTTACCTGTGCTCACAACGAGAGACAAAGAGAGAGAGAGAGAGAGAGAGAGAGAGAGAGAGAGAGAGGAGAGAGAGAGAGACAGAGAGACGACAAAATAGGCTCGTAAAGGCCAAAAGAAATTAAAATATATAAAATGTACTCGTAATTGTGGCAAGTGCTTGCAAAAAGATTAAGGGGTTAGAGAGCGCTAAAGAGGCGTGTCCAAATGCATGTCTAATGGCCGAATCGTGTCTGTTTCGTATCAAATGGAGATACAGAGCAAAATTAACATAATTTAAAAGTTTAAGCCTTATCTTGGGGCATATTTAAACTGGCATTAAATAATTATTTAATTAATAATTATATGTTATAGAAAATTCAAAATCAGATCGATTTGGAATAAAAAACAACAGTTTTAGAAACACACAATAAAGTTTTTAGTAGAAACAAAATGAAATGAAACAGTCTCTTAAATGATTATCAATCGAATTTCTACATTTATTTATTTATCAGTAGCGCACTTGTTGTCTGTTCCACTGCATTCAGTCAGCACACTCATTTTTTGAGTTTAAGTCTAAGATCGACCCACTTAGATAAGGCTCGAATTGATTGAGTTTGCTTTGGCGCGTTTAGGCCAATAAATCAGCTCAGTGCGCGTTATATATTAACTGTTGGCACATGGCCCAAGACAGGCAGTAACAATTTAGTAAACTAAATTATATTGTCGGTTATCACACACAGAAAAATAGCATTGTAAGGAACCATTTTGAATATAGTTAAACAAGCAATTACACAACTTTAGCATGAATCAGGAGTTGTAGAAATCAATAATAAAAGTGGCAATAGAAATGAAATATGCCTGTACAATAAAAGCAAACTGACGCAACTGCACAAGGGTTGGAGGTAGGGTCAGGGGTCAGAGAGGGGCACACGCAATCCAGGCCATATTACCCAACAAGGGTAACATTGCCTCAATATGCAAAAGGCAAACAAGAGAAGAATAAAAGTTTTTCATATTTTTTTTTTTTTTGTTAGTTTTCTGTTTATATGCCAACAATTTTTGTGTGCTTGACTATTCTTTATAAAAGAAATTTAAGCGCTTTTATAATTGAAAATGCATAAAAGTTGTTGTCGCTTTTGTTGAATTATTGAATAGGGCGTGGTTGCAACAGGGCAACTTTGACAGACTACCCCTGACAAGCGTCTACCCCGAACAGAGCTAACTGTGCCTGCCGCCTGAGGGGGACATCAGTCTCAGGTCTCAAGTCACCGGTCTCTCTCAAGTCTTTAAGTTTGCCGCCGCTTAACCGCAATTAAACGTTCCTCGAAATTATTTTTTCGGGCTTTGCCCCGTCAATTTGTCTTGCCACCCTGATGACCGTTGAATGAATGTTGAATGTTGTACGTTGTACGTTGCACACACTCAAAAGATCGACCCCTTGTGCAAATTAGAAATGTCAGCTTTTTGATGCCGAAATTACTGAGCCTCGAGGCCAGATTCCATTTCTCATCTTCCTCTTTTTTTCTCACTTTATTTAATTTCTTTTAATGCTGATTTACATATGCTCACATTTAACGGTTCTTGAGACGCATCTGTCTGTGTTTCATTCCATTTTGTTCCTACCATATTTCTGCTGGTAGACAAATCTATAAACCATTCATTTAGGCTCTAATCGCCGTCCGTTTGTAATGCGATCTGTTAGCCCTAATAATAAACTCAACTGTCTGCGGTATCAGATTTCTACAAATAATAGTGGGCATAAATTTTCTCTTTTCCTCTCCCCCTCCCACATTCTCTTTCCCTCTCTCTCTCTCTTCTCTGTCTCATAAACTTGGCGCACTTTCCTTTCAAATTACGGCCAACAGCGTTAATTAGTCCAAGTTTTCACTTGAGCATTTCGTTTCATTGCCGTCGCGTTACGTTTTCATTCGTTTGGGGGTCCAAATTACTAAATTGTCGCCGTTTCGCCCAAAACTGTTGTTGCCATTTTTTTTACGGTCCCAGCGAGCAACTGTTTCATATATACATTATAATAAACTTTATGGTCATTTTGTGAACGAAAAGTTTATTTCAGTTTTATTTTTTTTGTTCGAAATTACCATGAAGCAGGGCGAGAAATAGACAATGTTCATTATGGTGGGGAACCCAATTCGCATTGCCTTAAATGATAGACAATAGGAAGAGACTTCTAAATACAGCACCATGTAACTAAAAATGGAGCATTTAAGTTTATATCAAACCAAACAATTTGAACAAAAAGCAGCTGAAGTAATTAAATTTTTATGTTTTATTTCCTTTTATAACTAACCTTAAAATTAAATTATTCATTAATGTTGAACATCGAGAGAATAAACAGAATGCCATATTATAATGCTAATCACTCTCTTGATCATTTTTCGATATTTTCATATTAGAAATCAACTAGTAATGCATTTTTTTCAAGGTTTCCATTTCAGTCTGTACCTAAGCTGAAAATCAATTTGGCATTTATCTAAAAATTCATATTGTAAGTTATTAATCTGAAAGGCACATACAAAATCATGATTTAAAAAACATTAATGATTTTCTTTGTAATTAAAGATATTTTAAGATAATATGACATCAAAGTGAAAACTTATGTTAAACATCATATATTCATCATTCATATATATATATATATTTTATTATTTTATTATATTACGATTCAACCCGAAATACCAACAGATTTTCAGACAACCATCTGCGTGACTTGAAAGACTTGCCACAATTGAATGAGCGTCGGGAACTCACACGTTGAAGATGCCAAGAAATTGCGCAATTCACTCAAGTGAAACCATTAAAAGAGGGTTGCAAAAACCTGATACCAATATGCGGGTGTCTTTGAGCCACGTTCCAAATGAGGTAGAATCGCCACTGAATGGCGCATGCTGTGATAATGCTCTTTGAGCTTTGCTTTTCAAATTGAGCACTCGCTGCGCTTTCTTTTTAACCACGTGGCGAAAGGGGGTTGAAGGGGCAAGGGTCTCTGATCTCTGATAGTGCAACAGCGGGGGTGGCAACACACCACAACTACAACTACAACAATACAAAGGCAAACACATATATTCATACATGAAATTATGAATCACAGGGCGGTTGAGTGACATCCGGTAGGCAGTGCAGGGGAACCGGGAGAGGGAAAAGGAGGTCGGACTTGAGTTATAGTAATATCCATAGTAAAGACTGCTTAGAAACAGACGACACAACGGGGGCGGGAATTGTCTGGCAATGGAACAGGGTAAATGAAAATGTCGTGCTGCTTAACGGGAATTAAGTCATTAGTGTGCGCGTACGTGTGTGTATGTGTGCGTGTGTGTGTATGTATGTCTGTTGTAAATTTCAATTAATGTTGCAATTTGCAAACTGTCACCCGTCGTCAGGCGTTTGTCGTCTGTCAGCGAGTGTGGCGCAATCACCACAAGTGTGAAGATAATGCCTGCTTAACATGATTAATTCAATGATTGTCATACTATCCACCCTATCCCACCACTCATCCCTCTACCACAACCTCGCCCTTATCGCACTTGCACTTGCCATGGCCCCCAAAAAAAAAAAAAAAACAGGCATGCCAACATGTTTACCTCTAAAAGCGGCGCAAATTGTGGCAATGCTTCAAGATTTGGGCTAATGCGATTTATGCGCTTGTTGTTGCTATTCTTGCTGTTGTAGTTGTTGTTCTTCTTGTTATTTTTGTCGCAGTTAGCAGGTGGGGCTAATGACATTTGCCAGACGCTTGCAACGAGAATCGTGCAGATGCGCCACGCGATGTCAACAATGTGAAAAGCGGCAACAACGACGGCGCCTCAAAATCAAAACACAAAAAAAAATCGAGTAAAAATAGAAAGAAAGCATAAATGGGGCGTATTTGGCTTTTGAGACGTGTCAGCAGCAGTCAAAGATCAGCCAGACTGTCTATATGGCCAATTGGCTATAGCAATGTTTGTCTTTTATGGCTAAAAGTAAGAAAAGCAAAAAGTGCAATGGGTTGTGCTCATGTAACTCCATTTTTTTCAGGTTATCAAGAAGGAGGAATTGTAATATTATCGATTCATAGTGGAAAACAAAGCGTGATATGACACACTTTGTAAGTCATACACTTGTTATTACCGCTTGGTAATCTAAGTTAACAGTTGCATTTGCAGTTCTACTGAAATCGATGACTGAATACCACATTTTCATTGTGCAATTCTCTTACACAGTATTGAGATAAGCATTGGCATATCTTTAGATAATGAACAACTGATAAGATTTGACGATAACCCAGATACACTTTCTGAAATGCAACTGCGCTTTCATTTACTTTCATTGATCGGCACCGACACTTGAAGATACCATTATCATTATGAAGAACTCTCATCATGATCATGATCAAGTAGCATTCAAAGCTGAAACGTGACATTTACAACGAGCACGGGGATTGTTGTGTTTACTCATAAAAAAGAGGCCGAGGGCGCGACATGAATTGTTGTAACTGCAGCAGCAGCAGCAACAATAATAATAAGAACAACAACAACGAAGAAAAGCAAGAGAAAAGAAGAAGAGCGTAGGCAAGCATAAAATAGTTTGGAATTTCATTCTGTAAAGTCATGACCACAGTTGAGGTTCATGTTGAGATGTTTGGGAAATTAAGTAGAAGACTACTTAAGACTAAGACCTTTGAAGCCGCCACAAGAATTTGTCACTTTAATAAGCGCATTTTCGGGTTTATCATTTATTTCCTTATGAATGATTTGGTAGAAAATGCAGTTTTCCACTCGCATCAACCTTTATGCCACACGGCAAAGAACGTGTTTAATTTATGTGTGTCTCCCAGAACCTCGAGATGCTTAAAGCGGCTTTTGTTGGCCAGGCTAATTTATGCACTGCATTCCCATTTGTATTATTATGGTTTATGAATCCGTATGCTCGTATAAACCTAATAGAGTCATTCAATGTGCCATAAAACCAGAGAATGGACAACGACAGCAGCCAAAGCTGTTAAGCTGCCAAGTTGTCAAGCCAAGTGGCAACTGCCACGCCCTTATTTTGCCGTAAGCCAAGCCCTGTCTAGTCGACGTGGCGGCAATCGGAAAAAGCACCAGGAGCACAGCAGGAAAGTGGGTGGCAATCAGCTGACTCCATTGAGAAATTGACTGGCAAACTGACGTTCTGACTGACTGCAATTTGGCACTGACTTTATGGACTTTTAATTCGTTGCACAATTTGCATATACTTAATTCTTAAAGACAAAGGCTCTGCGGAAGGAATCGATCGACGTAAAGGAAGCCTCAGAAAAAATTATATATATGTATATGTACCATATATAAAAATCAACAAAGCGACAATCGAAAATTGCCTGTACTTGAGCGGAATTTAAAATGCACTTATTTTCCTTAAAGGCACACTGGTGACAGCTCGTCGAAAATTAAAATACAACTTTAATAATTTACTAGTAAATAATTTATATAATTGAATAATTGTCTACACCGAAACTACTTAAATTTTCATACATTTTAATCTCTTCGTCCAATTTTAATTTGTCTAATCAAATAATTCTTAATTTCACAACTATTTAACTGACTTTGAGTCACTGTGCAAATAAGTTGAGGCTGCTTTACAGCTGCACACATACAATGAATTGCCATTGATTTTTGGGTCTCATTCAAGTACAATGAATTTTTATTTCTTATTTTTTTACCACTTCGTAGTGCGCCCTTAGTCACATTCGGGAAGGATGAGTCAGTTTGACGTTGGCGATCCATCACGGAACCACTTGGCAACGGATGGAATGAGAGAAGAGCCTCTCATCGTATGCAAAACAATTTTGCTTGCACTCCGCTTTCATTGAGAAAACGGCACAAATTAAGCAAATTTATTTTGCCTGGTACTAAATAGAGACAAAACACAGACGAGACAATTTTAGAGGCGAAATTTATCCACGGCAACAACGCGCAATAACAAAATATTTTAGCGAATTAAAAGAAAATTGCCTCATCCGACAGACGACGAGGCTGTCTGGATATAATTTGGATAGATGACATAGTCGTAGTTTACAAAACGAATCAACTAGCGATGAGTCACATTTGTAAATCTAACGAGGCTCTTAAGTGTTTACTAAGCAACTAACTAGCTAAATCACTGACTAGTTCGTTTAGTGGGTGGTACAATTAAGGCAAGGTTTTCTTTTAATTAAGGCAAATAAAGCTGCATTTCCTATTTACAAGATGATTACTAGTTTATATAAATTTTAAACTGAACATTCGTTGTAATTCTAGAAAATATTAGTCAATAAGAATCTATAGACGAACTTTTAGATGCCGGTTCTTTATATTATAAATCCTGAGATTCGCGTGTTATTCAATTTATAATATCAGATAAATTCTGTTAAAGGTATTCGTATCTACGTCATTTAAGTGATCGTGTTCCCCTTATTTTCTCAGATTAATTCAAATAAAGGTATTCGTATCTACGTCATTTAAGTGATCGTGTTCCCTTATTTTATTGAAGCTTTTTAGCATATATTAAAGATATATTTTCTTTGGAAAGCTTTCACTTCTATAATTTTTGTCGTTAATAAGACGCTATTCAATGAGTGTAGCTGGATCAAATTTAAATTACCAAATTATATTGATAAAATTGTTTTGCGAAGAGATTAGCTCTTATTGTATTTAATTTTAGAATAACCTCTGACATTAAATTGCTTAAACCTGATATTAATGTTTTTTCTTGTCTATCTTGATTTGCTTTGTTAAAAAATGATCTCAGGAATTATCTATTTATAAGAAGCCAATAAACAGAAGTTTTTATGACTTATTTAATTGAACTTTTTTTTGCTAATAACAAATGTTAATTGCTGATAAGCTCTAACAACTTTGGCAGCTGTTTGTGCATTTCATTAACTCGACTAAGCCATTGAAAGTTCTGTTTGCATACTCTATAAATATATTTTTTGAATTTTCTTTAAAAGCCCTATTGACGACTGTCTTCAAGCCATTCATCAAATGGCAAATTAGAAATTCTTTTGGCGTTGCAGCGGTGGCCTTTGTAGGAGGCACGTGTCGCCAACAACAACGACAACGACAACAACAATGACGATGACAGCAGCTGCAGCTCGGCTGTTGCCAAGTGAGACGTCATCGACAACAACGTTGTTAGCCGGCACGTTGTTGTTGTTGTTGTTGACAGGAAGCGCCACTGCGCCAAAGCCAAAAAAGAAATTAAAGGAAAATAAATAAGAGAAGAGGAAAAAAACGAGGCAAGATCTATGACAAAAAGATGCGCTAACAAGAAAATTAAGAAGGACTTCGGGATAGTTAGAAGAACGCGTAAACTAATCTCAAAAGTGTGCCCCAGGAAAGGACAACAGGACAACACCAGGTAAAGGCAAACACAGCCTACATCCGGTGAAAAAAAGAAAGAAATTTAAATGAAGAAACAAGACCAACAAAATAAAAAAAAAGACGAGACATATGCCAAAGATATCAAATTTATATAAAAAATATATATAAATGCTTAGTGAGAGAGAGAGAGGGAAAGAGAGAGAGAGAGAGAAAGAGTGTATATCTCAC
The DNA here is from genome assembly GCA_035045575.1 of Drosophila falleni. Taxonomy (NCBI): domain Eukaryota; kingdom Metazoa; phylum Arthropoda; class Insecta; order Diptera; family Drosophilidae; genus Drosophila; species Drosophila falleni. The sequence continues at coordinate 1,756,615 of JAWNOV010000169.1, read as the reverse complement.
CTGTCGTGTCCATGTAAACAATTAATGTGGCAAAGACGAACGCAAACGAGAGTAGGCACAATATACCCGGCAATAGTTGGCGATACGGCGATGGGCTAAAACGCGGATCAAGTTTCTTGCTCTTGCAGGCCGCTGCTGATGAGGAGGAGGTGGCGCCACAGCCCGCTGTTGCAGCACCATGATGATGATGGTAATGGTGATGATGATGATGCTGTTGCTGTTGCTTCAGATGATGCTGATGTTTCTGATGTGGCTGGTGATGTGTTGCTGTTGTTACTGCTGCTGCTGCTGCTGCCGCTGACTGCTTGTGGCAACAATGCTGATGGCTGTGCTGCGGTTGCAGTTGCAGCTGCAACGGCGCCTGTCGCGTGGGCGTCGATAACGGCGATGAGACGGTGCTGGTCGATGGTGAGCTAATCACACTGCTCAAATCACTCATCGAACCTGTTAATGTTGCTGCCGTTGCCGTTGCTGATGTTGCTGCTGCTGCTGTTGTGCCTGTTGCAACTGCAACTGAGCCTCCGCCTCGGTCCAGCTGCTGATGTGGCATTTGGCGACGCTTGTGACGCAACTGCACATGATCTGTCTCATCGTAGCCGGTGTCTTTGGTTTGTTGTTGTTGTTGTTGCTGTTGCTGTCTCACAATTTGCTGGCCAAAATTGACATCGTCTACATCCTCGCACTCGATGTCATCATCATCATCCACGGCTGCCCAATTTGTCCGCACTGGTTGCGTTTTCCGTGTGCTCAACTCGCCACATGCCCCCGCTTCCGCTCCCGCTCCCATTCCTAATCCCGCATCCATTCCCGTTCCCAATGCTGCTTCTAATGCCGTTGTGCTTGGGCTTGTTGCTGCGGCAGCTGTTGCTGTTTCTCTTTTTGCAGTTGCTGGTGCTGCTGCTGTTGCTGTTGATGCTGCATGCCCCGCACAGCTCCTGCTTAGTGTGTACTTTTTGGGCGTGGCCTTCCGCCTGCTGCTGCTGTTACTGTTGTTGTTGTTGTGGTTTTTGCTATTGTTGGAGCTGCTCGGCGCTGCCAGCTGCTCAGCGGCCAGCGCTGGATGCGCCGAATACACTTGTTGTGACATGGTTGCTATCCAATGTTCCTCTAACAACTAACAACACGGTGAGAGTGAACTCCTTTCCCTCCTTGATGCAGTTGCTCCTCCTGTGGCTGCTGCTGCTCCTGCTGCTAATGCCGCGTCTTCTGCATCCTGGCAATCACAACTGCAAGAAAAGAGACCGAAAAATCAAATTAGTTTTACGTGCGTATACATATGGCATTTGAAATGCCTTAAATTCGACTAAAAAGTACCCTGTAATCGTAATCGTTGGCTTGTACTTATATTTTTTAAATTTTAAATGCCCAAAAATAGTTCAATTAATCAGATTATTATAATTATAATTAATTTAATTTAATTAATTCAAATAATTCACTTTTTTATTTTTTTATCAAAATAAAAATTATATAAATTTTGGCTTATTAATGCATGTCTTTTTAAGAGAAACCGAAATAAATACATTTATTTTCTTCAAAAATATATAGTTTAGAGATAATATATTTTATAACCTTTTCATTATCATTATATTATATTTATACTACCCTACTTTACCTTAAAAATGCAGGGCATAAAAACTAATTTCGTAAAGTGCATTGAACTGAAGCCAAAAGTGAGCTCTGAGATCTTTGAGCCTGACAGTCAGCTCAGCATCCTTCGTGATCACTACAAAGCATGTGTGTGTCTGTGAGTGTGTATGAGTGTATGTGTGAGTGTGTATGAGTTTGTGTGAGTGTATGTGTGTCTTGGGTCTTTGGTAATCTTTTGTTTGCTGTCTGGCTGTCTGAACTCATTTGCTGTTTTATGAATAGGCAAAAATACATTCCAAAAACGAGAAACGTCAGAGGAAAAAAATTAAGAAACCCAGCAGCAAAAGAATAAGAGAAAACTCAAAAAAAAAATCAACAAGAGCCCAAGAGCAAAAGTCGCCGGCCATGGCTCAAAAGAAATTGAATACAAACTGCACCACCTGTCAAAAATCGAGCGACTGCCGCCAGACGGTGGAAGGAACAGCAGCTCGAGACTTAAAGTAGTGAAGCACTATAGAGAGCAAGAGAGATAGAGAAAGAGAGAGAGAGAGAGAGTGAGGAGACGAGAGAGGCAGCAAGAGCGGGGAAGAATAAGAACTGAGACGAAGCGAGGCGATTGCTAAAGAATTTCAACAACAACGCGCGGTATTTTGTGAACCAAATTAAAAAAGACACAGAGCCAGGCCAGAGAGAGGGATGGAGAGATGGAGGAAGACAGACGGAGAGTAAGACAGAGAGGGGAGAAGAGAGACAGTGACTGAAGCAGAGGCATTGCAGCGAGGCATGAGAATTATAAATGGAAAACATTGACGCGCACAAGGGGGCAACTTGGACTGAGGGGGCAGTCGAGGAGTTGTTGGAGGAGGCTAAAGTTGTTGGAGGAGAAGGAGAAGCAGGAGGAGGCAGTCACTAAAGTGCTGCCAGTTGTTGTTACTCGCTACTCGTACTCGCACTCCGTACTCAGAGTACTCGATACTCGGTACTTGCTGCGCCTGCGCAACAGACAACAAAACACACACACACACACACACACTCCAAGTGTGTGCGAGCGAGACACGAGACGCTTGCTGAAAACGAGAAGACGAATCGAGTTCATCAACTGGCAGCAGATGTTTTTCCAATGTTTGGGCGGCTGTTGCTGCTGCTGTTGCTGCCTGATCGCGTTTTTTCTTCTTCTACTTCATTTTTTTCATATTCAGCTCTCTGTTGTTCTGCTGTTATTCATTGTTGTAGTTTGTTGTTGTTGTCTGCTTCTCTTTTTTTTTTTTTTGCTTTATGAACCATAACGTCTTCTGCTCTTGGCTCCTTTGGAGGGTCTTGCTAAGGGCAAGGCTGACCGTCGTCATCGTTTTCAGCCCGCAAGCCATTTGAGCATTCATTTGACCATTACGCGTGTGCTGGACTTTTGGTCAAGAGTTCCCAGTTCCCTGATCTCCACTCAATACCCAAAGGCAGCCTTAAAGCGTATCCATGTTTTATAAATGTTTTGATTTGCTCGCTTGGAATTTATTGAAACATATTCACAAAACCCCTTGCAGACCTGTGATTAAATGCAATGTTGCGACTGTTGCAGCAGCTTTTAATGATACTCTTCTCCTTCTCCCCTCTCTCTCTTTGCTCTTTGAAACGATATGGTTCTCGGAATGCGCTAACTCTGAATGAATGCAATATATTTAGTCAGACCAGCATACCATCTTATAAGAAACTCATGCAAGTTGTTTTTCAAGTCTCTCTCGTTCTTTTTTCTTTCTCTTTCCCTATCACTCTATCTCTCTCTGTCTTATTTAAGGTAATCAGAGCCGTCTCTTACTCATCAATAAAGTTCGATATATGCGTCTGTTATTAAGCCATTAAAATTGCATGTGCAGTAATTGTTTCAGATTGGATAAATCTCCTTGGAAATCTTGTGAAATCTACTAGTAGAATCTACAGGAAATTATTTTAATTAAAATGCTAAATAATGATTAAAATGACATTCCGATTAAAAATCGGTTCAGTTTTGATCAAGTTATGACAGCTTGAAGTTGGTCAGACTTCGGAGCTATCCACTTTCCAAGTCAAAATTTTTATCCAATTTTACAAAAAAAAAATTAAAACGATCAGAATCAAGTTTAAAGTGTTGTTTTATACTAATTATGACATAAGGACAGTTTCGGTACTAAAACTGAAACGGATAGTTTCGGTTAACGGTTCCGGTGTTATTTCCTGATTTAAATTAATTACTTATTATATTAATAAGTTAATATTATTTATAAGCTTGTAGCGATCATAAGACTACACTTTCCCTTTTTAAAAATTCAAATACCTAATGGATAAATTACCAACAACTCCCAAAATAAAAACAAAGCAATTGTTTACATTATTTTTTTGTTTTCTTTTTTTTTTTTTTTGGTGCAATTATTGGGAATTGTCTGATGAAAATGCATTAATTGTGTGGCGCAAGTTACATTTACACGTTATTAAATTTTTGATTTCTTTATACGTTTTTGAATGAGGAAAAAAACGATTTAATGGGCTTTTAATTTAGTAATTAGTTTGTTTGCATTTAGTTTTTTTTTAGGAGAGATCACAGACAATAAAATCCATGTTGAAGTTGAAGAAAAAAGTATCTGTGTATCTCATGGATACCACATAGAAGTTACAACAAAAGAGCGGCACAAAATACGGCGTGTGATTTACGGTCATGTCGCACAGCGCATAAAATCGATCGATTAAAACTCAAGAGATTCTTGCCATATGTATTGTGTGTGTGTGTTTGTTTGTTGGTTCGAGTGTGATGTCTTGTGTTTTTGTATCTGTGGCGTCGCTTTCATTGAAGTTTATTTTTTATTCTCCTTTTTTCTGCTTTTATTGTCTGCTGAATGTCTGGTGAAAATTGTGAGACATGCGAAAGAGATTTTGCGACAACGGCGCCACCTCAAAAAGAGCAATAAGATGATGATTTATATAGGCAATTATAAGTAATAAACAACAGCTAAGGATGTGACCACAAAACAGGCATAGAATATGGATATTCAATGTTATGGAAAATATATATGAGAGTTAAGAAACCATTTAAATTTTTTTAATCCAAAAAAATTTAATTCATTATAAAATAAATAAATAAATATTGCTTAAGAATATCTTAAGATTCTTATATTTAAACAGATTCAGATTATAGAACTAATTGAACAGAAAGGGTATGTCCACAAAAAAAATAATATAACTTATGGAAATTATACAATACAACTTAGAAAATTTCTGTGTTTGAAGATCCATTGATTGTTTTGTCATCTCTATAGTAGAAGCGATATAGTGCGACATATTTTGCGCCCTGGCTTCTAAGAATTCGCTAGCCAAGCAAGCAAATAGTTAACAGGGTGGCAGGTTGGCATGCAGGGGGAGAAAAGCGGAGAAAAAAAGGGAGTAAGGAATCAAGCAGGGAGAGCGACCAACATGTTGTCGAGTTGTGGATAGAACTGGCCAACATACCACGACAATGTTTTGCGGTTAATGATCGTGCGACGACCAACGTTTCAAATGTAACAAAAAAAAGAGCAAAAACCACAGGAGAGGAAGGGGGAGGAAGAGATTGTGAGTGAGACAGGTAGAGAAGTTAGAGGAACGGCACAAGACATTTTGATAAACATTTACAAACGCACTGAAGCAGAAAGCAGAAACTTCATAGCCACATCCAAAACAACAACGACACGAGGTAACCGCCAAGTCCAAGAAAAACAAGAACAGCAACAACAACAACAACCACAACGAAAAAGACGATGACAGGCAGCCCAGTAAGAAAAGAGCAGAAGAAGAAAAAAAGTCTGGTAGTAGAATATGCTACGCTTTTAACCATATGGTTTATTTAAACAACAACAACAACAGCAACAGCTCGACACACAGTGGTAACAACAAAGTGGCAGACAATAAAAATGCAATTCTGAAAAACCTACAACCAACGTCAACAACAACCACAACAACAGCAACAACAAGAGCAACAACTGTGCAACAACTATCGGGTATGAAACGTTGCTTGGAATTTTGCTGCTACGTTTTCTTCACTTGCTTGTAAAACGGAGGCCCCCATTGGATGATGTTGTATGTTGATTATTGTAGCATGGTCTAAGTTGTCAAATGCGAGGGCTGTTTGTATTGTAAATGTATAAAACAATTGAAAAACAGATATACACAGAGTTGTCATCAAATCACCAAGTTTTTGTTCTAAGTCTTAAATAAATCTTAAAGACTTCTTTTCGCAAGGAAGCCTACTAGAAATTATGGTGATCTTAAAAGATCTTTATGAATATGAAAAGCAAGATCTTTTAAGCAAATATCGTACATCAGGAAGCCTTATGAAGCTGAACTTTTAGAGATTCAAGAAATAAACATTAAAACGTTTTTTAGTTAGATCTTAGTTTGAAATCTACCTTGATTCTTATTCAAAAATTAAGTATTCAAATGCTTCATAGGCTTTTCATCGTTAAAATTGTCCATAGCTTAATTCCATATCTTAATATGGGATAAATAGCATGATATATCAATGGACGTTTTCTATCCCGACAATTTATTGAACTCACCACGCTGCTGACCATGCACTACTAAAAAGCTGTTGAAATTTACCGATTGTGGCAATTATTTAGTAGACACATTTGTACTCGTACTTGACCCTCAGCAACGTTTTCCCCTACGAAACCCAACGACCCAAACGAATGTGCTAATGAAAAAATTGCACCCGACGGTAAGTTAAGAAGGCATTTCGGAAATTTATTGGTAAAGAAAAAAAAATAAACGAATAAAGAATAAAATAAGACCAAAAAAAACTAAGTACAAGTGAAATGTGTAGCATATGCTGTCTGCAGTTGCAACAGGGCAAAGAGCCACAGGGAAACAGGGGAATAGGAATACTGGTAGGTACCTCACCTCTGTGTGGTCGTTAAAAAGGTGACTACAACAACAGCAGCAGCAGTGTTGTTGTCGTCGTCGTCATCTTCTTCTTTTAGCTTATCTGCCTTGTTTATCAGAGCGTCGTCGCTTCGTTTAATTGTTTGTGCTGTAGGCGACGCCTCGCTTTTGTAGGAGTTGCAACACAAGAGTGCAACACACCAACAGAAGAAGAAGAAGACGAAACAAAACACAGTTATTTTAGTAAAATTAGCACGAGTAACTGGCGAGTTGCCAGAATTGCCACCATGACAGAATCTAGGGTAACCCCCCTTCACATTCACATTCACTTGAAACTCGGCAAATTGCAAATGTGTCTACGGCTGCGCTGCTATTTTATTGCCTTTGCATGTTGGCAATTTATTATCCAAAAAATAAAAAATAAAAGTAGAAAAGGAAAAAGAATGGGCAACAGGAAGAAATAGAATAGGGCGGCATTTAGACTAGGCATATAAATATATACCGCCAGTTGACGTAGTTCCCGACTCGACAGCTGGCGTGTGCCCAAAAAAAAAGAACAGGGAGAAGGGACTAGAAAACCGCGAAACCGGGACCTTAAGACATTGCTTTTCTGGCAGACTGTAACTGAAAACTTTCATATTTTTATCCTGTTGCTAGGTTGCACTTTGCATGCGACAATTACCGAGTGTATTTTTTATTTTTTTTGTTTGATTTGCCATTTTTCACCTCCTGTCTCATTTTTCACCTGGAACCTCAAGCTACTAAATCAAACCGGGCAGGTTCGCTTATCTTAATGAGAAGTTGACGTGTTTGCATGCCAATTTTACAGTGACTCCAAACATTTGCCGCAAATTCAATAGCAAAATGGCGCAGATGGGTTTAAATTTTATGGCCAAAAGCACATAATTGTGGGTGGGCTGTAAGTCAATAAAAAATGTGGCCAGTCAATTTACAAATTGCGTCATAAAGTTTTTTGCTTCTGCATTTTGACGCATATTGCAAGAAGTTTGTTTTGGTAATGGGATTTCTTTTTCATACAGTTAGTTAAAGAAGCATGAAATAATTTGCTGTAATTTGTGTAAGCAGTAAAGCAAAGTCGTAAAATGTATGTATTCATAATTAAATTGAATTCATTAATTTAATTTCATAACTCCATATAGAATAATAAGAAAAATTTTTAAATATCATGATTTATTTTATTTGTTATATGTATTTGTTGTTTTTAAATAGTTATTTTTTAAAAAAAAACCGAATACTTCAGTCTAGTTAATTTATGCATGTAATTTCGTTAATAACTGCATTTTTTTGTATTTACCTCGTCTTTATCATTAAGCTAATGCATTGCAGTGGAAACATGTTATATTCGATCAGCAATTACGCAACTTGCTCAAGCTCTTGGCATGCTGAGCAATTAAATTGTAATATTCCACAGGCAACATTGTTGAAATGACTTCCATGGAAAAAGAACGTTATATTAATTTTACCACCCAGCATAACAGACAGAAGCAAAACAAGCAGCAGCAAGAACAAGAACAAAACCAACAACAACAACAGCATAAATCACGTACCATTGACGTGACTGCAGTCAAGCAAAGCTCAATGAAGCTGGTCACACAGCAGCCGCAGCAGCAGAAAAAGCAGCGACAGAAGCAGCGAACGTAGCAGCAGCATGCGAAAGAAAGAATGCCGAACGAGTGAAGAGAGAAGCGTAATGAGCAACACGCACAAAATGAATAGAAATGGAAATGGATCAAGAGCAGCAGCGAAATGCAACAGATACACCAAAGAAGAGTAGGGAGAGAGAGAGAGAAGAGAGGAGAGAACAACAACTGCACAGGTCAAGCAGGTACAAATGCAACAAGCGTTCGTTCGCTTGCCTGATTAGAAAGAGTGCAATGTGCGTGTCCGTTGCTCTCTCACGCACACACACATGTGCGCCCTCTCTCTCTTGCAAGTGCGTGTGCATGCGTATGAGTAGTGTGTGAGGGTGTGTGTGTGTGTTAGCCAGCGAGTTCTATTTGTTGAAAACATAAACAATATTTGATGGCTGCGCTGTTTGACTGCGGCGTCAGCGTCGTTGTCGGCTGCTTCTTGTGTGTCTACACATGCATGACGGATGAAAGAGTAAAAGAGTGCGAGATATGTGGAACCATAAGGCAAAGCAATGAGCCAACATAATAGTTCACTTAATCAGGATTCAGCAGATTTACCGACGACGGCACATTTATCAAAAAGGCAGCATCAGGCATACAGAGAAAGAGAGACATAGGAACTGAGAGAACGAGATGGAGATACGAAATTGACCTGGCCAGATAATAGACAAATTGTTGCTTTTCAAGAGCGTAAGCATGTTTCCCTCTACATAGCTATTTAGTAGTCCGTTTTGCCGCTGATAAGCAGCAGCAGCAGCAGTAACAGCAACAACAACAGCAGGCCATAGTTTGAGGGCTAAGTGCATGCGGGCGGACGGTTGTACGGGCTGTCCATTTAGGCAGGTGAAAAATGAAAATTGAGATTATGCTAAAGACGAAGAAGATGAAGCAGATGAGGAATAAAAACCCAGACTCCTCCGATTTGTACTCAAACACATGTCGCTGTTTTTTTCTGAACAAACAGAAGAAGATTGTTGCTTTATGCATGAATGAGTATGAGTACGAGAAACCAGGAAGGAAACTCAAGTGGAAAATTTTTCATCAGGATGAGGATGTGTTTTTCTTTTTCTATGCACCATGCATATGTTTTTGTTTGCAACACGTTCACGTGGCACAACCACTGTTGTCAGATTTCACAATGACATTTCGTTTTTCCTTTAATTTCCTATTTTTTCTAGAGTTTAAGCCGAGATTGCTCAAGTTGCAATCTCTCCAAGGAATTTATTTGAAAATTGCTGGGAATTCAGAGTAAAATCGTCTTGATAAGATCAAACGAGAAGTTTGGCAACGCCGCTTACAGCTGCTCTAATTTAATTTTTATCTGTGCAATTATCTATTAAAAACTTCTTGAAATTGAGTTTCCTTTAAATTTTATTTTAATATATTTAAAAAGAAGAATTTAATTTCCGCTCTTTAATATTTAAGATATCTACCCTATTAAACTCCCACATAAGGGGCAGTTTAAGCTCATCCCCCTTAAAAATATGCAACCCCACGCTCAATAAATTTAACTGTAACTTGGACGCCATTTTGAATTTAAGTTGGCCCGCATCGGATTATTCGTTAAAGCGCCAAGAAACGCAAGCTTGCAACATAACAAATGGCAATAAATGTCAGAAAGAAGTCTGAGAAGTCGTCCTTCGTCCACGTCGTTGGGAGTCCGTGTCAATAAATCGAAATATAAACTCAATTTACAAAATTGAAATTGAAGCAGAGGGTTAAACGATGACAATGCACATGGCGCACCTGCACCTTCCAAATGTCCTGCCCTTGTGATCTGGAGTCCTGCTCACTGCCTGGTTTATGGTCTGTTCGAGTTTATTCACAACATTTATTTTGTTATTTTTTTTTTGGGGTTAGTTAATAGTGCAAATCAGTGTGAGGGTTGGAACGCTTTGGCAATGGAACACACGAAAACTAAAGTTAAGAGAAGGTGTGTGACCTTTTTGTCGTCATTTTTTATTCCTCTTCTTTATTAAATGTTGAACGTTGACGTGTGCGAAACATTAAGACAACAAAAGCAAAAACAACAATAATGGAAAAACCAACAACAATCATGAATGCGAAATTCGCATAAAAGTCTGAGAAAGTCAAACGGTTTTACGAACGGATTACGAAAGAGCGCCCCGAATGTCTGAAACTTCGAGATACCCTGTAAAATGCGAAAAAATGGGACCGTATTAAGGAGGATAAATGGATTTTTAAATTAATATTCTTAGAAAATCAATTATTTGGATATAAGGGAACTAATGATATAAAACGCACTTATTTAAAAGGCTCTATTTGATGAGAAACTAGTCAAGGAATTTTTAAAATTATATAAATTTATATTATAACTGAAGATTTCTTCATAATTTTCATAGATAACTATAGTTATGTACGTCTTTAAACACTGTTTAAATATTGTACGAATGTTGTAATTCCCAACAAATTTAAAATTTGTAATGAAGGAAAAAAGGTGTGAAGAATAGAAAAATTATTAAATATACTTTGTAGTAAAATAAAGCTGAGTTTTTTTTAATTTTTTAACTAGGGTATCTAGAAAGTTGATAATTTCTGTGTAAAATTTGTTACGTTTTTGCAACCATTTTGTTGGATTTAACCCTTTCCCATCATCATGATGAGCAAATCCATGGCACGTGCGTTCCCTTTAGCTCGGGTCAAGTTGTGGCGTGGGTGTAATTAGTGGTTAGTATAAGGTTTATATATATGAATATATACAGATATATACTACATATATGCAGTGGTTGGCTCAACCAGGTCGTGTCTGCCACCGGGCGGCACCTTAATTTGCCGAAATAATTGTGCTGCCCTGTGGCGTACGTTGACGATGATGATTTTGTTTATCAATTGTTGTGGCATGCCACACACACCAAAATTTTGTTGTTGCTTTAAGCGCATTGAACCCGAAACTGTAACCAACTGCTTCTCCTGTTGCAAACAGAGCGAATATTGTGTTGTGTTGTGTGTGTAGCCAAGCGGCGCATGTGCAGCCGCTTGTTGCAGGAAGCCAACAAATTACACTACAGACACATCGTCATCGTCGTCGTCATTGTCATCATCCTCTAACCTCCATCCTCATGCTCATTCTCATCCTCAGGTGCTAGACAAATGATTGAGCTGCCGTAATTTAGTTCAACTGCCAGCCATGACACATTTTTTATGGGACGCCTTTTCTGGAGCGCAACGTGCCTCAAATCTACCCCTCTCCCCACCTATTCTAATTGAAAAGAAGCTTACAAAATGGCGGCTCAAGTTTTAATTGATTCAACTGTACTAACGGCATATTCTCAAGCACTCTCGACTATATTCCCTGAACTGCTCTTAACTATTTTCCACACCTCGAACTATTTTTCTGCTTCTTTATTTTTCTTTAATTTCAGCTCGATTTAAATGTCACTTTGTGCTTTGTCATTGTCATTGTCGTATTATATGATTTGAGTGTTTTATTTTTTTTTCTTTATCTCCAGAAACTTGATTTCCCCCTCGCCCCCATACCACGCTTCCCTCTCTGCCAACTATCATTTCTTATCCATCTTGGGAACTTGTTAAAGTTTTGTTGTTGCCAACACTAAGAAGAAGAAAATAAAAAAAGCCGAGAAAACTTTTGCGCTGTCTTTTTTTACTGCTTCTTCCGATGTGGTCTTTTACATGACACACACACACACCTTTACTTGTTGTTGTTGTTGTTTTGGTTCTCTTTCTGTTTTTGTTTTGGCAGCCTACAAAAACAAAATAAAAACAAATTCTTTGGCTTTGACTTGTCGTCTCTCGGTTGAGAAGTTTTGTGGTCTAGAAAACGAAATAAAAAAAATCTTGTAACCACAGTAAGTTTAAATTTCAAAGGCAACTTTGATTCTTTCTCTTGCTTCTTCTTCTTCAGTTTCTTTATCTTCTTCTTTCTGGCCGAAAGCGACGCTTGGATATAATTTCGTTTTTGGTTTTGGGTTGGTTTTGGATTTGGAACTGTGTGGCATTGTTATAATTATGGGAATTCTTATTGTGGTTTCTCACTTTGTGTGGTTTTTGAACAGCGCAATTTTTCGAAAAAGGGCAGGAACTGAGGGAGCTGGAGGAAAAACTGGTTTACTGCAGACTAACCACAGATAAAAAAAAAATAACTAAAAAAAAAGAAAGATTAAGCTGTTTGGGAAATGGCGTTGCACTACTGAATATATACTATTAGTGTATTCAAACATTCAAACTGTCAAGGCAATTCCTCACATCTATTATATCATATCAAAAATAACAGGAACAGCTGCAGATTGTGCAGTCTACAAAAATTGAAACCGAAAATCCAAATGAAAATGAAGAAGAGAACGTTTAAATTTTGTTTATATAAGCGGCAAACTGCCAGAATTTTTGGGGCAAGATCGGTCGTTCGACATTGTTTATAATATAATGCATGTTCGAGGGCAGTTCATAAAGTTTATATCAATTAGAGACTGTTTATCTTAATAATTTAAATTTAATTTCGTTGTATTCTTTATTAGTTTTTGGGATTGCTAGTGGAGGAATCGTTGTTTAAATTTATAAGAGAAAAATCACATGTACAAATTTCTTGGATATAAACTACAGTAAACATTATTGCTTGTGTAGAATGTTTACTGTATAATAATACAAACTATACTATCAACATATATCAACCAAACAAACTGCAACTAGTTATCAGATCTCGTATACCTATTTTATCTTTGTTTATAAATGCAGACAATCAACAGAAATAATGCCAACAAGTGCGCATTGATCATTAGCTGAAAACTATTAAACCCATAACTTATCATTCAATTGAAAAGGTATACAGTCATAGTGAATCAAATTCGGACTCGCGTCTCTAAGTAGAACGCCTCCAGTCTACAGTCCCCAAGCGGAAGACTGTGGGTGGTGAACTGACTCAGTCATAACAGACTGCGCCAATATTTACACAACATTGATGGACATATTCAACATGTTTACCTAATTTGTATGAGCCGGCTTTCCTCTATTTCTTTTTTTTCATATTCTTTTCATTTCTTATATTTCATTTTATTTTTTAAGCTATTTATAACTGGCATACTAATTTGTAATTTGTTTAATGATTCACTTAGAGCATTTTATGAACTGTGGGAATTGGGAGCGACGCCTGTTAACCCCAACAATCAGTCAGTCCCTATCTAAGGTATTCCTGCACTCTTTAACCATTAAATGGAGTTGTTGACCTAACTTGTTAGGCAACAAAATTGCCAGCACAACAACAACAAGAATAACTGATAAGATTGTAGACAAGGCCATTAATTCTCAGAACGGACGAGTCTATAAATTAGATAGAAACGACAATTATACTTAATATTTTCCTGTAAACTGCGGGATCTATTAATTAGGGATAAGCAACAGTACTGAATATCCATTTAATATCAGTTCATTAGCTCCAACCTTAAGTAGTTCTCATCATAATCGAAACTTTATCAAAACAAAACTCACACACATTGTGACGTCACACAGACCACGAGATCGAAGAAAGAACATTTATCTTCGGTGTATATCAAAATATACACTTCTATCGTAGATATTATGTACTTAAATTGTTTATAGAATAGCCTTATTCATCGATCCATTCATGAGTGCTTTTGTGAGTTATTGCAAATCAAAACAAATGTCTTCATAATTTTCAATTAACGAGCCAATTTGTATCATTTTATTGAATTATGAAAACTGTTTAGACTCTATAAATAACATGAATTTCTCATGAATTATGCACACGGCAAACGTTTACTAAAAAAGTAGCTGAAATAAAGTAGCAGAAACAAAATAAATCAAAAATATTTTAATTTGTACAAATGTGTCAAAAGGGCAGATGCGTTCTATATTGTAAGAAGGCACTGATAAAAATAAAAAAATTAATTTATATTTAAAATATCAAAATTTAAATTTAAAAAACAACGAATTTAAAAAGAATAAGTGCGTCTATATGGCAGATAAGTTTATAACTGAGAGTATGCACTGTACTTAAGCATATGATTATAATTATGATCTTGCACTGAAATCTTATGCGCTCATTTGTGAATATTTATGTCTAGAGAAAACTGATGACTCAAATGTTGTGCTTTACCTACTTTCAATAATATTGCGTTGACGCGAGCAAAATGTTTAACCCAAAACAAAAAACAAAATACAGAAAAAAAAATAAATTAATGAAAAGAAACAGCAGCCGATTGACAACTGTAAAACATGGCCAAGTAAGTATGGAATATGACTACGCCATACAAATGACGTAAGCGTAACCGGGAGTCGCACACAGGAGGCCGAAGCAAAAAAAAAAAAAAAAGACAACAACAACAAGAAACTATTTGGCGCATTGAACGTACAATTTACAGTCGGCTAACAAGAGACGCATGATTTATTAGCGACAAACATTTGCGAAATTACAACTCAAGTTTATGGTAAAGGCGTCTCACCCACACAATCAAAGCGAATGGGAGAGGGAGAGTGATAGTGAGAATAACCAGATATATGCACTTAACGTAACGTAAGTGTTTCTGTTGCGTCTTGCTCTTTCTCTCTCTCTCTCTCACTCTCTGTGTGCCTCTTCAATCAAACTGTATAGCGGCTTGGCTTTCAATTGATCATTGATCAATGCAAAATCTGTATTCGTATTTCGTCTCGTAACGTAAGCTCGACGTAAACGGCAAGGTCGTTGATTTCATTCATTCACAAATCCAATTGGGTTTCGCTTTAATTCAGACCATAGCGAGACGGAGATGGAAGATCAATGCAAATTTCGCTTGTTTTATTATTTATTAATAGTTCTCTCACTTTGTTTTCTATCACTTCTATGCACGTGATTACACCCGCAGAAGACAGCAACAACAAGTAATAGACTTGACGTCGACGTCGCCGGCGCTGCTGCGCTGCTTCTGCTACTGACGTGCGCAACGTTTATTCTTTGGTGTGGTGTAATTTTTGTTCTTTGCTTTTGCTTCATTTTGTGGAGCTTGTGAAAGGAAATAATTACTTTATTTATTGTTGTTTCGTTGGCCAGCTGCGAGCTGCATTTTCAAAAAGTTTTCGATGGAAAATTCAAATTTGTTTGCAAGCTTTTTTTTGGCTTTCTTTATTAGCTAATATGTGTACCTTGCCCAATACTTAAAATCTAAACAGTAATAAACAGTAAATAAGAAATAATAAAAGAAAAATGGGCAGGAAATGCGCGCGTCGGTAACATAATTAAAACAACTTGTAGGTCAAGACGTGGGTGGGGGGAAGAGAGCGGGAGATGGTTAATAGTGTTGCAATAACGGTAAATGCAAGACACATAATAACTCAAAAGCTCACGCTACTGACTGACAGCGGATGAGTGAGCAATTGAGAAAGTGAACGGAAGAGAGAAAGAAACAAAGAGAGGTGAAAAGAGCGAGAGAGAACGGAAGATCAGTGACAAATTACAAATGGCCGACAATTAGTTGCGGCTTTAAACGGTAACTTCCGCGCAATCAGAAAGCAAAAGAGTATTAGACAAATTTGCACATCTAATCAAAGACAATTGAATAATTGCGATCAATTTACTGGAGTGCAGACGCGAGAGAAGAAGCAGAGCAGACAAATAAGAGCACAAGGAAGAAATCAACACCTACACACACACACACACACTCTCTCGTTTCTGCTCTCGTCTTGAGCGTCGCTTGCTCTCTTACACAGGGAGGCAGGTGCGAGAGTGCGAGAGTGAGACAACAGTGCAATGCCAAAGACAATTGTCAAGTGCTGTTGCTGTTGTTGTTGTGTTGTTGTTGCTTTTGCTGCACTTCCTACTAGGAAATTCTATAGAAAAATATGCAGGCGACAGCGGCGTCGGCAAGTGTCATTTGAGACGCACACGCACACACGTAGAGAGATCTTTGCTGAGTGAGGAAGCGGCAGCTGTCATGGTTCCATGTGTGTGTATGTGCGTTTGTTTGAGTGCATTTAATGCTCTTTTTTATAGTATGCAGCAAAATTCATAAAATCAAAGAGCAAACAGCAGGAGCAGCAGCTGTCGCAACAGTAAAACTTCAACTCTAGTTCCAGCCGAGTCATGCAGTGTAATGGAATGGAATGGGGTGGGGGGAAGGTTTGGGGTTGCTGCTGCTGGAACCCCGTGAACTTTTGTGCTCAATTTTACGCTTGCCAAATGGCAGGACTTGAAAACAACAACAACCACAACAACTACAACAAATTGCATAATGGATGCCAAAACTTCATTTGGCTGCCAGCAGCGATTGTGAATGGTGCTTTGATTAATGCATAGCAGTAAAAGCGCCCTCTGGCGTTTCAATCTCAAATTGTGCCAAATTGCAGTCGCATTCCTATTGGATGATCATCATTATTATTATTATTCCATTTCCATTTCTTTTTAGCAATACTTTTCATATTTTGCTGGAAACTGCGGGTGGCTAATTTTGCGCATTTTCAGTCACTCACCATGTACATATGTGTGTGTGTGTGTGTGTCTAATTTTTCCACGCTGCCCTAGAAGAGCATTTTCATATAATTTTTGGTTTTTTGGTTGCTTTTCTCGCCCACCTAGGGCGGCATTCAAAGAAATTTTGTTCAATTTCGGTGATCCGAGAATTTTCTTCTTTTTTTTTTGTTTGCTACCTGACAGCGTTTATGTGTGTGTATGTGTGTGGGCGTGGGAAACGCAACTCATCAAAAAATTGCAATTGCCGAAGGACGTGTGAAAATGTGCGGAAGACAGGAAACGTGACCTGGAAGCTGCCCCCACCCCCTGCTTGCTTGCCATTCCAGGAACTAGAACTGAAACTGAAACTGGAAGACTTGAACTAATGGACCAATGACAATAAACAATAGTAGATAACAATCAATGTAAAGAGTTTGAATGAAATACGCACCTTTTTGAGAGAACCTCTCTGCACAGTGTGATAGAGAGCGTGAGAGTGTGAGCGCGTATTCCAAAAGCAGCTTCCCAAATGCGATGACGAATTGATCGAAAGAAAACACAAAACTTTCGACTGACAACACACGAAATTGTCAAAATTCCATAAGCAAATACAACAGCATACACACTCTCAAAACTCGCGAATATGACGTAGGAGAGTGAATAAAAAGAGACACTTGAGCAGTTTGAGAGCTTTTTAGTGGCTTTTGCTCTTAAGACGTGCGAGTTTAACTCGTTTTAAATTTATCTTCTTTTAATTCGATTGACTTAAAGTTGTAGTCGATTTTTCACACTTTTGTTACGCTTTTGTCGTTTTTTCTTTTATGCAGCATATTTATTTATTTGCTCTTTTTGAGTAGCAACAATTTATTTATTATAAATGCTCAGGCTCCCACACAAACACACACACGGCACACGCACACACTGACAACACGTACGCAACGCAACGCACCGCGCGCTCTCTTTCTCTTTTGCTCTGCAAGCACACATAGACAGAATATTCATTCACGATACGATACGATTACGATACGTATAAATGATCTGCGCGCTCGCTCACACCCATATAGAGGAGAGAGCATTTATTGTTGTTGCTGGATTTGTCTGTTTTGTCTGCCGTTGATGGCTGCGAATGCGACGGTGACGGCGACTGCTGCGGCTGATGGTGTTAAAGAAAATCCAAGAAAAAAAATAATACTAGTATATGAATTGAATGCGAGCGCAAAGCAAAAGACACACAAAAGTAATTAACATGAAAAAATAAGTGCTGTATTTGTTGATGCGCTTCTCTCGCTGTCCAAATTCTTATTCTATTTAGCTTGATATATTTTTGTCTGATGTTTGACTTTATTTTAATTTTTAATCGTTTTATGGTGTCTCAGATGTTGTTGTCTACCTGTGCCAGCGCTGCCGACGACGCTGCTGCTGTTGCTGTTGTTTTACGTTGAACAAGCGCACAAAAACAACACACACAACACTCACGAAACGTTAAGTGGCAAAAGCAAGAGGGAAAATACGATACGCTGCGGAACGAACGGAACCCGTATATATGCACGCGCTCGCATTTAGAAAGGCACTCGATTACACGGCGATTACACTTGCATGCAGCTCTTATAAATTATAATTTTTGATTTTTGTTTAGTTTGCTAATTCGATTATTTCGATTGATTTCGGTTTTTTATTTGCTGCTAAATTTTCTCTCTGCCACAAAAAAACCCACTCGCGTTACGCGTTACGTTACGGACGAAATACAAGCGTTTCATTTGCTTGACAGCGACAGTCTGAACTTTGGTTGTAGTTGTAGCAGGTTGCCACCCGGTTCAAAGGCTGCCACCTGGCAAAATTTCCCGATCTGGTTTGATTTTTGTACTTAAAAAAACAAGTACATTTTCGAAATTGGGTGCTTTTCATTTTTGTACTTAATTTCGGTTTATTTTATTGTTCTGTTTTTTTTTTTTAAATTTTTAAATTTTTGCATTATTTATTTGAGAATTTTCTAGATTTTTTGATATAACTTATTTTCAGCATGAAATTTTCTAACTTCTCTTCTCGATTGCTGAAGAACTTCAAACATTTATTAAAATTGTGAACCTTAATTTATCTTATTTCCAATTTTAAATTGTTCACCAAATTATTAATTTATTTAAGATTTTTGCACTTCAAAATTTGCATTACCTTTAACTTATTAGTGTGACCGCACGCGACCATCTAATTAATACTGATTCAGTATTTATTGCTTTTTTATTTCAGCTATTTTGCAACGCAATTTCAGCTATTCAGCTATATTTTCCAGCCAGAAATAGCTATTTTTGAACTAAAGTTGGCAGCACTGTTAACACGCGCTTTTAAAAAACGAAAACAAAGTTTTTAAGGACAAATCAAAACAAATGGGTGTTCGTGGCTTAACCAGCTACATAGCGCAACGCGCCGAGATCTATCTGAAACCCTTTGAGCTCCACAACACAGCCCTAGTCATCGATGGCGACAATTTGGCTTGTAATTTGTACAAAGACGTGACCGGCGCTTATTCCGCTTTTGGCGGCGATTACGATGATTTCTATCGCGCCGTTCTTCAGTTCTTCCAGGTGCTCGCCGAGTGCAATATTCGTCCCTATGTGCTCATGGATGGTGGCTACGAGGAGCGTAAATTGCGCACTGTTAGCAAGCGACTGCGTGGCAAGATTTCTGTGATTAAAAAGATAAATCCCTGTGCCTCCATCACCCTCTTCCCACTGCACCTCAAAGAGGTGTTCATAGACGCTGTCAAGGATTGCGGGGTTCCCCTTATGCGTTGCGTCTTCGAGGCGGACGATGAACTCGCCGCCTTGGCCCGCAAACTCAACTGTCCCGTACTATCATATGATTCGGATTTCTATATACACAATGTCAAGTATATCCCGCTCATCACACTGACCGTCAAGGTGCTCACCAAGCAGACAAAGCAGTCGGGATCACAATCACACAATCGCAAATTGAGGCAACACGAGGCGAAGCATGTGGAGAAACGCACCAAGTCCAACAAAATCATGTCGGGCATTAAAACTGCCTCCTCGGAGTCACCGGCCAAGGCCGGAAAGACTTACAAGTATCTGGATTGTTGCATCTACCGCGTGGAGCATCTGTGTGGGCGTGGCGCCCTTTGCCCCGAGAAGCTGCCTCTCTTTGCCGCTCTCCTGGGCAACGATTACATAGCGCGGTGAGTGAAATAGTGGGTTAAGAGAAGGTACTCAGTTCAGTTGTATACCCAGTAATTGTAAAATAGAAGGGTATCTTGTATCCATTGATATGTAAGCAACAAGGAGAACTATTGATTTGCAATATAATTTGTAACTTTTAGTAAGAAATAACAACAACCTCTTAAAAACAATGGAGCTCAAATTTCTAGCATACAATTAATAAATATTTAAATTGAGTAATAGGTATCTTGTTTCTTGTTTCTTAATTTAATTTTTTGTATTAAATAAAAATAAGAACGAAGACTTAAACTAACAGCTAAAATAAATTATATTTAAATTATATAGATTTAGGCATAAATATGAAACAACTTTAAACAAAAATGTTCTTTATAGTATGATTAAAAGATTAATTTATTTTCTATTGATTTGTAGCTCTGCTTTTCGCAACTTCTTTGCCGTTGGCTTGGGAAAAGCTGGACGCAGTCGAAAATTGAAGAACCAACAACGACGGATTCGAGTGATTCTTCAATGGCTGCGGGAACAGACGGCTGAGTCCGCATTGAACAAAGTGCTCTCCAGGTTAAAGAAGGTAAATGTAAATGCATTTATAAATATAAAAGTCTTTGCTCACAGTTAACTCTCTTTGTGTAATCCTTAAAGTCCCAGAGAGATTCTCTGGTGGCTCAGGTGCAGGCGGCTATTTCAGGCTACTCCAATGAACTCTGTCACTCCTATGATTTCTTTGACAAGCACTACGAGGCAGCTTTTCCCTGCATCGAAGCCTACAGTGAGCCTGAAGAGGAGGAGGAGGAAGAGGATGTGAATGAAGCTGAAATCAACGTCTTGGGCGAATCTGATGAGGAAGAGGAGGAGCAGCAGGAGGATAATGACAATGATGAAAAGCAACTGGACCAAAGCAGCAACGAAGATGATGGAGAAGGAGATGAAGATGTTGCTTATCCTGAAACCGAAATTGAGGATAAAACTCTGCTCTTTCCCCAATGGTTTCTGGACAAGCTCTATCCAGGCAATATCCCACGTTTCTTTGTGGATCTGCTGCACCTCAGAAAGTACATCAACAATCCACAGATTGAACATTTTGCCCACCACGATGCCAATGAGCTAGCATTACCCATACTGAGCTATAGCTTCGCCTTGTTGCATCATGTGGCAGGCGAGGAAACACAACCAGAGCTGGATGAGGAGGGTCATCCTCAGCCCATTGAATACACATATCTAACCCGAGCCCTGCGTGTCACAAATGTGCGTTATTTTCGGATGCCAATTGAGCAAAAGCCTGCCTTTGAATTTGTGCCCTCATCCCCGGATGCGAGGCATCTTCGTGTGGTCTTTGAGGAGCAACTGCCACACGCGAATGTTCCCCAACTGTTTGAGCATTTGGAACTGTTGCCGGAGGATTTACAGCTCTACTTTCTGGCCATTGTCTACTGGCTGCACAAATCGGAGCATTGTGATCTGTTGCATCTGCATGCGCTTCTCTTGTGTCTCGTCGTGCTGCGCACTGTGGATGTGACCATTCCCGCCGAGCGGGAAGTCAAGGAATTTGCTCGTAGATTCGGCCGGATTTTGAAACAAGAGCGAGCAGCGCGGGATAGGGAGGCAGGCGGCGGGAGAGAAGGCGTGGCGTTAAGTCCACGTTGCTGGAGTTGACCGTGCCAGAGCGCATGGACCATGTGCCCAAATCCGATTGCTATCTGGTTCAGTCGACTTTGTTGCCGCACTTTCACATGCAGGAGATATTCAAGAAGAAATACGATTTGTACTCCACGACAGTGATTCATTCGTTTGCCGAGTTCCAATCTGTTGTCTACCAACTGAATGGACTCAATGCATTGCTCAATCAACCGAGGAGAAGTCCTCGAATGAATCAACTCTTCTGCGGCGCCTTCATCTATAATCTCTACGATTTATTGCGAAATCGCGTCGATGTTCGTTATCATGTCGAGCACTTTTTGCTGGCAGACTCCCGTCTCATGTTCGATTTTTATTGTTATCTGTACGATTGGTGTGCGCCCTTTGTGCCCCACTGGAAGCAGCACTCAGAGACGGAGCAGGCAGCGGCCAAAGTCGTGGAGAAGAAGCGTCTGAAGAAACAACGGCAGGCGGCAAGAAAAGCGGCCGCTGCTGCTGGTGGCGATGAAACAACGGCAGATCCCAATGCAGAGCAATTGCAGAAGAGTGAGAACGAGGAAGATGCATTTTTCGATTTAAACAACAAATTCTGTGGTTTAAAAGTTTAACAATTAAATACGTTTTGCAATTATGAAATTTTAAATAAACGCGCCACATTTGAGAAGAAGCAAAGTTTAACAACACTGGCTTCTTACAAGCCATATATATCGTATGCAATAATCGATAACTGAAGTAGAGGCAATAAATAAAACTATCGTTTACATCACTTGTACCTGAATGATACTTGATTTTTTTACTTATGTACTGAATAAGCAATACTTGTAGTGGGTAATATGCAAATGAATTCAACACTTTATATTTGTTATGACTAATAAAGTAAATTAATTAGTGTATAGTTTCTAAATGTGCGCAATACATATTTACTAAACAGCTGTGCATTAACAGATTAAGGCGCATATTTTGATAATGTCATTCCACCATAACGCCAACACAGCGACCGCGCAGCTGACGTCGCTGTAAACGCAGAGTTTGTTATCGTTGTAATCAGTTCACAAATAAAAAAGAAAAACAGATTTTACGAACTCAGCGAAACTATTTTGCGATTAGTATAGTTATTTAGCAACAAAATCACTGCCAGCAACAAATGCAACTAATGTGAGCTGAAAGACACGACCGCAACCCTGGTAAAGATAATTTCCAAAACAAAGGCGACGAGGGCAACAACAACAGCAATAAAAATAAAAATCACAACGTCATTTGAAAAGCGTCACCACAGCACTGTGGTGAGTGTGAGGAGGGGCGCGAGGACTCGGAGTTGTAGTCGCAGTCGTAGTCGTAGTAGATGCTGGTTAGCCTATACGCGCAGTTAACACGCAGAATGGATAGCGTTTTTGAGGCATACCTCGGACCCGACAGCATCTTGGCGGGCGCTGTGGGCGGAGCGGTGGGCAGCGGGGAACCAGAGGACATACCAAAGCGGAACACAGATGTTTGGTTGCTGGGCAAACGCTACAATGCCATACAAGGTGAGGGGGTGTCTGTGTGTGTGAAAGAAGTGCACCATATATTCATGATTACTGATATTATCTATTTGTAGAACTGGATGTCATACGACGTGATATCGAATCGCGTCTGTGGTGCACATATCGTCACAACTTTGTGCCCCTGGGCGAGATGCAGCTGACCAGCGATAGGGGCTGGGGTTGCATGCTGCGTTGCGGTCAAATGGTGCTTGCCCAGGCACTGATCGATCTGCATTTGGGTCGGGATTGGTTCTGGACACGAGACTGCCGGGATGCCACCTACCTCAAGATAGTCAATAGATTCGAGGATACACGCAAAAGCTACTACTCCATACATCAGATCGCTCTAATGGGTGAATCGCAAAACAAAGCCGTTGGCGAATGGCTGGGACCAAACACTGTGGCCCAAATCCTCAAGTGAGTAGCCAGGGGAATCCCCAACGTGACATAGATATTTATCTTGAAATTTACACACAGAATCCTTGTGCGCTTTGATGACTGGAGCTCTCTTGTAGTACACGTGGCCATGGACAGCACTGTGGTGCTGGACGATATATGTAACTATGCTAATCTCTAAAGAGAATATTTCTTTAATTAACTCTGCATCGTTTGTAGTCCTTCGCTGCCAGGAGCCTGGTGAGGCGTGGAAACCTTTGCTGCTCATTGTGCCGTTGCGTTTGGGCATCAGTGACATTAATCCCATGTATATACCTGCATTGAAGCGTTGCCTGGAGCTAAACAGCAGCTGTGGCATGATTGGCGGTCGTCCCAATCAAGCACTTTACTTTCTGGGATATGTGGATGATGAGGTCTTGTATTTGGATCCACATACATCACAAAGAGCTGGCGCCGTGGGACAGAAAGAAACGTCAGCGGAACGGGAACTAGACGAGAGCTATCATCAAAGATATGCGGCCAGGTTGAGTTTCAGTGCGATGGATCCTTCCTTGGCGGTGTGCTTCCTCTGCAAGACACGCGACAGTTTCGATGAGCTGCTGCAACAGTTGCGCCAGGAGGTGCTCAGTCTGTGCACGCCCGCACTCTTTGAGATTAGTCAGTCCCGTGCCGTCGATTGGGACACAGCAGATGATATTGAATGGCCAGCCATGCCCGACATTGATTGGCCCGCCAGCAGTGACTCTGAGCCATTTGCCATGCTGGGTGAGTGACGATGGTGTTTTCACTCAATTATTGTTGTGTTATCAATGTGCTCCAATTGGCAGGCAAGAGCAGCGACGTCGACAGTAAACCCAGTGCGCCCATCTGAGAGAGAGCTCGCTCACGGCGACTGCGCTGTGCATTACATACATGGAACCCGTACGAAACTGAAACTGGAGCAGCTGTCATGCATCCCAAGCGGATGCTGCGATTACAGAAGGGCTAATAAACAATAAGCGAAGACTAGACTTAAATTTTACATTGTTTACGATTGAAACCACACACACATGCACATAGTTACATGCATAACGTTCATTTATTTGAAGATTGTCATAACTCAAAAAAATACAATATTAATATTTTTGCAGAAGGCGATATAAGTTTTCAGCTTCATTAATTTTAATTTCATTAATTTAAACACTAATTTCTTCCAATATAAATATTTTTACATTAATAAGATTTTTTTATTAACTACATTCTTCAAATAACTGAGCGCTATACATTTATGCAAATACACACACACATATATATATATACATATATATATTTAATATGCTGCTTTATTGTACGATATATTGACTCCATGGGAGACAATTTGGCTTAAACACACACATACACTTACACAAACGTAATGTTTATGCATTCTATAATGCTGATGAATACAAACTACCTTAATAATTGATTAAAACACCATTTTTTATAGATATATATATACGGAAGTTATTTAAGATTAATCCGAAATATGCTCTTCTTTCATTTGTTTTATAAGTTGTTTGTATGTATTCGTATTTGTTGTAGTAAGTATATGAATGTATGTTATTCGTTTATATTTCGAGTGTGCATATATTTCATATAAGTATGCTCAAAAAATGGACCAACAACTAAATACATAGTACTTGGACTAAATGTATGCATGCATGTATAAATTTCACTAGATTTGATCAGACCTTAAAAACAATTGGACTGTTCCTTTGATGATATAATAATTTATATTTTGGCATATTATTATGTACAGAAAAATCTTATGATAGATTTTCTGATAGCTAAAATAAATTTTTAAATATATTTTAAAATTTTTTCGAATGGATCAAAATATTATTGAATTTGAGAATTTGCTAAATGTCATGCACTCAAATTTTGAAGCAGCTTTTGGCAATTTGAATTTCTGAGCCTCTACAGTATTCCTTTTTTTAAAAAGAATCTTAAAATATTATTTACTTCTTTGCTTAAGAAAAGTATAATTTTTTATAAGGAACAGTCTAATATGTGTTCGTATCATAACCATCAATTTGTTGTATATTATATAATAAGTATAATTAATTAACAGTTTACAAAACTCTCAATTCTACACGAAACAAGGAACTCTTCAGCTATTTCGTCTCTACGCTCCCTTGCCTGGACTATAAAATTGACAGTAATCATTTGTCGATAATAATTAATTATTTAAGAATTTAACAAATTTGTTGGCCTACAATATGCAGCATTGCCGTTCGATGCGTTTCTCCTGCTTCGGTTCGATGTGCAGGGCCATCTCCACATGCTTTCTGGCCAACCAGGATTGCTTCTGCAGCCGATTGACCACAATGCGATAGGCCCCAATGATGTCGGATCTTGGGCCACTGGGCGAGGCTGTGATCAGCATTTGAGAGCTGACGCCTAGCTCGGCAAGGAGTTGCCTTGCCTCAAACTCCAGGGCACAAAGCTGGCTGAGATCGTCGGTGTTTGTGGGCAACATGACGCAGCTGCCCGTTTCCGCATCGTAGTTCTTAAAAAGCGGACAATCGTCGGCGACTTCGATGCTCCAGGGATTCATCTTTGTCGGTGGTCCGCCATTTGAGAGCTGCTTTTCCGGTTCCGTTTCGATGGGTGTTATCTTCTTCTTCAATGTGCCGCAAAATAAAAAGTTACGTCTGCTCGGCCCGGAACGTTTTGTCGACTCGCCATTTGCCTCCTGTTCCTTGGCATTGCCCGGAGGGATTTCAGCATTTCCCAGCTCGATGGGATGCAAAAAACTGTGCACAAACATCTCGTTCTGTTGACGTGTATTCATGCTAATGGGCGGCTTCTTGACCACCTCGGCATAACGTTCCCTTAACGAGGCCGATTTGCGCAGCCGATGCGATTTTCGGGCCCAGAAAATGGAACGCTTGACGGGTTTGCTGTGCAGATTCAACTCTTGTTGCATCAACTCGGCACTTAGCTTGGGGCAGGTGACAAATTGACTGGTCAGCATGTCATCGATTGTGGGCCGCTGGGCGGGCACATGAATTAAGATTCGTTCTATAAAATATGTAACAAGTAATTGAGGTATTGATTTTATTTAATTGCGATTCACGGACTTACGGATTAGTCTTATGCAGGGCAAGCTAAGCTGGCCGGGAAGAAGATAGTCCCCTTTGAGTATGGCTGCCTTGAGTCCTGGTATGGTGGGTGCCCGAAATGGCATATTCCCAACGACCATAAAATAAAGCAAGATGCCCAAGGCCCAGACATCCACGGGAGCACCTATATAATGGTCATCGGAGAACAACTCCGGAGCCGCATAGGGCGGTGAACCACAAAATGTATCAAGCTTCTGATTGGCACCTGTCGCGACAGTATAAAAATTGATAATGTAAACAATTTTGATTATGCTTAAAGGGTTTTACCATTAATAAGCTGAGTGCTAAAGCCGAAGTCCGCCAACTTCAGACGATCCTCAGAGAGCAACAGCACATTCTCCGCTTTAATGTCGCGATGCACATAGCCCAGATTGTGCTGTAATTGGAAAAATATTTTTAAATCTCTTCCACTTTTGTATAAGAAAGAAATTTAAATATTAGGAGCTTATCTAAAAGAAATAAGTAAACGGGGTTTTTGTAATAAATGTACTTTTGAACAAAATTTGAAAACAGAACTCTTGGGACTTAAATGTGCTATTCATACTAGACCTTTTCCATATTTTGTTTAATACTTTATGTAAAAGGAGCATAAGTGAAAAGATCAAAAAAATAACCAAAACTAAACAGATTTTTTTTTAAAAACCGATGCACCCTAATACATATATTAAACTAAATATTAATCGTGACAAAATTGCTAATAAGACATTTTGGGACTTAGATATGCTTTAGTCAGTAGACTTTTACCTCATATACGTTAAATTTAGGAATGGGTAATACATTAAGTTTAATATTCTTTGTCCCAAAATTTGAAAACAGAAGTTTTGAGACTTGAATATGCTTTCGTCACTAGACTTTTACATAGCCTAGAGGTTTTTTAACGCGATATAATGCAATCTGTGACTTACCATATGCTTAACGGCCAGCAGCAACTGCTTTAAAAGCGGCGCTGCATGAATCTCACGCAGTGGACCACCCTGGGTGATATGGTTGTACAACTCACCACCGCGCACCCATTCTGTGACCAGATAAACCCGTCCCAACGTCTCAACAACCTCAAAGAGCCTGTTAAGTTGATAGCAATTTAAGAATGTCACATGGGTGTACTTTATTCATTAGCTTCACTCACCTCAATATGTTGGGATGATGAACACACTCGAGTGTCGCTATCTCGCTGGATAGCATGCGTAATGCTTTAGCATCTAGCCCGGCACGATCCAAGTCAACTACCTTGATGGCCACCTTGTCTGTTAATGGAAATATTGGATACTTCCAAAATTCATGAAATCAATGTCCCCTTACCGCGTGTCAACTGATGCACAGCCAATTTCACTTTGGAGAAGTTGCCGCGTCCGATGTCGCCACAGAATCTGTAGAGACCTATGCGACGACCAATTGTCACCTGAATTTGAATAAAATAAAATAAAAATAAAAATAGTTTTTTTATAAATAGTATTTTAAGAACTCTTACATTTTTTCCTTTTTCTTGTATTTCCCTTAAATCTTTTCTTTTTTTTTATATATTTCTTTTCAGTTCTTTATTTAATTTTTTTGTTTTGTTCTAATTTTTTTTAGTCTTTTTTCTTTAATTTCCAGCGCCTTTTCGCAACTTCAGTTAACACCTGTATTTTATCGACTATGAAAGCTTTATTCGGTGGACAGAATCTTTATATATCACAGTTTCATTCAAAATTTAACGCTCTTTTTAATGATGAACATTACCATTAATTATTTTTATTTTATTATTTTCCCTCCTCTTAATCGTATATAGATTGAAAATATATATGGCTTTGTTAAGTTTTTATATAACGCGAGCGCCTAAAAGTAAGCAATAATTTAATTATAAAATATTTGTATTATGCCAGCTACTTAACTACAGCATTCTTACTTATTTATTTTTTTATTATTTACTTCTTCCCAATCTATTTTGTTTCGTTATATTATATTTTATATTTTTTATGTTATTTAATTTATTTTTTCATTTGTGCTTTTCTTTTATATAATATAGAGCATGTAAATTTCGCTTCTTTTATTTTTATTTTTATTACATTTTTTGTATATTTCTTTAATATGTGCTTTTTTTAACTTATCTTTTCTTAACTCTTATCATAGTTATTTTCACAATAGAATTTGCTGAAATTCTTTTCTTCTTTTCTTATCTTCTCGCATCTTTCATTTAATTATTTAACCTTATTCCTCCCACTTTGTACGTTGCAATCCGTCAACTAATCTACTTAGAGCAAAGACAAAAAGACATATGACTGAGTATGTATGTATGTGAATTGTGAAGAGCTCTTTAAGCCATTCACTTTATTGTTAATCAAGGTCAAGTGCGGGGCCAGCAATTTGGTAATGTAAATGTAATTGGAGAGAACGTTGCTGCAGTTGCTATGGCTTTTGTGGTTGGATTTTCTAAATCCAACAACTGTAGACAAAGGCAGCTGTCGCAAACGTAGCAGCTGGCTGCGTTAATTAACGCTCCGCAAAACGTGGCGTATACGTAATGCGGCGGAATTACATTTGCCACACGCGCATTTCGCCTGCACACACAATGGCAACAACTAAACAACAACACAGCGAGGCAAGTCTCGATGAATGAGCATACACACCCATACACACACCTCCTAACACACACACACACACACACACACACACACAAAAAGAGGGTGCCTGCTCATTGGGGCGCAAGAGAATTAGCCTTGAACCTCGACATAATTGCAGCGCAGCAACTGCGACGTTGACTGCAGGAATCTGCATTAGCTAACCAAGCGTTAGCTTTGAACAGGTGCGGAGTTTTCTGTAATCCATCTAATATTTAATTTAAATTAAATTTATAAAAGACTCTTAAATTACACCTAAGCAAACAAGTAGAATTACAATTTAATAATAGATAGAGGGAATGCAATAAAGTCGAGATCCCGAACATAGAATACACGTTCAATATAAATATTACACAATATAATATATATTATATTATATAAATACTATAGAAATTACTATCTTATAAAAACTGTTATATACTATTGGGGGATTGTATTCCCAGAATTAGACTAGGCAACAGCGCAAAAATTAAACAAACCAAATCCAAGTTTTTTGGAAAGATTTGGGATTACAAATGACGAATAACATTTTTAAATACTATACTATTTTAAAAATAACCAGTTGTACAATTTTACTTTAAACTTTAATAATTAAATGATTAATTTTTAATTATGTATTCGATGTAGATTATTTTTACAAAATTCTTTTTTAAATTCATTTTCTCTTCAATTGAAATTTAAGAAACTTTTTACAAAATTTTAATTTTTCTCAGACTTTAACTTGAGTTTATTTTAAAATAGGGACCTGAAGCCTTTATTTATCAAATTTCTCTCCTGGCTCTGACGTCAGCATAGAGCACACAAAGCTGCTGACCGCAACTTGAGGCAAACTCTTTGTCTCTCACTCTCTCTCTCTCTTTCTCTCTCTGACTCTCTCTCTCTGCTTTCATTTTTCTTTGTTGTTGTTGGCACTTACCTCGTGTCCACATCTCGGATCGCATTGCAACGCTTTGGTCAACCGCTGATAAGGAGGCGTTGGCGTTGGCGCTGTCGGCTGACAAATTGTCAGCGGCGGCAGCGGCGTCGACGTCGTCGTCGTTGGCGGCTGCGTCGCTTTCACAGTGGCTGAACTGCGCAGCGTGTTGGTATCCACGGCTGCCGTTTTGTTGCTGTCTCTGTGTCAGCGCCTAGAGGTGTAGATAAGGGGGGACTGAAGGTGCAGGTAGAATTGGAGTTGGTAGTTGGAGGTGAAGGTGGCAGTCAGTCAAAATGCGCGACGCCTTTGATGGCAACTTGTTGGTCTTGGACTTGTTACGACTCTCGGACTGTTGCTTGTCTACGAGTATTAGCCGTATCTGCTTATTGGTCTAATTGTTTGTCTAGCTGATTTCGCCTCTAAGATTCCCTATTTCGGTCTGGGTTTACATTATAAGAACGTTTCGCTTCAAGCTGAAATTATAAGAAATATTTTTATGAATATGGTATAGATTATATAGATAGATATGGTATAGATAGTAGAAGTTAACTGGTATGTAAGGGATTGTTCATTTAGTTTATAAGATAGCTGAGTTTATTTTAATTTTATTCTAAATTTATAGAAATTATAATATAAAAGCACGATTTTAACTTTAGCTTCATATTCATATTTTATTTAATATATTTAAGTTTGCCTTAAATTCCATATCAATTGCAAATCAATTTCTCTTATTCATAAATTTATTCGTAGCATATTTATCGTATTGAATAAAATGTAACAAGCTTTACAATTCCGTGTTTGTTTGTCTATCGTATTGTCATTGTAAATATAAATATGGCTAACTTATCGTGCAAACATTCATTATCATATTTAATTGGATTCAATAAATATTTTGCCCGCTTGGCAGCAGAAAATATATATCTAATAAATGTGAAAGTAAAATGGGAAAAACAGCGTTTATATCGTGCAATAATTGTATTGGGCGAAAGGCCAGTTATGATAATGAGCCAGAAAACTTTTATGCCGTAATCAATATGCGTTGCCCGAGCTGCTCATCTAATTAGGAAGGACCACCGACAGGGACTAACAAGCTTAGTTTTCCCAAGTTGGAAAAAAAACAAAAAGGGAAAAGATTTCCAATAAAGCAATAAGCAATTCTGTGTAATAATTTAATAATAAAAGGACTACGTTATCTGGGCAACAGAAACAGCGCAATTTCATTTAGCTGACAGAACTCTTTTATATAACATTCCCAAGACTCTTCCTCCCCTCCCCTCCCCTTCCCCTTGGTTCAACAGTTCCCTCTCTTCAGCGTCGCATAGCAAAAGTTAACGTGAAGTAATTACGTAAATGGATTTTCTGCGTTGCTCAAATTTCCTGCACGTCCTCTCAAATGAAACATAGAAACGGCAAGAAAAACAACAAAAACAAAAACAAAAAATAAACAATAACAACAATAACAATCATGTTTATATGGTTGTTGCCCTCGAAGCGTGACAGGAAGTTTCTCAGGAAGGAAGCAAGCAAAAGGCGCAAGCAACTGACGACAACGCTTTCTAGACATATATAGCCAACAATATTTCAACTATCCACATTTTTCAAATATTATAAAGACCACAAAGGCCACAAACGAAAGGGCGGGAGGGGGGTGGGGGGACTGGGAAAACTTTTACGACAACTGTGCGACAAGTGACGCCATTTTATGATTGACTGACAAGTTTTTCCCACAGCAGCAAAAAGGGATGCAAGATGCAGAGTAAAGAGATATAGACAGCTTCAAGTGTGTGTGCAGTTAAATTCTCATTTACATACACATTTCCATTCTCATTTCCGACTGCCTCAGTCGCAATTTTCATTTTGCGCTCGAAAGTATGCAACAAATTCTTTCTTACTTATCAAACATGGCACAGGCAGAAAAGCAGTCGAGTGTAATTGCATCTGTGTCTATGTGTGTGTGTGTGTTTGTGTGTGTGTGTTACCTTGAATGTTTCTTTTGCCACTCGACACTGAAGTGCATACATTTGCATGCTAATGCCAGGTTTCCCACTCTCTTTGTGTCCCTGTCTCTCAGGTGCTTGTGCGTGCCGCTTGAATTATACTTTTAATTACAAAACTAAACATGAATGCATTTGATATCAAACAAAAACAGAAACGAAGCTCACTCACAGCTTACACTTATATATTCCAGGAAGGAAAAGAGGCGAATCTACTACGCAGTTAGTTGGAAACGTAGACAAAACCCAGGCAAAATCTAACAAAATGCACTCTAAACCAGACTATGGTCATATCTAGGTCATATCACATAACTTGGTACTTGTGCACACAGCCAAAGGGAAATTGGCAAGTTATGTCTGTGAAGTCCACATATATCATTGAATCAACTTTATAATTTGAAAGCCGTTGCAGTTGCACATGAACTAAGACAGACACTTAAGCTTAATTGAATTTGAAAACATGCAAGTTGTTGAAACTGTTTGAGGGAATTTAAGTGATTTACTATTCTAGCATAGAGCTTTTATATAAACAAACAAGTTGGCAATTAATTGGGAACATTTAAAAGACAAACCCAATTAACTTTGTTTTTATTATTTCACCAGCTAAGTCTGTCGAAAGATTACAAAGTCAAGTTATGACAGATTTAAGATGGTCAGGCCACGGATTTACCCATTTACAAGTCCAAATTTTTCCTCAATTCAAACGATTTTTTGCAAAAAAAAAGGCTTTAGAATCAAGTATAAAGTGTTGTTTAATTTTTTTTGTCTAATTTTTTCTTCTTATTGATAAAAAGTAAAATCTTGATATTAAAAATTTTTGAATTTTAAAAATTTCAAAGGCTGAGCCTTACCTAACAAAGTTATGACAGATCAAAGTTGATTTGGCCGCGGATTTATCCACTTTACAAGTCCAAATTTTAGACTTTTAAAAAGCGAGTAATCCTCAAAAAATATTTGTCTTTGCCACTAATTGTAAATTAATCAAAAGAATTTTTCAGTTTTCATTACTTAAAATTTAAAATATCAGTGATTTTAAAACTTATGCTTAATTTAAAGTATGCGTTAAAATATCTAGTTGACGCTCAATAAAAAAAATATATAATGAAATAAGAACTTAATTAATATCTCTGAAGCAACTAAGCGAACATTTTTAACAAACCACTATTTTATCAGTGTCAGCACAGTGAACTCTTCTTTTAAACAACCAGCAATAAATTTATGCTTTAGCTGTTTTGTTGTTTCTAGAAGCGGAACAAGTCTTTCGTTCAACTAAGCAAATCAATTTGTAATTCAAGTCGACAAACAAAAAGGCCAATTTCTCATGCCACTTGAAATGTCTTGAAACAGTTAACGGCTGTTGTTCCAAGATGCCAAGATGTTAGAGATAGAGAAGGACACACTGTGTTCTTGTTAAGATCTGCACTCAAGCAGTTAACTGAAAATTTGTAAATTTTTAGGTCAAGTTCAATTGGCAATTGGCAACATTAATTATGCGAAGGACTTGGCACTGTTGACTGACATCGAGCGAGCAGCAAGTTCAAATAAATTGTACGCCTTGTAGAGTTAAGTGAGCATAACGCCCTTCAAGTGGATAACAGCCTCTTCCTCCTTATCCTCCTCCTTCTGCTCTATTGAGTCTGTCTACCTTAGTGCGTTTGTTGCTGGCATAATTAAAATATTTGCTGTATATGAATCATGTCATGCGAGTGAATCAGATTCGAACAAGTTGCGTAGATGTCGTCCGATAAAAATAACAAACAACACATAATGCAATTGCAAGTGGACGGACGGACGGACGGACAGTGGGTGGTGCAGTGGATGCAACACTTGGCTAGAGGCTAGTCGAGGCATAAAAATAGAACTGCTCCAAAATTAACCGCAGCTGCATAACGAGCACAAGGACACTTGTTGTTTTCGTTGTTGCTGCACTGATAAAAAAAATGTTCTAAAATCAAGATTTTGGTCTCAGAACTACGATTTTTTGTCTATAAAATGAGTCGAGAACATAAAATTCTTTAATTAAAAGAATACATCTTGATTTCAAGAACGTTTTAAATAAGAAAAAGTTCATATTTTAAAAATAAATGTTCGTGAAAATTAAAAAAAAATATATAAATAAAATAAATAAAAATTATTTTTATTTATATATATAATTTTTTGTAAGATTTTTTTTTTTTTTTAAATTTAAATTTTTTTAATAATCTTAGTTTTAGTTATTTGGTCGTTAAAAATTCTTATTTTAAGAACAAAATATTTAAGATTGAAAGTTCTTGATTTGGTCTTTTTTTCCAGTGTGTTGCTGTTGTTTTTTGTCGTCATCGGTCAGTTGCCAACTGCAGCAATATCTATGTAATTTGTTATGGGATGCTTGCTGCTGCCACGCCCACTCACCCACTTCACTATATAAAATCGATTGGCATCTGCATAAATATTCCAAAAGCCACAAAAACAAGCAGCAAATGTAGAAAATGAAATTAACTAACTTGGAAATACGAAAAAGAGAAGCAAGAGAATTTTGTACAATAAACAATGGCATAACCAAGAGCCTGGCTAAAGAGAAAAAGGTAAAAAGAAAGCATACAAATGGCATTTATCACAATTTGCACGTATAATTAATTAGTTTTTACGCTCAGCACAATATCAAGCGAACGAAGCCACTCGAAATTCCGCATTCCAATTTGAATTCAATTTGAATTCGAATTTGAATTTCATAAAGCAAATGCGACAACAAAAAACGAGCTGGTTATGACGTGAAAGTGGGACGAAGAAGTGAAAATGTCCTTCAACTTCAACTTCAATTTCTAAATGACCAAGGGGGGGGGGCGGAGGTGATTTTAAGGTGGCATATGGAGGTTACATAAAATGTTGGCCAACATAGAATAAATAACGATGGCGACACAACAACAGGCAAAGCTATAACAATAAGTTGGTCAGAATTCCCGTCAAAGAATATACGACAATCAAAGACTCTACGATTGCGATTAAAATACATCTTTCTTTCCTGTCTCATTTGTTTCTTTTCTATATATAATTTGATACACAAATAAATCATTTAACAAAGACTAAATGTTCAGCTAATAACAGTGTCATAGCTAATAGATATTTCACATTTCATTCTCATATAACAGCCATTATATTTTATTTCTTAATATACTGTACCTTTTTTGTTAAATATATTGTTGTATTTAAGCCTTAACAGAATTTAATCGTGACGCAATAATATGAGTGTAAAATTTTCATATGACAGCAAAAATCACTTTAGCTGACAATCAAAATAAATTATTTTCGTGCAGCAAAATGTGCAACAACATTTGAATTTGTTTAAGTGTTAACAGCAGGAAAATAGATTTTAATTTATTTAGGTCACAATCATAGTATATAGAAATGACAATTAAATGTATTTTCTGTAAGATATGCTAACAGCAATTATTTTGCAATTTTTTTAATTAATTGCTCAATGTTCTAAAAAACATTTAATTTATTATTTTTTGATTGATTTATAAAAAAAATTTAAAACTGTAACTAAAAGTTTAAAATTAAAAAAACAACTCTTTGATACTTTTTATATAAAAATATATGATGTCTTAGTAAATTAAATTTAATTAGACCTTCTGACAGCTAAATAAAATATGCTATTACTTTGATTCCCTGTCTGCCTCAAGACCTTTAGTTAAATTTCCTAATTTGCTAGCAAAGAATTTTACTAAAGTTCAAGTATTTGGATGAGCTGGAATTATAACTAAATTATAGGCGGGCAGCCAAATGGTTGGTTAAGTGGATAGAACTTGACTTATCGCTGCTGCTTCCCGCAATTGCCAGCAATTGTTACAAGCAATCCAGGTGAGCCAAAGTACCCACCATTATAATTCTCTAATGGCAATTCGCAATAATGCAAATACTCGCACTCCAGTCGACCTCCGACGAACATGGGAGCAGTCGACCAGAGAACAGCGCCGATAAGCCAAAGCAAATTTCTCAGTTGTTTTTTCGGACAAACGACAACATTGGCCAAGAAGGAAGAAGGAGAGGCAGCTGAAAAACCCGAAGAAGCAGACGTACATTTGACGGTGGTTCTTTTTTTGTTGTTCCCAAGCGAAGAAAGCAAAGAAATGAAATAAAAATTTGCATACAAAAAACCCAAAGTTTTGCGGAAGTTGTATGCGAATTTCGCATGGGCGCACGCCGAAAGTGGGCGTGGCCAAAACGCCGTAAGGTGTAATGACTGTAGAATGTCGTAAATTTTTAAATTACTTTACTTTTTTCTGTCTACGCCCGTGTAATTTGTGTGGCTTTTTCTACTTGGCCCAGACTTAGCACTGGTTAGATACTGACAGGTGAAGAGGGGAGTAGACTTGGCCTCAACGGCTGGGAGTTTCCGTTGAAATGGTAAATTATGAGCCACGCACCAGTAAACGCCACCAATTCAAGTCCAAAACAAAAAAAAACTCTCGACTTGAAGTCAACTATTAAGCCAAGTGCGCCTCCGCCTTTTGTTAACTGAATGTCAAATCTATTGTCGTTATTGAATGGCGAATTCTACTCTACACCACATAAAAATCCACTACACTACACTTCACACACACACACACTCAAACAAAAAACACACACACCTATTAATAGCGACACACACAGAGACAGTGCAGGCTCAAATGAATATCTGACGCTGTCGACGCCGACGAGCAGCTTAAACAATTTAAAGCAATCAAAAACTGTGCAAAAAAAATAATAATAACAAATGTTAAGAAAACAAATAAGAATGCAGTTGAAGAGTATGCTCGACTTGGAGATAGTCTGTTAGTAGCTGTTGTAAAGTCTATGTATAATTATTTAAATAACTTCAACTTAACGGAGTTATTATAAAAAATTATAAATAAATAAATAAGATTCCAATCAACAAACTTATTTAAAAATTAAGTGTTGGAAATAATTCATTAAGATTTTAATTTAAATGTTTAATTTAATTAAATTTTAATTAAGTATACGCATTAAGTTTACACATTATCCCTACTTATTGGCATTAAAAATATATTAAAAATATGAGGTTATTGTTCTGAATTTTACTTTACTCATAATACTATATAATTATTTAAAAATTTTATTACCTCATAACTAAATCATTAATTTAATTAATTATTCTGCATTAAAAATGTATATTTTTCAATTTTATTTTTTTTCTGGC
Organism: Drosophila falleni; assembly: GCA_035045575.1. NCBI lineage: Eukaryota > Metazoa > Arthropoda > Insecta > Diptera > Drosophilidae > Drosophila > Drosophila falleni. The sequence goes on along the minus strand of JAWNOV010000169.1, from coordinate 1,719,511 downwards.
AAAATAAATTATAACTAATTAGTGTCGATGAGCTATAAAATTCATAACTTTAAGCCCCCATGAAACTATCCATTTTTAACTCTTTTACAGGGTATACAAAGAAAAAACGAGCACTTTGAGAGACGTGTAGCAAGTGAACTGACACCGACACCGACGCCGATGATGTCAAGCCTAATTTGTTGGATATTGGAGCACCCGTGACCAGACTGGCAGTCGGAAAGTCAGACAGTCGGACAGTCAGACGGTCAAACAATCGACACTCAATGTCATACCCATTTTCAGTTTTCATCATCAGTTGAGGGCGACTCAAGTACAGATACACGCACTTCTGACGTGTTCCATTTACCAGACAAATAGACCAAGTCTCCCCTTCTGCGTTTCCCCTTTGTGTTAGAACTAGTGGACAACAGATTGATCACATTGTTTTCAGTTTGCAGACTCATCGATAGATTCGTTTGGTCTTTTGTTGACAGCCAGTCCAAATACAAGTCTACTTATAATGGAACAGAACAGTTGCCACGTAATAGACGCTAACTGAACGGCGCCCTCATGTCGCACATATCATGCAAATTAATATTAATTAAGCGTGTCTCAATTTCCGTTAGCTTTTGTGTTATTTTAAAAGTACAAGCTCAACGTCGAGTAATCGAGATGAATAGAAAAGATTAGGCTTTGAGCAGTCTCTGTGTGGGATCCGTGAATTTGACCAAGTGCTCTGGAACTTTCTCATTGTCAGCTCAATTTCGAGTATCAAACATGCTGAGAGATAAATTCGTATGTAGATGATTGTCAATGATCATGAATAATGTGATTAAAAAAAATATACTTAAATGCGTACATGCGCCTAGTCTTTAAATTATTGAAACTCTCTGGTCAAGAGAATTGGAAGCTATTATCCGTTCGAGCATTTGAAAAAACTTTTCCAAAAATAATTTATATTAATGCTTAATAAATATTTTATAAGTCAGCATTAAGAACTAGATAGTATTATTATATATTGCGGCAAATATAATAATTATAACTATTAAAGAAAATAATTAATCTGCAAATCCAACTTATTTAATTACATTAAAAATAAGCAAATTAAATATTATATATTCTCATAGATGTTAGCAAAATATAAATCGAACACAAAAAACAATCCATACATATACATTTAATAAGCCCACAAATCAATTAGAAATTACTCATATTTAAGCATAGCTGAATTTGTATATGACTGAGAGAATTCTTTGGAATGGGCGTCTGTGCATTAGCATTTTTAATTGCTTCATTAGCGATGTGGTATCTAAATATAATCGGAGCAAAAATAAAAAAACAGAAACCAAAACACGCAAGGGCTTGTTAATTGAAGCCTCAATCTCAAGATACTAAGGGATTACCGCAGCACGGCAGCTAATAACAATAAAGCCCACTGAAAGAATGTTGAACCATTCGTTTATGCACATAAAATTGTTTATACTCATAATCATCAACAAGTACAAGGCAGTTTTTTGACTTATTTGGAATAAACTTTGTTCTAGAGTTTGTTTGTTAAAAGTTTAAATAAGGAAAAAAATTAATAATTGAATTGCTGTCCAGAAATTTATTTCATACATTATTATAATATAATTTAGCAAGAAATGTTAACAAATGTAATTCAGAATAATAATTTTAATTCACTTTGTTCAATTCCAAGGAAAATATTTCTACAAGTTATATAAAAATATAATTAATTAATGTTAACAAAGGCCCGAGCCCATAGGTAAGAAATTGGAACAAATTGAATTACCAACCGCTAATTAATTCAGTTCCAAAGAAAGTTTTTGTTTAAGTTGCAAAACCTCAAAAGGGATAACCTCTGAGTAAGGATATACATTTTCAAATTATTTATGCGAACATGCCACATAAATCTTGAAAACAAACCAAAACCCAAGAAAATTGTGATGGAAGTGTGAACAAAAACAAAAAATATATATTCGAAAGCAAGGGGAGACCTACCCCAAATACACACTTACAATCCCATGAACACCAATTGAGGCTATAGTGGAAAGTCTTTCAAGTTTTCTCGCCATAAATTTTCGTTTTGTTTGCTTGTTGCATGCAACGTTTAATTTAATTTACACTTAATTTATTTAAATACTTATTATTGAAAATTATTTCTTTAAATGCAGCAAACACGTATTTGAATTGGTGTGTGTGTGTGTATGTGAGGTATTTACGTATATTTATAGCGCATGTATGGCGTGGAGACATTGCCCATGTTTTATTTATAATATTTTAAGTATAACAAAAATGAGCAAAACGACGAACGCACTGACTAAACTGGCATTGAGTGTTTACATAGGCCTCGACTCGGGTAACTCGGTGTATGTGTGTGTAGATGTCTAGATATGTAAATATATTATTACAATAATACATACTTAACGTCTGGGCAGCAACAACAATAAGGCTGCACGCCTATTTGCACAGCAATAAAGTCAATTTAGTTAGTGCGGCACAAGCTTCATTAAGTGCAGCCGAAACGCGCGACATCGTCGACGGAACAGACATCCCCTACACCCCTACATCCCTACACTGATAAAAATAATGTTCTAAAATCAAGATTTTGATCTCAGAACTAAGATTTTTTGTCTATTTTTTTTTTTATTTAATTACATTTTATTTTTTATTCTGCCTTATTTTCATTTTTATAATTTTATAAATGTTATTTTAATTTGATTTCAATCATATTATAGTACATATTTATACTTTCCTAGCAATTTAAGAATTTCATTCTTAGATTAGGATTTTAAGATGTTTAGATTAATAATCTTAGTTTAACAAAATATTTAAGATGAGTGTTGGTTTTTTTTTCAGTGTACATACCATCCTCCTTCTGCTTAGTAAACCCTACAGGCCTACAGGCTACAGCTGCCTCAGTGCCCCTGCAGCAACACTTAGTGTGCTACACAAGTACAAATATTTAACGGTGTTGCTCCTTATTTTTTTCTCCCCTCTCATTTTTTTTCTCAATTTTTTCGTTGTATAAATTTATTTGTTGCGTGTGAATGAGCGCTCAATTTGCTTGATAAGACGACGGCGACGACATCGTTGACGTTAACTGAAGCTGCTGTGAGAATTCCATTGTGTGGGTGACGAGGGACGAGGTTGGAGGGACAAAGGTAGACAAACAGTGGCAAACACTGAGCAAAATTTGATAATGCCCTTTGCCAGATTTTCCATTAATTATTAATATTCCATTTAGCAAAAAAGCTTACGGAAATTGCCTTTTACAAGCTTTGCATTGTCTGCAAGCAGCGGATGCTGTCAAATGAACGAGAGAGAGGAAAGACAGACAGAAGAAGAAGAAGACATTCTCAATGCAAAGTCCTGGTCTTAATTAGAAGAAGATGTAGGCAAACGATGTTCTACTCTAAGAGCATCATAAAATTTGCATTTAAGCAGAAAACTTTGTTGTTGAGAAAAGAATAACAGATAAAAGAGGATTCTCGAACCAGCCAATTTATATAATAATATTAAATAATTTTCTATAATAATAGTGTCTGCTAACATATTAATTCATACATATATGGTATATGATAAATAAGCAAATAATTGGATTAATTCATTAAACTGATTTGATACAAATATTTTTCTTTATCATTATTTTAATCAAACGTATCGTTCACGTACTTACTGTGAAAAGTAAACTCAATTTCAAATCCTTTTTGACTTTTATCAAGGTTCTTTGAGGGTTAAACACTTGAGTATTTCTCTCAGTGCACCCTTATGTCTCAGTTTAGTATGCAATGCAAAGTTTTTTGCATAATGTGCGTTTAATAAGGCAGACGGTGTTGAAGTTTGGGAAGCTGACAAAATGTAGCACATGCGACATTGTTAAGGGTTTTTCAACATCCCCACATACTATGAGTGTATAAACTGGGTGTGAGTGTGTTTTTGTCTCATACATTGTCAACTGTAGCTGCCTTGAAACTGATTATTACTGCTTGACACATTCGCTTGAGTCGTCAACATCATCAATATTAACATCGACATCGACATCGATGGCATATCGACATGCACATCAAGCATACGACCCATTGTACTGCGACTTACAGACAAAACAAAACTTACATAGTAAAATGCAAATACAGACTGTAAGTATGTATGTATGTATATAAAGTTGTACTATATATGTGTTTGCCCTAGCACACGTAATACGCTTTAGTTTTGCATTAGGTTTTTGCGCAAATAAGAAAGTGGCAAACGTAAAAGTGAAAATAAATAAACAAATATATTACGAGATTGAGAAGGGGTAAGTAGAATGAGTAGGAGAATGAGCATGTTTATAAGAATGGGAATAGGTAAAAGAAATAAGAATGAGAATCAGCAAAAAGCAAAAGTCTTTGCCTTTTGTTGCGTGTGCAATTTTATGCCGTATGCGTCTTTTACACTAAAATGACACACAACTATTTGTAGCGTCAGAAAAAGACAACAGAAATAATTAAATTACCAAGATATTATATAAATTATAATATTTACTTATGAATTTTATAACAAATAACTAAAAACTAATAAAATAATAATAATTATGAAGTTACAAAATTATTTGTTAAATTAGTTTTCATCAAGAAAAAGACATTTGATTTTAAATATGATTAGAATGTTATAAGAATGGCATATAGTGTCAGAATTGCTGAGCATAAGTAATATAATTGTTCATATATAATTAGCTACAATAAAATTATAAAATTTCAATACAACATTTGCAATGACGAATAAAATTAAAAATAAGTAACACAATTATAGAAAAATAATGACATATAAGATAATTATAAGATTTCATCAAAATGTTCTAAGATTTTCTTTGACAAACGTGAAAACAAAATCAAGTTTTTCACAATGCCAAAAATTTTAAAAATATAAAAAATAAATGGAGCATAATATTAAGAAATCAGTGTACAGTAAACAACTTAAGCATTAATCAATTCAGAGTGAAATTAGGTTAGTTATGTGGTTGAGTAAGTTAATTAAAACAATTCCTTAAACTTCTATAAAGTTCTTAGAATTGAGTGAAAAAATTTACTGAAAAACAACGTCTGATCATATACAACAGGTTTTTATAGTGCTGGGAAGCGACACATCGGAAGCTTACTTCTTTTATTTGCTTTTTTTCGCACTTTTATTTTGTAATCTTTCGCCGGGGGCAAAAAGCTGTTGCTAGTTGCGGGCTATTGCCCCACAGCGCATTACATTTGATTATGTCTCTGCGTGCACGTGTATCTGTGTGTTGTTTGTGTCGTGCTGTATGTGTGGATGTCCCCCCCCTCCCCCCCCCCCCCCCCTCCTTTCTTTTCCCCCCCTCTCTCCCCCTCCCTTTTCCCCCTCCCCCCTTCCTTGGCCCCCGTTCTATCTTACCCGCGGGTATCAAGGTGTATGTGTGTGTGTGTGATAGTACTACGCCTTATAAATCGTAAGCCATTTGCCCGATTCTGTCCATATTCCCCTTTATCCATTGGACGACGATGCCGACGGCAGCAACAGTCACAGGAAGGAAGCTTCAAGACACGATTAAATCAGCAAATAAAATAGCAAGTGAATGGCAAGAGAGCAACAAGAAATTGAAGGCAGCTTGAAATGTATGCGAATGCAAACGTTGCAGAAAATATTCACATAAAATTCAACAAAAAAATATAAAATAGTAGAGCGAAGTAGAAGAGGTGAACAGACGGAAAGAGAGAAAAACAATGTGTGAGCTGAGCGAATGCAAACAATGCCAACGAAAAAACAACACAAACACGTTGGAAATAAAAGTGCTCAACAAGCAGATACCCTGTAGCACTTAGGAAAGCTTCCCTCTATTCCTTAGCTCCACATTTTCAGATAATAAAAGTGAGGTGGTCTCGTGGTTCTTTGCAACAATTAAAACTTTTTCAGTTCGAGATTCCTGAAATACTAAATGAGAGCAGTTTTGTATGAAACGCAATCTACCATTTCCATAAAATACAAAAAAAAAATAAAAAAAATAAATACAAAAATTAATAAATAGTAAGTGTTCAACTAGAAGGAATCCACTGATTTATTTACAAAAACAAGCAGTAAGGCTGATTCCTTCTACATATTTTTTAATTGACATTACCCGATGATTAGAAAATTTTTGAGGACCTAGATATAATAATACGTCAAAGAACACTCATATCAAAAATTTACTTTAATTTTAAACTGCAGATTCGTTTATTATAAAAGTCGATTTGACTTTTATACATGTTCGCCAAACCAGTATCGTTTAACTTATATTCATAAAGAACTTCAAATATTTAAATATTATACGAAATAATTTGGGAATACCCCTCCAATTAATTTTATTCACAAAGGGTATAAAAAGTAAAGTCAATGAAAATGTTGAGATATAAATTTTTTCAAACCAAATTTGTTATGAATGAGGTAGGTAGGGCAAGAAAGAAGGATGGAAGAAATTTAAAATTAAGTAGAGAAAAAGAGAGGGAAAGAATACACGAATGAAAAAATTACAAGAGCAAAATAAAGAGCAGAACGACTAACTGAGGTCGACTTTTTGATTGAATGCATAGATAAATGAAGGACAGGTTCCATCCACACCGGATGGAAAATTGATTACAGCATGTGCAGAAATGTAAATGGGAAGTGGGGAATTTCATTTACCCATATATTTACTCATATATGAGGTATTGACTCGGTTATACACGTAGATAAGCGTGCAAATTGCAACACGTCGTGAGCTTGTCCAAATGCCTTATCACCGTGAACATATTGACACATTAAATTGCACAAAATGTTGCTACTACTCGTGTTCGACAGTACAAAAATAATATAAACGAGAGATAATTACAAAAAAAAATTGTAGTCATTATAATTATGATGACGTTAAGAGCTATTAGATTTACTCTATGGGAAACAGACGAATCATTGAAGCAGTATTTAAGTGTTCCTACCCAGATTTAAGAATGATAGTTTAAATAACTAATCAACTACTTATCAGGCAAATATAAAGAGAAAAGAATAAAGAAGATGGACAGGAAGAAATAGAAATATACTGTGGGTTGCAAAGAAAGAAAGTGAAAGGATGCAGTTAATATTAAAGAAAAATAAGAGAGAGCCTTTCAGGAAGAAAGAAAAACAGGTAGAGTGTAAGCGAAAGTGAGAATGAATTGATAAAGAGGCGATGGTAAGAAAGATACAGAAGGCAAAACAAAGAAAGAGAACTGCATTAAATTTATTAATTTGCGTATTTTCATTCAATTGATTTTCCTTGATTTAATAATAAACTAATTAAAGAATCAGCTTTAATTTAATTTCAATTAAAAGCTAATTAAATTTGAATTGCAAACGTTTAAAAAAAATCATACGCCTTAATTTCGAATCTATTCAATAGCATTTCATTTTCCGTTAATTTCAACAATTTTTTTTTGCTTAGAGAAAAAGACAGTAACTAGTATATGCTTACAAATAGGGACTATATAACTGCTTATATATGCTGGCGTAATAAATTGGAAGGGAAGGGTTCACTGATAATACAATAAAAAGGTATCCAATTGAGTCCAAAAATCGCATTATGTTTGCCATCTTTTGGCCAATTACGCAGGCAGTTCAAATGGCATTAGCCACAGTCAGAGCTACAGGCCAATTAGACTTCACTACGCAACGGCGAGGCTAATCAAGACCTGGTCAAAATAAATTCAAGAGCAGCTCGCCTCCCTCCAAAATAATAAAGTTACGTCTTACGTTTCACTGTCGCTGTCATTGTCGGAGACTCTTCCCACCCTTTCCCTTGGCGTAAAAACCTCTTTGGAAAATCATTGTATAAAAAACAGCGAACGAATTGTGACTTCAGCTTGATATTAAGAGCGAGATGGGAAAGATTTCATTCTTTACTTTATATATTTTGCTGTTTTCGGTTTTTGTTTTTGCCTCTCGACTGACAACTCACTCGCACTCTTAGTTTCCCAAGCATTTTTTTAGAGGGAGCCTCTTCACCAGCGAGAGGAGGGAAGGGGAAACATTTTTTATAGCAAGTCAAAAACCTATTAATGCTCAGAAAGCGCGTTCAACTTGTTACAATTCTCTACGTTTGACTCGGTTCTTATTTGTTGTTGTATTTTTTTTGTGTTTCCGTTTGTTTGCAAACTTATTTGTAATACTCAGCAAACTTATTTGATTGGGGGTATATTAGCCAATATTATTTATATGGGTATATTCATTTTCCTAAGAAAATGAAATATAAAGAGCTAAAGATCTTGCAAGTATCTTGCATTTTATTATTAATAGTTTGTTATTAACCATTATTATATTAATCTTTCGTTAAATCCCTGACCCTTATTACTTATTATAATATATAACCTTGTACTAGTCCAATATTAATACTATTATTAATACCAACGCTAACACTAATTGATCTGATTGAGTTTTTCTGGATTTTCCCCAATCCCTGCAACAAATGTTAGTTCATTTATAATTTTTGCATAGCCCAGATCTAATTTTAATTTTTTTATTTTATTTGGTTTAAAATTTTTTATATCATTTTAAATTGCTATTCTTCTTTATATCCGACAAAACTTGTAGGATTAAAATTAAAATTTTAGAGCTTACGATGTTAACAATTGATAAATCATAATGAATAATTTTAATCACAATCGTATTTATGTACTTTCTTATACTATTATTGTTTTCTTTAGGCTTACTTTATGTTATTTTTAATTTACCTTATTATATTAAACTGTTTGCTAACTTAAACTGACTGCCAACTATCTTCTAGGGTATTATCAATTCGTTAACTCTCCAGCTTGGCATTATTATTTATTTTCAACTATTTCCGCTAGTCTGCTTTTTTGTGTGGCTTTTGCATTAGACTCGCTTCTGCTTTTGCTCATAGTTAAGGTTTGGGATCGAGGTTTAGGTTCAGGTTCGAGGTTTGGGTTTCTGTCTATCTGTGGGTCTCTAAATTGCCTCCTCTCCGAATTTATCAGCAGACCTGAGTGTCTATGTGTCTGCGTGTCATATGGCGCATTGTTTGACATGACTTTAATATTTTTTCTCTGAAAAATAAAAGAACGATACAAATTGCAATTGCTTTTGACTCTTCCCCCATCCATTTTGCCATCACCTGTTCAAGCTGTACACAATATTTGGCACTGTGTCGCAACGTGAATCGATATGTGGCAGCAATAACGGCGGCAAATTTCATAAATAGCTTCATGTCAGTTGAAATTTTGACTTTTAGCGGTGTTTGACAAGTCCCCACTATCGCCTTCGTCTGTGATAGAGGCCCTTGTCAATTGGGAGCAGTACATGAGCCCCAAAATGAATCAATTTCAATTAGGGTAAGTGGAGCACCTGCCTGCCTAACTGCTGTAGGGCAATAATTAAGCGGCGTGCCATTACGTCTTGCTGGACAGGATCATTTGGCTTAATTCAATCATTCAGATGGGCTTTGAGGTGTAGTACATCAACTGGACTTTGACATGCTGTTGAGAAAATCGCTTGGTAAAAACTGACTCTGAACTGGAAATAATCACCGGAAGTCTGTGAGCGGAAATGGATGTAATAATGGCACCCAAAATGGACGACAGTCAAACGCCAGGCGTCGCATTTAGCCAAACAAAGTGTTGCCCAAGTTTCCAGCTGTCGTTGCTCCGAGTCAGAAGTCGCCAGTCCAAATCCGGGCCTAAAGCAAAGCGCCATGCGGCATGCCAACGGCTCATTAATTTGTATTCATAAATTACGCCGGACACAAAGAAGAAAATGACCTGACGGCACATGGTAAAGTGGAAATCAATGCAGTTCCCAGTTCCCTCTCATCAAATCAACTTGAGTTGATATGCGAATTGCAAACCAAGATTTTGCTGCTTCAAATGACGACTCGTCCACCTCAACTGGAGAAATTCGAAGTACGTCAGGCAATTTGAACATTAATCTTCATAACGATAAGAACTTATCGAAATGCAGGTTGACTGACCCAAAATGAATTAACATTATATTGGGTTTTTTTTTCTTTTCTAATTCCACCTTATATACCTAAAATACCCAAATAGAGAATTCTTAGAATTGTTGAAGTCTTATAATAGGATTTAATTGCTTACTAATGAAAAATTTTACACTTTTCTACGAATAATAATAGATAACATCTAATTCGGAACTAATAATTTTCACTGCTCATTTTTTATCTTTAATATGTAACGTATAAATATTTTACATTTATTTTTTTATTAACATTTGTTTGCCTTCTCTAAGTTTAAATATAGCGTTATTATTCACACTTTTAATTTAATTAAATTATTTATAAAGATATTTTTTATTTATTTTTTAATTAAATTCAGTCATAAATTTTTATAATTTTATATATTTTGCAAATTCAAATTTTACGAGGATCACAAAAATAAATCTAGAAAAAATAACTATCTCTAGTATTTAAGGAAAAAACACTTTTCACGCAAATGTATATAAGAGTATTAAGATAAGTTTTAAAACAAGGTATTTTTATCTGTTTTTCAGTAGCACAAAAATATATAATATAAATTAAACCAGCATTAAACATTAACTAAATTAAACGCTTATTAGAAATTGCTTTGCAATAAATTACGTATACGCACAGTGTGCGTGCAGCAGTTGTCGTTGCCGCAACTGTCAAATTTAACAATTTGTGGTCTCAATCAAATGTCAATGCACATATTTGTTGCCACTTATCAATGCATTGACAGCCGCAGCGTCTGCTGCATGGCTCGTTGCAGATAAACGGAGTCAAACATTGCCCCAATTACCTACACACACACATACAGACACACACACACACTGACAGACACACATATGCTTTTATCTAACTCTCCCCCAACCAAAACGCTGAGACAATCACTAACTTATGTTGACAGTGGGAGAGGAGTAGGAAAGTGGCTAAACGGCTGCACATGGTTTATAATTCAATTAATTTTAATATGATACTCGCATGATACGAGGAGAAACAGGAGAACGGGAGGGAGCAAGTGACTGATAAGAGACATTTTATGCATTTACTGAGCACAAATTGTGCACAATTAATTTTGCATTTTTTTTTCTAGTCGCAACAACAATAACTAAAACAGCGGCAATGCCAAAAAGATACAAATCAAAAAATCAACAACAAATTGCAATGCAAACTACAAAACAAAATAAAAAAAAAACAAAAAAACCTCTGCGGGGGCTGCTTTTGTGCTTTTATTTTCGAATTTTCGAATTGTTGAAATTTGTATTTGCACTGCAGTTTGCAACTGGCACTGGGGCAAAACAGCGGCTGCTCATTTGGAGGGCTGTGTATGAGGGATAGGGGAACGCGTGTATCTGTAAGATACGCGATAAAAAGCTTAGCAGCTGGTATTTACCTTCTTTCTGTCGCGTCAGCTGCCACATGCGCTTCCAATGCCTCCACGCAATAAATGCAATTAACAATTAAAATGCGTTTAACACTAATTTCTTGTTTTTTTTTGTTTTGAAGTGTCTTTTGTAATTTGTATAAATAAAAATAAAATTGTCGAATAAACCGCTGAATGCTTTGACCGCTGACCGCTGCTGTTCCACTGGCTTCACAGTTCGTTCGTGTTTGTAGCTGGGTATAAACCGTTACGTTCTTAGCGCGCCGCATGAACTTTTCAAACTGAGACCTGAGACCACGCGCGAGCGAAACGACGAGCTCGTCGAGCCCGAGCAACAATAACCCGAAGAAAATGCCGACGCTGACGAAGCATCGAGTCGCGCCGGTCGCCGGCAGCAGCGAATGCTGCAGCAGCAGAGCGCCAACCTCGGACAAAAAATCTGAAAAAGGGAATGAAAAGTGGACGCGGACGTTCTGCTCAAATTTTTGAGTGCGAGTCGAAATTATTGAGTAATTCTCAGAATTGGGCAAACAGTTAGGTGCAAGTTGATTTTGAAGGTAGATTTGAAAAACTTTTAAGTTTTACAATCTAACTTGTCTATTCGACAATGTCTAGTTCAGATAAAAAGGATCTCATCTCAAAGTAATTTTCCAATTCTGTCACCAATTCGCGAAGAATCTTAAGAACTTAAGCCAGTTTTTAAAACATAAAGTAATACTGAGATCAGGCACCAAATATATACAATCTATTGAAAGTTTGTAGAATTAAATATTCCTTCCCAATAATTACTAAACATAAATGGAGAAAATCAGTTTTAAATTTAATAAATATGGTTTTTCAATTTATTATATTGCCATTTATCAAATGTCAGTTTCATAATATTTTAACTACATATTTCATTTTGATATATTTCAGAAATAAGCTTTTCTTGCACAATAAAAATACTAAATGAGTTTATAAATTGATTTCTGATGTATATGTTGTTTAACATAATGCATTTAAAAGTAAATTAACAAATATAATTTTGTTTCTTTGTAGGCATTTTAATATTAAGTGTATGTTTTGTCTGTAAACTTTTACAAAAATCACATTTTCAGCCGCTGCACTGGTTGGGCTTCGGGTTATTTTCTTTTGCAGTTTTCTTTTTTGGTATTAAAAGCATCCAATTGTTTTAACAAATTTAACAAAATATTAAACCTATAATAAATGACTAAAGACTACAATTAGGCACGTTGACTGTAGGAAGTAGAACTAGCTGAAGAAGTAGACCGAATCAAGGACATTGCGCAGATCAAAGTCACCCTTCTGGGGCAGCTGTCTTAAAGTGCGATTCAGCTGACGCTTGGACAGATCCTCCACAGAGCCATCGTTGGTAAAGTCGCTGGTGATTATAAATAAATAATGAATAAATTTAATTTGATTAAGAGATCAAGGAGATTGTCTTACTTATCACGGAAGCTGTAGGTATGTCGCATAAACTTGGACAACTGTTCCAGAATGGGCTCAGAGTGTAGAGCCACAAACTGTTCTCGACAGGCGCGATTTAACTCAGGCACCGTGCACGCATGCGTCCAGAAGCAATCGTGGACGGAGACAAAGGTCAGACCTTGCCTCTCACACTGCAACGAAGTGAGCATCATGTGGGATGAATCCAGAGAGTGTATGAAATTTGGCGGAAAGGCGTTCTTCTGCTTAAGAATGTTGGGACGTTCGTATAGATCCATCGACATGTTATTGGTAACGCGCAGACCAGTGCGTGGAGCATGCTTCGCTTCCTGGCGATTGTAAGGCTGCACCACTGGAAGACCCAACGGTGTGATCCACTCCACATTCTGGCTGCAGACGCCTGCAATGAGACGCGCACACTCCGTGAACCAGTCTTGAATCTCACGCGTTGAGGTGAACATTTCCCGCAGACTTTCAAAGGTTTTCGTGGTAAGATACGTGGAAGCAGGCCACACCCAATCCTTGGGGAAGTCATCAATATCCTTCAGCTGTCGTGCAATCTGCAGTCGTGCACCATAGCGAGTGACACCGTAGACTGTCGTCATCACCGTCTGCTTGATGACTTTGCGCCGTACAAATCCCTCCAACGCCGCTGCCACATGCAATCCATTCTGTGCATCCGTTTTACGTGTGCGCTCCACAAGCGCCGCCACAGCGCTGTAGACATCCTGTGGGATAGCCGAGGGTGCCAGGTTAACACTGCATGCGCCAGCCTGATCTCGTCCTAGAGCCGCATAATGCTGCAGACCATTACACGAACCATCCTGATGTATGGGAAAGCGACTGAGATACGCAGCAGGATCGGGAGAACGTTGCACATTGGCAATTTCCATGCAACAGGCAAGTGTTTGCCAAGGTTCATCTGACTTGGACCACCACATGCGACCTGTGAGTGGATTATCTGCCGAATCCAATATATCTGGCATAATCTCCTCCGCATACAACAGTCGCTCACGCACCGAATCTCGTTTCTTCAGACCCGTTAAATTAATGCAGTGCAATTTTAGCCAGCTAAAGCCATCGATGCCTAGAGGCTGTGCCTGATCAAAGATCAGCATGGAACGCGCCAGATCCGAACCCAAGTGATTCAAGTGTGGCGGCACGGGATAAACACGACCACGAAAGTCCATATTATGTGGCAGCCAAAAAACCTTGTCGCGGTACTGAAAAAGGAAAGGGAATAAGAGCACGAATTATTTAAATCCTAAAATATTTTTAATTTAAAAATATTTAATTTTCTAAGCAATATATTAAGTAATAACAATAATAATTATTTTTTGTAAGTTGCTGTTCCTGATTTAGAGTTATTAAAGAATCATTTATAATACTTACATGTTGAGCCAGCGACAGGCGATAGAGTGCATCACACCACAAGCTGTACATTTCGGCCTGTTTGCGCCGATGTCCAAGCTTATCGCGGAACTGTTTGGCCCGCTCCGCTGGCGAGACGGGATTAGCTCCTCCACTTTCAATGTCGGCAGCCGTGGGCAGCGTTGGCAACGGCGGCAGGGAGCTGGGCGGCTGTGGCACATCCAGTTTGGCATCGCCACCGTTTTGGAACACCTCAATGATGACGTCCAACAGTTGGGTATTTACACGCCAAGGCACGCTTGCAAGCTGATTGAGAGAATCGAGTGCCGGATAGAGATGTTGAGGATTAGAGGCATGAATACGTTCCCATTGTTGCACAGCCTGTTGTGGCAGACGTATAAGCTCCGATTTGTTCAGCAAATAACCGCCATTGTGTGGCGTACTCCACGGTTGCGGTGGACAGAGCATGGGCACCAAATTCGAGTCAAAGGTGAGCGTCTGTTGGCGTGAGGCGCGCAACAATCGCGACAGCACAGGATGTGGCTTCACCTCCTCCTTGACCAGCCGACCTTGGTTGCGGAACAGCGTATAAAAGGCAGGCAACAGATTTTGTGGCGTCGTCGTTGTCGCCGTCTTGGATTTTCCCTTCTGGCGCATTATATTCGAATCGATTTTAATGTCCCGCATTAGAATATTGTAGAGAAATCGTCCCACGCCCGTGAGCACATTTGCTGGCCACGGCACCTCGGGCACATCCATCGAGGGTCCACTGTGCCGCTGTTCGTGCACTAATCGTTGCCACATCTGTCGTGTATTATCCTGAGTTTTCCCACTGTCCCACAGCTCACAATACGAACTGTAGATTTCTCCAATTTTCTCGAGCGTACCATTGTGTTTCTTTAATTCAATCTGATAGCATTGCTGCACTTTTTGTCCCAGTTCCTTGTACAGCTGTCCCACTGTAGGACTGAAGGTTTCAGAGCCTTCGGCCAGCTTGTAAATCTCCTTGATGAGAATGTCCGTATAGTGGCTCGAATCTAGCACTTTAAGGTACGTGTAGTAGTTCATATATCCATGTGGCTTGAAACGCACCTGAGCCCGCAACGTGTTCAGATCACGCACAATTGCAGCTGAGATTTGTTTCCGCCAGTTTTGATCGAGTTCCTGGAGCTTTGTGCGCTGCAAAGAATATTAGATGTAAAAGACATTTCAAGTATTGATTACCAACAACTTACGCAAAATTCGGAATTGGCAAACTGCTTAGACTTCTCAATGGACTTGATGGTGATGTTGCCGTCCAGTTCAACTTGCAGCTGCTCACGTGCCAGTTGCTCCAGCTGGGTTTTACTGTAGCCAAGTTTGGACTTCATGATGCTGCAATCTTCCACAGCGATTGCATTAGTTTCTTCACCAAAGGGTATTACATATGCGTTGAGATCATTCAGCAGCTTGTTGTCGTAGCCCAACTGCGGTGGCACATAAACAGGCGTAAAATCAGCACGTACACGCCTAATGGCGTCCAGCGCAATATCACGTTGATCCGATACAAACTTGGAGCGATCCATAATCTGATTAAGAGTGAATCCTTGCTGCTCCGCCTGTGTTATGTACTGTTCAATTAATTGCTGATTCTGTGCATCCGACTCCACACGACCAAGGCATTCGAAAACTGCTGCATAAGTTTGCTCGTTAAACTGCAGCCCATCCTCATGGATCAGCTTGAACAGCTCCTGGCAACGGTCCAGTGAACCCTTGCCTGCATAACCATGCAACAGAATATTGTACAGATCAATGGAGAGGATGTTTTGCTTTTGTTGCGTGTTGTTTTTCTTAACGCGACTACGATAGGCAAAAATTGTGGAGAGAGCACGACTCAACATATTGGCCGAAACACACACATTCAGATATGTGGTCAAATTGATGGTCAATGCACGCTGTTTGGCCAACCGCTCCTGCTCCTCATTGACATGCACCTTTGACTTGAACCTATAAATAAAGTAAATTATTGTCAACTATGTAGATAAGTAAGAACATGATGAGTACACACCGCTTTTTAGACTTTGCTGTTGCGGCATTAACATTGGGCTGAGCGTTGATAGTCATAGCTGTTTTCTTTGGCTCTTGAACATCGATGTAAGGCTCTATCGATTCAAATGGATCCAACAGAGCTGTTT
Source organism: Drosophila falleni (assembly GCA_035045575.1). NCBI lineage: Eukaryota > Metazoa > Arthropoda > Insecta > Diptera > Drosophilidae > Drosophila > Drosophila falleni. Next base: position 1,703,181 of record JAWNOV010000169.1, on the reverse strand, counting down.
CATCTGCGAGCTTAGGCGCATTTAAACTAAATATAATACAGATTAATATTATTGATTTCAATATACAGATATTGCAGTCTCTTACCCAAAGCTCGCCAAATCGTTCTCAATATTATCCTGTCGCTCATTCTCCATGCTCTCAATTATATCCCGATAGTTGTGAAAGCTTTTTAGTATTTTAAGCACCTCATCCGGATTTGCAATGATTTGTTTGGTGTACATTTCCTTACCAAAGAATATCATGGGCTTGTCATCGTATGTGCCCGCCTCAAGAATGGAACTATCGACAGCATCTAAATCGATCTTTTGATATTCGGCGGGTTGTCGCTGTGATGTCTCCTCGTTGCTCGCTTTGGGATTCTTCCATCTTTCATCCAGCAAGATTTGTTGATATTCCGAGAGCTGTAGCTGTGCTTCATTTCCGCTGCTGGCTTTGCCCTTCTTTAGAAGGCGACGCTCCTCGCGCGCCCGCTTCTCTAATATTTGCATCTGAGTTTTCTGTATGAATTCCGCCAATTTTTTGGATTTCAAACGTTTGACGCGGGATTTACGCTCGCTGGCAGTGAGCTCGGTGACTATAAATATATGCAAATTAATTTTGTAATTGTTTATTTTTAATTTAAGAGAAAACTTACCTTCTAGGAGCTCCACATACTTGGCGTAACGCGGTTTACGTAAACGTTTCTTCTTGGCCAGCTCTAAGGCGTCTGTTTGTGTGGGCGTGGTGGACTGTGTGCGCAAAGCTGTGACATTTGTTCTTATTGTTGTTGTTGCTAAGATAATTAAACACTTTATATTTGCATCGTAGAATCATATCTATCATACTCACTTGCCGGCGCTGGACGGTAAAGCATCTGATAATATTGCTGATATTGGGTCAAATTGTGCGCAGTGCCGCCGCAATTGCAACAACAGCCTGTTGTTGGAGCAGGCGGTGGCAACCGCAGCACTTTATGCATAGCTGTAGCGCGATTAGCGTTTAATAAACGATACATATTGATTAATCAATTGCAACGCTTACTACTGAATTTTAATTAATTTTCACAAATTTTATTTATCGCTTGCATAATATTTTGTTGTCCATTGCGCGCTTCACGTGTTGGCACTGTTGCCACCTTGCAAAATTTGACGATCTGGTTTGATTTTTTGTACAAGTATATCAGAAATTGGGTGTTGATATTTTTGGCAGGACTGCCAACTTGTGCAATTGTAGTGCTGCTAAACTAAGAAAGTTTTCGAATGTGCTCAACACTGACTTTAACGTAAGATAAATAACAATTTTGTAGTACATTATTAGAAAAATGCCGCCAAAGCGCGATAGGAAGGATAGAAAGGGAAGTACGGAGGCAGATGACACGAACAAGCCGCAGCCACCGAATATATTCCTGTACATCCAGCTAGCAGGTATCGGTCAACTGCCCACCACCATAAATCCACTGGAAATACATATGGAGCAAGGCGGAAGTTTAATTGTGAAATGTGTGGAGCATTATAATACCGAAGGGATCATCCTGCAGGATGAGTTCTTCGCCAGGCCCACATACACTCTGATATTCCAACAGGATAATCTGGATCGCATCAATCATGCAGCCGACAATCCATTACTTATTAAGCTTTATATGCGCAAAAGCGAAGGCATTTCATTCTATGGTGAGGAGGAGGAAATGGAAGAGGAGAAAAATATTGAAACCATGTTGAAGGCGCTTTTAAATGATGTTGACAGTTCCTCGCAGGAAAAGGACGATGCCGACTTGTTTAATGGAAATGAAGAGCTCGTCTTATTGTGTGTGGGATATTTGGATGTAATAAAACTCTTTGGCCATCATCGCAGCATGATGCGCGAAGAACTCTTTCTTTATCCCGTGCCCAATGTGCCAAATGAGCTCCGTACCACTGTGCACTCCGAGTGGCATCTTTACACGCTGGTGCCAATTGCCAAGGAATTATCCTTCACCAACCTGGCATTCATCACCTTTGAATCCATTTACAATTTGAAAGAGGAGTATTCCCTTGATGCATCCTCGTTTAATGTCCAACTGAGCTTTCGATCGACAACGCCTATAGCCCGTAACGAATACCATGTGATTCCTTGGTGCAGCTTTAATGGTTTCACTGAGGACTACATTACAAATCAGAATAATTATCTATTATTTGAATCTTTTCGAAACAGCATTGATCTTAGCTATTGTACTGGCCTCAAGTCCACCATGGAGGTACAATTGCATAAGCTATTCTCTCAGCTAATGCGATCTGAAGACTTGGACGTCGATTTCGATGCCATAAGTATTCAATATGACTTGGCCCTTATCTGCAACACCTTTCATCGCTTCATTCTCACCCTGGAGATGTCCAACATGCTGTTCAACGCGTTCGGCTGGAGGCGCTACGTGATCCTGGTTGAAGCATTTCAATCGGTACCCGAAGAGAAAAAAAAAGGTACCAAGAGACTTTCTCCAAAAGCTGCAAAGCAAAAAATATTTGAGGGAATTCTCGATCCATCTATTATGCTTTTTCCAGGTGGTAAGTACAGTGATAACAAACATTTTTTTTAGTCAAAATCACAGTTGGATGACAAAAAAAAGTAATATTTTTAAATGAAGAAAATTTTTATGCAGAATCAAATTAATGTTCAAACCATAGTCAAATGTCCCTTCGAAAGGAAATCGGTTAAATTCTGAGAAAGTTATTATAGTTTAAGGTTTGGAAAAATAAAATTTGAAAAAAAAAATTGATGCAGAATCTTATTAGAGGCCATAAATATATTGATATTCCGCATGAAAAACGGTTAAGGTTTGACAAAGATATGAAAGTTTGAAGTTTTAAAAAAACCAATCATGGGAAAAAGTACGAAAAAAAATCGCTTTTTTAAAATTAAGTACCAGGTCTCCCGACTGTACCTTTTCCTACCTCTTTATTAAATTTTTTGTTACAATTTTTTAGTGCAAACGATTCGCTTTGCTGTGGAGCTCAAGTATCTGGGAACAAAGAAGAAGGTGGTGAAGTCGAAGCGGGTGACAACCATAAATGAACCAATCTCTCAAAAAGAAAGTCGCTTGAATAATGTGGAAATAGAAGGCGCGACGTTTGCCATTATCAGATTGTGCCTATTGGCTCCGCTGGGTGAGACTTACAATGAGCTAAAGGTCTTCCGTGATAGCTTCATTAGCCAGAACCGTTTGCTCCATTGTAATCTTCAGCCGCCAGAGCCACCAAAAATCACCCTAAGCGAGATTCAACGTGAAAACTATGTACGATTTGATGCATTTATTCGCGATACCATGCGTTATATAGTTGACAAGAATGTTCACAGCGTTGAGGAGAAGCGTGGAAACTTTTGTTGTGTTCTTCAAAACCTCACCAATGTATTGCTTAAAGTGGTGGGCAGTGATTTCAATATGCGCACACACACCAAAACCAGTGCAGAATTTACAGTGAATATCTTCAATTTTTGATCAATTAAAAATATGATTTCAAAGACTCTTTTCCTTATTTAGAATCTCTGCGCAGTTGCCTTCAATGAATTGGAATTACGTATTCACAAAATTCTGGGAAAGATCGAGGAGGAAGGCTTGGAGGAGCTAGTCAAGGATAAACATCAAAAAGTCGAATTACTTCTTGATAATATGAATACTATCAAATTATTGAACGCTGTCGGGGATAAGCGCATGTCAACTTATTTTTATGAGAAGGTCAGTCAAAGGATTGTAGATAAGATAAATGTACTCATAGCTAGTCTATTGATTCATTATATTAATTGGCTATCAATCACACATTTATATATCATATATCTAATCATTTTAATATACTGTTAAGTGAATCAATCCATTCTAGCTGTAATCAGCTTCACCTTTTAAACGTGCTATTATTCATTACCAATTATAAGTTATTTGTTTAACTGTTGTATTCTTAATGTCAATTCTAAATGATTTTTGTCACAATCAAGTGTTTTTTTTTCTAGGAAAAATCACGTGGTGGCCCTATTTTTGAGTTTTATGATTTGATCGCTAAAATGGAGCGAGCTGAATATGTGATTGCTAAGGAATTTTTCAAAACATCGAAAATACTTTCCAGTAATCATGAATACTTTGCGTAAGTGATTCAGTTTTTATCATCGATTTTATATACTCACAAGCAGATCACAGCGGTTGGATACATATTTTTCTTAACTATGTCGATACACGTGATGATCCAGATCCTACTACATCGGCCAATGCTAATGAATGTTTATTGAATAGCATTACTCAATATGCTGAGAAATATGGTCGTCAATTGGATGGTTGGATACTGCTGTATTGTTACTATAAACGATTTGACTATGCACCTGGATTTACCTATGCACGCTGGCGCTTGGAAGAACAATTGGGAAATAGGCAGCCAAGGATCAACGAAGCTGAGGCTCCCTTCAGCTTGTGGGGCCTCTTGTTGAATATAAATCCCGAAATCAATACCAAACGCGGCACAATGTTCTTCAAATGCTTCAAAATGTTTGTGCGTCTTGGCCTCTTTGAATTCGGTCAGGTGATCTTTGACGAGGTGCAGGAACAGTGCGATGAAGTAGATCGATATTTGATCAATACACAGCTTAAAATTCTACTTAATCAATTGGATGAGGGTTTTCAGCCAGTGGAGTATGGTGGAGGCGAAGACAACTGTGAGGAAGAGGAGTTGGTAAGTTGGACATCGATGCTTCCTTCATATTAGTTACTAATTATTTTCCTTCCCTTCTCAGAGTCCGCAAGCTGCCTTTGTTGCTCAGCTTAATGGCAACATTGAATATCATCGTGGCAACTTGGAAAAAGCAGCAAGTTATTATGAACGCATTATGGACCAGTCTCCCGAAGGTGATGCTCGTGATAATTATCTTTTGAGTAAATTACGACTAGCTTATATCTCATTTGAAATGGAAAACTTTGACCAAACGATCAATGCTCTGAGTCAATCTTTCCACGGCAATCTTTTAACGTTGGTCTGCAATTATTTAATGGGCAAGGCTTACTACAAAGTAGATGAACTTAATAAGGCACTCGAGTGCTTTATTAGCTGCACCAAATTTCGCACACATGTGCCAAACATTTGGGGATTTCTGGCCTTAATAAATCTGCAACTCGGAAACAATTTGAATGCTATCAATTGCTGGAAATATGCTAGAATTGTAAGCAATTGATTTATTTGAAATTTAACTGATGTACAATCAATCTGCTCTACTTGCAGGATCCAACTAAACCTATAACAGATGAAATCATTTTTGAGGAGCTAAATCTTATAGATGTAGATAGTGTAGATCTTTATATAGACGTGCCCGAATCAGGCAGCAGTTTGTCGTCTTCGGTGAGCAGCGGTGATGAATAATGTACGAACGTACGTAAACTATGTAAAGAACTGGTCTAGAACGAATCACAAGCAACAAATGAAGCCTTAAATTTTCCAATATTAAATAAAAATGTGTTACGTTGAGGCAATAGCTATGGAAAAATATTCTTCTATGAAGTAATAGTGTCCGCGAGGTCAGACTCTGCTTTCCCATAGTTATTGTCTTGGCATCACTCATCTTGATTTCACCCCATAACCGTTTTGATTGTGGTTTCAATGCCTTGCAACATGCAACACAACTTGGCAACTGTTGGCATATCTTTTTTTTTTTTTTTACTTACGTGTCTCATTTGTTGTTGTTGTGACTTGTTGACACAAGGTAATGAGACAGCCCGCAATTTGCTTGCATAAGACTGCAACACACACTCACACACACTCAGAATCACACAGATAATTTTGCACATGTATATGTAGTGCATATATGCTCTTGTACTTTTTATAGCATACTTTCGAGCTGTTTACAAAAGTCGCGCCACAATCAGTCGGCTCCAAAACATGGTCAGCGTTGGAGGCTTGGATTATGTCGATAGGTTGCCACCGGTGGGCACCGTGACCAGCAGCACGGCTTTGGCTATACGCAACTCGACAATAATAGCACATCGATTGTCCATCTATTTGCCGCAGCTTCTGCTGCCCTCGAGGGATCCACAAAAGGTGCAACCGTTACATTTTTATCGAACCTCAATACAACTTTTTAAGGATTTAACAATATTTTAAAGTTCCAAAATTTTCAATTTTACATTATAATTTTAGTTAATTTAAATTTTTAAATTATATTTTAGGTTTTAAATTCAAAAATGTCGTATTTTTAATAACATAACATTTATATTTTTACAATATATTTGAAAATTTATTTTTTGTTTTGTAAATTTTTAGCTTAATTATTGTAGGCTTTTAAATTGATAAAAATATAATTTTAATTTTTTTAATATTTTTTAATATTAGTGTTATTGTAAAAACATATTCTTATAATTTTTATAAATCCTTAAATTTTAATGTATATAGTATATTTTATTTAAAATACAATACAAACTATTCACTGAAGTAATTTCTTGAGCCTTAGTTGAAGTTAGGTAAACAATTGAGAACTTGCAGCTCATCATGGAAATCAATTGTCATGTGGCACAATTTCGTGAGCTGCTCATCTTCATCGGACAATCCCGAGATTCACCAGAGCTGCGCGAAAAGATTCGGCGACTGCGTCGAAGCTGTGTGGATGCGTGCAAGCAGACGGCACATTTGATAACACCACAGCCTCGACATTGTCTGGGCAGTCCCAGTGAGCGTGTGCATCTCTCACTGCTGTTCCAGTTGACTCAACTATTCCGACATGAGCTTATCAAGAGTCATCGTCTCATACAGCTCGTGCCCTACGACATGACCGACTACTATGGTGAGTGGAAAACAGGCTTGAAGATCTGTTTAATGATTTAATTTAATAAATTTAGCACCCACACGTACGGCACCCTCCAATCTGGGCAATGTGATTAGCCAGATATTGTTGTGCAAGCAAATCAGTCCAGATTTTCAGCAGGAGGAACTGTGCAGCATCAGCAAGGATGCACAGGAGTTGAATGAACTGCTCGACGAGATGCAAACCCATTTGCCCAACCCAGAGACAATCGACGATGATGCGCACAGTGAGTAATGTCAAGTGAACTGAACTGAATATGAGCCTAATCCCTTTTGCCCTCTCCCATCTTCCATCTCCCTCTCTCTCTCTCTCTCTCTCTCTCTCTCTCTCTCTCTCTCTGTGCAGCCGATGGTAAGCTGATGGCCTCTCCGAATGCACTGCCAGCCTGGTATACACAGCATCGTAGTCGCAGCTTCCTCAGTCGCAGTCGCAGTCTCTGCTGTTGCTTTAAGCCTTCCCAAGCGAATTAATTTTAAAAATGTCAAACAGGTAAGAGAAAGTCGAGCGGCATAAGAAACCTTGGTATACCCTTTAAATGCATTCGTAATTTATATATTACAGAGCCGTAAGGAACTCTGGAATCGTAAATAACTGTAGTCTTAACTAATCTACACACATGCAGGAAATTCCACATAAAGTTTGCACTGATAGCGATTCCCATTGTCTGACATTGTCGGGAATTTTCTACTGTAAAATATGTTTTATTAGAACGATTTATATTTATTTGCTGATTATTTTAATGATTAGCTAACATGATGAAAGAATTCTATAGGTTTAATCATATTTACTTTTTAATCTATCAGATTTGTTATTGTTTCAAGCATTTTTTTATATTTTCTATTTTTAAATGTAATTATGAAATTATTTATTTTCGAAACCTCATCATTATATGTCTGAAGTATTTAGTTATTTGTCTGAAGTATTAACACTTTGTTTTTCTATACCTAAATATAAACTTTAGTTGGAACAATTAATATTTACCGTAAATTTTTCCATATAATTTTGTACCGACTTTTCGCTAAATTAGGCACACTTGCAACACATTACTTTTTGCATAAAAGTTCATAAAGATAAAAATACTTTCATCTGCCACTGTACTACATTGTACGATAAACCTGTAACAAGTCATAAGGAAGTGAATGTGGCACAAGGTAATAACAAATAACAAATGCGCAAATGTATGTACCGTTAAAACCTGTAACATTTAATTAAGGGCAGGTTCAAGATTTATATTCAATTTCTCAACTCAAAGTCCCCAATTACCGCATAAATATAATCCCTTTGTCAGCTGTTGCCAAGTAGCAACGGATAAGGAAAGTCGCGACTCTCTCGAGATGTTTTTTATTTATTTCACATTTCATGTAATTTTGCCACTATCAACTACTTAGCTGATAAGGCAACGTAGCGTGTTATTTGATTAGATGATAGTGCATTTCATTCAAAAAAGTGCAAAAACAGGCCTCCAAATAAGTTGAAATGCAGTTAATAATTTTTGTTTTTCATTTTGTTTAATATATTTTAATTTTAAAAATATGCTTTCGTCTTTTACAAAACATATCTCTACATTAAAAATATATAATATATATATTATGTATAATTATATACTTTATGGAGTTCTATATAGTAGTGTATATATATATAAGGTATAAACTTCTAGTATATGTCATATGGATTTTCACAGAAAATCGTCAACTTTTATTTTGAGTAATGCTTTCTTTTCCCAATTGTTTTTCATCTTTCTTCTCTATTTCTTTGCTTATTTTATGTTTTTGCTTGTGCGTTTCTTCTTTCTGTAATATTTTCTGGCAATCGTGTTGAGCATTCTGCATTCTATGGAAGATTTGAAATCTCTTTTTTGAAATTTCCAACGGGATGTGCACCAACAATTACTATTTTATAAATTCAAGTTTTCTTAATCTTTTTTTTGCTTTTTTGATTTGTGCACAACATTTGGCATTTTGTTGGTTTTTTTTTTTTGTTTAAACAGCAACAACTAAATGTTAACAATAATTATTGTTATATCGTTGGACTCTTTCTCGATTAGCTACAATATTAAATTCACTATTTGTTTACAAACTTTCGTTTAGTTTTTTCTCATTTCTGGCTAATATCACCAGTATCACTGCGCTATGCCTAAACTTGATTTAAGTTTAAGCTAAATGTAGTCTTCTTTTATATTTTTTACTACTACTTCCTTTTCTTTTGTAAATGTATGTGTTTGTGTGTTGTGCCATTATTGCAGTGCAAACAAATAATTAATTATTAACCGCTTAACGCTAATTCAACACATTGCAGAACTTATTGTAAAACTCAACGCGTACAAACAACAATAAAAAAATATACAAACAAAAAATTAAAATAAAGGCGAAAACACTAAGAACTACAAAAGCTTAGAAGTTAAGCACTTAATTTAAACATGAAGTAAGAGATTCCCACTCGCTCTTCACTCTATTACGATTTCTCCAGCGAGTGAGCAGTATATGCAGCAATTAAATAAAATGTGGACTTATTGTTTGGCTGGTGGCATGTGGCTTATGGCTGATGATGTTATGCTGTTTATAGTTGGCGCCAAAAAGATAATTAAAGGAACACTGTACTGAGGAGGCCTCCGCGATGAGGCGCTTCAAAGGCGTGTTATTTTATTGGACACCGATGCCGACGTCGTCGACAGCTGCTCCAGTCGCGAGCACAACTCCTGCGCCAGACGGAGCTGATGTGCCGCAGCGGCAGCGCAGGAAGTCGCCGGTGCATTGCCAGCCACGGGAAGTTGCTGCACTGCAGCGGCCATCGCTTCCGGAAAACTCAAGCAGACGCCAACCCAACGAGCTTTGCAGCAGGCATGCGACTAAAAAGATAAAGAAAATAAATGACTGTTAGTTAAGGTATTAAAATTCACTTTGTTTTAGTTAAACTCACCATTGCAAAGTCGCGTTTCCATTGCACACCGCACTGTCCATCGCAGAGGGGGCAGGGACGTTCTAGGCTATAGCCTCCACATTCGCTGCAATCCAACGAGACATGATCATCGGTCCAGGAGACGCCGCACGTAAAGCAGGAGCCAATGTGCTGGCGCAGTTCCTCAATCGTCAGCACGTTGTCCATGTTGATCTCCAATGGACTTCCAACCAAATCGGGCAACGAGGCAGACAGACCCAAGCTGTGATGACTGTAAGATAAAGAAAGAAAGCAAGAAAGTGCGGAAGATTAGTAACTGATGGAGGAGCTGAATAAGTAAATTAATATGTAATATGTAGATGGACTTTTATCTTTTGAAAAACTAAAGACATTGATAAATACTTTATATTATTATAGTTCATCTCTTTTTGTAAGAAAAAAGTAACAACCAATTTAAAAGGAAGAAAGGGGAGTTTTATTAATCGCTCGCAAATTTAAAGTGCAAAAAATGTTAGGAACTTAGGATTCTAAGTTCTGTATTGTTTAAATGTGAGAGTCTACTAACTTCTAAGCCATTGGTATGATTGATGACACTAGCTTATGAAAGGAATTTTAATATTGGGCCCGCAGCTCACCCCGTTGTGCCCCTGACCTTGCACGTTGGGCGGACACCGCAGTTGCGGGCGTGATTATAATAATGAGCACAGCACAGCCTGTCAGGGCATGGCCGAGAGCGGTAGCAAAGTCAAAGGCGGGCGGTATGAGACTGTACTAAAACAACGACAGCGACGAGACGTCGCGACGGGCAAAGTGACAGTGACAGCAGCTTTCGCTCGATCATGTGAGCGTCGCATTGTCGCCAGCTTTTATTGTTAGCACAAGAGAGCGACCGAGTAAAAGAAAGAGAGAGAGAGAGCGGGAGAGTGTTATGATAATTCTATGAACTGATAGCTCAACAACAACAACAACCATAATAACAGCTACACAATGCAGTGTTTCATTAATGGCTGATATTATGATTGTTGTTGCTGCTGTTGTTGTACTCTGCACCCCAAATCACGATAAGATTGCAAAACTATGAATGGGAAACGCATAATCAAAAACCGATCACTAGTCACTGTCACAGTCACAGTCAGCGCTAAGAGTCAGCTACCAGTTCCCCTTAATTGGCCCTGACTTTGTTTACAACGCCTCAAAAAATTGGCAAATGTATCGAACAAGTCAAAAGCAGTGGCATTACGGGAAAGGGGGGCTGAGGGAAAAACACAGCGAGACGGCGCCGTTGTCATTCATTTCAAAACGGAAACGCGCTTCCAGCTAAATTCACACATGAATCACAAGGCGTATGAGCAATCTGGCCATAGATAGATAGATACATATGTTGTATATTTTATTATCTATTATTGATGGTTAAATCTCTAAATGTTACAATTACTGTGGTTTATTTCTTTGATTTGTTTTGTTGTTTTTTTTTTTTGTTGTTACTTACGCCAATGGACTGCAAATGTCGGTAATTTGGGGAGCACGTACGCTGGCACTCGACATAGTTGTTGCTGTTGTTGGTACTGCAATGAGAGAGAAAAAAAACAAAACAAGAAATAAGGAAAAGTTGAATAAAACAATTAAAGGCAGGGGCCAATCAAGTGGGGGGTTGGGGCATGTATATGTCAGGGGCAATATAATACACACAAAACACAGGTAAACAAACGCACGAAGGTAAACGAGCTAGTTGTGCAGCTGCTGCCACTATACATATACATATATATATGTGTATGTGTTGCTGGGAAGTTATTATTAAGTATTATGTGTGGGTATTATAAAACACTTAAATGTCAAAAAGAAAAAAAAAATCGAAAAAAGAAAAAAAAAATTGCATGGCAAGCTGAATCGAATCAAGCGCAACTGTACCAAAAACAGCTGATGCTGTGGATGCTGTTATGACATTTAATTTTTAGAGCCTAACTAATTCCGAGTACAAAGTTAAGTGTCAATAAACACAGAAATTGTCAACATTTGTTAGCTTGGGGAACCACCGTTGAAATCCGGTTAATACGTTCGCCGCCTTTTGGACAGAGGAGGCGGAGAAGACCACACACAATAAATCGCAGCTTATGGAAAATGCGTCATTCCAATATTCGTTGCTTCATTATTTTTTTATTTGGTAGTGCCTTCAAGTCCGAATTTGGGTCTTATCGGTAATTAAAATAATCTTTTTTATTGCTCAAAATGTTTTTTATATTTCCAACTAAATTGTTCAGTGCATACCATAAGCAAATGTATATGCATAGACTTCATATTTTTTTTGTTCTTATAAAAAATATTTAAGTCCAAAATATTTCACTATTTATTATAAAAATTAAATTTAAAAAAAAAATTAATAAAAATAAGGGATCTTTTTCTGCTATAACAATTATTTATAATACTGTATATGATCGGCACGAGCGCCAATTCTGCCATTTGACTTTTTGGAGGGTGTGAGGGGATTGTGGGGATTGTGTGTGTGCAAATCTTTAAAATTGGCAGCATTGCAAATTTTTATTTTTGACACATAGCGACACATGACTGCGTTAATACACTTCTTCTTCTGTTCTGCTCACCTCTCTTCTTTGTCTGTCTGTCTGCTTTCTTTTGGGTTCTATATTTAGTTGATCATATGAGCAGCACATAATAAAATGTAATCAAAAATAAAAAGATACGAGACGTGCTAAATTTAAAAGCTTCAACAAGTTGACAACCGTCAACAAACAACGGCCATTTTGCAGATGTTAATGTAAATGCAATGTTAATGTTAATGCTATGTTAAGTGAGCTGCGCTCATACATATGCACATATCTAATGAAGTTGCCTGCAGCAAATGGCGACTAACTGTAAACTCTAATTTTGCACTCGCTTGCACTCATATACATACAATCTGTATATATACATATGTATATATGTCTATTTATAACAATACATCATGCAATGCGGCAGCCTCAACTCACAACTAGTTGCATTTAATTAAAATTGATGTGATTTATTTATAGAAGGGCACTCACACACACGCATGTCAAAGAATGCAACTTTGAGTTTTTTTTAATTCTACAATAGGCACATTCATACATAAATATCTGTATACATATATGCAAGTCTTATGTGTGATTGTGTGTGTTTTAGTTTATTTTGGGCACGGAAATACTTACATTTGTTGTTGTTGTGAATGTATCTGTATTACAGAATATCTGATAGCTAACGGCGCAAATAATTTATTATACACTATTAATAATCCAAATTTGGATAATTCTCTGTTGATTTATATTCTCCTTTAACTGCTTTTGTTGTATAGTTTATTTTTATTTCGTATTTGTTGGCCTTGCATAAGCGACAACAATGAAATTGCTTTGACAATTGCTTTTAAATAATTGCAATTAAATGTTTTTGTTGCTGTTGAAAATTATTGTTTAACTTTTCACACACGCGCGCGCTCACGACAGTTAAAACACAGCGTAATATTTATTTATTTTTATTGTTTTTGCACAAAACTTTTTGCGCAACTGTTGATAAAGAAATGTTAATAAATATTGTGACAGAAGCTGCAGCACACTTTTTTAGTTGGGCTTTTATTTTTTGAACGCTCAAATATGTTTTTGTTGGAAACAAATTAACTTTCTGTAGTTAACTAAAGCCAAAAGACCAAGTGGCGTGCACGACAACACAAAAATTACTGAAATGAAGTCGCTCAACGCGGCTCGCTTTTATAGCAAAGCGAGCGGATGTGCGAGCGAATAGGAGAGAGCAATCAGTTAGTGAGCGACAGAGCAGTCGAACAGAAACCTACAAATACATACAGTGAGTAAGCGTGCTGATATTGCTAAGTTTGCGTGTGTATGGGAGAGAGAGAGAGAGAGAGAGAGCACATGGGGAATAACAAAGCAAAGCTAACGAACTTGTCAGCTGAAATTTGAAAATGCGCACCAACACTGTTAAACAAAATAATGCGAAACGCAGAATGACAGAGCGTAGGCTAATTCAAAGTTAATGCTAAATACAAAATCAGCAGATGCTGGCCAAATTGGCGGTATACGCATACATATGTACATATTTATGTAGTGTATTTATGTAGTTGGCAACAGGCGGAATATAACAGCAACAAAGCAAAACAAAACAAAAACACTGATCATAAAATGAGAGCATAGCAAAGAGAGTGCGGTAGCGTGAGCGAGATAGTGAATGAGAGCGAGAGCGTGCGCGCATTGCGTTCGTTTAACGGCACAAGGCAACAAAAATTAAAAACCCAAAGTCTCACACGCACACAGATACATATAATACACATATATGTACGTACTTAAAGTGACAGAGTATAATACGTATACGCAGCGTGAAACAAGTCTAGTACATTGACTAAATGTAAACTCGAGTCTTGAGGGGTTGTTGACGTAGGTAATTTGGACAAGAAAACAGCAAAACAGAAGAGCAAAAAAAGCAGCACGGCAACAACCGTCAGCAGTGTCGGTATTTCATTTGAATTACAAATCACTTTTAGCGCTGACAGGTAAGGAGATGGAATACCTGCAGTGCGGGACCGGACAAGGTGTAACCTGGTCCACAACCTGGACAACAGGTAAATAGCGCGACCTGCGCTTTATGGCTTAACTGGAACTGATTATCCTTATCTGAAACAAGGCCCTCTCTCCCTTTTTCCCTCCGACTCTCCCTGTCTAATCTTATCGACGTGTGGCAAAAACTGTGGCATGAAATCTACTATAAACAGCTGTAACGGTTTTATTTCAAAGTCTATATGTAGCTAATGGAAATTGCCAGCGCAAGTGCTAAAAAGCAACCACAAAATATTCGCATGTTAATAGGAAATTTGATTTATTTATTTTATTTTGCACAGCAGTCGCGCGTCGTGGCTGGCAGCACTCAAATATCGCCAGCTCTACGAAAAGGGAGCTCGGTCTGCTCCCAAAGCAACACAAACTGACCCTCGCCAAATATAATGCAATTCAGCAACAACGACAACGTCTAAACTATAAACAGTCCCCACTCAAAAAAAAAACACACATACATATGAGTTTTTATTAGTATAAACAATTTATGTTTATTTAGAAAGGCTTCATCATGATCATCATCACATTCACGTTCTACAATTCTCCCAGATTTCATTATTTATACGGCACACTTTCTGACTGGCATTCAACTTTGAATGCGGCGCAGTTTCATTTTTTAAAGGGGATTTCATCATTATCACATTGGGATGTTGGGACATTTGGGGAAAGACCATTGTCATCTGAGAAGGTCACACGGCAATTACTTGAAACACCTCTGCCCCGCAATCACAGATTGCCTAAGGCAACAACGTGAGGGTAGAGGAAGACTAGTGCAAAATAATATATAGAAAAAAAACGAACCAAATAATATTTAAGCAATATATATTTTGCAAACATTTTAAAAAGTTTTTAAGTGCGCTACATTTATTATTGTTGTGTATATGTGGTACATATTTGAGTTACCTGTCTGAAATACAAGCATTTATTTATTTCAGGAGGCAGTTTAATAAGAAGCTACTTTTAACTGTTGCAGCCCTGACTTATTCTTCATTTCGAGCTTGGCAATATTTTTACTTCATTAAAAGATATACATATGTGCAATATATATTGCATTTACAATCATAATAAACTGTTTCAAGTTCAATAACCAGGAAAACAAACCCTATCCTGATAAGCTTAACAGCAACTCAAGATTTACGATACAAAAATCTTATAAATAAATTTAAAAAATAATTTCACATAACAAACGAACATGAAGGACATTCTCTGCAGTTCAGAGAACTAGCACTGTGGGATTAGGTAAAGTTCATGGCTTTTGAGTATAGACTCGATTATTTTGTCAACAAATAGAGGAACATAACAGATAAGCAGA
The DNA here is from genome assembly GCA_035045575.1 of Drosophila falleni. NCBI lineage: Eukaryota > Metazoa > Arthropoda > Insecta > Diptera > Drosophilidae > Drosophila > Drosophila falleni. Next base: position 1,687,604 of record JAWNOV010000169.1, on the reverse strand, counting down.
TGAGTCTCATCTTTCCGAACTATATTTAAATTTCTGAACAATTTTATAAGCATGCTAAACTTATCTATGAAATAAAGGCAGTTCAGGGAACTATCTGGGTGCGCAAAGTTCATGGAGTTGTATATTGATTTATGTAAAATAGCTAGAAATAGAAAAGAGACGCTTACTCATAGAACAACCCTCGCTGCTGGGCTTCTCTGAGACTGAAACAGAGACAGGGACACGAACAAGTGCTGCTTGAAGACATGCGCTTCCTCTTTAGCTTTGCAGCAGCAGTTCAAACAATTCGTTTCTCATTTGTTTCAGATTCACAGCTATGCAAACAAAGCTGTTCCTGCAAGTGACTGCCAATTTTTGTTATGGCTTTGTATTTGACTTGGATAAATAAATAAATAAATACAATGGATGGTTCGATATGGTGTGAGCTGCGAATTGATGTTACAGTAATGAGCCCAGGCCCAAATGCGAGTTGAGATCAGCAAAAACAGTTGACGTCAATGTAAAACTCCGGAAAAAGTAAACAAAAAACATGAGAATAAAATTTACAAAATTAAAAAAGTAAATTGAATAAAATGCATTGTTTTGATCATGAGCCAAAATTGTGACCATTGTTGATTCACGACTTTCGAAGAATCCGTCAATTGTGGGTGTGTGTTGTCGGTGTGTGTATGATAATGATAATTCGTGTGATTTCTAACTCTGAAATTCCAAATCAACGGCGCCATCAAATGCTAATGAGTTCAACACAAACCGAAACGAGTTTTATTATTACTTTTTTTAATAAAAAAAAATATATTCTGTGGGCTTCCCTCATTGATAGATTTGTGCAAATAACGAACAAAAATCGTACAACTGTTTACTTAATTAATGGGGGAAAAATACTTGAGAATATTACGACTAAATGTAGGTAAACAAGGCGGTTCCCAAAACGAAAGTGGCATTGGAAGAAACACGATCAGAACTTAACAGAAAAGAAAGATGGGAAAAAATGCTTTTAACTCACGAGCTAATAGATAATTGGGTAGAAAATGTACGACCTCCCCGACCGAGACCTAACTGTTGACAGAGGCAATTAGACGTGTGCGAATTATATGACCGACAGTCCATATTGCAAATGAAAATGCGACTTGACACTGAACTTTGCCATCGTCTGTCTACGTCTTTGAAAACAGCTGTTTTACGAAATTTACATCTGTTGCATAACAGTTCCGCTTAAGATATTAGCATTTTCTCAAAGAGAGAATAATCTGTGCAAGTTGAAAAAAAAAACAAACGAAATATAAATAAGAGATTACAGTTGAGAGTTGTTCACAGATTACAGTGCGTCACAGTAACAGCGCAAAGTTGTTAACAGCGCTGTTAGAAAAGCAATTCTGGAAAATAGGCTGTTTCTATTTGATATTGATAAATTACATACAGGTGTCAAGGCGTTATATTTGATATGCCATAGGTAATCGGGGTTTTATTGATTGCCGATAATTCATGTTAGGTGGGAAGGGAATACAAAATGGTTAACAAAGAAAACAACAAAAGAAAGGGGTTTATTCAGGAAAGTTTTTGACTTGCACCTTGGCTACATTAATTATACTTTATCTGGCGAGTAGCTGTGTTATTCCGAGTATAGAAAACAACTTAAATACTTTAGTTGTTAGTCGTTTGAGTAATTTTGATCAATTATATTCATGTTAGTTGCAATTATATATCTAATAAACAATTTTTTGTATATAAATTAAGCTAATCAACAAAATGGTATACTAAGTAGTCATGTGAATGCAATCATCCAATGTTTATGCTCATTTCCAGTTTCCAAACTCAATTTGCTACATTATTTATAGGACAATAGATCCATTATGCAGTCTATAGAAGTTTGTATGTATATAAATATTTATATCTCATCGGGCGGGTTTTCGTTATACATAAGTAAATGTACAAGTATATACTACCTATTGTTCAGCCGTCACAAAAAGTATAAAAATACTCTTTGGGTTGTTGACGTCACAAGTGAATTTTGAAACGATTGTAGCACCTAGAATATTTGTTATTTAAATATAGTATTACATAGGAACTGCCTCCCATATCGGTACATTGGAACGTTAATAAAGTCCAAGTATTTCGCATTATCGGAAACGTATTTGCATCATTAAATGCGCAATCGAACGAGTAGAAAAATAAAACCCCAAATGAAACTGGAACAGCTGCCCTATTCCCTTTTGAATATTTTCTGAAATACCTCGACCTATAAGCCTGCATAGTTTAACTATTAATTAACAGTTTAGCTATAGATTCACTTGCTAATTACACGTGACAACTATGCTAAAGCAAATGAGTTAAGTTCGACTAAAAGAAGGCTCTGGCTAATAAATAATGAGGTATGGAACTAAATAAGAACAGCATAATTTAACAAATAGGATAAATTTCAATGATGCTCTATTTGATTAAGATCTGTCGATGTTCTTATAATTTTGTACACCTCTGTATATCTAATATATACGTATATATTTGTAAGTAAACCTTTAGGCATCTCAAGTGATCTGACCGACTATTTACTTTAACTGGCTGACGTTGTCGTTGTTGTCGTCATATTATCATCATCGACATGATGATGAGCAGAAGAGGAAAAACTGGCGTCTGTGTTAGATTTGCGTCGCACGAATCGTTTGACAACTACACACACACATAGAACACACACCCCACACAGCACACACACACACAATAAATTGAGATGAGTTGAGTTTCCAGTTTAAACCGATTGCTACTAAATAATGTCGTCGTCATCGCTGCTCGACAAGTCTCTCTGTGTGTTAAAATTGTAAATTGATAAAACAATGAAGAGCTGCAATGAATGAATGAAGCGTAATTTATATGGAAATCAATACATACACATTCAGTAGTATAAATAAATTGTTGAACGTATTAGTCAAAGGCTCGGAGAATGTCATTCTTGCTCTTGACTATGATGATAATGATGTTGATGATGATTATGACTATGACCTGCCCCCCAAAACTGTGTGTCCAGCCCTGAGCTCAAACGAATGCCAAGCAAAGCTCATATTATCCACATATTATTCGTGCACGTTCCATTGACACTTGTCGTGGCATTAGACAGCACCACAAATAACACCACCAAAACCCCCTCAGCACCACTAAACCATCATCAATAACAGCAGCGACTCAAGTATCCGCTGACTTGGTTACTTGACTCTTTCTCTCTCCCTCTCTCTCTCTCTCTCTTTCTCTCTCTCTCTCGTTGTCGTTGAGGTTATAACCGGCTGGGACTCAAGTGAATCGGTTAGAGGCCGCTTCAGAAACATCCAAAGACACACACACACACACACTCCTGTTATACACTATTCATTCAACTAACTGGCGTCAACTGTATGTTTTCGAACGCGTTTAGAAGACATTCAAAAAGGTCAAAGCTGATCATCAAATTGCATTTTCGGCACCTCGAACCTGACCACAGCGCAATTTGAGGCGTCGCGTGGACATTGACAGCTTATCAGCAACTATGTAAAAAAACAGCAACAGTAACAAAAACAGCAACTACAAAACAACAACAGTAACAGTAACAACAACTACTGCTACTACGACAGCAACAACAGGAGGCGAGTGGCTGATCGCCCTCGCGTCGTGTCTGGTGATGTCGGCAACATTTCAATTATGCCAAAAATAAGCAAAACATTAAAAACATATTAAAAAAATGTTTTAGGCTACTTATATTTGGCTATGATATACCCTGTAACCGGTTTTCAACAACAAGCACAGCTTCAGCAAAAGCATTAAATATTGAATTCCATTACAAAAATATAAATTTATATTGATTTATATTTTATTACCTTGAAAAAGTTTTATTTAAGAACTCTGAAACTTTTGATAGCTAGCTTTTTTTTTAAATAAGTACCATCTGTATTTACATCTGCTATCTATATATAAAATATTTAAACCCAACTTGAAACTGTTTTTTAATTAAGATTCTGCTAATTAAGTTCACGCTTACAATTTATTCTCAATTCAACCCAAATATTCAAGTCATCAGTCATGGAAAAACCTAAAAGCTAATGAATTAAGTAAATATTTTTAACGTGTTAAATAAACTTGTTAAGTATATCGATTTATTTGTTAGTTAGTTGATGTCTAAATGCAAATACAGTGAACTCTTGAGAATTAGAACTTCAGATATTGAGTTAATACCAGTGCTCTTTATAGTTAGTATACTCTCCAAAATTAAGAACTAATGATATATTTTCATGTGCATGTTAATAACAAATATAAATATTCAATTTGCAAATAAAGTATTTTTCAACATTAGATATTAAAATTTGCAGTAGCAAAATACGAAAATATTTGAATAAATTAATAAAAAAGAAATTGGCATTTTAGACTGTAAGAGATGATCGCTTCATGTGTGTTAATGCCATGCATTATGCAATTCCAGGGTATACATAGTCTGCGCGTGGCGATCCATTTGGTTAGTCTATAATGAGCATGGGAATATAAAAACAGACACACGATTTCGTATGCACAATCAGGCAGACAGTTTAAAGGTGGACTGGCTTGTCGCATCAAGTGGGAATTGGAGGCGGGGAGAGTGATAGAGGGAGGCAGGTACATGGCAGTGCGAAATTGAAAACGGTTTTATTTTTAAAATTTGTCATTACGTTTGTCGTTTTAATAAGCAATTGCATAAATGCGCAACGTTTATGTAAGCAACTTGCATGACGGCCGGCCATGGGAGCAAAACTTTTAGTTCCAAGTGCATTCTGAGCAAATTTTCCTCATTTCTTTATTTTATTTTTATTCCCATCGATAATTGAGTCGGTGTCGCAAAGGGGTCAATGTCTGGGGGATACATTGAGCAAGATTATATACGGATCGATGATATAAGAACAGCTGACTGGCAATATCGATAAGGAGTGAAATATATTGAATAAGTGTTGTTTTGTCTGGCCAGCAAGTGATTCAATGATTCATTAATGAGAGTAATCGTAGTCAAGTTACTGAATGAGATAAGATGCAAATGATCATCAACGATAAGGTCAGTGTAGTATATGGGAAACAAATTATCAAGATAAGTAACAACAATTACATGGGGAAATACCTGAATCATTTCCACAGACAAATGAATATTTATAGAATCTTACGAGTTTCTTATTAAAACATATTTATCTATGAAATACTCGGAAACGGACTTATAAAAGCGGTCACTTCCATTTATAAGGAAATTATTAGTAAACCCACAACTTTATCTATAACTAAATCTATATATATTTACAAAGCTAGACCTTTAGAACAGTCATACTTCTTGACAAACTTTTATGCCATATTCATACTTTTAATTATATAAATATTTCTCATAAACATATTACAACTTATGTTTTGTTTTTATTCATTCGAAATGTGAAATTCGCATTAATCCAAACAATCATAAAAACTTTTGCTATTCAGCTGTATTATAAAGCGTAAAGCTCTGTACAAAGTAACCTTTAAGCGAGCTTAAGTGATAAAATTTAAGTTCAATATAAATATTTATATAACAGATGCGGTAGTATTTTTTGTTCAACAACATTGGGGAGACTGTATTTACTTTGACTTTGAATGTTTATTATGTTAAAGAAATTCCATTTAATTTGAGATTCCTATTGAAAAACAAGCAGGAATGCTAGAATGGGAAATACTCCGTATATAATTTAAATTATATTGCATACTTTAACATCTACTATAAAAAGTAAATACTTTGCAAGTACGCATACACTGCAAATTACTGCAATACAATTCTCATTGTAAGTCGATTACAAAATGAAGTATACGTCTAGTATACAAATTTTAAAGTAAACTACCCTTTCCTTTTTTTGTAACACCAACTTCATACAAATTAATTCTCAATTATAAACAGTTTTCCTTACGATTATTAAGCGTCTCCTAGAGTCTCCGTTTCTCGCTGACAAATCTCAGTGGGTGGCCCGATTAAATAGCATGTTGTAACTTTCCTAAACGACCCACACGTGTCGAATGCCACTTTAATAAATGGACTTTGAATTGTCGCACGCAACAATCATAAACTGCGCGTTTAAGCGCCTTTGCCAGTTCTCCAAAAGCAACAAAAACAAATGAGGAAAATAAAATATATAAATTATATGTATGCATGATATTTCACTTTATTTGTAGGCGACGTTAATGTGCATAATCCCCCGACCCAGGTGATTAATGTTTGCACAATTTGTGGTCTACCTCCCCCTTTAGGCTAGGTAAATAAAATAAGCAGGTGAGAGTTGAGAGCCGAGAGAGAGAGAACAAGTCACATGATAAACGCGTGAATTTCATAAATTTTCAGCGACAACAGAAACGTGTGAACAAGCGAGCCGCACGCTTTGTTTATACAAAAAGAAAAATAACGAATATGGCTAATCAGATCGCAGATAAACCGGCAACAGACACAACAACAGTTAGCACATGAAATTTTTGCAATAGGACACGTAATTGATCGATGATCAATGGGATAGTTTCAAATAAACATTATTGATCTGTTGTAAATATAGAAATTTACTTCTAAATATATCTGAAACATCAATTTTATTTGGAACTGAACTTGCGACAAGAGATCCAAGAGTCCAAACAATGCCAATTTATATTAGGAGCACCCACTCCAGCGATAAAGCCGACAATCGCTGGCAATTGATGTTATAATAAAAATTTGCACCAGTTTCTGCTCAATCAAATCAAATAAAACGAAGCTCAGTTTTCAAATTGACGAAATTTAAATACACTTGCCAAGTCTTGTTATATTTATAAAATTTCTAACTTATAATAAAATAATTTTCGATAGATTGCTATTTGTTATATAATCTAGAACAAGAAATAATGTAAATCTAGAAAATGAAGTAATGTATCAGATTCCTTTTCCAAGTAATGCCTTTATCAAAGTAATCTGTTAACCTGCTTAAGAATATATCATGTACATATATGCTTGTCTTTGCTAGAGTATTAAGTGGACTCCAAGTGTGTCGCACAAAGAGCACAGGGACGCGATATGGATACGCCTGTTCAAAGTAGACACTTATGTTATATATCTATCAGCCACACCCACGCACCTGTTAATTAGTCAGCTGGAAAAAAACGCAACTGATAAGCCAGTCTACAGAGTATATACTAGAACAAGTAACTGTTTTAGTATAAATATAAAAAAGTTTCGGAATATGTCTGGTAACAGTTGATTGAAGATTACTTGATCGATACTATTTATATCATATAGCCGCAGGTCACAGAAATATAAATAAAATTGAATACTCGTACAACTCAGCGACTTGAGCTAATATTAACATCTGTTGCACCTGAGACTATATATAGTGTAATAAATATTTACATTGGATAATTAAAGCTTGTCATAACATTAACAATTGTAAATTAAGCTCAAAACAAAATGCAATATCATATGAATTAGAATCCACACATAACATGATATACAGCTGTGAGTATGCAGATGTGTGAACACTCTTCTGTTAAACCGCTGTACATATACTAAATCTGTCAACCAATTCTGTTAAGTCATGCTAGGGCACTGTTTGGGGAAGCACGTCTTAAATTGAGCTATAAATTATGTATATTATATTGGGATTAACGTCTGCTTGTTTTTCTCTGAATGTTGTGTACTTATTTAATATTTTTCTAGTCATTTCACCATTATCTTACCTATGAAATTCAAATTACGTAGAGCTGCAGCGCAGCTACTTGTTGCCGTGGTCAGCTTGTCGATTACGACTGCGGGACCGGGGCAAAAGTCTGGATCATCTACATCAAAGATAACGCCGTCTTCCCATTCGGTGACTATTTGCGATGATTTTGACAGCTGTTGTTGCTGCTGCTGTGAAGTTGTTGTTGTTGATTCCAGCTTGTGCAGATGCTGTTTTTGTTGCTGTCCGTAATTGCTGTTATTGTTGATGTTAATGTTGCTGGCAAACGAGTTGTTATTGCTACTTATTGCTGAGCGTTGTTTCATCTGTCAAATGAAAAGAGACGCAATTAGACAAGTGTCTGAAAAAACAAAAGGTGAGTGTACGTGCCGCTATGCAAATACCAAACAACACACGTGGCTCTGTCTCAATTGCAATAACAGCACAAAGATTTGAAGTTATTAACAGCTTGCTTTGTGCGTTCTCTGAACGGGGAGAAAGCAGAGAGCGGAGCGAAAGAGAGTGGATAAACTGGAGCGACAGGACAGCTGTTGCTCGCTGTTGACACAGAGTTCAAAAACATGCACTCAGACTCACTTAATCACACACACACAAACTGATGCACAAAAATGCGATCAAAAATATTGCAAATAATGCCGCTTGGCAATGCAAATGAACATGCAAAATCAATAGATGCACTATTTAGGTGAAGGCTTCATCAGAGTATGTATGTGCGTGCGAGTATGCGTCTCTAGTTGTTGTGATGCAAAAAAAAAAAAATAACGCTTCTGTTTTTGTTTTTGCAGTTCTGTGTGCCTGCGTGTGTATGTACGTGGGCTTGGGGTCTCTTATCCCAGACTTACCTTACTTTGCAAAATTTTCACAAGCTTTATCAGCGTTTATTTAGCTTTTTTGAACAGAAAACAATTCAAATCATACAATTCGCGCATAAACTGCAGTACTTGCATTGATTTTAAGCGTTTAAATTGAATGTTTTGCTCGATTTTGCCAGCGGACTACAATTTATGACATTCACAATGGCTCGACGACAGCTAAACAGTTGGCAGTCCTATCGATAATTATTGCTTTCACCATTCCATTATATCGATTTTAAACTTTTTAAACTCACTTGCCGTTCAATTTAAAATAAAATTGGAAGAATTAATTATTTAATAAATAAAATAGAGTTATTTACACAATTTTGATTCGAAATTAGCTAAAAGAAAGGTGATAGTTTCTAAAACAGTTGTGGTGCTAGTGCACTCGCGGGTGAGATAGTCAGAGAAAGCATAATTTTGAAATTTGATCTGATTATGAAAATGGAGCTTTTTCTGCGCAACAGACCTGCCACACAGTTTTCTTGGAACTAACGATTTGTTCACTTTGGTTGGAACGACTTGAACGAAACGATTCGACAACTCTAGTTAAAAGTAAAACAACTCTACAGTAAAGTAATTTTTGGCGAACATCAAACGAAATTTACCAAGTTGAACGATTTAAAATGCACATAAATCATCTAATTAAGTCTATTCAAGTGCAGTAAAAGCGTATCGACCATTGGAATATTCAGGACAACCTTTTAAAAGACAATCTGCCAGCCGTACAACGTAAAGGCCTCGGCCATGGAGGAGAATATGTGGTAAATAAACATTGAGAAAACTTGCCACAGCCTCAATCAACCTTAGCAATCGTCGCCATCTACGTCAGCCGAGCCCCAGTGTGACAAATTGATGTAAAAAGCTCTAAATGCTGTTCTTGTTGTTGCTTTGTCTTTTAAGTATTATTTTTAAGGACGGCCTTGCCTTGTGTGAATTGCTGACATAGCGCTGCGAAAGAAAGAGGCAGAAAACATTTGAGTCAGCAGAGAAGCAGACTGATAGGAAGCTTTTTGTGTTATCAGCAACAGCTGTGTTAATTGGACACGTTGAAGTAATCACCGAAAACAAACGCATTATTGTTTCAACCATGTATAGCGATGCAGCACAGTCACGAAGGGAAAGAAAGCATTCCTGCAAATTGGAGATCCGTATAAAGCTTTTCTAATGACTTATGAGATGAGCTTTTGTGATTACTCCTGGTATGAATTCCGGGCGATAAAGAAGGCATGGTAGGGTATATAAAGTATATTTTGATTCTTGATCAGGATGATGAGTTCATCTGCTCTTAAGTAAATTATTGTAATTCCTCTTTTTTCAATAAGTCGGAATCGGCCGAATGGGATCTACATATCATATGATCCAGAAATGTGTGCCAACCAAATAGCATATAACGAAACAGTTGAAACCAAGAGTTGAATATTGCATACATGGGCTCTGCAAGAGTATTAAATCTTCGGGGTGCTAAAAACAGTCTTTATTTCCTGTTTTTATATTTTTTTAATACTGTCTCCCTCTATTTCCTTCTGCAGGATAATTGAACTGGAGTCGGCGCTCTTGGACGACTGCAATGTGAATGACGTTTATAGCATTTGTCAGGGGAAACCTTTGCCGGAGGCACTGCGTCCCGATGTGTGGCAAGTGTGCCTCGATGTGAGGCACAAAAGTGATCAAATGTCGCTCTTTAATGAAATCTACGATCTGCCATTTCAAAATCAACTGCGTGAGGATTGCAAGCGTTATGTGGAACGCATGGGTAACGATGAGGAGGACAAAGTGTCTGTTGTCTCTGATCTGGAATCGATAATGACATTCTACTGTAAGAATCGCAATCTTCAATACGAAGCGGAAAATGGTTGGATTGAACTATTGTTGCCACTGTTTGCTCTCAAATTGAATCGTTCGGACACCTTTAATCTATTTGAATCCATAAGGGATACATATATACCCAAAGGGTGCAAGCCCAAGGGTAATGTCTTCCATGTATTTCGTTTGCTATTGCTCTATCATGATCCGGAGCTTTGTACAGTGCTAGATACAAAGAAAATCACACCAGATCTTTATTCATTGACGTGGTTTCAGTCGCTTTTTGCCTCCTGCAGCAGCCTCTCTGTGATTATTGCAATGTGGGATCTGTATTTTCAAAATGCAGATCCATTTATGATCTTCTTTCTGGCCCTTATTATACTTATCAACGGCCGCGAGCAGATTATGGCACTAAAGACAGCATCCAAGGAGGAAATTCTCAAGTTTCTTATCAATATGCCATGCGCCTTGGAGGTGGACGATGTGCCAGACTTTTGTTCATTGGCCCAGTACTATGCCCTGAAGACACCCACATCGTTCAAGACGGATTACCTAAAGGCGCTCTATGGGAAACAGAATGATACGCCACGTAGCCAGGAGGAATCCAATAAAGTATCCCAGGCATTGTGCCTGCCCGTCTCCGTCTATGAGCTCGTGGAGAATTCAGCCACTGAATTTCCAGTTCAGGATGCGGTACGCTTCTTCCTTGTAGACTGTCGTCCAGCCGAACAGTACAATGCTGGTCATTTGTCAACGGCATTTCATCTGGATTGCAATCTGATGCTGCAGGAACCTGTGGCCTTTGCAACCGCCGTCCAAGGATTGCTCACAGCACAGAAGCAGGCCATTGAGGTGAATTCAAATGCGGGTGGCGAACACTTGTGCTTCATGGGCAGCGGACGTGTCGAGGAGGATCAGTATACACACATGGTGGTAGCCTCATTCCTGCAAAAGAACACACACTACGTGTCCTTGCTCACTGGTGGCTACACATCCATCCATGATTACTTTGGTGATCACATGGCCGACTGTCTGGAGGATCATAGTGTGAACAAATGTCTCGTCTGTCAGCAGCATAATGTCAAGCAGGTAATCACGAAATGAACTTTTTTCATCTTAAGCAATTACAAATCTCTCCTACTTGCAGACAAAGCCTGTGCCGCTCAAGCCGTCAGCAACGACGCCGTCCTCATCGGATCTGTTCAGCAAATTCTCTGCAGCAATGAAATCCAAATCAGCTGAGGTCAAAGGCAGATTGCTCGACATTATTGTGAATCCCAGCTCAAATGGTGCATCCAGCGGCGCCTCCAACAATGGAGCACAATCAATGCCCGCCCAGGAGCGTCATGTCAGCGCCAAGGAGCGCAATGGCAAACGCTATCGCAATGTGGCGCCCGTCTTCAGCATCGATGATGAGAATGAGGAAGCCTACGATGGTGCTGATCGGGATGCACCTCAGGCAACTGGCGAGACAAAGGAAATTGTCAATCTAAATCAATATTTTAAGACGGCGGAGATAATCAATGCATTCAAGTGTCAGGATGTCCATATGAATGGCTATATGTACGATAGCCATCTGATTATAACGCCAACACAACTTGTGGTGCTACGTGAACTGGGCGGTGGTCAGGCGCAGATTATGGTACGACGGCCATTGGCGAGCATTGTGAAGATCACAGCCAAGAAACGACATCGCAATTTGATAACTTTCAAGTATGGTTTTCCCGATGGAGACGGTCTACTCATCACCGACATGGATCGATTTCTTATACCAAATGCCACAGAGGCCACCGCACTCGTCTCCAAGCACATTGTCCAGGTGCTCGACAATGCTAAATAAGAGATGTTGACGACAAAAGCCATCTGGAATTACCGTCAATAGTCAGTCCTTCACACACACACACATCAAAACACACAAGTGCAATGCGTTAAGCTCTGTTGCTGTGGACGCTTTAGTTTTAAATTGGCAAATGTTTTCCTTAGGCTTTTTAACAATATAATAGTAAATTGGCATATATGAATTCAATCCATGATGCAACTGTAACATACAACACCCAAATAATCATAAAAAAAAAACAAAGAACAATGAGCAACAAATATTAAATATCTAACCCAATTAATTTTGAATTCGATTTGTACTAACCAAGTCCCCTACTTTCCCCTCGCCAGCCCCTAAATTCTAAGTGTATAGAAATAAACGAAAATATACCTTAGAAGCCTTGAGACTTACAATGTGTAAAGATTATAACAAATATTTATTGCAATTAAACAAGGTATAAATAAACTATGTATTATATTCAGAGCAGAATAATGTTTATAACTTAATGTTTCTTTTTCCCCTGTTGAATATGATTTTTAAGTAAGTCATAACATGAAATTAGCTTATGATAATTCATTGGCTTTGTTTTCAGAGTCGTTTGATGGACTAAGTCTTTTTCATTCGACAAATTTGATAAGCAGATTAAACATAATAATTCCAGTGTCAGGTTTATTAGATTCCTTCGCATTCAGCTTTGCCAAAATAATAATGAATATATAAATATAGAAAAAAGATAGTAATAATTTTTAAATAAATACATATAAATAATATAGTAAATTAAGCTCTAGATATAAAAGTTAATTACTAACATATTTGGTGTGTGCAGCTAAATATGATTCTTCTTGCTAGATAAATGTCTACTAGTTCTAAAGAAGTTTAAAAAATTTAGCAAAAAATGAGTCAAGTTCATAAAACGGAACTTGAGCAGATTAACAACAACAACAACAACGGGCATCAGCAACCAATTTGCGATACACACACTTAGTATAAGTACCGTAGGATTAGTGAGAACGAGTAGGAGAAAGGTGAGAGTAGGATGGCTGTAACTGAACAACTGAATTATTTTGCAGGCATGGAGCAGGCGCAGTTCGAACAGTTGTCAGGCTGAAGCTATATACGTAAGCAGCCTGTTGGTCGTTGTTGTTGTTGTTGTCTGATTTGCAGACGGCCGCAATTCTTATCAATGACAATGACGTAGGTGGTTGTGCAGACAGGCCGTTACCGATGGCTCTGCAAAACGAATTTGGGACGATGAAACATTAAAAACTGTTGCACTACGGCCACAAGCAGACAGTTCATTCAGAACAGTCGCAGCACGCGGACAAGCAACCAGCAAGAGCAGCAGCAACTACATCAGCAACAGCAGCAACATCTGTAACAGCCAACAGCAACATAGACAGATACAAAGACAGGTCCACCTTACCTAAATTGGAGCAAAAACATTTGACTTGTTTACTTAGTTAGTGTTTAGTGCTGAGCTTAAGTGTCTCTCTCTGTGTGTGTGTGTGTCTATTAGGGTGTGTGTGTATTACACACATTGTTACAAGTACTTTGAGTGGGATCTTGTTGCACCTACAAAATGCAATTGCCAGCGTCCGCAACTGGACATAGCTTGCTAATGGGCCTGCTCTTATTGCTTGTTGGCCTGGCCGCAGCCGTGCCAGCATCTGTTTTGGCCCAAAACACTGAATTGTCCACCAATGCGAACAACAAGCAGCAGCAACAACAACAACAACAGCAAAGGGAATTGCCGGCAGGTGAGTGTTAAAGTTCAATTTTTGAAAGCGTGGGCTGCGATCCTGTAGGTGTGTGTGCGGGTTTATTTGTGTGTGTATGGCCATTGCTTGTCGTAGCAGTGTGTTGTTAATGTTAAAGGTCATTTGAAAATTTCATGTTTGAAAAATGGACATACGTCCCACGGCTTGTGTTGTAAGTGAGTTCCGCATAAGTATCCTTATTGTCCGTACAGTAAAATCTCACAACAATGGTCTAACCTTTTTGTTGAAAGGACAAAGATAAACGTCACTTTAGCAACGGGAGAATCCATCAATAAGTAGAATTACGAATTAGAGGTACACAAATTTTAATATTCAATATTTACAAGATTTGCTTGATTTCACTCAGATTAAAAATAAATTATTTTAACTTTTAAAATATGCAAATTGCTTGAATTTAATTTTTTGTGGACTGCTGGAACAAATGTGTACATTTGAGATCTATATTTACTTTATATTGCAAACTTAGCAAAGTTAAAAATTTGAGACCTCAAATATCATTTATTAAATTAAGTTTTACAAATATTACAAGATTATTGTAAGATTAAAAGAAAAAATTGTTAGTATTTCAAATAATGTGTATTTCTTGGGTTATATTTTTTCGAGTCCTTTGAAAACATTGTTTTTTAGTTTTTTTTTATAAGGAAATATCGAAATTTACAATATCTATATTTCATGTTACTATTAAGCTTGGACATAATATTCTTTTCTCGTTTACTGCAGAAATAAAACACAACTACTTATACTCCAATAAAATCATATTTATTGTCAATTTTTATATTATATATTCTTTCAGCTAAAATTATAAATTATTTAGCTAGACATTTAAAAAAAATTGGTCCTAAATATTAAGCACAAGGCAGCGGCTGTAAACATTTTTAAATCTTATCTGTGACTTAATAAATCTTTTTATTTATTATATCTATTGTTAAGTCCTTTGAACAATTTGATTAGCATTAGCTTAGTCAAATTTTACTGTATCTGTGTGTGTGGGTGTGTGTGTGTGTGAGTTACTTGTAAGTTGAGCACATTAAGCAAAACGCCCACGCGTGCTTTGAAAGCAGAAGGCAAGGAGCCTCCTGGATCCTAACTGTGTACTCATCTCCGTTAGGCAACTGCTCCCACCCAACCCCTCTCTCTGCTTTAGGGACAACGTGTTCCATATTCCGCTGTTGGGCTTGCAGGAAATTGCGTAGGTGTTTGCCACAGAGGCAGCACGATACGACAGCTGGCAAGCAAACTTGTAAATTCGGCCGATTTCACAAAATGTTGTGCTTTCATTGTTGTTGTTTTGCACTCTATTGAAAGCGTTGGCTTAGTGTAACATTACAATCATGTTGAGCCATAAGATATGCCCATTCATATACATACAAACTTACATATAAAGTTGGCTACATACATTAAAGCTACACCTACGCAATGCGTGGGCGGCTGCTGCACAAAATGGCGTCCAGCCTCCTTGGTATGCATGCCTGCGGTTCTATATATGGGTGTATCTGTGTGAATGTGTGTACGTGCGCGCGATTTCATTTCTATTTTTAGACATGGCTTTCAGCAGCAGCAGCAGTGGTTGTTGTTCTTTGCTGTTTGCTGTTTGCTTTATGCTGCTGCTGCTGCGTCTGTTGCCTGACGTCGCGGCGCGCTGTTTGTTGTAAGGATTTTTATGCGCGCTTAAAAGTATGCAATGCTTATTTATAAACTGCTAGCAGACTCGTTCAGTAAGCGCAAGTTGCGAGCTGCTTAACAAGATTTCTATTAAGAAATACGTTTGAAATTTATAAATGCGCTTAATATTTAATAATTTTATTTTTATAATCACCTAACTTATCTAACTCAGCTATGGTAACCAAAGAAAATTACTTCTATTTTTAGAGCCCTTAGCTTGTAATTTAAAAATATGCTCAAAAGTAGGCAATGTTTTTTGTTACTTCATTAACAGAACTCAGCTCTGTTAAACAAGAAAAAGTTCTGCTTCCTGCCGCCATTTCTATCCTGGAATGGCGTAACTGAAAGTTTAAAAGTAAAAGGAATACATTTTAAACACAGCTGTTAGGCGAACGAACATTGTGAATCATAATAAAAATCATATGTATTATTAAAAAGCAATTGATTTTGTTACGCAGTGCTCCTTTCAATATTTATATAAGTCGTTGCTCTGCTGTTAGACAACCAAAGCATATGCCATGAAATATTCAATAGCTGCTGTCAACTGCAAAGTGCAGACTCTCAGGGTGCTAACCGCAAATTTCTATAACAAAGAAATTGAATGGACGGCGACTGGCAGCTTTTACTAGCCGCAAAACCAGCCACATTTCCATTTTCATGTCACAAATTTTCCATATGCTGTTATTATTAAGTTATATTCAGGCCACACTGCCAGCGGCTGTTAATTGTGTTGTTGTCATTCTTCTTGTGTGGTATTGAGCAGCAGCTGCTTGCCCAGGACAACACAACAGGCTCAGCCACAGGCCACAACACAATCTCAACGTACTACACGTATATGTATATGAATGTGTGAGTGCGCTTGTGTGCTTTGTTTGTATGTGTAGCGAAAAATTGAAGAACAAACAACTTGTTGATATTTTTACAGTTCAGTGAATACTTTCATGTTAGCTGAGCAGCAGCAACAACAACAACAGCAATAACAGCTACATGGAGGACAATGACAATGCGTAGAACGACGTCAGCAAACGTCAGCGCATATTATTTAGCTGCCTGTTTTATTTATTTATGTTGACGCCTGTGTCTGCCCCACCTTTCCTCCCGTGCACAATTTTTCGCCGGAGGACAGCCAGACGATGCAGAGCAGGGAATTATTATTCTTCTTTATTTTTGTTGTTGTTGCCAGCTTTGGTGGCAAAATACATTTAGCCAAGGTTTAAGTTCTTGGTAACGTTTGACAAGTCAAACATATGGTCAAGTTGCTGTTAGAAAAAACAGCTCGAAACTGGGTTAGTGGACTAAAGCATACTGAGAAAACTACCAGGAATAGTTTAAAAAACAAAGGTGGGGCTGCAAACCCAAGGGCATTTTGCATTTTCTGGTGAAATGGTTTAGCTCAAACTTTATTTATATCCTAGTTAAAATGTCGCCAAGGATAAAAGATAGAAATTGAAATGGATATTGCTTGTGTTTTCGTTTTTCAAAGAAATTCACTTCGTAATGACTGTAGATATAGCTAGATACATTAGTTTCTCATTACAAATAGAATAAAAATACGGAATGAATTTTAGAGTCTTAGTAATTCCAAAAGAATAATTTTAAACATCAATGTAAAAAATACCCTAAAAGTGGGCTTTTAAAATTGGTTGTAACCATTTTTAATCAAAACGAAAAAAATAGAAGATTTTTAGAGGTGTTCCAGAAATGTAAATTCACCTTTAACCAACAAAAAATGTCAAGAGACTTGAATAATCTACAAATTTCCCTTCAAATTAACACAAAAGTGAACTTTGAAACAGAGAACAGGTATCGCTACAATAAATCATATCGCAATAATATACAATTGATGGCCATAAAAGAACGTTTCTATAAATAAACAGATTAGGATTGCAATATTTGAATATTTACATATAAATCATTGTTAATCATTTGTTTACTCCACTTCACTCACTTCGTTATTGATTGAGATAGAGTGATAAAACATTTCCATATCGAGTGCTATGCAGATAAACGGGCTTGTTTAACGGAATATATATATTAAAAAAATCCCCATAAAATTCTCGTAGCTCTTGCCTTGTTACCATATGTGATTTGGCATGATAAATTGAGTTCTGGATCATGATACGAATGAGCGCACAAGTTGGCTTTCAGATAAGTGATAAGTGTTAACTCAAGTTTAATTACCAGCAACAGGTTCAACAGCTAAGTCGATTTAATTAGCGTTGTGTAAGGATAACAAAAGGAAGAAGCAGCTGAAGCAGCAGCAAATACGATTACAAATAATAATGTCAATGTGTATTAGTTGTCATGGGGATAACTAACTAACTACCGCCAGCTATTGCCTGTTAGCCAGAAATTACATAAATATGAACTTTGACAGCGCTAATTGCAATTAGTGGCAGTGCCAACCATCGATGCATAAAATATAATAATGAAAAAATATATATATGTATGGAGGTACTAAACCAATTATGGCACTGGGACTTTTGCTAATTGGTTTCGCCTTTTATTGAATCAAGCTGGAACATAAATTGAAATTCTCTTGACGGGCTCCTAAATGCACGCAATGGAAAATTACATTTAATTTTCTAATTTTCATTTTCATTTTTTTTTATGTCGCATAGTGAAACGTTCGGAGGATTCAGCTACAGTGCCAACAGCCGATAAAAAGTCAAGTCCGGAAATTGTGCCAGCTTCCTTTAGTAATTCACCACCCGCCAGGAGCATCCCGAATGAGCCACCACGACAACAACAACAACAACAATCTGGTCTTTATGCCTTGCCCAGTAATGATGAGATCCTGGCTGCCGTCGCTGCTGCTGCTTCCAGCAGCCAACAACAATTGCAGAGTGATCCTACAGCTTTGGAGGAGGCAGTGGCCAGTTCCACAATGCGCAAGCGTGGAATCAACTATGAGTATAATCCTTATATGACTGTGGCTGGCAATGATTTTGGTAGCGATGTTCCGAGCGGTATTTGGGCAGATGATTATGAGCCCGCTGCTCCTGTTAACTACAATTACAACAACTATAACAATGAGCGAGAAGTGCAGGATGTAGAAGAATATATGCCAGAGCGACATGGTAAGTCCTCTGGTTGGGTCCAACTCTCCAACTTCTTCAATCTTTCCCGTTTTCTTTTCTCTTTAGTGAGCAGCGTCACAGGCAATCGCAATAAGGCCTATGACAATCTGCAGAATTTGCTCAATGCCGAGGCCTATTTGGAGAGCATACCCCTCTCGGTGCCCCTAGCCTATGCCAATCGCAATTACAATCTGGATGAGCGCAACAAACGTGGCATCTACTACAACTTGGCCAACAATGGTGCTAACAGCGCACCGGCCGAGAATACGAATATGTTTAGACGTTATGGCGATATGCAGTAAGTCGTCTGTTAAATTTAGTCTGTTAATATACGTACATAGGACAATTCATAACATTTGACAGCAACCTTTAGCATTAATATGAAAGCCTAACATTTCATTTCTAAAACTAACATTAAGATGCTGGCTGTTATAGAGATGACAACAGAATGTTAACAAATTTACATTTTAACACTAAAGCAGTACTGTTAATCAAAATAATCTCTCTTTCACCTAAATTCGAATTAAAATATTTTGAAATTAACATTAACGTAAGCTAACATATTGCTACGAAATAATAATAAATTTTTCATTAACATTTTGCTAAAATCTTTGTTAAACATTTAAACGAAATATCTTTCACTATTACAATAACATGCTCAAAAGTTACCAGAAAGATGCTAGCAGTTTTTCATACATATATTTAGTAAAAATAAAAGCAGCTGATAATGAGTAACATTATATCTTTTTCCTTTCTGTCGCTCCAGCCCAGAGCGGGACAATACCAAACTGACTCCAGCTGATATGTTAGCACTTGTTGCTCTGGTCGAAGCCGGAGAACGTGCTCGCCAGGAAACCGATGTGAATGCCGGAGTATCTTTGCCTTTGGTCGATAATGAGGAGGCGAATTATGTGCCTGCGGGCAGCTGGTTGGATGCACCGACACCACAACAACAGACACCGTCATTGGGTGACTACTATGCCATTCCAGTCGAAGCGCAGGTGGTGCCCAAGTACGAGTATGTGCCACGCCCACAGAAATATATAGGCAGCAATAGCCGTAAGTTAAGGAATAAATCACAAATATAAATGTAAGTTAATCTACATTTAATTCGTTAATTGCAGGATTCGGTTCTTCCAAGCGTTTCATGGTCGCCAAAAAGAAGCGTTCTGTGAGCCAGAGCCAGTTCATGAATGAACCAGTTGGTGAACGAGGACCCAACTATTATGGAGAAAAGTTTTATTAAAAATCAAGCGATTTAGTTAATGGAAGAAGTCGAGAGCAGGAGCGAGAGAGGAGAGAGAATATAAAAGCTTTCAAGCTGAGCTTTCCACTTTTATTGATAACCACATCATATAATAAAATTGTAAACCCCAATCATTTACCTTTGCTCTAATTTGCAGAAGTTCGAAATTATCAAAACAAAACAAACAAAAATAACTTCGAACAAAGTAAAAGTTTCAATTTAATGAAAAAGTGTCAACGTCATGTGCAATTTTCGAGTAGAATTTGAATTTTGAAATAAAATACATATATATAAATTAACGCGGTATTGTTATATCTAAGCATATAAATATACGTATATGAATTATTGTATGTCAAGAACATAATCAAAATCAATGTTTTTAAAACACTTACAACAGGGTTGACAAATTTTGTCTAATGCGAACTTACCTACATATGCCTAACCTTACCTAACCTATCTTAAAGTAAACCTAACCTCATTTAATCAATGTTAATGTCTACGGAAGGTCTATAGGCCCAATTGTACTATGTAACCAAAGAGAACAAAAAAAATCTTCAATACTGTCACTTGTAATATCAAAACTAGAGGCTTCCCAAGTAGTACAAAAAGAATGATAAAAATAATAAAAAGACAATGATGTGCAAAAGAATATAAATGAAATAATTAACATCGATATCTATGATAGTTACTTTAAAAGAGCTCAACAACAAAACAGAATGTTTTGACGCCACTACACTGTACTACACCTGAGCTATATATTTACACTGTGCCACAAACTTTTATACAGATACGTGCCGACTTGAAGTAAAGTTCATATAAACGTCGACGTCTTTAACTATTCTGAAATCATTTAAAAATATACAATAATCGAAATATATGTATACAGACTATATTAAATATGTATATGCATACTATTTGTCAAGATTAAGTGGCTCAGCGCATAAATATTTTAAATATTCTATGTCGAATTCAGAGAGCGGCGTATGAAGACGCGTTAATTTATTTTATTGAAATTGTCTGACTGTTTTATTGAAAACAAAAGAAAAATTGAAATGAAAATTAAATATACATACTACGTTTATACACAATACTTACTTATACATACAAAACTTATATACAACATTTATTTAAAGAATATTAAAAAGAATATAAATAGCGTATATGTGCAAGTGTGTGTATGTGACATACTATAATTTTAATAATATAAATAACACTCAATTAACTAAATACATACTAACATACGTATTTATAATATTTTGAAATATGTATTTTTTCCATTGCATTTTTATGGGGTCATAAAATATTTTGGCCTTTGAGTTTTTTGCATTATGCAAGATTTATTTTTAATAGCTTTATTAATCAAACAATTGATTTATGTTTTGAAATAAATAAAATGTCTTTGGTTTGGAAAACCTAGAGCTATAAAATTCTTATTAATTGGTGCAAATTAAAATCTCATTAGCTTACATGCTGTTATTGGTTAACAGGGAGCTGTTAAATAACATACGCATGCTTAAAGTATCTACAGTTGAGTCAACAGTGCGCTGTTATAGTATAACAATTAGCGGTAAGCATTTGCATTTGCCTTATCACCATAGTTAGGTTTAGCTAGGAACCATTGCTATATATATATATATATATTTAATTAATTAATCACAGAATTCAAATCAGTCTATGAATAAGCTGCCTTATCACGACTTTTTATACACTTCCAAAATATACTAAAAATTACAACGAAATAAGTAATGTTTTACAGGAGTCGACTTGCCAAAAGTAACAAATATGCTTTAATATTTTAAGTTTTATTTCCCCAGCAAGCAATCAAGGAACTTTGCTCCCACTGATTTAACCAAATCTGCTGAGTTCTGAATTATGCTTTTATCATTTATCACATGTCACATTTATACACACAATATGATAAACCTAGTACAATACGAGGACTACAATCAGTTTGGCGCCATTCAATTATTGCTTTATTTCAAGGGTTGTTTCATGGCCCCAATGACGTCACAAATGGCGCAGCAACAATTACGCGCCGAATATTTACAACAAAACTGACATCAAATTTTGATGGCGCATTTCGAATTTTGTTGTCAACCAAACAAAAAAAAAAACAAAAACGACTAACAGATATCCTATATTAATAATACATATAAATCAAAAAAAATCTAGACGAGGTATTTTGTTTTGATAACAGAATATGAAAATCAAAACTTCTCGACCTTTGCAATTCAAAATTCTCTAGTGGGCATTTAATAACTGAACACATTTCGGTGTCAAAATGATTAGTCTTGTTGTCAACGGTCTGAGTAAAAGTGAAATTAATGAAAATTGGAAGGCAATTCAATGAAAGCCAATTTAGATCTAAACAAAATTAAATATATCGAGTGAAATAAAGGCTTTAATTCCGAATATGTACTTTTTATTAAAAGTGTGTGCGGAAATTTAATAAAAATCAATTTACCCGGCTATAAAGTCAACACACGCGTAGATAGAACATATTGATTGAGTTTTTTTTCTACAATTTCATATAATAGAGATACAAACATTTGGAGCAAACCACGCAGGCGTAAAACCCACTGTCCGTATCCAGGTCCATTGTGGATGTTTTAGACGTAATGGCCCATAGAACCCGTCACAACTGCGACTGTCCAACTTTATGCAAACAGCCTCAGGTTAGACATAAGCAATATGCAAGAGAATTAGATAAGCAACCGAATGGGAAATTAAAACAAATAATGCTGTGCAGTCTGAACAACATTTCTATACCCTACACTCGTTGATGGACAAGACATATATTAGACATATGTGCTTAATATTCAGTTTTACATTAGCTGCTCCTGCTATTTGAGTAAAGAGATCAATTACTTGAACTGTACATACTTGCATTTATATGTGCATGAATGTATGGAATGCGTGTCTATGCCTCCACAATTCCATATGGAAGCAAACCGATAAAATACAAATAAAAAAGGGAGTAAGCCTAAGTTTTTTCACAGTGCTGAGCTAGAAAATACCCTGCAGAATAAATGAAAAGTTTAGTTAACAATAAAAATCAATGATTCACTCTTTTGCTCATTGTTGAATTTTAATAAGATTACGAGTATATAATGCTAAAATGCTATAATATTTTTATAATAAATATCAAAAGACATATGTTTTTAAAATTCAAAAGATATACGCAGATTTCTTAGCTCATAACCCAAAAACAAAACAAAAACAGAATAATAAACTTTTCCTACGTTTATTACAGTCTGAGACTCTATTTTCAACATAAATATTCCATACATTAATCTATCCCATTTAACCACCTTATTGACATAGGGTATAACAAACAGCAGACAAAAGTAGCAACAACAACAAATGCCATTAATATGTATTTCTATATGTAGTACAAGAGTTTTTTGTATCTACAATGAGCGTGAGGGGAACGGGAATCGGTACGGATAAGGGAAGTAAATACCAAAAAACTCCGGTTCTTAAGTTGAGCCCCATTTGCATACAACATCATCATCATCATCATCATCATCCCCGTCATCAGTGTCGTCGTCAACAACAAAGCAGAAAAACTGTGCCAGGCCTCAGTAGATCAGTTAAACAAATATTTGAGGAACTACAGGATATGAGATACAAACAGAAGACAGAAATTAAACTTGAAATAAAGCACATGATTTTTGGGATTTATACACATGATTTAAATAACAAAAACAAATATTTTAAATGAAAAATAAAATTATTCGACGCTATAAAAGCAATAAAATCCAGTAAAATGCTAAACAAAACGAGTTAGGCAACTTATTGGACTCTAGGGACCCCTTAAAGGGATTTAGGACTGCGGCAATCTGGCAATGCAAATTTTTATAAAATAATTTCTCTATATATGTATGTGAATAAAAATATAGCAAAATGTCAATCTTTGTTTTAATTAATATTCTTTGTTAGATTAAATATAATTCATTCCAATTATAGCTCTTAGTCTAAATCTAGTCCAATTTTATATAATAAGATATTTGTAGATATTTTAGCAAAAGATAGATTTTAATGTTTCACTAACATTACTTATCATCATCACGACATTAGTTTTTAAGCGTGATCCAAGTCAGAATAATTTTAAAGACAGTTCGGATTATTGCTGTCTACAATATCTATTTAATATGCCTTTTTATACTCATTTTATGCACACGTTTTGCATACCTAATTAATGCGAGATATGGGCGAACATTTAAATCTAAACATTTCTATGAACGTCTTTTTTAGAAATGCGGTTAGTTAGTTTCTTTTTTGGCATTTTATTTATGCGGGTTTTATTTGTTTTTAATCATGTACATTCAATTTTGTTGTATAACTTATGCTGTAACGTTTTTGTGTGGGGTATAGTTCAGTTATTAAAACATAAATAATACCCTTTTATTTTGTAGGTTATTACATAATAATTTTGTGCGTTTTATTAGTATCTATTTCTATGTAGATACAGATAATTTATCAATCTAAATATTTATCTTTCACTATCAAAATCTAAATCTATGTTTGTTTATATGGTATATATTATATATATATATAAATAAAGCTTTAAATATATAAACTAAAACGATTTTGCCTATGTTTTTGTTTTTATATTGGGTAAGTTAAATTACAAAGAAACTCCCGTTAGGGTATAATAGAATATAATATAATATTGTATGAATTGTAAGAACGCAAGGTGCAAAACAAAACTTAAGCTAAGACAACAACCAACAGCTTTGTTTCGATTGTGGCACGCAATCGCATGGAACGAATGTGAAACACATTTTGTGGATTGTGGCAGCTATGCTTATCCGGTATATGACGGCGAGAGGGGGGATTGGGTAGGTAGGTGAGTGACATACCCCAAATATTGTGAGCCAAAACGACTTCGAAAACTTGTCGATACAAGATACAGAACTTCAACACAGCTGGTTAGGTAAAGCATGGAATGAGATAGAAGATACAAAATACACGCTCCGAGCTACGCGCCAAACAACAGCAACGCACACTCTCCAGAAAAACGAGACCCGAGACCAGGCCAAATCCAAAAACCCCAGACCTCAGACCACGAGTCAGACGAATACAAACACTCACACCAGCATACTGTATAAATCATGCTCTTGAAATACGAAAAAGCGAAAAACGAAAACCGAAAATATCCAAAACGTAACATTGCGTCGGGTCGTCGGAAATGGAATCTAGCGTGAAATTCAGTTGGTGGGCAGCTGCCACAGACAACGCACGTGTCGCATTCCAAAGTTAACAGAAGGAAAACATTTGAAATTTTTATTATACGACGCGCGTTTTCCATAATTTCAACAAACTGTTGTTATACATCTTTAAATAATTGTTATCAACAAAATATTTCTTGAAATAACTATTCAATTATGGCCGAGGAAGTGCCTGCCCGTGGCAGCATATTGGGCAGTAAGTGGATGGGTCACAATTACCACGCCCCCTTGGGTATTTCACCAATGCATATGGCGAGTGCATCATTCGAAGTGCAAGTGCAACAAGTGTTGAATGTTGGCAACATGATGAAAGTGCTTTACCGGATGCCTGAAATTCCAAGGGCCTCAAAACATAATTTGACCTTAAAAGCCGCACAAAGGTCGTGGGCCATCGTGTGTGTGTGCGTGTGTGTGTGTGTGTGTGTTGGCGGAATATCCTTCAAGTTTAATATTCGGTGGATTTTTTAATAGCCCCGTGGCAGGCAAATGTTCATATATAGATTCTCATAACATAATTATGAATTCGAATTTGGGCTGATCCAGAGAACAAACCCCAAAGACATCATAAATGACATTGCCAGCTGGCCGGTGACAAGGTCATTTGTATGTCAGTGCTATAAACAATATTTTGTTATTACTAAGCAGACATTTTCTGCAATCCAAAGACGCTGCTAACTTACCTAGGCTAATAAATTAGTATCAAGAATTTTATTACTCATTTTGTGAACAAATTTATTGCGAAATTACATTTGCATCATATTGCTTAAAATAGATGTGGGTTCAGGTGGGGATACGGCTTAGGATACAGGTGGGGCTACAGTTCCAATTATCTGTACTGTTAAGACCGTTTAAATCATGTTCACTTTCTGTCAGCTTTCACTTGCCTTTATTTGTATTTAGTTGTCTTTTCCCATTTTGTGTTTTTCTTACCTTCGTTTCAAGTTATTAAGTATAATCCCTTATTTCTCTCCCTTCTTTGGCTAGCTTGTGCTGCTTCCTTACTTTTAACTTCCCCCATTCCCAAGATTCCCTCATCTAAAAAATGTATCCTAGCGCTGAAGCAATTGTATTTTTATTCCGTTTCTTTTAAGTCTGTTCTGTGAAGTTAAAGTTGTATAATACCTCAACCTTTAAGTTTATATGTTTTTTTTCTACAAGATTTATTTGTTTATGTATATTTTTAAATATTTACATTCATAATACTTGAGTTATTTTTAGACTTTATTATAGGAAAGGCATTATCGTCTTAGTTTTTATATGTTTATGGAAGGCTTGATTATTTGTAGTTTACAGATGAATGAACTAAGTTTTAGCTAAATAAATTACCTACATAAGTACCCTGAGAAGATTATCCAACTCTTACTCTTTGAATTTTTTTACCATATCTTTATCTTCCCGCACTATAGTCCTATGCTATACTACTTTATGTAGTCGAAAATATCTGTTACTATATCCTTGCTCTACGATTAATTAATTTCTTTTAAATTATAAATAATTTGTAGACGTCAGAACTGCATTTTATGGCTAAATATAGAAATACTGGTAACGGCCGCTCTTTCAACGTCTCGCTAGGGGGCTTGATTTTTTATCAAAATTATTAGAAATTGATGGCATATTTTTAAAAAATATAAAACCAAATTTCTCTCTTATAATCTATATATTTTTTTAACAATAAAAAAGAATTTTATGGAGACTACAGGTCTGTGTTTTGGAGTAAATTTCGTTTCGAAGAACATCAATTAATGGTGCGGAAAATAGAAATTAGAAAGACAGACATTTCGTATCGGGGTGATAACGATTTGTCGACTGGCGTGGTGCTAATTTGTTTTGTCACCAATTGTGATGTGAAATTGAAAATAAATACCATAAAAGTGAATTCAATTCGCTATCGGGGAACGGTAATAATTATGCCGATTATTTAATGGGGCAGGCTTAAGTGTTGTTGCGCGTGGACAATACAACCGGGATGGATGACATACCTGACCCACCCCACTAAAATCGATGGGTTTTGTTTGCATTTACAGAACTCGTGCCCGCACGCTATGTGCTCGCAATTCTGGGATCCATTGGCATGGCCATTGTCTATGGATTGAAGGTGAATCTGAGTGTTGCCATGGTTGCCATGGTGAATCACACGGCCATCCATTTGATGCAGGAGGAGGGAGTGAAGAATACGATTAGCAATGTCTCGACTATCGCCCAAAATGCTGTCGAAGAATGCCACCCACCAGGCGGAGTTAGCAATGTGACCGTCAAGGTTGAGGTAAGTCAACAGCGGGACAATCTTTAATCTTCCTGCAATTGATGAAATATCCTCTTCACAGAATGGACCCTTCACTTGGAGTGAACCCCTGCAGGGTACCCTTTTGAGCTGTTATTTCTGGGGCTACCTCGTCTCACAGATTCCATTGGCCCATGTGGCTGAGAACTTCTCCGCCAAGTGGGTCATGTTGTTCTCAGTGGCAATTAATGTGATTTGCACCCTGCTGACTCCGGTCTTTACGTCCGCCCATTATGGCGGTTTGATTGTGATGCGTGTGTTGGAGGGCATCGGAGGAGGAGCCTCTTTTCCGGCTATGCATGTGATGATTGCCTCTTGGGCACCACCCAGCGAACGTATGGTCATGTCCACCATCATCTATGTGGGCACCTCAGCTGGCACTGCACTCTCCATTCTAATGTCCGGCGTTCTTTCCGCCTCCCTCGGTTGGGAATCCATTTTCTATGTGATGGGTGCCCTCAGTTGCATTTGGATGGCATTGTGGATTGTTCTCATTCAGGATAATCCCAATAAGCAGCGTTTCATTAGTCCCGAGGAACGCCACATGATTACCAGCTCCCTGGGCACCGAAACAAAGGTCGAACATCATCCGAAGGTGCCATGGGTTAAGGTCTTTAAATCGGTGCCGTTCTGGGCTATCCTGATTGCTCACACTTGCAACAACTTTGGCTGGTACATGTTCCTCATCGAGATTCCATTCTACATGAAGCAGGTGCTCAAGTTCAACGTGGCCAGCAATGCGGCCCTCAGTGCTCTGCCCTATTTCCCGATGATCATTTTCAGCATATTCCTGGGCAAAATGTTGGATACACTGCAGTCGAAAGGTAGGTCGAACGATATTTTGATCTACAATAGATTAACAAGTTATTTCTTTTATACATTTTATTTTGACGTAAAATTAAAGAACACCTTTCAGTTACCTAACTAGATTTGTGAAATAGAAATAGTATGACAACTGAAATATTCATTTATTTATGCACGACTAAAATCAGTCGGCAAAAAAATTCAAGTCTAAAAATAAAATTTAAGATAAAAAAAAAAATGAAGAATGAGTTATATAGCAAAAACATTTTCCATACCCCTTGACTTTTTTTCAAATACTTTGATCTGTCATAACTTCATCAAAAATTAACCGATTTTCAAGAGGAATGTAATTTTAATCATCATTTGGCCTTTAAATCTATTCGGCATTTAAATTTTTATCATATAGAAAATTTGATATTTTTTTTTTGATTTTAAGTCATCTATCATCAAATTTTCCATACTTACCCTTTGACATTTTTTTAACAATTTTGATCTCTTATAACTTCATTGAAAATTAAACGATTTTCAGGATAAATGTCATTTTAATCATGATTTAGCCTCTAAATTTATTCTGCATTTAAATTATTATCATCTAGAAAATTTGTTATTTTTTCGATTCTACGCCGTCTATCATCCAAATTTCCATACTTACCCTTTGACATTTTTAGACCCCGTACTTAGCAAAAGTACAGGGTTTGTTTACCCGAATATTTGCGTAACAGGCAGAAGGAGGCGTGGCAGAAAACTGATAAAATAAGCATATAAGTTGGTCTTATACATCCAGTTTAAAGTTGGTTCAAATCGGTCCACCATAACATATAGCTGTCATAGGACCGATCGGGTCCGAATCAGTCTTAGCTTTTGAAATAGTAAGTACGGGGTCTCCGACAGTCGAGAATGCTCGACTGTAGCTCCGTCCGACTAGTTTACAGATGATTCCATAGAACTTTTTAAAAAAATTAGACTTGCATCGGTTTTTTCCTCGCTTTTTTAAAAAATTCTTTGTTTTTGTGGTATATTATTACAAAAATTTTCAATATATTCGTTCTATTATATATTTATTTATTCTATTATATATATAAAACCTTATACTCTCTAGTCTTCTATCGGTTTTCTGATGAGGTAAATTAAAGGTACATTAAGTTAAGAAACTATGACGAAAATATTCAAATGAAAAACAAAGTCTTTTTATGGAAACAAATAAATTTTTAATTATTTCTATACTTATAAATATTTTCATTTTTAATCCATGATATTATTTAAAAAACTATAACTTAAGGCTACCACAGATTTTTTAAAATATTTTTTATATTTTATTTTACAGGAAAAATAAGCACAACCATTGCCAGAAAAACGGCCACCTCGATTTGCACTGTAATTCCGGGCATCTGTCTGCTCATCCTGTGCTTTATTGGCTGTCGTCATTATGAGGCCGTCTCCGTCATGTCTGTGGGCATTGTTGCCATGGGCGCCATGTTCTCTGGCTTCCTCTCCAATCACATTGATATCGCACCCAACTTTGCTGGCACTTTGGTGGCTCTGACCAACACAGCTGCCACTTTGCCTGGAATTATAGTTCCCCTCTTCGTTGGCTTCGTTACTCATGGATAATGTAAGTGATTTTTACTTTAAAGAATTTCTTAATTTACTATTTTTATTTTTTTGTCAATTTCTATAGCAAAATATCGGTGCCTGGCGCATTATCTTTGGCGTTACAATTGTTCTGTTTACTCTTGAGTTCCTGGTCTTTGTTATCTTTGGATCGGGTGCTGAACAACCATGGAATCGTTCGGGTGCTGAACAGCCATGGAATCGTTCGGGTGCTGAACAGCCATGGAATCGTACGGGTGCTAAAGAGGAAATCGAAGCTAAGGATGAGAAGACACCGCTTAAGGAGAATGTACCAATGAAGCCATAATCTCGTTTCATGATCAAATCATACTACCAAAATGTCAACCGATCATTTGATTTAAAGAACCAAGCACAAAAAACTCTGTCGCATTGTCGCACTGGACTGTAAATACCAATACCAATTATAGTTATTAGTTCTCTATATTTACTAAGTACACTCGTATCTGTGCGTCTATGGACATCTTGAATCCTTCATTGTTTCATGTACTTAACCTACCGAAAGAGTCCCACAAAAAGTTATCTGCCTACAGAAAAAACAAATAAAATGATATCTTAGAAAAACTCGAAGATTTTAACTTGATTACATATTGTATATTTTTCTAGGTGCTTTTTGAATCCATCTTCTTTAGTATTTAAAACAAATTGTTAATTATTTTTTCATGCTCTTCCAATCTTATGAATATGATCACTAAATGAATAACTCCATCAACGCGCTATAAATGCAAGTCTATGACAATCAGTACGGTAACGCTGTCCTTATATTACGCCGCTGTCGTTTGCGTTTACGTCTGTGCACTCTCTCTCTCTCTTAGTGCTCTTACTATGGAAAAAACTTATAATGGAAAAAAACTAAAAATAATTTAGTTAACTTAAATGCATATGTTATCAGATTGGCCCCACTCCCAGGCCCCGCTCCCAGGCCCCGCTCCCAGGCCCCGCTCCCAGGCCCCGCTCCCAGGCCCCGCTCCCAGTCCCTCTCCCAGGTCCCTCTCCCAGGTCCCTCTCCCAGTCCCTCTCCCAGGCCCCGCTCCCAGTCCCTCTCCCAGGCCCCGCTCCCAGTCCCTCTCACGGGTCCCTCTCCCAGTCCCTCTCCCAGTCCCTCTCCCAGTCCCTCTCCCAGTCCCTCTCCCAGGCCCCGCTCCCAGTCCCTCTCCCAGGTCCCTCTCCCAGGTCCCTCTCCCAGTCCCTCTCCCAGTCCCTCTCCCAGTCCATCTCCCAGGTCCCTCTCCCAGTCCCGCTCCCAGTCCCCGCTCCCAGGCCCCGCTCCCAGTCCCTCTCCCAGGCACCGCTCCCAGTCCCTCTCCCAGGCCCCGCTCCTAGGCCCCGCTCCCAGTCCCTCTCCCAGGCCCCGCTCCTAGACCCCGCTCCCAGTCCCCGCTCCCAGTCCCTCTCCCAGGCCCCGCTCCCAGGCCCCGCTCCCAGGCCCCGCTCCCAGGCCCCGCTCCCAGGCCCCGCTCCCAGGCCCCGCTCCCAGTCCCTCTCCCAGGTCCCTCTCCCAGCCCTCTCCCAGGTCCCTCTCCCAGTCCCTCTCCCAGGCCCCGCTCCCAGTCCCTCTCCCGGGTCCCTCTCCCAGTCCCTCTCCCAGTCCATCTCCCAGGTCCCTCTCCCAGTCCCGCTCCCAGTCCCCGCTCCCAGGCCCCGCTCCCAGTCCCTCTCCCAGGCCCCGCTCCCAGTCCCTCTCCCAGGCCCCGCTCCTAGGCCCCGCTCCCAGTCCCGCTCCCAGTCCCCGCTCCCAGTCCCTCTCCCAGGCCCCGCTCCTAGGCCCCGCTCCCAGTCCCTCTCCCAGGCCCCGCTCCTAGACCCCGCTCCCAGTCCCTCTCCCAGTCCCTCTCCCAGTCCCTCTCCCAGTCACTCTCCCAGTCCCCGCTCCCAGGCCCCGCTCCCAGGCCCCGCTCCCAGGCCCCGCTCCCAGGCCCCGCTCCCAGGCCCCGCTCCCAGTTCCTCTCCCAGGCCCCGCTCCCTGTCCCTCTCCCAGTCCCTCTCCCAGGTCCCGCTCCCAGTCCCTCTCCCAGGCCCCGCTCCCAGTCCCTCTCCCAGGCCCCGCGCCCAGTCCATCTCCCAGGTCCCTCTCCCAGTCCCGCTCCCAGTCCCTCTCCCAGGTCCCGCTCCCAGTCCCTCTCCCAGGCCCCGCTCCCAGTCCCTCTCCCAGGCCCCGCGCCCAGTCCATCTCCCAGGTCCCTCTCCCAGTCCCGCTCCCAGTCCCCGCTCCCAGGCCCCGCTCCCAGTCCCTCTCCCAGTCCCTCTCCTAGGACACGCTCCCAGGTCCCCGCTCCCAGTCCCTCTCCCAGGCCCCGCTCCCAGTCCCTCTCCCAGGCCCCGCTCCTAGGCCCCGCTCCCAGTCCCTCTCCCAGGCCCCGCTCCTAGACCCCGCTCCCAGTCCCCGCTCCCAGTCCCTCTCCCAGGCCCCGCTCCCAGGCCCCGCTCCCAGGCCCCGCTCCCAGGCCCCGCTCCCAGGCCCCGCTCCCAGGCCCCGCTCCCAGTCCCTCTCCCAGGTCCCTCTCCCAGCCCTCTCCCAGGTCCCTCTCCCAGTCCCTCTCCCAGGCCCCGCTCCCAGTCCCTCTCCCGGGTCCCTCTCCCAGTCCCTCTCCCAGGCCCCGCTCCCAGTCCCTCTCCCAGGTCCCTCTCCCAGGTCCCTCTCCCAGTCCCTCTCCCAGTCCATCTCCCAGGTCCCTCTCCCAGTCCCGCTCCCAGTCCCCGCTCCCAGGCCCCGCTCCCAGTCCCCGCTCCCAGTCCCCGCTCCCAGTCCCTCTCCCAGGCCCCGCTCCCAGTCCCTCTCCCAGGCCCCGCTCCTAGGCCCCGCTCCCAGTCCCTCTCCCAGGCCCCGCTCCTAGACCCCGCTCCCAGTCCCCGCTCCCAGTCCCTCTCCCAGGCCCCGCTCCTAGGCCCCGCTCCCAGTCCCTCTCCCAGGCCCCGCTCCTAGACCCCGCTCCCAGTCCCTCTCCCAGTCCTTCTCCCAGTCCCTCTCCCAGTCACTCTCCCAGTCCCTCTCCCAGGTCCCTCTCCCAGTCCCCGCTCCCAGGCCCCGCTCCCAGGCCCCGCTCCCAGGCCCCGCTCCCAGTTCCTCTCCCAGGCCCCGCTCCCTGTCCCTCTCCCAGTCCCTCTCCCAGGTCCCGCTCCCAGTCCCTCTCCCAGGCCCCGCTCCCAGTCCCTCTCCCAGGCCCCGCGCCCAGTCCATCTCCCAGGTCCCTCTCCCAGTCCCCGCTCCCAGGCCCCGCTCCCAGTCCCTCACCCAGGCCCAGCTCCCAGTCCCTCTCTCAGGCCCCGCTCCTAGACCCCGCTCCCAGTCCCTCTCCCAGTCCCTCTCCTAGGACACGCTCCCAGGTCCCCGCTCCCAGTCCCTCTCCCAGGCCCCGCTCCCAGGCCCCGCTCCCAGTCCCTCTCCCGGGTCCCTCTCCCAGTCCCTCTCCCAGTCCCTCTCCCAGTCCCTCTTCTAGGACACGCTCCCAGTCCCTTTCCCAGGTCCCTCTCCCAGGCCCCGCTCCCAGTCCCTCTCCCGGGTCCCTCTCCCAGTCCCTCTCCCAGGCCCCGCTCCCAGGCCCTCTCCCAGGTCCCTCTCCCAGTCCCTCTTCCAGGTCCCTCTCTCAGTCCCTCTCCCAGTCCCTCTCCCAGGTCCCTCTCCCAGTCCCTCTCCCAGGCCCTGCTCCCAGTCCCTCTCCCAGGTCCCTCTCCCAGTCCCTCTCCCAGTCCCTCTCCTAGGACACGCTCCCAGTCCCTCTCCCAGGTCCCTCTCCCAGTCCCTCTCCCAGGTCCCTCTCCCAGTCCCTCTCCCAGTCCCTCTCCTAGGACACGCTCCCAGTCCCTCTCTCAGGTCCCTCTCCCAGTCCCTCTCCCAGGTCCCTCTCCCAGGTCCCGCTCCCAGTCCCTCTCCCAGGTCCCTCTTCAACTCCCTCTCCCAGGCCCCGCTCCCAGTCGCTCTCCCACTCCCTCTCGGGGTCTAAAAATCAGAAAAATTTTCATAAAGTGCCATAAAATATCTCTTAATCAGACTTTATTTAAAATGTATATAAATTGGTTAATGGATCAATCTTTTTTATAGATCTATTTTTTTTCTTTTTTTAAAAAAGGTAAGAGTTTTAATTTTGAAATTTTTCAGAAAGCTTTAAAACATTTTTATTTTATTGAAGTCATATAAATATTTGCTAATTAATTAATATACGTTTTTAATGAATCAGTTATCTAAGGACTCCATCGTCTCATTTATTTCCATTTTTATATGTCTATCATAAAGCAGCTTATTCGTATTAATTCCGTTTAACTTCTAAACATTAGAACTGAAAATTCCAAATATTTATAAAACTGTAAGACTTAGAGCAATTTAGGGAAATGGGCCAGCGAACGCCTGCAAATGGAAGCATATTTGGTAGTAAGTTGTGACAATTAACACCCTCCTTTTTTTAACTAAATGTTCGTTTTAAGAATTTTTGCCCGCACGGTTTTTATTTACAATACTCGCAAACATCGGTATGGCCATTGTGTTTGGTCTGAAAGTAAATCTGAGCGTTACAATGGTCGCAATGCTCAATCATACAGCTATATTGGGTAATAAAACAGAAGATACGCAGTCCGGACAGTGTGATCCACCAGTTGAACAATCTACGATTAAACCTGAGGTAAGCGGTACATGATTTTTGAGCTTGTTTATAATTTCTTAACCAAAGGATGGACCCTTTGACTGGAGTGAGCCACTGCAGGGCATGCTCTTAGGCTGTTACTTTTGGGGCTACCTTGTCTCACAGATTCCATTGGCCTACCTGGCTGAGAATTATTCAGCCAAGTGGGTTTTTTTCTTCTCAGTGGCCTTAAATGTGGTTTGTACAATTTTGACGCCCCCATTGACCAAACTACATTATTCGGGATTGCTGACAATGCGTGTTCTTGAGGGAATTGCTGGAGGGGCCTCATTTCCAGCCATGCACATCATGATCGCCAATTGGGCGCCACAATCTGAACGCATACTGATTACCACAAGTGCGTATGCGGGAACGTCTGCGGGGACAGCATCCTCGATATTAATGTCCGGCTTGATATGCCATAAATATGGTTGGGAATGGGTTTTTTATACAATGGGCGGACTAAGTTGTACTTGGATACCATTATGGATTATATTGATTCAGGATGATCCAAATAAACAGCGTTTTATTAGTCCCGAAGAGAGGGAAATGATCAACACTTCTTTGGGCCACCTCAAAGGGTCAAAAGAACATCCAGCGTTGCCGATAGCCAAGGTTCTGAAATCTATACCGTTTTGGGCTATTCTGATCGCTCACACTTGCCACAACTTTGGCTGGTACATGTTCCTCATCGAGATTCCATTTTACATGAAGCAGGTGTTGAAATTCAATGTGTCCAGCAATGCGACCCTCAGTGCCATACCCTATATACCCTACATAGTATTTAGTATTATGCTTGGCAAAACATTGGACCATTTGCAAAATAAAGGTAATTTATTTTCTTCCAATTTACACTTTTTTTCCACTGTACAATTCTTGTTTAGGAAAGCTTAATAGAACGGTTGCCCGAAAAATTGCGAACACCTTTTGCACATTGGTTCCTGCAGCAACTTTGACTGGAATGTGCTTTGTTGGCTGTCGGCATTATTTGGCTGTAGCTCTTATGTGTATTGGTATTGTCGCAATGGGCGCTGCGTATTCCGGTTGCCTTTCCAGTCACATGGACATTGCTCCAAAATATGCTGGAATGCTGATGGGTATGACAAATACTATTGCCACAATACCAGGTATTACCGTTGCCCAGCTGGTTGGATATATAACAGAAGGAAACGTGAGTGTAATTTAGTGTTTCAGATATTCAAATTGCATTAGTCCTTTAACCTGTCATAGCAAACCATAGCAGCTTGGCGAACTATCTTCTATATTGCGATTGTTTTACTTCTCATTGAGTTTTTAGTCTACACTATATTTGGATCGAGTGAAAAGCAAGACTGGAACGATGGCTAGACCAAGTAAAATGGTAGTTATTAACCTTACAACTGTTTATAATTATACCCTGATCCCATTGTTTTTAAAATAAGAAAGTAAAACCCCAATCTGGCCTTTTTGCGAATGTGGTCAGATCTCGAATTCGAAAAAGGTCTGATTGCAGATGTATAACTCTTAAAATCAACATTTTCTCCGTTTTGTTACTTTAAAACAATTGAAATTTAAAAGTAAATTTGAATTGCAATCGATACTCGAGCCCGAGTCTAGCAATTCTAATATATCAGTCCATTAGATCCACTATTTTTTATTCTCTTTCTCTTTAACATATAGTAAGAGTTTCATATAAGTATATCCCTATTAATTAATATAAATTTGCTGTAAATCAGTTATGTAAGAACTTCATCGTCTCATTAATTTCCTTTTTATATGTCTATCATAAAGCAGCTTATTCGTATTAATTCCGTTTAACTTCTAAAAATTCAAACTTAAAATTCTGAATATTTATGAAATTAAAATATTTAGATCAATTTTCGGAAATGGGCTCAGAAACGCCCGCAAATGGTAGCATATTTGGGAGTAAGTTATGACAATGAACATCCTCCTTTTATTTAATTAAATATTCGTTACAAGAATTTTTACCCGCACGGTTTTTATTTGCAATACTGGCGAACATCGGTATGGCCATTGTATATGGTCTGAAAGTAAACCTGAGCGTTACAATGGTCGCAATGCTCAATCATACAGCTATAGTGGGTAAAAGAACGGAAGAAACCAAGACCGAACAGTGTGATCCACCAGGTGGACAATCGACAGCTAAACCTGAGGTGAGCAATATGATTTTTGAGCTTGTTTATAATTTCTTAACCAAAGGATGGACCCTTTGACTGGAGTGAGCCACTGCAAGGCATGCTCTTAGGCTGTTACTTTTGGGGCTATCTTGTCTCACAGATTCCATTGGCCTACCTGGCTGAGAATTATTCAGCCAAGTGGGTTTTCTTCTTCTCGGTGGCATTGACTGTGGTTTGTACGATTCTGACGCCCCCATTGACCAAACTACATTACGCGGGATTGCTGACAATGCGTGTCCTCGAGGGAATAGCTGGAGGGGCATCTTTCCCAGCTATGCATATCATGATCGCCAATTGGGCGCCACAATCTGAACGCATGTTGATTGCCACGATTATCTATGTTGGAACATCTGCGGGCACAGCATCCTCGATATTAATGTCCGGTTTGGTGAGCAATAAATATGGCTGGGAATGGGTTTTTTATATAATGGGCGGACTAAGTTGTATTTGGATACCATTATGGATTATATTTATTCAGGATGATCCAAATAAACAGCGTTTTATTAGTCCCGAAGAGCGTGACATGATCAACAGCTCGTTGGGCACTTCCGAAGAGTCTAAAGAACATCCAGCGTTGCCGATAGTCAAGGTTCTGAAATCTATACCATTCTGGGCTATCCTGATCGCTCACACTTGCAACAATTTTGGATTTTATATGTTCCTCATCGAGATTCCATTCTACATGAAGCAGGTGCTAAAATTCAATGTGTCCAGTAATGCGGCTCTCAGTGCTCTACCCTATATACCCTTCATGATATTTAGTATTCTGCTTGGCAAAATTTTGGATCATTTGCAAAATAAGGGTTCGTTTTTTTTCGAATTACCCTTTTTCAATCTATTTTGTATAATGCTTGCTTAGGAAAGCTTAATAGAACGGTTGCCCGAAAAATTGCGAACACCTTTTGCACATTGGTTCCTGCAGCAGCTTTGACTGGAATGTGCTTTGTTGGCTGTCGGCATTATTTGGCTGTAGCTCTTATGTGTATTGGTATTGTCGCAATGGGCGCTGCGTATTCCGGGTTTCTTTCCAATCACATGGACATTGCTCCAAAATATGCTGGAATGCTGATGGGTATGACAAATACTATTGCCACAATACCGGGTATTACCGTCGCCCAGCTGGTTGGATTCATAACTGAGGGAAATGTAAGTGTAAACCGAGAGTTTCAGTATTAAAAAGGCATTAATCCTTTAATCTGCCATAGCAAACCATATCAGCTTGGCGAACTATCTTCAGTATTGCGATTGTTTTTTTTCTCCTTGAGTTCATAGTCTACACCATATTTGGATCGGGTGAAAAGCAAGACTGGAACGATGGTTAGAATAAGCAAATTTTTAGTTAATTATTATATATTAAACTGTTAATGATTTGTAATTTTGGGACGTAACAAAAAAAAAAAAAAACAGTC
Organism: Drosophila falleni; assembly: GCA_035045575.1. NCBI lineage: Eukaryota > Metazoa > Arthropoda > Insecta > Diptera > Drosophilidae > Drosophila > Drosophila falleni. The sequence goes on along the minus strand of JAWNOV010000169.1, from coordinate 1,649,524 downwards.
TGGCCTTTCCACATTCGAAAAAGGCCTGATTGTATGACCTTAAAAATAATAATATTAATGTCGTCCAGCGGGCTCTTTCTGAGAGCCGAGAGAGCACGTCACCCTAAATAAATACACCTTGGGTGCAGCTGTTGTTTTGTAAAGGTGCCCACACACGACAAGCATGTGCGTTGAGCCAATGTGAGTATAATTGAATATATTTTATGCTTACCTTTTTATTGGACAAAACAGTTGTTTGAAGTGATGATTGCTTTTTGCAAGAGCTCTTCGATAAGCATCGGGTTTTCGATATAAAAATACTAAAGAAACCAAATCTGAATTTTCGTTTCAGGAATACCTCTAATATAAGTAAATAAAAGATATTCATTTCAGCCACAAACAGAGAACCAAAAATTATTATCTATTGTTGCCTTATGCAACACATAACAACAAATATAAATAATTAAGAAACACAAATTTTATACTTCTGTAACATATTGAAAACCGTGCGAAGTGCGACAACTCTGTTTTATAATCAGAGAAATTTTACCGGTCGCCGGAAAAGATGTTAAAAGTTCGCAGCATTTTCGTGCTGCAACGGAGATGGAAAAGTGGCAAAAGGCGATGGAATGTGTTGCAACACAAGAAGAACAATTGCGACCGGGCGCTGGATAGCTTTGACGATTTCTATGGATCCGTATACGGCGGACGATGGAAAAATATACGAGCCTCGTTGCTCACCGAGCACAAATATGTTGCCATGGTGAACAATTTTGGGGACACAGAGCAGACATGCAGCATGTTGGAAATGGACGGTGCCATCAACATCAAATCGCTAATCAACCTGGCAAGAGAGCGACAGGGAAACGAGCCAAATGTAATGGGAGGGGAAACGCGTGCTCATTACGAAATCGATGACAAACTCAATGCGTTGCTGCGAAAACAACAAGAGCGCGAGGTGGCGGCCATTTATCCCACTGCAGCGGAGGATGGACATGTGCCGCCCCAGCAGCTAAACTACGACAATGACAGCAATCAAAAGACAACAGAGATCAACCAACCAAGTGAGTCGCATGGATATGAGCCTAGTTTGACCAGAGCATTGGAGGAGGATGTGCAATTGGATGAGAGCCGTTTGGTTGATCCACAATTCGGCACTGGCGGATTGTACGAATATATGCCCGCCAATAGCATCAAGGGCATGGAGGACTGGGTGGCCGAGTCGGAGCATTATAAATATTATCAAACTAGCACTGATTTTCCACTAAACATCGAACCAGAGGCCACATTCAAGTATCCTGAACATTTGGCCATCTACACCTACGAAATGGGCAACTGCTCGGACTTTAAGGCACCACGGCAATGTCTAACCGGTGTCCTGTCACACTTTCTAATGGACGGCGCCTCGGTGCTGCCGCCTTTGTTCCTCCAGGTGCAGCCAGGGGAACGTGTGTTGGATGCTTGTGCCGCACCAGGCGGCAAATCGCTGCTCATGCTGCAAACTCTGCATCTGGATCAGCTAGTCTGCAACGATGTGCAGGAGTCGCGTCTAAACAAACTGCGTCGCGTCATGCAGGAGTATCTTTTCGACTACAAACAGCGCTGGGCGGGAAAACATTTGATATTCAGTCAAAGCGATGCTAGAAACTTAGATGAATATGCGAGCTATGACAAGATATTGGTGGATGTGCCCTGCACCACGGATAGACATGTGCTAATGCACCAGGACAACAACATCTTCAAGCCGTCGCGCATCAAGGAACGCCTACGCATTCCGGAGTTGCAGGCGGGCATCTTGGCCAACTGTCTGCGTTTGCTTAAGCCCGGCGGCAGCCTTGTCTACTCCACGTGCTCCCTTTCTCCCGTCCAGAACGATGGCGTCGTCCACATGGCACTGCAAAAAGTCTTCACCGAACATGGGATTACGGCTACGATTAAGGATTTAAGCCAGCACACGGCTCTGTTTGCCGATATCTATAAATTTGAGCAGCCAAAGGGCTTAAAATATGGTCAAATGGTTTTGCCATATTTACCAGCTAATTTTGGTCCAATGTACTTTAGTAAAATTACCCGAAATACATGAAACAGTTGAAGAAATCCCACATATGATTGTTTTTAATTACAAGCAGGCGTGAATCAATGTACTTAATGCATCATATATATATTTTAAGATAATCTATGTTTAATTGGAATCGACATGGTTCTGTTGCTCACATTTGTTTCTCAGTCTTCTTTTTCTTCTTGGGCTTTATGGGCAGTGGTCCAGGTGTCTTAAAGATTGTGCTGCAATTAAGAAAGTTTATTTAATTATACGCGTAATTAATCTTGCTTTAAATCTGTACTTACTGGCATGTAGTGCAAATGGGACTGTATTTGCAAAAGACGGACAGACAGACGGAGCAAACATAGCCAATATCGATGAGTTCGCGATGACAGAAACAAGAGGCTCGATAGTCAACTTTAGGCGGTGGCGGCAACACCAATTTGTGACGCATCTGTGGAGATGGCAGGAAAACCCATAATAGATACTGCAGCAAGCCATCCAACTGTGTAACCTTCAGGAATTGTCCAGTCGTTATATCACAGCCCTGTTGCAACAGGCTAAGTGTCTTGTCCAGAGCGCAGGTGTCAATCACAATGCCCAGTTTTTGGGCCGTAAAGAAGACATTCATGTAGGTCATGTACTGAGAGGCGCATTCATTGCTGCCCGTTAGTACCAGAATACGTGAATGCATCTTGATGCCAGCGGCAACATTGCGTTGCAACTAAAAATCAGACAAAAACATTAAATTTAAATAATTTAACTGTTGCATTCACTTACACGGGATATGTAACAAAGGGCCATGGACATGCTGCCGGCCAGCAGACTTTCGCAGGGAGAGCTCAGGCGCGGTGCACTCATTAAGATGCTGCCCAATTGTTGCTTCACGGTCTTCTCCACCAAACTGAATGCCTCATATTGACCATCAACCTGACGCAGCTCCACCTGCCGACCAGGCAATGGATACAGAAAGTCTCTAATAAAAGAACAATTAACATTTCATATTTAGTTAGCCAATCATCAGAATCCACTCACGTTGCATGATGTGAACAGGATATTACGGCCAATTTGTTTTGGGCCTTTTGCATAAGATGCGCATTGCCAAATGCGATGACGGCTTCCAGAATTTGTGTGAGATTTTGGGGATTCTGTCGCACAATGTGCTGCGATGGATTCGTGTCCAGCACTATGACTAACAGATCAATGCAAGCATCAGCTGAAATATTTTACAATTAACGTGATTTTAAACAAGTTAAAGCTTTAGTAAAAATACCTTCGTTGTTATTCGTTGCTGTGTCCGCTGCATCCATGTTCGCCGGCACTGTTTACAAACTAATGCTTTGTCGTGAGGGGGAGAAAACTGAGTAACTCAACGGCGTTGCCCATCCGTTAAAAGTTTCCGATATGGTTTGATTTGATAAGATTCCTACATTGGGTATTTTTCATTTTTATTTCGGGAATTTAAAAAAGTGGCGGCAAAACACAAATTGACAAATAAAAGTGTGAAATTTGTTTTTCTAAGACTTTTTAATAATAGTTTGGTTGCAAAATAATATAATTAGAATAATACTATTTGTTTGTAATGCTTAAGCTGCAATTTTACACATTAACAGCTCATTTATTATCTGCGTCTTTTTAAGCAACTTTCGGGAATTATCTTCAACCCTCACAGCCCTACACATTTTCTATGGAGTAGCTGTGAATAGCTGATCGGCGATATCAAATCTGTAACGAAACCAAATCTGAATCTGTTTCAGGAATCCCACCAGCAACGGGCTCGGCAATTAAAAAAAAAAAAACTAAGAGAAAATGTAAGCTGCGCGCGTTACCAGAAAATCTGGTATTAATAAAATACAAAATCAGTAGTAATTAGAACGCGTTATTGGTCTACATTCAAACTCGTACTTCTTCCTCAGTTTCTCTATGTTTTTCTTACCCTCTCTACTATTGCTACTAAAAATACTACTATTAATATAACTCCTCCCAGTCCCTCCCCCAGGCCACTCTCCCAGGCCACTCTCCCAGGCCTCTCTCCCAGGCCCCTCTCCCAGGCCCCTCTCCCAGGCCCCTCTCCCAGGCCCCACTCTTAGTCCCTCTCCCAGGCCCCGCTCCCAGTCCCTCTCCCAGGCCCCGCTCTTAGTCCCTCTCCCAGGCCGCTCTCCTAGTCCCTCTCCCAGGCCCCGCTCCCAATCCCTCTCCGAGGCCCCGCTCTTAGTCCCTCTCCCAGGCCCCGCTCACCCAGTCCCTCTCCCAGGGCCCGCTCCCAGTCACTCCCCCAGGCCGCTCACCCAGTCCCTCTCCCAGTCCTTCTGCCAGGCCCCGCTCCCAGTCCCTCTCCCAGGGCCCGCTCCCAGTCACTCTCCCAGGCCGCTCACCCAGTCCCTCTCCCAGGCCCCGCTCCCAGGCCCCGCTCCGAGGCCCCACTCCCAGTCCCCGCTCCCAGGTCCCGCTCCCAGGTCCCTCTCCCAGTCCCTCTCCCAGTCCCTCTCCCAATCCATCTCCCAATCCATCTCCCAGGCCCCACTCCCAGTCCAGTCCCAGTGTTTATATCTCAGTAGTAATTAGAACGCGTTATTGGTCGCAATAAATTAATAATTTGATGAAAATTCAAAATTCGATAAAATTAAGAAAAAACATTTGAATGAAGGTTTGAAGTACGTTACACCAAGAGAAGAGAAGTTAAAAATTTTATTCTAAAACAATATCAAAAAATCGACAAAATTCTTATAAAAATATTGTTTTACCGATGTTGTCATTTGTTTTTAAATTCTTAGGGAATTGGAAAACATGTCACATATTACATATTTTGTTGAATCCAATCATTGGCGATCTTAAGCACATTTGGATTGTCCAAGAATTCCTGTTGATCAGGCTGATTAGGATTACCTCCTCTTCTCACAAATCCAGCTACGCCTTCGTTCATCACACCAATCGTCGTCATTTGACTCATATTAATTGATTTATTTTGACGAAAGTTTTTAATGTTTAAATGATTGAGCAACTTTTCCATTTCGTCTTCCTTCGGCATATTACAGCCCAAAAATTCACCAATTTTTTGTATAGTTCCTCGCAAATCGATCAGCATGTCCTCGTAGTTGAGGAAAAGCACATTCGGCAGGTTCCTCTGTTCTTTTGCCTCTTTTACGTGGCTGTAATAAGGGAGCCAGGTATCTGAAATTGACCACAAGTCATGTTAAATGTTTTACAAGTAGGAAACATACCTAATCCATTCTGAAAATACCGCCAGTAGCGTTCAAAATTCCCAATGTAACCTATGTTGCGAAACAATCTATCTAGATGAAAATAGGATACGGCAACGTCCTTGGGATTTCGCGCCACATAAATGATCTATAATCAATTGAAAAGTGACTATGACTATGATTTAGCTAGAAGAATTTCTGGAAAATCCCATACCTTGCATTTGTTCTCAAATACACTCGGCGGCATCAAAGAAAACGGAAAATGAGTCTTGATAAAACGCCGTTCATTAATTGGTAATTCGTCTAGCGTCTCGTATCCCGGACGGGAAATTTGTTTTACAAACTCAACATCAGCGGCACAGTCCTTATTCTTTTCAAGAAGTTCTGCCGTGACACCATCATGTATGGTCAAAGGACATCTGTGAAAATTTAGAAAAAGTGCAAACACGTAAAATAAATCCATTTAAACTCACTCGAAAAAGGGAAAACGTTCAGTTAGGAGACGTTGTTCCGCCTGTTCAAAGTCCAGATTATTGGCGAGCAACCAGATCATCTCCTGCGTCCAGGTGGTGCCCGATCGTGGCACTGTTGATATCCAAATGTCATCGGGACGCGCCTGAAAGTTGTAATATTGCTCGGCCTGCTCTTTGTATTTGTGTGGAAAGAAGTATCCCTCGGGTCCGACTTGTACAAAACCCGTGCGCTCACCTGTCACCGAATATTAAGATTACTTCATTTTTTAGCCAGTGCTGACCACCAACCTTTAAAGTACTCCAATAACTCCGCATTGGTTTCAGCGTCCACGTCGCGTATATCATATGGAAATTTAACCTGTAATTTATTCATTTTCTCTTTGAGGCGAACTGCTTAAGGTGTTAGCATCAACTAAATTTCGCAAGTTTTGATTTTGCACAAAATAGCACCAAATTTATGTTTTGAAATGGCTGTATCACATAGACCAGTTTTTAATATATTCTATAAAAATTTATACTATAGCTGCATATATTTTGATATTGTGCACTAGCGCGAAATCGTCATCGGTTTGTTTTAAGTATGCGTGATTAAGAGTGGCACGCATGTTTGTGCGTCTTATGGAACGATCTTTGTATATATGGACATACATATATCACTAAACTTGCTGGCACAGCATGCGAAATACCTTTTAGCTATACAAAATCATTGTCTTTAATATTTTATAAAGAATAAAGAATAAACATCGTAAATCTAATGAGTTTATAAATGTAGATAATAAAAAATATGCAATGTCTGTTTTAATCATTTTAAATATTTATTTCCGCTTGAAATTTCTTCATTAAAAAATTTTTTTGTACAGGGTTTATAACAAACACCTAGGGAGCGTGCGTGCTTCGTTTTATTCTGGTTGAAATACGTACACATTTTAATCGATTATGGCTAATAATCTAGCTTATTTAATAATTGTTTTTGCATATTGCGTTATTCTTAATATCACTATGGCTTAGAAGCATATTGCATTATTATCAATGGAATTTAATTCGACGAAATTTGTGTGGAATAATTAATGTACATCAAGGACCAGGCACTCCAGGGCTAGTCTAACACAAAGTTTTATTTAGCTTTAAAAAAATTTTAGCTTTTAGCAATTTGTCTATTTTCTGATATATTTATTTACAACTTCTTCCGTGGAGGGCTGACGAAATTCATATCTTATTAAACTGTTAACCTTAATTTTGTCTCATTTGTAAATTTTAATTTACATCAAATTTATTAATTTTTATCTAGTTTTTGCGTTTTTAAATTACTGCTTAATCCAAATCAAAATCAAATCTAAATCAGTTTCAGGAATCCCACTAAATTATTTAAATATATTGAAACAAGTTGGCAGCCTCAGCGCGCCAGCAACACGTCATCTGTCATCTGGAAATGGTTTGACAGTGTGTGTGTGTGTGTGCGAGAGTTTTCTTTTTGGCAAAAATTCAGCATTTTATAATAAATTCGCCAAATTCCACTGAAAATGTACAACAACAATTAAAGCAAAAACATTCAAAGTAAACACCAAATTAAGTTTAAAGCTTACAATATATGAAAGTGACTCCTTTGCAGCTTTGATGAAACTCGAACAAAGTTTCACAAGTTCAACCCAACAATTACAGCAGCAGTAAAAAAAAGTACCCGTTAGTGCATGACGAATGCAAAACAAGCAACGTCAACAACAAATAAAATAACAACAACAAAACAATAGCAACAGTAGCAGTGCAACTTGACTTGCAATGAGATGCAAACTCGACGTCGTCATCAACAAACGGACCAGGAATACACCAGCAATTACAGTGTCCCCCATCCTCCATTGGAGCAGCAGCAACATCCGCAGCAGCAGCAGCAACATCAGTCGTTAATTCAACCGGGGCAACAGCAACTGTTGTACGTAGCCCAACAACAGCCGACCTTTGAGGCGGCTATTAATATTGGAGTAGAGCAGTCGGTTGCAGACGCGGACGACAAGTACGACAAAGCAGCCCGCCAGTGGAATCTGTTCAGTGGAATCTCGTCACGATCTGGACAGGCGCTGCGCACATTCATCCAGCAGCCACTGAGCGCAGCTGCGGCCGTCGTAACCGGCAATCATCCAACACAAGCCCAAGGCTCCGACAATAATAACAGCAACTACGACAAGAGCATCTACAATTTTGGGCAGCCGGAACGCGAAGATCTTGACTTGGAACCGGAGCAAGAAGTTTTCATAATGGCAGCAAGAGATCGCACGGGCGAATTTGCCAATGCGATACGTTCGCTACAGTCACGGAACATCACACGGGCGGTGAACATACGTGATCCCCGCAAGGCCAAACAGGTGCAGAGCTATTCCGAGTTCATGATGGTTGCCCGTTTTATTGGCAAGAACATTGCCAGCACATATGCCAAGCTAGAGAAGCTGACCATGTGTAAGTACTATTGGGATTGCCATTATATTGCCAGAAATTATAATATTTATCATTTGTTTTGATAGTGGCCAAAAAGAAGAGTCTATTTGACGATAGACCCCAGGAGATACAGGAGCTGACGTATATCATAAAGGGCGATTTGAATGCATTGAATCAACAGATTGCAAAACTGCAGGACATCTCCAAGGATCAGCGTCGCACCACAAATGGCAAGCATTTGGTATCACATTCCTCCAATATGGTGCTGGCACTCCAATCCAAACTGGCCAGCATGAGCACGGACTTTAAGCAGATTCTCGAGGTGCGAACCGAAAATCTCAAGCACCAGAAGACGCGACGCGACCATTTCAGCCAAGGACCCGGACCTTTGGCCGCCCACACAGTTTCCCCATCGACGGCCAAACAGGGATCATTGCTGCTTAGCGAGGAGAACCAGGCGGTCAGCATAGACATGGGTGGCAGTGATACAGCGCCGTTGCTCCAACATCAGCAACAACAACATCAACAACAACAACAGCAGTTGGCCATTTACGACGAGTCCGACACGTATGTGCAACAACGTGCCGAGACTATGCAAAACATTGAGTCAACAATTGTGGAGCTGGGCGGAATCTTCCAGCAACTGGCGCATATGGTTAAGGAGCAGGAGGAGATCGTGGAACGCATCGATACGAATGTGGCGGATGCCGAATTGAATATTGAGGCGGCGCATGGCGAGATTCTCAAATACTTTCAATCAGTTTCTAAGAACCGTTGGCTCATGATAAAGATTTTCGGTGTTTTGATATTTTTCTTTCTGTTCTTTGTTGTTTTTATGTCATAATTAATGCTAAATACTCCCATCCCCGCCCCCATCTTCACATCTCCACAGTCCCGCCACGCACTATTCAATTATAAATTATTGTGAATACATTGCTTAAATACATATATATATATTTTTATGGAAATGGAGTTTGAATTGTACAAAATCAAATCCAAACCAAATCCGAAACGAGTAACGAATTGTAAAATAAACTAATTATCAAAACATAGTAATTATATTTATCTTACTCAATCGGCCGATAAGAGAACACTCTCTTATCTTAACGGCCAGAAGTCTAGGTACATAGATATGGGGCTAACCTTGTCGTCTCAGTTAAAAATTCCGCTCTCCTTGAAGCTATGGGAGGAAAAATGGAAATAGAAACAAATTTGATGTTACGTTTTACTATGGTTTTACTTTATTTTTTAGGCTTTGACTATCAAATGCAAATCAATAATAAAAATAATAATAATAGTAACGTACACAAAAATAAAGATGTCTTTGTTTATGGATCGCATTATGAATTAACTCGGAATTTACACGTGAAATATTGTTCGATTTGCTGAACTAACTCCATAAGCACAATCTTGGTATTGTATGGGCCACATATGATGTAGATGTAGATGCGCTGGTGCCAACAATGAGATCCCCAGGCAGCTGCCGTTACCCTCTATGTGGAGATGAGCGAATAGACCATTCTAAAATTAGCCAATAATAATAGTATGTGTCAGAGACAATTACAGCGCACAAGTATGTTTTTAGAAGCATAATTACCCGTATATATAGTAGAAGAAACTGATTAAATATACAGCCAATTTAATCCAACCTTCGCGCATATTACGGGATAGTGTATCCGTTTTCAGCACCGTCGTGGGATCATATAAACCCGGACCAGACATAACTGGGCGATTTTTGTAGCTGTTTGAAATTAAATCATTAATTTCGTACCTCTTACATTTAATATTAAATTATTTATTCTTACCGCCAAATATGATAGGCTATGAGGGGTATATTGACGCATAGGGAGAACCATTCCCCGCAGAACAGAAATAGCAAGTTGATAAATATGTGCAAGAAATACTCCGGTAGAACCAGCTGAAAAAATATATTTGCACATTACCGTGGTTATTGAATATTGAAATGTCAAGTTCAATTGCAAGTGCCTTACCGGATTAAGACTGTTACACTGGTCAATTGGGTTTTTATAATCTGTTTTCAGCTCATCGAACGCAATGACATGAAATATTGCGAAAAATATTAAAAATGCATCGCCGATAAGGGCCACAATATAGGTGAATGCGGTAAAATTGAAGGCCATTGTTGTAGCGGGAGTTAAGTTGAATACTGCTAGCTCGCTTTAAATAACGAATTAATTAATTCGATTTTAACTTTTATTACAAATTGTAAAAAAAAACGCACTTGTCTTCTGCTACATTTATGAATGTCATGAATGTAAGAACGCCGAAGGTTGCCACCTTTTGGCCAATCTGGCAGCTAGTACCATTTTGGGTACAATACCAAAAATAGTAACTTATTAAAGAAATACCATTTCTTAATTATTCTTCTGGAGTGACGAACTTTAAACCTGCATTAAAATGTTCCTCTAATTTCGAATTTTATATTTTCATTAGACTTTTCATTTATTTTTGGTGGCAACTTTTTAGTGTTTATTTTAATAACAGCTGTGCCCCAGGGATGTAAAGCTTAAATTTATGTTATCGGTTGGTGTGATATCTGCTATCGATGATAAAGACACCTTACACGATCAGATTATTTAACCTACAAGAAAATATATTTTTTACGCGTTTATTGTATACTTTACTGGCATTTTAAGCTCTTACAAGTGTTGTTTATTTTGACTGCAATAGTTCATGAACATTACATTTTCAATAGCTGTATGAAAAGTTGTTGAATAATTTTGTAATTAGATTGTGCAGCCCTGGCAGAGTTTACGGCGCGATTTTCATATAGCGGCATTTCCAAACCGCCATTGCAATTTTCACAGCAGACAATACTGGTTGAAATAATAACTACGCTTGTGTGATCAATTTAACAATTGTGTTTCAAATATATACAAAACTGACTAGAGAACCGGAAAATGTCTCAATTTAACTTTGTTAGCGACTTGCAAAATGCCTTAATTATGGACGGCGATACGCGTGGTCCTGCGCCGCGCTGGAAGAAGAAGCTGGAAGCGTCCATGAATCAAAGCGCGAACACGACACGATCCGTACTTTCCGTATCGTACAACACAAGCTTCTCTGGCGTCCAGCCGTCGACTAAAACGCCTGGCAAGAGTGCCGAAGCCAAGGCGAAAAAGTCCATGACAACGCCGACAAAAACACCTGGAGGAGGAGATCGTTTCATACCGAACCGCGCAGCCACAAACTTTGAGTTGGCCCACTATCTGGTAATTATCTGTGTAATCGGTGATTTGAATTGATAATCATTGTTTGCATTGTTTTGTGCAGGTCAACAAGGAGACAAACGAGAAGTCGGACGAGGAGAATGATCCGCAGGCCACGACAAGCAACAGCAATAATATTAACAACACTAATATCCAGGCATCCGCCCGCAAAGGTGAACATCAGAATCTCATTGCTGAGGTGGCTCAAGTGGGCGATAGCGTCAAGAGTGGACGTATTTTGTGCTACCAGAACAAAGCACCCGCTGCACCGGAATCTCACACAAATCCCCTTAAAGTTGTCTACTCCCTAAAAACGCCCATATCGACAAAGAGCGGTTCCCGCTATATATCAACTACTTCGGAGCGTATTCTCGATGCCCCGGACTTTATCAATGACTACTGTAAGCTGTTTTTTCTTATTTAAACATGCCTATGATCTACATTGTATCTTTTATTGCTTAGACCTTAATCTGATGGACTGGAGCGGTGATAATATCGTTGCTGTTGCTTTGGGTAAATGCGTTTATCTGTGGAATGCGGCCAACGGCAGCATTGAGCAATTGACCGAGTACGAGGAGGGCGATTACGCGTGCGCTCTCTCCTGGATACAGGAGGGTCATATTCTGGCCATTGGCAACAGCACCGGAGTCGTTGAGCTCTGGGACTGCTCCAAGGTGAAGCGTCTGCGTGTGATGGACGGACACAGTGCACGTGTTGGTTCCTTGGCCTGGAATTCATATCTGGTCTCGTCCGGCAGTCGGGATGGCACCATTATTCACCACGATGTACGCTCGCGAGAGCACAAGCTGTCATCTCTAAATGGACATGCCCAGGAGGTGTGCGGTCTCAAGTGGTCCACGGATTTCAAGTACTTGGCCAGTGGCGGCAATGACAACTTGGTGAATGTGTGGTCCCTTGGAAGTGGCGGTGTTGGCACCGAATTGGAGCCACTGCATAAGTTCACCAAGCATCAGGCGGCTGTGCGCGCCTTGGCATGGTGTCCCTGGGAGACCAATACTCTGGCCTCTGGCGGCGGCACAGCGGATCGTTGCATCAAATTCTGGAATATCAACACCGGCTCACTTATCAAATCCGTGGACTCGAACTCACAGGTGTGCGCCTTGCTCTTTTCACGTCATTATAAGGAACTGATATCGGCGCACGGTTTTGCCAACAATCAGTTGACCATCTGGAAATATCCAACGATGGTGAAACAAGCCGATCTAACCGGACACACATCACGTGTCCTTCAAATGGCCATGTCACCGAATGGCGAGACTGTGATAAGCGCCGGTGCCGACGAAACGTTGCGTCTGTGGAATTGTTTTGAGCCCGATCCTCTGGCAGCCAAAAAGGCATCCAATGTGAATAGCAATGCCAAGAAGAGCGTCTTTCGTCAGAGCATACGTTAACGTTACACAATTTGACAATTTAGAACTCGACCTATATAGAAGACTTGATATTTTTTAACTAGCTAACTATTTTATGTAATTAATGTTTAACGACTTTTTGTAAACGACGCCAATTGATGTTTGATGTATTTTGTATTTTTTTATTTTTAAGATTGTGCTTGTCCTATTACGAGTATATGTATTTATAAATTAAAAATCATGTTCGAATTTAATAAAATGCTTGCCGTACTGCAACCTTATGCTTTATTCTGTTTCGCAATGATTCGACAGGGTACATTATACATATGTATATATAATATTAAAAAACATATGTTTTCTTCAATTGTTTGAAATTACATGTTTACTTTGGGTTGCATTTTCTTAGATAATTGTTTGCTTGTTCATCTTCGTGTGGAACGTGTGTCAAAATATCGCAAATGGGATTTCAGCAACAGTAAATGTTATTGGAATTATACGTGTTGTTCAATACATTGTTTAGTCAAAAGTGGGAGCATAGTTTTTTTTAGGCCACTGTCATCGGATTGCCGCCACTGTAGCTGGCAAAGTAACGTGGATCACCAAAGCGATCGTAGATCTGCAAGAACAAGATAAAGATTTTGATGAACGAAATCAAAAATTGTTTAAGGACAACTAATCAATCAAGGCAAATACACACAAAAAAGAATACCAACAAAATGAACAAACAAAACTATAAAACAATAGATATATTGATGGACATGCATTAAAACATACTAAATACTTACATAGCACTTTCTGGATATGTGTACATACATAGTATAGTAACTTTGGGCAGATCAAAGAATTTCAAAATGAATTTTAGAATAAAATGTTTTATTTTTGCAACATAATTCATTCAGTCAGAACATTAAAACATCAATTAGAATTAACTAACTTAATTAACTAGCTCATATTTAGTATATTGTTCAAGTTTCATTTCATTTTCCTTTACGCTTCTCTTCTATTATTTTTATTACTATTATTATTATTATTATATATTTTGTGATAAGTTGTTAATAGTTTAGAAATCAACATCTTTGACTTCTGAAAACGTACATTCTTGAATAGTTCTAGTTCTATTTTTAGATATATATTAATATATCTATATGTTACAATCACACGCACACACAATTATACACAACAATCAAACACAGTCATACACATAATTGTACAATGAGTAGTAGAGACAGCGATATTGTTAGAGAAAGAGAGCGAGAGTAACAGAGACAGAGAGAGCAACAAACATTAAGTTACATAAACGGCTTAAATTAAACGACAGAGATGAAGAAAGTTACATCTTACAGATACAGAACCGATACAGATGATAGATAGATAGACTATGTATTTCTATATGTATGTATGTGTGAATATTGCATTTTGTTTGTTATTTTGTTGGTGGATTCTTACAATGGGCAACTTTCAACATTAAATTGAATGATCTACTAAAACATAGAGCATCATTTACTTGGACATTATTTGCTTATTATATTTGCTGCTACACTCTTCTGCTTAGTTCTCATTTTTTTTTTTGTTTTGTTATAATTTATGCTTCTCTTGTTTGGATTTTTTTGGTTGGTTTAACAATACATAAATAATAGGTATATAATTTATCCTTTTATCTCAATTTAATTTTTATCAACTGAATACCAGTTCAGCGATTTTTCTCTTTTTGGGGCTTTTCATATAACTTGAACATTTTGGAAGTTGTTTGCGATGGCCCTTAATCTTACTATGGATGTCTCAATGGTTTTTCTATGGATGCTTTTACAATGCTATTTTTTTGTTGTTGTTGTTTTTATTTCTTTTATTTTCTGTGTTTAGGCTGTGACGCTCACCTTCGTATCGTCAAGATCTTCAATATCGCTACTGTCATAATCACTATCGGGCGGCGTTAATGTCTCAGCGCCCCGATTCTTGAGTATGTTCTGCATACGCGACTTATTCAATACGCTAGCCACCTGATATGCCGTTAGTCCAGCATATGTGGCTGTTTCTAGGTTCAGTTTCTCGCATTCATCTAGCAGAAAATTGGCCAAATCCTCGTTGCAGCACTCGATAGCAATGTGCAGTGGTGTGCGTCCACCTTTGCCCTCCTACAAAAAGAATACAAATAAAAATGATAATTCTAATCATTGTTAATTATTCGCAGTTATATTCGATAAACTTACCCTGGCATTAATGTCGGCTCCATGTGATACCAAAATGCGCAAAATGTCAATGTGCCCACCTTCAGCGGCCAAATGTACACAGCGTTCACCTGCAAAAATAAAAAAATAAAGAGATGTACATTGAATAATTTGCTTCAGATTTTATGCATTCGCTTCACTGTACGATAGTTAAGCTTCATTTATGAATGAAATACGATCCCTTCTAAAAGCGCTTCATGAAAAAAGCTCTACTGCTTCGTGTTGTTATTGTTGTTGTTGTTCAGCAAGTAACGTTTTAAATTGCCAAAACAATAAACAACAACACAAACACAAAAGCTTTGATTACGACAACAACAGCAGCAGCATTGTGAACGCTGTGTGGGACAGACGGACGGGCGGAGGGACAGATGTGGGGGCAACTGTGCAAACGCTTTTGCCATATTGGAGACAATGTAGATACGTATTTACATATGTTTGTGTGTGTGACTTGTGCATCGGTGTGCGTTGAAAAACCCAAGAAATTCCCACAATAAAACAGCAGCAATAACAGCTACAGCAACAAAGTCAACAACTAAAGTCAAAAAAACCAGCAGTGGCATAAAAAGCAACAACGACAATGCAAAAATATAAAATACAAAAAAAAAAAAACGAAAGAGTTAACAAACCAAACAAGCGGAATTTTGTTGAACCGGCCAACAAGTTTGCTCAAGTTCAAATTGGTTTAAATTTTAAGAGCAACAAATGTTTGCACATAATTTGCACGTTGCGAGTAAATAGTTAAAAAACATACAAAAATACATGTAATAAAAATAAAGATCTGCAGTAATTTAACTGACATTTGACGAGTTGTATATGTATGGATGTAGTTGTTGTATAAAAACAAGCGACGCTTTTATAAAGCACAATTTTAATTCAGTTTTTTTAAATTCAGAGCTTCGCTGACTGATCGTGTATACAGATTAACCAATACTACTGCAAAAACAACAATAAGCAGGCAACTGAGCTTTGGTATTTGTTGTTGTTTTTGGAGCGACACGTGCTGTTGATTGACTTTCACACAGAGCTATCTTAGTTATTCGTTTTCATCTAATTTCCGCGAGAACTTTCAAAACGAGTTTGTAATTGTTGTGTTGCCATCTACAAATGTGTTAGCTTAATACGATAATTATTGTAATTACAATTGGTTATGCGTTACGTATACGTATGTGTTGCCAACTGCGGTATATGCGTGTGCGTGTGTGCTGCCAACTACTCAACTCCACAATGGAATTTATCGTTGCGTTTGCTTGCTAGAACGATAATTATATTATCGTAATTACAATTGTTTTTGGGTTACATATGCGTATGATGCATGCTATACTTGCGTATTGGAAATTTCTCGTTGCATCTTTCAGAAATAATTAATCATTTCGATTATTATTAAGTCAAAGGTATTTACGTGTATGATTTAATACAATCTGTATATACAAATGGAAAATGAATTAATTCGCTATATACTTAGCATATTTAGTTTATTTAATGACAACAACGTGGAAGATGGTAAAGTGAAAGAAAGCAGAAACCTGGCAAGAAAGTTAAAGCCGGGTCTCTTTTGTCTCTTGTCTCACAGTCCAGTTCGGTTAGGGCTTTACAAGCAATAACAACAATTGTGTCACAAGTTTTAAATATAAACGATGACAACATTTTATTTGTTTCGCCCAATAAGCCAAACGGAGCGAGTTGCCAACGACAGAGACAGAGTCAGACTCAGAGACAGCATCACCTCAGTGGTTACTATGGGTTAAGAGCCGAGATTATAATAAACTTGATAGTAGTAAAAGCCAAGCACAGTTCCATTGTTGCTGCTGCCGGGCCACAAACGCAAACGTTAGCATACGATTATAGACTTATAAACTTGTACATAAATGTTATGTGCTGATGATATGTATAGAAATATACATATATAAGAGTATATACATATATTAAATGCGTTAATACATTATATATGAAATATTAAACACAAAAGTTTGCTTCCAACTTGGGGAATTCCCAAACTGCGCTGCGTCACGCGCCTTGGATTTCAAATACAAATCCGTTCCAGCAGCCTGAACTGCCTCAGGTGGGAAGAGGGTAATTATCTAAAGCTCTATCTTGGCGGCTGCCAACAAGTCTAAGCGCTAAGACCTGAGAGACCCCATAAAAAACGAAACGTAGAAACAGAAAAAGTTAAATAAAAGCAGTTAAACTTGAAATCAGATAACAAAAAATAGTAATAATAACGCTAATCGAAAAGCTTTCGAAATTGCTCTGAAAACCCGAATGGAGCAATTGTTCTGTTATCTCCACTACACTTCCCTTAAGCACTCCATTCTTGATCCATTATATCATTTTATTTACACATGCCAAGCTGCGACCTCAAGCAGAAAAACCCACGACGCAGTTGAAAGTACTTCGCAAAGTTCAAAAATATTGACAGCACAAATATTAAAAACGGTTTTTTTTCTCCCCTTGTTGTTGTTATTGCTAAATTTTAATTAATTTTATTTATTGTTAGCAGCGAACTGTAAAGAGTTTTTTGTCTTTATTTATTTCTTATACATTTATTTAATTTTTTTATTTTGTTTTTTTTTTTGGTATTTGACAACTTGTTTATTTTCCTGTCCAGTTTGTTGGTTGTTTGTCCTTCAGCAAAGTGGCAATTGAACAGTTCATTGATTCATAATTAAATCATAAATTCGCATTGTTTATATGAAATTTAATATCTACTTATAAAAATATACATATTAATATTTCAACAAGATTCAATCATTAGCAATCAACCCAATAACATGATTACCTTACATACCGATAACTGTCAAATGACTGTCGTCACTGTCATCGTAGTTGAATTTCTGAATTTTAAAGAATTTTATTTTAGTGCTTACATTTATAGGTAAATAATAACTGTGGAAATAGCTAGAATTTTCAATATCATTACTCAGTCCCTCTCGCTATTAGATCATGATGTTAAACCTTATCAATTATATTTCTGAATCAATCGAAAAGTTGACGTAAGATTGCCGACTCTGTTGAAGCTCTCTTCTATAAATGGGAAATACCCTTTCATATACAATTTTGTTAGTTTGGTATAAACTGTATTCTTTATGTTTAGATTCATTGTGGAAGCGTTTAAGTTCTGCGGGAAACTACAATATTTGTTTCCTTTCATTTTTTAAAAAGTATTTGCTAATTGCAAAGGGGCAAAGTACTCCCTCGGGAACGATATGTCGAGCGTTTTAGCACATTTAAATACTCTTTATCTTCACCGTTTTTCTTTTCGTTAACTAATCGCTGATAAAGCTCCAACAATAAAAAGCGAAAACGGAGTATCATGTATTTGTTTTTGTAAATTTAAAAGTGTCATTGAATTTGTTGCTATTTTTATTAACAATATCAAGAAATTTCTTAATATATATTTTGTATACTTTTTGTTGGCATTACAAATAACCAGGCCACTGGGGAATTGGGAATTACGTTGGCTGAAACGCAATATTCCTTAAGACATTAATCTCACACAAAGCACACAACTGTTTCAACAAACACTTTTTCACAATATACAATTAATGGGTATTTGTTTAAAGACTTCTGGCGCCACATTTGTGTCATTTTGTGGCTGGAAATTTTAGTGTAGAAATGAAGTGAAAATCCCAAATGATAATTGTTCAGAAAACCCAAAGACGCCAGTCTCAGTCTTTGCCAAATAAAGCGTAACGTCGATAACAATAAATTGACAACTCAGCACAATTAAATGCTGCTTGATTTTCCAATTCCCTGTTGCTGAGTTTGTTTTCTTTTGCCTACTTGGCAATGAAAGTCTTGATTTTGGCAAGCCAAATTTTGTTGGCTGTCTAAGACGGCGGCAGTTGAGAGTTATGTCATTAAAACGTTTGTTGACTTTCTTTTAAACGAAATGCAAATATATATATATGCCATCACATAGGAAGCAAGATCGTGATCGTGCCACGTGTTGGCTGGTACTCCATGTCTGTCTGTAAATGTTGGAAAACCCCGTCAAGAGGTCAGACACTGTAAAATGGTAGCTTCAAAAACCCATTGCCAAGAGTCCATTGGCTGATAATGCGGGGAGTGCCGATAAAGTCCGGTAAAAGCTGTTGACAATTGACAAGGGTTTTACCCCATCACGCATATCATGTTGAAGTGTGTAAACTTTCAATGTATGTCAAAACATTGAGGTGAAAATTGCAATTGAAATTAAGATTCAATTGTTTGTCCATATAAAGGCAGCATTATTATGATATACAACTTCCGTTATGACTGGGGCTTAACCAGTTAACAACATGAGCTCATAACGCTCATAGTAGATACACCTTCTTTATACTATAGATATAAAAGTGGGCACTTAACAACATTTTATCAATCGGAGCGGACCGGGAGAGGCTTGACCTTGTCTAAAGACGCTGACTTGCAATGACTAACAATATTGTTCTTGCTGTTGTTGTGATGTAAATGTCATTGTCAGCCAATAAAGCATTTCCATAATGCTAGTAAGTAATATGGTATTTATATTTATTGACGTTAACTGTTGTGGGTTAAACCTGTTTATTAACGTGACACGCCGTCATTAGAACAGATTAGATGAAATTAAATACGATTATTGAAAGTAAATATTAAAAATTTCTATAAGATATTACTTCCTTCTGCAAAAGAGGAATTTTTAAAAGAAAATTTTAAATTTATCAATAATATATTAATTTCCTAACTTGTAATTAATTCAGACTTGATTAACCGTTTATGGTAGTTTGCTTATGCATTTGCTATTATGCAACTTGTTTATTTCCAGTTTATTAATTAGGTTTCTTACATTCAATACGAGTATGTGTCGTTCTAATGATCAATCCATAGTTCGACGGCATTCCCCACTCAATTACGTACTATCTAAGTCAATATATGCGAGTACGTGTGTGCAAAGTCCCATTCCCATTACCAATTAAAGTGGAAGGCTAAAGAATCGATTGCAAGTCATTCTGATATAGTTATAATGATAAAAAAAAACGTGTTGACCTCAAAAAAGATAAATCCCAAATACTTATCAATGACTAAGAGTAAATACTACTTTGGAAAAGTTTCTAAAAGATGATGTTATTTGAAAGTAAATTATTTTTACCAATCAGTTGTGTAAACAAAATCTTCTTTTTAATCGAACCAACAAAAAGTAGTATATGGTAAAACCAGTGATAGTTGTTATCATAAAGATAGCCTTATAGTCAATAATAGACCACAACAAATAGGGTTTTTCTCGTTTATATGTACATATACTTGATAAGGTTTTGGGATAGGCTCATCATGAGATAACACTTATTGCAGTTACCAAGGAAATTCTTCATTCAAAACGATTTGCGTCATTATCAATCGAATAAGTCAATGTGTTATTTTAATTTGGTTTATTCAACTTTCTTAAGCAAGCATTAATGTTTTTTCCTAGGGTTTGTAGGGGATTTACTTTTTGAATTTTCCCCATATACAAGGAAAACAGTTACAGCAGATCTTTCTACGGATGTCATGTTTCAGTTAATCGTTCTAAGAATCCCTTTATGTGCCTAGAGATTTTACAACCTTTTGACGTCATTGCGATAAGATTTTTGTTCTTAGCACAAAAAAAAAAAAAAACAGATGAAGAAAATGAAATTATATTTACGTTAAAACCAAATCAAATTTTCCATATATATTGCTGATAAAAGGCGAGGAAAATTAAATACCATAATAATAATCATATTTTTTTGACTGAAATCAAAAAGTTTAATCTATCGATTTGCCTTGTTTATAGCCCAAACGACCTAAACAACATTTTTGGCCAAATGAAAGTATTCCGATATCTATTTATAATTAATCCCTTGCGTGCACCTATTTATATATTCTTTGAAACTAAGTAAGCTAAACTTTCGATTGCGTGTGAAGGAAATAAAGAAATAATAAATATTAAATTGACCTCGTCCAACGTACGCTTCAACGCAAGAAATAGCTGGGAATTTCCAGAACAGAAATAATATGTAGAACGTTGAATGCAAACCACCAGTATAGTATACGACGGTGCTATGCCCTGTAATATGGTTTTATAAAGACAAGGAAACGAAAACGTTGTTTATACACTTATTCTACAGTGTGGACAATATATAGACACTATCTCCTTAAGTCAAGGATACCTAGGTTTATTTGTTCTTTCAAAATGCATAGGTCAAAAAGTTTCTCGAATATTTTTAATGATAAATTTTTGAATAAAATAAAAAAAAATATGCTCTCTTTTTCAATGAATACAGGAAATGCTAAATACTGAAAGCCAGCAATAAGCACCTAAAAACAAAATTGTGAACAATTAAAAATCACACAATTCTAACCTTATGCTCTTTAGATTGTAGAGTTTGAATATATACTTTGTGTTCAAGTATGCTGATAAGGGTACTATATACATATAAATACATAAGGTTCTTCTGTATAGATTAAAAAGAACATGAGATGTTGCCATTAAAAAAATTGGCACATCGAACATTTCCATCATTTTTAAATTTTTTAACATATGTATTTACTTTACAAGTATTTAAAGTCTTGGCTGGCGGCCAGCTAATGACTATTTTTGTAACATTTTTTTCACATTTTCGAGCAGAATTTTGTTGTTGTTGTTGTCTGGGATGATTTGCATTTCATTTCACGAGCGCAAAAATGCAAGACAAAATGGCACAATATATTTAGACAAATTTTCAAAGCTATAAATAAAGAAGTACATATATATAAATGTACGCAGGTATGTCACTTATAATAATGGTAACTTAAAGTGCGTACAGGAAATTTTGAAGAAACTTCTTCTAAATGCGTCACAAATTTATTGTAAACACGTTTGTTTGTATTATTTTCAAAATATGAATATTCCAAGAATTTTTTAATTTGTTTTTGTTTAAGAAACGTCATCAGATTTGAAGAATCGTAATTGAAATTTAATGCGTATCAGTTGAACTTTTTCACATTTTAAATTGTTTAAAGTATAAACATCACATAATCGAAAATATTAATTATTCGTTTCTGCGGAAAAACCCAAAAAATTTAATGAAAAAGTCCCGGTGAAAGTCGACTTTGTATTATCATTGTTTTGTCTGGTTTTTAAATATAATTTTAAAATTAAAGGGAATGTGTCTCTATCTGTGTTTAACCAATTCTGCTAATTTTTTTGGTAAAATTTTTCCTATTTGCCTGAGAGAAAGTATTTAATTTTTATTCTATAGATCTAGTCCCTTGCCTCCAAAAGTATGTACTTTGTGTATGCCTAGAAAGTATTCAGAACATATTCTGTGTTTAAAACTAACTATTTGTGTAACATAAAAAGAGTATTTTTAGTGAGTGTATTTAAAAGTCGCTTTGACTTTGCTTTGTATTTCATTGATTTAGCCAAGTTTGTCTGCATTGAACCAGCCAGTCAGGCCAATAGTTATATAGATGTGTGTATATATACATACATACATAAACCAATTCCGTATGTTATGTGCAATGTCTGTTGGTTTATATATAGACCATTTACATATACACACACTCAAGGGTGTCTGTGTGTGACTGAGTGTGCTTGTGCGAGTTCAGCCAGCAGCTGTTTTCAGAGTGTGCGAGAGAGGGAGAAAGACTACTAACCGGTTTAGTCTGGTTGTAAGCAGCTGCCAAATGTTTGTTCACCACATGTTTGTGAATGCAAAAACAAAAACAACAGTGGTATAAAATGATGGCCAAATGATTTGGCTTTATTGTTATTGTATTTTTTGCAAGGTTAAACATGGCACAAACTCAAAAATCGATTAAACAAACGAAAGGTTAAAGTAAGTACTCTCATGAGAGTGTGTGTCAGAGTGTGCTGTATGTGTTAGTGTGTGCGACTATAAAATTGAAACCCCCTTTGTCAAGTTTATTAACCTTTTTGTGTCGACAGTTGCGCAAGCTTCAACTTTTGTATAAACAATATGTACATGTAAAAGTTGACTTTTACTTTCTTCCGGCTTAGTTTTGTTTTGTTTTTAGCTCCCCTTTCCTCGCTTCTCCTTGTCGTAATGGGAAACTTCCACTATACCCACTTCCTCTGAAAAACAATGGCCCAATCCCACACCTTTGGATTAACCCACCCACGCCACCTGTTGAAAATCCATAATTAAATGTATTTTCGTACACAACAACCTTAACAGCAACCAAAGGCAATCAATATCTAAAAACAAAACAACAAATAAGGAAATAAGGCCGCGCCTGCAACTCAATTATTCGCAATCGTTTTCAGAATTTCTGTTTCACAGTTTATGTTTATGTGAGGAGCACATGAAATGAGCTGGAAATCAAATTGAATTTCTATTTTGTTTTACCATTGCACAAACAAATATATAAACAATGTCGACAAATTTGCTGACGTCAAACAGAAAAATTAATTCTATAGAAAATCAATAACAAAAACGAATGAATACATATTTTCTCGCGAAAATTTTGGCGACTGAGGCGAATATATTTTTGGCATCTGTTCAGCACATGAATTCATACAGATCACATGTACACATATTCAGTATATATACAATGGGTATATATCATTATATATAGTAGGTAGAAAGCAGACTAATGTCTCGCATTGTGGCTAGCCGATGGCGGGACAGCTAAAATATAGAACTACATATAATATACTTTTTTTTTTGGCAACAAATCAAATTATTTCAAATGGGTCTGCCAAAAGCTATAAAATACTGTATAGTAAACTTATAAATATATTCTTTAAATATTCTGGTGCACTCAAAGCTGTAATTCCAGCAGTTTGGCATTAAGTGTAGGCTTTATCTGTATCTTTATATTATTTCTCTAGTACGGGAGATATCTTTTGATATGATTTCTCAAGTCAACTCACCATCATAGTTGCGTATCTCCAGATCGGCAGGCAAGCGGGCATAGCTCAATGAGCTGACGGCCTTATCATTCGAGCGATGTCCATATTGACGATGTGCCTCATGAATCTCCGAGGCGCCAAATTTAACGGTTAGAGCATGAACACATTGCTTCTCTCCGGCAATACAGGACAAATGTAGAGCCGTATTGCCATGACGATCACGCACAGTAGGCTATATAATTCGATTGATAGATTAACATCAGATTGACTTGAATCGATCCCAAGTTCCAGAGATTATTAAAAACTCACCTCAGCGCCGGCCAAAAGAAGCATGCGGATAATTGTTGGCTGTGCGGTAAGTGCAGCTAGATGAAGTGGGGTCTGTGCCACATCGTTCTGGATATTCAAGAGGCATGGATGCGGTGCCATACGTATCAGGGCAGCTACAACATCTACATAGCCCGATATACAGGCCAAATGCAATGGACTGTGACAAGACAGAGACAGAGACAATGGATAAAGAAAAAGAAAGAAAGTTGGCAATGTAAGAAAGGAGCTGCTGTGTTAACGTTTTTACCTGTTCATTTCCCACTTGTTGTTTGATCGTAAAAACCCACAAATTTGCACTGAGCAAAAACCTGTTTTAGGTGTATGCACACAAATAATATATGTACAATCCGACATACCAGGAAAACCCCTGACTGACTGACTAACATGTGTTGTCGTCGTCGTCGTTGTTGTTGTCAAAGTCTATTGTCTTTTGATTGTGATTCATGAAAGTCTCCCCCTCAGTTGGTGGTCAATTTCAAATATTTCTTAAAATACCCAAAATACTCTCACACAATTCCAAATAAACTGACTGTACTTTGTATATGCGTTATGGGTTAACCCTAGTTGTATTATTTAACTGAGCTAGTCATTAATTATTGGGGAATCTCAATCTTAAGGAAAATGTTTGGATTACTCACGTGTCGCCATCGTCGTTTTGTTGATAGAATTGTTCCCAGGCGTTCATGATGTTAATGTTGCTGCTATTTAATTGTGCATTTGTTGCTGGTTTTGTTGTTGTTGTTGCTGCACTGTTGCTGTTTTGTGGGGCATTCTTTTGTGGAGGATTATTGGCAGTTGCTGTTGTTGCATTGAGATTGTTGACGCCGCCGCTGGCTGAATTCGCTTGAACGGACCATTCTTCACCCAAAGCGACAGTGTGTTCTACGCGCATTTGGTTGGCAGCCGAATCTTCGGTGCTGGCTTTAGTCTCCTTCTCCTCCTGCTCCTCGTCCTCGTCCTCCTCTATCTCAACCTCTCCTGTAATAAATCCCGAATCGGACACCTGTTGCTTGTTTGTTGCTGTTCTTGCTGTTGTTGCTTTTGATCCGCTTGATTTTTCTTGTCCTGTTCGAAATGCTTCTTATGCTCTTGCTGCGGCTCGTCGTATTCATCGGATATTTCCCCGCTAAATAATTGCGTTGATTGCGGGCCAGAGATGAAACCAGAATCAGTTGTTTCGCTTTGTGCTGCAAATTCTTTTTGCTTATTAATGGCGGCGTTGCTGCTACTTTGTTGTTGTTGCTGTTCGCTGCTCTTCTCGTTAGTTATGCCGCCAAATGTAGTTGTTGCTGTTGTTGTTACTGGTGCTGATTTCGATTGTTTACTGTTACTTTCAATCGTTGACTTTTGCTGCTGCTCAACACTGGCAGGACTGACGGTGCTGGCAACACTATTACCACCAGCACAGCTACAATCTTCCACTGCTTCCTTTTCCTTGTTATTATCACTTGTTGCTGCTGTTGCCGTTTGGTTCCACATTTTGCCGATACTTGTTGCCTGCTGGCCTTTTGTATTCGATTGAGTTACTCTACTTCTTCTTCTTGCGTGATTGCCACACAGTTTTATTTGTTTGCCTACGTCTTCTTTGCTATACGTTCAGCTGTTTATTGTTGTCAACTCTGCAAAATTTCGTTTACATATAAGTAAATGGAAATATTCTCACGCTGAACTTTGCTTTTAAGCTTTGCCTAACATACACACATCCATACAAACCATACACACTCAAACCCTACATACAAACATTGGGAGTTCGCGTAACTGCGCTTTAAGCGTCTCTTTTTTAACTCGCTGGTGCTGCGTTAAGTGGGAGTGGGACGAACGTAGTGTGCGCACACAAGTGAAAACGCAATAACAGCGAACGACGAGATTATCGTATGTACATATGAATATGTATGCCACAGTTAAGATTAGCAACAACAAAAACTAACATTTGAATTGCTCATTGGGGAGTTGCTTGAGTAATATACATATTTCGACACATAAGAATTTTGCTTTTATTTGTTTTCGCTGATTTTCCTTTTCAGTTACGTACTTATGTACACCTGTTTTTCGTTTCTCGCACACAACGTTTCTCCTACACAAGCATACACAATCACTCAAGCACACACACACGCATTCGAACAGCTTCAATGCACACACAATTTCCTTTGCGCTGTTGCTTTTGTTTTATCTTTTTTTATTTTTTTATGTTTTACTTGAATCGCTTTGCCTGAATAAGCAAGCTTATTTTTTTACATTTAAAAATATTTTTCCTTATCACGCACCTTTAAAACTTGTCTATTTTAATTGTAATTCGATTTGCATACTGTTCCACACTAAAATACGCGTTTCGCTTTAGCTTGAATTATATTAACACTCCGCCTATAAAGCTTACACGTCTTGTTTGCTTCACGTTGACAATTCCACTAAAAATGTTTGAGCTTTTTTGTCGCGACTATAATTTATTTCATATACTAAATAAAACGAAGGTTGCCACCCAGTAATAGTTTCCGATCTGGCTCAATTCCTTTTGCCTAATACAATGTAAATTTTCGCAAATAAAAGTAAACTAAGAATATGTACCTTTTTTAAATTTTAAAGTTAGAATTTTTAAAAATTTGTTGTTAGCTTTTTTAGTGGTTGGCTATGGCCAATCGGTGCTCCCAGACTGATCGTTTCTTTTTCATCTAATGTTGCCAGACGTTCATTTTATCAGTAATTTTTCTCTGAGTTTTAAAGCTGCCACCCAGTTCAAAAAAATTATCACAATCTGCAGACGCGCGCATTTTAAATTTTAAGTTTTTTGCAATAATGTGGCAAAGAGAAATAACAATTTAATGAAAAATTTAATTTCGAAATTAGATAAAATAAAGGTTAACTTTGAATGCTGGGAGTTCGTCCCCAGTTGGAAAGTTTGTGTAACAAAGTTTAATTTAGTTAATTTAAAAAAATTTACAAATTAAAAAAAAATTTTTCAATATTTTCAAGATTCGAGCTAGAAAATTATTTGAAGGCCTTAAGCAATGATGACATTTTTTTTATCCCTGTGGCGACATACTTTGACCGTTTTCGAGAAAAAGTCCAACAGCAACAACAACTACACTGGTCACAATAAGAACGTTGATAACAACAACAGCTACAAAAAAATTAAATGATTAACAAAACAAAATATCTATGTATGTTACCAAATGATATGTGTTCATCCAAGGTCGGTGTGATCTAGCACGTTCTGTGTATAAAACTGGAATGAAGACAAAGTTGGGCAAACAGATGGTGGTGTTATTAAAGGACCCAGAGCTAAGAAGATAAGTAAAAAAATGGAAATTCCCTAAAAAATTCCATTGAAAAATGTTGACTGACGTATTGATATATAATCAACTCAAAACAACAACAACGAGCACGCTCGACAGTAGAATACCCTGAGCCCAGGTACTCTTCAATAAAAGTTTATTTTTGACCAAATGTTCCTATGGCAGCTATATGATATATGAAGCCGTTTTAAACCAAATCTAGTCAGAATGTACAATACCAACATTAATGCATATTCTATAAGTTTGGTTAAGATATCTGAAAAAACAAAAAAGTTTTTAATACTAAAGCTTCATTTTCGATGCATCGTTCCTATGGCAGCTATGTAATATAGTAAACTAATTTTAACCAAATCTGGTCAGGATGTATAATACCAGCTCCGATACATAATATATCAGTTTGGTTCTGATATCTCAACAAACACAAATTTTTTCATACTAAAACTTCATTTTCGATGTATCATACGACTGAATTACAAAGAATTTATATTCTCGTACGAAGTTTACTTTGACAACTTTCACTTGACGATACATGAGTTTGACGATACTAAGAATGTGAACTTTTTTCGAATTCATTCGAGTTACCTTTCATTCCCAAAGTAAAAGTGTGCCTTAAGTACACACAGATATATTAACATTTAAAGTGTTCTAAATTTGTACTCCTTGTTTTATGTTTTATGTTGTGTGTTGTAAGTTTGGTATAAATAAGGGAAATACATAAGAAAAATTAATGAAAACATTAAAATCAATATTTAAAAATAATATTATAAAGTAAAATATTATTTTGACCTGCTCTATCCACCAAGCTATCAAGTACACCAAATTGATTCATGTCTTCTCGTTATCTTGAATTAAAAGTACTTTGCTTGTCTAAAACATGGGAGGCACAATTTTTTTCAAATTTATATAATCTCAACTCGTTCGCTTTTACGCATTCAATTTATTCAAAAGCATTCAATTGAACTTACTAGAACTCATTTATTGAATGATATTTTTACTTATTAAAAAAAGTAAGATGAAAATGAGTAATGAAACTTTCCCAGAGAACGATAAAAATAAATGTTTGACCTTTGCATACCTTTGTCTGAGTGGAATTTTGAAGCTCAAAAAATTTTTTTAATTGGGTTTTTTGTTATGTACATCATAATACAGTAAAAAAACTAGGAGAACTTGATAAAATCATTGTCTTTATTTAATTTTTTTAAGACTACTGGTTGCAAGTTTTTTAAATCAATTATTAAATGTAATGTTATATTTTAAATAACGGGTGGGTAGACAAACTCCTAAACTGAGCTGTACAAAAACATCTACAACACACGTATATTTTCGGTTATAATAAATTACACCGAATTCATACATAAAAATGTGTAAAAAATAAGTTTGAGTTCCGGTACTAATAAATGAAACGGTTACGGTTTCAACACCGGTAACGGTGTTATTCCTTGACTTACTTTTTAAGTAACGGGTATAAAAACTGAACCTATTATTTTATATTTTTTAAATTATTTAAAATTAAATTTATTTAAATACAAGTTAAAAAATATTTTATTATTTTAAAATTAAAAAAAACCGTCTTGCAATATTTGAATTACTAATATTTGAATTACTAACATATTTTGTAGGTCCTGTTCTAAAGAATGCGAATGCATATGCATGTTTCAAATGCATATCTTCTTTTTATTTCTGTAAAGTTAATAAAAATGTTTTTTTTTTGTGTTATAAATGATATTAAAATGCCATTTGAATTGCCGCTTAAGCTGCTAAGGTGTTGGAAAATACAACAGAAACATTTGACAAGCATTGACCAGCACTTATTTGCAAAACGATTTTATAGATTGCAATTTATGAGATAGAATATAAAATATAAATATAGTAAGTTTTTATGTCACGTTGTGTGGGCAGTCTTCGAAAAATGGCCAATTTTAGTGGAGTGAAACTCGATCAAGTGGTCAAGCAACTGGAGAGCTTTGCGCCCACATCCTTGGCCGAGAAGTGGGACAACGTGGGATTGCTGATCGAGCCGCCAAACGATGTAGGTTCTAAATGATCATCATTTTTGAATTAGTTTGTAATGTGCAAAATGGTAAATTACAGAAACTGGTTGAGCGGATACTGCTGACCAATGATCTCACCGAGCCCGTGATGGGCGAAGCTATTGAGAAGAAAGTGGACATGATTATCAGCTATCATCCGCCAATTTTCAAGCCTCTCACCCGCATCACAAAGGCCAACTGGAAGGAGCGAGTTGTAGCTGCCTGTCTGTCCAACTCCATAGCGTTGTACTCACCCCACACTGCCTGGGATAAGGTACTCGGAGGAGTGAACGATTGGTTAGCCAAGGCAATTGTGGATATACAGGGAATAAAGCCTCTGGTGCCTGAACCAGACGCTGTGCCGGGCACTGGATCAGGACGTCTGGTGGAGACTAATATGCCTATATCACAGCTTGTACATGCTCTACAGGAACATATTGAGAACAGCGTGCATGTGGCATTTGCCGTGGATCATCAGGCAAAGACCTTTGTGCATACTGTTGGCATCTGTGCCGGCTCTGGAGGTTCGCTGCTGCGTGGTCTGCAGGTGGATCTGGTCATAACTGGGGAAATGTCGCATCACGAGCTCTTGGACTTTAATCACAATGGCACAACGGTGTTGCTTTGCAACCACAGTAACTCGGAGCGTGGTTACTTACGAGAATTCCTGCCAAGGCTGAATGATGGCCTACAGGGTGCTTGTGAGCTGTTGATATCGGAAAAAGATAAGGATCCCTTGCATACGGTGATTAGAGGCAACGCACAGGCCACACAAAAGGTTCAACAATAGTCATGTTTTTGTTAACAATGCATTTAATTAAATACAATTAATGAAGACCTATTTCTAAACTTGATCCAGCTTGAATTTGCCGCCCTTGCTGATTGCATCATTACGATGCAGCTGGTAGAGCAACCGCTGTTCCAAATGCTTCACTGCATCTACAGTCAGAACCAAAGTGTCGTGCTTCAACATAGAGTAGACGTTTAGTCCAAAGGAGGGCATTAGATTCACATAGCCCAAGTGATCGGTGGCATAGCATATGTTCTCCGGAAAGATATCTTGCCTGAAAGAAAGAAAGCGTTATTAGAATGATAGATCAACTTTGAAGAACCTTAATGTAAACTACGAACTTGTCAATTATTAGCACTGATGGGCCCCAATTGCGCTCCTGTATCAGATCCTTGATGAACTGTGCATCCCGTGTGGGTATCTCCACGTTCTCAATTATATGTAGGTCATCCTGAGCCAGTTTTACGCTGAGTGTCGATGTCAGGCCAAGCACGCGCTTGTAGAAGGGCAGCATGTAAAAGTGAGTTGTAGGCGAACGTGGACCGTGACTGACGCCACCGCCTTTGAACAACGGGGAGCGTATGGAGCCGTGTCGGGCACGTCCCATGCCCTTTTGCGGCCAGGGCTTTCGACCTCCTCCTCGCACTTCGGCGCGTGTCTTGGCATGTGCCATACTTACATAACGATACTTGCGCTGCCATTCGATGTTCTCCTGTATAATATCGACGCGCGGCTGGGCGGCAAATACATCCGGATGCAATTCAATTAGACCAACTTTACGCTCCTTTACCGCATCAGTATTTTCAATCCATGCTTGCCGTGCACTGTTCCTGTTTACCGGCGCATATTCTGCATAATTCTGTGGTAAAATTAGCGCAGGCTTCGAAACAATTGTTTCCTTAGTTGCCGCGGTTGTCGATTCGGTGCTCGCATTGCTTTGGCGAGCTGTGAAAGTGTTTGATAGATTGCGAACACCTGGATATACCAATTGTCGCGATTTATTTAAGAAATTTAACATTTTGCAACAATTACAATGCGGCCCAATTGTTGATGTTGTCCACCTATCGAGACACTTAATCGAACGGCCGCCACAATCTATCGACACTTTAATTGGGACTATTTATCGCACT
Organism: Drosophila falleni; assembly: GCA_035045575.1. Taxonomy (NCBI): domain Eukaryota; kingdom Metazoa; phylum Arthropoda; class Insecta; order Diptera; family Drosophilidae; genus Drosophila; species Drosophila falleni. The sequence continues at coordinate 1,618,182 of JAWNOV010000169.1, read as the reverse complement.
GCTGCGCAGTCTATCGAAAAAGTGGCGGTTTGAAATAAATTACTCGTTTAAATAGATTGTTTATTATGTGAAATTGTTAAAATTATGTTCAATTTTGATTTGGTCAGAATACACAGGGATAAGTTTATGGCAATATTAATTGAATACTAAGAGATAATTTTTACTTTAACATCGAGAAGAAATGATTAGGACTTTCATGAGGTAAATTCTTTTTTACGTGATTGTTCGAATTGTTATTATTATTGGTATTTCCGTTTCTGTTCTTGAAAAATTTATAGCTCGAATCGTAGAGTACCTTAACTTCGTTATCATCACATTCACAGCAATCTGGAGCAATTTGTTTATAGCTCGAGCCGTACAGCTCATTTCCTTCGTCATGATCACACTCACAGCAATCTGGAACAATGTCAGCTTGTTTATAGCTCGAAACGTAGCACTCCTTAACTTCGTCATCTTCACATTCACAGCATTCATTAGTAATGTCAACTTGTTTGGATTTTGATTCCTCTACATTTCCATCTTCTTCTAATAATAGCTCTTCGCACGATGACTTTGTCTTAGATTGGTCCTCTTTTTCTTGTGATTCCTCTTCCACTTTTCTTTTGTTCGTATTTAGACAAGGAAAGAGACCTGAAGACTTTTCTTTTGGTTCTGTGTCCTTAGGTTTTATTTCTTTCTTTTCCTTCTTTGCTCTATTAAAACAAGGGAACAGATTTGAAGATTTTGACTTCGGTTTTTGTTCCTTTTTAATATCCTCAGAAGGTTTCGGTTTTGGGTCATTGAGATTTTCTTTGTTTTCCTTATTTTTTGTAATAAAACACGAGAAAAGCTTAGACGAAGTTTTCATCGATTTCCTGTCTTTTTCTAAATCTTTAGGCTTTGGCTTTTCAAGGTTCTCGGATGGTTTCGAGTCAACCTTTTTGGGCACATCTATATCCTCTTCTTTCTTTTTTTTGAAACAAGGGAAGAAGCTGGATGACTTTTGTTTAGGCTTATCTCCATTTTCGAAGTTTTTAGAAGGTTTCGGCTCTGGTTTTTTGGGCTTTACTTTTTCCTCTTTCTTAATTTTTTTATTAAGACAAGGGAAGAGACTAGACGACTTTTGCTTGGGTTTATTTGGCTTTTTAGGTTTAGATTTAGGTTTTTCTTTATTTACCTTGTTTTTGTTATTGAAACAAGGGAAGAGACTTAAAGAGTTTGGTTTTTTAGATTTTTTTAAGCGTTTCTTTTTGTCAGTGTTGTCAAAACACTCAGAATATTCCGATTCTGGAAATAACGAAACGCATTTTATTTCCTTAGATTCTGTATTGAAACAAAAGCAGATACTCGATGTTTTTTGTATTGGCTTCTGCTTATTTTGAACTACTTCTGAGTGCTTTAAATCAAAATTCTTTGGAGTTTCAGCTTCTTTCCAATTATATATTTTATGAGTGTTGTTTTTGCCATCGTGTGCACTATAGTATTCTCCATCACAATCACATTCACATTGATATGAGTTGTTTCTCTTTGTATTTCTATGTTCAGTTAGTCCTTTTTTAGCTACTTTTTTGTTATGTCCATTCCAGAAAGCCAATCCACAATCAGAACTATCTTTGTAGTTATTTGAGTACTCTGACGATTGATCTGATTGTTCAGATTGTACTCTCTGTCGACATGAAACTTTTGATTTCTTTCGATTTGCATTTGAATGGTCGGATCGTGTCTGACATAGACACTTCTCCTCACTTTCCGAAGATTCTTCATCATCTGTTTCTGCCCCAGATTCTCGACAAGCATGATCAATTAATTCTTTTTTACTTTCAATACATTTATTACATTTTGTATTGGTCTTAGATTCTTTACAATCTGCTTTCTGTTTTTCAAAACCCTTTAAAATATTTCTTTCATAGCTATTGGGTCTTGGTATATCTAAATATTTCGGGTTTTTATCCTTTAAGTATTCGAAATGCTCTCGAGACTTTAAGCAATGTTCGTTGTATAACATCTGAGCTAAATTTTGTGATTTGCGATTGGAAAATTTACTGTTTAGGACATTATTCTTTATCAGATGTCGATTTTTCTTCATTTCAAAAGAGATGTCAAGGAGATCGAAAAAAGATTTTGTTGGCCTGAAATTTTGAAGTATTTTACGCTTAATTTCGGAATATGCAGAGCTGGGACATTTCTTAGTATTTTCCTCGAACGGATAAGCGCTACCGCTGCGTTTACGATTATTATTATCTGTTGGACAGCATTCGTCATCACAATCATATCCATCATAATAGTTGTTGTTGTTGTTGTTGGTTTCTTGCTTGATAGCCTCGGGATAATCGTAATGAGTTTCTGTAAGTAAACGAACATTAGAATAAACTAAAAGTTTTTGTTTAGAGTAATCTCTTTTACCGTAATCAATTCTCTGTTTCAGTAGATTGTTTTGTATGTATGGACAGGTTTTCTTATTACATCTATTTGGAATCTGTTGCTGTCCATATCTTTCGGGCGACGATTCATAATTGGGATTACCATTATTTGCATTGCGCACAGTTCTTGAATAATCATTTAAATAGGCATCACCATTTTTTTCATTATTATCTACGATCTTTGAATTATGGTTGGAATTCCCTTGCATATTCTTTGGAGTTGAATTTCCAGCAGCAGCTTGACTTAATAGTTTCTTTTGTTGCTCCAATCCGGCGACTGTTTTGTGCAATATTTCAATTATCTGATTCACATTACAATTTTCATCTATGACCATATTAACCATAGCATCCCCCGAATTCGTTTTAGCCGGAGTTATCTTACATTGACCGCAGATATTGTTGGTGCATGTTTCGTTATTGCAGAAATTTGTAACGTCTGGAGAGATTTCTTTATTTTTAGTTCGAGAATCAGCTAGATAGGATACTGATTTATTTGACATTTCAGCTCTACCATCTTTTACCTTCTGGCTGGAAACAGACACTTGGGAAATTTTAGCTTTAGTCATTGATTCTTCACGAGAAATATCAGCTTTAGTCTTTGGCTCTTTTATTATATGTTCACCAGTAACTCTTGACTTTTCTCTGAAATTTATTGCTTTTTTAGATTCTTTTTTAGCCGGAGCTATCTTACAACGACCGCAAATATTGTTGGTGCATGTCTCGTTATTGCACGAATTTGCTATTTCTCGAGAGATTTCTTTACTTCTAGTTCTAGAATCAGCTTGATAGGATGCTGATTTACTTGACATTTCAGTTTTACCATCTTTCTTCTGCTTGTAAACAGACTCTTGGGAAATTTTAGCTTTAGTCATTGATTCTTCATGGGAAATATTAGCTTTTGTTTTCGGCTCTTTTATTATACGTTTCTCTGTAGCCATTGACTTTTCTCTGGAATTTTTAGTACTATTCCTTGCCTCTTTCGTATAATTTTCAGCTCTAGTCTTTGGCTCTTTTCGAGAGTTTTCAACTTTAGTGCTTGGCACTTTCCTAAAATTTTCAGCTTTTGTTCTTTGTTCTCCTTTGGGGATTTTTTCAATTGCAGAAGTTCTTTTTGGTATTTCTTTACCTAATTTAGTTGTTGCTTGGACTGTGGATTGTCTTTGGGTCCCTGGCTTGGTTTTCTTGGAATTCTTATCATCCTCGGGAAACTCATTCAATATAACTCCACAGTGTGGGCATTTGCAGTTGCATTGAACTCCCTTATTTCTAAACTTAGTGGTCGAGGACTTATTATTTTCAAACTGTCTTTCCTTACCATTTTTAAAAGGTGCACTATAGATTTTAGCTTCTGACTCCTTCTTTAGCATAATTTTTCTTGATTCTGAACTTGATTTGGAAGTCAAACTTGAGCAGGAACAATTCAAAGGTCGATCATGCGAATTTGGACTCGATTCTTTTATAGCTAATTTACATTGGTCACATTGAAAATCACATTCCTCATCGCTGCAGACATTTTCCATCAACCTCGTGGACTTAACACCACTTTGTGGAGTTTGGGTGGTTGCTGATGCACATTTACAGACAAATTGGACGGAAGTATTGCGAGTATTTAAATATCCATTAGCTTGTTTTTCCGAATTGCTCTGATATTTATTCTGATTTCTACCTGAAATTATGGGAATCTCTCTCTGAGTTGGGGCATTGGTGCAGCCAGGTCGATTGCATTGGAGAACGCTGTAATCGCACCAAGGTGGATTTCTATACCAGTCAAAATAATCGTTTCCTTGAGCTTTTTGATAACCAGGACAATGGCAATTACAGAAAACCTGATTTCTGCAATATGCTTCATATTGACATCTTCTTAAATTCATGTCGGTAATTTCAGGATTTAATTGCATTTCAATATTTCTTGGACTATCTGCAGAATGTTCTTTTCTACTTGAACTTATTTCCCTATCTCTGGAATTATCCCTATTTAATGTCTTCATACTTGAATATGGATCACTTTTTCTTGCCTTATCCTCTTTCAATGACTTTTTACTTGAACCCTTATCAGCATTTCTTGAATCATCCGCAGAATATGACTTTCTACTTGTACTCATGTTGTTATTTCTTGAATCATCTGCAGAATATGACTTTCTACTTGTACTCATGTTGTTATTTCTAGGATTATCCGCAGAGTATGCCTTCCAACTTGAATTCATATTGTTATTTTTGGATCTGGAACTCTTTGAAGCCTCAGATCTTAATCTTTTGCATACAGGACAACTGCATGTGCAGGAGTACAATTGATCCTTTTGTATTCTACTATCTTTTGGGGTTTCTTTTGAGCTATTCATACAACCCGGACAATCGCAATCGCAGCTGTCCTTCTGGAATTCCGAATCACCTAGGTATTTTGAATTGTCCGGAGAATATGACTTTCTTTTTGAACTTATGTCTTTTACTTTACTTGAATTCAAGTTCTGATTGCTAAGCATCGCTGTTGAGGGCTCGGAGCTCTTTCCAGCATTAGTTCTAAATCTTTCACATAAAGAACAATTGCATCTGCAGAGCTCTTTTTTTTGATCCTTGTGTCTTGTACTTTCCTTCGGGACTTCTGTTGATCTTTTCTTGCAGTCCGGACAATCACAATTGCAGGTTTCCTCCTTGGATCCCGAATCACTAACGTTAACGTTATTTGACTTGGAAGAATTGTTGATAGTCGATTTCTTATGGTTGTCCATTGTGCCATGTCTTAAGGTTTGTGTATCGGCATTTACACACTTGCAAGGTTTCGACTGGTAAATTTCTCTGGCTTCGCTTGGGCCATCAGTATCATATAAGGATTGTTTGGAGCTCTGTTTACCCTGGAATCCGGAATTTCTTTGCCCTGAATTATTTTGTAGATTACTATCTTTCATATTATTGTCGCATAGACACGTAAACTTAATATTTTCGGTGGAAGGCAACTCCTGCTGATAGTCACGAAACGATATTCCGGAACTATTATCGTTTTGACTTAGTTGAATGCTATCGGAATTTGGTCCGTTTGTTTGCTCCATTTCCTCAAATTCAAATGAATCGGTTGGGGTTTTTCTTCTGTTACCATTGCAAACTGTCGCACATAAATTGACATTGTCGAATACCTCGTACGATTTTATTTCGTGCTTCGTTGGTAAGTGCAATCTCCAGTTTCCATTATCCAATTTGGGACTTTTAGAATTGACATTAGGTCCCTCCGATTCGGACCGTCCATTAGTCGAGCTCTTCAGACCGTTTTTACAGGTTTTGATTTTGCGGGGAGTTGCCGAGGGCGGTGAACCCAATTTCTCAATTCTTCTGAACCTCTCAGAGTCTTGCTCTATAAACTCTGATGATTTACTCTCATTGCTTTTTATTTCGTAGCTTGTTTCCGATGGAGTATAGCCGCCATAGTTCTTAACATGTCTGGATTTGTAGGGGCAAGTTTCCTTATTGCACTTTGACTTATTGATTCGAATCGATTTGTTGCTTGATACTTTCTTACAGACACATTGATAACTGGGTTGAGTCCCCGCCTCGCCGCTGTAGACCCTCGGTCCTTGGAGTTGGTCTTCCGTTGTGCTCGCCACACAGGATTTATTAGTTCTGTCTGATTCCTGGCATGTTAGAGCCTTGTCCATTGTCACAATTGCAGAGGGTAAAAATGGACTGTTCGGAATGGGTTCCGAATTGCGTTGAGTCCACGTTTCCGACGGTACTGTTTGGGTTTGGGCTATGCGAACCGTTGGTGTCAGGATCTTGTCACGTTGTTTTTTTTTCCCTTTGATTGTACACTGGACGCTGGTATCAATTGATTTCGGACGTGGTCTTTTTAGTTGTTTGAGCATGTCCTCATTTGGGAAATTGCCATCGGCTTCGTATTCCTCCTTGGATATGTCGAAATTCCAACTGGATGGATAACCTAGCGAACTAGCTCTGGATCGATCACTACGTTTAAGGCTATGATTAGATAACATTGCTGTAAAAAAAGTATGGAAAGCATAAAAAAATAGAGAAAAACAAGTGCAAAAAATATAGTCGGGACCCCGACTGTACGAATACCAGTTAGAAATTTGAAACAAACTTGATATGTGTGGGGTATATAGAAATATGTGTGTCATATTTGGTTACTCTACCTCTTATAGTTTCTGAGATCCTTTTGTTCATACGGACGGACAGACAGACAGACGGAAAGAAACACATTTCTATATCGACTCGACTGTTGATGCTGATCAAGAATATATATAAATTATGGGGTCGGAGAAGCCTCCTTCTCCTGTTACATATACTTCAACGGATACATTAAACCCTTTTATTTAGTTTTTTAGTAACGGGTATAATATGTAAAAGAGAAAAGTTTTTTAAACTGCCCATCTTAATAGAGCTTACCATTTGGCTTCCGTTGTCGCCATGGCTGTGGAACGGACTTGCCTGCTTTCATCGGTTGCTCGTCCATCTTTGAGGACATTTTCTTCGGAATAACACGAGAGGTACGCCTGTTCCGGGTGTTTCTACTCGAGCGTAGGTTGTTTGAGAGACTGCTCTGCATGATGTGCACGAGATGCGAGTCCCTGGCTATCGATGGTAGCACCGTTATACCTGATCGAGGCTCGTGCACATTATACAGCGTAGACCCACCAACAGCCGTACCCAGAATTTGGGGTTTCATTCGACCCATTCGACTGACGGCGCTTCTCAATAGCAATGGATTTACGGTCTGTCTTTTTTTGCGTGGTCCTGCCATGGTTATCTCCGATTCCCAGTCACCAGTCAGTCAATATTAGGCTTTCTATAATTTATTAAATTTCCACATTTTGACAGTTGTCAGTAAGATTTAAATTTATGTGGAATCAAAGTTTTGTACTTTATTTGAGTTATTACGAAACAATTTGTATAACTAGTTTGTGATTTTCTTTGCTGTTTTGCTGTGGAGTGTGCTTTAATACCAGGGATAGCATGAATTACAGCATTTGTTGCAACAGGAACAACAGCAGGATCTGTTGCCACAACAGTGCATGCAACAATTCGGTTTCGGTTCGATTACAAAAGGTGGACTTGCGAATCGATCAAAAACCGATCGTGGCTTTTTCTTCTTTTTCTTTTTTTTATTCGACATATTCGCCAGATAACATAGGCAATTCTGATTCGGTATCAGACTCTCTAGTGTCTTTTCCAAATCCCCCATATCGCATTTACAATCGAAAGTATCAGTCTCACTTGGCGCTGTACAGGGTTCTTCATCACCATCATAATTATCAAATCGATCATCACTTGTGCAGGTACAATTATCACAACACTGCTTACGATCTTGCCCAGAATCAGATCTATGTGGGAGATAACAATTCTTGTGCAAGTTTTTAAGTAGGACCTTCAACAAATCTTACCCATTTCGGTTTCCCGGTTCATTGGTGAGCTTATCTGCATCACTGTTGGTTCTACAAAAAAAAAAAATTAAAATAAAAAGGGTCTATGGAGTTATATATATATGGTTGGACTTACCCACTTTGGGGGATCTGATTTTGGCCATTATCGCTGTGAAATAAAATACAAAGAATAATGAGTTTAATCGGAAAAGTTCTCCTGTTTTTAAGGTACCCTTTACTCAATTAAAATACACATTAAGAAAATATATGAATTTTAAAGATTTCTTCTTCAGAAGATACACTTACTTATCATTTTTCGTAACTTGATTGTTTGCACTGTTAATCACTCTGGAAGAGAAACTTTAATGAAGTTTTGAGTTGATTAAAGATGTGTTTATACCTGCTAGAAGAACTTCCGACTGTATCTGTATCGATTAAGCTGTTGTAGCCGCCTTCCTGATAGCCGCCAATTGGATAGCTTGCTGTTGGATTATAGACAATACTGGGACGGTGATAGCAGTTTTGATAACCACCTATGGGATAACCTGCTGTTGTTGTTCTATGATAATTGACAGGTGCATTGCCATTGTTCGGTTTTCCCAAGCCAGGTTTGCTGGGAAAGTTCCATATTATAACTCAAATTGTAGTGTTATCCATATGTTCACTTACTTGACCACTATGACCAATATGGTTGGTCTCTGCTGTCGTTCCAGCATGGGATGACCATAGATTCTGGTTGGCTGGGAGTAATTGCTGCTGCTAGGTTGAGATATATTTGGATTTTGAATAGGAAGTGCCTCATTCACTGGGCAGGCATATGAAGATTGTGGCAACTGGGAGCAACTTGAAGCTGCTTGAGATTCGGTTGCATTCCAGACTGGTGCTTGTTGCGAACCGTCATTGTATCTGCTCCAAGAATTGGCTTTGACTTGAGGATTTTCCGTACTCCCCACGTTCCCAATGCAATTCTCACAAGCACAAGATACTCGCGAGTTCGTATCTGCGCACCTGCTCCTGATGATTTCGGGAGTTTGTCTCGGCTTCCGTTGATCCCAAATTGGATCCGATCGACTGCGTCTCACTCATTGAGGGCCGATCATTATACATGTTGGCTACTGTTAATTTCTCAATCCATCTCCCCCTGATTGAAACAATTCTGAAATGTGACAAATGGATAAGTTTGACTAATCCATCATGGATAACTGTGTCCAGCCACTGGGATAAGCTGGCAGCCAATCGACATTTGGACTTGATCCGCCCTTGCAACGGGAATGTTGACTACAACTGCATCTCAACGGACGGCAATCAAAGTCCTTGAGTGCCTTTAACTTGGCCTGTTCCTCCTCCAACAGACGCTGGAATCTGGCCTCCTCTTGGACTGTATAGCGACGTTGTGGCGCCTCGGAAGTTGCCTCGCTCATGGACTTGAGCACACGGAACTTGGACAAGGCGGTTCGAGATGAGCATGTCATTGCAGTTTGGTTTGTTGTTCTTTTAGTTGTTGTTTTTGTAGTTGTTCTTGGATTGTTCATCTTGGTTTTGCTTTTGTCGGACTGAGACATCTCCTGGCTTTGAAATCGAACCTTGCTCTCGCTTTTGTTTTGATTCTTTTTCGACTTTAATGTGGAGCATTTGTAGATGCGCACAATCTTCACGGGTGTCCGCTCATCGCAGCTGGTGTTCACCGCCTTGTCCGTGGTGGCAATAATGCGCTGGGATGTCTTACATCTGCGACGTCTGGGACTCCGTATCCTTGTCCGTTGTGTAATCGCTGCTGGTGTCATAGGCATCCGTTTGCAACAACTTGTGGCACGTTGCCTTGGAGTAATAGCCTTCTTGGGTTTCCAGCTCGTCGAGACTACGTAGCTCAGTTTGATACGAATTATTTTCACTGTGCTGCTGTCCTGCTTCCTCTTCCTCCTCCATCTCCTGCTCTTCATCCCTATCGTTTAACCCGTAACTCAACTCTTGACTTTTCATGCCTGCCAAAGAACGTACAATTCTGGCGTTTGAGTGAGAGAAGTTAACAGGTGAAAGCGTAGGGGAGTAGATTTGGGAAGGAATAAAGGATGGAGCCTGGGAAGTGTTAAGCGAAGAAGTAGGTGTAGAAGTAAGTCTACTATGTGAGTAGTAACCACCAAAGGGGGGTATAGTAGGCAGTGATTGCGTAAATGACTTAAGCTCATCTCCATCGGAGGCATTCACTCCACAAAACCGTTGACAGGTTCTACTAGGACACCACATGGTAGTGCCACAATCTCGCTTCGTATCAGTTGCTGTTCCTGTTGTTGTTGTTGTTGTTGTGGCTGCCGTTTGTGGCACAGCACGTTTCCGCCGTGGACGTGTGCGATATCTCTCCGGCTTGCTGGGTGTAGGAGCAGGAACAGGAGCAGGAGGAGGTGAAGGAGATGGAACAGGTTGTGGTGGCATGATGACCAAAGGTTGCACCGGCATCACCTTTACCGTGCGTCTTGTTCGTCCCTTAGGCTGTTGTTGTTGTTGTTGTTGGGGCTTTTGCTTGAGCTTCTTCATGAAGCTATCCATAAAGGATGGTACATTCAATGGAACCTCTGGCATTAGATAGGGCTCTAAATTATAGTGATTCGCCTGCTGCTCCGCTTGCAGTGCCATATAATTGTCCAGTTTGGTTATGGTCTGTCTCACCAGATTCGTCAGGACATTCAGCTCTTGATTTCTGGCCATATCTGGATAGTACTGCCCGCCGTAATCCTCGCCAGAGTAGAGCGATTGCTGTCCTGCTGTACTATCCACAAAGGTTACTCTACTTCCCATACTGTCATCTCTGTCTGTGGAGTAAAGGGATCCTTGTCCTGCTGTAGTATTAGCAAAGGTTACTCCACTTATCATCCTGTCTCCTCTGTCTATGGACTGGAATGATCCTTGTTCTGACATACCCTCACTGAAGTTTAGTCCACTTGTCCTACTTCCTCCAGCCTTTTCAGATCTGTTAGACTCAAGTGTTTTAATCACAGACTTGAGTGCATCAATCGTTTCCATGGATACAGAACTGTTCGAACACGTTATGTCCTCAGATACCCTGTATAAATTGGCACCGAATTTCTGTTTCATCGGCACCTCATGTGTGCTAAGACCATATACAAAATTTGCCGCCCTCATATGATGATCCATTTGCTCAAATTTATTCTCCTCAGGAGCAACATCTTCTGGATAATATAAGCAATCAATTGGCATATAACCAGGAAATCTTCTGTTACCATTTGCCTCAATATTAACAGAAACCCGACGCATGCATCGTATTTTTGTTGGTATTGCTGCTTCAGCGTCTTGGGTTTTCCTCAGAAACCTCGAGGTGAAGTGCTCCATAGACTTGCGATGTTATTCGATATGAGGTAATCCCTATCCATTCGTTTGACTGCCCACAACTTGGCGAAATAAGAGTTTTTTCTAGGCTTATAATTTATACGAAAATTTTGAAATTTTATTCATGGCTGCATAGATTGATTGCCCTGAAATCTGGCCTCCGCTTGGACTGTTATTTGAGTGCATATACCAAAGATAAAAAATCATAAAAAAATTGGATTTTGTATAATTGTCGGTCTATAAGCAGGTTTGCACACTTAAACGTTTCTTTCTAATCAGCGATCACTTGACTCAATTAATAAAGAAAACTATTCAAAGGAAAGGAAAAGATATTTATTTTACATTATGTTAAAGCTTACTCTAAAAACGCTACACTGTTAAATTAAATGCGGATTGTAATGAATAGAACCTAATTCATATATGTTTTAATGATGTCTATTTGTCGTATATACAATTTAGTGTAATGCCCTCTTATTTAAGTCTAGTAACAAAAATATATTCAAGCCTCAATATTTCTTAAATCCAATTCTGTGAAAAACCGTGTTAAGTTTGATATATTAATTTTTTATGAAATAAAATTTTTTTTTACCTTTTAACATAGATGAACAAGACAGGGAAAATAAACTGAGATACTGAATTTACTTTTCTTCAAATATGCATATTATTTATAAAGATTATGAGATAAACAAGACATCAAGTTAGGTAGAAGGAGCAAAGTTCGATATGGTAGTCCATTTACGGATGTATCATCATAACGGCTTTTTTAAGGGAGTAGGTTTTATCATGAAAGGTTTTCCAAATGATGCCCTTGTCAAATCTGTTGCTCCTATACGCTCCCGCCAAGTTGCTAAAAGAGTTCAAGTTAATAAACGAAATGTAAAAACTGCATTCAATATTACCTGACGGTACAATTGCCGTACCACCAGCCGCCAGAGCTGCTATCGGCGCAATTTCCATTTAACCTTACATCATTATCCCGATCATAGGTTGTAAATGACATGCCTCGATGATATTTCATTGAATCACCAGCAGTTCCTCTCGGTTTTCCCAGCGTGTGTAAAGCATACTTTTGATACTCATTGCCAATGGCAAATTCACTATATTTCTCGAATCTCTCCTCACCCTCAAAATCTTCAAGCAGTATTAGCAATTCATGACTTCTGTCTGCCATTTTAAAAAAAAAACCCCCAAAAATTTATAATTATTATAAAAAAAAAACCCCTAACAATAACTTAATCCTTTTAACAACAAAACTTTTTATCAAACAAACATAAAATAATTTATATTAGGAGTTTTGTTTCTGCAACCATATTTGCACTCTATACTGTCGAGAAGGTTACAGAAAAATAAGCGGAATGCAAAGAAAATTAAATATATTCAATAATAAAGTTTTAGTACGAATAAGCAATTAATATCTAAAAATTCTTCAAATAAACTCGGGATTCTTCGTTTAAAAGGGTTTATAGTGATGACTTGGCCTCGTAATTGATTCTACATTTAAACTTTTATCAACCAGAAAATTTTATATATTTTCGATATGATGATAGAAGATACAATTTTCCATACTTACCCCTTGACATTTTTTCACAAACTTTGATCTCTCATAACTTCATCAAAAATTAACCAATTTTCAAGCGGAATGTCATTTTGTTCATGATTTCATTTTGTTGAAAAACTAATGTAATTCTGACGCTCAAATTTGTATCATTAAGAAAATTTTATATATTTTGGACCTCTAGGCCTAGCTAATTATTTCGATGACATACTTATTAAAAACGACATCTTAACATTTTAAAATATTTCAAAATTGATTTGTTGTAACCTATATATGTTTCGGATTGATTCCCAGGTTGAAATGAAATGCTTTTCTTTACATTTAACAGTTGAACTTTTAATATATTTATTCTTTTCATAACACGTATTTATCATATTCATATCTAACAAAGCTTTGCACTAAGTTGTAATTTCTTTCATTAATAATTGGTTTAATATTTCTTTTTTTCTTTACTTTAAAAGTGTTCCTGAGGTCTTATGGCGATTTAATAGGTACCATATTGTAGTCGCAGTGTTGCTAATTTGATTCCATCAAAGATTGAAGATTAGCAATAGATTTGTTTAAATTTTTATTAAATAAAATAAGTAGTAACAATGAGCCCGATCGATCGATGTTTGCATCTTAGCGCTAGCTTATCCTTGAATTTGCTTCTTGGATTTTCATTTTGTTTTATTAAGTTTTTCTTTATAGTTGTTGCATTTTGGCTCCTAAAATTGGACTTTAACAAAAGTAAAGCACACGAATAATAAAATATAATATCAAAAAGAAGGTGTTAATTGATTTATTGCTGATCCTCCGGGGCAGGCAGCTTCTCCCAGGTGGGTTCAACGCCCCAGATGTCACGTGCGTATTCGGCAATGGTGCGATCCGATGAGAACTTGCCACTGGATGCAATGTTGTTGATGGACATCTCCAGCCATTTGGCTTGATTCTATATTGTGAATAGATATACGATAATTAGCGAAAGATCTCTTTGAAAACTTGATGATTTGAAATTACCTGGTAGGTCTTTGATACATCATCCTGTGCCTTAATGTAGGCATCAAAGTCGGCCAGCAAATAGTAATGATCGTATTTGAGAAGGATGTCCGCAATGTTCTTGAACTCATTGGGATTGCCGGGACTGAAGAAACCGCCCTGGATCTGATCGATCACCTGCTTGACCTCGGCATTGGCATTGTAGTAATCGTAGGCATTGTAACCCTTCTTCTTCAGGGCCTCCACCTCATCAACGGTCATGCCGAAAATGAAAATGTTATCCATTCCCATTTCCTCGGCCATTTCCACATTGGCACCGTCCAGAGTGCCAATGGTCAGGGCACCGTTCAGCTGGAACTTCATGTTGCCAGTGCCGGAGGCTTCGGTACCAGCTGTGGATATCTGCTCGGACAAATCGGCGGCGGGCATTATCTTTTCGGCCAGGGTAACGCGATAGTTCTCAAGGAAGATGACCTTCAGTTTGTCACCAACAATGGGATCATTGTTGACCACATTGCCAACGGCACAGATCAGCTTAATAATCTGCTTGGCAACATAATAACCAGGAGCAGCCTTGCCGCCGATCATAATGGTGCGTGGTGTGAAGTTAGCAGTGGGATCCTTCTTGATGCGATTGTACAATGTGATGATGTGCAGGCAGTTGAGCAGCTGACGCTTGTACTCGTGAATGCGCTTCACCTGGATGTCAAACATGGAGGCGGGATTCACCTTGACACCGTAATCCTTCTCCAGAATGGCAGCCAACTTTAGTTTGTTCTCCTGCTTGACACGAGCGACATTGCGCTGGAAGTTGGGATCCTTGGCCCACTTCTTGAGAGCAACCAGTTGATCCAAATGCACGGGCCACTCGTCACCGATCTTCTCGGCAATGAGATCGGACAGACCCGGATTGCAGAGGAGCAACCAACGGCGTGGCGTAATGCCGTTCGTCTTGTTCTGGAACTTCTTGGGATCCATTTCATAAAAGTCACGGAAGAGCGTATCCTTAAGGATCTGCGAATGGATCGCAGCGACACCGTTGACGGCATGAGATCCCACAATGGACAGATGGGCCATGTTGATACGCTTATCGCCATCCTCCTCGACGAGGGACATGCGACGCATGCGATCGAGATCCTCGGGGAACTTCTTCTTCACATTCTCCATGTGCAGGAAATTAATGTGATAGATGATCTGCAAATGACGTGGCAAGATCGACTCCAACAGCGAGACGGGCCAACGTTCCAGAGCCTCGGGCAGCACCGTGTGATTGGTGTAGGCACAGGCACGGACAGTGATGTCCCAGGCCTCCTCCCACTTCAGATGCTCCTCATCGACCAGGATGCGCATCAGCTCAGGAATGGCCAACGATGGATGGGTATCGTTCAACTGGATGGCAACCTTGTCGGGGAAATGTTCGAAAGTATTACGAACGGCCTCGCGAGATCCAAACTTGGAGGCCTTGAAGCGACGGATGATGTCCTGAAGCGTGGCGGCGCACATGAAGTACTCCTGCTTCAGACGCAGCTCCTTGCCCTCGAAGAAGTTGTCGTTGGGATACAGCACACGCGAGATATTCTCGGCCAGATTACGATCCAACACGGCCTGAATGTAATCACCATCGTTGACTGCAAGAAACAGAAAATACCCGTGAGTATAGAAAATCTACTTCCAAACAGGATTTTGACAATGGGTAAAAATTTGACCAAAGAACTGCGAAGTTTGAAATTTGTGAGAACCAAAATATGGAAATTAACATATAATAATGTTTTATAGCCTACACTTAGGATAGCCTAACACCAAAATAATATAAATATCGTATAATAAAGAAAAATAGGATAAAAAAATTGACAATGCAAAAACTAAGACAATTCGAAATAACAAATATTTTAGAATAAATCGGTCGATATTAAATATATATTTTTATTTTTAATCGCCTAATTTGTAATAAAAATATTTTTGATTTAGATTTTTCGTTTTTTTTAATACTGTTTAAAAGGTTCGGTTAAGTTTCAAAAGCTCTAAAAAAAATAAAGCTAGCAAGAAAAAAATAACATTTTACTGTATACTATATATTAATTATATTATTATATTATATTAATCCATTTAGAGAATACTTTTTATAAGTAACGCTCTTAATTTTTGCTTTGCTATAAATGCAATATAATACGAGTGAATATAATCAATTGATTTACAATAAGATATTATCGGAATGTTTGTTTTTCTTTTTAAAATTTTCTAGTGTTTTCTCCGTTATTTTCATCTATATTTTGCATTAAATTTTACTCTCAGTTATTATCTGTCTTTGTAATTCTTACGATTAAATTTTCAGAATTCGCAGTAATACTTACAGAACTTCAGGTTGAAGTCAATGGGGGACTTGGCGGACCAGAGACGGAGCGTGTTCACATGATTGTTGCCGAAGCCGGGAATGGGATTGTCATAGGGCATGGCATAGACCCTCTGGGTATCCACCCACTTCTTGCCCTCGGGTGTATCGATCACACGGCCATAGAAGTGAATGGGCAGCATGAATTCAGGACGTGCCTTCTCCCATGGATTGCCAAAACGCAACCAATCATCAGGCTCCTCCACCTGCTCGCCGTTCTTGATCTTCTGGGCAAAGATGCCGTATTCATAGCGTATGCCATAACCGTAGGCAGCCAGACCGAGAGTGGCCATCGAATCGAGGAAACAGGCAGCCAAGCGACCCAGACCACCATTACCCAGACCAGCATCCTCCTCCATCTCCTCGAGATTCTCAATGTCCAGACCCAGCTGGTACATGGCCTCCTCGCATTCGCTCTGGATGCCCAAGTTGATCATTGTGTTGGTCAACGATCTGCCCATGTAGTACTCCAGGGACAAATAGTAGACGCGCTGCAAAAAGTCAGAGAAAAGAATACATTAAAATATATATACAGACACTTGGAAACTTTTATAACTTACATAAGGAATATTCAGACGACATAGTCTTTATTAAACAGTCAACAAATAGATTTAAAATTATGATTTTCATAATTTAAATATTATACATAGGCTTAAATCGTTAGGATCATGTTTGTTTCTTTCAAAATTAAAACCAATGAAATATGTGGTAATTTTGGTCTTTAAAATATAGTTAGATATACAGATACATTTACACAGAAATTATTTAAGAGACTTAGTCCGACTTTGCCTTAGGCATTATGAACTTAGTATCCTGTCTGTATGTCTGCGACTTGAAAATACCCTGTAACCAGGTCTAAGTGTGTTGACTATAGTCAAAGTAACATTCGTTTATTCAATTACAAACAGATGTCTCGAGCTAATTTTAGAGTCAGCTGTACATTGGGATTGATTGGAAACGAGATTAGGGATCCCATTTACTTGGTTATGGTAATATTCGTCATCTGTTAGTCTGGGTTTAATTTGTAAGGTCACCTATGGAAGTCTTATCACTCGGTTGCTAATTTGAGGTAGCGTTACTTGAAAACTATAAATAGACGCCAATTACATTGTCCGGTTTAAAGCGGTTTGATTTCAATCGATCAATTGATCAGTATCTCTGATAGACAAAATATTACGAGGGCAAACTTTGTTCTAGTGATTTTACAATTCTATGCACTTTGCAGTCGACTATGGAATGCATATACCTTATCTTCATCTGATGCATCTCTGGTCAATTCAAATTTGATCTTGAGTTGCGTGTTTTGTTTTGACGACAGCATCGAACACTGTCGCCAGCTGACGTTTAAATAATAGTTCTATGCGCCACTTGATAAGAATGCACATACCCTATCATGAGTTCAAAGGGTTTACATTGCTATGTGCTGTGAAAACTAATTAGTGTAATGTACGTAAACATACTTTGTTTTCTGTTGTTTTCATTAATAGATAAGGGCTACTATTTATATAAATGTTTAATTGACCAGTTTATGCAAGTAATACCCTATTCGGTAACCCCTATCGATAATATCTCCTAATTACTATTCATGTAGCGCACAAAACACTTCGGTTTGGCCAGAATTATTATCAGGCTAAAAGAGAGAGAATTGAACATATGTTTTGCGGTCGAAACGGTGATAACAAATGCAGTTTGTTTGCACTTCTGTAATCGAGTCCTATATAACCCAGTCCTATATATTAACGGTCATATGCCAAGTAATATTATTATTTATTGCCTATATAACATCTATATGTATATGAAAAAACGTTGGTTAATTAGATTCTGGCAGCTGCTCAAATGAATACAGACATATTTCACTTATAGTATAAATGTATAAAAGTAATAGTGATATAATTTATATATATATTCTTTATAACGAGTTTTAATATGTTAGTTAACGTCTTAATTTTGTTTTTTTGGGCTTACTTAAGCTATTTCTAATAAAACTGTAATCTGATCATGCATTGATTGCAAACCACATATACTATACCTAGATCTTTTGATTAATGATAAGATTTTTACCAAACTAAGAAAGAGTCAACACTTATTCACCTCAGACACTAGAAAATCAAAAATCATTTAATAAAAATTTTCCATTTTAGGCATATTAACTATCAGTCTGTACAATTTCATTCATTCTAACAAATAAATAGGTTTTTATTTAAAAGTACTTGCTCTTCAGTTTGAACCGAGTTCGATTACCCCTATTAACCTCTCTCATCAATTGGTTGAAGAACTAACCCATCAATTGAAAGAAATGGTCAAATAAAACACATTGAAGAATCACACTCAATTAACTTTAAGTGTAACTAGTTTCAACTTGTCACAAAGAGCAACAACAGCTGTTAAATGTATCACAGATCATCGGTGGTATCTATGAGATACAAAAGTTTATCGCGACTCGTTGCGTGCTGTAATTGCATGTAAGGGTCTAATGAAAGTGTAACAAAACATAAACTGCCGAAACCTATGGAAATGTTCATTTATTTTAGCATTTTTATGGCACCAAAATAAATACACTACACACACAAAAGATACACGCACACACAAAAACAACCAGAAGAGAAACTAAGTAGAACACACCAGAAAAAGAGAGAAAAAAAATCAAATAAATAAATGAAAATTTTCCTGCTGGCGACGATGGCGCCGTCGAGCAAACTCTCGTTTTTGTTAATAACCTTTGATTGACCTTGAAAATATGTATCTATGTTTGTATCTGTCAGGCCGCATATATTTTAAAACATTTCTCATTCTTAAATATTCCTGCAGTTGTTGTAGTATTGCAGTTTATATAAATTAAGTTAAGTTGACAAATATTTATGATTATATATGTATCAATGAATATCTAACACCTGTTTCCCCAAAATAATACAATGCAAATGTATCTTTTTGATAAATAGAAACATAATTGTTTAAATTGAAGAACAAAAATGGAAAATGATTTAACATACGCAACTTTGACTCACTGACATTCAGCCAAGGACAAATTTCCAAACCCCTTAGCTCCCCTTTTCTCCATTTAACATTTTGCGAAATTCGCACGCCTGTCGCACGTGATTGATTCTGTCTGTGTGTGTGTGTTTTTATTCAGTGCGTGAATGTGTGTATCTTATAGGTAGACATGTTTCAGCTGCGACTGAAGTGTGTTTAAAAGCGCTCAACTCGTTTTAAAGACAGCTAAGTTGCTGCAAGTTGTAGTTGCAGGTATTGTGTATTAGTGTTCAGCTAGCAGATACCCTGTAACGTAGCTTTATTATTAAGTTTAATTTAGTTTATTTATTTTATTTATATTATTTAATATTTTAAAACAATTGTTCATCTTGACTGTATTCGATGACCTTTAAGCCAGTACTGAATCAGTTAATTTGAATTAGAGTCAAGGGTAAACACTTCTTATATAGTTACTAATAATTATAAGTGTACAGTACCAATTCCCTGACTTAACTTTATTTCGTTATAGTCTAATAAGAAATTTTAAAATGTATTTCACTCTTTTAAAGAGTCATACAATTTTATAGGGTGTGCACATTAGTTGCTTAATATTGAATTCATATTTAAAGCATTGCTCAGTAAGTGAATGTGCTTGTGTGTGTGTGTGACAGCTGCTGATTGCCATTAATATTAAGTTTGTTGTTTCTTATTTTTTTTTTGGTTAGCTAGTTCCTGGGAGCGAAGAGAGGAGGAGGTCTAGTCAGCTGGTTATAGGGAAATAAAATTGAGACCACCGGCTTTTTACCACGATGTCTCAATAGAAAGAATTTTTAATTTATCGGTCCACCCCAAGTGAAATGATGCAGTGAAAGTAGATTAAGCGTTGTCCCCTTCCCACTTTTTTTTTTGGCATTTGTCCCACTGCACTTCAACCAAAATTGCAGGCAATTAGGCAAAAGCCAAAAGAAAAGAATAGCAGGAGAATGAAGGAGACAACAAAAATGCAACCAAAATAAAAATGGACAGATGATAATGAATGTGCAACTGGGCAAGCGACGAAAATAATAATGAAAATAAAAGAGAAGTTAATGAAACAAATTGAAAAATAAAAGTTTCTTAGCCAATGAAAGAGAGCGAAAACGCAAAGAATTTAAATTAAAAGAGCAGAATGCAATAATAATGTCGTAATAGTAAAAAAATCAAAAATAAAACCAAAATCTGCAGCCTTTTTGTACACACCTAGAATTTCGGTTAAAGGCGCAATAAAAGTTGGGTTAGGTAATATATATTTTTTTTCATTTCATGGAAAATGTCAGCGAAATAATCAATAAACAGGGGAAGGGAGGGGGCAGGTGTGGGTGTGAATGTGGGGTACTGTGGCTCACCTTGGGATCCTTCTCATAGTAATGCTGCTGTGTGCGAATCCAGCGTCCGACCATGTTGTCCTTGACGGTGTTGGCCAACGCGAAATAGTAATCACGCAGCGTGGCAACATTGCGATCCTTGACCAGAGTGTAATGCAAATGACGATTGAAGTTCTTCTTCACCTCGGTTACGTTGCCCACCTCAGCGATGCCGCGCACCGAAATTTGCTTCCTGCGATCCGCGTCCGATTGTGGCTTCGACATTATGCCTTTGACTCTCTGCTGCTAACTGAGGTAGATGCTACAGTGGTTCTATATGTCACTCGCTGTGCTGCTGCTCCGCTGCTTCTGCTGCGTGGGTGCGTGTATGCTCTTCCCCTTCCTCTCAATATTAAGAGAGAGAAACTATAATACGAATTAAACGCGAACAGCGAAATACTACGTAAGAACGATGCGCGACCAAAACGACAACCGTTCGCTGCTAAATCCGGAGCACTTCTCAGACGGCCTGCACTTTTCACATGCGTTATTAGTCACGAGAGCTTTTTGTGCGCTCTCGCTACAGAGCAATTGGGTATATCGGTTGCGCACGAAACCAGAAAACTCAAACACTTCATTTATTTTAATTAATATGTTATCTATCTACCTAAAAACCAACTATAAGAATAAGTTCAATTAGTGTTTAAAATGCACTACATATTTTTGCAAACAGTTTATATGCTACTTTTTCAAGTCTTAAAAGATTTTGTTCTGAAAAGTTCATAAATTTATAAAAGCCCGATTACAATTGAAAGACTGAATCAAAATTAATTTTGCTCTTTAGATAAAATATAAAGTCAATAATAATAAACGTTTTTAAATATTTATTTAATTCGATTTATAAAGACGGAGTCTCATTAACCATTAAAAGTTGTTTTTTTTTGCTTATTCCACATTTTTAACTTTTTGTTAGCTTTTGACTACTAATTGCAGAGTATTTGACTGACACTACAAACAGTTCATTGGCTTGCTCTCCGTGTTGGCAAGCAAAGCTTTCTCTCTGTCTTTTTGGCGCTCTTGTAAACAACTGAGTCTACTGCAGTCTTTGAGCTATTTTGTCTTATCAGTCGTCGAATTCTCCATTGCTTTGTCAGCGTAATTTAGCAGTTGCCAAAGCAAAATGTATGTTAATGTTAAGTGCATTACATGCAACGCTATGATAGCGCTCTTTAACGCCACTCTCTCTCTTTCTATCTCTTACGCTCTATTATTCTGCCGCGCGTAGTG
The DNA here is from genome assembly GCA_035045575.1 of Drosophila falleni. NCBI lineage: Eukaryota > Metazoa > Arthropoda > Insecta > Diptera > Drosophilidae > Drosophila > Drosophila falleni. The sequence goes on along the minus strand of JAWNOV010000169.1, from coordinate 1,596,553 downwards.
TGTCCCAGTCACCTTGTACGAAGGTCATACATGCGTATTGTTTATTATTTTTTGTCGACAGAGCGATGCTTTTTGTTTTTCTTTGTGGTCGCCCATGCTAGCCGCCCTCTAGCGTAAAGCTTTGTTAACAGAAGCAGGTAAAGCAAGTGGTAGTCGTCGCAGTTCAGCTTTTTGAGAGCGTAAAGTACGCAGACTAAAGCTGCTTGATTTGTAAATTAAAATAACAATTTCTTTAACAGGTAATAAATGCAATTATAAGAAAATGCGAAATTTGATAAATTAAGAAAAAATCACCCCTTCGGTAAATGGTAAAATGTTACAAAAAATTACTAAAAAAAAATCTAAAATTCAACAAAATATTTTACAAAATGCTTTAAGATTCTAGCTTCCAAATATAGAAAAGAGACCAAAAAGAAAATTGTCCATTTTTCGGCTCTGGCGACTATTTTTCTTTAGCAAAATGATAATCAAAACAAGTGAATTACTGTACAGAAGTAAATAAAAAAAAAGCAAAAGCATATAATAATAAAATTTGAAACACAAAACTATTAGGCAGCAATAGAAGAAACAAACAGAAGCACAAAGTTGACCAGAGGGAAGTCCAATTAGAGAAAGTACAAATAGATTTATTAGTTTATTTTTATTGAAATTTTTACGATCGTATCAACTGTTTGATCTTCTCTTTTAAATGTAATAAGTAAGAACATTGTTGTCGCTGTCTATCATATAGCAAACTTACTGCACATTTATGTGATATATCTGTGTAAATGAAGATCGTTTATACTTTTTGCACTTACACAATGAAAATATCCAAAATTTCGTTATCCTTTCTCATTTATGATGATTTTTTCCGATTTTCATTTGTTTTCACTTACATATTACATACATACATAGAGATATCGTTTTTTAAGTGTTACATAATATGCAAAAATATCTATTGTTATTATACGGGAGAAAAACGACACTTCGTCTAAAAATTTTCAGTATTCCTTACTATCTTCTCTGCTTAATAAAGCTGCACTTGACTTTTGACGTAAAAAAGTTTTTTGAAAGCAACTCAAACATAAATCTTTTACTTTCAACCTTTTTTCCTTTTTTTATAACAATTAGCAACAAATGGTCACAATAAAAACATTTAAGCTACAATATATGCATATGATTTAATGATTAAGATTTTAAAACGTTGGCAGAAACTCAACTTGCTGCAAAAAATTTACATTAAATATTTGATTTAAGTTCTCGTTTTTATATTACTTTTTTTTGTTTGATGTAAAATGCTTATAAATTAATTGTACATAAGTTAATGTTTATGAAACAAGGCGAAGCTGTTGATTTTTTTAATAATTTTGTTAAAGGAAAGTTCTTATTTTCTGAAATCCCATCTCCTAAATAATGTCTGCAACTCGAATATCCAGCTATAAACACAGCACTATTGGTCCAATCTTAAGCCGAGTTGCATAATTTTGATTGATACACTTGCTAAAAAAAAAGACAAATATTAATAATATAAAAATGTAAATAAAAATTCGTAATTGTATATAATATTTTTCTTCATTTCTTTTTATTTGATTTTTTATATAAAAATCAACAAAATTATAATTAGAACTAAAGCAAAAAGAGTTTAATTAGAAAAAAGATGCTAATAAAAATGGGTGTACAATTTTTGTATTTTCAAAGACTTTTGCATAGTTTTGTTAACTATGCATATTATTTAACTAAATGATACAATTATAAAATGTTTTTTTTTGAATTGCTTGGGTCTTGTCGCTAAGAATCTCTCTCGTTTAAGAAAAGAAAAGAAATTGGAACCGAGGAAACTTTAATTGCATTGCTGTGGCTGTGTTTTTTGTATCTTTCTTTTAAATTATTTGTTTTGTTTACTTTTCGTTCGTTTAAAAACTTAAAGACACTTGGACAATGTTTAAACTTCTACGATGTGTTGATATTTTAAGATTTTCTTTTCGGTTTTTTGTTTTCTTTCATTTTAGCTTTTTAGTTAAGGGTTTACATTGCAAGTTTCTTGTTTGTATATTGTAATAATATTTATTTGTTATGCCCCGATGAATAATAAATCATTCAAATAATGCTTAATAAATAAATAAACATGTTGTTGCTGTTGTTGTTGCTGCTTGTTAGTTTTTTAGTTGTTGCTTTCTATTTGTCTTTGTCAGACTCAGTAGCAGCCACAGGCTTCTTGTTGCCAATGGGAATAGCCACCCGGATTCTAAAAGAGAAGACACAATTAGAGAGAATTTCTTTTGAGGAATTTCTTTTGGAAAGTCTTCTACTCACTTGTCGGTGATCTCTGTCAACTTGGTGCGCACCAGATCCAAGTAAGTATCGATCGATGCCTTGTTGTTCTCATACACCTTGGGCAAGGTGAACAGCGAGACAAAGGCTATAAAAATGAGTTATAAATTAGTATATTAATAAACATACATATATTTTAATCAATAACTTACCCAGAATGACCAGAGTCATGCCATTGAACCAGGCGCCAATGTAGGTGAATACCCACAGAATGACACCAAATTTAATCGAATCGATAATATCCTCAACCAGAAACAGACGCCTCAGTTCCGCAGTGAAGCCATTAAGATGTGCAACAGCCACACCGGCAATGTGTTGCACCTTCTCCTGTGACAGCGTCAGATCCAGTTCCAGATATTCTCTAAAAAAGGATACATCAGTTAAATAAATACTCTATAATCTCACACATCAAGGTTAATTCGACTTACTTGAAGGGATGTCCATCGTTTGTCTTTTGTACGGCCTGTGTCACCGATTTGTAGATTCTGAAGGCGACGGTACCGACGAGCGCCAGCAGCGACAAATACGCAAACACACTGATCACGGAGAAGCAGGAGATGGCCACCAGTGTGACCAGACCGGCGCCAAACACAATGCCGGACTTTTTCACATCACGCCAGTAGATGAGGGATTCCACTGTAAGACAGAAACAGAGAGAGAAAGTAAGTAAACTATTATCAAGCAGTGTTTAAATTTCACTGAAAAACCAGAGAGATTGTCATTTGATTATTTCAACAAATTGGCAAGCAGTTCAAAGGATTTAGCTTCCACTGCAACGTGAGAGAGCTAATGGAGTTGGAGTTTATTATCCAATGATTTAGCAAACAGTTTCAATTCTATAGCTCCAGCTGAATTTATTCGATTTCACATAAAGGTAAGATATAGAATGTAGTTACATTTTATGAGCAACTTAATTTATTGTTTAACAATAACTCTTTATACTTTTGATTCCACTGCAAAACAAGTAAGCGAAAATATCGTAAATTACAGTTTGAGAGTCATTTCAAATTTTTGAGATTTCATTTTCATAATTTGCCAACCAGTTGACAAGTCACTGAAAAATACCAAAATATACAAATACACACACACACACACACAAAGATCATTAGACAGCTGTCTATATGTACATGTGTGTGTGTGTGTATATATGTATCTTTTGGCTGAACAATTATGCAATCTTTGAGATACACAGACGCACGCACACTTCAGCATTTTGTAGCATAAATTGTGTTGCATTTGCAACCAGGTAATAATTGTTGCTACAACTACATAAATGCTATATATATTGTATATAATTTATATATATGTATAACTGCTCTTTTCCTCATCGTTCTTCCCCTTTCGTAATCTCGCCCACACTCACAGATTCTGCTCGACATTTTCTTTCTCGTGGTTTCGTGGTTCGCGCGCCGTGCGTTCGATCGTTCGTTGCCAAGTTTTATACTAGGCAAATCTTATTTGGCTTCTGTGCGCTTTACGGGATTGCCTCAAAATTTGTCCGGACCCCGGAAAAGAGCAAAAACGTCAAACCACAGAGAGAGAGAGAACGACAGAGAGTGAAAACGTGAGAGAACAAGAAACGGATATGAATTGAAACACTTGAGCAACAATCTATACCAAAATGTATCTTATGGATACGCATTATTCTCGCTATCCCCCTCTCTCTTCGCATTGCACCCCTTCCATTTACCCGATAAGCAGTCAATGCACCCTCTCAATGCGATCATCGAAAGCGAATTTACCTTATAGAAGTGAAATGGATTTCAATTGCTTCGACCTATAAATAGTTTAACTCATTAAACAATAAACAATTTGCTGACGGGCCATTGAAATGCGATTAATTTAACAGATTTTTATATGTTTCTCGCTTTTTTTTGGTTTTTGCTTATTTTTCTATTTTTAAAGACCATTTTCAAAGACATTTTAATTATTTCATTTCATATACCCTGTAAATGGCATATTTGATGAGCTTGTAACCAATAAAATACAACAAAATTAATATATATTTTTGATTGCATTTTGCATCTAATGTGGGAAATAATATTTATATTTTGTACTGAAATAATGCATACCCTGTATAGAGTAATAAATGTGTGTAATTCTTATAATTTTATATTTATTTATTTTTTTGCTTTTAAACTGCTTGCTTGAAGCGTGAGTTTATTGTAATGCAAGCAGTTCATTTAATCAATATTTAAAGTAGTGAAATAAATACATCATATTTAAGATTTTCGCTAGGGTATCCTGCAAGTGAAGCACATTTTAATTGATTTCGACTATTACGAAGTGAGAAAATTGAGTGAGTACGTGACTCGTCTTTAAGGCATCTCATAGAAACCCACAAAATGCAAGAAGAACTACACAGAGTCGAGTTTTAAGGCTGCTTCAGATCATTAAAAATTATTTCCTAAAAATTATTCATCTTTGGAATTAGTAAACTTGCCAAAAGTCAACAAAAATTGCGAATATACGAATAAATATAGATACAACAGCTAAGCAAATATCACTTATAATACTTGAATAAAAATTAGCTTATACAAAATAGTTGGCCTAAAACCCGTTTCAGGAGAGGAGGAGGGTGTGGGTGGAGTGGAAGTTTAGACCAAGATAGTTGCTAAGCGGCGGCAACTGAAGCTTTAAAATTTAAAGTTATGTAAATCGACAGCAAATTAGAAAGGAGACAATGATGAGAGGGCCACAAATTGAAAACTGGGTTAAGACATAAAGTATACATAAATGTATACGAGTATGTAGCATACATAAGAGATACAGATGCAGATACAAATACATATTGTTGTCTGTCTGAATTATAAAGAAAGCGCTGCGAGAGAAAGTTTTTCATACATCGCGTCTTTTATCAATTGAAATAAGACTTTGTTCCAATTAAGCGTATTGAAAGCTTGTAGGTTGTAGGTTGATAAATGCATTCGCTACTGGGCAGCCAGATAACTTGAAATGACACTGGAAGAAGCGGGAAGACAGTGGAAGAATTGAGATTGGCCAGAACTGGCAGACTGACAACTGGTTAGCAGTGAAACAAGTTTGTGCTGAAAGTGAATTGGAGTCTTGTTGTTAAAGAAGAAGAAGCGCTTTAAATTGCCCAGATAAGAGACAAGTGTGCATGTGATTTTTTTCTGAGTTTTTTATTAGAGATGTGCGTAAAATGTTATCGTATGCATTAGAATCGTGAACTTTTAAGTTACTATTATTTTACCCTTGTTTTCTAAGCTACACATAGGAACATCATAAACGACATAAATGGTGTAAACTTCCATCTAAAACAAATCGTAAAACATCAATGTACCTATTATACTTGTTATATTTTTCAAGCAACGGGTATAACTATAGTTTAGTTGTTGTTTCCGGAGGTATCTTAACAAGACTCACAGAATTTATACATATATTTCAGTCTTTTATGTTCTGACTAAATTCGATTAAAATAGAACTATTATTTCATATAGCTACCATAGGAATAGTCATATTAGAATTATAAATTTAAGATCGATTCATACTACATATTTTCTAAGCAGTTTATTCTATTCAATTTCGTTTGCTCTCCATTTGCTGTTTGCTATATCACCACCTTCCATTGGCAAGGCATTCCTGTTGGAAATTAAATGTGCATAGTCGAAATTAGTGAATATCGTGCGTGATTTTGATTGCTCTAATTATAACATGCACATCTCAAATGTGTGTGTGTGTGTGTGTGTAGTTGGCACGCGGAATTGATAACCTTGAATTAGACAAGACACAAACACACACAGACATATTGATAGTCGACAAATAGGCAATGCAAGCATTAAATTGTGGAATATGCAGGAATAATGCTGAATTCATTTTTGGTTATCTTTCCGGCTGGAAAGTTCATTGGCTTTGCACCTTTCCAACGTTGTTCGACGTGGCAATCAAAATTCAAAAAGTGATCGCTCAACGCTCAACGAAAATGTTGAATTATGCAAAAAAAAAAGAAAAAAATTTATGCTGTCGTGGTTGCTGCTTTTTATTGTTGCTGTTTGGCTTTTGGGCTAAAATCATGCAGCGATTTAACGGCCACGTTGGCGTCGCTGCTGACGTTGGCAATCGTCAAAGCAGAAGCAGAAGAGCATAGATAACGCTTAGCGGTAAATCAGAGTGGACAGGTGATAAGCACTATAAATGTTGTTGTTGCTGTTGATGTTACGGGTGTATTTACCTGGACCACGTTCGGGCAATGGCTGAAAGTTGCCATTTGAGTTGTTGCGTGAATAACGTTTGCTGCCACCGGCCATTTTAACGGTTTTTATTGTATTTGTGTGTGGGGTTGTGAGAGGGAAGGAGGTGGGGTAAGTTGGCGCCAAAATGTATGCAAAACCGAAATTGGCGTGTCTAGTGCTAATTAAAGTTGGCTAATGCACACACACTTACACACACAAAAAACACAATTATTTAAATTGACACGGAAACTCTTGAGGGGCGACACTGCGGACCGCCGTCTGCTCTGAACGCAGCAAAAGAACTGGAAGAAGTTCAGCACACAAAACAAACCAATAAGTCGCAGTCGCAGTCGCTGCCTCTGCTGCTGTTACTGCGCTGCTACCACTGCTTGCCCATTGGGGCTGAGTGCGAAAGAGCGAGAAAGCGGGTGGAAGCAAGACCAAGCGCATGCATAGGAAACAAGTTTTCTGGAATGGAGCAACTTCTTTGTTGTTGCTGAGAGCGGGAGAGACAAAATACATCGAGAGAGCGCGATCCCAGCGCATGAAAGTAAAAAGATAACGCGCAATTGCAACAACAATACAACAATAATAACAACAACAACAGCAGGCAAGCATGTCAAACTTGACTACGTAGGCGCATTAAAAGCTGCTCGCTGCGTTGCGTCGTAAGAATGTTAGCAACGTGTCAAGCACACGACGATGACTCGGGAAACAGCCACGAAGCTGACGTTTACGTTCGTGTTACGCTTACATTTAACGTAGTGGGTGCGGTTGCGTTTCGGCGTTTAATATTGACGTTTGTGATTCATACTAAAAGTCGGAGCTCCCAATATGATTAAATGTACTTGGAGTATGACGAATAATGTCCAAACTAAAAGTGTTGAAGTGTGACCTGTGTACTCTGTTAATTGCATGTTTTGAAACAATAACAGAGTCACACGACTGGCACTTAATTAAATGCAACCAAACCGCTGTTAGTTGACTGCAATCAGTGCACTGCTTGCTACAGTTTTACATGAACTGCTTGCGGGCTGCCTGGAAAGCTGCGCAGTTTAACATTTTTACGTATTGTTCAATGAACTTTCTACTGCAACGCAAAATCAAAACAAATTACGTAGGTATAAACATTTGTAAATGGTGATAGTGACATCATGTTCTAGCAACCCCAATTTTAAATGTCAACGCAGAAATGTATGTATTTTACGTTTTTGTTTTTGGCGCGATGCCGTAGTCAGTGAGTAATAAGCTTTGCTTCAAATGATATCATGCCGCCCAAAATCAAACAGAGAGCGAGCGAGAAAAAGAGAGAGACGGGGCAGTAAGAAAGAGTTAGAGCATACGCGTAAACACGCTGACATAATTCTTGAATAAATAATAAATGAATATAAACTGCACCTGACAATGTCAAAATGTCTGAAAAGGGGCTGCGAAATTACATAAGCAGAAATGCAATAAAAAGCCAATGAAATAATATAATTATTATAAGAAATGCAAAATACAACAAAAACAGCAACAAGAGCAACAGCAGCGAGCAACAATCAAATCGAAGGCACAGAAAAAACTAATAATATAAGAAGACACACATTGACATCAGAGTGTTACCGACTATGGAATACCCTACAACTAAGAAAATCTCAGTATTCATACTCTCAGACTATTTCTATATCTTGGAGTTCCTCTATATGAAATCTCTAGAAACATATTCTTTAATGTGTACCTAGTAGTCGTCTGCAGATATTACCAGCAATAGATTATATGAATCCACGAGGAACGGAAATAAATAAATTCTGAATCGATGTGTAAATTCTAGATAGTAAAAAACACAATCAGTTGTCAAGTAGAAATGTCTGGAAAATTTAAAGAAATCTTTAAATACAGATAACAAAATAAGTACAAATATATATATATTTATAAATAATTTTACTTCATTGATTAAGAAAAATATAAAAGCCAGATAATAATATCTATCTACATATTAACATACATAAAAACACAAAATTTCAATAAATTTTGTCACATTTCTCGCGCCAAGAAAAAAACAACATAAAAATGTTTATAAATAAATCAGAGCTGCAGTTGGAAACAACATGAATAGACGCGATGGCTAAAGATGTCTGGTTTAAAGAATTATCTACCTAATGGATCACAATAAAAAGAAAAAAAAAACGGCAAATACTCAATCCAATTGTAGGAAATACTTACAAGACTCCCGATTATAAGGCAGCTCTTTGATTTCACTCAACGTTTGCAATAGCGCTTGTAGCGTTTCTAAAGCGGCAGCCATTATTTATATATGTATATTGGGATTATATATAGGTATATATATATATATATATATAAAGTATATCTAGAACTAAACAACTGCAACGAAATGAAACGGAATTAGGAAGTTACACACGCGATTTTGCCAAACGGGCCGGCATTAACATTAACCGTTAACTGAAACGAGGCATTCGACCGAACGATCAGCGAACCCAGAGAGCTAAGAGACCAATGTATGCATGTACCATACACGTAAAGCCCCCATAGACCCAGCCAGGCGACAACAATGAATGCGAATTCGACGAATGACTTGCCGAAAAATCAAAAAAAAGAAAAAAGTAGCTCGTTTTCGCAACTGATATGAAAATAGACGAAGCGACAACGCATCGCCCAACTGCATGATAGATAAGTGCCACAATACACTCAGCGAAAAAGTCTATGATGTTAATATTATATTTATACAAGTGTGTTATGCCGGGATAAAATTATTACTTAATTATTTTTCACAATTTCTATTGATTTATTCAAAATATTTTATATTATTTTTACTTAACGATGAGCAACACGATTTGTAATTGCAACTGCAGTTTTATTATTGTAAATTATTTATAAAAATGACACTTTTTACTATTTGTTTATACGTTTATTTGTTGTATTTTATTTTTTTGTTGCTCACCGCAAGAGTACACTAATCAAAAAAGTGGAGCACACATTATAGAAGCAGTTTTTTTAAATAATTTTTACATAAGCATATTGTTTTTACGTTTTTGTTGTTTTTACTAATTAACTTAAAATATACAGAGCACAAAAGTTGGCAAATTTATATTAAATATTACTTGAAAACCATTATTATTATTATTAGTTTTATGTTTGTATAATTGAATTTGGTAATTTTTGAGCACTTTACATTCGCTAGTAATTAATTTTTCGCTGAGTGCATTCGCTGACAAAATTCGATAAGCGCGTTTAATTTGAATTCAACAATTATGAAAAATGCTCAACTGGCAGATCGACCAAATTATATAATTCAAGTGCAGTGGACAAATCTGAGATAAATATATATTTAGATAGGTATTTCCTTTGTTGAGATATCCGCGAAATTGAAATGTGAATGTAAATGCCAAAGAAAGAGGACTCGGAATCGAAAGTATTTATGTATCTGTCTTGTTGTTGCTTGGCTGAGGTCAACGCTAAGGGTTCAACAGCTGACGGCAAGACGCGACGCGAAGCGGCAAACAATGTGGCAAAGTCACAAGTTGCAAGTACAAGAATGTATCTTACAGATCGAGAGAATGAAAACACGACTCGACGGGAAACTGAACACTCTATGATCACTCGATGTTGTGTGTGACGTTGACAAAGGCCGTACATCAACTAAACTACAATTAATTTCAGATGCGCTTCAGCCACAGGGCGAGCATTGCTTTAGGTAGTATATATAATAATAGGTATGTATATATATACACGCACTCACACTCATACATTGTATATATATATATTAATATGAGGTATAGGTATAGGCTCACCCTCTTGCTATAACAAATTTCATACAGAACACTTGAGCGGCCCTGAGAGAAGCAGAGAGAACGCGAGAGAGAGGGAGAGAGTGCATGTGTGTGTTTTGCTCTCACGGGAGAGGGTTACACACGCATTTCTGCCTGCAAATATTGTCGCCTATATCTGTATCTGTATCTGCATCGGTATCCGCTGTATTTGTATCTGTTTCTTATTCACTGCACTTAGGTAGCGATCCCTCAGACTGAACATGTCGCTGCATGAAACAGTCGCACAGGTAAGCAGCCTCTTTCTACACAGGTACCACCGAGTTTCGAGACGAGAGCAAAAGGTTCGGAGAGGTGCCTAAAATGATTTCTGGCTTCGATTTGTAGTTGGAATGATCAGCTGTGCCTATTAATTTTTAATCTCTGTATAATATCTCACTAACCCTCTCTCTCTCCATCTCTCTCTATTATTTTTTTGACAGCCCTTAGGCTAATGCAAACAAAAAGCTCACTCTCTGCTCTCTTTGAATAGTGATCTCAAATTTTAAAGCAGTTGCAGTCCAAGTCGTAATCTCAAAATCCAAATGCTAAATCCACAACAACAGTAAAATAGCTGAAACAGCTAAAAAGCTAAATTTAGCAGACAAATACGATGCCGGCCGGGCAGACCAAAGAGAGAGAGAGAGAGAGAGAGAGAGAGAATGAGAAAGACTCTCCACATCAGGTGTGGAGAGAGCTTCGTAAACAATAACAACAATAAAGAGAGCAACAAAAACAGATTACACTATCCAACTGTCTCACTCTATCTCTATCTCTGTTTCTTCTCTCTCTCTCTTTCACCCATTCTTCCCTTGTCTCCTCGCTTGCAATTTCAAGGTTACTTTTTGTTGGGGCGGCATTTGCACTGCTTGCTAGTGCACAGCTTGCAAAGCTTTTTACTGCTTGTCAAAATGACGCGCCAAAAATGCTTGAGCATTTGAATCATTTAAGTTGCTTTTTCTTGCAAACACTTTGATAGCGCCCCTTTGTGTGACGTCACAATTAAATCATCCACTGACATACGTTGTTCTCTATAGCACATGACTGAATATAGCGTTATCGGAACCATTGTATATACTTTAATTTCACTTTCATACTACAATGCAGTCGTAGAGATAAGAAGAGTGTAGTTGATAGTGCGAGTGCAAGTTGACTATTCTGTATAAGAATAGGGAGTGACCATTTGTAATTTCATAACTGTTGGATTAAAAAATACTTTTATTTTAGAATACAATAATAAAATAGTGCTTTAGTAGCACAGCGAATCAAAACGAAGCAAGTATTGATATCATTTCATTTCGAATATCGGCTCGGATAATTTTTTTTCCGAAAAAATATCATAAACAATACATAGACATAAACAACAAAAAACAAAACTTTTTAGATTTTCTCTTTCTATATTACAACACTCGAAAATCTGCTTAACTAACTTTAAAAAGAACTTCAATATAGACGTTAAATTACGTACGTCTTTTATTAAAATTAAATGAGGGTATTTTTCAGTCGTTTCTATTAATTTGAAACATTTTGTTTTTTATCTATTTGCCCAACTTATCAACTGGATAAATGTGTTTCGCACATAAATGCAAATTTGTATATTTTTTGCAATGGCAAAAAAGACCTGCAAAAATTGCGATGATCTAATGTTTTGTTCGCTTGGCTGGAATTAAGTAGTATTATATATTATATACACATATATTGTATATATAAATAATGCTCGATATAGACACGTAGTTTGCTCCAACACGTAAGGCACGTAAGCATTTCCTTTGTCTTGCGTTCTGATTCTATTTCTGGCCATTCATCATTAGCTATAACAAAAGCCGGCCGGCTAATAAAAGCCGGTTAGAATAAACCCTAAAGTCTATACTAAACCGTTGACTTGAGATCTTAGTCAGTCTTATGAAATTGAATGTAGTCATGTGTAGGTATTTGAATGCAGTCATAACCAAATTTGGACTAACCGCATTACATATTTCTGTTATTAATCAGAATTTCTATCAGTAATCATAAGTTTGAAGTACGTATAACCTGTAGCTATATAAAAAAATAGTATCGGTGTGTAACGGAACAACAGAGCAATTTTAAGATGTCGTTTTATAATAAATATGACATCGAAATAAACAGACCTAGAGCAAAACAAATTTTTTGAAAGAATTTAAAAATATTTGAATGCAGAATGTAATAAGAGGCCAAATCATGGTCAAAATGACATTTCGCTTGAAAATCTATTCAGTTTTGATCAAGTTAAGATAGTTGGAGGTTGGACAACTCACCGCTATTTTACGATCATAATGTTTTTCAAATCTATATTATCTATTTCATACATTTCTTTTTTGCAAGTTGAAAGATTTTTATGGTCAGGCTTGAAAAGCTTAGAAGTTTAGACACGTTATGGTCAAGACCAGTTGCTAAACAGTTGTATGGGCTGAGTGACTCACCGACCGACTGCCTGCTATGCCCATGAACCGTTGAGTGGTCCCAGTGGGCAGTCTGGGTTGTCAGAGGGTTGGCTGCTTTTAATTGTCGAGTGGCGGTTGCCAAATTGGGCATAAGTGCACATAAAATCGAGAAATTACTTTTATGTGCCAAGCGGGGAGCATCAAACGTGCCGCAGGTGAGGATATTTCACCAAGAATATGCTAAAGAGAATGGGGTGTGCCTTAAGGTGAAAAGAAAGGAATTAACGCAACAATTTAAGTTGTTAATGGAGTCAAACAGTCATACAGGCCAACATAGTTGTATTAAAGATACGTAAATGGAGTTACTAATTCCATAATTTTGTAATAAAATTAATTTAAAAAAGAAAGAATTTTGAAGTTTACAGTTATTTTTAACTCAATAAATTGCCAAGAAACATCGAAATAACTATTTAAAAATCGATGTTTGATGTATCGTAAATCACTAGTTAAAATATATAAAATATATAACAATTCGCTATGTTGTATACTTCTAACTCGCATAACAATTGTAAGTATGTATTTACAAAGCAAAAGTATGTATAAGTACATAAGAAGACTACTAACATGTCAATAACAGCAGCTTAACATGAGCTTAAATGTAGAGTAGTGTATACACATAAATATATATTATATTTTTGTTTGTTCTACTTATTCTGTACTTCTCTAGTAATTTAATATTTTGTATAAATACCTTTTCCCCGTTTCCCACAGCGATTGTTTTGCAGCTCAAATTCAAAGTTTAGGTACAAAATGAATGTACAACTCAGTGCCAGACGTGATTAAATATTATGCACATTTATATAGGGATTTTATACTATTTGCAGTTACAGCTGGGTGCAAAGCTCAGACGACGTTAGTTAATCGTAATAGTTTGCTTTCATAAGCTGATGAAATACGTTTTAACTACCTGCCCTATCTAGACCTACGTATATATTCGTCTCACTTATTTATGTATATATGCCCAACTAGGCGTCTATTGCAATAAAACCTAGTGCAAAAAGGGGTTGCCACCTCCCTCCCCCTTTACACCCTAACCATGGCACATATCAGCTTGCATTTGGTTGCAGTGAAAACTTTTTCATTTATATGGCCAACTGACGTTTGAGCTGCATGAAAGCGCTTAGCATGCGATCCGATTACGGTTTTGACGCTTCAGTGCCAGCAACAACAACAACAACAACGCCGCCATCTAAGGTAACTGAACTGCAGTCCTACTAATTATGGGGGCGTGGCATGCATAAAAAAATATACACACAATTTTCATAGGTAAAATTACCGTAGTGTTCATAAATTTTTTATAGTGCGCTTTTAGGCACCGTCCCTTTTTAAGGCGTTGTCGGAGAAATTCTAAATACAAATCAATGAAAACAACAACAAAAGCAGAGACAATAAAAAAAGCTACAAGGTAAAAATATACAGTTGCTCAAGTAACTGTTTTGACACAGAATTAAATTAAATATTTGTTAGTTATTTTACAAACATATTGAAATGTGTTCTTAACTAAAAAATAATTTTATATTTGGCTTTGTCAAAACAATTACATGACTAGCTGTAATTGCGACTAGTTTCAATAGACACAAACAACAATGAAAATAATAGAAAAGCATGGCATACTTTTAGGCTTAATAGGAGTACACAGCATAAAGGGGTCGTGGTTGGGGGCGCTACAATGACATCATTATAGCAATGTTCACAATACATTCCTGGTTTGTTGTTATTGCTTTTTCTATAACGCATATTGACAGTTGTACAGTTACACAGCTACAGTTGACAGTTGAATGGTGGCAAGCAGTTCATTTCGTGCTCGTACAGTTTGACAGCCACTGAGTAGACTTACCTTGCGGGTGCAAACGTTCGGGCTTGAACCAGGCATCTGCAAATAGGCGGATTGATATATTGATTTTCGTTAGTTAGCGTTTAGTTTGTTGTGCAAGGCAGACAAAAGCGACATAGAGTGAGAGAAAGCGAGAAAAAGAGGAGAGAGAGATAGATAGAGAGAGTAAGGAGTGCATTAGGCGGTGTCGAGTGTTAAATGAAAGCGCACTTTCAGGCGTATTATGAAGAAAAAGCATTACAAATACATGCAAACCAAACCAAAATTAAATATATAAAAACAAGCAGTATACTATAGCCGCTAGAATCAAGTAGTTATTATACAACGCATTTTAAATAGTTTCGAGATACTTCCACATCATTGACAGAGGTTAGTTTTGTTTTTGTATTGAATAAATTTAGTATATGAGTGTGTGTGAATTGTATGTAGATATATGGAACTTACTGGGATCCAAAATGGAGCAAATCAATGGACGCTGCTTGCAGACGCCATTTTGTCCGGCTTCGCCAATTGTACACATTTTGTTTGTTTGTTTGTTGTAAAAAAAACTTCAACTTTTGCACTTAATAGTGAAATTTAAACGGTACCTTTCTGCCGTTTTCTATATATGTATATATATTTCTGTATTTCTGATTATGGGGGCAACAAACAAAAGCACAGCGCACAAAGCGAGAGCGAGAAAGATAGAGAGAAATTACGACGTACCGTTTACAAGTTGTACGGAATATTTATGCAGATGCTAACAAAGAATCGTTTCCGTCTTGTAGGCACACGACGCGTTCACAGACTGAGCGTAGGCAAAAAGCTGTAAGCTTAAAGCCTGCAACGAACTATAAGGACCAGCAGAATTACACTTGACGACGGCGCAGTGAGAGCGCATCGAGAGAGAGAAAGAGAGAGAGAGAAAATCGATTATCTACAGGTTGAGCAACCGCGCTTAGCCCTGAACCCCACACATAGAAAAAGCTCAAGCTCAAGCTCAGTGCAAAAGTTTACGGTTTATCGATTGCCAATTGCAGCTGACCAGCAAGTGTAGAGAGCTTTGGAGAGTGTAGACTTTTTGAGGGTTGACTACGCATGCGTCAATCTTCAGTCGGTGCTTTGTTTTTGTATGACAAATGAGGGGCGCTTTAAGGGTTAGGCATGCATCCCGGAAATTACCGGACGGCGGCTTCGTATTCGTTTTCGTTTTTGGGTGCGGTGTTTTGTCCAACTGCAATGACTGCAGATATCTTCGCCCTTTCCCCGGAGGGGTGAATTGAGTGGGTTCTTGGCATGCGGTGTGAAATTTATAGACGAAATCAATGAGCTGACAACGCGTCTGTCTTTGGTGTCTGGCGAAAAAGAAGTAGTTAATAGATTCTCGAACTTTTACAAGTTTTACATATTCTTTCTATTCTTGTTGGTCAGCTATAAATCAATTTGAAGTTTGCTCTTTTAGCATAGTTTCCATTAGAAGGCAAATCGATTTGAGAGCATCGAGATGAAGAGGAAGAAGAAGATGATAAAATTCATGTATGGGTGTTATGAAAGTATGCGAAAAGTTGTGCAACTCAACTGAGAGTTTATTCTCATAGTGCAATTAACCTAGAATAGTATCATAAAGTCATTTATAAATTTGACTGTGCGTCATTATGTAGTTTTCATACTGTTGAACTATCTTTCAATTTGACCTCATTCTGTCAGCTAAATTTCATATTTTGATGTGAGACATTTGGATACATTCTTGTATAAACACAAAGTAGAATTGTGACCTATTTGGCTGATGGAACATTTGGCTCTAATTTCGCTTTACTCTACATTGAAGAGAAAGGGTGCTGGTAAACTTAACAGTGCATTCTAAGAGATAAAAGAGAGGTTAAAGCTGTAGACTTTTTTTAAGACATAGACAATCTAATGAAAAATGTTCTTAAATCAAGATATCAGTCTAAAAAATAAGAATTATGGCTTAAAAATGTGTCAAGAACATACAAAGAATTTTCCGAATTTTTAGATTAATATGCTTAGTATTGGTAGTTTTGTCCTAAAATTGTTAAACTATAAGAAAAAAATATTTAAGATGAATGTTCTTAGCCCTTAGCAGTTTGAATTTTTTTCCAGAGCGCTTCCTTGCCACATTAAATTCAATGTGGATGTCAATTTACGCCTGCAGCAAACAAATTGAAATGCAGTCCACACGTAGTCTATGTAAACAGCATCCAACGCAGACTTAAAACAATATCGATCACACCAGGCTAGCTGAACAAAGCAAACACAACAACATTAAACACATACATACATATGTATATGGTACATAAATATTATTCACACTTTTTTTTACACCGTGTCGCCTTAGGAGCTTTCACAATTTCGTCACGCCTTGTAAGTACTCTCAATTTAGAGCAGTTTTTATAGCACTTTTAAATATACATATGCACAATGTATGTATAAATACATATGTATTATAAACATAAGTCTATACATATAGACTGGATATCGTCAAGAAGTTAAATACATATAACTAATTACATATAACTTCTTGACGATATCCAGTCTATATTTATGTTCAAGTACTTGATTGCCATTTGATAGACACGTGGTTACTGCCGTTTTAGTAAACTACAGCCACAATAAGAGCGATAAATGTAAAGCAGGGACGTTGATAAGTGCCAGCATAGTCAGAGCTAAACGATGCAACGAAAGAAGCGTAAAAGAGAGAAAGGGCTCACATGCTGGCAGCACACACTCACACTCAAACACATGCATAGGATCAAAGTGCGAAGAAGCAACTAGTAAATGAAATAAAATCGGTATTGTTATCGAAGTGAGGCCTCCAACAACGGGCGATGACAAGTGCAAGGCAAAAGCAGCAGCCGAAGCAAAGTCAATGCCAATTGTAACGATTGGAAAATAAGAAGTAGAGACAGACAGACACAGACAGAAAAATACTTAGCATGTACTTGTAATAAAAATAGCAAAAAGACAAAGCAACGCGGCGACTGCAGCTGAACGCATTACTAATTGGAAAATTTTGCCCGCAAGCGATGAAAATAAAGACGCAGATTGCACACTGATGAGAGGAGATAGAAATTGAAAAAAAAAAAAAATGATTTTGCGCAGTGGAGTGGCACCCCAATCAGACAATTGGATTATGCAGGCAAAGGCTTAAATTAATGCAGGGCAGTACAGTCCATAATAGTAGTAGAAAGAGCAGCAGTACTATTAGTTCTTTTTTTTTTGGCCAGAATTGGTTCAATGGACACACGCTAGAATGTAAAAAAACTAAAACCAAATTGAAAAAAAATGAAAAAGAGAAACAGAAATATGAATTATGAAAGCTGTGAGCACGTCAATGAACGAAACGAATGAACGCAATAAAACCAGCAACAACAAAGCAGCTGATTCATAAGATGAAAATACTTGTGAAACTAGACGGCAAATCACATTAAATTTATACAATTAAATACTATATTCAGTATATCTAAAATAGGTTCATTTCTGACTAATTCGTCATTATGACGATTTGTTACCGACTGTTGATCAGTTAAAAGCTCTAGCGAGCATGCAAAGAGTGGGAGAGAGTGAGGGAGGCTGTGTGTCTTATTGGAATTTTTTTAGCAAGTGAAATTCTATTCGCCTGTTTGTTGCCAATAAATAAATGTATGTATTTAAATATTGTTGAATTATTTTTTTGCACATAAGCAGCGAAAAACTTGACGCCGATGACATCATGAGGCGGCAAACACACTCAAAGCGAAGGCCAAGGAGAAAGAAGAGAGTGAGTAAGCGGCTTGTTTACTGCTACAACAACAACAACTACAACAAAAGTGACTAAAAAAGCTAAGCTCCGTGCCAGTGTGACCAGAGCAGCTAATAATATTTACGCAAGGTGCGGTCGCGAGGATACAAATAAATCAACAACAACAACAAATGCAATAACAATAACAACAAAAATAATGATGACGTGTTGTCAGATACAAAACTAATTAGTTACGAAATGATAAGAAACACAATTAGATATCTGTAATAAACTTGCAGTGGATTGTAGTCAAAAGATATTCTAATTGGACTCCAGCTGCGAGAATATTGCTTGGATTTGTCACTTACCGAGTCCATATTTGTAGAAAATCTCCTCAACGGACACAATCTTTGGATGTTGTTGTTGTTGTTGTTTTGGTTGTGCCTTTGGTGGCTCCACTTTGGACACTGGCTTCACTGGCTCCACTTTTGGAATTGATGGAATCGAAACAGTTGGCTTTACTTCAACCTCGTCATCATCCAAATCGGTTACCACAGGAGCGGAAACTAGAGCGGAAGCTGTAGCGGAAGTTGGAGCGGAAGCTGGAGCGGCAGGAGCTGCCTTGACTGCCACTGGAGGCGTGGCTGTGCGTTCCTCCTTAAAGTCACTCAACAGATCCTCGGACGAAATGAATTTCTCATTGTCCTGCTCTTTAAGTGCATCCGTAATGGGTTTCTTGGCCGGCGACGGAGTATACGAGACGGACGGTGAATCTGTGTCGGAATCCTTATTGCCCACAATGGCAGCCGAGACAGCCTGGGGCACAACAGAAGCAGCTAGAGTTGGCTTGCTCAATAGATCAGCATCATCGGCATCATAGGTTTCATCGTCATAGAAATGGGTATTGGCTGGCGCTGTTGGCTGAAATGGTTGCAGTGGCACAGTTGTTACTGTTGGTTTGCTGAAGCTGCCCAGCAAATCCTCCTCCTCCCGCTCCTCCTGCTCCACTTTCTCATGCTTGGGCGGAGCTGGTGCTGCAGCTGGAACTGCAGCGGGAACTGGAGCTGGTGCATCTCCAAAGAAACCGCGTTCCATGTTCATAAAGTCCGTGGTTATGTCGCTGATGCCTTGTTTGGCACCTTTGCCCGCCTGCGATAGAAAGTCACCGAAATCATCTGTTTTCGCTGCGAACTTGGCATCCAGCTGCTCCTGCGCCTCCTTGGCACCGGCCGACATGCGTTGCACGAACGCCTGCGGGTCACCGAAGTCCATATTTTTCTGCTCGTTGGCAAAATAATGCTCGGTATGCGCATTATCGTCCTGCGCGCCGCTGCTGACGTTGCCGCCGCTGCCGCTGCCGACGCCGCTGCCGCTAACATCGTCACTGAGGTCGCCCAGCAAATCGTCATAGGCGCTTGTCACCTTTTTGGTGGCGACATTGGCAGCGCTGCTCGCATTGTTGAAAATATCCTCAGCTGTGGCGGCAGCCTCCTTTTTTAGTTCGGCGAAATTTAAATCCATTTTGTTAATACAAAATATATATAATATATGCCTGTTTCTTGTTGCTGTGGTATGGTATCCTTTTCTGATTGGATTTCACACCTATACACACACGCGCACACGGACCGGCTTCTTCGTGTTTCTTTTGATTTCGTTTATTGTAATAATTTAACAAAATTTTTATGTCAGAATTGATTTATTCGTTGCTGCTGTGGCCGTTATACTAAAAATTTAATTTATTTTACAATGCGATATACGAGCGCCGCAACTCCGCTGTTTGAAAATTGAAATGAGACTGCGCGATTGTGTGACCACAACACTGTTGTCAACTTTGCTATTTTATAGCTAGATTTGGCTATTTTCAGAATTAGTTTGTTAAAAAAACTTGAAAATTGCTATTAGCTGGAAATCTGGCTATTTTCAATATATATGTTCAGCTAAGCTTTGCTGCAAATTTTTTTGATAAAACTTGTTGCACAGTTTGTTGTAAATTTGTAACAAATTTAGATGGTTTCTAGACAGAAACAGCTATTGTTCCCCCAAAAAACTTGCCATCACTGGTGTTGAAGACTGCCACTCGGTGCAAAGGCTGCCACCCTTCAAAATTTCCCGATCTGGCAACTTGTTCTAATTTAATCAAAATGAAATTTGGTTGTACCCAAAAAATTCATGTTCTTCATAATTTTAACTAGGTTCGAACTTCAATTATTTAAAGTTATTGCATTTTAAAATATGCATTAAACTAAATTTAAATTAATTTTTATAAATAGTACATAAAACTGTAAAAACTAATGCTTACTGTTATTTAATTTATGAAAACTCTTTAGAAGTTGTGTTTGTTTTTATTGCATTTATTCTACACTAGTTATTTAAGTAATAGATTTGAGTAACTCTACAACCAATTCAAGCGGTCCACTTAAGACAACGTGTGTCCTGATGAGTTTTCAGGCAGCGGACGCGACAATAACGTGTTCCACATGCAGTGCACGAATATTGAGAGAAGTTGCCACAAACGGCACAGAAATGACGCACAGGTTTCTTCGGTGGAGGCGCCGCTGCAGTCTCGTAGTTGGGTTTTTGTTTCTCCTCTTCGAGTAGTTGTTGAAAGTTCTTGCGATATTTGGCACGAAAGTATTCGGCACCTTTGCGTTTGGCCTTCTTCTCCTTGCCAGTCTTGATGCTATCCTGGAATTTTGGTAGCTTCTTTGACATAACCAAATCTGCATGCGGATCATCTTGAAAATTGTCGCGCTCCAGCGCTTCCAGAGCCTTGCGTGCACGTCGCTGCCGTGCGGCTTCATCCAGGACACGTTTCTTCTCAGCATCTTTGATGCGATGCGATTCGCGACCCGTCATGGTTTTGGTTGTAGCGTTGCTGTTGTTGTTTTTATGTGTATGTATGAATATGTGTTTGATTTACGGATCTTTCTCGTGCAATGGAAAACTGATGCGATCCATCAACTCATCTACACGAGCTTGTAGCACTTCAACAATGTCTGTTGAGATAAATAGATGACTCTCGTCCAAGTCTTGTATGATAAACTTTCGACCCAATGCCAGCTTCTCATCCAAATGCAGTAAGAATTGTTTCATAGCCGGATCACTAGGGAACCCCCAAGAAATACGATTAGATATGACCAAACCACAATGACAGAAGTATTTACCATTCCACAAGCACTCCTTTCATAACATTTACCATGTTTTATGCCAATAAACTCATTTAAAATGCGCTGCGAAAACAATAATCCGACGCTTTGACTTATGTGAATTTCCGACAAACCGATAACGACAACATTGCCAATGCCATTCACTGCGAATGTCAACTATTTAATAGTGATGACACTTTAAGTATTCATCGCAATTGTAGGTATGCTAACGGAAACAGGTTTCTATGGCAGCTTAAGCCGATTTGCCCACAATTTGATATATACCTATGTAAATTGGTATATTATAAGTTCTTAGAAAAAAAGGAAAAAAGAAAATTTTGAAAAAAAAAATTAAAAACAATCTGCTATTTATTGTATATATATAGTTGGTATATATTTATAACCGACTGCCATTGTTATTATTATATTAGTTTGCTAATAGAGCGCTCAGAACAGCTTTTATATATTTATCGGAACATCTTTAAAAATTAAATTAAAAGTAAATTGAGCAATAGTCTTAAGAAAAGTTAAATTTTGCCGATTAAAAGAACTACAATCTGCAGAATTTTCATTCGATGTATTGCGATTTGTGACCGCCAATTGTCTCGACTGCGCATAAACTGAAACAATCGATAAAGCAGAGTCCGATAACTTCGCAGAACTGTTCTAAAGCGCAGCCAACACAACGTAAAAAATATATAAATATTATTTATTTAGGTGCAATCAAATCGCAAACACATTATGTTGGGTCATTTCACAATCGTGGTGTCTCTCCTTTCCATTTTTGCCACTCTGGCGGCTGGAATGTCTGATGCAGGCCTTCTCGATATTCTAATAGACCAGGTAAAAAGCTAACAAAACAATGAATACATTTAATTATGATTTGCTCAATGTTTTTTGTCACAGGATCTACAACCGCTTACAAAGCAGCGTCCATTGTTGGCTGGCACAAAGATCTACATTAAACGTTAGTACTTCAATTGCAACGTGACAAATTCGCTATAACTGAAAACTTTTCCACCTCTTCTCCCTGTCCCTCCCACACACACACACACACAACCACAAATACATATGCATACAGTGGAGTGCACGTCTGATAATGAAGTTCCGTTAACCATCAACTTTAGGCTAACGAGGCATCCATGTATCTTTGATGGCCGTTTTGTAAGCAAAGATTGAAATCAGAAACCCTCTCTGTTATTATAGTAAATATTTCTAGTTAAAACAACTTAATGATAATCCGAGTGCCCAACAAAACGTCACTCTGAGCCAACTCATCCAAAAGACGGAAACGAAAATCAACTGCACCCATTTGATTCACCTGAGGGACAACACTGAAGGCGTTGTGACGACTCCAGAGGAAGTACAATCTGCTCCACACAGCAAAAATCCATTTTCGGTAATTGAAATTGTACAATTGTGTTTGTGACTCACAACAACATTAATAAGGGAGGAGCGCGCTCGACAGTAGGATACCCTGTGCTTAGGTACTCTGTACTAAAAGTTCGACTAATCGGTCCAATGACAGCTATTTGATATGGTATACTGATTAGAACCATCTTCGGTCAGGATATGCAAAACCAACATAAGCATTCGTTAAGAAATCTTAAAAAAAACAAGAAGTGTTTCGTACTTAAACTTTATTTCGACCTAGCGTTCCTTTGCAGCCATATAATATAGAGGCTCGATCCGAAAACGCTATTCAGAATCCTTCATATTGAGTTTGAAATCTAGAGACTACCTTATAGTCTCTGAGATCGCTTAAACAGATGAACAGACAGACGAATACAAACTCGACTATTGATGACGCTCAGGAATATATATACTTTATGGGGTCTGCCACACTGCTTGCTGCCTGCTGCATACATTCTGCGAAATACATTATTCCCCTATTTACCAATTTTTAATAGGCACAGGGTATAAAAATAGGTTATCTTCGGCAAACCGAATATGTGATACCCTTGCAAAGTGCTGTTTTTAAATGTGGCCAGGATGTATAAATCCAAGTTAACAATCTGTGCGATCGGTTGAGATATATAGAAAGAGAACAAATTTTTTTTTACTAAATATTGATTTCATGGTTCTATGGCAGCTATCTTGACTATTAAACTTGATCAGAATGTATAAGACAATGCTAAATTGTTGGAGTTATCTCAAAATACTAAAAACTCAACTGAGAACATCGTGCTGAACCAGAACATTTATACATTATATGAAATCTTTCAGGCCACCGCTACGTACTTGGTGATAAAAGTTATAATACCCTCTTTTAAAAGTATAAAAAAAAAAATAGAAGAGCCATACCTACAGCAAATATGTTTGCGTTATCAGGAACTTTAGTTATCGTACTTGCTTTTGGGTTTAATAGGAAGTGTTGATAAAAGAATTTATATATGTTGTGTTGTCGACTTACAGGCGACTTCGAAACCAATTGCCAGCATAACTGAGGATGGTATCTATGAGCTGGAATTGACTATTTTGACAACACCAAAAGGTCAGAAGTTTAATGCCACGGTACACATTGGATTTTGGGGACCTCATGGCTATATTTCGGCCGTTGATTGGCCATTTTTGCCGGTAAATTGAAAACAATCTTATTTGTCAAATGATTACTTCAGTTTTATCATTTTTTTTGCAGTTTTATTTGATAATGTGCATTGTCTATGTGATATTTGGCATCATTTGGCTGTTTGTCTCCTTTGCACAATGGCGCGATCTGTTGCGCATACAATTCTGGATTGGCGGCGTCATATTGCTGGGCATGCTCGAGAAGGCCTTCTTCTATGCCGAGTACCAAACGGTTGCCAATACTGGTTATCCTGTTTACCATGCTGAAGTCGTTGCTGAAATTGTATCTTGCGCGAAACGCACGCTAGCTCGTATGCTGGTCATCATTATGAGTCTGGGCTTTGGCATTGTTAAGTTAGTAGTTAAGATCATTTCTAAAGAGGAAGCTAAACAGACTAATTGTATTATCTTGTTTGTAGACCACGCTTGGGTCCCATGCTGCACCGTGTTGTGGGCGTGGGTGCACTATACTTTCTACTTGCCTGTGTAGAGAGCTATTTGCGCATTTCCAACGTGAAGACCGATCGGAGTGAACTGCTGCTGGCCACCATACCACTGGCTGTACTCGACACGGGCATTTGTTGGTGGATATTTACGTCATTGGTTCAAACCACAAGAACGCTTCGTTTGCGCAGGTAGCTAACTTATTGATTCTTCACTGACAATATATATTAATCATGTTTTGTTATTTTAGAAATATGGTTAAACTATTACTATACAGACACTTTACCAATACGCTGATATTTGCAGTCATCGCCTCTGTTATCTTTATGTTGTTTGCATTGCGAATGCGTAGAACTGAAAGCTGCACACCTGTAAGTTGATTATGACCACATATGGAATGATTTCTTTAGTCTATTCACTTTTCAGGGCTGGCATGATATCTGGATAGATACTGGATTCTGGCATTTGCTCTTCTCTGTGCTCCTGCTTGTTATAATGATATTGTGGCGCCCCACAAATAACAATCAACGTTATGCGTTTACACCGCTGCTGGACAATCCCGAGGATGAGGACGATGAGGGTAATTCTTCAATTAAATTTGTATTTACTTAAACTCATATGTTTTATTTTCCCTTATTGCAGATGAGGAGGATCAGTTTGTGGCGGATGCGTATGGCGTTAAAATGCGGGGAACACATCAGAATGGTGGAAATAGAACTCCAACGAATTCACGAGCAGCTACGACCACTGAGGAGGATGATTTACGATGGGTAGAGGAGAATATACCAACGGCAATGGGGGACTCAGCTCTGCCAGTGCTCGATTCAGATGAAGAAATTATCAATACGAAGTTTGAAGTTTCCAAAATGCAATAAGCTGGTGTATCTTAGAGACTTTTGCATAAATGTTGCACATTTATTTATAACCAAATATTCAAAACGCACCAACGACAGCGAAAAAGCTGAGAATCTGTTTGCTGGACAACCAATCGAGGCTGCTCCTGATCTTCTACTTCGACTTTGGCTGTCCAAATTCTTTTCCTATATTGTCACGAACACAGTGTTGTTGCTTGTCTGGCCACCCAGTCACAGGCTTTTGAGCAGCCCCTGTAAAATATTGTATGTAATCGTCAACTAATCACATTTCGACCTCCTAAATAAATCTTAATTTATTCGTAATCGCTAGTTTAAGATGTAGATATGTAGTCTGACAAGTAACTTCGAAAAACGATTCTTCTATTTAATGATAAAACTATATATATTACATATAAACTTTTATCATTCTAAACAAATACATACAAGCACGCACACACACACATGGGTGTTGCTATCAAATGTGTGGCATTAATCATGTTGCGCTTTGTAAATAGTTGATAACTCACGCTCAAGAAAAAATATTTATATATATATTTGTATACAAATATATAATATATATTATTGTGTAATTTTGATAATGGAAGAATATTATGAACAGGAAAATGTTTCAATTTAACTTATTGATAACTACAATTAAATGTGTATTCATGTATTATATATAAGGTCCAAAACCGCATCTTATTTAAATACATTGTAACTTCTAGTGTAGTTTGCAATCTTTCCATAAATATAATAAAAAAACATAGCCATACCAATACCACATGCCTGCCATTAATTGTTTTCCCAAATATTCAAATTTTTATTTGTTTACTATCAAATGCTCTACAAAAATTATTTTTACTGATGTAAAAAACTTTCGGATCAGTATTATTGGTACAGATTAAGCAGGCATTTCAAAGATTGATCGAAAGACTATTTTAATTTAAAAGATGTTAAAAAGAATACTATTCTAAGTAAATTAATTTTCTACAGAAAATGTAATGATTAAAAATGCGAAAGCGTTTTCGCTGTTTGGTACGTAATGTGTATTTTTTACATAATACAGAGCGTTTTCATTAAAAGTACATAATGTAAAATTTATGCTTCGAGCTTCTTATTGTTAGAATACACATACATAATTAATTATTTATAAACACATTTATTTATACTCAAACCAAGAAAAAATGCAGAAAGCCAATAAATCGAATCAAATTGTATTGAATCGCTTTAAATCGTGCAAAACAGTTGCCTCAACTTTTCAGATACAAATTATGCATTTTACAGATACAAATACTCAAATACTTATAGATACTGTCTAAAGAGCGGTCGGAGTTGGCGCGTTTTTGGCAAAAAACATTGAAATGTGGACTTTAAAGGGTTAAGATAAATTGCAACAAGGGGCGGGAAATGTGGGCAATCAATTTACATTAATACGTTACTCATTTAACAATTTTTTTTCTCATATTTCATTAACAAATTTAATGCCTAGAAATGCGCATTGTATTACTGCTCATCATGATATTGAATTACGCGGCCAAGTCGTCGATAATTGTCCCTATATATTGCCGTAAAACGCCACGACGCGTCGTCCACAGCTCAGTTCGATTCGGGTTTGACATTGCGCCTCAATATTGCAGCAGCCAGATCCTGTTTCATGGCCGCCTGATCCCGTTGATCTGCCAGCGACTGTGTGCTGCGCAATCCGTTAACAATATCCTTGGTCTTGCCAAAGTAAATAGCATTGAGTGTATTGCGTATTTTGTTCTCCATTTCCTCAACCATTTTGCCAATGTTTGCAATATGCGGCGATGATTCGCTCACGTTCGCATCCTGTTCGGTTTGCCGGGTCAACGAACCGCCCAGATTCATTGTACCGGATCCCTGTTTGTTTGTCTGCAGCCACAGCATTGCCGTCGAGGTGAGCTTGTAGTGCGCCGTGCGTCCAGTCGTTTTCTCTTGCACCTCGACCACATGTATGGAGTCCCAGCATCCGCGTATCATTTTACTGCCATCGCCAGCCTTTTTGATAAGTATCACAGCCGCGAAACCGTGATCCAAGTCCCACAGATACACGGACGAGACACCGCCCTCATAGTACATTTCACGATATTGATCGAACGCATAGTTTGCTTCAATTTCCAGCTTACGCAAACGCTCCGAAGGCATTTGGCCATCCTCCAGCGGTGGATAGTAAGTGTTAGACCAGGGAGAGCGATACGAATCGCCATCGCGATTATAATCGCACAGCAAATAATCCTTGCCATGCTCCCGATCTTTGGCTATTTTAAGCGGCTGATCCACCGACGACAACAGATCCTCGCACAAATCCGGCGCCAAATCGATTAAATCAATCAGATTCTTTTCAATCTGTTGAGGCGGCAATCGTCTCATCAGATCCAGGGCACAATCCATTTGCATTTCCGACTAAAAATACAAAATCGAATACAATGTAAACGTTAGCCGTTGCTTATTGAATTTGAGTCATTTTGCCTTCTACTATTACCGATAAATGACCCCACACTCCTCCCTTCCCCCCACACCCCTTGTTACAACCGGCACGCCACGACTACAACCATATATGGGCATTATTTTAGGTCACGCACCGTTGTGCCAATTTTCAAAAAGTATTTTCGCCATATTTTCAATTAGTGTTTATAATGTATTTTTTCATAAGGGCGGTCACTCAAAATAACTTGTTTTTTGTACTTTTTTGTATTTGTATTGATATCTTTGTATTACTCACCATTTTGTTGGGACTGTGACTGTTTCTCCTTTTTTGTTTTTTTTTCTTGTTAAGTGATTTGCAATTTATTGTACCTCCTTGAATCGATGTCGTTTTGCAATTCAGTTGGACCTTAAAGCATACCCATTGACCAGTTATTTGTGAACTTATGCTCAAACAATTAAGGTTTATAACAATTTTGCACTTACTCGATTCGTCAGCGCAGTGTTGCCAGTAATTGCGGCGTCTTCAACCGAAGGTTGCCCCCCAGTAAAAATTTTCGATCTGGCTCGATTTTTTCAACCTAAAAAAGGTACATCAAGAAAAAGATAATTTATGAAAAAAGGTACATTGAAAAAACATTCCTTTTAAAATTAGTTTTTCATTTTCATTTTAAGTTTTCTTTAAAAAACTCAATTTATTACGAATTATTGCCAATCAAAAGTTGGCATTTGTATTGTGTGTCGTTTACAAACCGATACAGTGTGAGAAACGTTCCGAGAGAAAACTATCGCCTTACATCGAAAAGCACGGTCCTGCTGTTATCGATAGGTTAGTAAGAACGTTTCTATTATCGGCGGTATATATTTAAAAATGTAGTTTTATTTTCTTAATTTTTGCTTTAATTTGCTAAAAATAAAACAACTAGGGTTTCTTTTACTTTTGTATTATATTTTAGCAACAAGTTTATTGAATTTAGATTTTTCGTTCATATACTTTTTATTCTCAATATTTGTTTTCCCCTTTTCCATGCTGTGTGAGTTTTTGTTACAATGCCTTTTTCTGTGAGTTTTTTGTTTTGTTTTAGATAGCTTAGATTTTATATTTTACACAAAAGATTATGCCATAATCGTAGTATTTTAATCCGAATTTTCATTAAAAATATATTTAAGCCGTTTACTTAAATTTCTCGCTTGCATATATTCCAGATACTAAATAGAAATTATACGCACGGAGTGAAAATACAGCTTAGTTACTTTTCCTTTCCTTGCATTCCTTAAGTTCTTACACTCTTTTTTCAATTTGTTTTATATATGTATATATACACATACAGTAAATAGCCAAATAGAAATATGTGTGTGGGTGTGTGTTTAAGTGTGTGAATTTTTATAATAATTAACTTAGTCAATTCTTCAATATTTTTTTTTGTTTTTATGTAGTTATTTTTTGCTCGCTTTCTTGTTTTTATATATTTTTAATAAGGTGTATACTTTGACCATATAAATGTAAAATCTCAGACTTTAATTTTTAACTAAAGTGCACTACATACAGAATGTTTTTGGAGTAAAACATACACAATTCATAAAACAATGCTAGTTTATAAATCGAAAAACTGTTAAGAGATATTGGAAAATTAAATAAGGTCTGGAAAATATTTTTGCATTGGCATTAATTATTTTCTAATCTTCAAATAATTTTACAAGTTCGTAATTATAAATTGTATTCTTTTGAAGTTTAATATTTCGGCTAATTAAGTAAATATTTATTTAGTTATGCATATTTGCATATTATAGACAATTTGCCAATACTCATTAAAAAAAACCAGAAATCATAAACGGTTTAATGATATAAGTAATCCATTTACATTTTCATTTCAATTACTCATTTCGTATTTTTGTATTTCAATCATTAATTATGCAACATTTTTTGCTTATCAACGCATTGACAATCAAATGTAATCACAGTTTTATGTTTTCCTTCTTTATATAAACTCATTTTCATTTAGCTATTTATTTCACTATTTTGTCTGTGTGTGTGTGTGTGTGATTGTGTGTGTTTGTGTGTGTGTGTGAGTGTGCTGCTTGTTGTTGTAGTTGTGCTGTGTCCGGGGTTAATCATAACATAAAAGTTCAATAATCAAGTATTTAAGTGAATTACTTGAATGTATCAAAAACTCACCATGCTCTCACTCAGCCAAATCCCATGCCTAATTCTTTCTTTTCTTATGAACAATCTTCGATTTTTTCTTATATTTTTGGGTTGATTAATACTATTACGTATTTAGAAAACTTTAAGAATATTGCACAACTTTTAAATTGTTGACTTGAGTGTCGTTTTCTTTGCTTGATCTTTAAAAATATTTCATTTAATATTTAATACCTGAGTTGTTCATAATCCTTTTGCATGATTATTACATTTTTAATTTTAATTCAATAATGTTAATACATATCGAAAAATTTCGTTTTTATTTTTGTATTAAATGCATGTATACATCGTCGTGAGTCTTGATAATGCCCTGAGTTTGCTCCAAACGGATTAATTTTCATTATGTTAAGACTATTCTCAAATTTTTTTTGTTTAAATTTAAACTTATATGTATGTATTTTTTACACATCATGTATATAAGTATTTAGAGTATATTCTCATATTGTGGACTGTCTTGCATATTTCAGCTCGTTCCTTATAAATAAAAAAACCTTTATATAACTTTTTTCCTTCAATGCATTAATTTTGCCAACTTTGCAGTTCAGCACATAGTTGAAATTTTACTTATTGTTAAATTTTAGCTTTTTTGCATGTGTAACTCAAGTTTGATTGCAATATATATATTTTAAAATTTTGTTAAATAAACAGGTTATAAAAATTAAAATTTATAAAATTATTTCTTTTCGTTTTGCCAGCAACTGAATCATTCTAAAGTCACACCATTTGTCAAATACAATTGTATTCTAACAATTTTTTTTTGTTTGTTATTTTTAATTTAAGTTATATTTTATGCCGAAAAATTTGTACGTACTTTTATAATATATTTGTTTTTTTAATTTATCTGCTAAATTTTGTATTACCTGAAATTTTGTACTTGTCTTTGTTCCAAAAGTTTTTGTAGAGCTTGTCTAAATTTTTTTTAACTCTTTAAAATTTTTTCTTTTAAGTGTGACTTACATTTAAGTAAATAAAATAATAAAAGTTAAAAAGAATAAAATATTAAATTTAATTTGTACTCGCTTCGATTTTCATTTAGACAAATTTACAACAACTTGATTTACACATTGAGAGAAAGGGGGAAAGAGTTACTTGTGGGACACCGATTTTTACAAGGTATAACCCAATATTATAAAGTATTTGTGCATATATATCTACATATATATACGCTGAACTGAACTGTAAAGTCACTTAGGCCTAAACACATTTTGCATTTCTTTGTTAAATTGTTAATATTTTTATGTATTTTTTCTTTTATAGTATACGTATGTTCACACACTATCAGTATGTGTATGTGTAATTGTCCGTGTACAAAAAAAAAAAACTGCAAAAAAATAAAAAAAATTTTATTGAATTTTTAAAAAAATTTGTTTTGTGAAGCCAATAAAAATTGCCAATTCTCGATTTTTTTTTTTGGTTTTTAACATTTATTTAGTTGCATTAATTTAGCATTAATAATATATATTTATGTATATATAGATATATATTGTGGGTTTGTTTGTGTATTATAAATTTAGTTTTTAAACATAAACATTAAAAATTAAAAAGTGTAAACAAGCCAATTTATGTGCTGATTAAACATATTAAAATTGTACAACATAAAAGATAAAATTTAAAATAATATAATATATACTTTACATGCATTTTCACTTAAATTAATTATAATTTCAGTTTCATTTCATCTTCTTGATATTTAATTTTATAGTTATTTCAAATAACTTGGATATTTTGTGTAGGATAACTCTCAAAATTAAATCCACAGGAAGCATACGAAAAATAGTTTTCGATGTCCTGGAACTAGTTCTATTTCCTTTTTTTTATTGAGCAAATTAACAAAATTAGGAAAAAATGAAATGAAATGTATGTGTATGCCTGATATAAGTACAATTGGCTTGTTGTTGTTTTTGCCGTTCTGGTATTTAACTAAATATTAATAGAATAGAAAACAAGTTCTAACAAAAATATATAACAAAAATTACTTACAACGATCGCTATTTATGTGTTTTGTTTTTCGTATTGTTTCGTTAAACTTATAGCATTATGTTTATTTTCATTTAAATAATTTTTAATTTTAAAGTTTAGCTTTTTGTACCTGTGCACATTACACATATTCAAGTTTTACAATATTTTTCGTTTAATATATTTCTTAAAAATTAATTTATACAACTGAATATTAAGAAAATTAAGTCAATTATAAACACAAAATTACATATGTTACATTCACAAGTTTTTTTTTTAATTTTTCATTATTCAATTTCATAAATTTTTATTATGTACATTAAAAGTGGTTGCGTTTTGAAAATGTATTTAGTTTGTGAATCCCCCGATTCACTTCAAATAAAACGAAACTTAAAAGTTTCTGTAAAGTCGCTGTTAAGACTATGTTATCGTTCTCTGATCAGCTTATCGCTGAGTTTCATTTAAAGTGAATGTGGAACTATATTAACTTTTTTACGCTCTAAATGCAAAATGGCGACATTTGTGTTTTGTTGTTGTTAAATTTAGTTTTCTTATGCATTGTTGTTTTTATTTTTATTTTTCACTTAAAATTTTAATTTGTGTGCAAACATATTTTACAAAGAAATTATTTTAGGCCGCTTTTGTCGAAAGTAGGGCCTAAAATTAGATTTTTTATTAGCATATTGCTATAAATAAATTGTATGCAAATTTTCATTATTTTATTTTATGTTCTGCAAGTGCCTAATGTGGTTTTCGTATTAAGTTTTTCATAAAAATAGGTTCTATTTTAATTTATGTTTTTCCCATTTGTTTTTGTTTTTGTTGTTTATTAGCCGAAAGTTTAAGCCTAAAATTGTTTATGTTAATGCTTAAATTTTGCTTATTAATGCGATAAATTCTTTAAGAAAGAATTATCTTTACATCATTTGCATTCAATTTTTGTGTTTTTACATCTTTTTGTTTGTTTTTATAACCATTCGGTTTCGCTTGTGAATTGAATTGAATTTAATATATTTTCTTGTTTTTTTTTTGTGTTTTGCTGTCAACAAAATGTTTGAACAGTTACGCGTAGCTCCAGCAAAACCGTTATTTATGAGTAGTTTTGAAATTTTTAGTTAATTTTATAGCCTTAAAATAATTTCTTTGTATTTTGTTGTTGTTTATATATTTAGGTAATATAATGTGTTTGTATTTTTTTTTTCGAATTTTTTCATTTTGTTTTCTTTATTTTTGCCTCATTTAGTTGCTTTGCCGAAAATTATGCATACACATTTTTCCTTATTTGCCTCTACACATACATAAGTAGTAAAATTTTAGATATTTAGTTTTCGTATAGTTAGTTATAGGTATAGCCAAAGAATTTCTTGTAATGTTTACATCAAATGTTTTGTTTTTCTTGTTTTTAAATGCTTGGGTAATTTAGCGCATATTTACAAAAACCTATCTAAAATGTATCTGTAGTTGTTGTAGTTTTGCCAAAATTCTTCTTTTCGTTGCTGTTGTTAAATTTAATAAACTGTACATGCAAATTAATATGTTACTCAAGTTGTTTTTGTAAATATTTCGAAATTATAAGCCAAAAGATGTGCATGTGTGTGGGTGTGTCACCATTTTACAAACAAAATTAAAATTTTTAAAAATTTTCATTTAAGCATTACACTTAATTATTTTACTATTATTTGTTATTAAGAGTATGCGCAGTCTATGGGGCCCATTGAGGTAGTTCAGTTAACTATTGCAGTTCGATATTGCTGTAGTTGTTGTTGCTATTGTTTTGTTTTTTTTTGTATTCTTAAATCTGTGTAGTGTGTGTGTGTGTGTGTGTGTCAAGTTGTCTTTTGCATTATAATGTAAGATTAGTTATTGTTAAGGGGCTAAGAACTAAACAAAAATCTATTAAGAACTAAAGCTGTTTTGTAGCATCTTCAAATTAGCTTGATTGTTGATTATTATTGTATGTTTGTTGTGGCAAACGATAAACATATAATAAAAAACAAAGAGGTAGTTTCCATTCTGAGGTATATGAGTTCCTGAGTTTGATTTCCATACATACAAATGTAAGTATTACATAAGTCTAAACATAAACTAAGCTCTAAAGTTAAACGAAATCTAAACATATGCTATGTAGTACACAATTATCTGATAATTCAAAAACATAATATAATGTAATTTTTTTTCTCAACTAAACATCCTCCCGTGCCACGCCCACTTACAGACGGGGCGACAGCAACAGCAACGTACTTAAAAATAATATGTAATTCAGACTCCAGAGAACGTTGCTGTGACAATCGCTGCTGTGAAGTGAACCATGGCCCAGGGGGGTGATGCTTAGGGGATGCAGGAGGGGTGGGTGGTAGTGTTAATTATTATTATTAATAAATTGGTTTTCGTTTAAAGTAAAATTATTGCAATTAATTACGTTTATCATTATTTGCTTTTTTTTAATTGATTTCCTTTTTTCTTATTTCTTTCATTAATTTTGTGTTTGCTGTTCGAGTTACGGTCAGTTAAGCAGGCAGAAAACTATATATATTATTAGTTTAATTAATTAAAAAAGAAAACAAAAACTTTGCAACGTCAAACGCCAAAAGCGGTTTGAACGTTGCACATCACAGAACAAACTGGTTTTTGGGGTAGATTACGTAAATAAGAACTACACGAAGGGAAATGCAACTGTCCGACCGTTCTATGCGATTCTCAGCGATAGAAATTGGTCGTTTATCGACAGACATTTGATAGGTGTATAGCTGTGTGTGTGTGGGTGTGTTTGTGTGCATTAACATTCCATATATAGTATGTACCTATTTATTTAACATTTGGCTATTTGCTTAAATCATTCAGTTATTTGAATACTATTTGAGTGTGTGTGTGTGTTTTAACTATTGTTTGCGTGTGTATCACCCTGTAGTTTATATATGTAAAAGAAAAACTTGCACTATTGTGTAAAATGTTAAGGGAAACCTAAAAGAAAATAAACTCTAATTGCAAGCAACTTTTGGCGAGCCTAAGTGTTCCTACATATGCGCTTAATATAGAACATCTATTATTATTATATCATTTTACAGCTGATCCTTAAACGTATAATCTGTGTGTATGTGTGTGTGTGTATGTATGTGTGTGTGTATATATATACAGTGCCTGACACGCCCAGTTGCGTTTGTTAAGGCGTTTACAACAAGATTTTTCAGATTATATTTTACAGCATTTACTTATTTTATTCATTGTACCAAAATGATAAAAGCCGAAAGAACTGAATTTTGAATTTAAGAAAAGTTTTTTCATTTTCATCTAAATTTTTTATCTCACTTTTGTTGTTGGGGGATGTAACAAAAAATTAGTTTTCATGAAAAATGTTTTCCAAAGGTGTGCCAAAAGTTTTTGATTTTGAATTTTTGTCATTTCTGTTGTTGCTGTAATTATTGCTGATCTGTGTTTTTTTTTGTTGTTTGTTTATTTTTTAAGTTTGTTGAGAACGTTTTTGAGTGGTTTTTTTAAATTTATTTTATAACAAGTTTCTCTTTCTTCTTTTACTATCTTTAATTTTTCCTTTTTTTATTTAAATATATAAGTTTATACCTTTTCTTTAGTTTTGTTTATAAAAATTTTACTAATAGTTTTTTAATTTATTTATTTTGTTTATAGGCACCCAATTTACCAATTGTTTATATTTATTTTTATTTTTACGTTTTTTGTTGTGGTTGAAAAAATTATGAAATTAAAAAGTTTTGCATTTGGTTTGGTCAAAAGTTGTGCGTGTTTCATGTGAATTTTGAGGCCCAAAGTTGGAAGTAAAAAAATGAAATAATATTGATAAATTCATTAAAGCAAATAACGCACAGCGGGGGGCGTGGCAGCCAACTGCATTTTGTTATGTTGCCGATTGTATTATAAATTTAATAAAATTATTTACAAAAAACTAGGCAAACAAAATGTCAGTTGGCGACGCGGGCGATTTGCTATTTATTTTAATATTTTTTGTTTTTATTTTGTATTTGTATTGTTTTTTCTTTTTGTTGTTGTTTATACTATTTATTTATTGCAGGTACTTGTGGTTGCGGTTTTGTTGCTATTGTTGCTTTGTAGTTTGTTGTAGTTGTAGTAGTTTTGCAGCTATTTAAATTCAGTTATGTATTTATTTTGTATTTTGTTTCTTTTGATTTGAGGCAACATTGCAGTGTTTGTTTAAAAAAAAATTGAAATACTTTTTCAAAGAATAAATGTGAATTACAAATACTATATTAATAACATTACAAAAACAATTATTTTCAGCTACCATTCAAAAACGTTCAAACTTTGTTTCAAGCATAAAACTATTTTCATTATTTCGCTCTAGCTTTTGCTCATTTTCTTTCATTATTATTTTCTATTCATTTCATTGATTGCTTTTTTCATATTATTTAGTTTTGAGACGAGTTCTTAGCACACTGAAAACGATTTTTCAGCCGGATTGCATTTTGTTTTGTTGTTGTATACTCTTATTTCTTCATTTGCATTTGCATTTCTTCTTTAATAATAATAAATTAAAAATTGTCATTTGAATTTCCTTTTGCTAGTTTTGTTTTTCGTTTTTGTTGTTGTTGGTCTGTTTATGTGTCGTAAAAATTGTCAAAAAACAAAATTTAAATGTTAATCAAAAGTATATCAAATACTGCCTTTGTGTACTTGTGTGTGTGTGTGTGTGTGTGGGGTGTTTTGGTGTGCGTGTGTGTGTAATGTTAGTTATAGATTAGTTAGTTATAGTAAACATTTGCCCAGGCTACAGGCCTGGAACTTAGCATTTTTTGTTTTTGTTTTAGGTGGTCTCCGAGGGCAACAACAGTTGCAACAGTAGTCATCATCATCATCATCATAATGATCATAATCATCATTATGATCTTTAGCGCGCGCATAAACGTATTTCTCTCTCACTCTCTCACTCTCTTTACATTAATTTCATCACTCAATCATCACTCAATTTATCAATTGTGGCATTTTGTTTTTAGTTTTAGGGGATTTTTTAGGGTTTTTTTTAGGGGCTTTTTTCGTGGGGTTTTTGGGCATCTTCTTACTGCTCATTCACATCCACATTGACCTTGGGCGTTGAGGTCAAAGTGGGCGCTTCGTGTGGCATTAACATTTGGCTGGTGGGCGTGTGTGGGCGTGGCCGTTCATCATCATCGAGTGGCATTGGTGCATAATGCTCCTCATCCTCCTCGCTGTCCGACAATGGTTCAATTTTTGGTTCGACAACAACTAGTTCCGATTCCGGATCCGGTGAACGCATTGGCTCATCGATATCCATCATGGGTGTGGGCGTTGCCACTTTGGGGCTGCCACTTAAATCGCTTGCCTCCGCATCGCTGCCGTCCGTTGTTGTTGCTGTTGTTGTCGTTGTCGTTGTTGTAGCCGTTGTCGTTGTTGTTTCGCCCGTTGTTGTCGTTGTTGTTGCAGTTGTATTGGCTGTGGTATCCATAGCCTCTGCCTCTGCCTCCGCCTCCGCCTCACGTTGCTCCTGCTCGGCGGCCATGGCCGCCTTGATTTGCAACGCCAGCTCGTGATGCGCCTGCTGCACCTGCTGCTGTTGCCGCTCAAAGCTGAGCAGACCAGCAACTGCCGCCGTCTCGCCGCCCGTTATGCCCCTTGTTTCGCCCCCAACTCCATCTCCATCTCCATTTCCATGCCCCTCTCCATCTCCATCCCCGTCCGCTGCCACTGCTTCGGCGGATGCCATCGCATCCCGCCGCTGCATGCACTTCTCCAATGCCATTTTGAGTGATTTACGTTTACGCTGCTTTGCCGCCTCCTTGTGCGCGCTCATGACTACTGCTGCCGCTGCCGTTGCGGCCGCTTCCTATGGTGACCGGTTCGCATTTGCCGCTGCCGTCGCCGCTGCTGCCAAATGCGCTGGTGCAATCGTTGCTCCCGCTGCCAATCCAATCTCCTGCTTATGCTCACGTGCAATGTGCCGCCGTACGGTGTTATTTCGTGTAAATGTACGCTCGCAGAAGGGACAGGGCACCCGGATGCCCTGATGTCGTTGCCGGATGTGTGCGCGCAGATTCGTCTCGTAGCCGTAGAGACGATCGCAGTACAGACACTTGAGCTTCTTGCCATCGGCCGTGTTGACGCTGTTCTTGTTGTTCATCTTGGTGGCATTCCACACGTTCAACATGTCCGCCGGTGCTATCGATGCCGCCAGATTGCCGGACAGCGAACCATCCGCATTCTTGAGGTTCTCCAGCAGTGCATTCGGTGTGGTTGACGACGTATTCGAATTCACCGGTGGCGGTGAAAAGTTCGAATTCTCCAATTTTACACGCAAATCCTCAGCGCCATTCTGTAAGAGTTTAAATAAAATTCAAATAAGTTGAAGAGTTGAGAATTAAAATGTGCTTTCAAAATTGTATGGCCTACATCGGTGGACTCATCCATCAGCTCGCGTTCATCATCATTGGCCTCATTGGCGCTGCCATTGTTCCGCTCCGATTTGACAATGCGGTCCAAACTGCTTCCGGCATTTCCATTGCCGGCTGTGGTGCTGGGCGGACTGTGATTCTCGTAGCGACTGTAAAATGAAGAATTAGAACAATCACTTGATTAGAACCGGGCATCGGCAAAAATAGTGTTGCCTACTTATATGGGCAAAATAGTGTTGCCTACTTTTGTGGGCAAAATAGTGTTGCCTACTTATGTGTGCAAAAATAGTGTTGTCTTATATGGGCAAAAAGTGCTGCCTGCTTATATGGGCAAAATAGTGTTGCCTACTTTTGTGGGATAAAATAGTGTTGCCAACTTATATGGGCAAAAATAGTGTTGCCTACTTATATTCTCATATTATATTTAATTCGGTTCCATATATCTTATAGCTGCCATATGAATAATTGGTCGAAAATCAAATGATCGATATTGAAATTGATCACAATGATATCGGAATTAGATTGCTGAGACAACCTACCTGGATTGTGGCGAAGCACGCTCCGAGTGCATTGTGTCCGCCTCGGTGGGCGCTGTGGAGCTGGCGCTGGACGAGGGTCGATGATAGGGTGGCTTATTGATGGGACTGGGGCATTCCGAGGAGTTCTTCGATCCGTCGCGTAGGACGCTGCCACGCTGCTCCTGTTCGGCGTAGGGGGAGCGCAGGATGCGTTTGCGGAGGGGCTCATTGAATGAAATGGGACGGTGGTACATCGGCGGCACATAGGCCATGCCCAGTGACGAGGATGAGCTGCTCGGATGCATCAGTGAATCGCATTCCTGCTTCAAGCTGCCCGTCGAGCCGCCCAAATGCATTGCGGCGCCAGCGCCGCTGCCCAAACTAATTGGACCATTGTTGCCGCCAAGGCCAACGCCATTGCCGCCAGTGCCTGCCACAGAGCCACTAATGATGTTGCCACCACCAGCGCTGCCACAACGATCCATGGCGCCAGCGGAGGTTGCCAGTGCGCTCAGTCCGCTTGCCGCAACACTTGCAGCGGCGGCCATGCCACCGGCTGTCATGCCGCCCAAGGCGCCCGCCAGACTCATCCCGTTGCCGTTGCCCATGCCGCCAATAATGGCGCCACTGTTGCCACCGATGCCAATGCCAATACCATTGCCACCACCACCGCCTCCACCGCCACCGCCAGTTCCACCTCCAGCACCGCCGCGTTCACCGCTTAAACTGTTGCGCATGCTGCGACGTCCTGTGGGCGAATCCAGCGGCGAACTGTCGCCGCCCATGTGTTGTTGTTGCGCCTGTTGGGCGGCCAGGCGACCCGTCTCAGTGGACAGACCTTTGACCTGTTGAAATATGCGATTAGTGTTTATAAAACTGCATCATTTATATGGAGTATATGTATTCGAGTAGGTCAATTTGTATGCAGTACAAAAAATGCAACAATAGGTTATCAAAATCGTAATCTACGATGGATTCTCAAAAACTTTGATCTCCTATAACTTTTTCAAAACTAAACCGATTTTCAAACGGAATGTCATTTTGATTATGATTTGGCCTTCAAATTCATTCTGCATTTAAATTTTTGTCGTTTAGAAAATTTGATATTTTTTCGATACTAAGCCATCTATCATCCAATTTTCTATACTTACCCCTTGACATTTTTTCAAAAACTTTGATCTCCTATAACTTTATCAAAAATTAACCGATTTTCAAGCGGAATGTCAATTTGATTATGATTTGGCCTCCAAATTCATTCTGCATTTAAATTTTTGTCGTTTAGAAAATTTGATATTTTTCGATACTAAGCCATCTATCATCAAATTTTCTATACATACCCCTTGACATTTTTTCAAATACTTCGATCTCTCATAACTTTACTAAAACTAAACCGATTTTCAAGCGGAGTGTAATTTTGATCATGATTTGGCCTCTAAATTCATTCTGTATTCAATTTTTTGTTGATATAGAAGATTTAATTATTTTCGACCCAGATCCGATTTTAATGATATTTGAAATTTTGAGAAGTTAAAATTTTAAATCTCAAATTTTCACTTTTATATTGTTAACCGCTTTGTCGCAACCAAAAAAAATGGACCCTCTCTTATATGGTATGCCCACTCACCTGTAGACTCTCGGCGGACTTGAGAAAACTGTTGAGCGCCTCCTGGGAGACGTGAACTTCGCCCTTGTACATGAACTCCAGCAGCGCGGCCATGTTGTCCGGCGTCGTCGCCTCCAGTATGATGACGCACTGGCCATTTGTGGGCGTGTTCTCGAACAGATCGGCAAACTTTTTCGAGCAGGCTGCCAAAATTAGTTTGTGAGCTCGAAAAACGGCGCCTGCAATGAAAGAAAAGGTGGAAAAAAGTGTTAAAAAAGTGTACAATTAAGAATGAATGACGAATGTCAAGCAGTTACAAAAAAATAAAATAAGCAGATAAGAATAAAAGATGAATGGAGAAGATACTTTTGAATCGTTGTAAATTACAATATTTAAATTATAATAATATTTCGAATTAATTCTAGTGATTTCAAATTTCGAAATAAATTGTATTTCATACAATTAATTTATAACCAATATAATAAATTTTTTTAATTAAAAAATTATTTAATTCAATAAAATTTAAATTTTAGCAAGCCTGTCAAATTAAATTAAGTCAATAAATGTTATTTGCAATTTATGCAAGTATTTATTTTCGATATTATATCTACATTGATATTAAATTTCGAATAATGAATTGTGGTAAATTGGTCACAAAAGCCACTTAAAACTGCAGATAACTTTTTGACGCATTACAGAATTTTAAATTTTAAAGAAATTAAAGCATACTTTTAGGCGGTCTTATATAGCTATAAAATGCGGCCAACAGGTGGCGCCGCAAGCGAAAATCGCTTAAAGACCTTGAACTCATAAAAATCATGTCACACACTAACACACACATACATACAGAGAAGGAAAAGCATAATAAAAGTCAGCAAGGAAATGATTTCCTTGCTCTTGACTGAGCACACAGACACAATGAGCTTTTGGTGTGTGTGTGTGTGTGTGTGTGTGTAAGTTATTATTCAACGTCAACATCAACGTCTTGGTCTTGTCGTCGTCTTCGCTGTTCGTATTACTTTCTGTCGTCGTCTTCTGTATTCTCTCTGTGTGTGTGTGTGTGTGTGTGTGTGTGTGTGTTTTTTTTTGTGTGTGTACCTGTGACACACAAAGCCAGCTGCTGTTGCTGCTGTGGCGTATACGCAATATCCTTTTTACCGGCAAACCACCTCCCTTCCCATATCACAAGCAGTCTAAGTATATTTTTATGTGTTTTCTTCTTCTTGACTCGGTCGCTGCTTGCCTTTTGTTATATATGTATACAAGATTTTTTGGGGTCTGCCTTGAGGATTGAGGAAGAAAGCTTTTGGGTCTCGACTTTTGTGTTACAATTTTTCACGCTTTTACTTTTTTCCAAGCACAATGAGAGAGCGAAATGAGAGAGAGATGGAGAAAGAGAGACTGGGAATTTGGTGTGGCATGACATTATGGGGCACTTGTTGTGTTTGTGCGAAACGTTACTTAAACCAAATTGAAACGACAGACTCCACGAGGGGAATTTGTCAAGTAGGTGACTTATTTACGCCTCACAAGTTTGACAATATGTCATATACATATATTATACACGTATATGTTGTGCGACCAGCTGCACATACATCGTATTCAGAATTCTGCACGTCTTTAATCTAATCGCAAATGCAGCTACAGGAAATATTTCGTTAGAAATGTGTGTCAATTTTTATTTTTTTTTTTTTTGTACTCGCCACGCGTTTTGATAACAAGTCGACGACAATCGGCAAAAACCGAATTTTATTGTGAAGTCAAAAAAAGAACGATTAAAGAAAGTGAGAGTGAATAAAAGTGGGAAGGTCTGATCGTATAATGCGTAATTGTTGTGAAGTAATAAAGTTTATTACTCGATCGATTATAATCGATAACTATCATAATATTTAAGATAAGTTTAGTTAAGTTAAAGAAAAAACTTTTAACGACCATAATACAATATTTAAGAAAGTAATGATATCTTCAAAAATTTGATTTATCTAATTTGAGTTATTTAAACAACGAAATTTTAGTTGTTTGAACAAATTTTCCATATTCCAGAGTTCAGAAATCTACAACTTTTATATATCTTAATACAACTGCATTAGCATAACCAAATTTTTGTTGTTAATTATAATCATTGTTCCGTTTTTTTATATTTTTGTTGTTGTTGAATTTCTAACACTTGATACAACAGAAATTGGGTCACATATGCCTAAATAAAAAAAATAAATTGAAAAAAATCCAATACATACGCATATATTTCTATGTGCATGCGAACATACGAATATTCGTATTTGTTGAGCTGATAAACAAACAGAAATGAAAAAATAAAAAAAAGCAATAGTGCCATACTAATTGCTGACTGAGCTTCTTGTTTACGTTCTGTTCTCGTATGCTTCAAGTATATAATAAAACGACATATACCTACATATACATATGTATACTTGATTGTTAATATGTTATGTTTTGATTTCTTAGTGCACTTTAAAATTGATTAAGATGATGACAACAGTTGAAACTTGTTTTTATTTGTTTAGAAAATTTGTAATCTTATCGTGCAAAAGTGTCGATGATTCATATATTTATGTCTTTTTCGGAGTAAATTTAAATGCATGGAATATTAAGATAGCTTGACCATAGTCAAGGTTTTTATGCTGGTATTTAAGTATGATATAACTTTAAATAATCATGAGATTATGCATGGGAAGAAAATGAAGCGATTTAAGTGTTTGATTAAAAAATAAGTCAATTACATCACTTGATTAAATTGCTGAATAAATTTTAAGAACACATATCAAAATTTTTCAATGTGAAATATTGAACGATTTGTCATATATTATATTAATTTAATGCTTAAATGTAGTTGTAACTCTATCAGTCTATAATAAAAGCGTTTTTTTTTAATTTATTATTTAATATATATTTGGTTTACATTTTTAATATATAATAGTTAGCAAATTTTTTGCGTTAGCTTGAACAACTTTAAATTCTTACCAACAAAAATGTAGAAAATAGAGATTGCAAAAAGAACGGAGTGAAAATGTCTGAATCCATTAGTACATCTAATACTTGTTAATGGCTGTGAAATCACAGATATGAAAAGCAACCCCAAAAATAAGACAAAAACTCACATGCAGACACATCGACAGACAGCATACAGAGAAATGGCCCAAGGCCAAGCAAATGTTCATTTCGTAAAAATGCTCATTTCTCAAGTGCTGAAAATGCCCGAAACCAATGCAACCACCAACTACAGAATACCAAAAAACAAAAAAAAAAAAACAAAAAACCAAAAAAAAAACCAAAGCAAAACACACATGAATATTAAAAAACAATCGAAAGCTGAGGGCTGGCAAATATTTAATGCTTCATTTCAAAATGTACGAGTATTCAAAAAAAAAAAAAAAAATTAAATAAATAAAAATCAAATACGACATCTATGAATTTGAGTATAAAAAATATACACTGAAAAATATTAAAAACCACAATTAAAAGCGGACAACCAAAACAGAAAGAAAACAAAATCAATTTGAGTTGCCGGGCGACTAGATTTTTTTTTTTTTAATCTTTTTCTGATGCGAGGGGATTTTTGGAGTTTTTCAAAATTTTAATCAAAAGTAGTAGCACTTCGATTGATATGGCTGACAAACAGGGCTAGAGCTTTGGGTTTATTGTTGTTTTTGTTCCATTTTTTTTTTTGGCTAGCCAGGATTTGTGAAATCCCTTATAACAGACTCATAGTCACAGTCACAGCCACAGTCGCAGTCACTTCTGCCTCAGTCTCAATTCATTCCATTCATATGCAAACTTTAGACCCAAAACATACATACATCTATGTACATATATATCTAACAGCCACCAGTTCATAATACACATATGGCGGCGTACACGCGGCGTATGCGCAATTTAAGACTTTAAAGTCAAGAAACAGCAAAGGCAACTTTAAAACTGAACTTAGACGCAACAATTTGCCAATAAAAACATAAACCTAAGTAATATATACACAAAAGACGCCCAAGATGTTAACACACACACAACCATATACACATATACAAATTTGTTGTAGCATATTTAAACCCAAATCAAAATGCGTACATAAAAAAGGCCAACAAAGGTCCCAGAAAATAAAAATGAGCCGCAAGAGCGCCAAGAAACCCCCAACAATTACTGACCTGGCTCAAAAGACACACAACATTGTCCTACATATAAATATATATATATATATAGATATAAAAATATCTATATATATACTAATGCACCTATATATAAGTAACTGGGCTAAATGCCGAGACGCTCGCCCACATTTATATTCATTTAATAAGCCGCCATAAAACTGTAGTAAAATGCTGTAAATGAAATAGTAACACACACTCACACACACACACATACACACACACACAAACAGCAGACAGCGAGACGACCCATAAAATG
Organism: Drosophila falleni; assembly: GCA_035045575.1. Lineage (NCBI taxonomy): Eukaryota > Metazoa > Arthropoda > Insecta > Diptera > Drosophilidae > Drosophila > Drosophila falleni. Next base: position 1,551,682 of record JAWNOV010000169.1, on the reverse strand, counting down.
GAACCGCGTCTTTTGGGATTGTTCCCGCTCTGATTCTATCTCCCTCTCTCCTCCCTCTTCCCCTTTCGCACTTTCGTCTTAGGAAAAATCAATGTCTGTCGTTTTGGCTCGTTGCTAAATTTGTCGGTCGCTTTTCGCCTTTTATGCCACTTTAGCAGCTTATTAGCCAGCAAGGAAGAAGATAAAAAAAAAACCAGCTTAACTCAACTCAATTTATGTGCGTCTCATTTTCTGTTTATCTATGTCTGTCTTTCTGTTTGCTTTTGCTCTTCTTTATAACTGAGTCGATTTATTGATTGTGAGCCAAGAAAGTGCGACAAATTCAAGTACTAAAGAGCAGGTGAAGTCAAGACGAGTAATCAACTGTTGCTCAAATTTAAATTTTAATACATACTTTAATTATAAAATTGCAAAAAAAATAAAAATCTATAGAAACATCTATACAACGAAAAAAAACTTCTGTTCTTAAGTTATTTTATGAGAAAGATCAAAATAAAAAAACATTGCTTACGCTACATATTTATTAGAATATATTTTAGGAACTGTTTAACAAATCATTTAATTAAACAAAGTGCAAATTCAAATACGTTCTGTTTATTGGCAAGGAGTTAAATAATTTTATGTTGCATACTTTTATTATTTTTTTCATGAATGTATCATAATTTTCTACACTGACAAATAGAAAAGATTAATGTCTTAAGTATTTGATTTTTGTAAAATATAATACTAAGATAATTTAACTTTTTCTTAGAATCTCTAATAAAAATTAAATTTCTTACATAAGTAAAAATTTTCGCCTAATAAATGCTACGAAAACAGAAAGATTTTATTTATAAGACATTTCAGAAGCATTTAAAAATGGAATATATAAAAAAATCCGATTTTATATGCACTAGTGAGAAAATAAGTAAATTAACTATTATATAGAAATGGACCCGTCGTGGAAAAGTCATAATGAAACATTTTAAGAAAAAATAAATAAATGGAAAATAATTGAAAATCTCTGGATTAAGGATGATAAATCTTGTTGTATTCTATTCACATTGTCAATTTTGACTAATAAAATCTCAATATAGTTTATCCACGAGTATTATAATATTTCATATCATTATATATGTCTTGTTCTTATCTGAACACACCATATTCTTTCATTCATCTTTTAAAACCCCCAAACCGAAAGTTAATCAATTGCAGTTGACATTGCATTCGATGTCATAAAAGACACGAAAAGAAATAATAATACTTTTTAAATATATATAACATAAGATCGCAAAATATGTAATGAATTGTAGTCATAAATATATGTCAACTTACCATCGCAGGATAATGTGACATCGGCCAATAGATCGGATTTGAATAGATTGGAGAATGTGATTGCCAAATTGGACGAATAACTGTTCCATTTGAGGCAAAATTGTTGTTGTGGATCCATTTTGTTGGCCGTTGTTAATCTTCTTCTTTATCCAGTTGTTGTTTAAGACTCGCTCGATGATTGGTAACAGATCGACAACGATCCGACCAAGGCAAATGGAAGCTGTAGCCGTTCACCAGTTGCCAACTCCTTGATTTATTAATGCTTTTCTTTTTATTATTATATTTATGATTATTATTATTGTTATTATTATGTTGTTGTTGTTGTGTGGTTGAATTGCTTTAGATTTGTTTTGAAGTCGTTTCTAATGATGCCAAAATGGAATTTCGTCGAATTATTAAGCCGGCTTTGCATAAAAGCAATTTGGCCGCTGTAAATTCTTAGCCAAAGGGAATTTTGCAATTGTTTGTTGAGTTTGTAGTGCGTTAACGACGATTTTTGCATAAAATGCTTCAAGTTATTATCGAATATTATCAATATTATTATTATTATTATATTATTATAGTTTACTATTATTATTATTTACTATTATTATTATAATCCACTTGCAATGCTGGTCGAGTTAGGTTTTGTTGTTTTGGTTAAGCAGGTTGAATTTCAGGACGCGCACTCCGAACACGACAAATGCTGCAACGAGAATGACGAGAAAAATTTGTTTTGGATTCTGATTAGTTAAGATGTTGTAGTTGTCGTTGTCGTTGTCGTTTTTCTTTTCGTTTTGTTATTTTTGTCTCGAAATGTCTCAGAAGAAGACAAATCCAATGCCTGCTTTGACAACTGCTTTGCACTTTCACCCCTTTATCATAAAAGTGAAATGCAACAACGTAAAAGCTCAGCCAGAAAGCTCTCTCTCTCTCTCTCTCTCTCTATCTATCTTTCTCTCACTGTGCTGTGCTTTGCAAGTTCGGAGAAAAAGTATCCGAGTATCCTCAAATTTCAAAGTGAGGCGAATCGTTAATATAAATGCAACTGTGTGTGTAATTCTATATATATATTTATATATATATGATAGCGACTGCGACTGCAGCATTTCCGTTGGCCAAAAGGCGAATTGGCAACCAATTTATTAGAAATTAATCGAGCATTTAGAGGGTGCCCCAAAGATATACGATTTAATTCCTGGAATTAGGCGCTCACAAAAATGCCGCCGTCTCCTGTTTTGTGCCGTTGCAATCAGAACTTCTCCTTTTTCTACTGACGCTGTCTTTCACCCATTCCCCAATCCCCATACCAATTCCCCTTTCCCTTTCCTTGCTCTACCTTCATCACCTTTGCGTGCTTAGCCTTGGCTCTTAGCTTTGGCCAATTCCAATTCCTGGAAATTGCAGGTGACGGACGCTATGAAGTCAGAAGGATTGTTGTTGTTCCGTTGCGGCTGCGCGTTGCATGAGATGCGCTTTTTTTCCTCGAATTTGTTTAATCGTTAGAAAAATGCGACCGCGCAACTTTTAATGCTGTTCCCCTGTTTCCCCTTCGACCACCGATTTATGCCTGTTATATGAAAGCCTTCGCTGAGCACTCCGAGCCAAACCTTCGGGCATTCGGGCCAAGTTTTCAAACCTGTCTGTGTGTGTGTGTGTATAAAAATCAACGGTTTCGCTCGTTCTCTAAACTGGCCTCAAAAAAGATATCGGTAAAAAGCTATTAAGAAATTCCTGGGAAGTTTGCAGTTTTGACTGTTTTTTTTTTTGTTCTTTCTCTTACTTTGGTTTCGTTTTGTTAACTGAAGTAGCAGCAGCAACAGCAGCGGGAATTTTTGATCAAATGCTAGCGGATATTTGGTGAGTGTGAGTAAATATGAGTAAATGTGTGCTTGTGTTCGAATTAACAGAAATTGTTTAGTCGTTGAGTGTTGTCAGTAAATTAAAACTTTGACTGCCATTGAACAAAGTTTGCTGAAGGATTTTTACAGCTTCAAGGACTTGAGCTATTAACTATCGAAGAAAAGTCTAATTCAAAAATGTTTAATAATTACTTAAGTTTCTCCACATGCATTTAACATACGTTATTCTCATTAACATACATTTAACATATTCCAGTTAACATAAAGTTAACATACTTGTTTCCCAATGTTGGTTACAGCTTGTATTAATTTCACATATGTAAATAATATAATTTAATAATTATATATATATATATATTTTTTATAAATTACACATTAACCCAGTTTAAAGTAAAATCTATCTGTCTTCAATAAAATCTATCAGTCTTTTTCAGAGAGTTCCGATGGACTTATCTGTGAACTAAATTGTTGTTTTCTTTCATTTTCTATTCAATGATTCCCTTACAAACTCATCCACTTAAGTTTACAGCATGTTTCCTCTGACAAAGGAAATTCCTTAAGCTCCTTTTGAAATTGGGCCTATGTAAAGCTTTGCATGCGACTGTACTTTTCCACAACAACAACAACAAAATTTACGCAGCTGCATTTCAAATGCCTTTTTCAATTTCTCAATTACAAAAACCCAACAATAAGAATGAGTTCAGTATGAATGAAAACGAAATGAAAGAAAAAATAGAGCAAATTTTCTGGGATCGCCGAAGTTGAGTTCAGCTTTTCGGGCAGCTAAATGACGACACACACCTGAAGGCAGTTCGAAGCTGGAAGTTTTTTTTTTTTTGGCAAAATAGCTCAGGTATCTGTTGAGCTATCTGTTTCTTAGAGGCCATGTGCGAAACATGCAAGAAAACAACGCATAAATCCTTTTCACACAAACACAACACACTTACGCACACAAACAACGCACACACACACACACAAGAAGCACACTCAAAGAAGTTGAGCAGCTTTTTTTTTATATTCCTATTATTTTATTATTGTTTTTCGTTGTTGTTGTCTTTCAGCTGGAACAGGAAGGTGATTGCGTTTCGGGGTTGTTCTCAATTCTGACAACGCACTTTTCTAATACAAAACAACAAAATAAACTTCAGAATGAATATTACGCAATAAAATAGATCAAATACGCAAATGCAGCATAGCGCTAAAAAAAAAAAATCAAGAAAAAAATCAACAACTCAAATCGAACTTTATTTCAATAAATAAACTGAAATACGAATTCAATATTAAATTGTTATAAATTTCTGGTATTTCAACTAATTGACCTTGTGCACTATTTTGATATTTGATTCCGTGTGATTCATGCTCAATGCAACTATTGTGCTCTCTCTCCCTCTCCCTCTCTCTATCGCTGTGTTTGTTTTGTCTCTCATTCGTCTTTTATTTTATTTTAATTTGATTTGAATAGCAATTAATCCAAACAAGTGTTGAACTTTATTATTTAATGATGTTTTTTATTTTTGCTCTTTTTTGTTTTTTTTTTCTTAAACTTGGCTCATTTTTGCAGTTCCTCACTTGTTTTCTATGGTCCGAGATCTCACTTATTTCTAGCCTCTTCCAATTGATTCAGCTTTATCTAGAAACATATTTAATTTATGTAAAAAATTCTTTACATTCGACATAATGAGTTTATACCTTTATTCGTGGCAGCTTTTTAAGCTGGACTATAATAAAAAAACACAGGAAAAAGCACATCAGTATTATAAATACAATTACCAAGATGGTCTCAAGACTTTCTATCAAATCATGTGTCTCAACATCTTTCTCTTCATCAAAAAACATTAACATTTTGATTGCAACCTTTTGATAATCGTTTTGAAATATTATTTTTTGAAATAAAATTCAAGAAACATTAGATTAGTAATTATAAACTTTTGTTAGACATGACTATTATAAATAGGCATTAATTGGAAAATATACTGTAGAATATCTGAAATAATTTAATATCAAATGTTTCTAAAATGTTTATTAAAATCGCAGATTATTAAAATTTGAATAAAAACATTTATAAAACTATTGGATTAAATCTTTAAGCTCTTCAGATAAAAAAATTATTCCTCTAATAAAATTCGAATTGAATTTTTGTATTATATCTATAAGACGCTAAAAAGTAACCCTGTATTCGTCTTTAATAATTTCTCAACTGCAGCTCAACTTTCTTGTCACTTTTAGTTTAATAAGAAAATGCTTTGATCTTAGCTGGAGACATAAAATGTGAGACCAAGTCTGAAAAGGGGGCGTGGTAATCAAAGAAAGGCATGTATAAAATGGGTTTGCACAGCACGATGCTTTGAACATGCCGCTGTGGCAAGTTGGAGGCTGGTGCAGATTACCGCACAAAGCGGCAACTGTCAGTGGCAGATTGACTTTCGTCTCAGGCTTTTGCACCCTTTTGGGGGCACAACCAAACGCTGCAGTTGACAAGCCCTCAAAAAATGCGCCTGAGGATAAAGTTATACATGCAACAAGAGCTGGATGTTGCAAGGTGTGTAACACACCGATTTGAAATGCCACAGATAAGATAATGTATTCCATAATTCGTCTAAGAATAAGTATCTCATAATGCAAGATATGACATGAATTTGGATTACCGCTTGTCTTTCATATCCCGTGGCGTCCACAAATATTTATATGTGTGTTGTTGGAGCATAGCAGAAAAAATAGAAGCACTTTTACACGATTATGAACAACTGTCAAACAGCTCATCCAAATTGCGGTTGAGTTATATGGAACACAGCGGTGGGTCTTGCAATTTACCAGCTTTTATTTACTTTTTTTTTTCTATTATTGTTATTGTTATTATACATGCAGCTGCCGAACAGGTGTCCATTGAGTAACTTTATGTCTTGTATCTTGTACTTGATAGCATGATAGCATAATCGTGTTGCATATTATTACGAGTGTGTTACAGTTATTGCATCTGAACGGGATGTGTATTGCGCAGTTGCATAATTGACGATTCCTGTTATTGATATGCCTGCCGAAGGCACGGAAAATGTGCCGAATTTTCATGTGATCTGCCTAAAAAAGGCGCTGAAAGCGACATCTGCTGGCATTTTCTGGCTGTGTTACACAATAAAGTGTGTAAAGTACAGATGTTGTTTGTCTGTTGCTGAAATCATTATAGCATAAATTTGGTATCTGAGATTGATAGGCCTGTCAAATGTCATGTCAGTGCTATTACATTTTATGTGAATTTCTTACATATAGATTAAAGCGCCATCTGCTGGGAGATATGTTGCATATTATTATATACCTTTTGTTGCCTGTTATATTATATGCTCAAACTGTTTTATAAATGAAAAGTACCTGACAAATGCACAGTAAATGTGCTGACTTTTCATGCAAATGATTTAAATATAGTAAAAAGCGCCACCTGTTGCTAGTTTTTGGCCGTGTTTTGTATTATTAATATTATTTGTGATGTACAGATTTTTACTGTCTATTACTATACTTATTTATTTATTTAAATTTTCTACAGCTTAAAGACATGAAAAATGCACAGAAAATATGCTTACTTTTCATGTGAGCTTGTTAAGTACAATTTACATTTAAGTAATAATAAGAGAATAGGGACTAATCATAAGTTACAGAGTTCTGTAAGACTTGAAAGGAAAAACGTTCTCTTAAACTCCTTACTCTTTTCACTAATTATTTAAATAATATTGAATAAACTGTCAACTTAAAAGACTAAAAATTTGTTTCAATACTAATACCAAACTTAACTTACAAGTTTCTCGGTGAAAAAAGCTAAAGATAATCACTTGAAGGTGTAACTTTAGGTCGAATATATAAATGTGTAGTCAAGTCATCAAAGGTTATGTAAATATCTCAGTTGGTTGGGCCACAAAATGACTTTAGAGACTTAAGAGTAGATATTTTTAAAGCAACGCTTGGTTAATTAGTTATGCAATGCACTTTTGGGTCGAAGAATGGAAGGGAAATGCAAGTGCATGATAATAAATGATGCTACGGAAAGAAAACGCAGTTAACACGAATAGTTGACAGTTAGACATTTACGCCTCGCTGAACAACCGAAACATTTGGAAACACTCTGGAATGAGTCTGAGTACGTGTATCTTTAAGATACGCTTGCCTTGTTCCAATTACCAATGGTAATTGTAATTGTCATAGTTGTAGTGTTTTTTGTAAATACTTAAAATAGAATCTGTACTTAAATGGGAAACCAATTAATTGCCTATGAAAACATAATTAGTATGGGAATGGGCGGTTCGTCGACTTACAAAGCTGAATTGTTGCAGTTGTGGGAAATTGTTGTAGAATCTGAGGCCTGACAATGCATATTTACCTGCAAATATAAAGAAATTGCAGAGATTTATTAATAAAAATTTTAGTTTTTGACTTGGTTAAAAAGCTTAAACTAAACAAATAATTTATTTGCTACTTACAAAATTAACTCAACTAAACTAAAAATAGATATAAGTTTAATAATTTTCTAGATCAATTTCAAAATAAATTCAAGGCTTTAATATGATTTATTTTAATTCGAAGTCATAAATTGTTGCGTAATTTTAGAAAACCATAAAATTTATATAAATTTTTTTTTTTCAAACCGAATCTTTTATTTTAGAAAGCGTTTCGGCTTAGGTTCAGTTTCCCGAACTAAATAGTTTTAAGGATTCGGTTCATGATCCGGCTCAGGCTGCTTAAAAACCCGAACCAAACTGGTTCCGAACCGGTTTGCAGCCTTGAATTAGTTTATTAAATATTTATTAAAGTCATATCATATTTCCTTGTATTTAGAAATTTAGAAAAATAATCTCTAAAAACAAAACAAATTTGTATAATTAAGCAACCTGATCTATGACTTTTTGATTGTTCTCTAAGTAATTGTTGCGGATACATCTAGCATTTAGTTGCAACTTTAATAGGAGGTTAGATGACCTGACAGCTGAAAAAAAAAATAACGAGACGAATACACCACGTGTCTCGTCGTGTTGTGTGTGTGGTGTGTGTGTTGTGTTGTGTGTGCATTGCTCAAACCCAATTAAAAATGTCAAAAAATGAAAATACCTGTAGGTAGTTAGCAGTTAGCGCACGCAGTAAATATTCATCACGCCAGACCAAAACGAGTGCCTCCTGCCTCTAACAGAATGCCAATCCCTCAAACCGAGCGCAGATATACTGAGCCCAAACTTCAAGCCTGTACCCCAAACCTCAGTTGGAGTAGTATGTATCTGAACCCTTCCGTTGCCACGCATTTGGAGCGCGTCACACAGTTTAACTTTTCATTTCGCGGCTGAGCTGGACAGGAACAGGCACAGGCTCCAAAATGGAACTGGCTGGAGTGTAGTGAAGAGGAGGAGCAGGGGTAAAGGGAAGGACGTCTGCTGCTTATCAGCATGAGACGCACACATGTCAGTCCAGGCAACGAACGGCAGCCGACATGGAATGCATTGTGGACGTGGAACAATTGCGTTTGTATGTTTTCTCATGTGCCTCGTCAGCAAAATTAAAAAATAGATACGCAAACTGTTGGAAAAGGGGGGAAACAAACGATTTCTGTGGGTGTGAGACAATGTGTGTGGAAGTCACAAACTTCTATAAAAGAAATTCAACAGAGAGTCGTCTCTCTCCTGCTCCAGAGTTCACTTTCATTCGGTGAATTCAAATGTCACACAAGGATCGAAAGGTACGCATGGCCAGTTTGGCACTGCTGTTGTCCCATTCCAAATTACCTGCTACCTTTCCCATTCCCAGTGCCTTGCTTTTGGCCAGGTTTATTGCAAAAATACACAGCGCTGCAAACGAGCCAGGCGCCTGGTCAGAAGCTGAGGACACAGTCAAACAGCAGCTGCTTGTTTTTTATTTTTTTTTTATGTATTTTTTTTATTTTTTTTTTTGTAAGGACTACTGCCGTATCCTGCCGTGCTTTTGGCCATAGCCACGTATTGAACAAATGCCTAAAAATGTCACTGGGCCCCGTACGATAACTACTGTGAATTGTCAGCCTGGTTTTGGAAGGGCCAGCAACAAAGATGGTTTAGATGGTTTTTTTATTTTTTATTTTTTTGTGCCTCGATTGTTTTCAGTGCGTCACATAGTCTGGCCAAGCAAGCAAACCACCCAACCGTTTACTGGGTGTGTGTGTGGGTGTGTGTGTGTGTGTATTTTTATTGTATATATCATTGATGAATACGCCGATAACAAATCTCAATCAAATGTCAAAAAGGTAACAGGCAGACGCACAAACAGACGCCACATTCGACAGCCATTGGACAGTTGAAGAGCAGAAGCTGCTCTCCTCTCCATTCTACATTCTCATTCTCTTTCCTCATTCTTATTCTGCTTTTGTTCCTGCTTTACATGCGGTAATGTTGCAATTTTCACGCAGTCCACGCGCGTACAATGCGGCGTATGCGCAATTGTTTTACTGCCAACAAAACGAGGCGAGGCGACCACCAGGTGAGAGCGTCTTCTGACCCGACCCTCATTTTCATTCAACACCTGACTGACAGCTCAAATTGTCTTCTCGTTTTGGACGCTGTCAAAAGTTTAGGCCGACAAGGTAAAGCGTCTGTCAGTTAAAATGCATTTCCTTTTTCAGGCATTGTCCTTATGTTTTATGCAAGCCAAAACATGTCAAAGAGCGACACTTGATTATCAAGCGTTAATTGAAATTGTTTCAGACCTTGACCTCACTAATGGTAGTTTTATATTTAGCTATATTCATCTTTTTTTAATGAGATTTTATAGTATCTCTTTTGTATTCACAATATGTATATGTGAACACTGTTCCTAACTTTTATCTTTTGCTGTTTAGTTATTGTTTTCTGCAATTTTTAAAGACAGAAAAAAAACATTTTTATAATACATTTTTCATTGTTTTTTCTTGCAATAAAATTATACTGATCCTAAAAATTTCTTCAAATTTTTAAGAGCTTATCTTTACACACCCTGTAATTTTTAATACACAAAAAAAAGTTTAGTTAAACTAACGAAAGCAAATTTAGTTTACAGCAACACCTATAATTTAATAAACGTAAATTTTATTTGATAATTTTAATAATGCCAATTACTTTCTATAAGCTTAAAATAAAGTACACAAAATTTAGATTTTTTTAACTTTACTCTGTTGCAATCATCAGTAAATTAAATAATAATATTTAAATAATTTCTAAACAATAAATTTCATATATGAAAAACCTTCAAACGATTGAGAAATTGCTTGCAAGTTGAACAAAACATATAATACAATTTTCATTACAACTCTACAGTTTAAGTGGCTTTAAAGTGACTTTAACAAGGCTTTTAAGCCCTCAGACTGTAGAGTATTGCTTTCGACATTCCCATTCAAGTGGCAATGGCAGAGCTTAACGTACTAATTGACAAGCAAGCAAAAATATTTACGTGCTCCAAGTCCAAACATTCTAATCAATGCACTCCCGGCACAGCACAAAGGCCAAAGCCAAAGCTAAAGCCAAAAAAAAAAACGAAGAAAATATCGATAAAAATACCAAATCAATGGGCAACAAAAAAAATACAAAAAAATCGAGGCCTATCAGTAGAAGAAAAAACCAAGAAGAAGCCTTTCAAACAAACAACAATCGCTGGGTTCTGAAACAGGAACAGGCGAATTCATCAAAGTGACCCCCATGCTCCCAACAAAAATCCCTCCTCATATGTGGTGCGTCTGCCCATCTCTCTCCCTCTCTCTCTCTCCCTCCCTCTCTTTCGTTCTCTGTCTGTCTAACTGTCAAAATGCGTCGAAGCGAACATCATTGGATTTGTGATTGAACAAAAATTTCCATACATTGACTTTTTCTTTTGTGCTAACTGGGGGAAGTTTTTTTAGTACCCAAAATGCATGCTGGAGTGATAATATTAAGCGGGCCTCGGCCCCCAGTCAATCCTTCATTAGTACCTCCCATTTTTTTTTTTTTAGCTTAAAACTCTTCTCTCTTTCTGCTTTTGCATTTGAGAATTTATATTTACGGTATTGTAAGTTATGCAGTCGACTGATTCGCACAAATCGTCAACAAAAAATGTCCAAGGGTTCCAAAAATAAGCTGGAGTGGTTTTCAGTGTCCGATTAGACAGTTAGACCGCATATAGCCCCCATATCATTTGTCCTTTTACTCTGCCTACAATTCGATTTGGCTAACAGCGTTCAATAATTGTGTAAAACGTTTTCAGTTTTACTTTTCAATCTTAATTTAGTTTTTAGCATAACGTTTACCTAGCATTGTCAATCGCCCTTGAAAACGGACGAGAGATTTGGATGGTATCATCCACAACAGACGAGAAAGGATTGGAGGTTGATGTATGCATGTGAGTGAAGTGTGTGTATATTTTGTGTGTTTATGTGTGTGTGTAGACTAAAAGGCAAATTGTTATTTTTGTTATTTGGCATTTGCCCAGTTGATTTTTTGGCTAATGAAGTTTGTCATTGAGCTTTATTTAATTTGCTGCTGCCGCGAAAAGAACACACACAGACTAGAGACTAGAGAATGGGTTCGATATGATAAGGTATTGGGAACTCTGTGGCCTTTTAGATTGACGTTATTAATAAGCTGAGTAATGTCAAAGTGCTATCTTTAAAGTGCTTTTAGATGTTTGACTATAAGTTAATTATATTATAAGGACCGCTAATAATAATTATGAGTTTGAAAAAAAAATTGAAGCCCATAATATCTCCAAAAACGGTGGTATATAATAAATATAGCATATTTTTTTACTCCAAATTCAAAAATATGATAAGCTTTTATTTTCAATTTTTAATTATTAAAATTAGTTTATGTAATTAATTTCAAAAAAATGTATTATACTTCATTTTATTTTATAAAAATCAAACGATAATTATTATTTTCAATTTTTAATATAATTGTTAAATTTTCATAAGTTAGAAGTATTTTACTTAATGTTTATAATAAAAAATGAAATTAAAACTTTAAATATCTATTAAGCCGAGGTAGCATCATCTGGCTTTTTTGTAACAAATTTAATTTTTTGAATAATAAAATATGCATGAAAATATAATTAACAGACAGCTAACAGAACTTAAAGTAATAAACACAAACAAAAATACTGTTAACAGGCTGTTAAACTGATTATAAAGCTGTTACCACTAAATGGTCCTTTAATTTCTAATAAAATGAATGTTAGTTGTAATGTGTATCTCAAGTTTTAATATAATATTATCAAGTTTCAGGAACATGAAATTTTTGCTGACTTTCATTAACACTGTTAACAGGCTGTTAACAGCACTGACATGAGAATCACTTAACAGAAAATGCCTGTTTGTTTGACACAGAGAACTAGAGAGTAAAAGGGAGATGCTCAGATCTTCTCATTTCCAATTCCACACGCAAATCAAATGATTAATTCGCTAATAATGTGCTACTTTAGCCTCCCTTATTTCCTTTCTGCTTCCCTTTCTTTCACTTTCTTCAGCCACAACTCAACCGCAAAGGTATTCAAAAAGCCATTACTTTAATCGAATTCACATTTAATGAAATGAGCCACCGGCAATAACAAATGCGAAGTTGAGGTTTCTATTGCAACGCCTTCTGTTAGCTAGAATTTAATAAACTTCAAACAAGAATATTGGCCAAAAACGGAGGATGAAAGGAAAAGGGGTGTGTGTATGTGTGTATGTGTGTGTGTGTGTGGAGATGATGTGCTGCAAAATGTCCAACAAACATGCAATTAAGTCGTTAATACTTCATCGATTTAATACACGCGGACAGCAGAAGGTCCTGGCCAAGGATTAAAGCATTAGCGTGTGCAAGGATGAGGATGAGCCGGAAAAAAATAGAGGTAGATGGATCGAAGATAGGATAAAGCGGAAACGGAAGTGGAAAGTAGCTAACCAAGCGATTGCCAGACATTTGATTAGTTTGTTTGCAATACTCAACGGTACTCATATTCACTCACTCAGCCAGAATCGCAGCGATATGCAATTACGATATAAAAGTTAAACAAGCAACCGATACGCAGCTCAGGATACGTTATCCTTTGGTTCAATTCGCGCTAAACGCGTTTTTCAACATTTGATTAAAAACGCAAACAGAGTCAAGAGAGAGATAGAGAGAGGTGAGAGTAAGAGAGTGAGAGAGTATCCTAGGCATATACCCCAAGTATTATCCATGCACATAAAAAATTAACAACGACGAATGTCCAAAGCAAATACAAATACAAACACAATTCATCAGAGTTACCTGTAATAAAAATCATAACTGTGTGAGACGAGACGAGACGAGAAGAAAGAGAAGAGAGAGAGCACAGACGAGACTCAACGCTCTACGCACATATTGAACTAACGACCGTCAGGAACTGTCGACCGTTGAGAGGAAGGAGTTTGGGTGTAACGACTGACTAGTACACTGATAAAAACAATGTTCTAAGACTCAAGATTTTGGTCTCAGAACTAAGATTTTTGTTCAAAAAAAAAAAAATGCGTCGAGAACATAAAATTCTTAAATTAAGAGAACACATCTTGATTTAAAGAACCTTTCAAATAAGACAAAGTTCTTATTTTATAAATTAATGTTCTTAACATTAAAATCAATAAAATAATAAAATATAAAAATAAAAATAAATAAATAAATAAATAAATAAAATAAATTAAAATTTTTTCTATAGCTTTAACTGTTTTCTTCTTTAATTTTCATTTACTTACATTTTATTCTGCTTTAGTAATTTTATTTAAATGCTATTTTAATTTTTTACTAGTAGGATTCGAACCGCGGCCTACTGCTTCATAACTGAATAAATAACATAGTACCTAATTATAATCTCTTAGCAACTTAAGATTTTTATTCTTATTTTTAGATTTTTCAGATTAATTATCTTAGTTTTAGTAATTTTGTCCTTAAAATAATCATTATTTTAAGAACAATCATATTTAAGATGAATGTTCTTGATTTTAGAAGTTGGTATTTTTTTTCAGTGTAGCGAGTGCCACCCGCATGTTGTGTGTGTGTGTGTGTAAAAAGGTAAAAACCAATCAAGAGCATCAATAAAAGGCACGTCAATCAGCATGTGGGGAGCAGACGTATGTAGGCTCAGACTCAGCGCCCACTCCCACCCACTTTTACCCCCTCTCCACACCCTCTCGCATCCCTCAACTTCGCTGTTGTCCAGAAGGCACGAAAAAAAATCATATTTCCGTGTGTGCGTGTGCGGACTTTTGTCTAGCATCGTTTCGTGGAACGCGATTTTTAGTTCAGTCAAGCTGTCATATCGACGCTTTTGCATGCCAAGCATCCCTCTCTCCCTCTCTCCCCCTCTCCCTTCCTCTTCTCATGCTGATTTCCCCACTCTATGTGATGGACACATATCATGATTTTTCAATAAATTCTACAGCCATGCGGCACTTTGCTCATTGAATTTTGAACAGCAATCTGACGAGTGAGAGACAGCGAATTCAAGTAGAGAATGAGTGGGATTTCTACCTTAAATTAATGGAATGTTTGCCTCAACTTCACCTGCAACTATTTGCCAAAAGAAACTGACTGTTGCAAGTTCTTGGTTCTTCGACAAGCTGTTGCCGCAACTTTGATGCACAACTTTTCGGGACACATAACTTTTCTGGCATCTCAACGGTAAAGTTTAGGCCAAAACAAAAGTCAAGCATATTTTGTGCATCAAAATTCAGTTCTCTGATGTTGAATTCAGACTTTCAATTATGCATTTTATAGAGTTTCCTTGACTTGTAAGGATAACAATCTTACAGTATTCAGTTTTGGGTAGACAAGACAAATAATTACAAATTTTACCAATCCCAAAAAAATTTGTTTAACTAAAAGACACAATTCATTGAAAGATATAATAAAGCTATAAATATATTAAAAAATAAATAAATAAAATTAGAATACTCGTTACTTATTTTAATATATATATTTTTATATATAATAAAAACTACTGCATACTTTTGGGTTCTTGGATTGTCTTAATTTATTAATAAATTTGGTTAGCTATTACTGCCGTTCTACTTGTCCGATCTTGCTCCGATTTAGTGGGATAATAGATAATATTAAGAGAAAACCTAAATTTCCATAAAACTCGAATTATCTTAAATGAGCTGGTCAAAAATTTTAAAGCAAATCTGACCTGCTATGTTTGCTTATTTTTAAAGTAACGGGTATAAAAATAGTTCCTCAGTTTCCCATAAACTGTTTCCTTCTCTTCTTATTTATTGTAATCACACACTTGAAGACAATTGCAATGCTTTTTTAATAGATTCTACAAGAAAACTAATCAGATATTCAGTTGCAAGCTTTTAGATTAAAGCGTTTAAAATTGTTATGTTTAAGTGACATTCAAAATGAAATTATTGAAGGCCACAAAAGTGGTTGGGACAGTCAAAAAACAGCTTGACTTAGATGCAAAACAAGTTTAAATGATCTATTGCAACAAGTTAGCAACTTTAAATGCGGTTCTTCTAAAAGGTTTCTCTCGCTTCAAGTTTCTGATATTTCTAGAGAATTGAATTCTTTACGCTATTTGTTGACAACCCCTAACGAGTTGTGCGTGCGTGGACGTGTTTGTGCGTGTCTGTATGCCACGCCCACTTTTAAGCAAATCACTTGACTTTTCATTAATAAAATTGGAGTTGGCGGAATATGAAAAAAAAATGCTTTAGACTTTGAGAGTTCGAGTGGAATATTGAATACCCTGTACCCCCACCCCACCCGCCTTTGACCACCCCCTGCTGGATTTTGTGTGGCATTAGCTACACCCATGCATTTAGCCCTAACTGAACCCTTTTTTTTATTGTTGTTCTTCTTGTATTAAATTTCATAATTTTTTTTTTTGCCCGGAATTTCGTGCGTCAACTGAGACACGCAAAATGTGGCTTACCGTAAAGGATCTGCATATACATATATATATACAAAATATATAGAAATCGCGAGTCCGCGCGTTTCGCTTCAATTTCTTTTCAATAGCCACCCACACACACACACACACGCATTGCAACCCTTTAGAAATTCATAACTTTTTTTTTCAATAAGCAAAAATAAAAAAAAATTGTTTTCCATACGCATTAATGCAGCACTGCGTGCTCCTTTTAAGGAGTCGAGGGAAGGAGTAAAAGGAGTTAGTTGAAGGGTAAAGGACAGTGTGCAGTGTGTTTGTCTTTGATATGCGCAATTTTTTATTTTTTTTTTTTGGGTTCCATTGAGTTATTACGATTCTGCCCGGCGACTGATTAACGACTGTCTTTTGTTTTAGTCAAGTGGATAGATTTGGAATTTTTGGCCAGCTTAATTTAAGCTCCAATTCAATTTGGTAAAAAATTATTGTATGAAGATAGTATAAAAAATCACAACAATTATCTGTTTAATATTGTGCTGACCAAATTTTAAGATAGTCCGAATACTATATTATATAGTTGTCATAGGAACAGCTGCTTGAAAATTGCATTTTTGGGAAAAAAAATTTAATGTTTTTTAGTAATTTTTAAATAAAAACTTAAAAAAAAACTTTAAAAGATGTTACTTATATTTTTATAAACATTAATTTGGTTTAAAAACTAGAGTCGTCTTTATAAGCATAAATTTTGTCTCTAATACTTTGTTAATAATTATTGTTTATATATGGTAAATAAATTAATGAATGTGCTTTTTAATATTTATATTTATTATTTGCTCAATTTTATAAATGAGCTCACTATTTTAAATTAATGACTAGCTTTGCTTTGCAAAGTTATTTACTTATATTAAATAGTTTCATTATGACTCTGCTCAAGGACTTGCAGCTAAATGTGGCCAAAAGCTGCCGCCGCCTGTATTCAATTGCCCAACAACAACAGCAGCAACAACAACAGCAACAACAACAACAGCAACAGCAACAACAACAGCAACAACAACAATCACATTACATGGCTTAAGTCAAAGCCTTTTAATAACAACAATTTTGACTCGTGCTTTTCACGTTGCTGACGTCATTGCAAATGTCCAGGTCCAAAATTGCGTGGCACACACACACACAAACACACACACACACCACACACACCCAACTATACACACATACACACACACATATTTGGGGCGGCATTTAATGACATTTTTTTGTTGGCTGTAGAATTATTTAAGGCGCTTGTGTAATAACACTGCATTTACCTTGTTCTCTTCACTTCACTTCACTTCACTTTTCTTCTCTTCTCTGCTGTTCTCATCTCTTGCTGCCACTTTCTGCCTTGTTTACTTTGTCTGCCTCTCTTTCTTTGCCTTGCCTTGCTTGCCGTCTCTTTCTGCGCATTCAGTGCACGTTTTTGGCCTTGTTGTAAATTATTGTGTATACGCCTCAGTGCGCCAAAAATGCGTGCGGCATGAGTAATTAGCAGCCACAACAAACACACACACATACACACTTACACACACACACACACACTCATACACACTCAAAAACATACACACACATTGTGTATTACAATAAATAATTGCCTAATTGCATTAGCCCCCAAAATTATGCTGCACTTTTGCACTTCAAAGTATTGCCAGCTCAATTTTCTCTAGACTTGCTCTCTGTTTTAAAGGCCGTGTCAAGGGGGGAGGGGGAGGGGGAGGGGTATTCAATATTTTCCGAAAACTGGGTGACAATTTGCTGCACAAGTGCGTAACTGTCTCGAGTGTGTTTGTGTGTGTGTGTGTGTGTGTGTGTGTGTGTGCAACCCCCAAAAGCCAAATATATGTTTATACTTTTCGGCCTGTCATCCCTTCTCCTACTTCTAGCTCATTCTTCCTCCGCCTCCCATCCTGCGTGTTAGCCACCCTTAAGCACAAAAGAAAATTGATTTTTCCGCAGTTATGTTTTGGGCTGCAGTCTGCGTTTTATGTGCGAGGAAAACGCAATTCTGTAAGTTACAAGTTCCAAGTCCCAAGTCCCAAGTTCCAAGTTCCATGTTCCTTGCTCCTTCTGCTACATGGGCATAAATTATGTGCGTGTGGCGCCTCTCTCTCTCTCTCTCTCTCTCTCACTCTCTCTCTCTCTCTCTCTCTCATTCTCTTTTAGTTTGTATGTTGGGTCCATGCGCCTGTGCGTCGTTTGTATTGTTTTGACACTTTTACTTGAGTTGATTTGCAGCAAGAAGAACAAGAACAGCAACTGGGATTACTTAGACTGGCATTGGGATTGGAATTGGGTCTGGGAATAACTTAAGGAATGGGCAAAGGCAGTGGGACTAATAGCATCTTTTCTTCAGTTCTGCAGCTGCTGCTCAAAGTTGTTATTTGAGTCGCCAAGTTGCGTTGTGCAACTACCCATTCCATATGCAGGGCGACCTAGGTTTAAGAATACCCTGTACCCAAGTTAATTGCCTGGACTTCAACTAGACCCAAGGAACTCAGCAACTCCATAAGTGGGACTTGGTAAATTTGATATGTAGGCTCTCTTATTCCTCATAAAATTCTATATATCATTTAAATACTGCAAAAATCTCACCATACCCATTATAATGAAATAAAATAAATAGGTAGAGTCGTAAAAATTCACTAAGTGAGACTTTGGAATGTTGGTATTTGGTATATAGACTCTCTTATTCCTCATAAAGTTCTATATATCTTTAAGTACTGCAAAAATCATACTAAAAGCATTAGAATGAAATATAACAATAATTCGTAGACTTTCAGGAATAAAGATCAATGTTTGCATTATAAATACTTATATAATAATATTTAACCCATCGAAATCGGCAACTCAAATTGTTAAACTTCAAAAATTTGTTATGTTGATTTTCTCATAGACATCACGTATTTAAATTTAGCTTAAAATTCAAAATATTTGTACAAGTTAGTGTGCATTATAATCATTAATAAAAAACGAAACGAAGAAAATTTTATAAATTACTTTTATAAGTATCACTTAAAAAGTAATATCTGTCTCTCGGGACAACAGGACAACCCCAGTTGTCAAATTAGAAATATCCAGTTTGGATCTATTCAACAAATACAAAACACCTATTTGGATGGGGATTGAAGTAACCGGTTTAAGGTTATCAAAAAGGAAAACTCAGTCGAGCGGCTGTTGTGGAAACTGCAATTAGTTCGGAATGGCACACGCCTGTCACATCAGCAATTTTGACAGCTTAACAGCAGTTTGTAGAGTTGCCGCAGTGCCACAAATGGAAAATGAAAAAAAAGGGAATGTAAGCGGGGAAACAACCCTTGCACAAATTGCAACAAAGATGCTGACGACGTTGCTTAATTAACTGAACGCGTAGTTCAGAAAATAGAAGAAAAAAGAGTAGAGGGAAAAGCGAGTACACTGATAAAAAAAAATGTTTTGAAATCAAGACTTTGTTCATAGAACTAACATTTTTAATCTAAAAAATGCATCGAGAACATAAAATTCCTTAATGAAGGGAACACATCTTGAATCTAAGAACATTTTAAATAAGACCAAGTTCTTGTTTTAAGAATAAATGTTCTTAAAATTACAATCAAAAAATTTAATATTATTTTGTAAGTTTATAAAGTCGATTTTTTGTTTTTAAACATTTTATGTTTATTTAATTTTATAAATGTTATTTTAATTTGTAACGAGTGGGATTCGAACCGGAGAACCTACTGCTCCATGGGGCTACTATTTGATTGATACGAAATAGTACCTATTTATACTTATCTAGCAATCTAAGATTTGTATTCTTATATTAAGATTTTATTATTTTTTAGATTAATAATCTTAGTTTTAGTAATTTGGTCTTAAAATAATCTTATTTTAAGAACAAAATATGTAAGATGAATGTTCTTGATTTTAGAAGTAGATCATTTTTTTCAGTGTAGAGGAAAAAGGTAGTAGAAGGTTGTTGCAAGCGCTTGTTTGCTGCACTTGAGCATTACAGGGGTTGCTTTGATGACGTTGTTGCAGCTGCAACAAAACAAGGATTAAAACGAACAACCCACCCTCAAGGTGGCAAAGGCGCCACTCGACCCTTCGCATAGCGGTGGCATCGGTGGCAGGAGAGGGTTGCTGCAACGTGTGCAATGCACACTGGCTTCATTATCAGCAGCGCATTTGCAGCACGTGCCCAAAGAAAGAGGAAGAGGAAGAGGAGGAGGACGAGGACGAGAACACGGATACGGATACGGACTGCACTCGTTGCCTGTGCGTGTCCGAGATTTTTCCTCCTTTTTGGTCTTTTTGCCCCCGACCAGTTGAACTGTATTATAGAGACAAAGGTGGTTGCCAGAATGTCGGCGTTTTACACTCGAATTTTCTTCAAAAGAAATTGCATTTTTTTTCTCGTTGTTGTTGTTGTTGTTGTGGTTGCATGTCAAAGTGGCAGCAAATAGGGTTGGGGGCAGATTGGCACTGTGTGTGTGTTTGTGTGTGTGTGTGTGTGCATTCAGCTGTTGAGCATCACTGTGTCGGTGGTTTTGGTGGTTCGGTGGTTGCTATGGGTGGCTAACATTGTTATTATCCATTGCATGTAGGGTTAACAAACTCAAAGTAACAATTTTTTTTTCGGTTCGCACAATGAAATTGGTTGCTGCAGTTGGCAGGAATTGGGCATATGTTTGTACCGGAATTGCTCTGACAATTGGGATGCTGTTCAGCAGAGCGATAAGCAAAGAGATGAAGTGAAACAGGGAGAGAGAGAGAGAGAGAGAGAGAGAGAGAGAGAGTTAAAGGGATGTAAATTTATACTAGACAAAACTAATAAAATCGATAATGGGTACAAGTTAAGCCACAACTTACGTTTAAAACTGCCTTGGGTAGTAAATATGAAGCAAACAATTAATTACCTGCAATGAAAGAGAAAAGAAAAAATTAATTCGTTAATTAAATTAACAAGAATTATTAGTTTACATTCTTTTAAGAAAATATTGTTTAACTCAAGTCTTTAAATAATTCTTATTACAGTCTTGTTTATTTATTTATTTACTTAACGTTAACTAAAAGCATATATTAATATAAATATATATATAATATATACATATAAAATTTATAAACGAAAAGTTAAAATATTTAAGATAAATATCAATTTGTAAGTAACACATCTATCCAATAAGAATGCACTTCATTTACGAACTGATTACGTAAATGCATTACACAAACAATTCCGTCGACCAATGAGCAAACGGCGCTAAAAATAAATAACAACAATGCAATAGCAACAACAACTATATAACAATTAGCCTTCGTGCATTGCAAAACGAAACGACGAATTAAAATTCAAAGCATTACACGAACTTGAACACGAAGAAGCAAAAAGCGCATGCGAATCAATTGCAGCGACAAAAAAAAACTGAACGATCGTCAAAAGCTGCTCGCGTCGATTGGTCTATCTCTCTCTCTCTCTATCTCTGTCTTACTCTCTATATCTCTCTCTCTTTCTCTAAAAGCGCATGCGAAAAAAATGCAACGACAACAAAAACCGAAGCAGCTTAATGTTCGGCAAAAGCTGCTCGTTTCATTTGCACTCTGTGTTGGTGTCTCTCTCTATCTCCATTTCACATATGAATGTGCATTAGGGTGCATCGATTTGTATATATCAAAAAAAAAACTGAAAAATGGTAACCCAATTTCGTAAACTACCGTCAATTTTAAGGCGTTTTCACTAAGAAACCATCGTTCTAAAATCAATTTCTAGTCTCCGCTTTTTGAGTTAAAAAATGAATTTTTTTTAATGCGTTATTTTAAAATACTAATCCAATTTCGTAATCTACGGGCAATTCTAATTTGTTTTCACTAAGAAACCATAGTTTTAAAATCAATTCAAAAACTTATATTTTTTTTATTTTTAGCATGCATTATTAGCATATCTTTAGTGTTTTTAGTCCGATCCTGAAGAGATTTGTACCTAAACTCTGGTTAGGACCAGGACTTTCAAAATCAAAGACCAATTGTCCTTAAAACATAATTGTTCTTCATTTAAAGACTAAAACACAACATTTTTCAACTGAAAAAGCGGGGACTAAGAATTGATTTAAGAATTTTGGTTGTTTGTAAAAAACTCTAAGAATTGACTGTAGATTATGAATTTAGATTACCATTTTTTTTCGAAAATATCGATGCACCCTAATGTGAATGTATATATGCAGTTTTAGTTGCTCGTGTATTGGCAATTTGCAGTTCTGATTGGACGCATTGAAATGCGCAAAAATGGCGATTAACTAATTGAAATGCAAGGCAGATAAATTTGTGGATTAGACATAAGCCAGACAGCCAAACGAATCAATAAGAAATGCGAATTTAATTGATAATTAAATTTGATAAAGAATGTCCCACAAAATGGTAAAATGAGCATGAAATTGCTTTGAATTGTCAATATATGTATGTATGAATAACAATAATAATAATGTACCTAAACATTTTCGCACCTGTTCCCAAAGCATTCTAACGTCAGTATTCACAATATAATATGATTGACTGAATGACTATCGGTCAATAAATTGCATAATCACATAAAAGAATAACAGAATAACAGACCAGAACCAAACAGAGTAAACAACAACAAATTAGTAAAATGATTCCCTATATTTGTGTGTAATGTGTGTGTATGTGTATGCTATCTGCGCACGTATCTGCTTTTTTTTATAGCCATTATATATATTTATATACCTCTAAGTTCTTATTTTTTTTTGCCCACTCGCGTGATTTCCGCAAATTTAACCTACATTTTGTATTTTGGCTAAAGCGAAGAATACCGAAAACAAAATGCCAAAAAAAAAGTGCAGGCATGGGATGGCAGCGAGAAAGCAAGACAGAGAGAGAGAGAGAGAGGAAGAGAGAGACGGAGAATGGGAAGTGCGAGCGTCATGGAAATATTTTTTGTGTGGCTTTCATTGTTTTTTTTTTTATAGTTTTGTAGTTCGAATTCCGTTTTGGGAGAGCTTTCTATGCGCTATGCAGGCGCTGCCTGAGTCAGTGTATGTGTGAGTCACTCTATAATATATATATATATATATGTGTGTGTGTGTGTGTGTGCCATGCGCAGCTGAATTAAAACACTTGTGTCATACGGAGACACAAACACACACACACACAAAAGCATATTGGGACAAAGCAAGTTTAAATTCTACGCGAATATGAAAAGCAAAGCAAACAAGCATCAAAAATATTTTTGCACACACACACAAACTCACACACACACACAGATAAAGAAGCACATACAAATCGGCATATCTTGTTTGTTCTAAGTTACCAACACAGGCGCACTGCGAAACAAGGTCAAATGCAGTTATTTGCTCAGTCGACAACAACAACAACAACAACGACGGCGAATTTTGGCGTTAGCAAAAAATGAAACACAAAAATCAGATTAACATAAAGATCGCCTAAAAGTTGCCCTGCAAAGTTAGAGGAAAATTATAAAAGTTGTATCTCAACTAAATTGCTATGAAATTATGCTGATATTCCAAAACTACTTTCTATCCATAAGATGCATATTTTTCTCTAAATCTGTGATCTTCAATGAATTAATTTTATTTTTAGTTTTTCATAAATTTAATTATCAATAACAATGAGTCTTTTAATTCTTACTGAATTAATATGTTGACATATTGACTTTGAACTAACTTTTATACTTTTTGTCCAATAAGTTAGCTTAAATATTTTATGTTAATTGAAAGATAAACTATTTTTTAAAAATCTTTTTATGCTTGCAATATAGTTTAAATTAAATTGGAAATATTTTAAAAAATATTTCAATCAACGTTTTCTTTTCTTGTAATAAAATTAGTAAAACAATTGCCAATAATATTTATTTATTATAATGAACAAACATTTGAGATCTTTAGCTGAGATATGATATGAATAATCTCAGTTTTTTTTCCTGAAAGATATTGTCTTCTTTGGTAATTGTTTTTCAAAAATACTCTAAGAATTCTGATCTATTTTTTTGATTTATTGTTTACAGGGTATACCAAAAAACGGTCAAAAAATGATTTACTGGCAGTTGTTGTTTTCCTGCCGCTGCATATTTGCTCGACTCTCTCTGTGTGTGTGTGTGTGTGTGTGTGTAAGTGTTTAGTTACTGTTTGATTTATCTTTTCCGTTGTTGCTGTTGTTGTTGTTTTTGTTGCTGCTGCTGCTGTTGTGCAGTCTCTGCGACTGCGCCGCAAGTTTTGCTGCGTTTACTTTGCCATTATTATTATTATTATCGGCTTTTGCCTTTTTCAAGGATATTCGGCGCCGCGTTTCTTTGCAATTTGTATGCTGCGCGTGTGAGAAACAACAAAAACAACAACAACGATAACAACAACAACAACTTTGAGTTGTTCGTGTTAGTTAGTCAAAGGAATTCCAGGAATTGATCGTGCCTGAGAGAGGTGAGAAACAAAACTTCAAGATCTTTCTCTGAATTTGTATCTCCCTCTCTCTCTCTCTCTGTCTCTCTATCTCTCTCTCTCTCTCTTTTTGTCTTTTTCTGTTGTTGTTGTGCATGCGAAATTGAATGAATTGAAAAAATGCGCGTTTTGCACATTGACATCAATTAAGCAATTAATGCATGTGAAATATGCTAAATTTCAAGTGGAATTTTAGACTTGAGAATAAACCTACACATAAAGAAAAGAGTTATATCTGATATGGCATAAAATGTGTGTGTGCGTGTATTGAAATATATTTAAGCTGATATCAGTGTTATGAGGGTTATAATATGAGAACAGGAACCAAAATTGAAGATTACGAAATATTTGAGTCAAAACTTTTGGAATAAATACTATGAATGATTAAGGTTATAATTGATATCCCATTCAAATCGAAGCTTAAATTTAGTGTAAAGAAAAGAATTGAGGTGAGAATTGTAAAGATTTTAAAACTTGGCATTATATGCATATTTTTTTAATTATACTTTAACAACACTAGAAATAGTCAACAATGTGGTTAAATATTTTTAATCTCTACATATCACTCGATTTTCTTAGAATAGGTAATTAATTTGTATTAAGATTCCAGTAATTAATAGTTATTTATACCATTGCGGACGTCAGTCCGCACTAGTGACGAAAACAGCATATAATAAATAGAGGTGAACTATAATTTGCAATGATTGTAGTTTCAAAACTTACTTATTTTTCAATTTATGCGCTTGACATCACAATGACAATTAATAGATACTTTTTCGTTGTCAGATTTTAGATAGATTTGCACCTGCGAGTGCGATAATTTTGCTGTTGTCGTTGGCGTTGCCAGAAATGCACAATATAACAAACAGTCTTTTAACTTTAAATACGGATCGTGTGCATATATGCATGTTATATACATATGAGAATGTGTGTGTGTGTGTGTGTGTGTGAGTGTATATCCAAAGAACCCGAAGTCGAACTGACAAATAAAATTATTTACTTTTTTGAGTGCGGCAAACCAAAAAGGCGCATTTGTAGCTCTCTCTCTCTCTCTCTCTCTTAAATATATGTGTATGTTTGCTTTGATCTGCGACTGGTACAGAATACAACAACAACAACAACAACAGCAATAACAACAACGCAGCAACAGCAGCGCATTTTGCTGTTATTCGTCATTGCTGACCTTGGTTGCAATCTTGACTGTGTATTTGTTTGGCAAAAAATAAATGTTGCTGTTGTCTTCTTTACTTTCAAGTTTTTTTCTCATTTTTTTCTTGTTAATTTTAAATGTATTATTTGCATTTTAGATATGCAAGCATATGAAACGGAAGCGCGTCAGTTGCATGCGCAGTCAAATTAATCATACGCCACATGAGCCCTCAAGCATTAAATGATTATTAGAAAATTACAAAAATCATTTAATTTTAAATATTATAAAGACCAAAAAAATAATAAAAAGAGCAGTTTAAATTTTTTATTTGACATTGAAAGCCACGTGCAAAAAAATAAACAAAGTTAATTCTTTATTTTATGGTTATTTTATTTTCAGCACGCAGCAAAAAGAGAAAATAAAATAGCAGCCACCCAGTCGTAACTGGACTAGGGCGGCATTTTGACTATGCAGCCATTGCAAAAGTTAAGCAGCCAGCAAAAAGTATCTCACAGATACTCGGCGCTTGACGCTTGTCAGACAGCTGGCGGGCGGGGCCAAAGGAAAGTCCCAAAGTATACACCGAAAAAGAGCGATAAAAAAGCAAAAAAAAAAAAAAACAAAGCGCAGACACACTGCACACAAGTGTCCCAATTCCACGAATCTTTCATTCTACGCTACTTCGACAACAACTGCGACGAGCGAAAGATACGCCAGCAATAACAAAATGCGAAGCGAACGCTAATACATAATAATAATAATAATAATAATAATAACAACAACAGCAATAATAACTACAAACAGCAGCAGCTACACACACTAGCAGATACAATGGCGACTGATAGACAGCTGCAGATACATTTTTTCGTACACAGCTAAAAGATACATTTGTTGCTTGCGCTCGTTTATTTTTTAGTAATAATTTTTTTTTTGCAGTTTGCTGCGTTGGCGTCGTGCAATTGTATATACATAAGTATATAAGTACATAAAGTATTTAATTTATGAACTTTGCATTTGAATTTGTCGTTAATTTCATATATATTTGTTTGTGCCGCTTGTTGTTGTTTGTTAAATTTATTTGCAGTGTTATGTCATTATTATCTGCGATTCGCGCATTTTATTTTGCATCTGTTTCGCTTAGATACTTCGGGCATTTGCATCTCTTTCTATTTTACGGAAGTATTTTTAATATCTTATATTTTAATATTGGTCAAAACTAAAGACCAATATTGGATTTATTTTAGATTTTGGTATTAGTTAAATGAATATTGGATTTTCGAGATTAGAGAAAACGGTTGTAAGTAAAAGTAAAAAAAACACAATAGTCCTGATAATTAAACTGATATCGCTCAAATTAAATATAATTGGGTTTAAAAAAATTATCTAGCTAGATAAGTGTATTTATCCTTTTAAATAACTGGATATCTTAATATTAAGCGAAAGTTTGTAAAAGACTAAATTGTTTTTAAATTTAATATTGGTTGCTATTAATACTAAACTTTTAATTTATAAATTTTTATATATATTTAACCACTAAATTGTTGAATTTAGCGATTATCTCATGAAATACATTTTGTATGCATTCAACTTTAGATTCATTTGCGCTGCGACAACAACACAATTTGTTATAGCACCCCCAAGAACTCCCTCGACCCCTCCTCCCCCCTTTTCCATATAAAAAACACAACCCAACCCAAAGCTCTGCTTGACAACTGACTGACATTTTTTTAAAACCACTTTTGAAGCTCTCCTTTGCTCCCCCTCTATATGTCTGTCTTTATCTTTTTGCACTGCAAATGAAATGAATACAAGTTTGTTGTTGTTAGTTGTTGTTGTTGTTGTTGTTGTTGTTGCTGCAGTTTTGTTGTGTGTCTGGCGCAATTTCAAAGTCACAATTGGGCAACTTTGAGCTGATGACATTCAGACAAAGCGCAAAATACAAAACACAGAAGCAATGGGAAAGACAATAAACCGAAAGAGAGGCAAAGAGTGAGAGGGTGGGGAATGGGGAGTGCGAAACAAACGTACACAAAATAAAATCAAATAAATTAATTGCAAATTACGGCTGCAAAAATGCGGGGTTTTTTTTATTTGCATGTAGAATTTGTTACTTAAATACCCCTACAATTTTAAAGTACAACTAAATCTATAAGCATGTACTTGCAAATTTTATAATATTTTATGTATTTATCAGGTTTTGTTTATTTATTTTATATAATAAAAAAACCAAAAGATTATGTTTAAGGCTTAGTAATTAATAAAGAAATATATAACAACTTGATATCCGTTATATTTTATTCATATTTGCTAGTAAAAAGGTTAAGTTATTTATAAAAGCTGCTACATAGTATCTTATAGTCTCATACATCCTAAAAAAAATGCCACACAATTGCATTGAATACTGCGCCGTGAATTTTATTCATATATGTAAGTATAAAATATATTAAAACAATTTTTGAACATTTGTAATAATTATAAACAAAAGCTCACGTCGTTAACGGAGCTCATCAAACGTCATTATCATCAGCATTAACAATCATTATTATCTACGTCAACCACAACAACATATTGCCGTTAAATGTCTTAACAACAACAACAACAACAACAAGCAGACAAAGCGACGTTTTCGCTGCTCCCTCTCTCTTCGTC
Source organism: Drosophila falleni (assembly GCA_035045575.1). Lineage (NCBI taxonomy): Eukaryota > Metazoa > Arthropoda > Insecta > Diptera > Drosophilidae > Drosophila > Drosophila falleni. Next base: position 1,523,417 of record JAWNOV010000169.1, on the reverse strand, counting down.
TCCCTCTCTCCTCTTCTCTCTCTCTCTCTCCACTCCCCCAAAGTTGGCTTCGATGTCTTCGTTTCAAGTTCAAGTTCAAGATAAATTTTATTTTATTTTATTTTATTTCAGCTGCCTTTTTTTCCTTTTCTTTTTACGCTACTTTTTTACATGCCAACAGATACGCTGTATTTGTATCTGTATGTGTATGTATCTGTGTTCGTATATCTTGTTGCCGCTGTATATATGCATAAATATTTTCATTCATACAGTCGAGAGACGCGCTGAATGAATTGGAAGCTGTCGAGCAGCTCAAATGCTCAGCTTTTCTTTTCAGGTTTTCCCTCTCAAGTATTAATTTGGGGAAAAAATTGTAACACATTGGTGTGATTTACATATACTTGAGTTTAATTTATACGCTATGAAAATAAGAGTGTTAAACAAATATTATTTACTATGCATAATAAAGTAAATGTTAGGAAATATTTTAAAGAAATTTTCTTAGTTTTTTTAGTAGTTTTTTTATTTATTAAATTTGTTTTAATAAAAGTATTCTTGACATACAATCAAAAAATTATTTTATGTATTTACTTTTAATTATTGTTCAAACTATTTTGGAGAATTTGCTATTTATTTAAAAAATATGAGCAAAAAAATTCGCAGAAAACAGTTGTTCAATTATATTTTATAAAATGTATGTAAAGTGTTAATAATTTCGTTAGTAATTTTCCAATCTTGATTAGGATATTAAGCATTGTTAAATGCAGAAAAGAAATTACTCGATAAGTGAATGGTAAAGTATCTAAAAAATTTCCACTACATTTAATATTATGTCAACTGCAATTTGTAGATACACATCTAACACACACACACACACACACTTAGACAGAGTCACACTTTCGTTGACTGCCAAAAAAAAAAAATGTCGTAACTTTCGCTTTCTTCGAGAAAAGCGTTGCCAAGTTGGGAGACTCTCTTAGAGTCTCGACTCGCCGTTGTTGCACGCAATCAGCAAACACAACAACAACAACAACAACAACAACAATAAATAAAACGTTTGTGTCTGTTTGTATGTTTGTGTGCAATCCTCGAGTAAAAAAGTAAAAGTCATGCGACAAAGCAAAATATTTTTTTTTCCGTTTGTTTTTTTTTTCTATTTTTTTGACTTTTTGCAGTAAATTGCATGCGACATTTTTTGTTATTTGGTTTCATTTTGTTGTTGCTGTATTTCTTTTGGGGCTTTTGTGTCAGCTGAAGTCGTGACAAACGCGTCTGGAACAAATTTGAGTGCTCAGCTTAATACTTGTATATATAAATTTGTATACATATAACCCCCTCATAAAACCCACCTTCTATATGCATATTATAAACACACAATATGAAGTACCTAAAGAAATTTTTAAATATATTTTCATGTCTTTTTTGTTATTGTTTGTGGGTGTAATTGTTGCTTTTTCGTAGGCGTCTTTGACTGAGTCACATATTTTGTGGCTTACTTTAAAAGCCTTTTGTTTTCATATATTTTTCATAATAAATTAAATATCAATTGTCTTTTTAATCATTTGGCATTTCGACAATGAAAGTGAAGCTCTGTTTTTTATAGATTTTATATCTTGAATAAGAAGAAGTAGCAGAATAATTAAAAATGCAAATTTTCATTGTTTTCTTAAAAAGTTTTGTGTAAAAAGTTATGCATAAAAGTAATAATTATTAGCCAGTTTTCTAAATTGAATTGCTAAGCACGCAATAAAATAAAAAGTACATATTTCGTTGTTTTATAAAAAGTTATGCAGAGAAATATTTAGTAAGGTTTCTAAAAATGTTTATTTACTCGGCAATAAATAATAACAAGCTAACAATATAGCTTCATCAAAATGAGAATATCAATTCAATTAATTTTAAAACTATTTTAATTAAATATATAGCCTCAACTCTCGTTCTTTCTTTTCTATTTTATTTTCTAACTGTCAGCTTAAATTTCTATTCCATCAGCAACGTTTTTTAAGCGGTTTTCGTGTGGAAATCCCTTAAACGAAAAACCTTTTAACCTAAGCCACTATTGATGGTAGTCTAACACACACACACACACACACACACATACAAAAAAAAAAAAAAAAAAAAAAAAAAAAAAAAAAAAAAAAAAAAAAAAAAAAAAAAAAAAAAAAAAAAAAAAAAAAAAAAAAAAAAAAAAAAAAAAAAAAAAAAAAAAAAAAAAAAAAAAAAAAAAAAAAAAAAAAAAAAAAAAAAAAAAAAAAAAAAAAAAAAAAAAAAAAAAAAAAAAAAAAAAAAAAAAAAAAAAAAAAAAAAAAAAAAAAAAAAAAAAAAAAAAAAAAACAAAAAAAAAAACAAACACACCCAAAAAAAAAAAAAAAAACCCCCCCCCCCCCCCCCCCCCCCCCCCCCCCCCCCCCCCCCCCCCCCCCCCCCCCCCCCCCCCCCCCCCCCCCCCCCCCCCCCCCCCCCCCCCCCCCCCCCCCCCCCCCCCCCCCCCCCCCCCCCCCCCCCCCCCCCCCCCCCCCCCCCCCCCCCCCCCCCCCCCCACACACACACACACACACACACACACACACACACACACACACACACACACACACACACACACACACACACACACACACACACACACATATGCACTTGATAGACGCTAAAACTAAAACCTTTTATCAAAGATAAATAAAATGACTGCAAGAGCAAAAAACAAACATGCAAAAAGTGTCGAGACTTAAAATGCTTCGTTGGGGAATTCGTTTCGTTTTGCGAGCTGCAGGCAAAAATGCAACTAGATTAGTTCAAATGGGCTATGAACGTATAATAGATACCCTGCAGCAGGGCTTAAAATTAAAATTATGAATATTTGAGATAAGTTTGAAGCGTTGCATTTTTGAATATTAATAACTTATTTGGAAGAATAAAGTAAATAAATAGATAAATGTATTTTAAACATAGTTATAATAATAATTAGATTTAATACTTAAATAAATATAAACAGGTTTAGCATAAGAATGGAAATGTAAAATGTAGTTGTGACTAGTGCATTAATTTATAAAGAAATTCTTGTAGCGAATATAAGATAATAATAAACTAAAATTATAATATTAAAAAAAATTTCTGTACTAATAATAAACTAAAATTATAATATTAAAACAAATTCCTGTACTAAATGATATAGCTTCTCGAGATCGATATGTAATTTTTTTCGGAGAAGCTTTAAATTGAAATGCCTTTCTTAAACTTTCGAAACTTTACAGGGTATGCACAGCGACAACATATTCCCATATGCAGACTAGCTCCATATGCAATGTCCGTGCAGACAGAATGCAGAGCCCAATGAGAGTAGAGAAAGAAGAAGAGTTAGTGTAGCCAGGAGTTGAAGGGAGTTTAGAAGTTTCTGCCGTTTCACTGCAGTCGAAAGTAAAATAAATTAAAATATTTTTATCTACACTCGTGCACGTAGCATGCAACCCCCAATAGCAGCAACAACAATACACACACACACACACACACACACTTCGACACAGCTGTGGCAAAAGTTTTTCCGAGCGTTAGCATTTCCGCATTCGTTGCTTCTCATGAATGTACATGAAGTGCAAAAGTTTTCATCCCAGCTCTGCACTCTCTTCACTCTCTCTCTCTCTCTCTCTCTCTGTCTCTGTCTCCCCCCTCTATGCTTGCTCTGCTCTTACTCTAGCTATGTTTTTGGCTGCAATTTGCAACCCTCTGGCAACTCTGGCGAGTGAGCGCCACAAAATATGCTATAGTTTTTGCTGCACTTTGCAAATGGAATAAGTATTATGAAATAATTGCAACAACTACACATAATGCTACCACTTCTCTCACACTCTCCCTCTCTCTCTCTCCCTCTCTGTCTTGCACTCAGTCTCTTTCTCTGTCTGTCTCACATGTGTTGTCTGCTTTTTGGCGCATTGCACTATGCGAAATGCCGCATGACGCGACATGCAAAAAGTGAAAGTTTCTGCTGTTCCTTTTTTGGTCCTTGCTCCCTCTCCCTCTCTCTCTCTCTCTCTCTCTCTCTCTCTTTCATTCTCTTGCTGTGCGTGTTTGTTCGTGTTTGTGTGTGTGTGTGGGGGTGTTGCTTGTTTTGGGGGTTGAGTTTTGTCGGCCAGGCAAATGTTTTGGCTCTGCAGTTTTTATATTTTTTTTTGGGGGTTGTGCAGTCAGCTGTCGCCTCCCCCTCCTGCCACTCCCCTCCCCCCCAGCGTTGCCATGCCTTGCTGCAGTCTGAGGGTTGTTGTGTTTCATAATGATGACAAGCCAAAACGTTGATGCTGCCTCATCATTATCATCATCATCATCATCATCATCATCATCATCATCATCATCAATCATCATCATCATCATCATCATGCAGGTCCAACCCTCTGCTGCCACAATTTCATTGATTTTTTGCCTCTTGCAAAGCGCAAAAAACTTTCAGTCCAACACAAACTGCATTTTTGTCTCTCTATGTGTGCGTGTGTGTGTGTGTGTGTGTGTGTGTGTGTATGTGTGTAGACAATGCGACAGACGTTATGTCGTTGGGGGCGTCGGGAGGTTTTGTGGCAGCAGCAGCTCACTAGATAGCTGCCTGCATAGAAAATTCATTTAAAATTGTCAGCATGTTGTGTTTGTATGTATGTGTGTGTTTATGTTTGTGTGTGTGTGTGTGTGTGTTGCTGTCTGGCAAGGAAATCACAGACGATAAGGAAATGAGTGAAAATTCATTTGGCCCAAGCGTCTGTCTCTATCTACTACAAGCTACTATTTTTTTACAACTACTACTACTACTACTACTATTCTACTACTGCACTGAAAAAAAAGACCAACTTCTACAATCAAGAAAATTCATCTTAAATATTTTGTTCTTAAAAAAAGATTATTTTAAGACCAAATTAGTAAAACTCAGAAAATCTTAAATTGTCATGAAAGTATAAATAGGTACTATTTTGTATTAAACAAATGGTGGATCCGAAGCAATAGACGGCGGTTCGAATCCCACTCGTAACAAATTAAAATAACATTTATAAAATTACTAAAACAGAATAAAATGCAATTAAATCAAAATTTAAAAATAAAAAAAATTATAAATATAAAAAATAATTTTTATTATTTTACTATTAAGAACATTTATTCTTAAAATAAGAACTTGGTCTTATTTAAAATGTTCTTAAAATCAAGATGTGTTCTCTTAATTTAAGAATTTTATGTGCTCGACACATTTTTTAGACCAAAAATCTTAGTTCTGAGACCAAAGTCTTGATTTTGGAACATTTTTTTTATCAGTGTACTATTCTACTACTATTTTCTACTACTATGTAGTTAGCAGACAATGACTTTGTTTTTCTGGCCTGGGCCATAATTTGCCTGCATTTTGCTTTCGACTTGTGGGGAAACTCGGTTTCTGCACTTGAGCAATTTATCGCATTTATTGCAGATAGACGTACCTCCCCCTAACCCTGCCGATCCCCACTGTACCACCCAGTATTGGATAGTAATTGAGGGGGTTTTTTTCTATCCTTGCTTGACGTATTTTTCATTAGAATTTTGTGTGGCATCCTGCGGCAGTTTTGTCTAGTTAATTTGTGTGATTTGCTGCATTGGCTGGTCGTGGTGAAGGGGCGGCAATTGCTACAAATTCTTGCTGTGGGCGTGGCCATTTGGAGGCGGGGGAAGAAAAAATGGATAAAGTGCAGTAATTGCTATTTGACATTGGTCAATCGTGATTGCGTTTCTGATTGAGCTTCGAGTGCAAGAGAAATGCAAAAAACTTTAAAGTTGAGCCATAAAAAGACTTCCAAAATTTTTTTTTTTTTTCCCCTCTTTTTTTTTTTTTTTTTTTTTTTTTTTTTTTTTTTTTCCCCAAAAAACCTCTCTTTTTTTTTTTTTTATTTTTATTTTTTTTTTTTTTTTGAAAATTTTGATCTCTCATAACTTGATCAAAACTTAACCGATTTTCAAGCGGAATATCAATTTTAATCATAATTTGGCGTCTAAATTAATGTTTCTTTTCAATTTTTATCGTCTAGAAAATTTTATATTTTTTCGATACTAAGCCATTTGTAATCCAATTTTCCATACATACCCCTTGACAATTTTTTCAATAACTTTGATCTCTCATAACTTTATCAAAACTGAACCGATTTTCAAGCGGAATATCATTTTGATCATGATTTGGCATCTTAATTAATTCTGCATTTAAATTTTTATCGTTCAGAAAATTTTATATTTTTTCGATACTAAGCCATCTAATTACCACCTTCCTTCTCATTCTTAAACGTTTCACTGTCTGCTGTTTGATCATCCAACACCAGTTCAATGCTTTTAATAGATAACGAGTTTCTATTTAAATTACAAAATTTTTTCCCAATATTGTTTGAAAAAGTTCGACACTTGCATTTCTAATTTCGATTCGTTGACTCACACAAAACTCCAATTTTATCCACAAATTGGAGAAGGAGCAAAGAGGAGAAAGTGCAGATAAAGGGGGACTTTCCATAAATTGAAAACAAACCCGAAACTCACTATACAAATAAATTCCCCAATGCATTGATGATTTATTTATACTGCATAGCTAACAGGCAGGCTAGCAATTTCAGAAAACAAGAGCAAAAATAAAAAATTCTGCATTGCACTTTATCATCAAATTTATTTATCAAAAGCTGCCCAAACAAACAATAAAAATAAAGAGCCAAAAAGTGGGAAAAAAGCTAACGCCAAAGTATTAATGGAATATTGGCGAAAATTCTGCAGAAAAGCGCATGCAAACAAAAACACACATGCACAGACATGCAGGGACATGCACAGCAAATTACAAAAGCAAACAAAAAGCGGCGCTTAAAAAGCCCAGACACAAATTTCGCAGGAAGTGCTCAGAAAAAGAAAAATATAGAAACTGTGCAAAAATAAATGTTTCGTTTTTTTTTTGGGTTTTTACTCGTCTTTATTTTTTTTTTTAGTTTATTTTATGCTGTTGCTGCAGTTTGCAAATTGTTTGGCTGTCGCTGCAGTCGCAATGCAGGAGGATAAAGGCGGAAGGCGGAAGGCGGTACTGCAGCATTTCTGACCACGCCCCTTAAAAAAAGGAAATGAACTTTTAGGCAACACGAAGCGACAAAAAAGCCAAATATCGAAATTATATTAGCCAACAGCAAAAACGGAAATGGAAATGGACACACAATGAGTAAGAGAAGATGAAACAACATACAACATACCATACGATTGCGATGAGAAAAAGTGAACTCTGATAAATATGCATACAGCAAAGAGTCGAAAAAAAATGAAAAGTTAAAAAAAAAGCAAGCACCAACTGCAAGCTGCAAAAACTAACTGGCCAATAAAGAAAATTCTGTGCACTTCACAAAAAAAAAATAATAAAAGCCAAAAAAAAAAGAAGTTTAGTTTTATAAAGCCTAGACTATTCAGAAAAAATGTTAACAATTTAATGTATTGCAATATTGCCGATCAAGCTTAAAAGCTTTCTTATAAGCTTACCTATTTATAATCTGAAACGATTTTTTTTTTTATATGATAAACATGTAATAAATGTTTTTAGTTTAAAAAATATTTAAAGTATTCTGATTACTTCTGATTATAGTTAACAGGTTGTTTTATTTGTAAGTAAAAATAAATAAACTATATATCTACTGCAAAGAAAAATAGTATTTAACAGTAGTAAAATGTAATGGATGGAATATAGAGATTAAGATTTCCTTTGATGTGTTTCTGTTTTAAAATTATATAAAATAATTTTAAGAATTGTATTAAACATATATTTTGAAAATTAGTTTTTAAAAAAATAGATTTTTTGGAATAAATAATTATAATATATTTTGTTAATAGATTCCAAAACTCGTAAGAGAGCGATCTTTTATCATTAAATATTTCAATTCAGATCTATGCATTTATATCTATACTACCATAAAAAACATTATACGTATATAGGAAAGACTTTATATATATATAAATCAAAAAAAGCGTGAACTTGTAACTCCGTCTTAAGGGTAGATGAATTTGTCATATCTGTGTTGTGTTCAAATTTCAAACTTGTATCTTGAGTTTGGCCGGTACAATGCTCAGTCAGTTGGACAAACAATTTTATATATATATAGAAATACATAGACTCAAATGTAGTGTGCACAAAAAGATCTAAAGATTTAGCATTTTGAAATAAAATATTACGTATCTCTAGTTTAAACTCACTATAACTAAACTTTACATACTATAAATGGATGGATTGATTTAGTAACATATCAACTAGCTTTTGTCTGCTCTACATGGGGATATAAAGAAGTTTTGAAAAGAGTATTTAAATTATTCGTCATTTCAAAGGCTTATGCGAAATGTTCATTTAAGAAAAAATTGTAACTGAACTTGTTGTTGCTGTTGTAATTGTTGTCGTTGTTGTTGTTGTTGTTGGGTGCAAGGAGGCATGACATGCAATAAAATGCCAGCTGAGTGGGGTTTACATTTTAGGTGGTTCAGCCATGCGGGCGCCGCAGCCTGCAGGCGACAGCGACGTCGACGTCGACGTCAACTGCGACTGCGACTGCGACTGCGAGAGCCACTCGACTCGTGTCTAAATTAAACTTCATCATCATCAACACAACGTAAAACGGAGACAAGCAAACAAAGCGCAACACACACACACACACACACACAGAGAGAGGGCAGAAAGGCGTCGAGGGGGCGAAGAGGGGCAAAGAGGGGCGTGGCAGCGTCAATGGGCGTTTGGTACAATTTTGTGTGTGTGTTTTTTTTAGATACTGCTTCATACAAAAATTGCATAGACTCGTTGTTGTTGTTGCTGTTGTTGTTGTTTGGGCTGCTGCTGTTTTTTTTTTTTTGCTAGCTGCAGAAATTGGCATTTTTTGTAGCCGGCAACAACAACAACAACAAAAAGGGACAGCAAAGAAATCAGAAATTATTGTAGATTGCAGGCCCGAGTCCGGACAATGTCTGACCAGCATGCAATGGACACAGGACCCAAAACGAGTCCTGGCAAAAAACAAAAAAAAAACAAAACAAATGCAAAAAAAATACTAGCAAAAAAAAAGAGAAATAGCCAGAAGAAGAAGAAGCAGCAAGTGAAGTGCATAAATGGATTTTATAACGTCCAATGCTAAAGTAAATTTATGCTTTTTAATGCAATTGCAGGACGAACCAGACCGTAAGTGGGTGGCATGGTAAGAGTATATAACTGAGAAGGGGTTGGTGATGAGGGGGAAAGGGGTGGGGGTGCAGCTACGCTTCGTTGGCCGGACTAAAAGCATTCAGCTGGCGACCGAGTAAACTGGGGGCAACCAAAGGGTTAACGCGCAAGTCTCTGCAGTCTGCAGTCGCTGCCCAACCCCCACCCCAATTTCTCCTTTCTCCTTTCCCCGCTCTCTTCACTGCTTTTCGCCCCCGGCGCACAGGGCAAAGTGACATTTGTCGTTAATTGCGAAATTTATGGCCAGAAATCGGAGCAAAACAGGCAAATGGTAAACGGAAAATGGCTAAAATGCCATTTGGCCATAGGCTCGAAGCCATAATACATAGAAAAAAAGAACAACGAGAACAACTTACGTGCAGTTAGAAGGCCTAATTAAGTAGTTGGTCACAAAAGCGTCTGCTTACCTGAAAAGAGCCAAAAAGGAAATGCCACAAATTAATCTCGGAAATAAACATAATATTCTATTATTATTACGATTTATTATTCTTGTAAAGATAGGATTATTAGTATTAATTTAATTTAATAAATAAATACTACTCACGTCAATTTTAAAGATTTCCACTACTTTTAAGTTTTTTGATATAAATTTAGAAAAAATCATGCAGTAGAAAAAAAATTAAATGTGAAACAAGAGATAACAGATATGTAGACTTAGGCGGTACTTAAAATAACTTAAAATACTAATTCTTAAAGCTCATTTTGTAAGCTTTGGCTAGAAGCTCTTTTCGGAACTTGAATAATTCAGAGATTACTTAAAATTTATAGGAAGATTACAACTTTTTTTTAAATCTTTCAATTAATTATTTGTATTGTATTTGTATGTTATTTAATTTTAAAGCTAACATATAGTCATTGAGTTTTATAAGAAAGTTCTGCCAATAATGGAATCCGTAAGACCTTTAGATCTTGTTTCGTTACTAGAACTAGCAAACAATTGTTGTATAATAAACTATTTTATAATATACATTTAAAGCTTTCTCCCAAACTAAGCAAAGCACCTTTTAAAGCTGCTGAATAAGCTTTATTGAAATGGTAGAAGCAAGCTTTTTAAAAAAAATGGTAGTAAAGACAGTTCCTTTATTTCTAACTTCCGCACTTTTAGCTTCCATTGATTGCACCTCTAAAATTAAGCCATTTCTTAGTGTTAAGTCAATTAAACCTTGACGTTAGACAGACCATTGCACAGGTTACCATCCAAAGTCAAGTCAACGTCACAGATTCAAATGTGCAGTTGACGCATCTTCATGCCACAATGCCAACTCCACCTTTCTTCTTCTTTCTTTCGAGCCACTTTGCGCTCTGCTGACTCAAAAGTCAAAGCCAAGTTGGCAACGTGTTTGCTTCTTACGCTTCGTTGCCTAATTTCAGTTTGTAAGTCACACTTAACCGCGAGTGCATTCAGAAAGTACAGGGGAAATGGGAATGGGAAAGAGAAAGGGAAGGGGAAAATTTGGTGGAGAGTCTTACGAAATGTTTGAAATTTTATGCAGTTTCTCAGGCCACGCTATGCGTGGTTGAGTTCCCAGTCATCTATTGTCTAACCTGGTGCAAGGTGTCTCATTTACACACTGCGATGATCAACCGATTGAGATAATGAGACTGCAGATAGTTCAGTAACAACTACATATAGATTGACAGTCGAGCTTTCAGATAGTGAACTACATTTAATGCACTGCAATTTTCTACATTATCTAAACAATTTTTATATTTTAATATTTTAATTCATATTTACAGATTCTTTATAATATTAAACATATTATAGAAGCACTTAACTTTGATAAAAAATATAATAATAATTTTTGTGCTGAATATTATACCCATATGTGGTTTTCAAGTTACGCGAAAGTTTAAAAAAATCAATTATAAGTTACTTTTAAGTCAGACAAATTTTATTTTATATTAAATCATTTTTAAAATACTATATTTCTATATTTAAAAATGTCAAATGGTTGATTAAACTAATTATTTTATACATTTTTGAAAACATTTTCATTTTTGTATATTTAAGTTTTTAATTCTATAATATATATATAATCTATTGAAAACATTTTGCATTTTTAATGAAAATATTAATAGAAATGATATTTTTTCTTTGAATTAAGTTAATAGTAATAATTATTATTCAGTGCAAGAAGGTTCTACTGTACAAATGTTATCGTTGTACAACACTGCAAGTTGCTGATCCAATTAGAATGCAGTTTTGACCCTTTGTGCAGTGTGAATGAGCCCATAAAACAACGATAACTTGGCCTGGCCTGCACTCACGCGCATTTTATTGCCGTGATTTACAAAAACCAGCCGAAAAGAAATTTAAAAAAAAAAAGAAATACAGCTAGAAAAATGAGACATACAACAACTTGGTAACCATGAAATTGAATTGCTACTTTGAAGTGCACTGAACATCGCAACCAGGGGAATCGACAGAGGCGGGGGCAGGTAACTGTCAAGGGGGGTTGGGGTAAGGGGGGTAGGGGGCAAGGGTTAACTGCACACATGGCTGACCGGCTGATAGACAGCCACCTAGTTACCCATTCTAATTACCAAATTCAAATGCAGTCACGGCAACAAAGCTTCACTTTGACGTTGTTGCAAGTGCCACACGTTAGAAAGAGGGGAAGTGAGTTCATTAGAAGCGCAGCAAAAAAAGAAAGAAAAATAGGTAAATAAACAAAGAAAATCTGGAGTCGACAAGCGGGTTTTTCTTTTATTTCATTGGGTTTACAAAGAAAGAAAAACCACAAATTCAAACAAGAATAATGTGATATGAGACTTAAAAGTAATAGAGTGATTCTTTGGGATTGAAAATACATGAGAAATCAAAGATTTAAAAGTTAAAGATACGACTAATGAAAAAAGGAACTAAAAAGAAAGAAAATATACAAACTTAAACAGGGATATAAAGGAATTATAAAGATATTAGTGAGAATAGAAGGGAGTAAAACATTTATCCTTATTTAAATAGCTACACAACAGTACAAAGTAAGGGATGAGAAATTAAGCATTTATACAATATTATTAAGAACCTCTTTAATACTAACGAAGGGCTTTGTGAAATAATATCTTAGAATCATTAGATATAGAAATACAAAAGAGATATTTAAGTATATAGCATACTGAGCAGATGCTCTATTAAAAACCCAAACTTCTGCAATCTTAAGTCAACTGACTGATCTTTAACAGATAAGCTTAATATCTATAATCTTAAGTCACCGTCATGTAAAAATGTTTCAATGTAAACTTTTAAATTGAACAAAGTTTAATCGATATTAACAACGTCAACATCTAATGTCATCGATTTTATAATTGGAAATTATAATTACTACTTATTATTAATATCCTAACGTAGATATCTATAGCTGAATATTATATCTTCAAGTGGTTTCTCACCATTCCCAATTGTGATGAAATGAGGCTTTTCCGATCAAAATCAAGTATGGGATATACTGTTGAGTAACGTTGGCAACCCAGCAATTAACCAGTGTTACCCCAACTCTATATTTTTACCCGCTGCTAACGGTAAATGCTGCAGCGAGTTGCGTGTTTTTTGGTACCTCGTTTTTTGTTTTATTTTCGTCTTTTATTTTTGTTTCTGTTTTTTTTCTTATTTGGTCCCATTCTTTGCTGGGCTCTTTGTTTTAACGGAAGCTGTTGCTGTTGTTTTTATGCTTTTTAATTTCCTTAACAATTTCTTTGTGCTTTTTGTTTCCACTTCTGTTCGCATAACTGCGACGAGTGCACTCCAAACGTCTTTGCTTCACTTGCCTCCCAAGGGGTTAGAAGAGAGAGAGAGAGAGAGAGAGAGAGAGAGAGAGAGAGAGTGTGTGTGTGTGTAAGAGAGAGGCAAGGAAAAAATCAAACGGAATACTCGTTAAAAATAAATATAAAGAAGGAGAAAAAAACAAATATGTATATGGAGAATCTCATGTGACACACACAATGGATTCAAGTGGCGACGCCGGCGCTACCAGATTGGGCCAATTTACAAACAACAAGAAGTGGAAAAAGAAGAAGCAGCATAAGAACTGGAAAGAAGTCAATTTTTTTTGTTCGTTTGTCGAGTGTGTGTTTAACATACGTATCTTGAGCTTGACTTAATTAGGTGTTATTAAAAACAAATTGGGGGAGCTACAATAAAAAAAGGGCTCCTGCAATTAAATAAACATGTTTCTTCCGCTTGAACAGATTTTCGAGGGAAATTCTTAACGTAAGAATGTTGCACGTACAATAAAATTGTAATATTCAATTGAAAAGTTTATTTTGTTATATGTATTTAGTTACTTTAAATAAAATTTCAATTAATTAGCATCTTTTTTATCAATATCCTTCTCAAGTTCTACTGCAAATAATTTCCCCTCAATTACCCTATACTTTTCGTTAAGTTTTTACACAGCCAGAGAACTGATCTACACTACAAAACCGCATGGCGATCTCCAACTGCGAACTGCAAAAAAGCTTTAGTGCGCAAAGCTTCCGCAAAGTGCGTGAGCGTAGATAGGGGAGAGAGAGAGAGAGTGCGTATGAGCAAGCAGCTTTTGCATTTGAGAGCATTAGAGAGCGGCAAATAGTTATACGTATTTAGGCCTATGGTTTGCTGTGTTGTAGTTGTTGCTGTGCGAAGCCATTTTTAGATTTGTTCGCTGCTGTTGCTGCTGCTGTTGTTGTTGTTGTAGGGCATACGCATTGTTGTATTTGCAGTTGAGCTTTTTTTAGTTGCCCATTGCGGTCGTAGTTGTTGCTTTTTGCTGGTATATGTATTTGTTGCGCGTGAATGTCATTTAAAAAAAGCTTTGTGCGTGTGTGTGTGTGTGTGTCTACGCACATTTTTAATTATGTTGTGCGAGCTCAAGGTTTTTTCTATCGCTGCTGTGGTGTTTTTTTTTTATTATTTTTTTTTCGTTGCTGTGCAGGCGTTGGCGATAGAGCGTAGCGGCCACTGTATGCCCCCCTCCCCTCAGCCCGCCACCCCGCGACCCCGTCGCACGCACTTTCAGCCAATTGTAGGCCGCAATAATTTAGATGCGACTCTGACACAATCTACAAATAAACGAAAACCCAGAAAAAAATGCGTACACATAAATACATTTTTTTTTGCGCTGCACAGTCAGACATACACACACACACATTGCAAAGGAGTGTACATGTATTTTGAGTGACAAGTGTATGTAAATAGTTCGCTTTATGTATTATGCTTATACATACACAATAGGCCTATGGCTGGCCTTGTGATTAACTCTGTGTGTGTGGGTGTGTGTGTATTCATATTCAATATAAATTTATATTATCAGCTCATTTTCTACAATTTTTTGTGCTGTAATTGCTGCAAATTGACAATTTAGTTGAGCATATTTTGATGATGAAAGCATTTTCATATAAAAGAAAGAACAGTTTACAGAAATTAAAAAATACATAGCGCCGATCTTTGCTTTATACTTTTTAAAATCATTTAATAAATGCATTCAGACTAAGTATTTCAAAATTATTATTTTCTTACGTTCTAGAACTTTATTTCACAAAGTCAGAGTATACAAAATCCGCAAAACTTTGCAGAAATGAAAGAAAAACAAGTTAAAGATATTTATTTCTCAAAAATCTTGCCGAAAGTGAAAACCTGTCATACTTTTAAATTCCTATTTTCCATTTCTGATATCTCCTGCATATCACCAACTAATTTTTATTGGCATATTTCAACGTTTTTCAAGTTAACACTCCATAATGTTATATACATACGTGTATACATTTTAAATAATTTATACGCAATTTTATGGCCTATAAAAAACGAAACACGCACCAGCTTAACATTATTATTGCATTTAGTTATAATTTTTTTTTTACTTTTTAGATTTCAGTGCTTTTATGTGGTGCTAATTAAGCTTATCAAAAACGCAAGACAAATTCATTATAAAAATCCACAAAAATACAAAAAAAAGCGACAGTAAATAAATATTTTTTTAAAATATTATTTAACTACAGTGAAAACCTGTCAGTGTCACTCAATGTATATTTGTTTTACTTGCTGTTGTTGTTGTTTGTAGCACTTAAATATGTAGCTGGCCAGTTGAGTTGGCCATATTGCCTAGGCCTAAACCTACATGCATACATACAAATGATGGTTGCTATCTGTGAACTGCGTGTAGGTGTGTCTGTGTGCGAGAGAGTACGTTTGTATTTGGTGTGTACACACTGTTATTTCGTAGATATGGCAAAGCCTATGTGCAATGCTTTGCCAAACTATTGTATGAAGCTTTTTACTCCCCAGCTGCTAATTGCTGGTTGCCAGTTGCTCGTTGCCTTTTGCTCCACTTCGCAATAGCAGAGGCACAACACACTGACGCACGCAGTTACTCACTACACTCACTCAGTCATTTCGCACTCACAACTTTTGCATGCATTCGTTACACACACACACACACACACACATATGTAAGTATACGTGTATGTGTTTCCACAAATAGAAAACGCATTTCATGGGCGTCGTTATTCATTGGTGCTTTGAGTCTTTTTGTTGACTTCGTTTGGATTATCGCAAACTGTGGGAGGAAGGGGGAAAGACAGAAATTTGCACTATGTGCTGGCTGCCATTTTGAGTGAAGAGAGAAGCCACATATAAATGTTCTCTTCATCGGCTTGTAACTATTAATTATGCATTATTTGTTTATCTTTTTCAACTCAAACACTTAAAACAAAACGCAGAGTTGTCAGAAAACTTAAATACAAACAACTGTCTCCTATTGCAAAAGCAATAATAATAAAGGAAAAGTTTATGCTTTTGGGATATTATTAAAAGTGCATACGCAGCGGCCAATTAAGACTCAATTGCTCTCTTTACCCTCCACTCTCCTCTGTCGTTTCCACTCTGTCAAGAGTTGGACAACTGTAATAACAACAATTGGCGTGTTTTTGTTTTTAGTCTTTTGGATCGCATTTCTTGGTAGCCGTCGTCACATTAAAATTCAAGCGACTGCAGTGGCAAGTCATAAAATGCCACAATTATTAAAGCAGCAGCAAGCGACGAAGAGGAAGAAACAGATGAAGACGCAAAAGCAGAACACGAAACATGGAACGAGAGGGAAAGGGCAGGGGGAGCAACTGCATAGGCGCAGCAACTGCGACGCACTTTGCGCAACTGCAAACGACGTCGACAGCGTGTCGCAACGTTGCGTCAGTCTCAAAGCCGCGCAGTCTGCGATGCACAATGCGTACAGGCGAGTAAAAGAGAGGGACATATGGAGTGGGTGGGGTTGGGCAGCTTTCTTTAGTGTATTCTAGGAAACTTAACGATTGTGCAAATGCGGAGAGTAATAAAGAGTAGTAAAGGGAGAGCGAGAGGGAGAACGAAGTAAGGTGAGAGGCCAAACCCAAAAAAAAAAACGCACTTCCGACAAGTGAAAATGCAACAAAAATGACGCACGCAAACAGTAAAAAACAACAGCGCAAAGCAAATGTTGAAAATTACCAAATTCTGGTTGTTGTTGTTGTTGCATTTAATTAAATGCGGAAGACCCACCAAAAACAACAACTACATTTAAACGCACGCAGCGCACAATAAAGTGCGTAAGCGAGACAGCAATAGCAAGAGCAAGAAGGGCGAGTAGGACAGAAGGGGGGAAAAAAAGTACACACAACGCACAAAAAAATTTGGAACGCGCTGCGCTTAAAGTAGGTCAAAGTGGCAGCAACGCCAGCAGAGAGTAAAGCAACGCCAGCAGAGACGTCAATGCCGCGAGGGGGTTGCGTGTTAGTGACGACAGCGGCAGCGACTGCGACGGCGGCTGCGACGCAAGCAGCAGTCATAGCAGCAGCATAAGAAAAGCTTAATTTATGCAAAGAAAGAAAAAATGTTTTTGTTTCCTATACAGACATATGTGTACATGTCTGTGTGTGTGAGTAAGTTTTGCTTTTTTTTGTTCACTTTACTCCTAATTGTTATTAATATGCAACGTTGACTCTCATAAATCATAAACAAAAGTGCGTAGAAAATAAAAACTCATTTATCAAGTCGTCTTCATTTTTTGCATAAATTATAATTACCAGTAAGTGTAATTATAATTACAATTACATATTATGTGCGTATGTGCGTATATAACTGCAAATGTTTGCGAAGCTCTGCAACAACAACAACAACAACACTGTGAACAACTTTCGAAAAGTTCGCTTTAACTAACTGTGACAAAAGTTTTGCCAAAGGGCGTGGAGTGGGGAAATTGATAGTGCGTAATGGGAAGAGGAAGAACGGCAATTTGAAATAGTGAAAACTATGCATAAATATTAAAGAAGTTGTTGAGGTTATGTTATTGCAACCACAGGGTTGCCAGACATTCCACATACAATAGAGTTAAGTTAGCTGCAGCTTAGAATGTCAGCAAATCAAATTAAATTTGAGGCACCCGATTTTTTTGACTTCGAAAATATATGTTTGAAAAAAAAATTTACATTTATAATATTAATAAGGTGTGTGCTACAAAACTTTACAGTGCATTTTAAAGCAATTAAAAACATACAAACTTACCTTAAAATCCAATTGCAAATTTTCGCGTTAATCCAAAAGGTCCTTAACGTTTAATTGTAAAAAATGTTTACAAATTTCTGCGTTCTTCGTTTTGTTATAAAATTAGTTACATGTGTTTTTTTCACTACTCTTCACTGCACTTATGCCAAAAAGTTATTTGAAATTTTCAATAATTTCGTTTATGTTTTTATTTTTTATACAGTTCAAAATGTTTACCAAATAGTTGCTTATATAATTTTAAGCAATAGTTATTTATATTTAAATACGAATACAAATATTATACATAGTTTTTAATTCAATTGTTTGTTTGGGTTTTAGATTTTTTCAATAATTTTTCTTTGTATATTTTTATCGAAACGAAATTTTTATGCAAACTAACACACACGTTCTGCTGCTGCTTGTTGTTGTTGTTGTTACTGTAGTTGTAGTAGTTGTTGTTGTTATGGCTGCTTATTGTTGTTGTTGATGTTGCTGTTGTTGTTGTTGTGTTGCTGTGTTTAGTATTGCGTTATGTCCGAACCAATAATTTTGAAGAGTTTTCTAATTTTGTTGTTGTCTTAAATTTTTGCGGTTTTCGCTGTTTTTTACTTAGCTGATTTTTGCTATTTGTTGTTGTTGTTTTAGGGTTTTAATTAAATGTTACATTTAATTGGTTATTTTCCTTTTGTTGCTGTTGATTTTCTTTCTTTTTATGTGTGTAGGTTGCCTTTGATTTTCTCAATTAGCCAAATAATTTGTATTTAATTTAAAATTTGCATTTTTTAATTGTTATTTTTGTTTTGCACGCAGCTTGCCAAAATAGTTTTTTTTAGTTATATATTTTTTTTATTTTCAATATCTGTTTTGAAATTTTAGCCCAAAATTATTTTTGCCAATTTGAATTTTTGCGTAGCTTTTGCATTTTCAAAAGTTTCTTGATCAGTTCATTTTTGTTTTTTTAGTTTTTCTTTCGAACATAATAAAAATTTATTATTTTAGTTGTTTTTAGTTAGTTAAATGTTCAAAATTTGCATTTTGTTGCATGTGCCGACTCTCCTGTCGATTGTATTTGTTTTTGTTGTCGTGATTAGTTTGTTGAGACATTTTCACAGTGACATTTGGACCTGAAAATACAAAAAAACAGTAAATTTAATATTTTTTTATACTAAATGAATATAAATTTTGTAGACATTTTTCGAGAATTCTTTTTATTTATTGAGTTAATATTTTATTTCAAAAAGTTTCATTTAATTTTTTATATTCCTTTTCATTTGCAACTCTTTTAAAATACTATACATGATTCTGAGGTTCTATATGAGCTATTTTTAGAAAATTAGTTATGTGGGTTTTCATATATAATATACATATACTTGGATAAAAATTTTTGCAATGAGTAATATAATATTCGAAATAAGTAATAATAAAATATCACATTTTTTCAATAATCAATTGGACACATAAATAGCCGTTAATTACTTTGATTGCTTTCATAGAAATTAGTCAGGTTCCCCAATAAAAATTTCATTCATAAGCGAAATAATGTCAAAATATTATCAGCATCTGAATTGTGTCGCGCTTTGAGTTTTATTCATTCTGTAATCTTAAAGCATTGCTTAAGCATCGCATCCCCAGCCAAGTATTTTTTTTTAGGTTTTTTTTCAACTAATTTTTGATAATCTTGCTTAGAGTTGTTTTTTGTATTATTGAATTTGTGCACACGAGGCACTTAAACATGTGCGTAGCATCAAGAAATTGTCAATGCTTATCGCGCATGTGAAAAATATATTAAACAGCTGCCATCGAATAAATAAATAAGCTAAGAATTAAACTACTCAGATCTGATGTCTAATTCTGATTCAGCTATATGCTTATATGAATTTTGGGACTCTAAATACCAAATTTCAGCATTAGAACATAAGTATTATTTGAGATATGAGTAGAAACGATTATCTTATTGGAATCAATTGTCGAATTAATATGGATCGATTTTTTACGTCTTTCTTTCGCCATTAGATCGGCTAAAAATTATTATTTGTCCTTACAAGAACTCTTTTTTAACCATTCGAAGTTTAAAATTAATTTCATAAAAAAAGATAAATGTCACTTTTAGCAATAAATGTTTTTATGTTTATTTTCTTTAAATTTTCTTTATATTATTTGGATTGTTATGAATTTTTCCGGGTTTTTTCCCATTTTTTTTAGTAAATATAGTTTTGCAATTTTAAGTTTAAGTTATAAAAATATTTAAATATTTTTTAAATAATTATGTCAGCATTTCTTTTACATTTATAGGAAACAAGTGTCTCTAAAGAGTTTCTACATATGTTCTAATCTCTTTTAGTAATATATATCAGACTTATGCACTTTACAAGTTGCATTTAAACACACACACACACACACACACACACACACACACACAGCACTAATACATAATCATGTGATGAAAAAAGGGGCTCGAATTTTGAGTTCAGCTGGAAATTTTGCTAGAGTTTTTGCTTAGGTTGTTGGTTGGTCGCTTTTGGGGCGGAGCGGAAAGGGTGGTTGCATATTGTTTGTTGTTTTTTTTTATAGATGTTGCTATTGTTGTTGTAGTTGCTGTTGGCATTGTTGTTGCTTGATTAAAAATGCAGACGTTTTCATGTTCTGCATAAAAGTTTCGTGCTTCACATTTGAGTTTTCCAGTTTCAGTTGCAGCAACCCCGTTTACCAAGTACCACACACACACAACACACACACACACACACACACACTCATACACACGCACACGCACATTCAGGACATAGATACGGATACGCTAGCAAATTGCATTTGTATGGATTGTCCCGGAACTGAGTGAATGAACGAGTTGAAAAAGTTGAAAATATCAAATTCGGGACACTTTTGTTCCGTTCTTAAATCATGCACAGTTTGAAATTATTTAAAAAGTATCCGTCAGATACATTTTTATCTTTAAAGCATAAATTGCACAAAAATCTATATAATTATTTTACTTGAACTTAATCGTGCTTTTAGTAACATAACCAATTTAATTAAAACATTTTTTTTTTAATTTTATGCCCCTGTAATTTATTAAATAATTGCATTTTTTAAAATTTTTATTTTTTGATATTTTATGTATTTTTTATGTACATGTTAGTTTATTTGCATTTATTATTGAATTTTTTCACATAAGTGTAATTATTTTTGATAGATTTATTTATCAATACATTTAGATTTGCATTGATTAATAACAATAAACAATGAATTTACCTTCAATCACTTGTCATATGTACACACACTCACACACACACACACACACTGCGACACACAGACTCTCATGTATTTGCCGTCAAATTGTTTTCGTATTTTTTTGCCGGCCTTGAACGTGTTTTTATTTTTTTGTATTATTTTATTTTTTTTTTGGATTTTCCAAAAAAAAACCATAAACTAAACTTAAATAATAAATTAAAAGCAGTTTTATTGAATTTTTGCGCTTTTTTAGTGGCTGCTTAAAAACTTTGTTTTGCACTCAATTGCAATTTTTATCAAATGAATTTATATTTGTGTTTTTTATGCATTTCCGTTTGCTGTTCTTATGTTGATTGCTGGTTGTTGTCGTTGTTGTTGTTGTTGTTCGTAATAATTTAATTTGTTTAATTTAAGAATTAATAATTTTTGTTGGTTTTCTATTTCGTTATAATAATTTTGTGTGTTTTCTTGGTCAGCTTCTGTTGCTGTTGCCGTTGCCGTTGTAGGGAACTGTTAGACGAGACGAGAAATGCACACAACGAACGCTGCTGCTGCGAGCTGCGCACCACCGAAACCTAGCGCCGAATAGACGAGCATGAAATTCAAAAATTGCGTTTATGGCCTATCAACCAGGCAGGCGGCGGCGGACGACGCACACAAGCTTACAAAATGCACGCATACACACAGCCGGACGCACACACATACAGCGGCAGAGTGACGCGGGCAGCGAGCAGAGCCACCACCAGCAGCAGCAGCAGCAGCAAACAGCAGCAGCAGCATACAGCAAGAGCAGCAGCAGCAGCGCAACAGCTCCAAGAGAGTAAGAGTAAGAGTAAAACGCAGCCGAACGCAGCAAAGCGCAGCGAAAAAAAACCACAACACACTCACACACTCGCGCTGAGAGCGTAAGCGCTCTCTCGTTAGCTTTTGAAGCAAAAACAAGTTTTCAATGTTGTATTCTGCTGTCGTTATTTTGGGGCCTGGCGTCTCAGTCGCTGCCCGCTGCGAATCTCTGTGTGTGTGTGTGTGTGCTTTTGTTTTTGACTTTGTTTGCGGACTCTGTTTCGCTTTGCGTTGCAAATGCAGAATTTGCATTGGTGTGCGAGAGAGTTTGCGAGCGAGCAAGCGAGCGACTGAGTGCTCTCTTATTGGACTTTGTCGTGCGCTCTCTTTGCCTTACGCCTGCTCTCTCGCTCTTACACGCTGGCAACCACTTGCGCAGCGGCTGTGCAATGTCTTTTTGCGCTTTTAATCCAATTGGAATGCACGCCTTGCACTGTTCAAATTGGATTTCTTTGAGTGAAAACAGCAAACAGGACAAAGACAGTAATTAAAATAAATGTATAGAAAGTTTCTTGATTTAAATTAGCTTTGCAAGCTGTTGAGAAAGGATTTAATTGAGGGACTTAAACTATGATGTCATTGCTGCAACTTTGCATGTTTTGTGTGTATGCAATGCCGCCCCTTCCCCTTTCCCCCCTCCCACCTTCCTTGGTTTCGTTGCTTGTTTGCAGGACCTCTCAACATTATTTTGGGGGTTACTTTTCGGCTCACACTCTCTGCAATTGCTCTTGCGCTCTCTCTCTCTCTCTCGCGCTCTCTCTTTCTCTCTGTGCAGGCAATTGCATAAGTCGCATGAGCTAATAACTCCTGTTACGATGAGTCCTTTCGCGAGTCCTTCATGTGGAAAATGCTCGTGGGTAAATGAAATGCCTCAAAAATAGAAACTTGCTTTTTCTATTTTGGCCACAGCAGGGAGCGGGGGGTAACTGAACTCTGATTATATCAGCTGACCAGGTGTACTTCTTAAGGACTTTAAAGGATGCAATCGAGTTTTTATTTGAAGTTTCTAACTAAACAAGTTTTTAAGCGAAAAACTCGATTTTTTTGGATTTCCTATATGAATTTTTACTGATAACATAATTGAGAAACAACAAAAAAAATTGGGAAATTTTAAATTAGAAAAACAAATTATGAAACCAAAGTTAGGAAAACAATTTGAGAATAATTATAATTTATTCTTAATCTTTAATTCGATATTCGCATTTTTTAGGTTAATTTTTCTTTAAAAATTACTTAAAATTTTAAACTCTTTATATTTATAATTAATTCGTCCATAAATATTTTTAAAATTCACATGATTTGCATTGTTATTATTTTTAGAAACTCAAGAAACCCTTTACAATCCGAATACAATGGCTTTGTTTTGAGATCAAAAGGAAATCTTTTGAAATTACAATGTCCTTTAATTTCCTTTTTCATTCATTCGCATGTGATTTCCATTCTATTGCATTTCCCAGAAATATATCAAATTCCCCAATACGTAATCAACATGTAATTGTCTCAGTATTTTTACGACAAAAACCTCAAAAATTATCAAAAAAAAGTGTGTGCTTTTATTATTAATTAAAAGTTGATTATTAACCAGACGAAACCAAAAAGATCTCGTTTACACTCCAAAAGCACTCGAAGAGACAAAGCATTGTCACTCGTTTCAGTTGAGCGCAGAAATAAAACTCGTTTCTCCTGCGCTTCCAATAGCAAAACAAAAGCAAAAACAGACACACCAACACACACAAACAGGCAACAACAACAAATAAAAAAGCATAACAATACGCATTCATTTTGCAGTGGCAATAGCAAAAGCAACAATACGCGGAGAGCTTGAGCTTTTTCGGCCAATACTTCCCCATGCTGAGAGCGCGCATGTCGCTCAGAGAGCAAAGCGCGCGCAAAAAGCAAAAAGAAAAACAAAAATAAAATAATGCGAAGCGCTGCCATTTTATTGCCGCCTGCACACAAATAGCAGCAGCAGCAACGGCAGCGAGAACGAGAACCAAACACAAAAGCAACGCGACGTCGGCTTCGTTGTTCGTTCGTCGCAGTCGCAGTCGCAGCAAGTTTACGCAATTCAAACAAACACGTGGAGCAGCGGCAGCGCTGTCAACGCAGCCAAGCGCAGCGTCGAGAGCATTTTTTGGCGAGGCCCCCTCTCTCTCTCTTTCACTCATACACTCGCATTCACTGCTGTGCGTGCGTAAATGTGTTTGTACGTGTGTGTGTGAGTTGGCGCTTATGTGGCTGCTGCTGCTGCTGCGACCACTGCCTATGCTGCCAACGAGAAATCCAATAAGAAAAAGCTTTGTGCGTTGCTGCGCACACACCAATGCAGGCCATTATATGCGTGTATGCACGATGGTATTGCGTTATATGTACAAACATACATATATATGTATGTATGTATGTATGTATTGCATATTTTGGCATGGCCGCCAACTAATTGACGTTAGCTGCGACGCCGGCGTCGTTTTGCTTTTGCGTTTGCGTTTGCAGTGCGCTGCACGCACTTTTGACTGCGCTGCCCCTATCCAGTGCCAATATTGTTGTTGCTGCTGCTGCTGCTGCTGCTAACTGAGCCTATGTACAGTTTTTTGGGGCGGTTTATATGCTCCACATTTTGGCGCCATCCCGACACTCACTCACACCACACACGCATACAAACACAAACACACACACACACACATACTCACACCCACGCACTCTGCCCATTAAGCGAACGCACTTTTGCAGCCTGCGTTTGCTTTTTTGTATGTATGTATTTCTTGTATCTATGTGAGTGCGTGTTTGTGTGTGTGAGTGTTTTGGCGTTCGCATTGCTTTGGTGTGCGTGCGCTTTTTTGGGTGTGTGTGTGTTTTTGTGAAATTTTAGCATTTATTTGTTATGTACTCGCACTTTGACTGCTGCTGCGTCGTGTCGCTGCGCCGCTGCTGCTGCGTAGGCCCGTTATATACACTATTTGGCAATTATGTAGAGTTATATTTGTGTGGTTGTATGTGTGTGTGTGTGTGTGTGTGTGACCCTGCTAAAAAACTCTTCAGTTCTGTGTGTGTATACTGCATTTTTTTCGCTTCCCAAAGCTTTTCAATTGCACAAAAACAAATGTTTTGCTTTATGTTTGTATTTGTAATTTACACACACACACACACGCATTTATTTATTTATTTTTCATGAACAGCTCGCAAAGCTGAAATGCTTCGACGGATTTTTGTTGCGTTTTCAGATAAGATGATATCATTTGTTTTTGTACCATTTGGCGCACATTAAATTTGTATGTTGCGCTACCCACACACACACACACACACGTATGTATGTACATATATACGACATTTGTACTTACATACAGTTGATCAAATGTGTTTTGACTAAAACAAAAATTAAATAAATTTTCTTTTGCAAAAAATATATAGAATTTTTTATTTAATTTTATTTTATTTTAATTTTTATTATATCTGTCAATGATGGAACACGTTAATAATAATAAAGAAAAGTTTTCATTGGTTTTAAATATTTTGAAATTAAATATATTTTTTAATATTTAACAATATATTTTTATAAATAAATAATTATGATTGAAAAAAAATACAAATATGGGTAATTTATAGTGTAGTAGTCAATATAGTATTTTGACTAACTGTAAGAATTTTTACACATATTTAAATAATAACATAGGTATATGTAAATATACTAATTTAATCGTTAATTATAAAGTAATTAAAAATACAAATCATAATGATTTATATGCTAGACTATAATTTAAACACTCAGCAAAAAATTTAAGCGTACATACAAAAACAACAAAATTTGTATAAACAAAATGTAGTTAAATAGCACAAAACTTTTATTCCATTTGTATTGACTGTTCGAATCGGTATCGGTAACTGTGATAAATATAGCGATATTTTGTTTCCACAAATAAATTTTAAGACTTTTATTCATGCTGAACTTCAAAGGAGTATCATTTCGATTTTTAGGTGGAAAACAGCATTTAACTTACAAAAGAGAAAAGAAAACAAAGACCAAAATGTTGGAATCAACAAGTGTTAACATCTCGCTAAAATAATCATTTGCCTGCAAGTCCTTTTACATTAAAAATAAGGCCGAAAAAAGAGAACCGCAAAAACCAAGAAGCAAAAATTGTTTTTGACTGACATCAAAGTCGACAAAAAGAAATTGATGAATTACAAACCACAAATAACGACAGCATTTTAAAGAAAACCGCCAAAAACGCGCAGAGGCGTGGGCAAGGGGGGATTTTTGGGGTGGGATTTGTGACGTTGACACAGTAACGCAAAAAAAACCAAATATAAAAAATATATATATATAAGAACAAAATTGTACCATAATTTCAAAACAATAACGCAGTCAAAATAATCCTTGAATGAAGAGCGAGATAAAAAGAAAAAATGGGAAGAAGTGAGTTGTATACAAAGACAAGAACAAAAGCAACAACAATAAAGGGGTTCAAGGACATTTTACACATAATTTTTACAACCTTACCGACCTTCCTTACCTTCCCCTCTCTCTCTCTCTCTCTCTCTCTCTCTCTTCCAATTGTCCTTTCTGCTCCTTCCACTTATTTTCAAGCATTCATGGTAATGTAATAATTTTCAAGATGTGCGCCAGGATTTCACAAACGTCCTTGCGCTGATTTCAGACAGTAAAAAAAATAAAGCGGATAGAGGAAGATGGAGAATAGGGGTGGGGTGGGGGTGGGGGTTGGTAAAGAAACATGCATAAAAAAAAGGCTGTTGCTTGAGAAGAGTTTAACGCTCTATTACGCACAATCAAATGAAATATATAAAAAACGAGAAGAAGAACTGAAATTCTACCAAGCCGACATTGATTGCCTTTTTACCTTACAGCCCCAAAACCGCCACCCCTCCCTCTGTCCCTCCCTCCACCCACACTACAGTCTTTACTCGCTTTGTTTACCTTTTTGGCCCGGCCAATCGATTATTACGTTTTTTGGGTGAATGAACTTGGTAAGAAAGTTAAAAGCGAAAGTTGCTAAAGAAAATACACTTATAAAAAAAAATTAGTTCTAAAATCCAAATTTTTCATTATGGTCAAAAAAAATGCGTTGGGTAGATAAAACTATTAAAATAAGAAAACCCATCTTGGTTTTTAGAACATTTGCAGTAAGACCAAATTCTTAAGATTTAAGTCAAAAATTAAAAAATAAAATGCTATTTGACAGTATTTTCTCTACATACAAGTGGGATTCGAGCCGGCGCCTTCTTCTTTCAATTGAATTTCATATAAATTAGTACATCCTTATACTTTTTGAGTAACTTAAGATTTTTTTTTGTATTATCCATCTTTCATTTTTTTTTATTAATATTCACAGCAATTAATATGGTCTTAAAATGGTCTTATTTAAAGCACATTATATAAAAGATAAATGTTCTTGATTTTAAAAGTTGGTTTATTCTTTTTAGTGTATAATTTTAAATATTTTTGCATACAATGCGATTAACAGTGTGACCAGCTGTCATTGCAAATGCATAGGAAACTAGTCGGACGGAGCTACAGTCAAGCATTCTCGACTGTCGGAGACCCTGTACTCTAGCTCTTATAGTCTCTGAGATCTAGGTGTTCATACAGACAGACGGACATTGCTATATCGACTCGGCTATTGATGCTGATTAGGAATATATATACTTTATGGGGTCTGCCACGCCTCCTTCTGCCTGTTACGCACATATTTGGTAAAACTAACCCAATAGCCCCCTGTACTTTTTTTTAAGTACAGGGTCTATAAAGGAGAAAGAACAATTTAACAACAATATAAGTAATTTGTGAAATAGAGCAAAGCAGGGTGAGAGAGAGAGAGAGAGAGAGAGAGAGAGAGAGAGAGAGAGAGAGAGAAAGAGAAAGATATTAGGGAAATTAGGTCACGCACGCATTTGTTGACTGTCTCTGACTGACTGACGTTGTTGTTGTTGTTGCCATTGTTGTTGTTGTTGTTGTTGCAGCCACAACAAGAGGAAGAGCCACTGACAGATGTGGAATACGAGTTACAAGATACGCGATATCATCAACAACAACAACAGCAACAACAACAACAACAAAATGTGGCAGACAATGCGACGCAATGTGTTGCAAAGGGGGAGGGGGGCGGAAGGTAAAAAGGGGTGGGGTATGAGGAATGAGGAGTAAGCGATGCGGTTACGCATGCAAATTACAAACAAAACCAGTGAAAAAAGTACAGTAAGTAACGCTTATGTTGAACTAAAATAAATGTACATTTGAGAATATATTTTTTAGCAAATAATATAAATGAAAAGTACAGTGAATACGGCCAATTAACGAATAAAATAGTATTAACTTAAAGGTAAAACTTAATTAAAGAGCAATCTATATATATACATATATATATTTATAATTCTTTATCCTGACTCATCAATTCACTGATCATGCACAGCCCAAACCATAAGACCTAGTTAGAGTATAAAAGTACAGTGAATAGCAATTAAGTAAAGCAAAACATATAACAAATTAAATAACTAACAAAGTAAAGAAAAGTAAGCTTTTGTTGAACTAAGCAATTAATAAAATTAGCAATTGAAAAAAACTTAAGGTACAGTGAATACTGCAAAGCTAATTAATAAAGAAATTCAAATCTTAAGTATAGACCAAAGAACAGTAAATAAAATTCAATAAAAAACAGAAGAAAGGGAATTATTCTAGATTTAAAAGCATTAAAGTACAGTAAATACCGTTGAAATACAAGTAGAAAATTTACTTAATCGATGCATATATTTTTAATATCCATTCTATTTTAATACCTATCGTACGCCGAGTTGATTTAGTAACTGCTCGGTTGCACTTAGCGTTAGTTCACTGTAGCTTGCATTTGACACTTACAGCTACTCCAAAAAAACTGTTGCTCTGGCATCGCATTTTTCATCTGATTGACACACGTTGATCTGTGTCTCACTCACTCTCTCTCTCCTCTCTCTCTTTCTCCCTTTTTGTCTCTCTCTCTCTCGCTTTGCTGCTCACTCTCGTTCTTTCTCTATTTCTATCTCCCTCTCAAACCAATGCAATTCTCGAACAAAAAAAAATTGTTTAACATTTCGTTTCTATTTTTTTTGTTGTCGGTTACACAAATTGGGTCAATGCATATAATTTGGAGTGCGTCTCGTGCCACAGTATACGTATGTGTGTGTGTGTGTGTATGTGTGTGTGTGTGTGTGTGTGTGTGTGTGTGTGTTAGTGGATGTTGCAATGTTGTTGATGGCACTGTTGCTTCTGCTGCTGACGCTGTAATTTCTGTAAATTATTTTGTGCTTTTGATCTTCGCTCTTCTGGCTGCCTCACAGCTGTGGCATGCCTCACGCCTAACGACTCATGCACCACCACCCACCACACCGCTAACCACCACCAACCACCCGCTTGCCCCATGTCGATGTGGCAACACTCAGAATGCAATCCATCAATCCCAATGCCAGCAGATGTACTAACGTCGACGTCGACGTCGCTGCCGCTGCCGCTGCCTCTGCCTCTGCCGCTGCCTCAGTCCGTGTGCAACCACCGAGCAATTATGTAATCTACTATATGAAACCCGCTGCGAGAATTGCCCAAAATTGGAATCTCAACAATTGCTGATTGTAGCTTGATGAGGGGGAAGAAAAGCAGATAACGTATTAGTAGGAAAATAAAAGAAACATTAAATATAAAACAAATAGATATTTAAGTTCTAATATATATATTATATATATTCTATAAACAATCGTGCATTAAAGTTAAATATCTTTCTCTCTCTCTCTCTTTCTCTCTCTCTTTCTCTCTCTCTCTCTCTCTCTTTTTAGGAAGTTAAATAACAAGCTTTATTAATGAGGAAGATCTTAGTCTTAAGAAGACTTACTGAATAGAAATATTCAAAGTTTTTAAAAAAATAAAATACTTATAGTTAATAGTATAGTTAATATATAGTTATTAAGAGGCTTCTTAAAAAAAATTCTAATGTTATAGTATTTTAGAAATAATACTGAATTCTAATAATCAAAAAGACAGAATATCGATATAACTTAATAATAGTATGTATCTAATTATTCTACAAATATTTAAGAATTGTCTATTTAAAAATTAATTAGCGGATTGTTTTTTTTTAAACTAAGATCCGAGTTCAGTCAAAGAAATTTTCTCCGAATTAACTTAACTATTAACAGGCTATTGGTGATTTTATTTACAAAATAACAAATATACATATTAAAAAAAGGAATTTATATGAAATAATTTTCTTGTTCAAAGTTTAATAAGATTTGATTGCAAATTACCAGTAAATTTTTCCTTACTTGTCAAATAATATTTCTTTACCATATCACTAAAATCTATTTGTAAATCTAATGATATCGATAGTTTTTAGAACTATAATTAAGCCCAATTTCCTCGTAAAGCTTCCAGATCAATTAATAATTCCGCTTACTTGGGAAACAAAAAAAATTTGTAGCATCATCATAAAATTATGTAAATCCAAATGTCAAATATATATTTGGACTTAAATGAGACAGCATCTGCTTAGGGACTATCCCCCAACTAAAATCCTATGACATAATCACATCATAACCTTAAGTACTTTATTCCATTACAAGACCTTCAAAAAGGTTAACCATAAATTAAATTAAGCAAAAACCAGCAGAAAACTAACCACCAATAAGACCAGCCACAAATTTGATGTTGTCGTCTTCGTCTTCAGTTTAGCTATGTTTTATTTATATTTATTTTATGCAAAAATAAAAGAAAAAAATTCAAGCCAAAAATAAAAGAAAATAAACTGAAAATGTTAAAAAACTTGCACAATCTAATGGCTAGAGCAACCCCAAAAATGAATCGAAAGACATAAAGATGCGCCTGTCAAATGTTTTTACGAAATTTCCAGCGCCTTTGGTATACCCTGTAATTACAAAAAATTTCTAAGAAGGTATTTTAAATCAAGTGATTGATTAAATAAGAATTTGGATCACGAAAAATTTTACATTTTTTACAGAAAAATGGCTTAAGTGGGCATTACATAGTAAATTATGGTTGCGTTTGATTAAAGGCCTCAATCTCTGGAACTCTTAGAGTTAGAATTGGAAAATTTGGTATGCAGCTTCTTGAAGACAAGTTGCGGGCGAATACTTTAAAAAACCTGAAATTTTGTATTAAATATTATTATAAATCGATAAAAAAGAAAAAGAAAATTTATATAATTTAAGACTTTAGAGGGTATTTTTTAGTCGATTATAAATTCGTTTATACTTGTTGTTTTATTTGTTTATTATGCATGAATTGTAAATGTGGAGCGAAGTTTTGCAGCCACTGTAAGTATTCAATTGAGTGTAAGGAGTGCGTGGGGAGAGAAAGACGGAGAAAAAAAGGAATAACAACAACGACAAAAAAAGAGCGAGAGGCAATTGTGAATATTAAAAGAAAGTAATACAGACGATAGGATGAGATGGGTTTGAGTCGTGTAATTATGAACATTTGTTGCTGTTGCCCCTTTTGCGTATCTTTTTCTGTCCTTCTGCTTTTCTCTGTTCCTTTTCCCTTTCTTTCTGCTTAAAAGTTTGGCAGTCGATTGCGAAGCCAATGATAACTTTAATTCCCACGCGTGCTCAAAAACTAATTGCAAATTAATGACTTTGGTTTAGTTGCCGCAATGAGCAACAAAAGCAACAACAACAATAACAACAACACAATAACAACAACAATTAGAACTCAACGATTTTGCGCATCTTTTGGTAATAGAGGGCCGCGGGTCAAAGTTGAAGTTCAGCCTGCTGGTCTCTGGTTTCCAGTTAATCAATCATTTTATCCATTACATGATGTGCAAAAAGCAACAACAACAGCAATCACAATTGTCTAACATGTCTGCCAATTTGTTGCTAATTAGTTTTCTTTGAGCTTTCGCCGCAACGATCGCCCAAGTGCGAGCGAGATGCCAGACAATACAAATTGCAATTCTTTTTGCGCTTTCGCTTATGCTTTAGAATTGCAGCAACATTTGCGTGCGCGAGACAGAGATAGCAATAGCGTGAGTTCCAACTGGTTTCTTATTGGATGCGCAAAAATGGCGATTGTCTGTAGATCGTCAAGTTTATATTTAAAATTGCATTGCAAATCGATAACTGCAGGGAAACCCAATCAGAATGATTATGTATTGATTCAGAGACACCCTGTAGCCTGTAAATTGATGTTCAAAGCATGCAAAATCGATGGATTTTATACATATATAAGAAAGTAATTAAAAATAAACAAATAATTAAATTTGTTTGATTGAAAGATAACCTGTACACTATAAATTACGACTAAGCTTTGTTCAAAAAGCACTTGTTTTTTTATCTTTGCAAGTCCTAAGCAGAAAACGAGTGGATACCCTGTACTTCAATTCTGAGAATTTGATTTTTGTTGCATTAATCTTAGTAACAATTGAGACAAAAGTTTTTTTTTTT
Organism: Drosophila falleni; assembly: GCA_035045575.1. Taxonomy (NCBI): domain Eukaryota; kingdom Metazoa; phylum Arthropoda; class Insecta; order Diptera; family Drosophilidae; genus Drosophila; species Drosophila falleni. Next base: position 1,491,237 of record JAWNOV010000169.1, on the reverse strand, counting down.
AATTTTAGAGCAATTTTGCTGTGCGTTTTACTGAGATCATGACCCTTGAACTAATTTGCTTATTACAAAAATTGATAATCAAATATTCTCTAAACAGAATGGGATTCAATGTTTAATGATTCGTGTCGATGTCGCGCTATCGAAAGCAACAACAACAAAATACATCAAAAACAATCAAACTACACAAAATATTCTCAATGCAAAAATGTGCCTACTAGATTTGGACAAACATATTTATATAGTAGGTACTCTATGCATATGTATTTGTGTATATAGAATAATATAGAAGAGGGCCAAACGAGTTTCAACATTATTACATTATACTCTAACTAAAAGAGTCTAATCATTAAGTCACGTACTTAGTTTGCTTTGTTTCGATATGAAGAGTTTTTATATGCTTCTAAAATAAATAACAAATCAGCCTTACAAATAAATTTTCGACATTTAACGATAAAACATGAAAATTGTCAAAATAATGAAGATCAGGTTTCTTTGAAAAGGTATTTCTAATTATTTCTATTTATTTCTAGCATAAGGAATAATTAATATTTGGTAATGATGTATGTAGGTTGTAAAACAGTTTTTAGTTACAAATATTACATTTTTAATAGTATTGATAATTTAGTATCGGTTTTACCTATGAATTATACAGGTATGTTTCAAAAATCTATAGAGTTTTTCAAAAGAAGTGCTTTCAAAAAACAAGCGTTCGAAATATTGGTGTTCTTTAAATGTTAGAGATTTAGTTTTTTCACACATATATTGAAATCTTTTGACTTCGACTAAATTTTTCTTACTTCCATTTCAATATTTCTAAAAATATTTTATATAATTAACAAAATCACAAAAACTAAATTTTACGCATTTTCATTCAATATAAAAAATTTTAGTTATACAATTTAATATATATTTTAATTGTTGTCAAATTTGTCAGCAATTTTGTGGACATTTTAATAAAATGGTTGCTTTTTAGCAATACCAAGCAATTGTTGCTTTTGGGTTGCTTTATGAATGAATGAAATCAGTAAGGGTATTTCGGTTTTGGTGTTTTAAATCTACAGAAGCTTTGCTGTAGCTTGTTTAGCGTTAATCTTCCAACAATGTGAATCTGCGCTGCGTGGACATCAAATTTATGGGATGTCAAAGGGCCATAATCTGTACAGTGCGTCGACTGGCGACTGCGTCTGACGCTGACGTTGTTGCTTCTGCTAAGACAGCGACTAAGTAGTCGGACGGCCAAGCGTACACTGATAAAAAAAATGTTCTCAAAATCAAAATTTTTGTCTCAGAACTAAAATTGTTGGCCTAAAAAATGCGTCGAGAACATAAAATTCTTAAATGAAGAGAACATATCTTGATTTTAAAAACATTTTAAATAAGACCAAGTTCTTATTTTAAGAATAAATGTTCTTAAAATTAAAAATAAAAAATAAAATAGTATCTAAATTATTTTCTTTATATTTTTTTTTAAATTTAATTTTTGATTTATTTACATTTTATTATATTTTAGTAATTTTTTAATTTTATTTTATAAATGTTATTTTAATCTATTACGAGCGGGACTCGAGCCGCCGCCTACTGCTACACCAATTGTTGCGACTATAAACACAGCGCCACGACCACCATTTATACTTTTCTAACAATTTAAGATTTTTATGTTTATATTAAGATTTTAAGATTTTTTGTAGTAATTTGGACTTAAAATAATCTTATTTTAAAACCAAAATATTTAAGATTAATGTTCTTGATTTTAGATGTTGGCCTTTTTTTCAGTGTAGAACCTAAATATGAAGAAGGCCAGACCAACGTGCGGCAAGCAAGGCAAAGAGGCAGAGAGAGAGAGATGGAGAGAGGGAAAAGGAGGGGGAGGAGGTCGGTAGCGCGTGCAACGAGAGCGCCAAAGTTTTGTGCTCACGCACACTCACGCACACACACGCACACACACGCACACACGCATGTGGCGATTACCTCATCGCAGCGAATGTTAAAATGAAAAAAAAAGCGCAGAGCAAAAGCGAAGCGTGGAATGCGTGCGAAGAGAGACAGAGAGAGAGAGAGAGAGAAAAGAGACGCACTTTTAAATGCTAGAGGCCATACACACGCACACCAATACACACGACAAACATGCGTGTGTGTGTGTTTTTCTATGTTCTATGTGCTGATTAAAAAAGCGTGCGATCTCTTATTAATGCTGCCTCGCTGCGTTGTCGAAGCTTTTGCGCTTGTTGTAACTTTTGCCAGTCCCCCTTGTCCCCTTGTTCTCTTCCTCCTCTTCCTCCTTCTCTGCCAAGTCTATCTCTCCTCTGCTGTTGCTTGGCCTGCGCTTGAGAACTGGTCCAGCAACATTTTAATTAATGATCTGGCAATGCTTTTGCTGCTTCTAAAAATGCCCTGTATAACTGAAGTGCATAGCGTGGGTATAAAAGACTTTTAACTAAGTTTGTAACACATTGAAGCAAATAATCATAGCGAAACCAATAAATGTTACGGTTTCAATTCCGGTGTGTTCTAAAAGAACTATTTCGGCAAAAGGTTCTATTTCAGTTTTCTTTATTCGGTTCTGATATCAGTTACAGTAAATATCTAGATCGAGAAGAAACCAATTTTTAAACGAATTTAATAAAATTTAAATGCAGAATGAATATAGAGGACAAACAATGGTAAAAATGACATTCCGCTTGAAAGTCGGTAAAGTTTTGCCAAAGTTATGACAGTTTGAAGTTGCTCACTTTACAAGTCAAAATATTTCTAAATTTAATCTAAATTCTAAAATTTCTATAATGAAAGGCTTTAGAATCAAGTTTAAAGTGTCGTTTTATACTAAAATTGATTTAGAGTAAGAACATGGGATTTAAAAAATTGAATGTTAAAAAATTTCAAAAGATAAAACTAAATTTCCAAATGAACAAACTTTAAATACAGAATGAATATAGAGGCCAAAACATGATGAAAATGACAATCTGCTTAAAAATCGGGTCAGTATTTTTGAAGCTATGACAGTTGGAACTTTACCACAACCGTACCGTTACAAGCGTATCGGTTTTCGGTTCTTGAAAGAAAATTAAATTTGATTACGGTTTTAAGTTTACTACGGTCATTTACCAATTATCTTTTAGCCTTCATTTTTTTATCGTAGGGGAAAATTTAGTAATATATTTATCAATTTCATCTTTATAAGAAATACATATCTAGACTTTGCTTCATTATATCTCTAAGTCTAATCTGTCTTCTTAACAGCGTATATTTAAATATTTGACTTACTAATATATTTCTTTTTCTTTCCCATAAGTCAACCTATGGCTTTTTAACTAAAAATTTATTGTGTACAACTTGCTATAGGGTATCTCTTAGTCTTGTCTCTAATTTCGCTACTCTTCCACTACTTCTTCATCAAGCACTTCTTGCTTAACTGCGCCATGCTTCTATTTTATTCAGCTGAATGTAAAATCTTGTATGGTAGGTCATTTGTGCTCTCTCTCTCTCTCTCTCTCTCTCTCTCTCTCGTTTTCTCTCTCTCTCTCTCTCTCTCTCTCTCTCTCTCTCTCTAACTGACGCTCTTTTTTGCTCCATCTGCAACTTCATCTTCTCGCTCGTCTTGTAATAGCCGGAAATGTTTCTTGTTCTTGTGCTTTTACAGGCAACCACAAGATCGAGTCGCAAAGATATTAAAACACAAAAGCTCTTTATTACATGTGTTGACTTTGGCGATGCCATTTAAAGTAATCAATCAAAATACGAATCTCAACTCAACGAAGGTGTGTGCTGCACTCAGAACTTTCACGCAACGCAAGAAACCAACCAAAAACTAGTTGAACGGAGCTACAGTCAAGCATTATCGACTGTCGGAGACCCCGTACTTACTATGGAAAAAGCTAAGACTGTTAAATGTTCCAATGGGCGCTATATGATATAGTAGTACGATCGACAAAAGAAACTAGCTTAATCTGCCGGCAATAAAGAAGAATCTACATAGCAAGTTTGGTGTCTCTAGCTCTTAAATTGTTCTTATAATTTGGATAGAAAGTTTTTATGTCGATTTTACGCCCCCACCTTATCTCCTCATACCACACACTATCCTCTTTCTCAATATATATATCCTTAACGCACATATTCGTTAAAACAAACTCAATAGACCCCAGTACTTTTTTTTTCAAATACGGGGTCTCAAAAAGCGTCAATAAATTTGCGAAATTTATGTATTTAGGTTTCTACAAAAGTAAAGAACACATATTCATAAAGTGTATGGTGCAGTGGTATTATAGCATGACAATCGCTATAAATACGTTAGCGTAGCGTTTTCATCAGTTTAAAGTATATGTTCAGTCTTTCGGATAAAGACAGATTTGTAAATAGAATCGGTGAAATGGGCTGCTCAAAAGGCACACGAAATCAATATTATGCGGCCCTGAGCGGTTAGTTATAAGGTATAAGAAAGTCAGATGTGTAACTAAGTAAAAAAAATAACTATGTTAAAAAAAACCTTATCAAATTGATTCATAATTGTGTTGTGAATAAATTATAGTTTTAAAAGTAAACGTGATGTTTTGCAGTAAATCTACTTTCCATGTCTTTTGGCGCCAGTTTCGGCTGGATCTCTTCATCTTATCTCCAATTGCAAAATACCGAAACGAGTTACTTGACTTCGGGAGCACTTACCAAGGATGAACTAGGCTGTGTAACCTCCATTATATCAATGGGTATTCTCTTTGGCACCCTATTTTTTGGCTGGTTGGCGGACAGAATCGGACGCAAATATTGTTTTCTTTTTGTGGCAGTGCCAACAACGGTATGACTATATAAATGTTCTTCATTAATTAGCATTAGCTGACTTTTAACTTTTAATCAATCAGCTAACCTGGATTCTAATTGCAACTGCCCGCAATGTTGTTCAGCTCTGCATCGCTCGCTTTTTTGCCGGAACCGTTGGTGGCTGTACTTTTGCGGTGATTCCGGCTTTTATAACGGAATTGACAGAGGACCGACTCCGAAGTACACTCGGAACATTTTTTGCCCTTTTTATAGGCATAGGAAGCCTAGTTATAAATATTTTGGGATATTTCTTTCATTATGTTACAGTTGCCTGGATAATGCTTCTCATTCCTGCGATATTTCTAGCTACTTTTATCTTTATTCCTGATACACCACAATATCTGGCAGATCACAGTAAAAATGGTGTGGAGGAATCCCTAAGATATTACCGTGGAATTTCGTCAAGTGACATTGACAATGAAAAGTTCCAAGAGGAACTCGCAAAATATACAAATATACAAATTGGTGTCAACGAAGATGACAAACATATCCATTGGAAAGATTTTAGTGAGTTTTTAAATTCCCTTTCAAGTTAATTCGATTGGTAATTTTGACACATTTGGTAGCTCATCCAAAGGCGCGTAAGGCCTTCTTCATTGGAGTGGGAATCATCTTGTCCAATCAATTGTGCGGAAATCTAACCATGCTGAAGTATTCTACTTTCATCTTCAAGGATTTTGGTTCCATGCAATCGCCTTTGGTCTCCTCCATCATTGTTATCTCCATCCAATTAATGGGCACATACTTAGCCACGTTATTTGTGGAGCGAGCGGGTCGAAAGACTTTACTACTCATTTCAACATCTGGAGTTTGCCTGGGACAGATCTCAATGGCTTTCTATTATTACTTGACTGCATTCGGATTTGAATCGAGCTCATTCAGTTGGGTTCCCATAGCTGCGTTCTCCCTGATAGAGTTTGCAGCCTCTATTGGATTGATGGCTGTCGACATGATAGTTATAGCTGAGATAACACCTCCTAAGATACGCACTGTGATACTGAGAGTGCATGGGATAATTTTATCCCTGATGTCCACATTTGTTGTTACGGTAAAAATTAAAATTTATTAAAATTAATCGTGATTTACTTTATTTCGGAATTAATATACCAACTAAATTCAATTCGGAGTTTTAAGTAAACAGTCGAAAAATATTCACTTCCTAAAACTCTTGCCAAAAGTGAAATCGGAAAAGCCTCTATAAGTATTTTTTCTTAAAAAACGTATTTTTAATTTCAGATATTTCCCCACTTAAGCGAGTCTTTGGGTATTTCTGGAGTTGTATTAATGTTTGCTGTTTTCTCACTCATCTTTACAATTTTTATTGCCATTTATGTGCCGGAAACAAAAGGCAAATCAATTGAAGACATTCAACGGACTCTATAGTAAAAATACTTTGTTCTTAAAATAAGATTATTTAAAGAAAAATTAATAAAAGTTTATGTATGTTCTATAAGATTGGTTACGATGTCACATGAAACATAAAAGATTTTCATACTAAGACTTGATTTTCGCCCGATCGGTTCGGTTCTATGACAGCTATATGATATAGTGGACCGATTTAAACCAACTTTGGACAGGATGTGTAAGACCAAGTTATATGCTTATTGAATCTGTTTGATTACGATATCTCATAAAACAAAAAGGTTTTCATACTAAGACTTGATTTTCACGCCCTGTTACGCACATATTCGGTAAAACAAACCCAATAGACCCCTGTACTTTTATAAAATACGGGGCTAAAAAAGGGAAAATACCACACATAATTATTGTAATTTGCATTTTAGCAGGTTGGTCATAAAATGGTGTAAGGAAAAAAATGCGGAAATCGTGTGTGGAAACTAATACGATAATAAATCAAACGTGCATTAGAAGGTTAGCCAAAGGTCACAATGTGACTTGCTAATACTCTATCAAATAAAGAGTTGACATTTATTCATTAAAATATATAATAAAATAATAATATATAATAAATAAATAATATATAATAAAATATACAAATATATATAAAAATACAATTAAGAGATAAATATTACAGAGAGTCGAGTCACGTTTTACTAAAAATTAATTCAAATTAAATAAACAATTTCAAGTTAAGTCCTAATTCCTTATAATTATGCGTTGAAAAGAGGAAGACTTTTTGGATCTTTAAGTAGATCAATTAAATAAATCTTTTTTTTTCATTTTGTTTTTCCAATTAAGTTTTTTCTCCACACATTTCCATCAACCAATCCATCAGTAGCCGCTTCATCCTTTTGGACACACCTGGTCAAGTTGATTGACCCAGTCGACATACCTCAAACCCAAATCACAGGCAAGTCATAAAATCGTAAGAATTACGAAATCATATATCAAACAAAAATTCAGCAAAAAAAGGTTTTTTCAAGTTCTTGCACGAAACGGCATATGAGGCGTATGAGTAATAATATTGCGCATACGCAATGTTTGACAAAAGGGGTCAAGCAGTGAATGTAAAGGTGTGTGCGTGTTCTAATGACCATAAAGTCGTGTAGAAATCATAGAAGACACATACGCCCTGTTGGCCCAGCCCAAAACAAATTCAAAAGGCAACAAATTATATTTTTTGGGCTTTTAATTTTATTATTTTCTCATAAATTATTGTTGTTGTTAGTTATGTTTGTTGTGTGTCCTTTATTGCATTTTAATGGAAATGTCTTGTTTTTTTTTTTACCTTATACTTCAGTTCTTTGCGCTTCAATATTTATAGCTTGTACCTCCTTCTGTGCGGCTAATATGACAATAACCCAACAAATATTCACCGCAAACAATTAAGTAATATCATAATTATTGTAATTTTTTTAGGTATTTTTTTTTTGCTGCGTTTTTGAGGCTTGGTTCGACAACGCATTTGAATTTCTAAAGACCAAAGAACTACATTTCTGTAGCTAGAACTCATTATTCTGCTCAATGGATTTTTATTGCAAAATTGCGTTTTCATTTATAATATTTGTTGGGGCAGTTGACCTCTCCCGTACTTTCTTCATTAAAAAGAAATAACCCCAACTGACCAACATTTTTGAGGTGCGTGCATAATTTTTTGGCTGGGGTTGTAAATGAGGTTTGGGTTGGAGAAGCAGCTAAAAATGATTTATGTTGCTTCAAAATATATGCAAATTTTGCAATATTATATATTGGATAATTATAATTATACTCGAGTGTAATCAGTTTAATGAATGATAGTAAAGAAAAGGAAAGGGAAGAAGAACAAGAGAAAGGGAAAATTCAAGTGAAGAAATGTTAGGCTGATGGATAGATCTCTGTTTGTATATTATTTGACACTATATTAATTTTTATATTATGCGTTATTATTTGTAACTTATAAATTGCAATGTGTTTATATGAATCATTAATAAAGATACCCTAAAACATAATGACCTTCAGTTCAGAATCAGATACTTTTACATGGACAATGCTTTTTATTATTATTTATTTCATTGACTCTCTTATTATACTTTAATAGTTATACATATATAATTATAATTTATTTAGAATATTTATATTGCTTATATTTATATAAATATAATTATATTCTAAAATAAATGGTCTTAAAATCAATTAAAAATAATTTTTATTTTATTATATTAAAGTTATAGAAATTTAAATTTTTATAAATTTTTTTCCTGACACAGCTCAACACAAATTGAACAACTTATGAATTTGTAAATTGTTTATGCCATGCAAATAATTTCTACAGATAACAATTTACGATTATTACAACTTGGCAGAGCAACAACAACAGATGAAATCTAGCGAAAAATATGATAATAAAACTAGAAATTTATATGACATTCCCCAAAAGAAAAAGCGACCAAGGCAGAGGAGGAAGCGAAAAAATCATTCAAATTATTTCAAAGGGAAACGGCGAAAAACAAAAGCGGCCGTCAAAGAGCGAAGCAATCCAATCACCACAATAACAACAACAATGGGCTGATAATGTTGCAAGTGAAAGCGAAAGCGAAAAATTGCTGCCACAGCAGCAGCAGCAGCAGAGAGTCTAGTGAAGAAGGAAGCAGGATTCGTGGCGCCTCAAGATGGGGCATCATAAAAATGCTGTCGCAAAATAAACCAACTCACAAAACAGCACAACAACATGAAGAAGAAGCAGATAAAGATGAGTGTGTGTGTGGCATGTGGCATGCTCCATCGTATACACTGAAAAAAAGAGCAACTTCTGAAATCAGACATCATCTTATATTTTGTCTTATGAGTTGACCACTTTTTTTTTTGAAAGTAGTAGCGGGGTTCGAATCCAACTTCGTAACAGATTAAAATAAAATTTATAAAATTACTTAAACAGAAAAAAATGTAAAAAAATCAATATAAAAAAAGTAAATCGTAAATATAAAAAGTAACTTTTATATTTTTTTGATTTTAATTTTAAAAACAGCTATTCTTAAAATAAAAACTTTTGTCTTACTTAAAATGTTCTTAAAATCAAGATGTGTTCTCTTAATTTAAGAATTTTATGTTCTCGACGCATTTTTTAGACCAAAAATCTTAGTTCTGAGACCAAAATCTTGATTTTAGAACATTTTTTTTTATCAGTGTACAACGTCTAACTAGCTTGTTTTTAATCTTTGGCCTTGTTTTTGGGCAAGAAGCCAGACACAGTTATTGCATTCTGGCGACACTTCTCCAAATTGGAGTTGGAGTTAGTTCATCCATTTAATGCTTCACTTATGTAAGGCCTATATAACTGTAAAGATATCTATGTATACTATATGTGTACAGTTATATATGTTATTTGATTATATAGTGCACTGTGTCGTTCCATGATTTTGGCCCTTTTTGTTGCTGTTTGTGACATTTGAAAAATATTTCAGAAGCATTTTTTTTTTCTTTTATTTTCTTTGGCTCTGACTCTGACGCCACTTGGCCATTAAATTGATAAGAAAAATGTTTCTCGGCTGTCTGGGAAAACTGCATGATTGGGCCTCCACAATGATGCCAAGAGTACGATTAGGAATCTAGAGAGTTTCTCACAAGGCGGTGGAGGATTTGGTTTTGAACAGGGGTTAAGTGAAAGTGAAAGTATTTTGCATTTTGATATGCTAAAGACTTTCTGCCAATTTAAGATACCCTAAGGAATTTAAATATTAATTACTGCTCGAATTTTTCAGCAGCTCAGTCAAAGTTCATTGTTTTTTTGTAAAATTCTAATCCCAATTTTTAAAATACATTTTTAATTGCATGTCTTCTTTAATAATTGTTTTATTAATTTGTAATCTATTTCGAAATAATTGTTAGATGTAAAAATCTATTAGTATTTATTTTAATTTAAATGTAAATACAATGTTCTTTAATCAAATCTTCTATTTTACTCTTCTCTTTCTCTCTCTTTAGCTCTCTATTTACTATCAACTATTTTTACTACTTCCTTCTCGCACTTCAACATGTGAAATCTATGACGATTAAGTGGAAACTATGTTAAAGAAAACTAACAAGTGTCATTACACCAAACTTTTTTCCGGAAACTTATTTTTCTCCATAAGGAAGTCTCTTAGAATGCTCCAAACAACCCGGTCAAGCATATAAACGAAATTTCCTTGTCTTTTGACATAAAAATCAAAAATATTTTTATAGACTCGATGTTTTTGTTGTGTTTGTTATTGGCATTATTAACGCAGCAATTTGTTTTTGCGTGGGCATTGCTCAACAATAACAGTAGTCGAAAGGGTGGCAAGTTGGAGAATAGAAAGATATTGGGGGAGTGAGAGGAAGAAGGGAAGTGAGGAGAGAGAGAGATGCTAAAAGTTGTCCCCAAGGCAAGTACTTAACATACTGCCCTCTCTTGACCCAGTTCAGGCAATCAAAAGGACCTTCAAGTAACTTGCTCCCAATTTATGTTGTTTGTCTTGATTCTTTTTTGTTTTTGTTGTTTTTGTTTTTGTATTTTTGTTTTGCCTTTGTGCCACAGCGGTCAGCGAAGTGTGTGCCACATGTTAATGTCTTTGTATTGGCAGTTTCTATTACTTGTTGTTGTTGTGCTTCCTGTTCTTGTTGTCCTTTTTGAACTGTCATTACAACTTTTCATTTTTGGTATTTGACAGCCTCGTTTTATTGGCCATCCACAGGCTTTTGGCTTTCACTTTTCATCTACTCTCTCGTGTCCTTTTTATATACATTTTTACTTTCTATATTTTGACATTCATTGTCAAGTTGTTTTTAAATTGTTTTTGTGTTGTTTGTTTCCTCATTTTCGGTGGGATAAATTTACTTTTTAACCGCAAAATATCATCTAAACAGTCAATTTAATTGGAATATTGAAATTTTTGCAAGCAATTAACTTTAGTATGTTTGATTTTGGAACTGGTTTCAAAAGGAACCAGAACTGGTTCTTAGTTTAAAGCCAAACTTGAAAGTTAATGTAAATTGTCTAGGTCTTAGAATAATTTATATAATTATAATTAGTTTTTTTAAAATATTTTCTTGTTTTAATATTAGTTCTTTAATAAACTAAATATTATAAATTTGTTCCTATAATTTAATATCAAATTTACGCAACGTATAAACATTATCAAAAGCTCGCACATAATTTTTTGTAATTAACTCAGTACGTCTATGAACAACAATAAAGCGACATTTCTGATAAACAAGAAGACAAGGTGTAAAAAGTTAACAAAAAAACAATATAAAAATTACATTTTGCACGTGAGTTGCAAGCAAAACTCAACAAAACTATGTAAGGCGACAAAAGTGTGCTTAGAAACTTAAAAAAACCTCAACATTTACATAATTATAATACTTAAATGTTTTATGCATAATTTATTTATCAACTGAATAAAAGGCAAATTGTAAGAGTTCGTGTTTGCTAAGAGATAAAAAGAATTGGAAAGAGTAACGAAAATCTAAGCAGATAATTAAAGAGTGCAGTTTGAAGATAGGGGAAATGCTGTGAGAAGAATTCTCGTCAAATTGAAAGAAGGGAAAAGTAAAGCAAGCAACTGGGAGCGGGTCCTGGGAGAGGGACTAAGAGAGGGACTGGGAGAGGGACTGGGAGCGGGGCCTGGGAGAGGGACTGGGAGAGGGACTGGGAGAGGGACTGGGAGAGGGACTGGGAGAGGGACTGGGAGAGGGACTGGGAGCGGGGCCTGGGAGCGGGAGACAGTAAGCAGTGCTTTATAAATGTTTTAAGCCTTTAATAATATTTTTAAGTCTTCAGCTTTTTGTCCCACTACCAAACTTTTTGTCAGCTGAATCGAAATACTTTTATTTGGAAAACGAAATTTTTCAATAAACATATTTGTTAGATATGCTACCTACTCAAGTGATTACATTTCAATTTTTCGTCAATTTTTAAAAATAAGAGATGAATAAATTATCAGTCTATTAAAAATTGAACGAATTCAATTAAAGTAAAGTGAACATACTGCAGAGATACAAATTTATTTTGCCAATTTAAAATGCTTCGTTAAGTTAGACAAAGACAATTGTCTATTTAAATGGTGAAGGGGTAATTAGAGAATTCAAATTCAACGTTAAAACAGATGCTTCGTCAAGTTTAACGTAAGAAACAATCATGCAGTTGGGGCAACTGAACGAAAGCAAAAGTGACGCGCGCACATGCATAACGTCAAAGTTCGTTAAGTTTTCGACTGCTTGGGTTTGCAGCTTGAATAAGTTAACGTTAAATTTGAAATTGCAAAATGGCTGAACAGAAATAATCTGTTTAATTGGCAGCCAACTAATTGAAATGCGGAAGTTGCCAAAGATTTATGATATCTGTATTTTGACAAAAAAAATATTAAATTAAAGTTTTCTCAGGCCCCAAGACGAGGGCTTTCAGTTTGCAACGTCATTCTTTGGGTTCCAAATCTCAGGTCTGAGCCTATGTTTGGCCATATAATTACCGGTTATTGTACGATTTATAAATGCGTCGCTGAAGCTGCGACCTTACGCATAAAATGCGTGTGAGATACACACAAAAGACGCATAGATACAGATACAGATACAGATACACGAACAGACCGATAGATAGATAGACGGACAGCACTGTTGGGTTGGCAACACGCTGCGCATGCTGATCTCACAGTCACAAAAAAAAAAAATCAAAAAAAAAAAAAGCTTACTGGTTTTTTGAGCCGCATACAAAATGCCTAGAAAAATTGGTTACCTCTCTAGGCCCTGTTTCAAGCTCAGTTCAGTCAAACAAAAACAACAACAACAACAACGGCAAACAAACAACACGCAGTACGCAGAATTTTATGCGTTTGCCAAAGTTTTTCGGTTTTCTTTGCTGTTGTTGTCTTTGTCTTTGTCGCCTAGTTGCTGCCTCTTCGTCATTCGTTGCTGCCTTTTGTGCTTCAGTTTCGTAGTTCGTTCAGCTTTATAAGTTGAAGTGCTTTTGGACTTCTCAAGTGCGCTACAGTTTATAAATTGTTGAAGAATAGGCCAATTTTAGCTTCCTTCAAGAGTTCACTTTAATGAATTGAGAATTTTATATTTTGTATTTTTTCAGAATCTTAAGTGACTGTAGACTATCACTGAGTATTCTTGGAATTGTTGTTGCTAAAATATTTGAGTTTTGCAATATCTAGACTTATCGAAATCACATTATTAACATAGTTGCATTTTTTCCTTTAATACCTTTGGGAATGGATTTAAACATTCATATTTTCCATTCAGCCTTCAAATGTTTTGAAATTTTTTAAGAATTTTTATTATCTTCTTATATGTTTTAAATCAATAGTTTTATAATCTAAAGTATCTTATCTAGGAAATTTTTTCTAAATCTAATATCTTAGAATGTTTTTATTGTAACCTAGAGTTTTGTTATCACAAACATGGCTTAAATAAAAGTATTTAAATTAGAACAATTTTTTAGATTTATATTTATATTTTAGATTTATAATTCAAAGAATTATTATAAAGCCTACGATTCTTATATTGTATAATAGATAAAAATAAAGATTTTTTTTAAGTTTTAAGTTATGTTAAAAAAAATATTTGAAATTTTTTGTTTAATATGTGTTGGTATATAGATTTTTTGTTAAATTAATTTTTAAGCGCATACTTTATGACAAAAGATTTGACTTTTATCGAGATAAAAGAGGATTGAAAGCATTGAAAAACGTTTTCTCATCCGATGTTTGTAAAAACTCATATATATAATAGCAGAAGTAACTAGTTTTATTTACATACATATTACTGTGTGTATATTATTTGATTAATGGGGATAAGCTTTGCTATTGTTATGTATATTTCTATGTAAGTTGTGTGCCGCCTCTCTATGCGATTCTCAGCGCAGCAAGTGAAGCGTATGCGAGTAACCCACGCAGCCTGAACAAAAGCTCAACACGCATACCTCAAGTGCCATGCGCTTTTGTCTACACACACATACACACACACATTCATAGCTGTCTCTCTGTCGCACTCACGCTATCTATGAGTACAGGTAAATGTGTGTGTGTGTATGTGTGAGTCTGCTCATATGCGTAACGCATTTTTGGTTAGACCCTAACGCATTTATTTAACAACAACTACAAATAACACACTAAAAATTTATAACAAAAAAAATAAGTTAACGAATCTTAAAATAAAAAAACACACACACACACACACATACACACGCACAGAAGTCAACTCAACGCGACTCGATTCAAGGTTATGTTCAGGGCTACACGCATCGCATCGACAACGAATTTCTGTTTCTGTTTCGTTCGGCGTTTTTTTTCTTCAATTTGTTAAACTTTTCGTTAGTGCGTTTGTCACCTTGTTGTTGTTGTAGTTCACGCATATTTTTTATTTTTTTTTTCTTTTTTTGCAGCTGCTAATCAAAATGCTTAATACTCTCCGGGCCTGTCGCTCTATGTAATTTATAAACGCCTCTAACAAGCGGTTTTTCTCAACATTTATTTTTTGTTTCTAAAAAATTTGTTGTAGTTTTTTTTTCATTTGTTATTGTTGTAGTTTAGCGACTGGCGATACGCATTATTTACGCAACTGATTTGTGTTTGCAGTGTAAACTAACTTCGGAGCTACAAAATTAACAGATACAGATACATTTCAATATGACACTGGCAACTGGAGTTTGCCCACAAATATATGGAAAATATGTTGAAAATTACCAATTATATAGGTTTAAGTGCTGTCTGTAATTAAAATGATCATTCACAATTGTAGCAATTGCAATTACAAAGTCTATCAAGGTTATATCAAAATAAATTATATTATATATATTATTATATTACGTTTACCTAAAATTTTGAATTTCTTCTATATTATAATAAAAGAATATAAGTTAAAGATTTTCTATGAAAATTATCATAAATTTAATCAATATATCTAAGACTTGAATAACATTTATAATAAATATAAAATAAAAGCAGGCATGTAAAAATGTTGCAGATATTTTTGCTACTTTTTAGAAAATAATATTAATGTAAGTTTTCAAATCATTTAAATATTATTCGAAAATCTTTACAAATATATTTATAATATCAAATTCAAATCAAAAATATTTAAAAGTATGACGTATGCATAGAATTTATTTTCCTGTACATTATATCAAATTTTTTATTTTCTTTGTTTTTTTGTTTAGTATGAATATTAGTATTATTTAAGATTTAAAATATATATTTGCATTTATTTATGCGAAATTTATATTAATAGCAATATTTAAATTATTTTTCAATTATTTTTTATGTTTTCTATCTTGTCATAAATTTTAAAGACCTTCAAGCCTATAGATCGATTACCCCTGCACACAAGTCTTTTGTCATAAGGTAACAATAAAAAAACATAAATAATGATTATAATATTTCAATAAAGTCATTTTGGTAACTTGATTTTTCTATTGATCTGTCGTTCTGAGTTCAATTCTAAATATTTAAACAATAGCTGTTTGAACTTGACTGACGTTACATTTGCTTATAACAAATATTTCGATTTATACTATTTTTTTTTTTTTGTAGCTGGGTGTTGCTGACCTTGGGCACTTTGTAAAGCACAAGTATCGCTAGAGTAGTTCGTTAAGGGCCCCCATGAAGCGCACTCACACACACACACACACACACACACAATTAGAGAGAGACACACACACAATTAGAGAGAGAGCTCAACCAAGGCGAACATTGCGTTGCCCTTCTAGAAAACCGTAAACCGAAAACCGAAAAGCAAAAGTTGAAAAGTTTCGGACTGCGCTATCAATGCGTATATCAATTAAATGTCATTGTTGTTGTTGTAATTGTAGCTTTTGTTGTTGTTGTCGAGGCCCTTCAATCATAAAGTTTACATTTATAGAGCTTTACTGTTGCTGTTAGTTTTTGTTGTTTTTTTTTTTTTTGTTGTGCGTTCATTTCCGCACTCGCAGTACAAAACGTGAAATCATGATTACAACTATAAAATTAAATAATAGAATTATAAATGTACTTTAAAAGACTGCATAGAATACTGTAAGAAGCACTGAACTTGTACAAGGTCAATTTAAATAGTGAAGGTTCCCATTAGCTACTCAGTTTTCTATATATGAGAGTTACAACAACTGGCAATGTTTCCTACAAGTTGCGTGCAACAAAGCAGAGGAAAGAGGAAGAATCAGGATTGTAAAACTACTTTTCGGTGGCCGAGCATTTAATGCGCTAACTAATAATATTTTGTGCTGATATTTGCATAATTAAACAATTAAATTTTGTTTGGAATTGCAGAAATTGAATTTAAATTTTATTCTTGAAAAATTTTGCAGATAATAGGCTATTTGTCCATGTCAGATATGAGTTATTGTATTCTGATTTCAGCGAAACCTAGAATATGTAAAGCAAAACACCACAGTAACAACTGTACCCAGTTTCATAAATATAACTTCAGAAAGAAATGAGTTCACATAGCACTTTAGAAGAATATCTGCCTAAAAGTCTGGAAACTTTTAACCAGCTTTCATGCTCTAAATATTACTTTGTTTTAATCATATTTGTTTAATAACATTATAATACCCTCTTGATAGGGTATACGTATACATAATCGAAATATCAATTTGTTAGACCTCCCGTCGCCCTCTTAGCGCTATTCAAATATTTAAATTGAGCTGTAAATTGTAACTTGTAATTCGTCGGCTGTTTTCAAGGCCAATATTTGAATTTTGTGGTCAACTTGACCTCTGACTGTTAACTGGTTACTCGACTGTCGCTGTGGCTACTGACTGCATTGGGAACGAGCCCATGAAAAACCGTTTAAATACGATCTTTAACTGAATTTTAAATGAATTCATTCGATCAACTTTGCATTTTATATGCATTCAAATCGTTGAGAGGCCGTTTTATGACACAGGAAGTTAAGTTATTCGCTTCTTCTTTGTCGTTTTATTTTTAAACTTAAGTTATGTATTTCTATAAAAAAAATAAAAATAATATTTATAAAATATATTATAATGAATGCCTATCGGCGGGGTGTAAAGTTGTGTGTTTATAATTAATATTCATTAGATGCCTACGTGACAGCGCTAAGTTTTCTTAGATATAATTATGATAAATATATGCAGCTTAGTTTATGATACTTAAGTTAATCAAAATGTATACTGGTAAAAACATATGAAATATAGATTGTGAAGAACAGATTTAACAGAAGTCAAATCTTTATAATAGAAAATAAATATTCAAGAATCAATATTTAAAAGGCTTAAATTTTAAAATAAAGCTTAGATTTCAAGATTATTCTGAACAATTAATTAATTTAAGGTAATAAATATTTTGTTATTTTAACTAAATTGCTAGTAAATTTGTGAGAAAGGAAAAACAAACTAAATAAATTTATTTATACTAACGATGAAAATAATTTTCAACCTAACCCAGCCTAACTAATGAAAGCCTTTAACCACACAGAGATTATGTACCGAAAATGAGGCCATTCCACGCCAATTAAAATTCCCTATGCTTTTTAATCTAAAGTATTTTATTTATTCTCAAGCTGTATAATTTTTTAAGCCACATTTAGTAGGCTCTACTTTTTTGGCACTGCTTACACTAAGTTGTTGAAGGGCATTGTCATTGGCTTATCAGTCAAACACACGCACACACACACACACAGATAAGTTCACACATAGGCATAAATCAGAATGTTACACGAGTAAATGAAAAATCGCGTATACGCCATGTGTACATAAAACTAGCCAAAGAGGTGTGGCTATAATATATGTGTGTGTATCGTGTAAAATGTGTGTATATTTAACAGATTAATTCATAAAATTTAATTACACATTCACACTGGCGGCTTTTGTTGTGTCCTTTCACAGGTGTGACACACACGCGACTTTCGACTCTTTCATTTGGTTTCATCTCTTTTGTCTACTTCAGATACTATCTGTCGTTTGTTTTCCATAGCGTGGAATGTCTATTCTCAGGACTTTGCATTTGTTTACTTTTTCGAATATTTACAATCTAATTACAGTCAACTAATTACCATGCGAGTGTCTCGTTGATTTATATAGTTTTGATATTAAGTTGACAGTTATGACGAAATGTCATGAGATTTGAGTATCGCCACCTGGCGTTGGGAATACGAGAGATTAAAGTATTTACTTTATTTCGGTATCTAATCTTTTTGAATTTTTAACAAATAACTCTTTTATTTTTAAGGAAAGTTAAAGTCGCATCTGAATCGTATTTGTTTGAGTTAATACATTATTATATGTAATTTTTTTAAGAACCATTTTTTTTTATTAAATGATTTTTAGCATACAGATTCCATCTCTTTCACCTGATGTGAATGTTTTTGCAGTTGCAGGCTCTCTAGAGCTTATGTCTACCGAATTTTATAAATAGCGTTTAGATAAATCACATAAATTTCGGCATAAACTGAAGGCAGACAGGTCTCTAGACAGACCACCCACAAAAAAGAAAATCTGAAAATTGTCACCCAATATTTTGTCATATGCGTATGTCAAGCACTTTGACGCCAAAGTGCGTGAGTTTACGCAAGTATGTTTGTGTGTGTGTGTGTAAGAATAAGTATGTATAAGTGTGTGTGTGTGTAAATGCTTTAAATGCAAAATTAGCAAGCGGCAGGGCATTAATCAAAGCTGAACTCACCGCAGCATTTGACAGCTGTCATTCGAGACACGCACTGTCATTTTATGTTGTTAATGTTGTTGTTATTGTTGTTGCTATTGTTGTTGTTATTGGTGGCAACAGCTCTCATGCAGCTTACGCACTCTGCGCTGAAATAGAAACCAAAAACATACAGCTACAAAAAATAAAAAAATAGCAAAAAGGCGTCGTGTCATTAGCAGACGGAAATACTTATATATAAAAATAAATGAAGGAAAAATAAAAAAGACAACAATGAAAACAACAGACAATAATATTAGTTTTAACGACTCTGCGGCATAAAAAAGCATAAAATCAAATTAAAAATAAATATTCATCATACGCACTTGCAACACAGCTAAAGAACAGAAATTATTTAAAAACCAAAGCGAATTTCAAGAATTGGATACGGAAATTATGTTTAGAATAAAGGGTAAAGTTTTTGGAACTTCCAACTTGGAAATACTTTTAAATTAGGGGCCAAAATAAGAAAAAATAATATATTTTTTTTTACAAAAAAAAAAAATACAAAAAATAATAAAATAAAAATAAAGATAAAACCAAAAAAAAAAAAAAAAAACACCAAAATTAAAATTAGAATTAGATCTGAATTATGAAATTATGAAATTTATTAATAAGGATAACATGTTAATTTTTAATTAGTATAAATATAAAAATGAATTAACAGAAAAAATCTAGGACTTAGCGCTACGAAACAGACTTATTTCAATTGTCTCAAAAGTTAGAATCAAGTAATTCAATGAGTTGATAAATTGAGATTAATTATACGCACTTGCAACTAAAAAACTGTCGAATTCATACAAACACACACTCACACACACACACACACACACACACACACACACACACATTCATCAGCACCCTGCTGCGTTCCATAATGAAGGAACTACAAGAACACAACACACACCCAAAAACAGACCACATCACAACACATCACAGCACAACATACGCATTGGAATATGAGCTGAGATGAGATGAGAATGCGGGGGTCGTAGGGGCAAGTTTTGGGTCGGCAAAAAATCATAGGAACAACATTCAAGGTTAGAGGGTTACTGACTTTGAAAAATGCGATAGAGGCAATTTTTTGTCTATTTTTCATCTCTACAGTCTTCGTAGTTTTGTTTTTTTCGGGAGAGTCGCAGCAGCAAAAATAAATTAATTGGGATTTTTTTTTATTTCGCATTTTGATTTTCAAGTCGCAGTGCGTGAGGAGCGACCAAAGATAGCAACAACAACTTTAACAGAAAATGTCATAGAAGAGAGGGGCAATAAAAAAGAAACAACAAAAAAAAGAGAGGGAGTAAGAGAGAGATGGCAAGAATAAACTGAATGCGAGCAATAAAAAAGGCACAAATAATAATGACAGGTAGTTTTCTATGCTCTTGTGCTATTATCTATGGATGTGTTTGTATGAATGTGTGTGTGTGTGTGTGAGACGTTGCAGGTAGAGCTTAAAGCAGAGCTACAACAATGGCAAAGCGATTTATTGTTGTTGTTGTTGTGGTTGTTGCCATTCTGCCAAATGACTGAATAATTCGCATTGCTTGCTTTACACGCACTTTCGTAAACAACTTAGTCAGTTCATATCATTGTTGTTGTTGTTGCTGCTCTTTTGTACAGTGCAAATGCTGAGAACTATTCTAAAAGTGAGCAAATTGTATTGAGTTGCCGCAACAGCAAACACAACAAAAACATCAACAACAGCAGCATTCACTGTGCTCAGCAAGTTGATTTTTTTTTTGTTGCCACAACTTGTATATGTGTTGATATTTGTCTATGTGTGTGTTTTTGTGTGCGTACATGGCATTAGGGAGAATTTCGGCAGCAACATAACATGTGATGAATGCGTGTTCTCTCATTTGGGACACAGATCGGCAATACAAGATTGATAAGGAAACCGCAAACCTTCAGGACGTAGCTGGAATCCAGTTCTCAATTATATTGCAATTTATGAGTCAGTTTCTTTTTTTTATATGTTATTTTAAGTTTTTTTTATCAGCAATAAGAAAAAATTTTATGAGTCACCTAGTTTATCCCATATTGAAAACACTATAAATTAGATATTATTAATAATAATTATTTTCTAAGCTTTTCGGGAAGTAATAAAAATTTTTAAAGAAGTGATTCATAAAAATATAAAGATTTTGTTGACAATTGTTTTTTAAAATATCCGATTTCAAACATTCGTAACACTCTCCAATTAAACACATAAAAAAGCCAAATTTTTATACATATTGTACAAAATGAATAAATTCACTTTTAAATTATATTATGCCTTTTCATTAAATTTGAACATAAAATAAATTTTATTATATAAATTTAACATTTTATTAGGTCACTCAAAAAATGTTTTTGTCTTTTGAATAAAAAATAATTTTTGTGAACACCGATCATTGTTAAAAGTTTAAATTTTAAATAAATACTTATTGAATAAATACAAAATAATAAAATTAAAAAATGGTAAGCTATAGGGAAAATGTTGGTGTGAAAGGGGTTAAAGATTTTTAGAACAAGTCTGTATTATTTACAATATTTAGACTAATTTTACATAAAGAATTAAGTATATGCAATTTTAAGTAAGTGCGTACTTTTTTTTAACCAAAGCACAGAGTTCAAGCATAATGTAATAGACATAAAGTCAAGTACTATTACTTTTGGATACACAATTTTGTATAACATACTTAATAATTTCTCTATTTATCTGAAGTTTAGATTTAAGTTCAGAGCTCTTCTTTAGTACTTACACATAAGCAGATGAATATTTACTATATGAATAGTTTTATTGGTTTCAGTTTGTATTAAATAACGCATGGCAAACATTACGCATACGCCGCCTTAGCCTGCACTCGCAGTGAAAGAGAGGCCGAAAGAACTTGACACTAACTTGACTAAAAGAACTATATTTATTGCCATGAGGTTATTGCACTTTCAAACACCAAGACAATCAGCGCAAAAAAAAAGATAGCAGTTAGCGAAGCAGCAGCAGCAGCAACAATTAAACGAGCTGCGCAAATGTTGTGCGTATGCAAATACGTGTATGTATTGGTGCAAAATTGTATGAAAAAATTCCGATGATCAGCATAAATACGCAACACACACAAACATGCATAAAAGCACGCGCACTAACACATATGCACACACAACGACATTGCGAAAGCAACCAGCAACTAGCAACAGCAACAACTACAGCAGCAGCAGCAGCTGCGGCTGCGTCAGCGTCAACGTCAGCAGCAGCAGCGCTGCGTTTTAGTAGCAAACCAAACTGAACGAACATCGGACTGAACGCTGAGCATTTGACGAAGCGGCCTTCGTTTTTATGCTTCGTGTAATCGTTCTGATTGATATTGTTGTTGTTACTGTAGCTGTACTTGTCTTGTAGTTGTTGTTTCTGCTGTGCGTTAAATTTGTTTTTCTAAATTTGATGATGCAATACACGCATTTTTGCTTTGCGACGCCAACGCCATCGACGCAGAAGCCGGCAGCTAGCAATAAAAACAATGAAAAAAAACGCCAGTTGATTCTAACGTCTTCGCCCCCACCCTTTTGGGCGTCGCTAAATATACCCTGTAATTACAAATAATAATAGCTCACGCATAAGCAAAGAGTTGTGAAATTTTTAAAGTATATTTTCAGTTTCAGCAGACGAGGCGAAATATTTGGAAATATTCGACTGCATCTCTGATCTCAGACTCTATAAGAACTAAACATATAAATTATATAATTACCTCCTTTCAAGTGCAAGAATATTTTCCTAGATTTATGAATCAAGTTTATTTATTTAGGCATTAAATTTTATTTTTTCCGAATAATTAACCAACAAGCTCTTTTACAAACTTAACGATTGGTTTACAGGGTATCGGCTAGTCGAGCATACAATAATCTAGTATTTCATTTTCTAATTTTCTTACTTCCTCTAATTCTTGCTGTTCTTTTTGGCTCACCACACGCACTCTGCACTTTGCTAGCTGTGACTTTTGTTTCTAATTCCAATTTCGCAGCAACAACAGGAACACATGTGGGTATGAGCTGCTGAGGGGAGTATAAGAAGGGGAACTAGACATAGCATGAATAATAGGCAAACAGCAAAGAACAACAATAACAAGAACGCACTGAAAATGGCGATTCATCAAAGTCCACTTAACAAGTTTTTTGCATTTGAAAGACAACAACAAATTGGCTGGACGAGTCAAAAAAGAAGAGTAAAATAAAAGCAAAAGAAACAGAAGACAAAGTAAATTACAAAGTATTAGAAGTTAACATATGTATGAAGTAAATATATATATCGTATGTACATATACATATATTGCGATCAATCATTTGAGATAATAAACTAGTTAAAACTTCTGCATACTTCTAGGATGATTTGGATTTGGTTAAAAACAAGAAAACAAATTAATTAACAAACTCGAAAATAACTTTCTTTATTTGTAGCAATGCTATAGATATAGATAGACAAGATTCTTAGCTGTTTCGTAAAAACTTCGTAATCTTTTAAACATGTTGATAAAAATTTGTTTGGTTATTATTTCAAAAATTTAAATTTCTCGAAAATTGCACATAAAATAAACAAATTTATTATGTGTGTCTGAATTTAATTAAATTATCTTTATTCTGATTAATTTGTGGCTATCATTTGTAGGGCAATTGGCTCGCAAGTTTAATGTAAATTTATGATCAAGTTGTCTTATTTTTTACTATCTGTGCCTTTCTCTTTCTTTCTGAGTAAGTTTTCCATGACCTTGAGGAAGGCTTTCGTTATGTATTTTTGGGTTTTCATGTTTATGTGGCCAAAGTAAAGTTGCTTCGCTTTTTTTTCGTTTTTTTTTATTTTTGCGGCCTTTTGTTATGATTAGCCATTCGCAGCGTACGCACAAAAATTCTAATTTTACTTTTCGCACGCACACACACCCTTACACAAACACACACACACAGATAGATAGACACATATATCAACACACACTTTTAACTACGTCTAGCAAAATATTTTTGACTGCTTGACGTGTATTTTTAATTTTTGTTCTTGTGATTTTTTGCTAATTTTTATACCCTAGCAACATAAAATGATTGGAAAGCGTATAGCTGGCAAAAACTATATTTTATGTATTTATATGACTTACACAATTTGAAATAAATCATATAATTTTCTAAAAAAAACACCTATTACTTTCCTATTATGACGTAAATTATATATAATTAAAAATATAATATTTAAATAACGCTAAATAAATAAACTTACACTTTTACGAAATTACAGGATATTTCGTCGTCGTACACTATCTAGCATTGGTTTTTTTTTGTAACTTGCTGGCACGTTCCTGCCAAAAAAACAAAAGCAAAATGTTGTTGTTGATATATACATAAAAAAGGTAACGAAAGTCGCTTTTAGCACAGTTTACAAAGCGAAAGAAACACAAACAAAATACATAAAAATACTAACAACAGTCGAACACTATCACTTTTATTTTATCAATTTGGGCCGGTTAACTAGCCAAATGACACACATTTTTGACTATGTTGAGAGTTTAATATAATATTAAATAATTTACAAATATTACACATACGCCTAGTAGACGTCGTTGTTTTCTTTGCGATCCCACGCAACAACAGCACCCAAAAAGATTATTTCTAATGCTGTTTTTTTCTGTGTTTATTTTTGCTATTATTTTTTGCTTTGTTGTAGCAGTCATTGCACTCAGCCGGCGTTCAAATCAGCGACAACAACAACAACAGCAGCTTGAGTTATTGTAGGTTGAACTTCTTCCCCTCTTTTTTTTTTTTTGATAATACTTAAAACGAACGAAATTTGGCGAGCAAAAAAAAATTACCGCATCGCGCGCATAAAAAAGTTCATTGACTTCATTAGAAATGTTTATTTTTTTATTTGCTTGAATTTGACGTTGCTGCTGCTGTTGCTGTTGCTGTCGAGCTATGTTGCTGGCGTGCACCAATCAGCAACGACATCGCTGCCGCTGCCGCTAGCGTTGGCGTTGTCGTTGACGTTGTCGTTGACGTTGACGCTGACGTTGTTTGGCATTAGTTCTCTGGCTTTTAACTTTCTCGCATTCTCACATTCGCATTCACATTTCGCATGTGTGCCCAATTCTGTGGCACGATCTGCAGAGGCGTCGCCTTTCTTGAGTGCTGTTCAATTAATGCGGCTCATTATGCATATAGATACACTTGCCTATTATCAAAACATAAATTTCAATTTATTTGCTAAAACAATATATAATAACAACAACAACAACAACAACAACAGCAATAACAATAACAACATTGAAATTGCTGCAAAAAGTTTGAAGACGCTGACTTCACGCACATTTATGCAAATGAGCAACGCATTAAATTGAATACCAAAACACTCAACAAAATGTGCGTAGACTATAAGCATATATTAGTCGACTACGAAATACCCTATCTTTTTGAAATAGAAGAATAAGCTTGAAATCAGAGATATCTAGTTACAGATATCTAAACAGGAGGCCAAAGGAAACACTTTGAGTTATAATTAATTTGTAGTTAATTTATAATTAAAATGTACGATTAAGCTAAAACTAGTAAAAAAGCGTACATTAAACTGTTTTGTTTTTATTTCAAAAAGTTTACTTTAATATTATAAATCGTCATTATCGTCATATTTTAATAACTTTTAGGCAAATTTCTTTTAAAGGGATTTTTTTTAACAAACTATGTTAATTTTACAAATATTTCTTGGATATAATTTAACTGGACTTTAAATAAACGAACTTTAATAATAATATTCTTAAGCATAATTTTATAACTAAAAATTGAGAGTTGTCCGAAAGTCTATGCGTTAATTGATGCCTACGTCTAATCGACGGGGCAAATTGTTAACCTTGAAATATTGTAGATGCGATCATTCCACTCTCTGCATACAAAACGAAGCGAATCGAATAGAATCATCAATAGCTTTGTATACTCGTTTACATAGGCTCGATTTATGCCTACTCTGTCAGCGAGTATTTTGAATAAATTAATGGTGCGTTCTATGCGCTCACAGCAATTAATTAACCGACAGTATATATTCTTTTCCTCTTTTTTTCTTTATTGTTATCTATTTTTTGTTCTATTCGGACAACTTTGGGAGTTGTAAAGTGATTGACAAGTCATTGAGTTTTGCTGGCCAAAATATTGCTTACAATGCGTGGGGACCATCGTATAGCACTCGAGTCGTGCGTTCTTCTACTTCAAGTGGTAACCCCACTACTACATTGGAAATAGAATATACAAATATTTGAGAGCATAATAGAATATGTACATTATTTAGGTGCACAATAACATTGAACAAGGAACAAGCTTGAATATTATAAGCCAAATGATGTGGAAATTATTTGGGCGGAAGCTGGGCTCGTGGAACAAATGGAATGGAACAGAGATATGATGGAAACAACGGAAATCGAGACATTTGAAACTACAATCTGAAGAGAAATAAAATATCTAATATCAAAAAAGATCAATACGCTGTATCTAAATAATCGAAATTAATATTATTCCAAAAGTCGTGAAGTTGAAACTGGAACATCGAGAAGTGTGGAGCACTGAAAGTGAAACACATAAAAATGAAACAGGCCAACCTGCGAAAAACTAAATACTCTGAGTACTTTGTTGTTTCTGATAGGGAACAGTTAAAATGGAACATATAATATCTAAAGTGTCAAAGTATTAGAATACGTAAAATTGTAAACAAACCTAAATATTAAGAATTAAATTATGAAACTATGGAGTTATGAATCAAATGGAATTTGAAACTAAATTTGAATTTAAATATATAAACATATAAGCAAATCTGAAATAGAGATATAGATTCAATATTGAAATACTATATAAAAATTATATTTAAAAGCGATATGGAATAGAATGGAAGGAAATAAGACATATGAAATGTAGAACAGTCAAATTTGAGACTATTAAACCACACGTTAGACTTTCATTGGCCATTTTTAGCTTTAAGTGAATGATTTGTAAATTACAGGCAAAAATAAACTTGGCTTTAAGTGACCAAACTGTAAGACAGTGCAAACCATTAACAACCAGTCAATGTCTGTGGGCAGGTTACAACAGAAACAAACAAAAAATAGAAGTGAAGTAAAAGATGAGGGAATGAAGCAGCTGAGAAACAACAGAGACCACAAAAATGACTTTTCAGCCAAGAATAACAAGAGCCAACCGCAAGAACCAAGTCTAACTTTTTCTATGGACTCATTCAAAATTGTTGTCTAGCAAATTCTGGGTACGTACTGTTCAGTTTGGTTCGGTTTGTTCTCTATTTCTTTTTCGTCGCTTTTTCAGAGTGTTTTTTTTCTATTCTTTTCTCATATTGCGTGGTATCCAACGATGGCAACTTGCAAGCTTTGACTTTGATTCTTTCTGCGAAGAACATAACAAGAAGAGAAAAATAAACCCGTCCCAAAACGGGCAGCAAATGCGTGTGCGATTTCTTGTTATTGTTGTTGTTGTTTTGTTGCTATTGTAGTTGTTGTTGTTAAAGCACCAATCACACGCTCCCGGCACACACTCAAGAGCTGTTCCTGCTCTTTTGCAAGTTCTTATATTATATGTATTCTAGAGTATTAAGAACTTGTGCTTGGGAATGTAACAGACAGAAAAGTGCAATTATTATCATTTATTTATCAACAATTTAGGGGTGAACTCTGTGCTTTAACATTCGAAACTATTATTACTTTAATAAATATTTTATTAATATATTATCTAATATATTATTACTGTAGTAATAATAGTAATGAGAATAACTTGTCCTGATAACTTTCCTTTTAACATTCGGAACTATTATTTGTTAATGTATATTAATAAATATTTTATTTATATATTATATTAATATATTATTACTGTAGTAATAAAAGTAAAAAAAATAGATTTCTTGAAATTTTTGTAATAATTCTTTTGTAAATAAAAAGGTTCTAATATATATATATTATTATTTTGTTTTAATTAAATTTCTGAGACCATTCTGAGATAGCATACTCCAGATATAAATAGTTCTAAAAATTCGGTACTATCTTTTAATATTATTATCTGAAAACTTTATAAAAATTTTTCATTAAATATAAGAGTATTACTTTTTAAAGAGTATTTCTTAGTAGATCATTCTCGCTAAGATCACGCTGACTTGCTGTTTGCAGCTAAACTCGCTGCCAGCTTCGCTGCTGTCGCTGGCGCAGACGTTGCTGCCGCTGTCGACGTCGTCGTCGACGTCTTCGCTACACTTTGCCTATTCTTGCTAGTTTCACCTTGAAAAGTTCATTCACGCCATTGCCAGAAAATACAAAAATGAACAAAAAAACGCGAAACGCAGCGCCAAAGTCCAACAACAAAAAGTAGTAAAAAACTTGCACAAAAATAACATAATTTATTATTTCGTTGCCTGCACGCATGAGAGTGATAGACAGAGAGAGGGAGAACAAAAAAGAGAGAGAAAGAATGAGTGTGAGCTGTTCTAACTGCTGACCAATTGCCGGTCACTTTGAATCGTTTATAATGCAAATATATACGCACTTTTTCAACGTTCCAACGACTTTTTATGGCCATGTTTTTGTTAACTCCCCTTTAACCCAATGAAATGACCACGTTTGCAGTCGTATTTGCTGTAGAGTTTTCGTTTTTTCTGGGAGTTTCCATGGGGAGAATTTCGAGTCACTGCGTTGCAAGGCAAACAATAACGAATTTCGTAGTCTTAGCCCTCCTAATTTGGTTTATAGTTAACCCCTAAGGGATCGTATGTTGCCAGCTTGTAATCTTATCTTGCGATTATGTGCAGTTCAGATATGATATAGCATTCATTATCACATTCGGTCAACATTTACAAAAACCATTGGCAATTGTTTAAAAATAGTTTCGTAAAATTTTATTAATTATTGGGTATTACAAAGGCTCGATTTTGTACTAGGTGATCAAAGAAGTTTTATAAAAGTTTGCATTTAAAAAATGCTAAAAATTAATGATCTATATTTAAATATATATTTAAAAAATAAAGGGTTTTTTTTTTGTTAAAAAATGCTAAAAATTAATGATCTATATTTAAATATATATTTTAAAAATAATTAAGATCTATAATTTAATATTTGTATTTAGATTATTGATACGAATTAAGAATTAATGAAGATCAATTTTACAAGTTATCTATATTGTTATGTTGCATACATTTGCACATTATTATAATACCCATCTTTGGGCGTTATTAAAAATTGACTAAAATATAACTCAATATCTACCTAAAATCTATCTAAATTTTGCGTACTTTCTATCATTAATCGAAAACAATCGGAGGCCATCGTGACTCATTCAAATAATAAAAACAATGAATGAGAAAAAACAAATAGTTGGGTCCCACAAAAGGCAACCCCCAACAAAAACCATAATAGTTCTGATTACGCAGTTTTTTTTTTGGCAATCAAAACAAGAAATTCGCACACCCCCCCACACTACAAAAACAAATAGCATCAATAAAAAACTATCAAAATTGGCGAAATGCGAAATCAAAAAAGCAACAACAACGACATTATGTTGTGTTTTGCCATTCTTCTCTATTTTTTTTTTGCACATATCAAAACAAATGGCGAAAATTCGGTGAAGTTCAAGGTATGTGCCATTAAATCAAGCACACAAGGCAAACCCAGAAAAAGAAGAAGCAGAGCAAAACTAAAGCAGAACTACAGAGAGAAAAACTAACATTTAACTAATAGAGAGAGAGAGAGAGAGAAAAGGCAAATAAAAGACTAGAGAGAGAGCGAGAGAGAGAGAAAGAGAAGCGAGTAGACAAGCGATAAAGCCGGGAACCCAAACATGCGATCAGAATAGAATGCAAAAACAAAAAGCAGACAACGAATAGAGCAGAAAGCAGAAACCAAGGGAGAACCCAAATAGTAGTAGACATATGCTCTATCTAATAAATGTATATATATTTTTTTTATATACATGTTTGTGTGTGTGTAAAAATGCGTGTGCCGCGCAGCTTTCAAATGTGTGTTTTTTCATTTTTTTTTTATTCTGTGCGTTTGCCAAAAAAGCTTCAACATCGAAAACGACAACAACAACGCCAACGTACCACGTAGATCTTATCTAATCTGACGGATCGTGCCCTCTCAGAACTAACAACAACAATATTTTAAATGACTCTCTATTAAGTAGTTTATTGGGTTTTTGATTCATGTAGTGTTGGACATAGTCTGGCATTGGATTTGGCAGGGAATTACTCTACATATGATTATTATGCTTAGCTGTCTGCCGTGGCGTATACATAATATGTGGCATACAAATATATGTATAATATACATATAAAGATATTTGGGAATATGCGAATAGACACATGTGTCTGCGAGTCTCTAATTTATTTTGACATTTATTAACAAAAATATTTGATGTAGGTTGTGTTGAAGATTGAAGTGTTGATATTAATAAGTAGCATAATTGTTGGTAATTGACAAAAGAAAATACATATAAATAAAAATTTATGTTAATAAAAGTATAGAAAAAATATGTATATAAGATTTGATCAATTTATAAGTTAGCTATCGAAACATATGTGAAAAAATTGTTACAAAAGAATAGAAAAATTTGAAGAAAAACGTGCAATTAAAATAAAATTCTTAATCAAATAATAAATAAAAATACATTTTTAGCTAAGAAAACTAATTTTTTTTATTTGTTTTTTGTTATAAGCTTTGATGGTAATAACAATAGAGTATGGATAAAAAATATTTAATACAAAATAAATGTAAGTAAGCCCATTTATACCTTAAACAGCACCTTTAAAATATGCTTAAAAATGATATTATTATTTATTATTTTATTTAATATTTATATATAGTAAGTAAATTTTTCGAACTGCCTTAGGTACAAAAAGAATAAGCTAATGACTTTAAAATTTTTTAATAATTGCCTAAAAGTATGCAACACTTTCTTTGTGGGTCAAATTCATGGAGAGACGCCTATACTAAACCACTTAATAAGTAACAAAATAGAACTTTTAATCTAGAAAGATTGCGAAAAAGGGAAAAACACTAAAAGAGATGCTACAAATAAATTTCCCTTTTAGATATGCGAATATGCAAATTAAATGAATCAAGCAAAAAAATACGTTTCGTTTTTTTATTCAGTATGTAAAGCAGACCTTTTGCATTATTTTCACATACTTTGATTGCCTCAGTTCAGTGTTGTTGTAACTGGAAGAGTCTCTGGGTCAAGGTGTAAGTAGAAGATGTTCAAGAGTCGACTAGACCATGCTCTGTAGCTATGACAACTTTTTATTTTGATGTGAACTTTTTTTAAGTATCTACTTGAAGAAAATGTCGCAATTTTAAGCTCGTTATCATTTGCTAAAAATACAACAGCATACCATAAATTGAAATAGTTTAAGCTTTCAATCAGAAACAATGCAAATATATTTCGAATATGTAGATATTTTTTTCTGTCAGCTGCTATGACTTAACCCATTTAAATCCCTTAAACAGGGTATTGAAAATGGTGTATTACATTTGTGCTGACCCAAATTGTGTTTATCTCATACGCATCTCTCAGTGACTTAAATATCTCATTTAACGCCAGGACGAGTACGTTGAGCTCAGTTTATTTTGGGCTGCTGCTAAGGCAGCTTTGCTGCACTTGCTAACCACAAATAAAAAACAGACACACAGACACACATACACAAACACACACTGACACGCACAACTAAAAGCGCGCTCAATAAATTTCCACATGTTTATCCCTTTTTTCATACACATGCACACAAAGACTTCCTGTATGCTGGCCAAGTAATTCTTATGTACTGAGTCCTTTGTCCTGTCCCAAATATATTAATGCCAGTCTCTCTCTCTCTCTCTCTCACTCTCGATGTATGTATGTGTGTGTGTGTGTGTGTATGTGTGTGTGCTAGTTGTGTGCGTGTCTGCCCGCAGTGCGCAAAGTGTGTCAAAAAGTTTTTGGCTATTACTTTCACTACTTACAGTTAGAGCCAGAGTTTTGGCAGTGTGTCAAGGGATAGGTTGGAGAATGGAGGATGTCCTGGCCTTGTCAGGGTTGTTATTGCCATTGTTGTTGTTCTTGTTGTTGTTGTGCGTGTGTGTAATGCGACAAATTAACAATGTACTTAATTAATATGTCAAATTGGATTACAATTTGCTAAAAATTTGTCATAAATGTTGGTCACTGTGTTTCAGCTCCATTGAGCTGTTGATAAGCAATCTTCACTGTACTTTTGCATAATTTTAGCACTCTGTCTTTAAGGATTATTTATGCGCTCTAGTTAGAAAAGGTTAGAACACTTTTTGAAAACTTAATTTTGAATTAAGTTGCGTTTAGAAAATTAGAATTGAAAACTTTTTATGGGCTTTACAGCTTAAGAGTCCTTAATGATTTACACCTAGTAAATAATATACACTGCTTATCATTATTTTGGGGACCTGTCAAAAATGTATAACAAACTTGACCTCCTACAACACATTTGAAGTCTGTGGGTAAAAGTTTGTTATCTCTATCTCTTATAGTCTCAGACATGGCTATATCGACCCAGCTGTTGATGCTGATTAAGAATACAAATACTTTATAGTCTCGGAGATGTCTTCTTTCTCCCTGTTACATACATTTTAACGAACGCAATATACCCTTTAACTTATTTATTATGTAATGGGTGTAAAAGTTATGTATTAAGTATGAAGCTAAATTTGCCATAAGGATTTCAAGTTTCTTTTAATGCTTATAGTAAATAATATCTTATAATTTACATTCGTGTTTCCAGAGCAAAGCTAATATAGTTTTACTTTAAAAGATAAACTAAGGAATAAATGAGTTTAAACTGAAACTATTCATGTTCATTGCTGCGACTTGTCTAAAAAATGAAATGTTTGGTGTACAAAATTGAAAATCGAAATTATTGCCACGTTAATAAACTAACATAGCTTTTATATTATTTTAACTTTAGGCGAACCGAAGAGAACTAAAATATAAATATATCATGACAGGCAGAAGGAGTTTCAGCAACTCAACAACAAGTAAAGCCACTAAAAACTTATCAACTGCGCATAAATAAATTTTAATTAGACTTCACACACACACATACTTATATATACAATTTGCATATATATACATACATACATACATACATACATACATATACATACATATATTCGCAGACAGTAGCGGCATAGAAACCGACATTTTGAAGCGGGGATTCATTTTGGCCTTAATTAATTTTTGGCCAAGTGACATTTCCCAACGCACAGATACACACACACACACACACACACATACACACACACACACATCTAGAAAATGTGAAGTAGTCAGAATGAAAATCGAGCTGCGAGTTGCGTCTCATGATGAATTGATTTTCTCAGCGTGTACAGAGCGAAAGTTTTTTGGGGCCTAAAAACGGCAAGTGCAAAAGCGCAGTGCGAAAGTATCTCACGGATACACAAGCTGTAAGCAGGGAGATATATAGAGAAAGTGAAGGAAGGGGAGGCCTGTTAGCAAATGGGAGCCTCACAGTGTTGTCAAAGTAACGAGTACGCTGTCAAGTCTCTGTCAGCCATACCCCCTCACCCCTCACCCCTCCCTCACCCCTCCTCCACCTAAAAGACGCCCACAAAAAGCAGGCGAAGTAAGTAAACTAAAAAGACAAAAGCAACGCCTAAAAGTATGCTACACATAAGAAGTATATAAGGCCGAGTGGAAGCTGCGTCTTCATCTTTGCCTGGTTGCCTGGCGACGGGGGTGGGGCAGGGGGAGGGGGAAAGAGGCGTACAGGGGAGGGGGGCATGACAACATGGTCATGAGCTTCAGATTCAGCCAAGTGCAACAACAACAGCAGCAGCAGCAACAGCAGCAACAACAGCAACAGCAGCAACATTGACAAAAGGTTTTTTGGCATGACTACGCCCCCTGCTTTGTCCATTTACCCCCCTTCAGCCCCTTTAGCCCGCCCCTGCCTCCATTGCCCCAGCTTATTGCCAGTCTCATTCTGGCCATATACACAAAACTTGGGCAGCATTTTGTTGGAAAATTCGAATGTCAGTTGTAATAGCTTCGGCATATAAATCAATAAAATGATTGTACGCACCTTTGCGCTTTCCCCTTCCACCCCACTCCTCTTCCCCCTGCACCAACCCCTCTGTCGTTGCCTCTGTTGATGCTGCTGCTGCTGCTGCTGCTACCTTTTTTTGTGTTGTCGTTTTTCTTGCACAGCTTCTGGTTCTGGCCATGGGCACTTGTAGCAACGGCTGGCGGCCTTTACTACATTTGTTGTTGTTGTTGTTTTTGTTGTTATTGTTGTTGCAACGTTGTTGCCGAAATACACAAAAAAAAGGGGTGGTAAAACGAGGGCCAGCTTCAAGTTTTATGAGATTCTTATCAATACGATGATGTCGATGGAGATAATAAAAGTTTTCAAAAGAGACTAACATTAATTTAATTATATTTAACTGATATGGAAAGCCCAACCATCTCTATAGTACCCTTAATAATAGTTATTCAATACACCTGCTGTCTAATATTATTCAAATTGAAATACAATAAGTTATTAATATAAAATTGTTTTTAAGCTTAAAAAAATTTAATACCGAAAAGTAAAAGCGAACTTTCTGAATTTGTTTTTAGTCAATATCCATATTAAATAATAATTTAATAAAGTTAAAGTGTGAAGAGCTAAATATTATTATACTTTCAATAATTGATATTATTACCCCTCAATTTTTAAATTTAAGAAAAAAATTTGATTTATGGAAATGGGTTATTGAAAAGAAGATCAGTAATTAAATAAATTTTAAATGTACAATCTTCTGATTGAAGTTTAATTTCAAAGAAAACGGATACATAAAAATAAATTATTTCAATTAAAAATAAAAATGAATAAAATTTCTTTGAAAGGTAATTGAAAAGTTTTGTTTCTTGAAATTTTCGAATAATCACAGGTAATTAAACATTCTTATCTATTTGTTTTGAATATTTACAAAATTGTAGTGCCAAATTTTATTTTAAATAGTCTTTAGTCGACAGTGTTTGGGTAAAGTTAAAATAAATAAATAAAATATGGTCAAGAAGCATCTCAGCAGTCGTTTTAAACTATATTTATACGAATACACAGTCAAATTTCTTTTGCACTCTCTAGAATCTCTAGAATGCAATCTTAGAATTACGAAGGTTTTATTTCACAAATTTCTCATAAAATGCCCTGATATATTTGCAACATTATCTGGAACTGCTCAATACACCCATTATTCTCACTGGCAGCATTCACATAGCAGACTCCATTTTCCCTTTCCCAACAACTTATTTTCCACCAGTTTCAGGTGCGGCTGCTTGTTGCTGCCACAACCATTGCTGTTGTTGTTGTTTTTGTTGTTGTTGTTATTATTATTGTTGTTGCCACTGCCGTTTGGCATTCAACATTCAAGTTGGGGCCATTTTGCTGACTGTTGATGATGATAATGGGCCTGGGGGGTTTGCCTTGGTGGAAAAAAGGGAAAGTAGAGGAGAGAAGAGGTGACACAAGTAGATGTTGGGCTGGCTGACTGTCTCACTTGCTCCCATTTCTACCCCCTCCCTCAATTGCGATGCCATTGCGTACGACGTATAAATTTTTACGCATTTTTGATTTATGTGCAAAAACAAAGCAACATAAATAAATTGCGCGCGACATTTCACGTATGCCTTGTGTGTGTGTGTGTGTGTGTTTTGTGTATTGAAAATGCATTTCCCGCGAAAAACCAAACACAAATTGAAATTGAAATTCAAGCATAACTTTAAAGAGGCAGATTTAGCAGCTGCACACGCTACACGGCCCTGGCAATAACGTTAATGATTATGGCAACTCTGGCAACGCGATAACAGGCAACAGTGTGTACACTGATAAAAAAAAAACGATCTAAAATCAAGATTTTGGTCTCAAAACTAAGATTTTTGGTCTAAAAGATGCATCGAGAACATAAATAATTAAATTAAGAGAATACTTCTTTATTCTAAGAACATTTTAAATAAGACCAAGTTCCTATTTTAAAAATATATTTCATTTCATCATAAAATTAAAAATTAAATAAATAAACTTTTTAAATACATAATAAGTTTTTAATTTTTAAGTTTTTATTTATTTACAATACAAAATTAAGTTTGAGTATCTTTATAAATTTAGTTTTAATTTGTTACGAGTGCCAATGGGGTTCGAACCGCCGCCTACTGCTTCACAACGGCCTTTCTAACCAGAGCGCCAAGGAGCCAAAATTAGTTTGGTACGAAAAAGTACCTTTTTATACTTCCCCCAACAATTTAAGATTTTTATTCTTATACTAAGAGTTTAGGATTTTTAGATTAATAATCTTAGTTTCAGTGATTTGGTCCTAAAAAAATCTTATTTTATAGAACAAAATATTTAAGATGAATGTTCTTATTTTTAGATGCTGGTATTTTTTTGTAGTGTAGGAAGAAGAGTCGAGGGGGAAGCTGGCACACCTGCGGGACACATATGTATGTGAACGGAGAAACTCTTGATGCTGTAGCACAACCTACAAGCCATTAAAAGTTTTACAATGCAGACACACGCACTTTTTCAGCAGTTGCCACGCCTCTCCTGCCCCTTTTCTTTAACTTGTTCGCTTCTTTTTCTTTTTTTATGCTTGGGTTTTTGGGATTCTGTTGCAAACATACACTTGAGTCAGGCAGCTGTATATCTACATTTTTTTTCGCCTGGCCAACAGTGCGCATACTTGATGCGCCGCCCGGAGCTTCCCAAAAAACACTTCTGGCCATGATGGAAGACCACAACACATGCGAACCAAAGTGACAGCGACTCCAAACTTGTTTTTCCTCTTCGCATTTTCCTTTACATCCTCCTTTCTCCCATTTTTTTCCCCCAACAAATTTACAACAAGTAGGGCAAGTCAAGAAGCACTTGAAATATATTTCGCTGGCTTTTTTGCTATGCTCTTTTTGCCTTGGCTCCTTTTGCAATTTATGTTGCTTAGACATTCAGTTTAAAGTGCCATAGATTCTACATATAAGCTGCTTTCCCTTACACTGAAACAAGGACAACTTTTGAGCGTCTAAATACCTTGATAATTGTCGGATTCTGCGAACATTTTGTTGGTTCAAGTGCTGACCATTCTGAAGGAGATGGTTGATAAATTTCAAAGCTAATGCTACTTCAATCAGGGTTCAATCATTAGTTCTTACGAAATGGGTTCAACAAATATGTAGACCAAGAGTTTTTAGTAAATGAGTAATGTACTGTAATCAATCATATATTCTATATTTTATTCCAGATTTCTTCAGATTAGTTTACAAATGTGTAATTAAAATAAGTGTTTCAATCCTACTACTTCTTCAATCATTAGTTCTAAATTAAAGCTTATATAGGGAATGGAGATCAATTTAATGATGTACTTAATAATGATTGATGTTCAATAATTCCTTTTAGCTTAGAATTTATGTGAATTATAGATAAAGTTGGAGAGCTTTAATCCTAGATCAATCATGAGTTATAACAAAATGCCTTGAGAGTGATTATTTGTAAATTTATAAAAGAAAACATATGAAAGAAATGGTAAATGAAATAAAAATTTGTATGCAATCATTTGTACTAATGTCATTAGGAATGGTTGACAAAATTTCATCAAACTTCAATCAAAGTTGAATCGGGGACTTTACCTTTGATTTAAGTTGAAGTTTAACTTAATATATCATAGATTTGAGGCCTGCACCTTGTTTTCCATTTACGTAGCCTTTACAGTGGTTAAAGCCATAATAAGTTTTAGCCTAGCATTGGGTAAGCCAAGCACTCAAGTTTATTAGGGGTCTACCGCAGTTAAGATGGGGAGCTCACCTTCAACTGCTTTTGGGCCGCACCTCATTAAAGTTACATACTGCTGTTGCTTCTTCTCCTGCTGCTGCTTCTTCTTCTCCTGCTTCTTCTCACAGTGCTAACAAGCTATTTCAGCCTGCATAAAGTTGCACGCACTCGCCGCTGTCCCCCATGATAGACACACACACACACAGCCACACACACACATGTCACACAGACATTTCCACCCACATTGAGATTGTCCAGGGAACACTCGGCTGTCGTTGCTGTGACAGCAAAGATAACGCGACAGCAACAGCAACAACAACAGCAACAACAACAGCAACAGCAGGAGAGGCAGCAACAATTTCAGTGGCAACATGGTGCGAGGATTGTCAATGCATGTGTGGCAAGCAAATGACCAGCAGGAACAACCAACCCGAGCACACACATCCAGTCGGGTGTGATCTATGCCTATCTGATGTATTTTAATGGTGCTCACATATATTTTTCATTATTGCTGCTGTCAGAGAAAAAGCGCAACAAAATAAACCAAGGGCTACTCTGGCAAGTGGGAATATGAAACAAAAAGTCATAGTAACGAATATGAAATACCCTAGAATGTTCAGATATAATAAAAGAAATATGTTCTTATGCTGATAAACATTCTGAAAAAGGTCCGGAGACATATTGATGACAGAGTTGTCAATATCGGCTTTATTTTTTAATACCAGTAATTATTAAAATAAAAAATATATATTATTTTGAATATTGAGAAATTACGAAATTAATACGTTTCAGGCTGATAAACATTTTGAAAAAGGTCCGGAGGCATATTGTTGACAGATTTGTCAATTTCGGCATAAATTTTTAACACCATTAATTATTTAAAAAAAATATATATTTTATTTTTATCCAAATAAAATGTCATATTATAGTTACAGTTAAGTAAAATTCAAATAAGCCTTTTTTTATATACTCTCGGCTACTCAAAGAGCTGCCTCATCTACTCGCTTCTAATGCCGCGTTACGTATACGCAATGTCAGCCAGACTCGCACACACAGTCTGTGCTGGCTAAATTTATTTAGTATACACGCGAGGACACGAAATTCGAGGCTGCATTCAGCCGCAGGCACAGTTCAAGCCCACGAGTTTTGGGCTTATTTAACCATGCCTACCGCCTTCCTTTCTCCTTCTACGCTCACACACACACACACACACACACACACTCACACTCACACACATTTGGGAGTCCAGTTTCCCCTTATCTGGAGTCGCTGAAGTCGCTCTGCGTTCTGCGGCATTTGGGGATTCATGCGTTACGGCCCGCAATATTTTTTATGGCTGGCCCCCAAAACGTTGTGATTGCAATTTAAAAATCGATAAATTGCAATTAATTTAATGGTCACAACGACATCCAGCAAACAAATTTGATCAAATAAATCATGAGACACTGCAGTCAAACGATGCGGTTATTTATACTTACACGTAATCCTTAACTTTAGATTAGAAAAATTTTCAAAAATTAATCCATATAAGGACAATCTATAGAAAATTAAAAAAAAAATAAAATGAATTTACTAAGGTTTATCAAAGAGTTAAAATAATATTTTAATCATAAAAATATAAATAAAATAATTAATAAGAAATAGTTCATAAAGAATCCTAAGATACATAAAATTTGTATACCAAAAAATTTCCTAAACTATTGACAATACTTTGCATTTATAACTGAATTCTACAGAATTTTTAAAATTTAAATAAAGAAGACAAAGAAAAAGAGAGACAAATGTAAGAAAAAATATGAAATTAAAACTTTGCAATTTCCTGTTTGACTTTTCAAAAATATTAAATATATTTCCTACTTAGCAACAACTTTTAATATAAGGCAACTGCGTTAAAAACTGACAAGAAATTGTTATTTATGAAGGCTCAACAGGCACTTAATTAGCCACAACAGCATCAAGCTAATGGATGCTCACAATTATGAAAGATTTAGGTTGTCAGGGAGATGAGCAATAAAAGAGGAAGTCAATTTAATAAAACAAAGGCAATAAAACTAATTTAAGCTTAAATTGTTAAAGACACTCGCAAAATGTTCGGAACAAAACAAAGGGAAAAACGGTGTATAAGGAATATAAATATTTAAATCAATGTAATCCTTATAGACCCAATTTAAATAAATAAAATATAAACTTGAACTAGGAACTAGATTTGGACTTTACCTTCAAATTTATTTATATAAAAAATTGATTACAAAAAATCAGGTGTCTTTTTGAATTTACAGACATAGGAACAATCTACAAGAAATATGATTGATTTCAATTTAAAAAAAATTATTGTGTATGTTTATGCATTATATTCCATATATATATTCAGAGTTCTAAAATTCAAATGCAACTGCTGAGTATTTAAGTGGGGCTAAAAATTTAAAGCACATCGAAAGTGAAATTTTAATTAAACTGCCAGAACCATTTGTAGCCATGGCAAATGAGAACTGGAGCATATTTTAAATGCAGCAATGAAAAACAATTTGCCAGTCCAAAAAAGCCGAGGGTCTGATGTGGTCTGTTGTGGTATGGTGTCGTCCTTGTCCTGACGCAAGTCCTGGCAACTGGCATTTGCATAATTTCCACCCCGGAATGGGTAAAAACAGCGGCTCAGATTCGAGCATCGCTGGGATTGCTGATTAGGTGCTCTGCCATCGACTTCACTCCTTCGTCCTTCGTCCCTTGTCCTTCGTCCTTGTTGCTGTGGTCCAGCAACGCAGCATTTAATTACCAACCAACCACGGCGGCAACTTCAGCACAAAAACCAAACAGAGAGAGAGGGAGAACGAGAGAGGGAGAGGAAGAGAGAAAGAGACTCAGAGGGAAGGAGAGGCTGAAAAAAAAACAGGTTAGGCCATCTAAAGACGCCACTGAACGTGCCAGGACATTGCGTTCGCCTGCCGGCTTGCCAACAGCTAAAACAAAACCTAATTTTCTCGAATTTCCAAACGACCAGCAACAACAACAATATCAACGACAACGACAACGCTGCTGCCAATGTTTCTAGTCAACGTTTAGGCCAACAATGTCGAAGAAATATGGCGCAGTTTAAGTGCGCTCTATTTGAGGAGATTGTCGGAGTAATATACACTGCAACAAAATTCTAGATTATTGTTCACAAGTGCAATAAACTTTATTAAAATGAAATTTATTATGCATTATAATATTTTTATATATATATTACTATAAATGTTTAGGTAGAAAATAATATGAAATGTGCTTAGAAACAATTTAAGATCTGCATTACTTAAAATGAGACAAGATTTGGAATCAAGATAAGGATCAACAAATAAAATCAGCAATTTGATGGTTTTACGATAGTTATAATCAACTTTACTCAAAGGAAAATTATTATGTGATTTTTATAATGATTTCCAATTTTCATGGAAGAATATACTTCAAAGAAAATACATTAAATATAAAAATTAGTGATCTTATAATCTTAATTTTTTCTAAAAAAAATCAAGTGAAATTAAACAAAAGTTTTTAAAGTTACTAGCTTCGAAGTCTGACCAACTTCAATCTTTTATAACTTCATCAAAACTGAACCGATTTTCAAGTGGAATGTTATTTTAATGATGATTTGGCCTCTAAATTCATTCTGTATTTCAAATTCGTTCGTTTATTAAGACGGTTGGAACTGATAAATTAACTTTTCGATCAAGTATTTCGATGTTTGAATGATCTTTAAAATTTTGAAAATTCAAAACACTGTTTGTAATAAAATAATTATATTTTGAACATATATATTTAAGTAATACCTTAAAATTTCGTGCAGTGTAGTGCTCTAACTAGTGTTGCAGGAATATTTTCTTAAAAGATGCGTTGTTGTTTTCGTTGTTGTAGCTCAAACAGGTCTTTGCAATGCGATTCGCACACACATACAGACACTCACACACACACATACTCACGCACATTCCGTAAGCACAACAGTGACAGCAACAACAAAAGCAACAACAACATTAAAATAGAGTAAAAGCAAAGCAACAAACAATGATTTTCATGGTACGTAAAATTAATTAGGGCACTGAGACAAAAATCCTCAAATTTCAATGAGCTGCGCAGTCGACGACGACGTCGACGTCGCACACACACACACACACACACACACACACATAGGAAAACACAACTAGTGGGTGGTAGGCTTAGAAGCGGTGGGAGGGAGAGGCATGCAATGAAAACAAGGCAGAAGCACAACTAAAAATACCAAATGGGAAAGAGAGCAGAAGAGAGGGAGAGAGGAGAGAGAGAGAGGAAGGGGATTGGCGAAGGATGTCGGGCATAATTACTCTCCCTCTTTGTAGATGTATGTGTGTGTGTGTGTGTGTGAGTGTGACTGTATATGTGTGTATATTGTGCGTAGGCTGCGTCTGTCAATGCAACAAAATTTTGTTGTCGACGCTGGCGTCGCAGTCGGCGTCGCTGCTGCGCGTGTTTCCTGTCGCAACGCTTTATGTACCAAAAACTGAGAGCTTTTACATAGCTGTAAGCATTATGTGTGTATGTGTGTGTGTGTGTGTTATCAGAAACAACAGCAATTACAACAACAACAAGCTCAAAGCTCAAAGACACAAATTTTATTTTTTTTTTTGTATTGTTTTCATTATGTCTAATACATAATTACAAATACATTTTAATCCCGAAAGTTTTTTAATCGTTTTTGTAGAAAAGCTGAAAAGCCCGCACACACATTTGAGGGGGAAAATGCGAAACAATTGTGAAATTGGGTGGGCTAAGGAGTATTGGGTGGGCAGAGGAGGAGGGTAGAGGGGATATTGCAGGCTGACATTTTGTTTTGATTGACATTTTCGAGATTGTACAAATGTAGTGAAAAGTCTAAAAATGGTGGGCGATGAAGGAAGACGAAGACAAAATAACAGGAGGACAGGTGGCACTTGGCCACTGAAGAGGATGAGAAGAGGGAGGAAGAGGAAGGGAAAGCGTTGCTGATTTTGATAGGCAGGTGCTGTCATTGAGTAATTTTTGAATGGCAGAGGATGTAACAAAACGAGCTGAAAGTTGAGAAAATACAAATGCGAACAAAGAGAACGAGAGATAGAAAGAGAGAGAGAGAGAGAGATGAGAAAAAGAAGCAAAGAAGAAAGTGGGCTAACAAATAAAAAGATAGATATTTAGACTAAAAAACGTATTTGATTGTCTTAATACAACATAAACACTTTATAATAAAGAATTACACTAAAGCATATTTTAAGACAAAACTATACATAACCAATTTCCTGATAATATCTTATATATTCCAAAACAATTAATGCTAAACGTTGATCACAATACTGCTCTAATTAGAAACTCAATTGATTTCATTTTTTTAAAGTGTTATAAATTTGAATTATAAACTGAAAACTAGAACTTATACCAGAAATATATAAGAGTCTACCCATCCAATAACTATTCATTGTGTAAATTTTATATCAAATGATATTTTTAAAAGGATATAACGAAGTCTGCATACCATACCAATATATTCTCGAACTTCTTGTAAACTAATTCCTAACCAATATATGTCTTAAAAAATTATTAATACACATATTTATACTATATGATATTTTTTGTTATTATATCCCTACCATGGTCAAGAATATTTTCCCGTTCCTGTAATTTCAACATTAATTAATTAACTAGTCAACTGAATTCACTCTTTCTATGCTTTATATTTATCTCCAAGGTATTTAAATCAACCAATTGGCAAAACTTAAAGTTGGCAATTAAGTTTAAAGGAATCGAGATCTAACCGCCTAAACACCGCATTTGAAATTTGGCACGCACTTTATTAGGAAACCAGCAAAAAGAGGATGACTCAAAGGATGGGCATAAAAACCTCAAAAGCCTCAAAGGGGGAACTTTTGCTTAGACCTCAGACTCTACTTGCTCTACTTGTGCTTAACTTTAAACTAACGCACCACAAACTCGCACTCACATGCAAAAAGAGAAAGAGAGAGAGAGAGAGAAAGATAAATTCTCATTGCTATGCACCGCACATGGAGGAAGACACCCGAGACTCGCTGCGACCCACATAAGAAGTAAGAAGTAAGAAGCAAAAAAGCAAGCAGAAGAAGAAAGCAAAAGGCAATGAAATTTTTCCTCTGCACTGTGAAAACTACGCAATTTGGCAAAAGGCAGGCAACAACAGCAACAAACAGCAAAGACTAAGCTAGCTACGTATATAGACCTGACTGTTACAGCAGAGGCTCTTAAGTTAGAACTACTCAATACAAATTCAAATATTTTGTTAAGAGAGCTTTTCGTTTAATTTTGAAACTAATTTCTGAACTACTTGTACTTGCTTATTATTTTAATTTTTAAATGAAAAAATATATGATGTTAAGGGAAGAGAATTTATGAAATTTAATATATAATGAATAAATAAATTAATGAAAAAGAAAAATTTTAAGAAAAAACATAATTTAGTTTATTTTTGTGATTAAATGTAAAAATCAAAGAAAAAAAAAATTAAATAAGTGCAATAT
The DNA here is from genome assembly GCA_035045575.1 of Drosophila falleni. Lineage (NCBI taxonomy): Eukaryota > Metazoa > Arthropoda > Insecta > Diptera > Drosophilidae > Drosophila > Drosophila falleni. The sequence goes on along the minus strand of JAWNOV010000169.1, from coordinate 1,447,033 downwards.
GAACAAAGCAGATATTGTGAATAATAAATATAAATCAAATATCTGATTGAGAGTGTAGTGTAGTAATAAACAAATATGAAAATCAAATCTTTTCAACTATTTTAAAGACAAAAGTGCTTCTAATTTGCGGTCGACTGCTGTATACGCAGCGACAACAACAGCAATCAACGTCAGTCACAATGCCGCTCCTTACTGCCTCATCCCTCTCACTCCCCTCGATGAGCCCCGCCCCCTTGTCGCTCGCTGCACACGCACAAAAAGCGCCAAAATTACAAACGCAGCAAGCGGTCGGTCGGAGGCTTCTGTTGCTGAAGCCAAAGTGGTTTCGTTGGGTGGGTTTTAGGCTCAATAAAGGACTGCAGCAGCAGCAGAGAACTCAACCCGCCATCTTAAAACCCCCCCCCCACCCTCCTTCCCGCTTTCCCCAAAATAAAGTACATTACATGTATATAGGCGCACACGCACATTTGTTATATACTCAGCAAAAGCAGCTGCAGCCGCAAAAGGAAGCCACCCAATAGCACCCCCCTCTTCACTTCGCCACCCTCTCTCCATGTCGACTGGCAACACCCGCTCCCCATTCTTGGAACCCATGTCAAAGTCAAGCCACCACCAAAAAGTAGAGACGCCCCAAAGTAAATGAAATGAACGCCCTGCAGTTTTTTTTTTTTTTCCTGGCAACTTTGAGTTGAGCGTCGCCCATTTCTGTTTTCTTGAACGTCCTTGATCCTTGCAACGCACAACAGCAACAGCAACAACAACAACAACAATAAAGGGGCGCCTGCTGGTCGTCTTCCCAAAGCACACACACACACACACACACACACACACACACACACACACACACACACACACACGCGCGTACATACACACACAGTTACAACGCAGCGCATGTAAAAAGCATAGCATACTTTTTTGGGGGGCAAAAACCGTCGCCTGACTGACGCCTTATCAGTTGTAAAAACAAAACCGGAAGCCCACACACACAGACAGGAAGTCGCAATGCGTGCGACAGAGTGAGTGAGCGTTAGAGTGTGCGAGCGAGCGAGCGAGATAGACAGATGGAGCGAACGAACTTTCAGGGTTTTTGTGAGAAAAGCGAAAGTGAAAAGCTGTGAAGGCAAAGGACAAGGCAAAGAAAGCGAAAGTAAAGAGCGCGCAGAAGCTGAGAGCGTGAGAGAGAGAGAGCGTAGAAGAGAGCACAAGTGAGAGAGCAAACGCGTGTGCGCTCTAACAAGAGAGAGAGACATAGTGAGAGAGAGAAAGAGGGAGAGAGAGAAATGCGAGTATTGTGTTGAGTTCGCTGCAGTCGCGTCTCAAGAAAACGCTATATTTTTAATGGCCCCAATGTCCTTGGCCAAGCAACGTGCCGAAGGATATTTGGTAAACGCACGACGCCGACGCCGCCGTCCGCTGCCCGCTGCGCAGCCAGCGTCGACAGCGACGCGTGAGCTTCGCTTGCATTTACTTTCACTTTCGGCTTGGCCGCGAACTTGGCAAACAACCCCAGACCCAGGGACACTGCCACAAGACCCCCCACCCCCTCTCTCCATCAGTTCTCCTCCACTAAAGACACACACACACACACACACGCACACGCACACGCACACTGGCTTCTTGCAGGCTTGCATATAATGTACTTTTTCCAGAGGGAGAGTTGGGGTATGAGGCAGGCAAACAAAAACTTTTACCCCAAGAGCTTTCTGCATTTTTTTTTACTCTCACTTTTGTTGTTGCTGTTGTTGTTGTTGTGCGACGCAAGTTTATTTTTGACAGTGTTTTATGCCCTGCGGACAGGACACTGCAGCGGCAGCAGCAGCAAAAGCAGGGGCGTGGCAGGGGGAGGGGAGACTGTGGGGGTTGCGAGTTTTCGGCCCCAAAATGACAAAATAATGTAATTTGCCATTAGATTTATGCCTGCTGCGCCTCCTTTTTGCTTATGGCGCGTGTCCTGCCTTAGAGAAGCAAACGAAGAAGCAACAAAGAAGGGGGAGGAGAAGAGAAAAAGGCAAAAGCAGGAGAATAGAAACGCAGCAAACGAGCTTAAAAAAGAAAACGCAGCGTCGACGTTTCCTTTCTTTCTACACGTTTACATTTCCTTCTCTTTTGCTGCTGCTGCTTCTTCTTCTTCTACTTCTACTTCAATACCAACTTCCTGTGCCATTTTCCACCTTTTTGCTGCCCCGCTGTGTGCCTTATGCTGCTGCGTCTTATTTGCCACGCTTTGTGTCCTGTTTTTATTTTCACTTTATTTTTTTTATGTTTTGTTTCCTTTTTCTGGCTTTGTTGTTGTTTTAAGCCGCTTGTGCGAATTTAGGGCAGGTTTCATTGACGCTTTTCTTTTCGTTTTTCGCTTTTCCTTATTCCTATATATTTTTTTTTTTACTTTCTGTTTAGCTTCTAGGCAAAGTTGTGTTATTTCTTTTCATTTTGGCAAAACTTTCAAGTTGCCGCAAATTGAAAAATGTCAACAAAGTTTAAAGTGCGAGGGGCGTGGCAGTTGAAGGGGATGGCGAAGTGGAACAGTCAAAATAGATTGGATATAATAATAAATAGGTTAAAAGAGAGTCAGTCGCAGTGGGCCTGTATATACTAAAGAAATATTGTTATTATTATGGGTAGTATATCGCTTAAATGCCTGAAAGTAGGCAACAGTTTTTTACAACTATAAATAGTTTGGGCTGATGAATTTAATCAAAATGATATAATATGCACTTTCGTTAGATTGTATATCCTGACCGAAGTTGGTTCAAATCGGTCAACTATATTATATAGAGGCCATAGGAACGATTGGTCGAAACTTAGTTTGTAAGCCCTTTTTGTGTTTTTTTATAAGATATCTTAAGCAAATTAACAGAATATTCAACTCAGTTGATCTAATATATATACACCCTAAATTTGATTCAAATTGTCTATATCATATGGCTATCATTGGAACAGTTTTTACTAGTTCTAGAATAAAAACTTAATTCTACAATAAACTCATGCTTTACAAACTTAACGATTTGTTTTATTTTTTTTTTATTCTTTTAAAGGACTTTCTTTAGTTAGTTTTTAAGACAAATTGTATTTTAACTTTCTACATATTAAGTTCACATAGTCACTTAATTACTTATATTTATAGTAAATTAAAAAAAGACTAGGATTAATTCAGACATTTTTTCATTTCGGAATATGCACGTTATTACTTATTCAATTAGTTCTCAACTTATATTCATATTTTAATCTTTTCTCGGAATTCCTACAAAAAAATTCACTTCAACATTTAGCCTAATTCTTCCGAATCACTTATAAAAGGATAATTTGTCAGTCACTTTAAAGCTTTGTCCTTGCAATGTTTGCGTTCATTTTAAAGAATGAAAACAAACAGAGGACCATTGACCAAAACAGGTTCCCATTGCTCATTGACCAATTGTCATGGTCACCTAATCCTGGCTGACAAAATGGCTCAGCTCCAAAAAGGGCAACACAAAGAGGCGACGGTATAAGTACAAAAATATATAGGTTAAGACGGGACAACGGATATCGTTGGACAGTAAAGTCCCTAACTAGGCAACAAAACAGGCTGGCTAAGCATGTGGCAACAACAACAACAACAGCAATAAGAAGAAGAAGATAAAGAAGAAATAGACCCAAGTTGGAATCGTTGCCTTTGGCATAATAACTTTAAATGCAAACCAAGAGGAGGCTTCAAAATGACTGCCAGCTGTGCTACATTTGGTGGCAGCGGCTCCAGGGACTCGACTCGACTCGACCAGTGAAAGCATCTTAAAGGCTGCACATGCCACATGCCACAACCCCCCCGACCCTTCTATCCCCTTCCCCTCTCTCTGGCGTTGCACAGCGTTGAGTGAGCGTTGTTTGTTCATTTAATTTCCAGTGAAAGACGCCCAAGGAGTAAATGGGTTTTGTATGCCTGGTAAGCGGAGAGAAAGCGGGAAGGAGAGTAGAAGAGAACAGGGAAGAAAGGTGGGGGGAGTGGGGGGATGGCTTGGCTACACTGTCAGTCAGTTAGGTTAGGAGGCCGTCACTCAGGACTCGGCTCAGCTCAAAACTTTTGGCTGCCACGCACAATTTTCCACTTTCAACTTTCCTCAAGGGGAGCAGAGTGAAATTGTTGCTGTTGTTGTTGCTGTTGTTGTTGTTGCTGATGCTTCTGCTGTTGTTGCAGGGTTTTTGGTGGTGTGGTGTGTGTGTATGCTCTGTGTGTATGTTTGTGTGTGAGAATTGAGCTTTATGCTTGGCTGATGTTGCGATAAGCAGCAATGTTGCTGTCGTCGTCGTTGTTGCTGTTGTTGTTGCCGCAGCCGCAGCCGCAACGCTGCACACGCCACACACATACACACACACACAAGCACACACACGCACTGACACACACACACACACACAAAGCTGTAACTGGAAAAGCAGCCCTCGGCTCTACAACTTGTGGTAGGGGTTGAAAAATAGGCAGCAAAAACAGTTGTTGTTGTTGTTGTTTTTTTTTTTGTTGTTGTTGCTGTTGTAGTTGGCGCCATTGCCCAATGTAAAAGTTGCTGAAAAGTGTAACGCAGTCAACGGCAGCAGAGGGAGGGGGTTGGGTAGAAGGGGATAGAGTGGGTGGCTGTAAAAGCAGTTTTGGGTTTTGGTTTCTGAGCTGCGGCATAGTTTTACCAGTGTTGTTGCCCTACACTTGCCAGTGTTGGTAAACTTGACTATCTGGCACTGCTTATCAATCGAGTAGAAACCAAGCATTTTTCGCAATAAAATAAATCTGTTAGTAGCTTATTCTGTTTTGTAAATTAATTTCGAAACAGACCATATAAACACTTGCCAGTGTTGGTAAGCTTGGCTATCATGTAGTGCTTAGACTTCGCAAATTGGATATTCAGTAACTTAAATAAGCAGTTCGCTGTAATATGTAAAAAATCCTCGGCAGTGTTGGTTAACTTGACTTTAGTGCATAAAATATTCTAACCTCCATAGTCCCTTAAATTTTGCAAGCCATTAAACAGCTGCATTAAGCGAAAAGCTGAAATTGTATATACGTCCTTTATAGAAAAAAACTTTTAAAATTAATCACCAAATGACCAAAAAGAGGGATTCTATTAACTCCATCTCACCTTTACAATCCGTTCGTTAGTGTAATTCTGTTTCGGTGCATTCCAACTGATTTTCTGTTGTTTTGGTCCAAAAATTCACGCACTTTTTGTGCGGCTCTATGCGAATCTCATAGAGTATGCTGGTGTTCTGGTGTGTGTGTGTAAGTGTCCTGGCAAGTACATAGAGGCGCCGTTATGTGCGCAGATTGCCTAGCTAGAAATGGAGCTGGGCGGGATTCGCCTCTCGCTTTCGCTTTTGTTCAGCCACCTAGCGACGCACATGATTGGGAGCTCGAAGGGGTGTAGGGTTGGAGGGCTGGGGACCGGAATGGGGGCTGTGTGGCACAAAACTTTCGACATCAAAAAGAACTACTTTCGATAATCACAGGCCTGGCGCCAAAGGAATTACTTTTGCCGGCTGCGCGTTGCTATTTTTTTACTGCTTTATTTTTAAGGTTTTTCTTTCTTTTCTCTTCTCTCTGTTTTTGGTTTCGGTTTAAAGTTTGGCGAATTATTTTACGTTGCCTACTTTTATGCGCTTACAAATTTTTATTTTTATCAAGTTGCTCATTTTTATGCATTTTTTTATGAGCATTTTATGCGTTTATTGTTTTGCGGTTTAACACGATGAGGTCAGCAGAGCCACAATAAAGATTTGTAGAAACATATATTAAAATAATTTTAATAGCGCGCTTATTAATTTAGTTAAACGAAATGTTGCCCTGCTTCTTCCCTGAAATACCCCCAAAAGAATCCCCCTTAAACAACCCCATGCCTAAACAATTATTTGTGCTGCTCAACGAGGACATCAAAGCGCAGAATTCAAATCAATGACATCATTGGTCTCAGTCGGAAAATGCAGTCGGAAAACTGTGCAAACTGTGTGTATGTTTGTTTGTGTGGTGGTGGGTTGGATGGTGGTTCACAACCGGATTTCCATGAAAACCCTTTTTTGGCAAAAGCTAAACTGTTGCAGTCACTAATTTCGTAGGGAAAACTTTTCATTAATGGGGTTGCTTACCTTGACGAGAAGCCACACAGCGGGTGGGGAACAAGGCTGCTTAAAATAGGCATGCAGTTTCATTAAGGCTGAAATCAAAAATAAGGGATTATTTTTAATACCGTATTGTGCATAATTCTTAATCCAAAACAAAAGAGATTAATGCTGAATGGCAACCGATTACAAATGCAACAATAACAGTTATTCATCGTGAAGGAATAAATATTTTTGCAGGCTATTAAAATAAAATGTAAGCCCTAGAGATACTTCATAACTCAAAAACTCGCGCGCACTCTGCGCTAGTCAACATTCACGCGCAGCCATCTTCAAGTGAGTCAAAATATGCGTACAGTCAACCTTACAAACGTTACGTGACGCATAACGTAACGTAACGCAATACAGTTAGCCCTACTCAACGTATACGATTTGAAATACCAAAACACTTTATAGCTATTTCTGGCTAGAAAAGCATCCGAAGAATAAATGAAATTGCGATGCAAAATAGCATAAGATACTAGCCAACTTTATTAACACTCTTGACAAATTATTGCTAAAAAAAATTTAAGCTGCGCGCTATTCCAGATATTAAGTGAGGAGCAAAGTGCTAAGGAGGAGTAACGTTGTAAAATTTTATACCTAAAATATACCAGAACATCTGGTATTTAATAAATACTGAATCTGAATTAATTAAGAGAGAAATTAAAAATGTAATTCTAATAAAAATTTAAAAAATTCTATCATTAATATTAAGAAAAATTAAAAAAAGGTGGATTTTCTTAGTTGCAACTGTTTTTGAAATTTGATTAAAATGGTGTATGTTGCCAGATCGGAAAATTTTGAAGGGTGGCAACCTTTGGGCCAAAACAGTGTTTCCATACCAGTGTTGCCAAGTTTTTATGTGACTGTTTCTGGCTATATTGTGCAGCAAAGCAGGCGGACGACGTTGGGTATCGTCAACGAGATTTTCGATACAAAAACAAATAGAAATAACAATAAACTAAATCCGCAAGATGATGAAAGCCGTGTCCTGTGCCCTAGTGCGCTCCAACGCACAGGCGCTATCCACTGGCCTGCGGGCAAGCGGAGTCGCTGTCAATGCCGTTGGTAAGCCAATGAAAACTGGCAACAGACAGTTACATAATTATGGCCCAGAGCAGAAGATTTGTGTGTGAAACATATTTGCAATCGAGTTATTTAAGTTTTTGCAATGTTTTCAACTGTCTAATAACTAAGGCTGCGAATTTCCTTACGTAATTTCGACATAACCTTAGTGGGACAAGTGAAAACAGCTGACTGCAAGCAGCGAATGAGTGTGTGAGAGGGAGCGAAAATGGACACAACAACACAAATTACAACTTGTTATGAATGGTCAACTAATTGCAGTTCTGTTTTAGCCACGCGCCAGGGTCACACCGATCTGCAGGTGCCGGACTTTACGCCATATCGCCGTGATTCGGTCAAGGATGCACGTCGTCGCAATGAGAGCACGGAGGAGCGCAAGGCGTTCTCCTACATGATGGTCGGTGCTGGTGCCGTCGGAGGTGCCTACGCGGCCAAGGGGCTGGTCAACGCCTTCGTTAGCTCAATGAGCGCCACAGCCGATGTGCTGGCCATGGCCAAAATTGAAATCAAGCTGGCTGACATCCCCGAGGGCAAGTCCGTGACTTTCAAGTGGCGCGGAAAGCCGCTGTTTATTCGTCATCGCACCCAGAGCGAGATTCAAACCGAGAGAGGTGTGGCCACATCGGAGCTGCGTGATCCCGAAACTGACGAGGTGCGTACACAATGCCAAATTAATAGTCTTTTAATAAGTGACTAATTAGTTACTAATCCCGCATCCTTGCAGCAACGCGTCATCAAGCCGGAGTGGCTCGTGGTCATTGGCGTCTGCACGCATTTGGGATGTGTGCCAATTGCCAATTCTGGCGATTGGGGCGGCTATTATTGCCCTTGCCACGGCTCCCATTATGATGCATCCGGACGTATTCGCAAGGGACCGGCGCCCTTGAATTTGGAGGTGCCCACTCATGAGTTCCCCGATGAGGGCACCCTTATAGTCGGTTAAGGACTATAGGCAAAGTGTTGTTTACCTTTAAGCATAGACCGCGCGACAGCAAATAGTGAATGGATTGATGTAAATTAATAAAAACAACCAAACAAACAATAAAACTGCAAGTGATTATATTTACACCTTACCAAGTTCCATTTGCAAGAATTAAGAATAATTTTTATTGTTTTTATTAACTAATTAACACAGAACACAAACAAATCGCAAAAACAATTAAAAAGTGCGTAGTTAAACTTAAACTGTCAACCGATTAACAAACTTATCGGGAGACCTATCGACATATGTTCGATTGTTGGAAAAGCTGATTGCGATGGGATTTCCCATTTTTGTATTTATCAGAAATCGAAAATAAACGTTGACCTTAAAAGAAATGGAAATGAATGGTAAAATTGAAAAATGCGACATATCCTCCACTTTTGTAGATATGCGGAAATTAGTAAAAGTGGTAGCTTTTTTTATGTTTGGCTAACACATCAAAAATTTTATTAACATTTACGGTTAACATTCGAGTAAAATTAAGTTTAATTTAACATTACCCTTTTTAATTGTAATATCCCTGCCAGTTTTATTAAAATGTAATCGTAAGGTAAAAGTTTAAAAAATCCGAGGAAATTCCCATGCTGGATTTAAGTGTAATTGTGTACTTTAAGGTCATTTACTTATGTTTATAGACTTTAAGAAACTCTCTGTGAATTGATGATAATTCATCAGCCACACTTTTCAAAATTTTCAGTTTCTCCTTCTGAATAGCCAGTTTTGCCTCTTCTATTGCCAAAATATCAACTGATTTGGCTTTAACGTCGATATTAGATTGTGGTTCATCTGAATTTGTTGAGAAATCCAAATCCGATTCCACTGAATCATTTGTATCAGGTGAATGATTGGCTTTCAGTCTCTGCTTATATGGATATTTGAGTTTTCATTGTCCAAATCCAAATCTGAATCAGTTGTTACAGAATCATCTCTTTCAGTCGTTTGGATTTTTGGTTGTTCATTATAGTTGTTTGTCCAGAAATCCGAATGCCTACTGCTGTCCGAATCATCATCCCAAGGGGAAAAATCTGAAAAACCAGAGGTTTTTAAATAATTTTACAATTATACTGCTCATTGCGAAGTGACATATACCAAAATTGTCATCCTGTGGCAGGTTGTACGATATAGAATCTTTTAAAATAGTTTTCATTTGTTTAAAGTAAACCCAAGAAGATGGTTCTCCAGTTTTGTTAACTTTTGTCAGTTCAATTCTATGCGAAAAAATTATAAATTATTTTCATCGGATTATTGATCGAATATCGCCTAGTCGTGCTTGTTTTATATGCATGAATATTTACCTATATTTCCTTTTCATATTATCAACTTTAGTTTTAATTTCACCGTGATATTTGGACAATTTGCTGCCAATTTTCCTGTACATTTGTACATTTGTTGTCGTTGTTGGACCGCGCAATTCCCTAACGTTCTCCTCCCACAAATTCAGCAGGAGCTGCGTCGACGCCGCGTCCCATGTCGTATAGTTGCCGCCAGAAGGAGTCTGTCCATCTGAAAGTTGTGAAATTGTTAAAAAAAAACATAAAAAATTATGATTTTTTTACATACTTTTATTCTTCCGCACTTTTCCCATGCTGACTCGAGAATCATTCGTTCATCAAATATTAAGCGACTGATCTAATTCTTTAATTACACTACGAAAAATCAAAATCCCGTATTAATTAGTTATTGCTGGGTCTGTCAATATTTACTTGTTGTGCGATACGCATTTATCGATATTACCCTTTGAAATAATACCACTAAAAATACCAAAAATTTAGTATTTTTATATATTAACGCCGTCAGACCGCGGTAGGTGGCGCTGCTGCCGTCTCATTAAATTGGTTTGTCAACACTGGCAGCTAGCCAGCTGTTTACGTGCAGTTTGTTAATTGTGCATCTTTTGTTTGTTGATACGCGTAAATTGTTAGAATTATGGCCGAGGAAATTGACGATAATGATTTTTATCGTGAAAACTTTAGCGCCGACACGGACTGGGAGGTGTTCAATGCTCAACTGGGCGACATACTACGAAAATGGGAGGTGGATGTCGACATTGGCGTCCCATTGCAGCCGGAGGAGCTCTTCCACTGCAAGTGGCATGTGGAGACCAAATCATTGGACATGCTGCGCAATGGCATTGCCGTGGACTACTACGAGGCACAGCTGCAGGAGCGAGAGCCACCAGCGGAGGGTCAGTCGAGTATCGGGTGTCTGCAACGCACCAATTGTCATCACGATCTGATGTGCAATTTGAACAGCTTTGGTCCGCCCATCCGCAAGTCCAGCGAGCTTCACACGCTGGCAAGGATTTACGGACTGCGTCGCTTTGTTGTGCTGCATCCCGCCAATGGAGCTAACAATTATATGAAGTCCACATCGGAGTTCAATTTCTTTCTGAGCGCTGCGGCTGTTGTTGCTGGCGAAGTGTCCAGCGTGGTGCCCATTTTTGTGCAGATCTACGATCCCAAGTGGAACTTCTATACTGGCGTCTCCTTGGCCCCCGCTTTGCGCACCAATTTTCGACTAATTGGACTGGAACAGACGCCAGCCGAGTGTCGTTATTTGACGGGTTTGCTCTCGCTCTTCCATGACAAGCTGCCGGCTTCGTATCCGCAATCGGCCATGATCTCTGTACGCACAACTTATTCCCTGGATGCGGTGCGCATTCGTATACCTTTGTATGTGCCCTTCGATCATGGACTTAGCTCGGAGGATATAGCTATTGACGGAGACGTAGAACGTCTGGACGTACAGCATTTCTATGCACTACCGCATGGTTATGCTCCAGAATCGAGCACAGAAAGCTATTTAGTTTATACCTGGCCAGAACTTTCGGAGAACGTGGCCTTTGATAGTGAAATGCGCACGGATTTCGTGCCCTCCAAGGCGCCACTCGGCAAGATCTATCTGTCCGTGGAGGCCTTTTCCTATCTGACCCTTTGCTTGCGCGATTATCAGGCAGTCGGCAATGTGAAGCGCTCCCTGGAATCATATGTGGGTCGCAATTTCTCGGGTACCAGCAGCGGTGCCGAGCAGACAAACCCACTGGATAAACTGACTGAGCACCAGTTAACTGCCAGAAGAGAGCGCAACTATGAGATGCCCTCCCAGTCGGGTCTAACAAAGCGTCTGCCTGGTCCCATGACAGAAAGTGAACTGACAGAGCTGCTCGCCTATTTATTTCCCGATATGCATCCCGAAATGGCGCTGTTTCCATACTCCAAGCAGAGTTTTAAGGATAAGGTGAGTCGAAGAATTATAGTCGGAGTCGCAACACACGTATAGAACGAGATAGGATATGATTCCGTTGCCTTCGAGTTTCTCTGCTTCGCAACAAAATGCAATGCCTGAATATTGAGTCAAAAAATCTGCTCTATACCTTTTGATCTGTATATAACTTGATTTGACAGTCCAAGCAATTACTAAACATCAAACTGTCATAACATTGTCAAATCTTAACCGATTTCCTTGCGGAATACCATTTTAATCATAATTTGCCCTCTATATTGATTCTGCATATAAAAATTATTAACTTTGTAAAAAAAATTAATTTTCGATTTTTTCCCGAAAAAATCATGTACTCCCCCCTTTGATTTTTTTGAAAAAATATTTTTTTCATAATTTGCCCTCTTTATTGATTCTGCATATAAATATTATTAACTTTGTAAAAAAAATTAATTTTCGAATTTTTCCCGAAAAAATCATGTACTCCCCCCTTTGACTTTTTTGAAAAAATATTTTTTTTTAAATTTTAAATCTTGGGTTTTCACTTTTAATCAACTGCTGGTGCCCAAATTAGTATAAAACAACACTTTAAACTTGATTCTGAGAGACTTCATTTTCTTGTAAAAAATCATGCCGAAATTGACAAAAAATTTGACTTGTAAAGTTGACAGTCCAAGCAATTACTAAACTTCAAACTGTCATAACATTGTCAAATCTTAACCGATTTCCTTGCGGAATACCATTTTGATCATAATTTGCCCTCTATATTGATTCTCCATATAAAAATTATAAACTTGGTAAAAAAAATTAATTTTCGAATTTTTCCCAAACTTTCATAACATGATTCTGAGACCTTTCATTTTTTTTGTAAAAAATCATGTGAAATTGAACAAAAAAATGGACTTGTAATATGGCTAAATCCGCATTCTGACCAACTTCAAACTGTTATAACTTGATCAAATCTGAACCGATATTTTGTTTCAGTTTGATTCCCTTATTAAAATAATATATTTCCTTCTGCTTTTAGTTCGATCCCATGCGCATAAAAAGCGCCGTTGCAGATTCGTTGGTCTGTCGCCTTAGCTGTTTGTTGGCCACTTGCCACGCCCACTTGGGAGGGGTAGAGGGCATGGCTCAGCTGTGGGCAGCTTTTACACGTCAGCTGCGTTTGTTATGGGATAATTCGCTGACAGTGCCCGGGTAAGTACTCCCATTAATATATTCCCTTGCTGACAATTTAAAAACAAACAATTTAACAAAAATATGCTTTATTTAGAACTTGATACGTAAGAAACTTAAGACGTGTTTTATTTTACATAACAAAACGAAATAGACAAAAATTGCTCTAATTAACTGTAGCTAAAATGTATGTATTTGTATTTGAAGCCGCAAAGTTAACATTTCAGTTAATATATTTTTATATATTAACAATTTCACGCACATTTATGGTTATAGAGTAACTTCATTCCGTTCTAAAATCTAAAATCGGTTGGTGTTTTGTTATCAACTATCGTTTTTTGGTGTCGTCTGTGATTTCTCCAATTTTCGAGATGAGCCTTTTTCAATATCATTTATTGATTATTGAGTGGCAAGAAAAGTTGTGACTTTTGGACAAATGGTTTTAAAACCTTAAAATAAGTCTTGAAATGCAATCAATATAGATTTGAGCAAAAGTCACGTTATATTTCTATTTTGGCAGTAATTGTAATTGCTCCATCTCTCGGCTCTAAAAGTGCTACTAAACTAAAATTAAGCAAGTGCTTCTTGTTTTCCTAAACTTCGTATGTTTTCTCTCTGGTGCTAAGGCAGTTTATTAATTAATAATTCATTGTAATTGTGATTAATACGTAATTTGATTTTAAATTTCTTAACATTGTTGTATGTTATATTGGTAAATTCTTAGATAATTTCTCTGCTTACTTTACAAGTAAAACATTTTATTTGCTTTGAATTTCAATTTAGCCTAATGTTACATTTTTGTTGTATTTTTTTTGCATTCTTTTAAATTTATTTCCTACATTTGTTTAAATATTTTCATTAATGTACATTTATATTTTTAATTTATTGTTGTTCTTTTAAATAATTGCTCCCGTTTTCCATCTAAATTGTGTGTTAGTCGTCTAATGCTCAAAGCGTTCATTTAACACGTTCTTAAATCGATATTCTAATAGATATTTGTTTTTGTTGTGCCTTAATTCACTAAGTATTCAGTGCCAGACATGGACGTTGTGGGTTTTGGTTCTGTAATCGAACCGTAATCCCTGCCCATGGGCACTAAATATTGTTAACTGTCAACTGTGTTCGCCCGGATTTGCACTTAGGCAAATCCCATCATTAAAAATGCTTGAAACTCAACGTAGAAGCTTAGGACTATCATTTTATGTACAAAGATTTACAAAAAATATGCCTGGAAGGCATAGGAATTATAGAAAGACAGAACGCAAAATAGTATTTTTTTCTAAATGTTATCTTTACGCAATAAACTAAAAAAATGTGAAAACTTCTTAAAACAAATAAATTCGAAGGAAAAGTATACAAACCCAAATATATCCTTTTTATGTGATATGTAAACAGAAAATTTCATAAAAACTCAAAAGATTTTAATTTATAATTTGTTTAATTTTTATTAAAATCTCACTATAAAATTATAATTAATCATTAAAAATAAATCAAATTATTGTTATAAACTTAGCACACAAATGTTTCGATTGAAGCTTTTATACAAAAAGTAAAAACTGAAATGGAACTGGAACTAAGAAAATAAAATAAAATTATAATTTACCTCGTAATATTCAAGGCAGTAATGCTTTTTACTAGAGATATTGATGTTTTCCAACTGGGTTAGACAAGCATTAAAATATATAAAGTTATTTTAAAGTTATGAATTTGAGCTATTCAGACTTTAATTATATGAAAGTTTCTCAATTATAAATATTTGAAATTTAAATGGTTTAATAACATAATAGCTGTCAACTTTTAGAAGTTTTTTTTTATTAGTTTTTGTTGTTGTTGAATAAAGTGTTTACATTTGCAGGCTTGTCTAACCGCAGTTTTAAATAGCTTTTGTTTATAGATTAGTTTGTATTAAGAGCTATTAAGTATTGCATATTAGTACCATGTTATAAGATATTGACTTACGTTTTAGTTCTTTGATTGCTTAACATTTGTTTCATTCTGTGTATATGTATAACAATTACTTGCAAAGCGATAAAGAACCAAGGAAAGCGTAAAAGTTAAAGATACAGATACAAATTACAGTTACACATACAATTATATGTACACAAACAATTGGGTAAAATGTGAATGTACTTAACATATTCATTGCACTTCTAAACAGCATACAAAAATAGTTGGCTTAACTTATTCAACTTGATTTTGTGTGGTAAATTTTCTATGCAAATTGCTTAGGACACTACTACAACAGCAACAACAGCAGTAAAAGCAACAGTAACAGCAACAACATTAGTTGTATTTTATTGCACTCAAAGTGTTTCCATGTCCAATTTCAAGTTCACGTCCGTTTCAATGTCAGCCAATGTCAAGTTCAGTGACGAAGCGGCAGCTGCTTCTGTTGCTGTTGCTGCTGTCTCAGTTGCAGCAGCAATTGTTGTTGCTGTTGCTGTTGTTGTTGTTGTTGTCGCATCCTCATACTTAGCTGGCTGCACTTGCTCAATACTTGACACTGAGGTGCTGGGCGCCAAGGATGCTTCATCTGTTTGTGTATCAACACGACTGCTGTCCGTTGTTGTTGTTGTTGCGGTTGCTGTTGCTGTCAGTTGCTGCTGCTGCTGCGGCTGTTCGCTTAGTCTACAATTACAAGTACAATTACAGTTATCACTAAATGTATGCGCATTAGTTGCATCTATTAAATAATTGTTGTTTCGTCTATGTAAAATATTGTTAGTCGTTGCGGGCAACTGTAAACGAAAGGCATTGCTGCGACTGCCGTTTTGACGTGTTGCTGGCGTGCTGCTGCTGCTGCTGCTGCTGCTGCTGCAGCTGTTGTTACTCTTGCTTGTGGGATGATAAATGATTTCCTGACGCTCATACTCGTTAAAATAGTTCTCAACAACAATGCCTGCCTCTGTTGATGTTGCTCTTGTCGCAGGCAACGGCAATTGCTGTTGCGTATTGTTGTTGTTATTGTTGTTGCTATGGTTGCTACTATTATGGAAATTGGCTGCACGGGGCACCACATCGGGCGGCGAGGTGCAACGTTGTGCCTGCGGTGTATTGTAGTATTGCAATCGTTGATGTTGCTGCTGTTGTTGTTGTTGCTGTTGTTGATATGGCAGCTCCAGTTGTTGATTGTTTCTATGTCGTTGCTCCATTTGCTGTTGCTGTTCTTGTTGTTGTTGCTGATGCTGCTGCTGTGCAGCAACTCTTAACTGCTGACGCCGACCAGTTGCAGCTGCTCCTCCTCCTCCCCCGTTCCCGCTGCAATGGCCGGCGTCAGATATTGTCAGAAAATACCATCGAAATTTAATACAACATTGAAATATCAGGATAACATAAGTCGCCCTCATAATGGCACCAAACCGTTGCGCGTTGTCGGATTGCGCGCCATATATATATCCATATCATGATCGGTCCAATTGTCCGATGTATCGCAATAATTGTTCAACGTGTGCGTTGAACCCGCAGTCGAATATCTACAGGCATAGATGGGGGAAAAGAAAAGGGGTTTCGATTACAATACAAAACATTTTTAATTCATTTCACACAGACACAACAATTAAATGCATGTGTGTGTGTGGAAAGTTGGTAAAGATGCAGTTAATGACTTGTACAAAATTGTTTAAGCGAACCGAAATTAAATATAATGCTTGTTAAATTTACACAATGCGATATGAAAAGAAAATCAAGAAAAAACAAATAAGCAACAAAGTATAACAGTTAACTGTTTACGATAGTTTTTCAATCGGTACAAAGTAAATATGTACATTGTATGTTGAATATGTTGTATCATATATATTTTTTTATGTTTATACTTTAATTTATTTGTAATTTATTTTTTAAAACAATATAGTTCTCAATATATGTTATGTCTTAATATTTCAAATTAAACTCACCTAAAAGCTTTCTTTAAATCGAACTGAGTATTTGAATATTTTTACTGTATACTGTATTTATTTGATATGTGTTATAACTCTGGTTGATTCTACAGATGTTGAACAGTTTTTATACTAAAAAGCGTCTATATTATTTGCAATTCTGTTTGTAAAATCTTTTCTACAAAAGTAAAATTATTCAGAAAATTGCTCATAAAATCTGCTTAGCAACTTTTAAGACTATATTTTGTTTTAAATAAACCTTCAATTTTCGATTTCATTAATTAATTCATTAAGACATGCACTTTCACAAATCAAGCTCTGTTCTCAGATCTTTGTTATACGTGACTCTTTAAAATTTGAAGTTTAAATGATACTAAAACAGAAAATGTGAAGACTCAATGCGAAATATCAAAGGGGGGCGTGGTGATGGCGATAAGTAGTACAAATCGTTAATAAAAAATTTAATGACACACATAAAAATGACAATAAAAACATGTTTCAGGCAACTTTCGAGTGAAACAGAAACGAAAAAAATTGAAAGTGTGGCGTTTGTAATTAGTGGGAAGTGTTAAGCTACTTTTAACTCTTAACAGCTTGACAGTTGTGCGAGAGAGCGTGTGTGCGTGTGTGTGTGTGTGCGTGTGTGTGTGCGTGTGTGTGTGTGAGTGTCTTACATTGCGTGTATCTTTAAGATGTTGTGGGTATGTCTCTGAGTTCTACTTACCGACTTCCCGGTCGATGGTTATGTATGTGCGTGGTATTCAGTTGATCGCGTGATCTGGAACGCGGTCGTGAGCGTCTTGCATTGCTGGATGCAATACTAGCGGGTCCCCCAGGGCCGACCAAGCCGGCCATGCCCATCAAACTGCCAGGGCCACCGCCGCCTCCTCCGACCATCATGCCACCACCGACATTGACACCCATGCCTCCTCCGCCGCCAGCTCCGTTGTGAATGGATCCGGCGTAGGAGGCACGCGACATACGCTCGGAGGCGGCGGCCAGCGATTGACGGGATTGACGCAGTTCTGGGCGGGAATTGACCAGATTTGTGGGGAAGGCGCTGCCCAAATAGCCGCGATGGGAATTATTCGAAAAACTGTGCTGCGATTGCCCATCGGCTATGGATCTGTGTGTGTGTGTAGTGTGTGTGTGTAGTAAGTGTGTGGTATGTGTTTGCGTTGTGTCATGATTAAACAACACAAAAAATGCAATATGAAATAAACAAAAGAACAAAAAGAAACAATAATTAAATAAATAACATGAAATGAAAATACAATATTGCAAATGTCATGCAAATATTTGAGGGCGCAACATTTTTAAAGCAATTTTATGTTAAATAATGTGCCACAGCCCACTTACCTCGATTTGGCCACCTTGCCGGGCATGCCAGAGAAATGACTGCGCATATCATCGGGCTGTTCGACGGGATAAATCCGAGGTCGCGGTATAGAGCGTCCACTGTACGCCGACACTTGATCCCATTCCTGCTAAGAATTGGATTAAAGATGGACTTTAAAGGGAATCTATTTCAATTTATACTTAAACTGGCTTTCTTTAACATATTAATACCCTAGTAAAAATGTATAACTCGGAAAACAAATTTCTCTAAAATTTGATCAATATTTTTAAAGCAATATCAATCAAAAAGTCAACAGATATAGACACTCACAAAAATGCCTTTAACTAAACATTTTAAAATTATATTTTATCACTTTATTGGACTTTAATTTACCAATTCACTTGCTGACGCTCTTTATTCTCTAAGCTCTCTAACCAGCGTAAAATAAACACAGAAGTTATTCAAAAAAATTTAAAATTGAAAATTGCAATTCCCCTGTGAATAGAGCTCTTAAATACATGATAAAACACTCTATTGAATGACATTTATGCGAACCATTAAATATACTTGGCAACTAATACAGCCAAAAAAATATAAATATATTGGCCAAAATATTTAGACGTCGACTTTTTACGTTCAATTTGTTGGCCCATAAATACAAAAAAAAAAAAAAAGAACTGGGACTTTTGGCATCAATTGCAGCCGTTTCCGAGTCACAAGTCAATTCAACAACAAACCGGGGCCAACATTTGAAACCACCCCTGACTGCTCGTACTCTTGATTTTTTTATGGCCAATTGGCAACTAAACTCACCTTGTGATTGTTAAAGGCCGATAGCGTGGCAATGGAGCCAAGTGGTCCTGGCGAACCGGTTGGACCGCAACAATTAACGGGCAGACCTCCAATTGGCAGTGGACTCTTTTGCTGGTTATTTTGCAGTTTACGCGAGCGTCTGTCGGGTGAGAGAGAGAGAGAGATAGGGAGTAAGAGAGAGAGAGAGAGAGTGAGTGGATAAGAGGAGAGTTTAATAATGATGCTGTTGTTGATGAAGTGTAGATAGCATAAAATACTTGTAAATGGCCAGAGGGGACAACCAACTGTGCACCACCCACCTGGGCAACATTTGGACACCTGAACACCTGAAAGCGATTGCTCACCTGCTTGCCGCAATGAAGACAATCACGGCCACAATGATGGTGCCACAAATGGCCGCACTTGCCGCTATCGTTATCTTATCCATGTTGGAGGTCTGCGAGGAAACGGTGCGCACCTCACGACATTGTTGATAAGGCACCGTCTCAGGTGTCACATGCAGCTCCTCCAGCGATATGACACACACAATAATGCACTCCTGTGCTGGCACATTCTTAATCTTAAACTCACGCTCACTGGACTCTAATGGGGGACCCTGTTTAAAGGCCTTCTCGCCAAACAGTCGATAAACCACACGGAATCCAAGTATGTTGGCCGTTTCCGAATCCCATTGTATGATGACAGAGCTGTCCTGACGGAAGGCATGTTTCACCTGCACCTCGTTGGTGTCATCGATGCGTGTGCCACGTTGCGGTGGATAGCCAAGCACCAGAGGCGGACGTTGCGGCTTGTGTTGACTGCCGTTGGCATTGCCAGCACCCTGTCGCCAGCCTGGAGCCTGTTTGCCATTCGTATGCAACGTCGAGGAGGAGCTGGAACTGCTTGTGGATGTTATAGCCGTGGCCTGAACACTTCCAGTGCCATTGATGCCCGCCGTTGGCAATGCAGCTGCTGTTTTGATAGACTTCGTTGCGGCCGTTGTGGCTGGACGGGGAGTCTGGTGTTGAAAACGGAAGGAGAAAGAAGAGAGAACTCATAAATTAAACCAGCCTTAATCAATTGTGGTAGCTTGAACTGATTAAAGTGATATCCTATGATACGTTTAATTAACCAAGAATTATATTAATAAATAGTTAGAGTCAGCTTTGTTAAAGATATTATAGAATTTGAATTAATAACCCCTTTAGTAATGTGTTCTCTTTATTTAATTTAAAACGTTCTTACTCTTTCTTAATTTGAAACCAAATAAAGCGCTCACTAACAGTCAATTAAAATGCATTTAAAATTTTTTTTTTTAAAATCGAATTTTTGGAGAACTAATTTCAATTCATTTTAAGCATTATTCGTATGAGATTCATTTCTGAGACTGTATGCGATGTACTCGAAATAATTAGACTCAATTTAAAATAAGCTCATATTCGTTTTCAAACTAATTTAAAACCGTTTCTTGATATTCATATATACTTGTAGCTTAATTTGCAGCATAAGCCGTTTATAAATCATTAGAAACCCAATTCTAAAACTGATTTATTATAAATACTTTTTATTCATAAAAACTAACTCACCGTGCTGGCTGTTGTGCTGGAACTGGAACTGGAACTAGTTGTAGGTGCTGCAGTTGTTGTTGTTGTAGTCGTTGACAATGTTGTTGTAGTTGTTGGTGTCGTGCTGCTCACGCTGGTGACAACAGGTGCCGAGCCAGCAGTTCCCGTTCCGGTTCCGGTTCCCGTTGGCGAACCAGCTTCAAATTCAACCGAGTCCGGGGAGGATGGAAATGTTGGCTTCAGATTGTCGGCCAGGCCAACGGGACCACGTAGGGCGGCATCAGCAATTTCAGGACAATTCAATTCCTCCGGCTGTATGGAGTAGAAACCTCGATCACGAAAACGGGGTGGAGTGCCACAAAACTGAGGATTACGCTCGCGAGAGGTGACCTAAGGGTGCAGAAAAATCAATGAATAACCTGCCAGTCGAGTATACCCTTTAGCATATACCTGCAAATCGCCATTGCGTATCCATTCGGCAACCCAGCGCAACTTGCAGTCGCAATGGAGAAATCGACCTCCAAGGGAAAGACCGCGTAACGTGGCATTCAAATGGGCAAACGCGCCCTCGGGCACCGTGCTCAATGGATTGCCATCGAGGGCGAGCAACGTGATGCTTGGATTGCCACGGAATGCAGCCTCCGGCAATGTGGTCAGCAGATTGAAACCAATGTCCAGGACACGCAACTCCTTCAGCGAATGCACAGCGCCGATGGGAAACTCCGAGAGCAAATTGTTGAGCAAACTCAATGAACTCAATGTCTTGCGGACTCCGGCGAATGCCGTCTCTGCGATACTCTGAATGAGATTCCTTTCCATGTTGAGAGCTGTGAGGGCGTCAAGGCCATCAAAGACCCGTATTCCCGCCGCACCCGGCAGCTCCTTGATGCCATTCTGTGATAGATCCAAAAATGCCAGACTCTTAAGACCCCGAATACACTCGGGCACTCGACGCTGTCGCGTTCCCTTCAAATTCAGATTCTTAAGGTTCAGTTCGAGGCCACGAAAGGCATTTGTGGCCAGAGTTACATTGTTATCGTTCAACTTGAGGGTGGACAACTTATTGAGGCCGTTGAAGGCATCGTCGGGTATGAGAGTTAGCTGATTGCGTGATAAGTCGAGCAGATTGAGCTTGCCCAGCACTTTGAGTGCCTCCACGGGCACCTCCTCCAACAGATTATCCTGCAGATTGAGATTCTTCAGCACCGACTCCTGACCTTTAAACGCACCACTTGCGATACGCTTGATGCCACAACTCGAGAGCTGCACATTGTGCAAACTCAGATTGCTAAAGACATCATCCGCGAGCTCCTCAATCGTTGCATTGTTCACATAAAGCAAATCCACGGGTTTCAGTCGAGCATATTTATTCATTGCCTCCAGCAACTGAGAGAACTCCACCTAAAATAAGAGAAGGATTTGTCAAAAGGGATAGAGTGGGATTATTTTTTTTTTTTTTGCAAATGCTTAAATTGCGAATATAACCAGACTTTCAAGTTCTAAATTTTTAAATATTAAATTTGGTAAATATTTACACATTTACATTTGTAAAATTATCAGATACAAATTCCAGCTGTCGACTGCCTTAATTGACTTTAAATTAATAAATAACAATATTAGCGAAAAGTTTCATTTTCATAATTTAATTTATTAGTTTGGTGAAAATGAATTTCTGGTGTCGAATGCCTTAATTGGCATTAAATAAATTCGAAAATGCTAAAATTGAGAGTTTTAGCAGTGGATTAAATTATTTTAAATTTTATTTCAAGTTCTACTGATATATACATACTTCTTGCTTGTTTTGGACGGAAGATTTAATTTAATAAATCTCTAAATTTAATAATCAAACCTAATTATGTGTCAGCTCGGCAACTACCATTGTAGTTGACTCTAAAAAAATAGAACTGATAAAGGTAATGTCAATTTCATACCTGATCACATTGCACGCTCAGCTCTCGTCCCAGGTTGTAGGCACAGATGCAGCTCGTCTGCAAATCGGGTACATCCCGCTGCCAGGGACATTGGGCATCAATGTTGCCACTGCACGCGAGCAGCAGAAGCAGCGTGGGCAGCTGGAGTAGTTGTCTTTTTGTGGGCGTGGTCGCAATGTGAATACTATGTCTCATCTTGGTGCCGGCATAGAGCTGCAAAAAAGATTGGAAAAAAATATAGATTAGAGTCGATTGCCATATATTATAAAATTAATACTGAGAGTGCTTTATTTGGTCAAAAGGAAAATGACTTGAGGATTACTGAGAAGTGTCCTGTCCCTTAAAAGGCAAATAGCTTTATCAATCAGTTGTCCCGTTATTTTCAATTTCATTTTTATGCTCGTTAAACAACAAACTGTGCGTGAAGAGAGTGTATCCCCAGTTCCCACTCCTCAGCTCCTTATCATTCTCTTGTTGATCCTTTGGCAGTTTAGTTTGATTAATTTGCCTGTCTGCCATGGTCAGAATGAACCTGTCAAGCGGACGAGCGTCCAGCTCTTCTGCCCATAAAACAGAAGCATAAAAAATGCAAAAAAGCTAAGAATAGGGGGCATAATAAATCCTGCATCCTTTTTAAGCATCAACAAAATTGGGTCGCGGCAAAGGGGCGAACATTTAATTTAATTTGCCAGCGCGACAGGCGCGTCATAAAAAAAAGGAAAGACTAGAGAAATCCCCCTTCATGTGGCAATGTGGCAAAGTGGCAAAGTGGCTGCCCCAGTCAAAGCTGTTGACCTTTTTGCATAATCATGAATTATGGTGACACTCGGTTTGATGCGCCCAACTTTTGTTTTCGAGGTGTCTCTCTATATATATTCCAGCGAGTTGTGAGAGATTTCTATTGTTTTCTGCTGGCTGTGTTATGGCACACAAAGACAGGGTTGAATGTACTCTAAATAAATGTGTTACGTATACGCCGTGTTGTGCGTAGCGAAAGGTCAATGCTTGAGAGACAATGTAAATTTATCAAATATATATCTTCTGACGAACAAAAGTTGCTCCAAATTATAAATACATATATGCTACATAAATGTTCACAGTGTTTGCAGGAAGAAATATAAATTTCAGTTCAAATATATTAAATAATTAAATTTTATTTAAATAATAATTTCTTTAACTTACAACTTCAATATTTGCATTTCAATTTCATAATATATTTAATTAAATAAACACTCCAAATAACTGCGAAAAGTTCAATGAATCTGTTGTTCAATTTTGTTTATAAATTGCAACACTGCAACTATTGCAAACACTTTCAATTTGAGCTGCATTATTTAAAGGCAAAAGTAAAAGTAAATTATTAAATTGTTCAGACATCCCCTTCCCCGCTTTAGCGGAGCCTTCTTCTTGCCCCTTTATTCAGAAATAATAATGAAACACATCATCGATTCGTTTTCTATCACAAAAGCCACAAATAAAATTATTAAATAAATTAAGCTGCACGCTTCGCTCCCTCGTAATAATCATCATTATATATTTTTTGTCTTTTGATTGATAGTTTTTCAGTAATTTATTTCATTTCGGTTTTCTTCTGCCTTTGTTAATTTTCCAGCCCTGCGGCTTAAAATGTCGTTACGCTTGACTTTATCTCTTCATGCGATTTGATTTTGTATTTTTTTCTTTCTTTTCATTTTATTTTTTATCTCTCACTTCTTTTGTGTTTCATTTGTCCGTTTCCCTATGTTTGGCTCAACTCTAAATTGCATTACGTGGTCTAAAAAAAATTTTGCACTCGAGTGTGCATTCCTCGCGGAATCCCTTTGTTTCCCCTCAGTCCCATCACGTTCACCAAGTCCATGCAGTGGCATTCACATTTCTCACTCAGCTGTCCAGCCACAAATTTAATTAAAAAATTCTTGCACCCATTATTCTTGGCGTTTTCCACCAGCTCGTCGTATTAATTGCATCACTAAAATTTTTAATGCGCGAAAAGTGCGAAAATGGCAAGACAGAAATGTAGTGTAAATGAATGGAAAAACGAATCAAAGTACAGTTGTGCAGCAAAGTTGCAAAGTGATGTAAATATAATAAAACAGTCGAAAGTGCTAGACTCGCACATACCTGATTTTAATGGAAAGCATAGTTCAGCAAATCTATTCAAATATATATGTTTATTTCTTTGCCATACCCTTATTATTTTAATTACAGGGTATAGGAAATTGTGCAACTGCCACACTTTTTCTCAGCGCAATTGAAGGTGTAAATGTTTTGTGCTGTTGTTGTTGTTATTGTTGGGCCTCATAATTATTAACTTTTGTCTGTGTTTTGTGATTTTTTCGAGTTTTTTGTAAGATGGGTTTTGCCAAATTTGCATTTTTAGACAATGGACGAGACTCCAAAGCAGCGCTACAATTTTTTTTTCTTTATTCTATTTTTTTTTTGTATCTCGCATCTATTTTTGGGCAGCTTACAAACAAATTTTAACTTAGGGCCGCGCGTCGACCTCACTTAAAATGAGATTTAATTGAAGTTTTAATTAATAAAGGCCGTGAAGTTGGCACACTTTTTTGGGGAGGCCGCAATGTGGGCGTGGCTGGGTGACCGCATGATAATTCGGTTAAGCATTTAAGTAGATTAGAATTTTAAGGTGTCCAACAAAAAAGAAAAAGTTTTATTTTGAGGTGTTTTTTTTTGTGTTGCAGACGAAAAGTTGTCAATTGAAAAGTTTTCAGGTGTGTGTTGCCTGGATTTTGGGTTTTTCGGTTAAACTAATCTTTCAGGTCATCGCTCGCATTAAAATTGAGGAGGTAAATGAATTTTGCTTGAGCTTGAGCTAAATATAGAATCCATTCATGTGTTTTTAAGTGAATTTTGACAGGTAGCTTGCAAGGCATCTAATTTGAAGCTTGACAAGAGGCTAACAGGTGCAAGAGCATTAAAGTGTCTGTCGGAGTTGTCAAATTGTTGTTAGCTAAAATATTGTCATACATATGTGGACGGGTATGATAATTTTGTATCGACTCTAACATAATAATCTGACCACTTTCTCTAATTATTTGTATATATCTCAACCATATACCATATCAGCTTAGCTCCTGTTTCAGTTTGTTCTCAAGGCAATATTTTATTTGCCTGACTGATAAGAATTTCGCAGTGGTAAACAATCACTTCAGTATTATTTAGCTAATTAATTGATCTATAAATAATTAACAACAAGCGGTTGGCTTTTGTTTCAATTATTTTTTTTGTGACGCTTTTGATTTCGTTGATAAAAAAATTCGGCAGGTTAACAATTAATTTATGATGGCTTATTGTTTGGATCGCTAATAGATGATAACATAATCTTTAAGTAGCAGAAATTGTTGTAGCAGTCACGTCTAGAATTTACGATAAAATAAAACAATGAAAGCAAGAAAGACTACCAACATGACAACTATAGTTGTGAAATTTTATAGAAGCAAGTAAATTTAATTAAAAGCAATGTTTTTAGGATATAAGTATATGTAAGTTTATTAACTAAATGAGAAATCCATAGGCGGCTCTGTAGAGTATATATAGCTAATTTACTAAGATCAATCTGCGAAAATAACTAGCAGACATCATATTTCAATATCTCAGCCACGCAAATGGCTTTGTCTTCGTCGAAAAAGTAATTGCCACAGGACTTCTCATCGATGGTGCGTCCATCCTTACAGCGTAGATAATGGCGACATCCCTTGGTCGAGCTTAGGACAAATGGGATAGTACGACCTTGACAGCGATCCTCAGAGCAAGCAACCTTATTGGGCGGACGACATGTCTGACTGCTCTTGTCGAAGAACAAATCGTTGCCACATTTGCCCCACATGGGTCTCGGATCTGGAGAGCCATCGAGTTGTTGGGCACAAAAGAAGTAACCCTGACAGGTGGCACCATCCGAGACATAGGCGTTCTTCTTGGGACTCTTAACCGTACCGCAGACATTCGACGGATACGGATGAGCATCGCAGTAGACCGTGTTCTTGTCAACGCATTTTCCCGAGCTGGCCTGATAATAGCCCGACTTGCAGGTTTTATCCTCCAGCACGCCCTTGGTACACACATGATAACGATTGCAGCCCTGGCCATTGTCAAAGTTCACACCATTCTTGACAATGCTGCAGTAATCAAATTCGCTCGCCTTGCAATCCGAAGTCTGAGTCCAAATGCAGGTTTGGGTTACGTTACTAAAGTGCTGATTTTCCTTGCAGGTGCCATAAAGTGGTGTCTGCTCATCGGCACAGTAATAATAGCCGAAACAGGACTTGGGATCGTTTATAAATTGACTCGTGGCGTTCACACAGGACACTCCACAATCGTCAATTCCTTCCAAGGTCTTCACACACTTTAACGTGTCCTTGTTGAAAAATGGTGTAGATCCCGAACAGACGCTATAGGTACTCTTTGATTCGACACATTTTATCGAGCGACTGCAAGATTCGGGGTCCCTAATGATCGTACCCTCGGGAAATAGTTGACAAATATCATCAATACGTGCTTGGCTCAAACCACAGACGGCCAAGACCAACAAGGCCAACAGGCAGGAGGAACTGCTTCCTGTATAAAATATTTATTAGTTCATTTTATTTCTGTTCCTAGAGACTTAAGTATTTTCAGTAGACCCACCTTTCATTGTATGTTGTGTTCGGTTTGGGAACTGACTTCAAACTAATAGAAAACAATTTTTCAGTGCATCTATTTAAAGCTCTAGATGTTGCCTGATAAACCCAATTGAAACTTGTATTCATTATTAAAGAGCGTGATGAAGGAAATACCAATCGATAATTGATTAGATTACCAGCCGAAAATAATACCAATCGTATATTGTGCAGATGTTTCGACTTGGCATTATACTATTGTATTTTTTCTCCCATTGATAAATCAATCGCGGTATAGCCTAAGATTAATGGAAGAATACCTAGTCAGCTAAAAAGATATGCTTATGTATTTATAATGTAAGAAAAACTGCGTCATTCAAGTCATTATTCCAATAGAGATAATACAGGAATATTCATAAAAAACAAAAATAATCTGCAAAAAAATATTTTTAATCTACTTTGATTATGGAAATCTGGAAATTTCTTAAATATTTTTAGTGACAAGCCCAGGGAGGGCTTTCTTCAAACTCTCCTCTGACGTTCATATAGATAACATTTAATCATATTTTTAATTAATACTTTAGCTTTGACAGACAATATATTAATTTGTAAATAAGTGTGTTTATTTTGGTTAAGATAAGCCTCACTAAATGTCTGTAAAATTACTTTACTGAAATCTGAGATATGGCAACTGAATTATTATTCACTTGCAATCAGCTTAGATGAAATTCAAATAAAACATAATTGTAGATAACAATCAAATTGCAATATTATTATCGAAACAAATTCAAACGAAATTTAATATTATTTGAAACACTTTTGGACTCTTTCCTTCTCTCTTCGCTCTCTCTCTCTCTCGAATTCTGTCTCACTTAACATTGTTGTGGCTTTAAGAGCTGAGCCATTTCCGGCTGTTGTGTTTATCCAATGGCTTCATCTCTGCAGCACTCGAAATAAATATAACTATAAAGTGACTTGGCCAAAATGGGCCAAAAAACAAATTGTTGTGTATGTGTGTGTGTGTGTGTGTGTGTGTGTATCTTGGCCACAAAATAAAACGTAATGTTTGGTCATATATTTGGCTAGTTTATTTTTGGAAGGCGGAGCATCCTTAAGCGGATGATGAGGATGAGGTTGAGGTTGTGCTTAATGATGTGCAGGCCACTTGATCTTAAACTGGACAGCAGCTGAAACTAGCCTCACTGTGGTCATCAGAACGGAGGAACTTGGCCAATTGGTTTTTAGGTTGGCTTAAAAAGCTTTTAAGCAGCTGCTGCACGAAACTCATAAGCGAAGTTTATGCAAATGCAAGAAGGGCAGAAACTTCACTTGGCTTATACATACATCCGCCAATGTTTTGGCCAAATAAGTCAGTTCCTGTCCCCTTTAAAAAAGAAGCAAGCTCGCTGTATGCATGCAACAGAGAGCATTTATAGTATAACATAACCGAACTTGCGGTTCAATAAACTCTTCGTCGATGAGTCACGAGAGCAGCTTGTTAGCACTTTGCTCATTTGCTATGCACAACAACCAAACCACGCACAACAAAGCGACCACTGTGAATACCAAAATGAAAATGCTTGACAATCACTCCACGGTGGCTCTGTGTGGTGTCTTCTGTCAGTGCGTGTCAGTGTCATGGATCCAGCATATATATGCATATATACACATACACTAGTAGTTCGACTGACAGCTGATGGCATTCTTCTTTGTTTGCATGCCGCACTGTTAGGTTTTATTGCCACTTTGTTGATGGCTCAAAGACGGGCTCTGTTTGATTCATAAGGGGTTGGGTCTGAGACTGGGTCTGGCTTCAGAATTTAAAGAAAAAACAAGTGGAATCGTCACTATTTTTATTGTGGGTATTACAATTGGCAATCCTTAGTATTATGTGCACATCAAATCTCAGATAAACAGATTTCAGCACGTAGACATAAAGTATTGTCAAGACAGGCAGTCAGCGTCTGATTTCTCATGTTGATGTTAATTTTATTTTCTAGTCATATGCAGATGTTTTTAACTATAAATACTTTATAATTGACATTTTGTGACACAAAAACGCTCTCAAAAAAAAAAATTAATAGTATAGTTGAGTGTAGTCTGTAATTTAATAAATATTAAAGATAAATAAACACACTCCACTGTAATCAATAGCTGTATATTAAGCTACTTTTCTTTAAGCTTGATAAAAAAGTTTTACTCTCAAATTGTTTACTTTGAATTTAATTGAATTTAAGCTTATATTTTGTGCTGATTTTTTTAATATAATCCACGCTTATTATTAAAAATCTTCTTTCACAGCATCGCACCTGGTTTTCCGGACACACGCACCTGTCTGTTGCACCAGAAGCTGCAGATGCTGAATGTTTGCGTGGAGCGTCGTGTGCAACGCGAAACACTTGGGAAACGAAAACAACAGCAACAGTTGCAGCAACTGAGTGATGAGGATGACGAGGATGATGATGGCGAATTCTATGACTGTGATGAGCCAACTTCCTCGGGCGGATCACCAAGCAGGGCTGTGTTAAGTCTGAAACCCGAGGGTCGACTAAAGCGTTTGGGCCAACAGCATTTGCTTGACGAGCCCGAGGAATTTCTATATATACCCGAAACCCAAGAACCCGTGCCCAAGACAGAAGATCAGCTGCATGATGATGCGGAGGTTATGCTACAATTGGGACCAGGTTCAGGTTTAAGCACACAAATGATGTGCACCTCCTTGTTGTCCGATATGGAGGCATTTAAGGCGGCAAATCCACGTGGTAAAATGGAGGACTTTATACGTTGGTATAGTCCAAAAGATTGGGAAGAAGTGCAGGATGGTAATTATTAATTGAAATAAATTAAAACTTGCTTCAAGAAACTATTTTCTCAGCAACTGGGCAAACTACACATCAGTTGAGTGTACGCATGACAACAGAGGGAAATACTTGGCTCAAAGTGTGGCAACAGGCTCAAGCAGTACCTGTGGCAAGACAGCGACGCCTTTTTGATGATACCAATGAGGCATTGAAAGTGCTACACTATCTGGAAACGAGAACCATGAGCGAGATCTATGCGCTGACTTTAATGCCAACTCTACATACAGCAATTCTAAAACTAATTGTAAGTCTAGACAATAACTCAATTATGCTCTCTTTCCAATATAAAAAAATATGTACACACATTTTGCCCTGTTTGTATAATTTTATTTTTTATTTTAAAAATATGTACATTTTCAGCTCACACATATGTATATTTATACATTTATTACAAATATTCGAGCTGTTATGTAATTATTAATTTATGTGATGATTTTTAGTAACTTTTTTACTATAGATTTTTATTTGTATATTGTATAAAGTATAAAGTTTGATTACCATTTTTTTCAGGACATTTACAGCAATGCCCATGTGGAGGATATTTTCAGCGCACATATTGAGGAGCTCTTGAATGATTTATGTCGTCTCTCACGTACTCAGTCCAATGAACTGCCCAATGTGGATGCCTTTTTCTCTAATCTCGCCGAATTGGAGCGTCGTTTTTATCAGTTTAAATGCTTCGAAAGACTCGCTGGATATCCAAAACGCAGTAATCAATCTCAAGTCAAGCGACAATTTGAGGAGATACTTAAAAATGAGAATTGTTGTACCATTGTCAACAAGAAGCAGGCGGCAACAAGTGATATTGTCTCAGGCGGTGGCTCTTTATATGATATTCTAAGTCCCAAGCTACAACAGGATATATCTAATCGTTTGATTAGCAAGGATTATGTTATTAGGCTCGATGGCGATACAAAAGCAACTGAAAAAGGACTCTATCTGGGACCACAATTCATGAGAGCAATTGTCACTGGTGATAAGCTGAGACTTTGCGGTGCCTTTACAGAGAGCACAACTTTTGTTTAAATAGGCAAAAGAAAAGGATATAATATAAAGTGAACTGTTTCCATAACCAACGTATTCATTTGATAATTTATATTATATTAATCTTTGCTTTTATTGGTGCTTTTGGTAACTTTAAGTTTTCTTATATAAACGCAATAAAATTATAACTATGCCATGCTGTTGAGTGTTTCCTTCATTAATTTAATTTGAAAATAGATAACAGACAACCACATATAGTCGTATAATCACCCAGCACTTAAAGCAATTTTCAGCAAATATTTTAGCCGTCTACTGTAAGTTGCACTTGAATGACAGCCAACAAGGCAACGAACGCTCTGAAAACTTGAGACGTGGAAATTGCCTACATTCCAAGTGGTAAGCAAGTCTTTGCCAAAGGCACCTCCACGACTCCACCCAAAAAGCCCAACTAACACTCGGTTTGTAAGCAAATTGTGGGCCATGTTTAACTGAAATTATTTTAAGCGTACTCGTTGCTGTTGCCGTCGTTGTTGTTGTTGTTGTTGCTTGTTGCTTGTTGCTGAAGGAACATTTTTGCCTCTTGGCCAACACATAAAACATTTCTACTCTTTCCTACTTTTATTTTGCGCCTTTTACTGATACTCGTAAATGTTCCGACACTAAATTACCTACGGGCTATAATTGTTTTGTGTACATGCCGCAGTCGCAGTCGTTGTAAGGAGTTGCAAGCAGACAGTCCGACAGTCGACAACCGACCTGCCACAACAGAGCAACTAGAGTAAACTCTTGCAGTCTGCCTTCAACAAAAAGTTCCTCTCACCTCGCTCCAAAATGCAAAAGTGTAAAAATACTATTAGTATAAGTGTGAGTATGAGTTCCTCGTATTCGTACTTACAGCCATGCTTTGTATTTATAGCATTTGTAAACTATTCCGTAACGAACCGCAGTGTTAATAATAATCCTTTAAAAAGCCATTTACACTGAGCGCAATTTCATTCTGGAAAATACACTATAAATAAAGTATTCGTTTTAAGAACTTCAAATGAAATACATTTTCTTGGTGAATCACATACCGCATTTATTCCCTTAGCTTCTCTACCCTAATCTAATATTTAAGTGGTATTTAACGCTATATTCCATCCTTAAGAAAACACATTAAAGTATTTAAATAAATTACTTAAAATCTACTCAGGCATATTCAGTTGATTCACAGTTGCAACACAGTATCTGCAAATAGTTATCCTTGGGAAATCAGAAATAAAATGCGCACACTGACTAAAAATATGAATATAAATATGAACGTATGTAGGTGAGTTTGTTATGACAAATATATGTATGTAAAATGTCGTCGACTGCAATAGTATGAAAAAAAAATTAATTAAATTCTTACAATCAATTTGGCATGAAATGGCCGCTGAATGGAGATGCTCTTTTCCAATTGATTTGCTGGTGGTTTTGTGGTACCTATACACGGTGCACATACAAATATACTTATGTGTTTGTGGTACATGTGTTGTGTGTGGTGTGCGGTGTGTGTGTGGCCAGTGTTACAATTTTGCTGATGCAGTTGAATTTTAATGAAAGCGCTTTTATATTTTTTTATTCGCACAGAAAATTGAATTATTTATAGCAGACATACAGAAAGAAAATGTGGAGTGAGAAAGGGATATAAACGGAGAAAAAGAAAGAGAGAAACTGCAAGACTTGTTGAGATTTTCAATTTCTATTGAACTGTATATGTGGCTGCAAATTAAAAAGTAGATGTGAATAAAAATGAAACGAAAATTAAATGAAAATCATGAAAATGAATGAAAGCAGAAGCCATAATATTCGTATTGGTTAACATAAAACTCCCCCAAGAACTATGAAATTAAGTTGGCAGGATTTGAAGTTTGATGCACATGAATTATTTAAGTACATAACGCAGACTCTCAAGTCCGAACAAAACTCCTTTCTTTCCTCTTTTGTTCGCACTCGTACACTATCTCACAAAGCTCAATTGCATGAAATGAAGAGCTCTGTGGCTTTTCACTCACTAAAAGAAGTATTACAAAATAAAAAAGTCTTTTATAAACTCCAATGTAAATGGTATATTTTCTATACATACCCCTCGACAATTTTTCAAAAACTTCGATCCCCTATAACTTTATTAAAAATTAGCCGATTTTCAAGCGGAATTTCAATTTGAATATGATTTGGCCTCCAAATTCATTCTGCATTTAAATTTTTTCCTAAAATTTGATATTTTTACGATACTAAGCCATCTATCATCGAATTTTCTATACATATCCCTTGACATTTTTTCAAAAACTTCGATCTCCTATAACTTTATTAAAAATTATACCGATTTTCAAGCGGAATGTCAATTTGTTCACGATTTGGCCTCTACATTAATTCTGCATTTAAATTCTCATCATCTAGAAAATTTGATATTTTTTCGAACCTTTTACCGAAATAGTTATTTCGGGATATACCGAAACCGTAATTCTATGCAAATTTAAAATTTTTAGGTAAGTACTACAAATATATAGTTGTTACAATATATTAACAATCTGTTAGGGAATTAAATTTCTACTCTAAAGATACAATTTTTTCTTTCATATTTCAACAAAGCCACATTAAAAACTAAGTGTGGGAACTGCATACAAATTTACATATTCATCGTAAAAACAAAAAAAGTAAGACAAAACTGAACTGAACTAAGATTAAAAGTTTCACAACTCGATAATTAAAAATAAACCAAACAAAAGAGCAGTAAAAATCATGAACTCAAATTATGATTAAAGCGCGCCAAAGAGCGAAAACAACAACAACAACGACAACGACAAATTGCATACTTTTTTATGGTGTCAGAGTTGAGTTAAGAGTTACAAAGTTGTTGGATGGGGAGAAGTTGTAACTCGTTGACGCATTTTAGGGCTTGTCAACCTATAATCTGAATCCCAAAAGCCTTAAGCCCAATTTTAAGCAGCTTATTACAAATTTGGTTGTATAAGTGTAGGTAAAACACTTATGGGTGAAGTGAGTACACCCGTAATTTACGAATTAACAAATTTCGTAAAATACTCAACAAGGTTGAAGCCAAGAGCAGACTGATTGCAAATAATTGTAATTGAAGATGCCAATTGTTTGCCTGAAATTAGTCTTGTCTCTGTGCGTGTGTGTGTGTGGCACATTGCGTATACTTAATATTGTGTGGGTTATCTAAGCACTTACATATTGACGCCCGCATCTCAATCAATTTGTTTGAAAACTCTTATAAGGCTTGGCCTCTAAAAGTTCAAATTAAATCTGTTCACAGCATCCGCTTAAGCAACTGACCTGCTTTAACTTAAAGCATTTGTTTTCAGTTAATTAACGACAGTCTGTGAGTCATAATGCCGTCTAATGAAATACTTATCTAAATATTTATTTAAATTTTAGCTGTCATTTATAGAGACAAGCAGTAAGTTGCCAATGACACTGGTTGAAAGACAAAATTTTAATAGCATTTTTTCTTGTCAATACTTTACTCAATACTTTAAAGGGTAGCCGTGAAGATTCATGTGATTTTTTATGTGTATTTATTTCATTTAAGATTCTTTCGCTTCCCATAAAAAGACAGTTCCAGAAAACTCTGATGAAACTCTGTTCTATTGTTATATATATATATATATATATATATGCATTAAACTTCTTCTTTTATATAATCCATTAAGTTTGAAGCGCATAAAGTCTTATTTTTAAGTTGCGCACAACTGAAATCAAGCTGCAAAAATTGGATTATTGATATCATTATTGTAAGCTGCGTATTTTTCCGCGATATTTATAAACTAACAAGCTGAGAAAAGCATGCTGGCAAAAAAGACTGTAACGTGCTTTTCCGGTATGCTTAAATTCTGAATAAACAGCTTTAAAACTTTTTTAATACCCCACAAAAGGGCAAACGACGGCGACGTTGGCAAACTTTAAGTCGTTGCATGTTTTCTTTTAATGTTTTTTGGTTTTTTTTTTTTTGTTTTTCGCAGATCAACTCGCTGCTCGCTGAGATGAGAGATGAGATATGATGATGATGGTGGAAAGAGGAGCTTGGAGGGGCTGGAGCTGGCAGAAGGCATTTATTAAGATTGCCTGGGCGTGGCAGCTGCTGCCAAAAGGTGTTAAGTGGCAGACACGACGAGCAAATGATGATGAGGCAAACTCACTCATACGAGGCCTGAGCTTAAGCTCCCGCCGAATATGAGAGAGTCGAGAAATCTGCGTAAAATTTGCAGCGAAGTCCCATAAATTACAACAACATGAAAATAAATAATAAAAATTGAATGATAACAAGCGCATTATAGGCGAGAGTCGACTTAGGTATACCCTGCCCAAAAAGAAAGCATATACTCAGTGAAAAATATCAGATGAGCCATTAATATTATATTAAGAATATTTTTATGTATCTTATCCATATTATTAGATATGATTTTACAGAAAGTTTTATAAGACACAGACTGTTAGGCACAACATTTACACAACATTGTTACACTCATTTGTCGCATTTTACGAGTGCAGGGCATAAAGATGCCAGAGCGTTGTACGGTAATATTTATGAAAATATCTGCCACGTTACCAATTCTCCAAGGACGCTCCACACTCACTTCTTTTAGTATATATTTTTTTTAATGGCTAATTAAATTGGCAAGCGAAATGAGCGCGTTGCGAACTTAAAGTTGAATCTCGAATTGAAAAAGTTGCGATGGCCAGCTGAATTGGAAATTCAATTGGAAAACAACTGCTAACAGGAAACACACACACACATACATAGTATACACACTCACACACTCACACACACCCACACATATGCATTTGTGGCACAAACACTTGCGCAGACTGTGGTCAGAAATGCGAAATAAGAATCTTGGTTGTAGAGCTGTGAGCAATTAACCAATAGAGATTCTATCTGATATTATTCTCCATATATCTAAGAGTTGTTTAAATTAAATTAAAATAAAGATACTTTAATAAGTTTAAGCTTGTTAAGCATATTTTTTTACGGCAAAATTAGAATTTTTAATGCCAATTGTTAGTGGATATTATATTTGTATCTCAAAGATAGCTTAAGATATTTTAATATCTATATACAACGCCATTTCTGAGATTCTGAGCTCGATTTTCATCACTATTATAATAATAAAAGTACCCTTAAATCTAACTTAACTTTAAATAATAATCTAAATTTTGTTTTCAAAATTAAATTGTCAATATTTAATATTTTTCTTTAATTTAAATCTTTTTATTTAATTTATTTTAAATTTTTACATATATTTAAGATTTAATATGGTTGTGTTGACTTTGCATCGATGATAATAAATTAATAAAAATAAATTGAATATAGTTGCCTAAATATAATTCCTCTTTAACCTTACTTAAGGTCTGTCTGATTTAGCATTGATGTAAGTACGCGCTCATCTCTATCTGGAAATGCATTTGAAGACGTTCAGGAGTATTACGTCAGTGGCTTGGCACAAATACACACAACTCTCTCACACACACACACACACACACACAGACATAGATAAGTGACTGCTTGGATGCTTAAGAGATAGACCATACACATGCCTGACTGGGCAAACAGTGCGTATTAGTATGCGTGTGTATCTCTCTGTATTTATGTGTATGTGTGTGTGTGTGAGCCAAATAGGGAAAAGCAGCAGACTAAGTTGGCAATGTTGCCACGTTTCCCTCTTGCAGCCAGCTCACCACATTGCTGCCTGTGTTGCCTCCGATGGTTGCTGGTTGCTGGTTGCCGGTTGCCAATGACGCAGACGATTGAATCTGGCCCCAAAACCCGTTGAAAAAGTTGGAGACTTTGGGACGACGCGTCGCGATGTTGTTGTGCGAGAATTGGGTCAAATGCCGCATTTTTTGGCCTGCAGCTGGCTTTGACGCTGACGCAGACGTTGACGTTGACGCTGGCAGCGCTGCCTCTAACGGTTAATGTTATTGCGCTTTTGCCATTTATCGCTGGCCATTGTTCTTGCCGTCGACGTCGACGTCTCTCCAGCTGGGATTTGTTACCAAAACGGCAAAAGCCAAGCCTCTGCCATCGAGCCAAAGTCAAATAGGCGCACACACAAAAGTCAAGCGGCAGCCGCTTTACTTGAATTTACTTTACGACTCATTGTAAACGGCATAATGATGGAGATGGAGACGAAGTCGAAGATGGAGCCAAGACTCGTCAGCTGTACAGACCGAAGAAGCTGCCAAACTTGAGCCAACTGGGTATGTAAGACGTGTGTGTGTGTGTGTGTTTGTCTGTGTGTGATTGAGTGTGTGGATAACAATTGTTGAGCAAACTTTGTTTAGCAAATTGTGTGCATTGTGATTAGAAATTTTGAGAAATCGTTTGACTATTATTATTATTATTTGTTTACTATATGAAGTTCATAGAAATTGAGTGTGTAATGAAGTATATTACTATCAAAGCATTGTGCATTTAATAATTGTAATTGAAATGAATACAAGTAA
The DNA here is from genome assembly GCA_035045575.1 of Drosophila falleni. Classification (NCBI taxonomy): domain Eukaryota; kingdom Metazoa; phylum Arthropoda; class Insecta; order Diptera; family Drosophilidae; genus Drosophila; species Drosophila falleni. Next base: position 1,409,995 of record JAWNOV010000169.1, on the reverse strand, counting down.
ATTCAACTGCAAATGACAAAATTACTTTTGACTCAACTCATTTATTAAAAATGTTAAAGCAAGCAGATTAAATGATCATAATATTAAAATAATGCATCAAACTAATTTAAGTTACTAAAATACTCGTGTAGCAAAATAAATAAATTTATGCTTAACTATCTAAAAACGAAGACTTAAAAAATGCAACATAATTGAAATTTATCTATTTAAGATTTATAAGCTTTTGAGATACACAAAAACATACACGTTGATTTTTGCCAGTTGCAGCTTCAAGTTGAATTTCCATAAAAGTTGTGAATTGCGATTTTAAGAGTTTATAATTTATATTTAAAATTTATAATTACTTTATTAATTTATTATTATTTATTTTTTTTTTATTATTTTTTTTAAGTTTTAATACGTTTTCATTGAGATTTGGAGATCTACTTTAAATAAATAGCTACGAAATAAAAGAGTTGATTTTCTTTTATTTATCTTTAAAGCTCTGCAAACTTTAGCTTTAAAGAATCATTGGCCATAAAAAGAAAAACCAACAACATTCAGTTAAAATCCGATTCTATACAATAATATAGCGCAATTAACATCTCTCTGTAGTCACTTTATGCCCAGTTAATGAGCTATATAAACTTCATTTTAAAGGCACAGCTGCCTGACCAAAAAGTTGCCAATAAAAAAGGAGCTCTCATAACGCGCCGTTAAAACATCCGTTGAATAAATCAAATTCCCGATTTTATGTGCTATTTTATTTTCGCATAAGTTTTGCACGGAATTTTCGTAACAACTTTCTTTCGCTTGATTTTATTATTAAATTACGCATTTTTAACATGCTTTAAAAGATATTGTTTTATGTTGGTGCTAAATGTGTTAATGTTATCGTTTATAAACATATAAAACCAAAATATTAAGGGGCGAGCTATTAAAGTTTAATTAATTTTGGCAACAAATTTTGTTGGACACGTCGCGACGTTTTCTGGGGCAAGTCTGTAGAATGTAATTATGATTACTTTCATTTAATAAACGTCATCATTATTAAAATTAATTTGATGGCGCAAAGCTGATGCTGTCGCTGACGTCATTGTTGTCCCTTCTATTGCTGCTGTTGTTGTTGTTGCTGTGATTGCTGTCTGTTGTTGTTGTTGTTGTGACTTAAACAACATTCTGTGACAACCATTTGCCAGCGGCTATCAACTGAGATGGCGTTGCAAACTGATTGGAGCGCAGTTTGTCAGTGTTTTTTGTCGTCAGAGATGCTGTTGCAATTAATGATGTTGCCCCAAAATGCCGCAGGCAACGACTCTCTCTCTCTCTCTCTCTCTCTCTTCCTCTGTCTGTTTCTCTCTTACCTCTCAATATACTTCACTTCTTTTTGAGTTTCGAATAGAGACATTTTGCAAATTTAATGTTTTAATTAGTGCAGGCGCCTAAGCTTCGGGCCAAATTGGCTTAACATTCAAGTTTAGACAGTTCGACCATTTGCAAAATGAAGTTGCCAGAGAATTTATGAGGCACAGTCAACACTTAAGCTTAACTGCCAACTAAGCTCACAGTCCTGGCCCCAAAAAAGAACCCCAAGTGCTATCTGCAACTCGGTCTACGTGTGCTCCGAGAAATTTCGTTACTTTTGCCTGGTTAGATTACCTGACTCAGTTCCCTTCCCCCCACGTCCCAAGGAGCGTGGCTGGCATATGAACGAGTGTAGAATATGTTGCAACATGCAACACACACACACACACGCACACACATATTTAAACGAACAAATGAAATGTTTGAAGCAAATCCCATTTGTCACGCTTGCAACGAGCCGGTGCTCGACCTGTTCGGTTTGTCAGTCTCCATTGACCCGGCAACGACGCCAACCTGTGATATAGGGAGAAGGGGGAGTGGGGTAAATTTGGCCTCGTAAAATCTAATATAAATGCAAACGCAAATGTCAAAAATTGTAAAATTAAAAATCACATCTGCCAGAAAAGAGTACTGCCGCCTCTCGACTATCAACTATTTTTGTATGGCGCACACACGTCGTATGCGCAACATTTTTCAACATCTGTCACATTACGTATACGCAATCAGTCGTCGTGGCGCTGGTATACCACATATTGACAAAAAATTTACACTGCAAAATAAACTAGCTGTATATGAGCAAAAATCGTAGTCGACTGGGCGTATACCCTATAATTTAGTAAGAATAAATTTTTATTAAGATTCTTAGCAAAAATTCATAAATGAGTATTGAAAATTCCTACTAAAAACTCATATAATATGGATGTTCGATTATTATGATTATTCTATAAAAAGAATAAAGTCAATGCCAATGAAACTCGTTGTTTCATCAATTTTTTTGGCTTAAACTGTATTTATAATTAGCAAAATTTGTCAATTATTATTTAACTTTATAAATGGTTTTATTCTTTGTCAAAAAAATTACTTGACATACTGTAATTTAAGATCTTTAAATGCTGAAATGGAAATTCAATATAGTTTACTACAAAATTTATCTACTCACTTGACTATGGAATTCATATTTGTTAGTTGTCAGACAAAATTTTAGTAAATAATAAAAATAAAAGTAATTTAATCATGTAAACTATTTATTTATTATGATTTTCGAAATTCTAAAAATCAAGTGTATTTGAAAAATACACCCGTGTGCTGCGAGATGTGTTTGAAGGGTTTTTACAATAAATGTCAGCAATGTTGATTGAACAGCTCGCCAGTTTGCATATCATATGGACCAAATACATGTGTACAATATACATACTATATGTGTATGCCTAGATGTTGGCAAAATATAAAATGTGTTGGCTTATAATAAGAGTAATACAATATTTTACAAATGCTGTCAACAATTTTATTGAGAAACAAAATGAACAAGAAAAAATCGAATGAAAATTTCATCAGTATGAAATGTTTTGCACACGACAGATAGAGCGAGAGAAAGGTAGAGATAGAGGAAGAGGGTGAGAGTGAGATATGTGTATTAATTCGAACTCGTATTGAAATATTGTGAAATGTTTGAATGTACTCGAAGCTATTCATGCATGAATTGGCTGTCAGTGAATGATGAACCCTGGAATTGGGAATTACGATTGGCCATGTAAGCTATTGGGTCAGAGTTCAGATGCGAAAAATGACATTACGTTGCTGATAAGGATGACGATAATAATCCTGCTGATAAAGACGATGATGAATTTATAAGCTTTCATTTTGCAAGTCAAAATAATTTGTGCAATTTTTCATTTAAATTGGAATGCGTCAAGTTTCATTTATATGCCATGTTGCATTTGATTTTTAATTTACACACACGCACAGTATTTTGGTGTGTGCGTGTGTCTATATGTATTTGGTTGTCTGTCTGCAAAACGAATTTTATGTTAATTTATGCGCAGACATCAGCAAAGAGTGGCAACAAAACTAAAGCACAGGTCGACCTCGGGGCTAGGACTTTTGCTCAGCATTCAGACACAGACACAGACACATTGACACCCACACACACTCACACATACACATACACACACACACACTCACACATACACATGTTGCGTTATAGTAACACACGCCACTGCTTCAAAACGGAAACGGAAATATGCGCAATTTTTCAACAAGACATTGTCTGCCGTAGACTGGGAAAAAGGATAGGAAAATCAAAAACAAAAAAAGTAAATGAAAATGATAAACCGAAAACTTTTCCCGGCGTTTTCTCAACTTTCTGCAGTTGCACAAAATTGTTTAAGTTTTGCGTTTGAGTTTGAGTTTTCAGTTTGCTTTGTTTCAAGTGCATTTTTCATTTGAAATACGTTTACTTCTTTATCTTTATATTATTCTTATTTTGCCTTTTGCGGAATTTCGATATAATTACAAAAGTGCGTGCCAAGTGGACAGATAAAGCGGTTACCAGAACTTTAGCACCAGAAACAAACTTTGCCGCAATTGGGTCAATTAAAATCTTGTCTTGTGGTTATGCAAATCAACTTCGAGTTTTCAGATAAATAATTAAACAATACATATGTAGTTGGAATATAATTTTTGGGTTTTTAAAAGAAACGGAAATATGTATAAATACTATTCTATGGAATTCATTACGATACAAGTTCGAAAATATAGTACATATTTGCTAGAGCATTTGTTTTAGTATGTAGACTATTGTTATGATTTATCTGCAATATGTAGCGGAAGTAAATATGCATAAAGCTCACTTAAAGTCAACAATTTCATTTACAGATTGCATAATCAATTTATTACAATATACAAATACCACAAATCCAATAAATATGTCCAAATGCATTGCAAGGAAATTATGCTTTTAACAAATGACATTTAACAATGATTTTTTTAAGCTTACATAATTTTTTTTCAGTCAATTGCAGATGTATTCACTCACCCTATCTTTGATGCTTTGTATGTAATTAAAAAAGAACGCAATATTATGGCAAATGAATAATTTTAATCGTCAGCCTTTTAAAAAAGTTCACTGCAAACGAACAAGTGTCATAAATACTCGGCATTAATTTTAAGCACTTTGCTCGATATATGAATTTTTCATAAAATAATATAAACTGTTTATCAATTTCTGCCACAAGCACGAAATGCAACCAATGCATTTAAATGAGCCGCAAATAACATAAATTGCAAATATGATTGTACTTTGTATTTACTTATGATGGACAAATGCTTCTGTTGCAGCAAATGTTGCATAGATATTAAAATTTATTATTTGAAATCTTATAGTAAAATGGCATACATGTAAATAACCAATGAATAGCATTGGTGACAGTAAAGTGTAACATTTAACCATTTAACAAAGCTTTAAGCTTTAAATATGGTTTAAAGTTGCTTAAATATTTCTGAAATTTATGATAAATTTCTTGAGATTTAACAAAGAGGTATAGTACTGTGAGATTTTTATAATATATAAATATTTCAAGCCTATAATAAATGACACCAAATTTCTGATTATAAATAAACTGAAGCTTCAGAGCACAGATTATTGATGAAATAGTATAGCTTATTATTTTAAAACTTTCTAACGATGTGTCCACTCTTGTTTGTTATGTAAACAATGCAGAAATGTCATTAAATCAGTGCATAAAATGACACAAGACTATTGCAATTGCAGAAATCAACTATAAATTAATTAGAGACAACAATCAGTATCCCATTGCACAGCATGAGCTCAGAATGGATGATAAAGTGGGAGCGGGAGAAGGGGATAAGAAAAAACAGGTCAGTGCATAAATTGCTAGAAAACGGCAAAGCCGGAAGAAAAAGCAACAAAAGTTGTTGAAACTAAACGAAAACAAAGACAAAGTCGTCGGTGACAACTTAATGAATTGTGCAATGTGCGAACAAAAGCGCTAAAAGTGTCTTTAACAAAATGGAAACAGTTGTTTCAGACATAAAGAAGACTGAATACTCTTACAAAAATATTTATTTGAGTTTGATTTATATTTAAATCAAGCAAAAAATAGAAAAACAGAAAAGGAGAGGGAATTTAAAAGGAAAAGAAATCTATTGAAGAATCAAGGTAGCAAAGGAAAAAACCTGATAGAAAACAAGTTAATCAGAGAGAAAAAGACCGAGTATTGTGGATAAGATAAATAAGCGAGTATTTTGAGAAATATATAAAATAAAACGGAGATTCAAAAATTGTGATGTATAGTATATTAAGATATTAAAATAGATATATCTTGAGCACAAAAAAAAAAAAAAAAAAAAAATTACAGGCCTGCCACAGAAAGCTAAACCCACCGAAATACTCCCAAGCCTCTAGACATTTTTGGGAGATTTTCTCTTTACAATAATTGCAATCCCCAAGACTAAGTTTAAATATCTTCAGTTAGGGCATCTAAGCAGCACCAAAAACAGACTTAAGACAATAAATTAAAATGTAAATTTAAACAAAAATGAGTGTAAATCGTAAAGACTTGCGACGTAGTGCTAGATGCAGTTCGGACAGAGATATGTCTCTAGAAGTAGCAAGTGGTAACTGGCAACTCAAGGCTACATAGCTGCAAGTGGCGACAATGAGACTACGCTGCGGTGAGTCCATAAATCAGGAGCGGATTCAGTAATAGGGCCAGGCCAAGGGCGCTGAGCAATTACTAGATTGTTTTCTTGATTTCAAAACAAATAAAAATGTTTAGTGAAAAAATTGTAAAGAATTAACTCTTAAGAGTAAAATTTAAAAATGATTATTATATCGTTGAAGTCTTAAATAATTGCAATATAGGAAAATCAATTATTTTTTATATTTATTGCCTTTCTTTTTTAAGAACAAATGTTTAGTAAAAATCTATAATTTTAATTAGTTGAAAGTTAAGAAAACCAAAGTCCCTTTACAGACACAATCCGACCCTGTTTCCAACGTTGCAGACCGATGAGACGGAAGTGTCATGGAAAGCGAAAAAATCAGCTATTGCAACGAAAAGACTTGGCGACGACCAACTGACCCCAAAAAGAAACGAAGAAATAGAAATAAAAGAAGAGAATATGAAGTAGAATTTGATGCAAATCTTTAGGTAGATTGCCAGGCGATACAAGTGTTGTACCATTGTTTAGCTCGTTCTTGTGAAGGTCGCTGCTTGAAGAAAGTGTTGAGTCCGTGCCAAAAGACAATTGCCAGAGTTACCCAGTTACCACGCTTCACTTACCAATAAACAGGTCAGACGTAGCCTCATTACACCCACGGATAAATCCAATAAATCAAACCGAATTTAAGTTGCGAATAAAAGTTGCGCTTACCTAAAAATAAATAAGAAAAATTGAAATATTAATACACAAAAATTTATATAAATTTTATATTTAATTTAATTTGCTTAAAACTTTAGTTGTGGCAACACACATGTATGTGTGTGTGTGTGTGCTTTGGGTGTGTGGTGTTTTGCATCCACAGCAATTGCAGTTGGAGCTTTTCTCTGTGGTTATTTTGGTTCTGCGTTTCTGGCCAACTGGGAAATGTCCCCAGAACAATAAAAAACTTTTCTTTTTATTTGACAGTTTTTTATTGTCTCTCTGTTGCTTTTCAGTTGTAATAATAGAAAGAACATAGAAAGACAAATAAAACAAATCAAAAATCTGTTAGTTAAAGCCATGTAAATGAAACATGAGCAATTGCCACTAGCCATGGTCAAAATGTCGCTTCAAACTGTTCCGTCCTCAAATGGCTTTTGTTGTCCTTAATGAGTGTTTGCATATATTTCAAAGTGGAAACTGCCAAAAGTCAATTCAAAGTAATAGAGAATCGAATAAATAACATCCACTATTTATTGGTATTTGGAGTTTAAACGAGAATCACTCGATTTATTTAAAGTTATTGCAGATTTAGAGAAATTAAAATTGTCCTGTGGCAAGCGAACTGCAATTTGTTTAAGAATAATTTATGGATTATACAATTGACAAAGTACTAAAATTTGCGTTGAACTGATTGACTGCAGTATTTAATCGATTTTAAGCCAATTTTCAAACTAAATACTATGCCTAATTACCAGATGACTGTTTACAGTGAAGGTGAGCCAAAGCATTATTTACACTTCCGAGAAATTTCGTAAATAAGAATTTCATAGTTATTTTGATCAGAATTTGCATGCATATGCAAAAATATATTCAACAGTTTTCTCTATTTCTCTGCTATCCAAATATTAGCTGCAAAATTTAGACAACAAAAAAAAAATGAATATTTTGAAATGCTATGCGATGCAATTCATTCAAATGAATTGCAGAGAGTAAGCTTCAGCATCACAAATCAAACAAACTAATGAACAAAATTCAAATAGCAGAAAAAATAGAATGCAATCAATTCAACGTCCACCATACAGGATGAACAGTAGCTTAAAAAAAACTACAATCACACTCAGCACACACACTCAGCTGGGATAAAAACGTTTTCATTTGAAATGTTAACCAAATGTGATGAATTCAATTTAAAAGATTTTTCATTTAATTCAGCACGTCGACGTCATTGTCGACACTCGGTAGGACGTTTTCGGAAAATGAATTATTGCTCTTGTGTGTTTCCTTCGAACAACAACAGGAACTCGAACTGGCCTATATCCAAAACATACAAAAAAGTTTTTCAAAAGAAAATGAAAATGCTTCATACACAAAATGGTGTTTGCAAAGTGAGACTCCCGTTTCACTTCCCCCTCCAATTGGTCTGTGTTATATAAATATCACATTGAAGAAATAAAATGGCAACGGCAACAACTAAAACATTTGGCATTATCTTGATGGCATTTGCCACCCGCACTTTTTGGCCAAAAAGTCAGCCTCAAGAAGCGATTCGAAAGCCAAAGCCAAAGCCAATCCCAATTCCCGCCAGGCAGTCGGCCAGGCTAAGCACTCAGCCTTGAACTGCACAGTTTGACAGCTGAGCAACAAATAAACAGACATACATCCTCACATACAATTTATATACAATCTTATACACATAGTCAGGTTGAATATATTTAAACAACAATTTGTTTGGTTTTTTATATTCACCATCTGGATGTGGGGTGAACTGTTACTGAGAGAAAAACATTTGCAACTTTTCTCAGAAATTTAGTTTTTTGTTTAAGTTTTTAATATTCCCTTCCAATAGTTTTAATATTCCTGCTGATTGATTTTTAAAAACTTTTCAATTCAGTTAATTGATTTAGTTTCTGAGTACAGTTTAAAAAGAATTTTCTCTAACAGTTTATCAGGGCTGGTTTTCTGAATATCATAATCCAATTTGACGTTACAGTTCTTAAAAACTCTAAGTTTGAATTTTGACTGTCAAGAACTGCTTCAACTGTACTGCTACAGGTAATCATTCCTTTAGATTGTATAGATATATTTAGATTTAAATTGGCCGAGAATTTTTATTTTATAAATTTATTTTTATCGTTAAGAAATTTAAGTTCAAAAAATTTCCGACCATAAACTCCAATCATTTCCTATTACGGGGTATTTGTCTGCCGAATAATTACAGAAAAGTCAACTGTTTAGTTACCGATATTCTTGAAATAATATTAAATCTTTATTTACTTATTTTTATTCAACAAAAATATATACCCACTTTATACAAACAATATGTGTAAATCTGTATATATTTTAAAGAAAGAAAGAAAAACATGCAAAATTATTGTTATTTTTGTGCTGTGACTTTGGGCACGATTTGCATAAACCGCAAAATCCGCTTGTTTGTACGAATACTCCGTATACTCATGGTATTAGCATTTGGTTTTACTCACCAGCCAAAAGTCTGTCCGTCCGTTGGCCAGTCTAATAAATATAGCAACTCCTCGGTCAGCACGAAAGTCGTTTAAATTTTTGTGAGAGAAAACTTGTATTTTTATATGCAAGGCAACAACAAAAATAATGTATACGAATATTTAAATTTGCGGCTTTTGTTGTAAAACAAGCTTTTGGGGGGACGCCAAGTGTAGTGGCATGAGTATTCGTATCTTTTGGGTGTATTCATCTTTATTAGGCATTCATTCATGCGTTCAACTCAAGTCGATAAACTGTTCGAGAGACAAAAGTTTTGCAAGCTATGCAAAATGTGGAAACAGCAGCTACAAGATGAGAATCTCTCCCCCTTCTATCACTAACGACTACACCCATGGCGGGCAGTAATCCCCTTTGGGGATTAGTTCCATTGCCAGACATGAAAGCAACCCAACTAATAAGTTATCAATCAAATTTTTCGGCATATGCCTGAAACCTGCATGCAATCAATTTGTGCGATAAAGTCAAATGTCGGACAGTCGATGGGGGTGTCTAGAGGGTGGGTTATGGGGTCGATCAGGGGGGTGGGGTGCGGGTCTTCTCCAGTTTAGCATTGTTTGGTTGACAGTTGTAAAGTGATTTGCTACGTGGCTGTTGCTTTATTTTTTGACCAAATTGTTAGAAATATGATTTGTATGCATTAGGAAATGTTGTGTCAGTTTAGGAAGAATGTGAAAATCATTTGTATTCATACTCGACGAATGATTAATTATTGTTCGAATTTATCATTAAATTCCAAGCTAAGACTAATAGCATTAAGGTCCAAATTACTTATAATATTTTGCTCAAGCTAAGTAGTTTTAATCTTAACATCTCGACTACCCTACAAATAATTTAAATAATTCAAATACGTATTGAATATTTTCAAATTTAATTCCTCTATAGACAACTTGATTAAATCGCCAGCTAACGGCCTACAGACTTCATTATGATTTATTTGTATATTTTATTTTTCACTAATTAAAGTATTATTAATGTTCTTGCCATTAAACCAGTTTAATACCAGTTTATGCAAGAAAAACATATAGATTGACGAAACTTGGCTGAAAATAAACAGCTGCTCATAGTAAATGATACATGAAGAACTTTGGATATGCTAACAAAATATTAAACATGTTACAAATGTATTTGACAACTCAAGCATCATAATAATAACGACAAACAACAAAACTAATAACAACATTATTGTGTTTACCAATATCGAAACAGGAATTCGTCTCGATTTCCTGTTTATTGAACAACAAACTGAATGAAACTTTTGGTTTTTCTTTGGCACAATGAGAAGTAGCAAAAAAGTTGAGCAAAACTCGTAGAACTCTAATGAAAAATGAGATAAAAATCGCAAAAGTTTCTGTTAATGGCTATTTGCAGACCAAGTAAAGGTCTTAAATATGGTAATTTTATATACAAAATTATAAAAATAATACAAATGAAAAAAAACAACAAAACGAAGCTTAAAATCAACATACACAATGAAGCGTAAAATTTATAAATAATGTTAAGAGATTAAAAAAAGAGAATTGACCAAAAGCACAACACGAAAGTACCAATGATGATAATAATGATGATGATGAGGCTGCCATGACGAATTCAGATGATGTGGGCAGTCAGATATTTCGCATTTGAGGAAGTGCCTCGCGAATTGTAATTTAAAATTCCATTTCAATGGATAGAAACATTTGGCAAGGTCAAGTAGTCGCATCAATGACAACTAATCAATAAAAACAACAACAACAACAGCATTAAATTGGGCTGTATACATTTTTTTTATGTATTTATTTTATTTTTACGTTTTTTTTTGGGAGACTGTGAAGTATTTAAAGTGACTCTCATTGAAGTGCTGCTTGTGAGCAAAGTGGCATCTGATCGAGTTGCGTAACGAGACAGGAGAGAAGTTGTTGTCGGGTTGTTGTTGTTGTTGTTGCTGTTGTTGTTGGGTCAAGTGTGACCAGCCAAGTGAGTTGTAAATAGGAATGTACCATGTATGGTTATATCGTAGCTTATGACAGATATATTGCCGCAGTTTGTTGCTCTTGACTGCTCCCCAAGCAAATAAAGCTAAGTGCATTGCCTCATACTCATACTCAAGTGTTTGTTAATGTAAAATGTGTGTTTCCTACTTTCGAGGATAGCTAAGAAGATGTTTGCTCGATTTGAAGATGGATTGCAGCCAAAGCCATGACAAATTATAGCTAGTCTTTTAGGTAAATTTTAAATATAGTTATCCTTACTATTTATCTCGCCAAAGTATAACGAGTTTCCTTGAGAGCAGTTTGCATTTTTAAAAAATTGTAAAAATTAAATTTGGTATATGTATATATTCAAATATACCCAATGTTTAAACTCTTTATATTTAACTTCAAGTTTATGGTTATGTATTTATCTATTTTTGTTTTATTTCATTCTGTGTAACTCTTTAATTGACCTTCTTGAAGATATTTACAAGTATATGCAATTATCACGTAGAAAAATAAATAATTGCCATTTGTTACACGTAAACCTAATAAGCTTATCTATTAATCTATTCTATTTTCTTGACTCTTTTGTTATTTAACAGCTTTTTGCTGACCTTTTGAACTCGCTGTTATACATATACAAGTATAACCTTCATCTAGTTCATATTCGCAACATGCCACCGCAATATTAATCAGCTAAACCTCCTTCCCCGATCAATCTGCTCTTCGTCCTGCCATGAGAAGAAAATTTAATGAATGTCAGGCAATAACAAAAGACTTTGTTTGGTATTAAGTGATGGGGTTTTGTCTTCTTGATGCGAAAAAAATCATCTCATTTGGTTTCTAAGTGTATAATATAATATAATTTATATGCGGGCACTTGACACTTGACATTGACATTGAAAGTCGTGCCAGATGTTAATTAGTTAGTTTATCAAAAGTGTACCTTAACCTCAGCATAATAAATATACCTGTAATGAAGACATCAACAACTTGAACAGCATCAACAAAAATGTTGTCGGCAACAATTAAAGTGAAGACATTTCGATGGATTGTTGTTGGACAGTCAACACTTTGCTTTTGCTTTTTATTTTGCTTTGGTTTCGCTACGTGCTGCAGATGAAAGCGATTTTCACTGACAGACAACAAACTATCCAACAACCAAAGAGAAAAACCATATTCCACAACTAAATACAACAACTGAACTGAACTGAACTCAACTCAACTCAACTGAAAAACGCTTTTCATATTTATTGTCGGCTCGTTTATGTTTTGCTTTGCTTTTTTGCATTTGCTTAACTTCATTTTATTTGTTATACATAGCCGTAATGAGGGGCAATTTATGATAATTTCAGGTAAGGTCGACACATAAATATAACTTAAGAGAGAAATTTAAAGACAGTGCCCGCAATTTAGCAACGCACAGTTCAAAAAGTCAAGAAGACGACAGAAAGGCGATAAATATTCGTGGGATGAAGATAAAATGGCTTAGCTAAAAGATATCCTGTATATGGAAACAATTTTCAAGGAACATAAGAACTTTTTAAAAAGCTTTTTATTTAATATTCGATTGCTATAAGTTTTAAGAGTAAATATTCAATAAATTATCTGCTAGTTAACGTTTAAAATTGAAACCATGACTGAAACCCTATCCGAAATTAATTTTTTTTTTGCATTTTAACGAAACCGAAGGTATTCGAACCAAAACAACCGATTAGTAACCGATTCATAAGCATTTGTAAGAAAGCAAGATTGATATTTTTTCTAAAGTCTCTGATTGCCAAACAAATTGTACCAATTTGACATTCTCTTCAATCTAATTTTAACTTGATAAAAACAAGTTCAAAATGCTAACATAAATCTATGTATAAAAGAAAAAAAATACAATTTATAAACAAATTTTCATGATGTCAATTTATATTGAAACTAATAAATTTGACAGCGCGTAACCAGCTGAAGTAAAGGACATTGGGTCAGAGGGGCGTGTTTATATAAAAAATAGACTTGTCAACTTTGCTGTTGGTTGTTCTTGTTGTCGTTGTTGCTGTTTGTACTCTGTTTGTTTGTCTGAAACAAGTGAAAGTGTCAACGCCATGAAAAATGATGAATGGCCCAGAGAATATGCCCACGAGTTGGGGCCAGACAACAAAAACAAAACAAAAAACGAGAGAAAAATAAAATGAAACGTGAATTGAGACTGGCAGGCTGGCCAATGCGGCGTATACGTAATTTATGTGCTCTGCATGTGGCTGTGAGTATCTGTGAGTGAATGTGTGTGTGTGTGTGTGTGTGTTGCGACTGCAAGTGAAAAGTTTGCCATTGCATTGTACCGGGCAATCATTAACTGCTCCCAAAGATAGCACTGAAATCTAGACATTGTGCAGCGAGAAAAAATGAAGAGATATGAATGAATGACATCCAGAACAATGGAATGTCAGGAGTTCACACATTGTATAACGGTCAGCATCATTTAAGGGTATATTTAAATATCTGAAAGACTTTACAGTACAGTGTATGCAGCGCAAAATATTTTTAAATATGTTTAAGTGCCATTTCGTCGAATTTCAGACTGTACAAAAAAACTCTAATTTAATCAATAGCGTTAAATATTACAAAACTTGATTTTTGCACTTTAAAATTAGCTATATTGGCTGAAGCATTTGGTAAAAGTCAAATTTAACTAAAATTCACTGTAAGCATATATACTACATTTTACATATTTCAATACAATTTTTTAAACTAAGAAAACGAATATATTTCGTCTACCAAATTTATTGGTATAATCATAAAATATTCTTTATAAATAAATTTTTTAACATATATATTTTTGAAGGAATTATTTATATAATTTATATATATGTAATTCAAATGTATTAAGCATTTTTAAAGTTTAACTTGTATTTGAAATCATATATTTATTTAAAAGAATTTCTGAATTTTTTGTATATTTATTATAATATTCATGAGATTGATTTAATTTCTAAAGGCTGCATCTAACAAGTCTAAGATTTAAAAATTATTATGATGCCAGCCCACAGATTAGGTGCTTACTCCATAAACAACTCTTGCGGGATAAATTAAAGCGAAGGAAAAGTGCGAGAGAGAGGCAGGTGGCAGTTGGCAGGTGGCAGGAGGCAAGTGGCAAGAGGGGCAGCTGTATGCTATATGTTGCAGCTTATCTGGCTAGGACTCCATAGATAACTACGAGGACTCGTGGCAAACGCGTGTGTTGCATAATCAAAATGCTGCGGGTGAAATAAAACTGAGATAGACAGAGAAGAATTCAAGGAAGAGGCAGGAGGAAAAGGGGGAAACATTTGAATAGCTGCCTCTACAGTACAGTATAGCTGCAAAATGTTATGAGCGCGTTAAGGCATATTATTTAGTGCCCCGAATGAAGCTGCTATGAGAACAGAAGAGGAACAAGATGAGCAGAATGTGAGGAAAGGTGGCTGGTTGAATGGATAGAAATTGTGGGGTTTTTGACGTTATTTAGTTGCTAATTTCTTTGGCATGTGGCCGCCATGCGTAGTTGGTAAAGTGCTAATTTGGTAGGCAAGTGTGTGAATGGATAAAAAGGGTTTTCAGTTGACTTAAAAGCCGAGAAAGTTCAGTTAGCCAAACTCAAAGAGAATGTAAAAGGTGCTAAAGTGTGTGTATGTGTGTGCGAGTGTGAGTGTGAGTATTTAAGTGAATGTGCGAGAATCTGAGTGAATAAGTGAGTGCGTCGAAACTCGCATTAATGATGTTTGCAAAGCAAGAGATAAAGAGAAGACATAATGAAAGTTACATATTAAAAAAAAAAAAAAAAAAAAAAAAAAAAAAAAAAAAACCACCCTAAAAAAAAAAAAAAAAAAAAAAAAAAAAAAAAAAAAAAAAAAATTTTAAAAAAAATTTTTTTTTAAATTTAAAAAAAATTTTAATTCAAAAACTTATTTTAAAAAAAAAAAATTTAAAAAATTTTTTAATTGTTTTTTTTCAGTGTACATAGTGGACCACATGAAATCGACTTGTGTCGTTGACAATGAAACACCTTTGAAATTGTAGATACACGTATGTTCAGGAAATCGACTGTGCGTATAGCATTCAATTACTTTTGACAGCTTGTCTTTGATTTCAGCTTTGATTAACAAACAAAGATGAGTCATGTTTCTGCAAACTGGAATAGCTTAAGAGTTAGAGCTATCAAAGTTGGTATGTGAGATGATTGGGCAAGATGTACAGCATTTAGTTACAGTTTAGCTAAAATAATTACTTAAATGTAAAGTGAATACAATTTTAAAGGGAGTTATTAACAAAGTGTTTGTCTTTTAACCTATGGCAGGGTAGCTACTAGTTGATCACACTCACGCAGATTTCTTATAGAACTTCAAGAGCAATGAGAATCTATGATTTAATATTTGTCAGCTGCAGGCGACGATGTCAAAGCATATTCAATAGAAGCTATTGAGGCACAACAGAGTCCATTGAAAATTCATTCAACTGAACTGAAACGACCAACAGTAACGGTAAATCTCAAGCACGCACCTCAACAGCAACAACAACAACAACAATAAACGTTTCTCATGGAGAAGTAATATGAAAGAAATAATAAAAAAGAAAAGCTAAACAAATATGAGAAAAATACGAGTAGAGGAGTGTGATGCGTGTGGCGACGATACAAACCAGGCCTAGGTAACAAGCTGAAGTCTATGACCTGGCCACCTATAGCACTATATAGTTATACAATCCCCTCTCCCCTCTCCTATCTTCTACCTCTTCATGCCTCTCTTGTCTGCTCTCTTTCTACCCGCTGCTCTTCTGCTCCGACTGTTGGCAATCAAAAGCGGTGGCGTTTTTCTTTTGGGCTGTGACTCTTAGCCTAAGCGCGGTACAACGAACTTTGCACAGCATTGGGGGCAGAATGAGAGGGGCGGCTGTGGGAGAGGGGAGAGGGGGGCATGGTCGAGGGCCGCCTTGTGTAATGCAACGCAAGCAAAAAGCAGCAGAAGAGAGCCGAGAGAGTAGGTTGCATGTTGCATGTTGCATGCTGCATGCTGCGTCGACTGCGGCTGTTTGCATTTAAATTTTTCACATTCAATTCATCTGAGGCCTGCCAACAAAAAAGCAAACAAAGTTACAAAGAAGAGGCGCCCCAAGCAGCAGGGGATGAAACGAGGGGAGGGATGGGGAGGTGGCTTGGGCTAAATGCTGCACAAAATGAAGCTAATACTCATGTTGCAAACTGAGGCTGTGCCACGCCTCCATGCTAACAGCTGGCCTGCACTAAAATGACTGGCGGTCTTTATTCTTCTTTCAAGCATCAAAAGTTGTCGTTGTGTTGTTGTTGTTCTTTTTTATACCCGTGACTTAAATAATAACTAAAAGGGTATATTGTGTTCGTTGGAAAATATGTAATAGAGAGAAGGAGGCATCTCCGACCCTATAAAGTATATATATTCTTGATCAGCAACAAGTAATTAAATCTCAGAGACTATAAGAGATAGAGTTACCAAATTTGGCACACAGATTTCAAAAAATTCCACACCGGTCAAGTTTGTTTTAAGTGTGTGACACAATTTTAAAGATAATACGTTTTGTATGGTATTTAACGTTATCTAATAATATTATCTATTATCTTACTCAACCACAGCCAGATCGGACGAGTAGAACGGCAGTAATAGCTAACCAAATTTATTAACAAATTATGACTGTACAAACACCTAAAAGTATACAATAGTTCTTATTAAGTATACTTTAGTAATTTCTATTTAGAACTTTACAGAGTATTGAAATAAGTATAGGGTGTTCTGTGATCAGGATCTCGACTACAGCTTTTGCAACTTGTTTAACCTGACTTTTAGCTCCCCTCTTTTGGAATTGTGTGGGTGTGACACGCAGCCGTGCAACAACATGTGTATTAGTATTAGTATGTGTGCTCATTTCATTCATTTCACTCATTTGCGCTTTTACCGACCTTCTCTATAGCTCTCCAAAGCTCCCCTTGATCTCATTTCAAGTCAAAGAGAGAGAGAGAGAGAGAGAGAGAGAGAGAGAGAGAGAGAAGAGAGAGAGAGAAATATATTTTTGAAATATATCTAAATGGTAAGTCTTGTATTTTTCGACCTGCTAACCTTTAAAAGTTCTGCCAGTTCACTGATTAAAAGTTAAACCTTCTACTTTGCACAGCAAAAAAGTTTCAAGGATGAGCAGAAAATTTAAACTTTTCGAGCAACATTTTTTTAACATGTACCAACTTAATTATGTTTGATTCCTGAACTAACCGAATACCAAATATCCTATGAGTAAACTACAACTGAGTGTAAATTAAAAAAAAAATTTTAAAATATTCAAAACGATTTAAATTGCATAATTACTGAGAATTAAATTAAAATTTTGTTTTCTGTTTTAATTGCTTAAAACAAACTTAAGATTTATAAAGATATTAATTAAATATCAACTAAATGTAAGAGCGCTAAGAAAAATCATTGTATTAATTTGTTATTTATTTTAAATGAAAAAAAATTATTATTTCATCACAGTTAGAGATAGTAAAAATCTATTAAATTTATAGTATCTAATCCATATTTAAAATTTGTAAAAGTAATTATAGTTCCCAAATCAGCCATATCAAATTTAAATGTAAATGCCAATTTAAATGAAACTGTTCACTTTGATGTTCATTGTTGTGGGTGTATGTATGTATGAGTGTATTGTGTGCGTTAGGTGTATGTTGTGTTTCTATTGCCATTGTTGCATTGTAATTAAAGTTGCTTGTGTATGTGTGTGTGTGTTGTGTGTATGCAACCAAAATACCGTACACTTGCTAACAAGCCAACTACGTGAATCTAACGTTCAAATGGGCACAACAACTAACAAGACAACAACAACAACTCGAACAGCAACGTCGACAACAGCAACAGCAACAGCAACAACAACAACAACAACAACAACTACTACTCGTGCAACAAGATGCCGCTCGGCAACCACAACTCGACTCGACTGTTGTCAGCGAGGATACGAATGAAACGAGCTTCAGGTCCAGCAAAGCATCGCTTGCCTCTGTGAGTGTGCGTGTGTGTGTGTGTGTGTGTGTGTGTGTGAGGCCACTACGGTAAATCATCAGATACACACACCTGCAGAGGAACATACATGCATGCATACATATATGCATACACACAACTGCACTCCACGCGCTTTGATGACAACTAAACTCATCCCCAAATTCTTCTCCCTTCAACTCTCTATTCCCTCTTCTGACTTTGTAACTGACTCCCATTTCCTCTATCTTCCCTTCATCCTCTATATTTATGTCTCTCTGTGTGTCTCACTCTCTCTCTCTCTCTCTCTCTCTCTCTCTCTTTCCCTCTTACTTTGCCTTTAGATTGACAAGTACTGTTCAATTTTTATTTATGATACGAGTTGACAAAACGACTTTTACATCCACTTTCAATTTTCTTGAAGCTGTATAATTTATGCTAAATTACAATTTTTTTATACCTTATAAGCATTACACAGGTTATTAATAAAAAAATAATTAATTTTAGTTTTTGGAATTATCAGTTCTTATTTAATTATTTATTTTAAATGCCTATGGTGCCTATCTTATAACACAACTAAATTAGATTTTCTTTAAAAGTGATTGAAAAAACTTTTTTGATTAAAAAAAAGCTGATATATGTAATGAAACCCCTTTTTTAATAAAGTACATGCATCTATTTAAAGTTTGCTTCTGAATTATTTGTGTAGCTTTTCTAAATCATGTAAGAATACTTATTAAAGGTTTTTGAAGGACTTTAAGACTTATAATAACGTCAACGTTGACAGAAATATTATCTTTTTTATTTTATTTAAACTATTAAAAACACATTAATTTTGAACTAAAACTCATAGCGCCCAACTCAATTTCTTAGTTCATCTCTGAAGTATACATCAACATTCACTTTTTAATTAGAACTCACCTAAAACAATTTAAGAACTTTGTACAGGAATACATAAACTAAAAAAATTTAAAAAATTTAAAAAAAAACCGTACTTTAAAGCAAAACTCTTTGACAACTAAATCGTCTAAAGGAGACAGTTTTTTTATTTCTGACTTTATGTTTACTCCAGACTTTTAAACTTCGTATATATGACAGAACAAAATTGCCGTCTATCCTCTCTGTTTATTTTTCCCCACTCCCTGTCTCTTTTTAACTGTAGCAAGGCCATAAAAAGAAGGCGATGCAAAAAATGATACAGAATACAGTTCAATTGGAGCGTCGCGTCGATTGAATGTCTTTTTGTATTTGGGTCAGCAATGTTGTCGCGCCTGGCCACTTGACATGTGGACGAGGCTGTTGTCCCGGTCCCGGTCCGGGTTCCAGTTCCACTTCCAGTTGCAGCCTCTCGCATATTTGGGACACATCAGAGGCCAGAGGATTTGATGATGAGAGAAGGGAAACAGCAAAAAGGAGGAGAGGTGTCTGTTGGCTAAGGGGAAACTTGTTTTTAATCGCTGTCAATGGCCAAAACGTTAAGTGTCCCGTTCGTTGTCGACGTTGTGGACGCTGCACTTTACCAAACACGCGACGACGCTGCTGCGGTTGCCCCAGGCAGTGGCATGGCAGAGGGGGCGGGGATACAATACAGGGGGTAGAGGGTAGAGGGGTTGGTGTGTCCATTTGCAGGCCAATTTGCTGGCTGCTGCATTTGAAACTTGTTTTCAAGTGCTTGCAACGCTGTCATCGTCCATCGGGTTGCACTTCAAAACAGGTTGCACTGTTAGTTGCACTGATTTAGTTGCACGCTGATTGTTGTAAATCGCAACTGATAGTTCCCCCTCTCCCCCTCTCTCTCCACCCCTTGACACACTCTAACCCCTTTTGGCCATGTCTACTTGGGCGCACTCTCACATTTCAAATACGAGTAAACTGTTAGCAAATGGCACAGTTGGTCACAGTTATAGAGTTATCCACATATCGAGACGATATTTCGCTATTTAACCACACGCATAACAAATACTAACTAACAACATTTATTTCATCTGTGTGTGTGTGTGTGTGTTTCCAAATGATTGCCTACAATTTGGTCGTGCGCAACGATTTGAATTTTTTTCCGTTTTATTATTATTTTTCTTCTCTTCATCTAAGTTTATTTATTTTTTATTTTGGTATTTAATACGCATGACTTCAGCTTGGGATCTGTTGTTTATTTATGTATGTTGTAACTGTTGTCTGACTTTTGGACATATTCATAGACCCGCTTTTTTCTTCATCATCATCATCATCTTCTTATTTTGGTGCTAAACGAGTTACCAAAACGATTTGCGTGGGCAACTCACTCGGTAATTCATATGTTATGTGGAAAGAAGAAGACGATGGAGTTGTCAACAGAATGTTGTACGCTGTGATATTATTATATTTCAGATGTGGGTTGAACTTGGCTTAGAAGGGGTAAACAAACTTACAGCAGTTAGAGAAATAAATAAGAATTCACGACATGCTCGACGAGAGTTGAATCTTTGGCATGACATAGATAATCTATCTATGAACCTAAGCTTAATGTAAAGTTATGCAGTAAACATATGATTTGATATAATAATACAATTATATGATAAGGATTGTTTTAAAAAGTTCTGCACTGAATTATATGAGGTACTTTGAAGACCTTCTTCATATAGTTAGACATGAAGAAAAATCAATTTTAGAAATTATAATAAAAGTAATGTTATATATTAAAATAATTTATAAGTTCGGACAGAATAAGTCTAATATTTAATTCTAAAAACTTACTGAAATTATAGAAATTGTTTCCACCCCCAATTCTTTTTTTTTCTTTTATATTTATCCCCCTCGCAAAAAACTTTTTTACCCATATTTATTTTTATTTTAAAGAGATAATATTTATATACTTTATTAAACCTTAAATAAATATTTTCTTTTTCAAATATTTTAGTAAAATTCGAATAAAATTGGATAAGTCTGGGAATTCGATGGAATAACTATAAAAACAACTAATACTTATTCCCAATGCTCTTTTTAACAAAATTATCATAAACAAAGACTTTAGATAAAGAGTGTAATTGGAGATTGGTATTTCTTGAACAACTGTACAACTTACTTGGAAATTGATGCCAACTCGAAAAACGACTTTAAATGGCCAAATAAACATTGGCAATTGACTGTTGCTGTTGCTGTTGCTGCTGCTGCATTTGGCCAATGAAGCAAATGGCGCAAAGGCGATTCAGTTACCGCATCAACAACATCATCATCATTATGAAGTTGACCGTTTAGAGGCAGTCGAAAAAAACAAAAATAAAAAAAACCAAAAACAAGTCAATCGAGTTGCGTCACATACCAAATAGCAGATGGAAAAGCTAAGAAAAACTTCTCTGAAAAGTGCGTAACAACAACGAAAACAAAATGCCCGAAAATCCGAAGAGCGTGGCAACAATTTGAAGCTATTAACGGTAAATCTGTTGTAGGCCGTGTCCCTCTTGACACGTCACGATGGCCAAGAGTTTATTGGCCATTGAATATGTGTCAAGCAAGTATTAGTTATGCGTAGTTTGTAGCTGTATCTTTAGCTGTAAATGTAAATGTATCTGTATCTATAGCTGTGTGGCATTTAGGCTCTTGGTTGACCTTAAGGCATCCATTTGACTGGCAATTAGCCGCATTTATGTGCGCTTCATGTTCTCTTCGGGTTGTTGCTTTTGTTGTGGTCGTGCAGTTAAATGTTGCATGCGACATTTGCCACACATGACACGCACCACATGTGTTTTTGATATGCCAATCGAGCAAACGAAGCCAGCGGTCAAAGCTGAACATCGATGCCAATTCGGTTGCCACTGACCTCAGCCCATTACGGCTAATTAATGGAATTCGCACTACATTTCGCACAAGTTTATGGCGCTCGGGACACGCCCCCCGTGCCGCTGTCGCCCACTTCCCATTGGGGTGTGTCACATTCTGTTAATTGGTTATTTATTTTGTTTTATTTGCGTTCCGCTAAAATCTTTTATTACGACTATACATATTTCTTTCTATTTTAACTTTGCTTTCTCGATATGAAAACTAAGTTTTTTTTTTGGGTCTTAACTGGCAGTTAAGAGGGTCATTGGCTAAGAATTAATGGCTCATTTTAATGGGTCATTCGAGAGCACTTTGAAAAAGTGATCAGCACACACACACACACACACACACACACACACACTCAGCTTTAAATGTAATTAGTGTAACTTTGTGAAAATCGGATGACCACAACGGGTCAAAGAGCATGAGAAATTTTAGGTTTACCTTGACGAACATTTAAGCGGCTTAAAAAAGTGGCACATTTACCTGAAAAGACAACAAAATATAAGGGAGAAAATTAGTTAAGTTCAAGTTATTCTAATTTTAGCAAGCAATTATAAATTATTTAACTGTAAAAAAATATATTTTGGCAATTTTATTATTAACTTAAAACCAATTTTAAAATAAAACCGTAATAGGATTGCACTAATAAAGCTTTTCCTGAGGTAAATTGTATCTGCACTCAATAAATTTTTTAAAATTTAATCAGTTCCCGTTTCGACAGCTTTCAAAACGCCTTGAAGCATAAAAACTTTGTCAGCTTTTATCTCTTTAATTTAAGAATATTTCAATTGCTACTTTTTGTCATCTTAATCTAAATTGCCTTACTCGTATAGTCTTATTGGTACTAAAAGAATTGAAAAGGCAACCTGATATTACACTTTATTCCCTTATATTCTTGTGATTATTTCTTGCATAGTGCTAATGGTTCCTAAATGGCATATGAAATAAAGTATGAGTATAACACGGTCTTTATTTTATATTTATAAATGAAAATTTATAACATTTTTGCAGCAGCACCTATCAAATTTTTGACAAAAATGGAGAAATAACAAATTGAAAATCCACTGCTCCCTGCAGAGCCAAAAAAAAATAAAACAAAGACAAAAATTTACGCCTTGACGCTGCAAATTTAATGATGAAAGAAGAAGAATGAGAATACGAGGGTAGGAGAGAGAAAAGGGGAGAATTGAGTGCAGGATATGAAAAAATATTAGAAAGGAAAATGCATAAATTTTATTGCAATATGCATATTAAATTCTGTAAATTTTGCAAAAACAGTAAACGTAGATGGATAGACAGTCTGGCAGACGCCTCTGATATGCTACTCTATATATAAATACGAGTATAGTATATGGATATATACATTTATATAGAGACACATACTAAAAGAGAGTAAGAGCGTACACTATTTCTACTTTTGCCGCTCAAGGATGGATGCCAGTCCACAGGTCGAATTGATAGACACATAAAATATGTTCGGAGAGCAAAGGAGATGGATGACGCCAAGTGACAGTAGGTTATATTGTGGAAAATAGTTACCCTGTAAAATAAAAATATATTTATCAGAAACTTTATGTCTAATTAATTATATAAAGCTCTTAGAATATTTGAATTAAAAACACTTGTTTTTTTTTAAACAAATATAACACCCTCAGATCTTATTTAAAGTTTTTGAAAAAATTCTATCTTAAGAAATATTGGAAAAAAAATCTAGCGATATTTTATAAAAATTATTAAAGAAATTGGTAAAGATAATATAGTTTGATCAGTCAAAGATTTTCTCAAATAAGTTGGACATTCCATTGATAAGTGTAATTATAAAGAAGATTTCTGGATAAGAATGATTAACTTGTAAGAAACTCAGCATTTTCTATAAAAATTACAGGGTAGAAAAATAAATGCCGAAAATTGTGCAAAAGGTATGACTTCTCTTTTATTTTTAGTATTTTTCTTGCGCTTTTGCCAATGCCAAGCGACAAAGTTTATTTAGCCCTTGACTTGGAATTTGAATTCGACTTTCATTGCCAAAGTGTGGGATTTGAAGTAGTCAGAAAATAAGAGAGAGGTAGCGAAAGAGAGAGGAAACGAGAGTGAGGCGAGAGTGCTGCATAAATTGAATCAGTTGACAAAGGATCGCGAACTGGAGCACCCTTCCAGACACCTCCATGAAGCACAGCATTTGTGATGTGCTTGAAACTGGCAGCGTGAAGAGAACTCAAAGTGAACCCAAAAATAGTTACAAAATTTATTTTTAGCCGAACAAAGACATAATTTTATTGGCTGCGAACCAATCATTACCAATAACTTGCTCCGACTTAATGATGGTCTTGCCGTACACTCTGAGAAAAAATGATGCCCCGTGAAGCATCGACAGTCAGTTGGATTGGTCGCTATCTCGTACCCTGCAGTCAAAGTAGTATTTAATTAAATATCAGTTTTGGACACAGCCTCGACTCTTGATTCAAAGGAACTGCCATTGGGCTGGGATTAAACCATTTCCATGCTGAATGCAGAGTACAGAATGCAGCATGTGGCATGCAACAATCCCAAGCCAAAAAAAAAAATAATAAATAAAGCAAACTGAACTTGAAGCCTCTCGTTGTGCGTTCTGTGATTGCTTTTTGCTATGGCGCACAGAAATAGTTTGAACTCGAAAATTGCAAAATTCAAAATAACAAATTGCATCGATGTTGCCCCTGTTGGTGTTGCGATTGTTGTTGTTGTTGTTGTTGCTTTACTCACTGCGGTCGTCAACTTTGCCGCTTGCAACTTTGCCGATTGGCAGGCGGCAACCGCGTTTGCTGTTGTTGCTCTTGTTGCTGTTGTTGCTGTTATTATTGTGTTGGCTGTCTATAAAGCTGTGACTGGACCAGCCCCCCTCTCCCAGCCAGAGGCGTCGTTATCGCAAATTGCTAGCAGGGAGTGAATAGCAAAAGCTGCAAGAACAAGTGACTTGCACTTCAACTTCAACTTGCTGACTTTAGGCATCGAAAAGTTAATGCTTTTTCGCCACTTTTCAGCTGTTCGTGCAGTTAACGTGGCCAATGAATTGGTTAGAGAATGAATTATTATGTTAACTAAATTTCAAAAAGGCAGCAGCTTTAAGTATCTCAATTGTATAAAATTTGAATAGCTCTCAAACTAAAATCAAGTCTTCTTTACGAAAATTATGTTTTAATTAAGAGAAAATTTATAACTTAGAACATCATAAGAATGTTTAAATAAAGAACTCAATTAGTATCTCATTTTAACATAAGTCGAAAAAAACTTATTGTGAAATGTAGATTTTTATCCCCCCCCCAAAAAAAAATTAATTTTTATTATAAAAAAAAAAATAAATAAAAAAAAAAAAAAAAAAAAAAAAAAAAAAAAAAAAAAAATTAAAAAAAAAAAAATACATAAAAAAAAAAAAAAAAAAAAAATATAAAAAAAACACAAAAAAAAAAAAAAAAAAAGGCAAAAAACATCCAAAACACACAAAAAAAAAAATAAAAATTTCCGCTTAAAAAAATTAAAATTACAAAAGCACTAGAAAGAATATTCTATTATTTCTTTTATCAAAGTTATTTATAAAATCATTTTATACATTCTGAAAACTAAATAAATTATACTTTAAATAATAAATTAAATAATAATTTATTTTAAAATGCAGAATTAAATCTACAATTCGTAATTGAATGCACATTAAAATGGACCTGGCTGCAAGTTCTTTTCACAGTTACACTGATCATAAATCATAACGTAATACTTATATTTCTGTTGCCATTACACTTTCTACTTTTTTGCTGTCAGTTTTAATTCTGAGATTAACATTTTACAATCCCCAGTGGAAACGACGCTGGCTGTAATGCTAGGGACTAGAGACAGAGACAGAAATAGGTGTAGAGGAGGAGGAGGAGTAAGAGGAGAAAGGACTGACTTAGTGTCCTTCTCTGTGTGAAGTTTCGTTCTACAGGGTACTGTGTGCTGTGTGCTTTGTGTCTGCATCAACCGCGAATGCAATTAAATAGAATATATCGCCTGGCAGCCAATAAAGGGAAGCTCGTGGATGCAACAGACCAGACTCGAGTTCAGAACTTGCCTCAGACTGTGGCAGCCATCAGCCGAAACTCAAAACTCACTCGCTTGGCAATAATTCAGCGTTGTTCACTTTGCTTGTTGTTTTTCGTTGTTCGCTGTTTTTAGGTTGTTTTTTGGGTTGTTTTTGAATTGTTTTCGATAGTTGTTGTTGTTGTTCTTGTTGCAGCTGCTGCTGCTGGCGTTGACCAAAATGCGATGCATTTGCTGTCCATTGCAGTTGGCCGCTTGTTAAGTAATTTTGTTAATAGCCCCGGCCGGGCTTCAATAAATCTTTGTAGCTGCCACAATTCGTTGCACATTTCATGCTCTCTTTGCTGCGATTAAAATGGAAACTAGTTCACCAAGCTCTTGCAACTCTCAAGAAGCTCAATGAAGTTGTTGCCTCCTATTTGCTGCCACCCACACAAACGCAAATACACACACACACACACACACACACATGCGGCAAGCCAGCGAAAATTGTTGCACGCATATCTGAATAGGCAACGCCTGTGTCTGTGTCTGCCTCCAGTCTCAAGCCTACAAAACAAATGCTTCATCAAATATCTTTGTCGACTTTCACCAATTTGTGGCATCGATTCAAACAATAGCAATAAAAATAACATTATTATTATTATCATTATCATTATTTGAATTATTTCTCTACTCGAATTCTTCTCAATTTGAAAAGTCAACACGTGTTGTTAATTGTATTGTTGTCATGTTTCTATCACGAGGTAAACCACATTGTAGACAACTCAATATGTTGCTTCTTAAATGCTATAACAAGTGTTTTATGTTCATGGGAATATCACTTATTGAATATATATATGAAATATATTTGTTATTATTCCAATAGCCGTAAGTTTAGAAAGAAGCCTCTAAATACAAAAGTTCCCGAGTAGAAATCTCAGAGATATAGAGAAGCTTAATAAAATATAGCTCAACAATATTTTTTTAAATATTTTTTAGATTTAGTAATTAAGAAATATTATCATAGTAAAATAATAGAATATTATTGTATGATATAATATATACAATATTTTATATATTACACTATAATTTTCGTATTCGAGTAAATCAAACTTTTATAAATTATTGCATTTATTTTTATTATTCATGTCAGTCTAATTTAATGCAAAGTTAATGTTAATGTAAAAAAGAAAATCTTGTACTTGAATTGTTGTTAATTTTCTTAAATTTTTAAATATTAGATTTTGAAATATAGTTATTTATTTCTATTATAGTAAATGTTTTATTTAAAAAACGCCTATATTATTAACTTATTATTTAAATTATTTTAAATTTATGATTTATTTTTTCATTAATCTTTAATGCTGTTTCGTTTACTGCTTCTTAAAACTAGTCTTTATATTTAGCTTGCTCAACATTTGCCCCATTTCTGTTGGAGGGTCTTCCGTCTTGGCCAGCCATAAACCACTTTTGGCCCACTAATTTTCAGTGGCTAAGAATGTTGGCTCACTGGTGTTGATGACGGTGATTATAACTGCACCCAGTAAACGCTGCTAGCTTCCCCGTTTTTCGTTGCCCCTTTTCCCACTTTTTGTGCTTTTGTAATTTACACCTGTTGCGCTGAAATTTAACCAATGAAAAGTGCACAAACGTTTACACAAAATTTTGCAACTTCCACAACAAAAACAACAGCAATTCACACACACACACCCAAGTTTGTGTGTGTGTGTGCGTAGACTTTGTTAAATGGAATTTAATTATAAAATAATTATGCGCTCTTTTGTTGCTTTTGTTTTAATTGTTTGGCGCTTGCTTAATTTGCCTCATTAGAAACATTTTTTTGTTGCGATTTTTCAGTTTTTGTTGTGTTTGTTGTGTTTGTTTCTGTTTCGGTTTTATGCTCGGTATTTGGGTCAGGCACTTTTGCTGCTCGCTGGCTTTCTGCAGCAATCCATCAGTTAGTCAGTTCGTCATGGCGTCAATTAGCCACATCAGTTAGCAAAACTGCAACAACTGCTTCTTCAGCATGCGTACGTTTTGGTTTGCATACCCTGCATAGGAAAAAGGGAATGGGGTATATAATTGAAGCTCAAGTATTAAAGGCTTCTCCCAACTCAATTAGATTTAAAGTTGATTGAAATTCGATTTCCAACTTTAGTTTTTTAGAGGGTTATGTAGAGGGTATCTCTAAGTCAACCTATTTTCTGTATTTTTCCTATAACTCAGCTATGTTTGCTGCCCGCAGTTTTAACTTTATTTTCCTGGGAATAAAATTTCATCTCATTTAAATTGTCTAAAATTAGTTGCGCAATGTTTCGAGATACTTGTTCTGAGTATTTCACAGCATTTCATTATAGTATTTAACTAGTACTTACATTATTTTTTTGTAAATTGGTATTTCGACTTCATTAAAATGAAAATAAACATTTTTTATTCTGCAAGGTGAGGCAAGCTCCGGCCAGGAAACCAATTACAAAACTGCAATTCTAAAGTTAATTGCAAAAAAATTACCCATACGCAGCGTTGCACAAGAATTAAATGTACATTTATGTATTTATGCATTATCTGACTTAAATTGTCTATACCGTGATTACCGATGTTTGATTTTTAACTTGAATCTAGTCATAGTATGTCGTTAATTGACAAGTTCCACTTTTATACTAAAGCAAATGTCTTTGATCTTTTTCCATACATTTGTACAACAATTAAAAATAAACAGCTTAGGTTTATGTCATAGTTAACTACAAGTATTATTCAATTTACTTTAATAGTGGATATTTAGTTATTAGTTGCGCTTTGATTATAATTAATTTCTTGTCCCAAAATTGAGTTTAAGCATTGTGAAATACATTGCTTAAAGCAAATGCAGTCAGGATGTAGTTAATGCGAATAATTGAATAAAGGGAAAGACACAATAGAAGGTACCAAATTTGAATAGCCATATATTTTCAATAAAACGTTCAATATAAAAACTAACTTAAATTATTGCATAAGGTAGATTCTTTATTAAACACAAATTAATGCTGATAAGATTCTTTTGTCATAATTTAGTTTTAAAATTCTATTAATTTTAGATGGTGTTTGATTAAAACAACAATTTTAATTAAATTATTAAGTAAACAGTAATTTTACTTTTAATTTGTTAACAAAATATTTTCAATACATATAGAAGACTTAATTAATATGGAGTTATCTTGACTGCTTAAAGTATTTGTACATAAATAAATTTTTGTTTTTACTGGTAGGTACATTTTAATTGGCTCATGAAATACGCTCACTGATTAATTTAATGTTTATCTGTCGCCTCATGTCTTTCACATATATTTATTTCTGTGCTTTCATCTCATCTTTAATTAACTAATTGGAAGTAAAATATAGAAAACAAGAATCATATTTGCAATGCAATTGGTATCATGTGTTGCAAGCTAATTGCCACACAGTCCAACCGGCAACATTCGGACTTTCTGAAGAAAACTGATATAAAACCAATACTCTGATTGATGTTAATAATCAATGTATCAGAATATACTTATATACATCTTTGAATAGATATACACTGAACCATAACTAAATTACGCAGCTAAGCAATTGGAAAAGCGAAAACGTGAGGGGCATGCCACAAGCGAGAGGCACTGACTGCTAAAAGGAAGTCAGACCTGAGGGGCAGTTTAGGCGCATTTAACCCCAAGACCACAGTCAAAGGGATCTCTAATCCGTGTGATGCCATAAAAGAATCAGTGATTCACAGCACCAAATACTGAAATATTTAACAGTCAGCAGTCTGTAATCGGTAGTCAGGATTACAGTCGTCTGGTGCATTCTTTGCTCCCTTCACAATAAAATACGAGACGAGCCCATAGCATATCCTTAGTTAGTCATACGAATTGTCAGCGAAAAATGTTTTGGCACGACGACAATAAAATAAAATTAAATAAAAATAAAACGGAAAAGGGATAAAAATGTCTTATTCGTTTCCCATAGTCACTGCCTGATATATTATGATCATAAGATTTGTCTCGCGTTGCGTTCTATTTAAGAAAATTTTTGTTATTATCTTTTTAAAATGGCCTCTTAGATATTACTGTCGCAAATTGAAAATACGAAATATTAAATTGTCTTTAGAATATACCATTTTAATCTTACAAGAAATGGTAAAATCTTCCTGTTGGTAATCCTCAATAATTTTAAGTTCTCTTAATAAACATGACTGTAATCTTTAAGTTAGTCAGAGTTTCCTACACATCTTTAAAAGTGTAATGCCAACTTAAACAATATTCAATTCAGCTGTTGAACTAATTGAATTAAATAAAGTCCTTAGTTTTTTATAAACTCATTCCTTAAACGTCAGTTGATTAGCTATTGGAAGAGAACCCACCCATTGGTGTTCCTAATGCGACTAATTGAAATTGGAATTAGATGGAGAGTAGCAAATGTTGAACCCGTTCTCTAATTAACACACATTTTAATTATTAATTGCAGCACTTAATTTATAGGCAACCTTTGCCACTACCTTCCTACTTCTTCTGCTTCTTCTTTATGCCTCACTATGGACTGCGTGTTGGCATGGAACAAATTGCAATTTATTTCAAGTGTCCTGCTGACCGAACCAGGACCAAGTTTCCAATGGCTTTGTGTCTAGCTTTGTGTCCCCCTCGTTTTTCTCTCTGTTTCCTTTGCCACCTGAAAAAGTGAAAAACTATACGCTGTGATTTTATTTGGACCCAAAAAAGTTGGTAATTTGTCTTTTGGCTCTCGCTTTCTGAAATATAAATTGAATTGAAAAGTTTGGCATATGATTTCATTACATTTATATATTTTTGATTCTTTTTCTCTTAATGGCATTTCTTGTAACAGTTGTTTCTTGGTTTTTCCATTCATTATACTTGGTCAAAATTAATTAAGTGCATGTTGCATGCATAACGGCCAAGTAACGTTTTCACTACAGAACTCATTTTATTTATTGGCATTCTCCAAGTGGAAGCAACCCAAAAATTATACAAACTTTACGAAGAGGGAGCTGTAAGGCAGAGAGAGAGAGAGAGAGAGAGAGAGGGTAAAGGTAAAGGGGGGTCATCATTGGCGATTACCAAGGCGAAATGAATTAAAATAATGCAAATGAGCCACAAAATAAACTATGAGGGAGCTCGAGAAAACGAAGAAAACGCGGATAGCTGAGGAACACTGTGAAAAAACTGTGGGGTAAGAAAAACCGAGAGAACAAAAGCAATACGTTTTTCTTCTCCCTTTCTATTCTTCTCCTTATTTTTGTTGTTCTTTCACGTTGTTGCATCGTTTTACTCAATAAAGAGCCAACGTTCTGGCCAGAAGCTGCACGTTGTTGATACCAAGTGGCAGAGGTTGCTCAAGGGGAGGGGAACGGGAATGGGAATGGGAACAGGGTATAACAGCAGCTGTTTGGTAAGCGTGACTTTTGAGTGCCAAGGAATTCTAACAATGAGAACGATAGAGAATGGGAGGAACGACAATTCTTTAATGAGCTGCATGAACTGCAGAAGTTTTCTTTCCTTTAAAGAGTGAAGACATATATCAGTTGACAATCAACTCTGGTGTGCAACTAACTTGGTTCTAACTTGGATTTAAGCTGAACGACAACATTTTTAACAAGGTGCTTATATATTTTTAAATATATATTCAAATAAATGAATAAATTCCTTTAAAATATCACAGATTATTTCTATTTGTAGTGAAAACTACGCGTAGTTTAAAATTGTTATTTTATGAAATGTAAAATTCAAAATTGTTTGCTGCACAGGAATGCTGTGAAAAGTTGTTAGAAACGCGTTCCTGTCGCATTTCCGTCCGCAGGGTGCATGAAAAACATTCAGCTGGCAGACAAACACGTGCCACACTGCCTAATGTTGGCCATTTCCTGTTGGGCCCAAACGACAACGCAACACACACACAGCTAGAAGCCCAAACACTTTTTCTATCTTCCCCTCTCTGCCTCTTTCACCTCATTCTCTCTGTGTCAGGCATTCTAAAATGCATAAAGTGAAACTATCTTGCGCGTCAGCAACAGCAGCAACACTAGTTGCAACAGCGGGGGGCAACAACATGTGGGAAATGGAAATGGAAATGCAACTGGGGACTGATAGGATGAGTGGTCAGAATTGGAGATCCCTTCTGGCTATACGAGGTTAGGTTAACTATGGCCTAGGTTTTTCGCTAGGTCGTTTTTCTTGCCGTCGCGTAAAGGAACTTGCAAAGGAAATGAGACCACAGCACCATACAAAAACAACAACAGTTGCAACACATTGCATTGATGTACTTAAAGATACGCTATATAAAATGTAACTAAGTTTAATTAAAAAAATACTTTTCTGGCTTAATCTATATTATATTTAGACACAACGAATTTTTTATGTTAATTCACATTCCGTCTCTTTTAAACAATAAATTTATTTAAAAATGCTAACGAAATTCTGAATAAAATTTGTAGAGTATTTAGTTAAAATATTTAAGTAAGCCATATTCTAAGATCTAGTTTACAATGTTCAACTTGTACAATAGATTTGAGATTGATATTTAGTTTAAGTAAAACCATTTTACATAATTACAGGGTATAGCAATAATGTTGAAAGTTCTTGTTCTACATCTAATCTACATTAAGCGCACATTTTTCTTATGCAGGTTATGCAAATATGTTTTGAGATTCCAAACTTGTTGTGCCTTTTATCACACCAAATTTTCTGTTTGTACAGGGTATATAAATATGTTAATAAAGTGAGCCCAGGCAGGCATGATAAGCTTGATAAACGCTTCGTGGGATGAATAACCTTTAGGCTGGCATGTGTGCCCAGTTTATCTATCTTTTCACTCTCTCCCTCCATCTCTCTCTCACTCCCTCTCAGTTGATAACCAAAATCTGTTATACTTGCAGCTGCAACCGTTGCAGTTGCACAAATGAATATTAAGAGTGCGTCCAGTTCTCGTATAGGCGGAGCTCAGAATGCCTTGCAACGGACATGTCTGAAAAGAATGTTACGGCTGCCACATAATGTTGCATCTTTGGTATTTTTGTTAACTGCATTTCTTGTTGCCACTGCCACTGCCTGCTGCTGCTTGCTGTTTGTGTTTGTGTTTGCTTCGTTCTTCTTTAACATTTGTTGTTGTTGTTTGTCTGGCATTTCTTTTGAGTTCATTGCCGCTTCTCAGTTGAGTTTTGGCTCTCTCTCTCTCTCTCTCTCTCTACTCTCTGACTCTGACTCTGAGTCTGGCACTTGCACTTCCTTTTCACATTCATTCGCTTTGCATCTGCAAGTGGCAACATCATCATCATCATCATCAACTGTATCATTATCATCGTTATCATCATGCGCTTCAGTTGACTACCCTTCTCGACTTGGCGTGTTCATTAGTTTCGTCTGTCTGAGTGAACGCTTGACACAGTCAGTGATCATAATTCAATTATGAGAAACCAACGCCACAGTGGGAACCATTTGTATTCACTCTTTGTCTATTCTATTCTCTTGTACTTGAGCTGTTAGAAATTAGTTAGGTTTTTTTTTGGCTTAGAGGAAGTTCAAGGCATTAGACAAATTGCAGCTTTATAGCTCTTCAAATTAGATCATTTTCTCAGGTTGAGTAGGAAATACATTTCAGAGGTGTAAGCACTAAAAGCTATAGTAATAGACATTTAAGGAAAATAAAAGACAAGTTGTTGATAATTTTACATTTTGCTTTGCTTTAGATTAATCCATTTGAAAAGCAATTCAGATCTAACATAAGCTTACTTTGAGATGAGACTTTTATGCCATCAAATTTTACATATTATAAAATAGCTTACAAGCTTTATTATTATATTTTATTAAGCTCTAAAGCTAATTTAGCCGTACACGTTACAGAGAGACCACTGTATTTCAGATTTGCACGCTTTCTTCTCAACTTAGTCAAAGACTTTCGTCTTTCAAAAGTAAATTCTGTGTCTGCGGCACCTTAGCACATTTTTCACATCTTTTGAGTTCACGATCAACCTCAAGAGTTGATGATGATGATCTTAGAGAGAATCTGTTCATCATATTTGTAGACAGATAGAGCGAGAATGTGAGAAAGAAAGACATAGAAATGACAGTAAAAATTGTGTCGGACCAAACGACTTAGCCAAAACTCAATTGCCGCTAATGATGCCAAAGATGCTGCGAATGTAGCGAGCAAAGGGGTTACTGAAGAGTGAGAATGAGGAGACAGAAGACGGAAGACGGAAGACAGAAAGAGAGAGAGAGATGGAGAGCAAACTGTAGGCCAACACATTTTGACTTTCATTTCTTTATACAGTTAGACACTTTTATTGTGTTTTACATTACTTGTGCGGCGCTTTTTGTTTGTGTTTTGTTGCTCCGTTTTCCCCCCCTCGACACCCTTTGCATTTGACTGTCTGTTTACTTGTATTTTCTTCTGTTTATTTGAACTTTTCTTCAATTTCTATTTTTACCAACGATAACAACTTCTATATATGCAATGTGCGATATTTTGCCTCAACTTGACTTGACTTGACTTGACTAAAACTCGACTCGACTCGAATCAACTCAAACTCAACTCATCTCGAGTCCAACTGTGATGTTGTCCCTTTGTCTGCCCTTTGTTATCCTTTTACGCATTTTCTACATTTTAAGATTCCGCTCTTTTTATATCTAGTTTTCCTTTTGCCCCTCCCCACCCTTCTTTATTCTACCCAATCTTTTTTGCAACTTCAACTCGGATTGTAAAAGTTCTGCGACAGAGCTGGGATTAAAGCAATAGTTTGGCTTTATTCTTCCTTTTTTCTTTAGCTTTTTAAATTTGCTTCTAACAAAGGCAAATACAAATTGCCTCAGATTAGAGGAGTCGTGACTGTAACAGTAAAAATTAAGTTAAGGCCACTAAAATAATCACAATGAAGCAAATCAGCAAAAGAGCTTTACAAATTTCTGATTCTTTTCGTCGTCGAATTAAAAACTCGAAATGAGAATGAAAATGAGAATAAAAGGGAAGCTTTCTTAATTTGATTATGAGCATAAAGCAACAATTTAAATTTTGTAGGGTTTCTTCTGAGTCTAAACAAAGGCTGACAAATTTGCTTAGTTATTATTAAGGCAGTCAGAAAACTAAAAGAAGCAGGGAATGATTTTTAATGACATTTTAATTTGTACACGTTTTTATTAGACCGAATATTTGTCCCTCAAAACTTATTTGTTTACATAATTTTATTACATATTCTTTTAAAGGGACACCCAAAACTTTTGAGTTTAAATTTGAGCAAAAAAAAAAAAAACATGAATGATGGGTTTTGAGAGTTATTTGTTTTTAATTAAATATAATGAATATGGTCGATGTTTGTGTAAATTGCTGAAACTTAATGAATATAATTGAAGAACAAATTAAACATTTTTAAATATAATCATAATAAAGTAATGTTTATAATAAAACTTATGATTACGGTCCCTGGTAAATAGTTTTGGATCCGAATGATGTAATGTTTATTTAAGGAAATCATTAAAGAAATTTACTTTTGAGTTTCGAATTTAAGCAAGAATTTATGTTGATTAAATGCAATAATAATGACGTTCGGTTGTTTGTTCTTAATTTAACTTAGATAAACATTTCAAAACAGTGAAAACAATATTTTAAAACTTACTTAAATTGAAAGTCAATTATAGTTTTAGTACATTTTTAAAATTTCCATATTACAGTTGAATTGAGTATGGAATTATAAATCATATATTTTATTATATAAATACAGATCTTTAAAAGTATAAGAAATTTTATGTGTGGAATTTTTGAACTTATTTACAAAAACATTCTCAATTAAAATTTTTTTTCTTATTTGTCAAAATAATTTGAACATTTTCTTTAAAATTAAGCTGAATAAAATATCAATGCTCTGTGTTTTCCTATCTGAGTGTCTTTCTGTTCTTTTGCCTTGTGGCACAAGTAAAACAATGTGCCACGTTTTTCACACAATGGAGAAAACCCCGCATTGGTTTTTGGGACTATGGCACCGATTTTTGTTAACGTTTATTGTTATACAAGTGGCAGTGGCAGTGTGCAACCTCTTCTCTCTCGAACCCTGCGAACCTCGCTTATCGAAACGAACCAAATTCAGTTTGCAGCCCTCGCAGACACTTGTGCATATTAATTGCTTATTGAGCGGAGGACGCGACACTGGGAAAGGAAGCAGGGATCGAGTAGGGGTATTCTGTTTTTAACAAATGGAAAATAAAAGAAAAGCAAGAAACAACCTGTGCATTATTTTGTTGAATGTGTGTGTGTGTGTGGGTGTGTCGTTCATCTCTTCTATGGCGCCTTTTATTATGCTGCTTTTTTCCCATTGTTTTGTTGTTTTTATTGTGTTTTTTTTTTCTTTATCAGTTTTCAATCACTCAATCGCAGTTAAGGGAGAGGGAGAGGGGAGCAACCACCAAACACCACAAGGCTGGCTGCCAGGCGGCTTCCATTCATTCATTTATTCACTTCATTCATGCACTGTGCTCACCTGTGTTGTTGTTGTTGTCGTTGTTCTTGTTGCTCCTGTAGTTCTTTTTTCGTTGTTGCTGTTGTTGTTGTTGTTGTTGTTTTTGTCACTGCCTTGTCGAAACAAGCGTTTTCCTGCCTCGGGTTCAAAAGGGTTCTTTGTTTTTTTTGTATTTTGCTTTTGGTTCACAGGTTCGAAGCGCTGCTTCCTTTTGTAGTTGTAGATGTTGTTCTCGTTGTTGTTGTTGTTGTTATTGCCGATGTTGTTGTTGCCGCTGCCGCCACTTGTGAGCTTTTATGGCCGCTTGGCCCTTTTCTGGTTGACAAAACGCAAGCGCTTAAAATTCTTTTTTCCTCAATTCCGTTTTTTTTTTAATTTTTTACGAGCATTTTTTGACTTTTTGGTGTTTTTTTTTATGTTTTTTGTTTGTCGTATATTTTTGTTTTATATTTTTGTTTTATTTGGCGCGCGCGTTTTTGTAAATTTTTATGCGGTTAGCGTGTTTTTTGCCTTTGTAATTTACACGTTATTTTTTCCCGTCGTTGTTGTTCTTGTTGTTGTTGGCAATGCTGATTTTCTTGCGTCGGCCCTGCACGTGCTGCTGCTGATGTTGTTGTTGTTGCTGCTGCTGCTGCTTATGGCAACCTGTTTGCCAAAAGAATTTGAAATATTTGGTTAAACTACAAAAGAATGCCAATGGCAAATACCAAACAAGAAATTGTCTAATATGCAAATTGTGGGCTAATTACAGTGTGAGTGTTGGCCTGAAAATGATCGTCTTATTTTCATTATGATGTGAATTCAAAACTTTTCCCGGAAATTAATAAGATTATTGTGGAATATAAAATTAAATATTTAGTTCTGAAATAATTGATTGAATCAAAAAATAGACGGTGTAATAGTGTTGAAATATTCAATTAAATTTGAGAAATTTTAAAACTTTCAAAATATTATTACAACAGTCTTAACTTAAAACCATGATACATTTCTATGATCATTAGCTGTAAAATATTATTTTCCCACACATTTCTTTGATTGATATATGTATATTTGAAAATGAGAATGCAAAATGTAAAAATGTATTTTTGAAAACATGTTAAACCACAATTTTATCATGTTTTATCATCCGTGTATGTCGTTTAAATTTGTTTGTTGATTGATTTAAAATGCTTCATTTTAATTAATGGTTTTTATTGTTTATGGTCAAACATGAGATATACCATGAAATGGCGTCAAAACTGAACAATCGAATTAATTAACGGTAGTTCGGTTTCGGTACAAGAATTCGGTCAATTTATGTCTGAAGACTCCACAGAAGTTACGAGTGAGGTGCTTTAAATTTAATTAAGCATTTTTAAAGAGCCAAAGCCAGACTTGAAAACCGTTGATAGAGTAAATATGAACAAGGAGAAGAGTTGGCGTTTGAATTGGAGATGATGAAAGAGAAGAAGAAGAAGAAGGGGAGATAGAGAAGCAACTAAAATGTGTCTGGAGTCGCCAAGTGGCTTTCTAAACACAAGATCTACCATACGCTTCGTTGGCCAGAGGGGCGCCAAGTTGCAGTTGAAGAAGAAGTGGTAGAAGAAGCAGAAGTGAAGAAGAGGAAGAAGTAGCAGAAAAGGTGGCCAACACTCGAGAAAGAACAAGAACAACAATCGACAAGAGAAATACTAGATGAGAGCTTGCTAACCGCTAACGGTAAACAACAACAACAAAAAAACAAAAAGGCTTCTATCGATAGTTGGAGTAAAAGAACTGCAGCTACTCGATAGAGTGTGTGTGTTAGAGAGAGAGGGGGAATGACCGAAAGAAGAAGAAGAAGAAATAAACCGAGCGACGTCACGCGGCGCGCGCTTTAAATTCTTGCATGGCAGCCAATTACCAAAGCCGTATCGAGTATTTGTAACAAATCAAGTGTTTAATAAATAAATAATAAACTGGTTTTTGAAAATTAAACAGGATTTGTATATAAAATATAAGTGAGAGAGACCGTTTTAGGAAATGTGTCAAACTGTTAAATGTAAATAAAAACAAAGCACACACACACACACATAGGGAATGCGAAGCAGTTAACACTCACACTCGCGCAGACACACAAATAAGACACTCAGAGACGCTTACACACCGTTAGAAACCGTTGCGAAGTTGCCGCTACGTTGCGACGCGCTCAAACCTTAGCAGGTGACTGAGGCAAGCAACAACGAGCCTCAAGCCAAGAACTGAAATAACACAACGGCAACGCAGGCAGCGCTGCAGCAGCGTCGGACTTAACAGCAGCGGCCAGAGCCAAAGCCAGAGCCGAACTCTCAATGTTATTATCGTTACGTTAACAGCGCAACACGAAGTGCAGGCAGCGACGCAGCCTCGCGACGTCGACAGCGAATGTTAAAGTATAAGCAGAGAAATGAATGCGGGTGTAAGTAGCTGGCTGTTAACTAACATTGCGCTGTTAAACATTTCTGATTTATATTGTGAATGTTTTTTTGCCTTGAATAACCAAATAATAAAGCGAATTTTTGCATGTTTGGCAAAATGAAAAAAGATTATAGTTTAATTAACGTGCAGCCTCAATTAATGGTCTTTGATTAAGCACCCAAGTGTGATTAACTTGAGGAAATGCAAACACTTTTTAAACGCTATTCGAAACATGGAATTCATTATAATGTTTAAGTTATGGAATGATGTGCAAAGCTCACAGACATCAGGAAATTGTAAGTTTATAAGCTGATACAAAAGGTTTAAACAAATAAATATACATTACATGCATACTATATTGTCTTTTAAATCTTCCAAATCCAAAGTGCATTTTGAAAATGTCAATTTGTGTATCTTTTATTATTTAAGGGGAAATGCCCAAATATATCTCTTTAATTAAATATTTATTTGTAAAACGATATTGTAAGCATACAGTGAGCTTTAAAAAATTTTATTAAGTTTTGGCAACGTTGTGACTAAAATGTTTTGTATAAAAAAAGTATATAAATATCCCAAATATAGAAACTTTATATGCAGAATCCATTTGTGCATCAAACATTGCTTAATCCCATTGGTTAAATTCTGTCTTAAAATTTAATAAAATACATCATTTTTAAAAAATTTTGTTTAACAAACAATGTAAAATGATGAAATAAAAACTAAATTGACATTTTGACATTCAAGACATAATGTTAAGAATTTAAACTTAGTTTTAGCTACTAACAGTAACAAGTAGTTTTGTGTCTGTTTGGGTGCAATTTGCATCCAACCGCAGACCCATAAACGCCAAAAGCCACAAGAATATGAGTATAGCAGGCTGTTACCAACAACCTGTTAACAGGCGTTTAACATGTGTCCAACTGTTAAGAGCACTTATCCCCCGACATAAACTGAAACTTCTCACATAACTAACCGCATAGTTTGCAGTTGACAGTTGGCAGTTTGGCAGTTGTTAGTTTTGTGACCTGCAACCTGCAACGATAAGTAGCACCATTGCATGCCACAAATTATGTAAAGAGGGGGCGTGGGGCAACTTAAAACCTTAACTAATTATGTAGCTGGAATTTGTGGAGAAGCTGTAAATAGTTTATGTTTAGAAAATCAAAAAAAAATACCTGAGATTTTGATGCTGTTGCAAGACTTGTAAAATTGTTCATTGCTCAAGATGCTGTACTCAAATTCGAGTTATGTAGATAATTTTTCAAATGCGTCACGATGGGAGGCAGGATCAAAAGTTATCAAATATGCCGCACACATACATACACATATCCTATACACTACGATAACTGATGCATGAAATTTGGTACACTTAAAAGCGAGTTTGTTGAGTTGTTAGTGGATTTTTGCCCTTGGCTGCAGTTGCCAGACGCGTGAAACGTGGCAAGAACGTGGCAAGAAGCAGTTGAAGTCGCTGCCGACGAGCCACGCATATTAGCATCGATAAAAGTCGAAGACGTTAACAACAAAAGGATATCCTGGCAGGTAGCATCAGAGCCAGGAAGCAGAACAGATAAAGACGTAGTTGAAAATGACGTCGACGTTTCCATCATTTCTGCGTCCGTCCGTTGCACGTGTGCCCGCCGGAAAGATGGCAGTCATATGTTGACAGTATGTGTGTCTCAACGTGTGTGTGTGTGTGTGTGTGTGTCTCTAACAGAGCTTGGCACGCTTCGCTAGATTACAAAAATATTGTCGCAAAATTAACGCATTTAAATTGTGTACCGTCTGCATACATACTACAAATATATGTATATATGTATCTCTGAGCTTTCGTATCTTGTATCTAGTATCTTAATATTTCTTACGTGCTCATCCCTCAAATAAAATGGCATGGCACCATGAATTCACCTAATGTGCCCGACATTCTGGCTAAAATTAAGCAGAATTTTGTTATAATTTGTTTGGCATAAGTTTCTAATGAGCCATTTGGTTCTATGAATATGTTTATGAATATGAATATGAGTGTAAGCATGATGATGAATACGATGGGTAATTACCGCTAAAATCGCTGTCAGTTCAAAAGTGTCGCCAATTAATAATACTTATCATTTTAATGCGTGGATTAATAATTAATTAAGAATTTCTCAGAGTATCCATTTCTAATTTTCCTAATTCACGATAATTGCATCAACATTTTCGCTTGTTGTCCAGTGTCAATAATCACCTTATCATTTTTAATTACTTTATATTGAGTATTGAACAATATTTTGCGTTTTTCATTGAATTTTGTGTAATAATTGAGAAGATAATTGAAAGGCTTTTTAGAAGAACATGTCTAATTCAATGCAGTTATTGTCAATAGTTAATTATAGTCTATAACCTTTATCAAGACCTATAAACAAAACAGTCATTGGTCGTGTGATATATATATTTTTAGGTATATTGGAAATCTGTAAAGCTACTAAACAATTGTAATGCTATTGTCATATGATATTGTCAATTACAATAACATTAAGTGCACTCGAAGCCGTAAAGAGCTTTTATATGTTTTATTTAGGTTTTAATTTTAGCCTCAATTACATTAGTTCACTTAAAAATTAGGGTTCTAAAAATTTCATCATGTTTTACTTTACAGCTTTTGTTGTTAATATATAAACAAAGCCACAATTTACCTGATATTTAACTGGAAGTTTCAAAGGAAAAAAAAGTAAACAACAATTAATTTTCAATTTATTTGATAGGTGACTTTTAACGTGCTCGCAATTGACGGTAAATTTTGCATAATTTATTTCTAATTCGCTGGCAGCTGCATTTTATTTTATTTTAATTGATTAAAAGCTGTACGCTCAATTATGTATACGCCATGTGTCACATTTAATAGGCGTATGCAACACACATGCTACTCTATGACAATATATATACTTATATATCTCTGTTAATGGATAATTATATAATAAATTAAAAAATTGAGAATATGAGGCGTGTTAAGCTATGTGACACTCTGACAAATAGTTGTACGAACTTAGGTAATCAGTTTACTCAAAAATCATTATTTTATGAACTAATGTCTATATTCTTTGCTATGAAAATACATTCTTCATCTACATAAAATTATCATTTCCATATTAAATTATTACAGAGTATATAATTGTAAAAAATTAAAGCATGCAAATTTAATGCGTCGCATTTCACTTTCATTTAATTGACAGTAAAAAGAAATCACTTTAATGGCAACAGTAATATCAATTTTCCCGGGCGTTTTAACTGAACACTGAGTAAATTAAAATTAATTAAGGTATCGCCTTGCCAATCGTTGACAATCGAGCCATGGCAGCATATTCATGTTTACTTCACTAATATTTAAACAAAATTGAATTGAATAATGAGTTCACATATAAGGATTATTTAGCTTTAATTTATTTTAATTGTATTTACCATGCACTTTCTAAATATTTAATAACTTAACACAATTGTTGCAGCCAACGGCCAAAGTCACGCTATTTGTGGTTAGTTTATAACATTTAATACCAAATGCAAATGAATTTATTTATTACAAATATTGTTTATTTGCTTTGTTACTCATATTTGCTTATCATTTGTTTAACATT
This sequence comes from Drosophila falleni, assembly GCA_035045575.1. Lineage (NCBI taxonomy): Eukaryota > Metazoa > Arthropoda > Insecta > Diptera > Drosophilidae > Drosophila > Drosophila falleni. Next base: position 1,367,451 of record JAWNOV010000169.1, on the reverse strand, counting down.
TCAATATTGCTAATAATACTGATTGCTTAGCTTATTTTATAAAATTGTATATGAATATATTTTTGCAGTAAATGCATTACGGAAGGATAACTTAGCTGAGTAATCGTAATAACAAAAATTCTATAAATAGTAGTGAATAAATAAAGCAATTTCAGTTATTTACCTCAATAAATTCTTTCGATGAATTTTTTGCCTTTATTTAAATAAATAAATTGGCTCCATATTTATTATATATTTATTTATGAGTATTTTTGCTTAGATAACATTCTATACGTTTTGGAGCTTTTACATTCTTTGGCAAAATTGATGTAGGTAAGTAAAATATTTGATATATTATAAATATTTGATTTATCTCTTCAATCAGCTAGATGTTAAGAATTTAAGGACAAGCTGTATATTTTTTTAATATATTGATTTAAAATTGGTAATTATTTGTATATTACGGAATACAAATGTATTTATGACTAAGCTGACCGAAACCTTGTCCTTTATTAAAAACAAATTTAGGTTTTGTTTGATTTCGCAGTTTAAATGCATCTAACTGAGCGTATGCTTAATATGTGACGTATACGTAATATGCTTCTCTCTCTGGCTGAAATTGAAGGCTTTGTGAGTGACAACAGCCGTAGCATAGACAAAGCCGAACTCAGGCTTCCGTGCTAGTCCTCATCCTCATCCTCGTTCTGTGAAGCTTTTGACGTCACAGAGAAGCCTCTGCCGACTGCGACGTCGACTGCGCTGCTTTGGCAATTAGACGGCGGAAAATGGCCAACAGAGAAAGTCAGCTTTGCCCAACAACAACAACACAACAACAACAAATTGACAAATGATGCATGTTAATGCTGTTATGAGCCAACAACGATATTGCGTTGCAGAGTCTGTGGCAGCTGCAGCTGCGTCAACGTCTGCGCTGACGTTGATAAGTTTAATGAAGTGATGGTGATGTATGTGCGTATATGTGAAAAGCCCCCTCATTTGAAAAGTGAGGTCGGGACATATCTGAAGTCGAGGCCAGGCAGCGGCTTAAGTCGCTTTCATGACGCACAACAATGCAACGTGCAACGTGCAACAGCGGGCAACCCGCAGGCGACTGTCAAATCAGCGGCATGCAACGGGGTCGACATCTCATCTAAAGCCTTTGCTAATGCCAATAAGCCAAAGCTATGTCCTCGGAGAACCAACTACCCCAACACGCACACACATACACACACACACACACACCCACACACTCACACCATAGCTAACGAAATTGACCGCAACATTATTCGTATGAATGTTGCATGTGAAACCATAGAATGGGGCAGCACATACATACGTTGGGGACGCTTTGACGGTGCCACATGGAGGGGAAAGGTGACAGAAAGGGGGACAGCTTAATACATGGTCTCTGTGCGTGCCACGACGCTTGACAGAGTTAACATTTTAATTGACATAAAATATTCAATGATGCGAGAAGGTAGCTAAACATGAAAATAGTTTTTGCATGTCCCCTAAACATTCAAATGTACTATGTACATATGCTTTAAAGTGTGTGTACACTGTGTGCGAGGATGGTCAAAGAAATCACTGAAAAAATGTTAAAATTATCATTAAGATATAATATGATAAAAGCGGTAATAATTGTTATTTGTGTGCATTTGTTAATGCACTGCTTCTAAAAAAAACTGAAAATAATGCAAGGAAAATTATAACTTATTTATAACTATAATTATCAGAAAGTTAGTCAACTCTATAACTATTTATACTGAAAATTAATAAATTAAAATGCCAGCTTAATCTAATTCATAAAATAAAACATTAGAAGACTGACATAATTTATAATTACATTATTCTTATGACTTAACTATAATTATTATACGTGTAACTTTACTACTATCACTTAATATTGCCAGTTTTTCAAAGCCAACATAACATTTAAATTGGAATCTTTTAAAATATTTTATGGCAATATATTAATACCTTAATATGAATTTATTTGGAATAGCTACTAAGTTGTTAGCCCATCATCGCACTTTAAATGTTTTTCTCGACTAACACAAATTGTTGTGCCCGCCCTCGCCTAGTCTGTTATTATATTGTGTTACCGCCCATTAACTATTAACCAAGGGACAATACTCCATAAACCGACAGTAGCTGGAAGCCAAATAATAGATTGGGGAGCTCTTTAAACTGTTTGTTCTTCTGTTTAAAAGTTAAGGCACGCCCACAGATCCGAGATTGCCCCCAAACTCCTTAAGTTGAACGCCTCACCCTTTCCACTCCCTCTCTGTTGCCACCTGGCTCGTGCTGTTTATGTTTATGGTTGTGTTTACTTTGTTTGTCAAGCGATTAAGTTGTAATTATGCGATGCTACGTGGTCGACTCTGAGTTCCAAACTGACGACAAATTCAAGTCCGATTCGGAGTCTGAAACTGATACTAAAACTGAGACAGCATTTGTTGTTGGTTCCCCAAGGATGTGATCTGGTGATTATGGCTAGCAGTGCCTAATGAGTTGACATTAATACATAGCCATGACATTTACTAGCAGATTCACAAATGAACTCGGGTCAACAATGGCCAGCAGACACATGTTACAACTGCAATTAAAGCATCAAGGATTTTTCTTCGAGCATAAATGGAATCTCGAGAAAAAAACTCCAAATGGATAAAAAACAGATAAAATGTCCTCAGGCAGACACAACATTGACATCATGAAGTCAAAGATGGAAAACTGAAAAATGGCAGGGCATGAAATTAAGAAGTTACATTACTTAAGCTGCCACACAAAAAAGAACGGAAGAGAACAAGGAAATGAGAACCGTGCAAAGTGCGAAAGGATGCGAAAAATCGCATCTTAATGGAAAAAGAAATGATAAAAATTAGAGCAAAGGGTGAGATAATTTAAGTGGAATTTTAATGAAACTTGAAACTCTTACGATACTCAATAAAAATATAATTACTTGGGTTCCTCTTAAGCACAAATCGTTTTCGCCTCGATGTTAAAACAACACAAAGGGTGATTGTAAGCTTGATAAGTATTGAAAGCTCATTAAAGCTGCGTAAACTGAATGCAATTAAGCTCACTTAAAGCAAAATGCATAAATAAAGGATTGTAGTTTAAGGTTATAAAGTAGGTTATAAGTAGGCGAACTTTGAAAGCATACTTAAGCTTGAAAGCTGCTAATCACACAAAATAGCTCATCAATTTGTTGACTGTTTATTTGTTTAATTTAATTATTTAATAAGTTGGAGCCGTATAGTTTAATTTAAAAATATCTGCTTAATTCTAATTCTTTTTTGTAATTAGTTTACAATAAATATTGGGACATAAATTAGTTCCTATTGAAGAAACTGGTTTTATAATAAAACTTGTTTTTATGTTGTTGAGTAGATTTCGGCTTACAATTGCATTAAATTGACAATTGCATGCACAAAAAAAATGCTCCTATCACTTTGAGTTAGCAATTAGACCAGACACCTGTGCTGTAAATGACACAAAAGTTGCCAGAGCAACTAAAAGGGCTCATATTCAAAGAGAAAGCACCTTTCGAAACGTTCAAGAGTAAAAAATTGAACTTAAAATGCAGAAATGTCTTCTGGCTTTGATTTAGAACAATGAGGAAGACATATGGCTAGCATATCTGGTTGAAACAATAGCCAAATGCAAAGATAGGCCAGACTATGAATATACTATATTAAAAAAAAACTTGCTGCACTGGCAGTTACCCTCTACCAAAACAAATTTTATTTTAAACACAAAAAAAAAAAATATTACAATAAATTTTATACTATATCAGCATCTTTAAAATGGACTTCGCTTGACTAACCTCAAAAATATTTACATTAAACAACTCAGAATAACATTATTTTAACTTTTGATTAATTTTTAAAACATATTAATATTATTCCATAAAGGATTTTCAAATAATACAGGGTATGCATATGTAGATCTCAGTTTAAATATATCTCTGTAAGCTGACCCCAAGGGATGCCTTTGTCAAATTTCCAACTGTTCGGCATTTTTAGCCACAGCATTTTTGTGGCAACAACAAAAGAGGCAACGAAATGGCAAAACATTTTCAGTAGCCATTGTTCTTTACAACATGTGTGTGGGTGTGGTGTGTGTGTGGTATACAGTGACAAATACAGATACGTATATAGCTCTAAAAATATATAAATACATTTGTATGTATATTTATGCCTATAGATTACGCTGTTAGTTGTTATGTTGTGTGCTATGTATCTTAGTGGCAAAATGTAACTCATCATCATAAATATCTATAATTGTCTGACGTTATAAAACCAGACAATGAAATTCACACTAACAGCACACACACATATACTCACATATGTTTATTTACATAGATTTTCAGTCGAGTCATTATAAATTCAGTATGTCATGACAGCAGAGTTTCCCAGTTTTCCGGAAAATCGATTACGCAAAAGAAAATAAAATGAATGTAAGCAAATCAAACATTATAAACAAAAATTTTGGCCCCGTAACCGAATCTGCAGTGATTGTTCGAAACTCATGTCCTTAGTGTAACGTCTCCCTTTTTTTTTGACTTTTTCACATTCTTTCTAAGATTTTGGCTACTCATCAGTGTGAGAATGTGGGGTAATGGAAGCGTTAGAAAATAGCAAGTCAATTAAAGGATTTTTAAAACTTTATTGTCACATTACAAACTGAGTGCCTATTCTTGGAAATGTGTTGTGTGTGAGTGCATGTTAATGTATGTTAGCCGGAATTCTGAAGCATGGCTTATAATAGCTAAAAGAGAATGTGACCAAACAGAGCATGGATTAACCACAAGAACGTTGTACACTGAAACAACAACAAAAAAAAAAAAATAAGAAAGATATCTTTTCAATTTACAAGCCAACCGAAACAATTGATACTCTATTATTTTAAATTATACAAAATTATGGTGTTTAAAACTTGTTATGTAATGTTGATATGTTTTTATTTATTCACTATTATTATAACATAAAAAAAAGTTGAAAATTATTTGAGAGCTAAACAAGATATATCGATCTTTTGTCTAGGTTAAATAACTTTAGATAGTTTCGCCGACAAAATCAGATCAGTTGTGAACAAGGAATCAAACAACTATTTCAGTTAAAGGATCTTTTTCAGTTTTCTTCAATCGGGCTCGGTATCAGAGTCGGTTCGAAACGGTACATCAAATAAATTTTGAAACATTTTAAATGTTTAGATGTCGTTTCATAATATATATGACATTAAAATAAATAGCTAGACCTCAAGCAAAAACAAGGTTTTGAACGTATTGCTTAGGATCGAAAAAAATATCAAATTTTCTAAATGATAAAAATTTAAATGCAGAATCAATTTAGTGGCCAAAGCATGATCAAAATGATATTCCGCTTGAAAATCGGTTAAGTTTCGATAAAGTTATGAGAGATCAAAATTTTCGAAAAAATGCCAAGGGGTACATATGGAAAATTGGATTATAGATAGCTTAGTATCGAAAAATATATCAAATTTTCTAGATGATAAAAATTTAAATGCAGAATCAATTTTGAGGCCAAATCATGATTAAAATGACATTCCGCTTGAAAATCAGTACAGTTTTGTCAAAGTTATGACAGTACGAAGTTTGTCAACAGTGACCTAGAAACTTTACTATAGCTGTGAAGATACAAGCGTTTCGGCTTTCGGATCTTGAAAGAGAATTCATTTCAGTTCCGGTACTAAAAATGAAACAGTTAATTTTGGTTCCGATACTGGTTATGGTATTAATCCCTGGTTGTGAACACATATGGAAAGAGCATAAAAAATGAAGCATACTTTTTAGGGTCAGCTGAAGGCTAGTGAAGATTCAGCAAAGTAAAGTGCAAGTTTTATGGCAGCTGGACGACAACAGATGCAGCAGCAAAAACCACAATATAAAAAAGAAAATGATGATGATGATGATGATAGCAAAGCAACCTTAATTTCTAAAGTGGAAGGATTACGCACGACAGCCTTTTGCACCCATATGAATGGATAAGTGTCCGGCAGACTTGATTGTTTGAATGCATGACTAAATGCCTGTCTCTTGGTGGCTTTGAATTCATTCGAATGTGTGGCAAGTGGCATGTAGCAAGTGGCAAGCAGTGCTTTGTTGATGCAACAACAACAGAGCTTAGATGCTTTTGCAGTTGTCAATTGATTTGCTGCGCTATTTTCAATTTTCCCACTCCCATTTTCCGATTTCAACACACGCACACTCTTACACCACACTGTCCTACACACACACACACACACACACGCACACCACTTTAACATGTAGTTACTTAGTGTTCTTTTTTGATTGATGGGCGTGTGCGGGGGCGGGGGCGTGGCAAAGCTCTAACGATGCGTAAGGACTTTGATAACCGTAAATTGGGCTGATTGTATTACATTCTATTCGTTGTTATTGTTTTTTCGCACGTTGTTATTGTTATTGTCTTGTGAGTTTTGTTTACATTGAAACGTGGGCGTTGTTGTTTTTGTTATTGTTTATCCAACAAACAACAACAAGTAGCTAAGTGACACTTTGACATTTAACATGCAGCGATAATTTCCTTAAATCAACTAAAAATAATGCTTAGATATTGTCAATTACGAGCATAGCAAAAAGCTTTGCATACTCGTAAATCTAAATACCACATTCGTTTGACTAATACTCGAATTACTCACACGAGTACTCGTAGCTGTGGCAAATGAATGATGTTCGCCATGACATCAAAGTTCAAGTTTCTCGCTTGATAATAGTTTCCGTTTTAGTCTTAGTCTTTCATGCTTAAAATAGTCGACAATGACATTTGCTCTGACCAAATGAATTTGATTGATTTTTATCTCCGTTGGTTGTAAAAAGCATGGCAAATATGGTTTTCTAATGGCATTCTAAATATAGATTGAATTCTGGGAAAACCCCCCAAACCACCCCAATTTTTTTTTTTTTTTTTTTCCCATAAAAAAAAAAAAAAAAAAAATAAAAAAAAAAAAAAATTTTTTTTTTTTTTAAAAAAAAAGCAACTTCCCCATTATCAAAGAAAATTATTATAGTAATTAACAATGTAAATTAACAAAACAAGATTTTTCAATATTTCATCGTATCTTAGGTTAGGTTTTTTTAATAGAATTTTATCATAATGCGCCTTTACTTAAAAATTGTTTTTGTAATTCGATTTTCGATTTCCAATTTTGATGTCTTTAGATCTGCCTGTTAAAGAGCCTTTCTCCTTCTCCCCTGCTATCATACTTTAAAGAGTTAAACTTATTCTTAACTTTTCTCTCTTCAGTCATTCTTCGGCTCTCCCTCGGTTTTCCAGGATCTTTAAAACATTAAATTTAAAGCCTACAATGTGGTCATTGCAGCAGTTTAAATTCTTGAAGCTTTTCACGGCTCCTTTCCAACGGAACGCATGGGTTCCGGGAAGGTGCCATTTTCCTTATTTGGTTCTTTCCCATCGAATGGCCACTTTTGTGGTGCGTTGCATTATCACGTACCGTTTTTTATGTGCTATTAAGTGCAATATAAGCTTATAGCGCCTTAAAGTGTGCTATAAACTTACACACCACACACGCACACACATATACACAGACATGTATGTAATGCGGACACTTAAGTGTGTGCTTGCAGTGACTGCTGAGTCCAGTCCATAAACCAACTAACGATCCGAGCACAACAAAACAGTTTTTAATACAGATATGTATACGAGCTTAACCAAAAAGTGGCCAAAAGCAAGTGTCGAGTGGTTAATACAACGTAGGAATATTGGTACCAGTGTGTAACATGAGCAACGGTTTCGAAATTCAATGACTCCAATGAGTAGTTGCAGCAGCTGCACTCAAATTGCAAGCAAATACCCTGTAATTACTGTAGAATTGATAGGAGTACTCAAAAAGTTTTTAGTTGAAATACGTACTTCTCTCAAAAATTAATATTGACTCAATTTAATTTTTATTTTACAGGGTATGTTTAAGTCGCAATAATGTGTACTTAGTACTTACTTCAAAATATGTTGACTATCGCAGCATGCGTCAGTTATTCTCTATTGTTCTATCTTATTTATTTTGTGACTACAATTACAGGGTATTCTGCAATCATATGGGTTTTATTAATACATATCCATTCTATACTAGGTTGAAAGTCATAAGTTATGTTATTTGGCCTAGGTTTGCCTTTCAAACTCACTTCGTATTCATTTCATTTGCGTAGTATTACAGGGTATACGTTACACAACAATGTCCACACTCTACAGGCGTAAGTTTTGAGTCGCAATTGTTGAGCTTATTTTGCAATGTCTATTTAGCAATAAATAAATTAACTTTTATTTATATATACAGGGTATGGTTTAGTACTTGTTGTCATAATATTGCATTCCCATTTGTTTTATGTAAACTCAATTGCATACAAAATTTCAATTTGATGCAACAACAAAATAGAAATTTACATACGCCTCTCGTTCCTCCCTTCTCCCTTTTAGCCCCTCCCCCTCACCCCTTTTGTTGCCCCTTTCACCCGGAACCCGGTTCCCCCTGACCAAACATTTGGCTTTTCTATGGGGCTATGGGGCATTTGTGCTACATTTGGCAAATATTTTCATCGTTAGACCCGGGGGAGCATTTCCCAGTGACAGGCAATGGAAATTGTTCTAACCAAAAACGGAAACAGCAGCTTTTGCTGTTGGCCATTGTTTAGAGACCGTTGAGCAAATCTGTTTGCAATTCTGTAGGCCTTAACTTTTGTTTTTGGCCATGGCTTTAACTTTAGCATTTACAATTTGCCATTTTCAAGCTGGCGACATTTTTGATTTGTTGCATGTTTTTTGTATGTACTTAGTTTATTTGTTTTTAATTTGAGGGCCAGATATGGGTTTAGATTTGCATCGTTACATTTCCATTTGCATAATAAATTAAATCTACGAATATTTCAATTTACCAGTGAGCATAAGAGCTCAAATTGAACACACACGTACAATAAATAAAAGAAATTTATATTTATGTGCAACTTAATATTTTTTACATATTACAAGCATATTACGTACCGTAATTTTTTTTAACTGTTTATTTAAGTCATTGTTTAATATAAAAAATCTCACTTTGATAATTACAAAAATATATAATGTTTTCTGTTAATTTTGACAAAGAAAGTAAAATCGAAATGCGAGTAAGGGAATGGATAACTAATGTTATAAAATATTCATATTATGAAATACATAATTATAAATGTAATATGTATGCACGTATAAATATAACAAAAATATTATATAGACTAAATAAAAATATACAAAGTGATAGATAAATGCCTTTTCTTTACTTTTAACAAAATAAAATAAATATAAATATACTTTTTTCTTTACTTTTTATATTAAAATATTAATACTCGTACTTTTTTTTAACAACTATAATAAATTTTAAAATCTTATCAATTTTTTTTGTCCCTTGAATTTCACCATAGCTGATCAGATTTTCGAAGGATTATATTAAAAAGCGAAGTGATATAAACATAAATATGCGTTATATAACTCTATAAATACCTTTCAATTCATTAGCAAGTTTATTTGACAGTCTAGTGCGAAAGTTAGCGGCCAGCAAAATATACGCACTTTGTGAAGTAAGCAAAAAATATGTGACTGTTGCAACGAATCAAATAAACTAAAGTAAATGTGGCCGAGAAGAAAAAAAGAGTGTGAGACAGTTCAGAAGTGTAAGTGAGTGAAAGAGATGACAAGAGTGTGTGTGTGTGTGTGTGTGTCGGGTGTGTGTATATATTTATTAATATATAACTTGGCATTAGTCGGGCGCGAGCAACTGAACTTGAGAAGTCAAAAACTCCCAAAGAGGACTTACGACTTAAGCACAACCAAGACTAAGACGCTGAAGAAGAAGCCGTGACAGAGGGGAAGGGGAAAAAAAGGGAACAGAAGAAATAGTCCTTTTGCCAGGACGTTGCGTTCAGCCAACTTGTTTTTGAGGGCAAACTTTGCTCAGTTCCCTGTTGCTCCTACGGCTGTAGTTGTTCCTTTTGTAGCTTTGATAAACTTTAACTAGCATCAACACACCGCACACACACCACACACACACACACACACACACGCACACCTCACTCTGGGGGGCATACAACATGTTGCAGCAGAATAAATGTAACGGCATGTGCAAAACTTGCTCGTTGCCTTATTGCCAGTTGTTTGTCTATTTGCTTGGCAGCCGTTAGGTTTCATTTCCGTTTCATTTCATTTCAACTCATTTCATTTCATATTATTTTGTTTTGTTTCATTTCGTTTCGTTTCATTTGATTTTATTACTTTGGTCAGTTTTTATTTATTCTTGAACTTTTCCTCTTTTTTTTTTCACTTGCATCTTCTGTTGTTGCACGCTTAATTGATTGCTTAACCTACGGATGCAACTTTAACCCCTAGTTAACTTTTCTGTTCTGCTCTCGCTGGTTCAATCAGCAATCCATAAAAGTACAAACTCATTGAGACATGACTTCGACATCTTTAGCCTGACTTTTTGGCCGTCTTCTCTAATTGCCGTTAACTTCGTCGTCTTCTTCTTGTTTTGGGCCTCATTACTTAAGCACGCGCGAGACTCTTGCACTCGGCGATTACGAGAGGGACTCCCACGAATAAGGTCATAACCAGGGCTCCAGTATATGTGAGTACCACAAGCATAAGTATGCCTACGAGTATGACTGTGAGTACAAGTATAAATGCGAGTACAATTATGAGTATAAGTATGAATATGAGTATGAGTATGAACATGAGTTTGGGCATGTCTGGCTTTGTTGGGCGGCTTCATTAACCGTCAACAGTTTTCGCTTTGGCTTTGGCCGTATTTCGCCTATAACTGGCAGCGTTTTGAGTGTGGGCGTGGCAAAACGCCCCTGCAAAGTGAGCCAAGTGCGTGGCTGTTTTAATGGTATAAGTTGCTGGCTATGGAAATTTCACAAATCAATTAAGCTGCACCTTGTATAATTGTTTAAAAATGACATTCAAAGCTGAACTTCATTTGAGCAAGACGAGTTAATTTTAAATGCAATTTTATATTTTTACACGCTTGTAAAGCATTAAGAAAAATTTTAAAGAAAACGGAAATTAGAAAATTGTATTGAATTTAATTTTTAAAATGCCTTCTAAAATAATTACTGAACAGCGTCAAAATAATAAGTGAGAACATTATTTTTTAAGGTTTATATTAAGTTCACAGTAAAACGTTTACGAATATAACATAAAACAAACAGTACAAATTTAATAGCTCAATAAAGTGTAAATAATTATTTAAATATTGTATCTTTGTGCATATTTTAATATATACCTTCGCTTGTAGTTATATAGTAAATGACACTCGCAAGTAATATTAAATATACGTGTATATCAATGTTAAAGAACTTATGAAGGCTTATGGACGCACATTACCTTTTTCAAATGAAATATTCCCAAGTGAATTTGTCGATTGTGCTTTAAAATACGCTTTCAAATAACCAAATGATGAGTTGTGTCAGCAATCCGTATACATTTCCATTATGTGCCAACTCAATATTACAGTCTGAAAAGTCAGCTCATCAATGAACAATTTTCTGTATTTCGGGCACGAAAACCGACATCCACTCCTCAACTTCAGAATTTATTGTAGAAAATATTTCTTGAAATGCTTATGACATTTTCTTCGCCTCGTAGTATTTAATTGAACACCTTCGTGTTGTGCGGCAACTCAAATTGACAAATTTACCAGAGACGCTGGCCAAGTTAAGAGTCAAGTGGGCGTCTGTCAATGCTGTAAAATGGGTGCGGAAAATGCTTGATTGCTGTAGATAAAAAGAGATGGAGGAAGAGTCAAGGCATAGTACTAATTATACAATTGCTTTGCAGACGGCTGCTCCTCTCTTCTGAATTAATTAAAGCATCAACCTTGGGAAATTTTGCATACTAAAGAGCTGAGCTCAACTAAAGGTGCGTTCAATGTGTAGGTAGCTGCTTCTTGGCCTGCTTAGCATATTTGGTGTAAGCCAACAAGTGTTGGAGTTTATGTTATCACAGGGCTGGCAGTGCTTTCTGATTTGTCACATCTCTTAAACAAATACTGAAAAAACACCAGAGGATTTCAAACATAAAACCAGTCCACAGTCCGCAGCACTCTTTAATTGCCGTAACCTTTTACATGCCCAACTTTGGAGTAAAGTTCCATACAAAACAAACCATTTAGACACTTACATATAGAACTATCATCTGGGGAATAACCAAAAATATACTGCATGTAAATAAAATGTCATACGTCAAAAGTTCACAACGCAAAAAAAAATTTAAAAATAGATGCATAAAACTTAAAATGACCAGAAAATCGGACACTTCTCGGTTAAACGCTTCATGCATAGGATCTTTTATTTAAGCAATACTATTATATTTAATAGCTTTAACAATTTCACAAAAATGTCAACAAAATAAGTTTTAATGTGAGCTCTGAACTTACAAAAAAAAACCCATTTTTTTATAAAGGCCAAATATTAAAGAGACTATAATATGCAATATAGAAATAATATTTAAAAAATGTTATTATTAAATTCATTTAACTTTATTTCAATTCAATAATTTCATTCATAATTACATTCATATGCTTTTGGCCATGTCCACTATTAAATCTTCACACTGTAACCACAACAACATAAGTAGCCTACTGTCCACCAACTTGTTGCCACATTGAAAACGTCATGGGGCAACGACATTAGTTCCACTGCCTGCCAACAGAGAGCGGGCTATCAGGGGGAATAAACAGAGAAAATGTTGCCAGTCGCTTAAATGTGCGATTATGTTGTTCACGTGAGACCAACTCCACTGCCCTCCTCTTCCTCTCTCCCATTTGCCCAGAAGTACAATGTGTTTTGTGTCTGTTTTTAAGTTGTTTTTTTTTTGTTGTTGCCACCCAACAGTTTTCCCATATTAAATCATAAAAAACAGACGACGTTATGTCAAGTTTTAGGCTCTATTGTTATTGTGGTTTTAGTTTTTTCATCTCTTCTATTTTGAAAAAACAAATACACAACAAATTAAAAAAAAAAGTTGAATAAACTTAAAGTTTTATATAAATATACATATATATTTTTTTTAGAAGGATAGAAATTAAAAAAAAATTAGTGTAATCCCGATGTGATCTGAATACATTCATCACATCATTATCTCCTAATAATCTCAGAGGTCATTCAACAAGTAATTTTACGCAGTGTCGCAGAAAATTACTTGGTATCCCTTAGTCGGGCTCGCTCGTCTGCAGTTCCCACTGCTTGTTCTATTATCTAAACTTTTTTCTTACATGTTGCAGGTTATTTCTTTATGTTGTCTGGTTGCAAATTGCGCTGATGTTGCAAGCCACGTGAATGATGATTTTTCTTTATGGCTCGCTTTTCATTTTACGACTGCCTGTTGTGTGGTAGGTTGTTTTTGTTATTGCAATACAAAAACAATCAACAATAGCAACAACAACAACAATGCGTACTGGTATTTGACTGTGATGGGACGACTGTTAAATTGTTTATTTGCTTATGTCGCAATTTCAGTTAAGTTTGCATTTTACAGTATTTCTCAAATCAAGTTATGAAGACCGAATAGTCGCTGTGATTCTAAGCAAACTAATCAATTTCGATTTCTTCAAGTTTATTAAATATACAATTTTTGTTATTAAAGAATTAAAACATGCTTATGAAATGTACTCTGCTCAAATTTAAAATACTTTATTATTAAATATTAATATTAAATATAATTAAATATTTTAAATTTAAATTTCTTATTAAGTATTTAAGATTGTGGTATTGAATAGGCCAATATTTTTTGTCTGGGACAATTGTATCAGATTGGATCGATCAGTTGTGAATTGAATACAGGAAGATTCTGGTTGAATCAGACAATCTGTAGTCAGCTTTTCATAGAATAGAAAGGATCTTTATATTTGAAATGCCATTGTCCAAAATGTTGGCAATATTGCTGAGCACGCTCTAAGCCCGAAAAACTAATCAATGCCCGCGGCTTTTGGGTCGCAGCAACTCGAAGATTGGCCTAAATTGAGACGACGCCCAGATAAAACGGAAATTGGGGGCAGGATACGATGTGGAAAGCCGGCAGCATCCAAAATTCTCATCAATCAAAATCTTAGTGTGATAATTTTGTAGCACGCCACGAGAAATCACAAACATTTCTTTTAACTAAACAACGCCGCATGCCACACGCCTCCCACAACTTGCCACCACACACCAGTTTCCATGCCCCGTTCCCCATGCCCCATGCCGCATGCCACTAACCCACATTTCAGTTTACCATGGCCGACGACGACGATGACGATAGCGATGACGATGAGGTTGTCGGGCAGAGGAACCGATGGAAAAGGGACACTTACAAGGGGGTGGGCAGGGGGACGTTGTCTTGCTTTGCTTTTGGCCAAGTTTGTTGTGTCTAAATGAATTTGTAGCTGGCCGAAACGATGACGTTGCCCATGATGATGCCCATGATAATGACGTAACGGACCGACTGTCTGCCTTTGACTGTCTTCATTTTCCTCCATTTAAGACCGAGTTGATGCCGTTTCTGGGGTTTATCTTTTGCGTGACGAGTCGCGTCTCATTCGCGTTGTGTCGCGTTATTTTCAAAGGCCCTCGGGCGACCCACTGACAAATCGAAACTTCCGCATGTTGCCTGGAACCTGGCCTGGAAACTGGCCTTAATTTCAAAGTTTAGCATTATAAACACGTTCATTTAACGCCGCTCCGACCGTCCCGCCTAATACCCTAAGGATATTGTATCTTCCCAAGCCAAAAGCTAATGTTGCGCGATTTCGAAACACAAATTGCTGTCATTAAAATCATTTGAATGCGCATAAAAACAATGCTAAAAAGAAGAAACCACCGAAGAGGACAGAGAATTCAACCAAGTAAAAGCAAATGCTGCTTCATTCAATTAAATTGGGATTGGGATTCAAACGAGCTGATTCTAAGCAACATTATCTGCTCTACTTACTTCGGTACTTAGTGTCGTTCAGCAATAGATAATTGTTACTGCATAAAAATTAGAAGAGATTCTTAACGAAAAATATAAGTATCAAACTTAAATTTTTTAAGTTGCTAGTACCTTACAAAAAAATAAAAATTTAAATAAAATACAATAAAGTTTTCATACAATGTATCACGATACTCAACACTTCATAATTAAGTTCCGATAAAAAATGATAATTTGAAGAGCTTAGTGTACTCTCTTTATTCCAATATTTACTCATTTTACCATGCACAAAATCTTTTATTTTAAACATACCCAATGGCCAATTACCATTGTTTTCAAACTTAATATTAATTGCTATTACCTGTCGCAATTAGAATTGTTATAAAATATTACAAAAAAAATCTTACCTGCAGAAATGAAGTTAAGAGCAATGTTATCACGTTTGTCCAGAATTACGTGCAGAAATCCTAATCCCAGGGCTAAGTACGAAATTGGAAAATGTCATCCGCAAACTTGACGTCGAGCTTGTGTTTGACATGAAAACTGATTTGTCATCGCCGTAATGAGCTTGAGGCTTTTGCTTGCATCTCCTACCTACACCTGTGAGAAAGCAAAAGTAAAGCAGAGAGTGCAATAAGCAGAACTATTAAGTAAAAGTGTAAGAGAAGCTCACCGAAACACAAACACAGTGTCAATGCGGTCAACGAAGAGAAGGAGAGAATAACAGAGAGAAGTGGCAAACGGAAAGCGAAAAGATACAGATACATAACCCAGAGAGCACTGCAATTTCTCATTAGGAAGCAAAGCCACACATGAACTTCTCCCTCTGACAGTGAGTTGGCAACTTATATATCTACAAGTAATATGTACTATGAAATATGTAATATGTAATGCGTATCTGGAATGTATAGTGTGGAATCTGAAACTGTATCTGGGGAATAATATGTGATATGAGCACCATGCAATAGTTGAGCATAGAAGCCAAATGCTTTCAAAATGCCTTTCTAAGTGTGTAGGATGTGCTTGTGTTTTATTGCATATACCTTTAATTTCAGAATGAAATAAATATAAAATTATGAATTAAAGAAATAATTCCACAACTCATTAGATACAAAGATATGTACACTAGGGTGCATTAATCTTATTCTCCAAAAATGACAACCCAAATTCGTAATCTACGGTCAATTCTAAGATGATAAATTAATTAAAAAATTTAAAAGCCAGGAGATAATTGAATTTCGGCAACTGAGCAAATTAAGTGCTATTTAGTTTAATTCATAACTTATAATATTTTAAATATTAAATAAGCTGAAATAAAAATGTTTGCGACAAAAAAATAAAAATGTTATCTAAAATAAATCACGGAGTCATTAAAACTTTCCTTGAATAAATTTCTGTTTTTAATTTTTAAGAAAATTAAATATATTAACAACGTGTGCAATTTATATAGCTTATCGTTGCTGCACTTATTAAGGAGCTATTAAGGCTGTATGTAAAATTTGTCTGCTTAGAGGATTTACTACATTACTACTACTTATCTTATAAATTAAATTGCATTAAAGTTCCTTAAAATAAAACTTAAAAAAAAAGTAAATAAAAATGCACAACAGGAATTGATGTCAATCAAATTGGTATTTAATCGAGTGTTAGTGACACAATTAGGATTTCGTAATTCTTCTTTAATTTGATTTTCTTCGATTTGTTGATGTTGCTGTTGTTGATGATTTTGTGTGATTGTTGGCGCTGATGTTGTCTGTCTCGACAGACTCAATTAAATTTAAACAAACAAATGCAAGTGTGTACATATCATGTTCAAACGAATTGGCTCCCAAGCCCAACCCCCACTCACCTCAAGGTCAACAGTATTCACTGCATTTGTCGTGTGCGTAACAAACTAACTGAAATTCTAACAAACTCAAATCATGATTCAGACAGGCAGCAAAAGTCAGAGCAAAGGCAAGAGCAAAAGCAAGAGAAGCGTAACAGAGTTGAGTGCAACAGCAATGTTGCAATTACGATTGCCATCAAGTCTAGATGAATCTCAAGAGTTTAATTCGTGCGGCAAGCACAGATTTAATTTAAATGCAAAATAAATAAAAATGCAGAAATAAGAAATCAGTTTATACCAATAGCAATGGCCATTGTGTTAAGCTAAATTAGTAGACAGTTTTATTTGGTTTAGATAAGAAGAGTTAAACATAGTTTTTTTGGCATTGAAAGTGGCTTCCAAATGGGTCACAGCTAAGAGCGTTTCAAATTTTATTTTGGCCTGCTAAACATGTAGTGAGTCTAAGGTGCTAAAAAGATGAAGAAGATCAAAATCAAAAAAACGTAAGCAATATTTTTAGTTTGGTAAACATTTTAATAGTTTTGTCATTTAATTAAGAGTTTAATTTTAATATCAATAAATTATATATTATTTTATTTTAATTGATTATATACATTTTATATAAACTTAAAAAAGTAATAATATTAAGTTTTCGACAAGCTTGAATGCGTAAAGATTTATGTGACGTAAAAATATTCAACTCTCAGATTAATCTAAATTTAGCTGTCAGTTGCAGTTTGTTTCTGTCCAACCCTGAATTGGTATAAAGACCGAGTTAGACAGTTGGCCATTTCGCTGGTCTTGTTTAGAGACCTGCATATTTTTGCGCCGACAACTGTCCACGGCAACTGCTGCACATGCAACGCATGCGACACGTCGCGATGTCGCTTATACGCCACGTGTGCCCCGTGGCAACTACCACTGCTTGTTTGCGTAGATGGCAACGTGTTGCATGCAAATGAATTTCATGTTTTCGCTCTCGATGTTGTTATTCCTGTTGGTGCTGTTGGTTTTGGTTCCCCGTCGTGATTTATAACGTGGGCGTTTCAATTGTCGTCGCCAGACTGCAATTCGGCTGAATTTGCTCCCAAATTTCCCTCTCTCTACTACCAAAAACTGGTGAAATGCGTTATATGCAGAAAATCCAGTTGTTCGCTGTCTCTAATTAATCAATTTGATGCCTCATAAAATTTTAAATGCATTCAAGCTTCGGCTATTGCACAGTGTTTGTTGCAGTGTTGCTTGCACATAAATTGTAATTGTGTAAGTTTTATATAACTTTGAAGAGCAAACAATTTTTCTATTCGACTTAAACGAAAATTGTTCAGTTGTAAACGTGAATCCAAGCAAACTCTTAGTGTTATTTATTTTATTTTTCTAGCTAGTTTGTTTATGTTTCGGGTAAGAACTTTTCTTAACAAAATCATTTTATCACTTCTACAAATATTTTATTTACAGGTGAACTGCAATGCATTTTTACAGTTTTTCTTATTTTAATCATTTCATCATCGAGATTGTTTAAATTTTGAATTGTTTAATTATGGTTATTATTGCTCTTAGTTTGTTAAATAATGCCATTTCATAAAAGCAACTCAATACAAACTAAATGCAAACGAGTGTGCATCGTATCATCTGCACTTTAAATATTAATTAAAAATTTAAATTAGCAAAGCGGAAAGTCCACAACACAAACTCCATTCCTCTCATCAACAAATCGTTGCAAAATTTTAAAATAAAAATAACATTATAAAAAAAAACATCAAGCAGTGTGCTTTTTATGGCTTTTCACAAAACTCCCCCGATCTGCTCCTTTTCCTGCACATACATATGTACATATACACATACATTCTCACATATACAAGAGACTCCTATACTACCATCAAATTGCGCTCCCGAGCGCACACAGCGTCAATTACACGGGGGCCAGTCATAAAAATAAAGAGCAAATAAATACACTTAAAACGCAAAAAGAGTCGGTTAGTTGCTAGCGCCCTCAAAGGGACTCTGGGCACCCACCACAGTGACCATACACACACCGCACAGTGGTGCCAAAATTTAAATACTAACAGGAGTTCAAAAAAAAAAACATTTGTAGAACATACATTTATTGACGGAGTTTAAAGCGTTGTCCGAATAATAAATAACTAATAAACTAAATTGATAAGATGGGATAAAGTTTAGAATATGCATTAGCAACAGAAATCATTTTTTTATAATTTAAACTTTAAAGAATTTTATTTAAAGTTCTTAGAGAATTCTTAAGTGTAAAAAAGATGTGAATGTAAAGTTTGTAAAAATGTTTTAATGAACAGTGGGGAAAGCAAGATGTTCTCCTTATCTTATATTAATTATATTATTATTATCAAATAATAAATAATTGATTAAAAATTATTATTTTATTACAATTATTAATAATTTATTTTATTTTATTTTTCACAGCATATATCGCAAGTTTTGTGCCACTGTGCGTTTGGCTTTTGCCGCTTGGTAGCTTGCCACTGGCATTAATCAAGCCATTTAAATGGACATTTCTCGCAATGAGAGCGGTTCAGTTCAGTTCGGTTCAGTTCGGGTCCGTGGGCTTTGGCTGCAAGTGCGTGTGGAGTGCAGAGTAATTACAATTACACCTGTCCGCACAGTGGGCGCGTGCCATGGCACTAAATTATAATTAAGTCTCAGTCAAAAGTTGACTTTTATTAAATTTTATTTATAATGCTTTAAGTGTCGTTAAGATGCCAACGAAGGCGACGACTGTCGCCAGCTGCCAAAACTAATTGTGCCAAGAAAATGGTCAACTGCTACAACAACAGCAACAAGAACAACAGCATCATCATCATCATCATCATCATAAACATTATCATTAAACATTATATTAAGCAGCCTGGATACAGAAATCACTGTTCGGTCCAAGATTTCTTTATTTTCATTTTTTTTTTAACAATTTCTTGTCTTTGATTTGTTGGCAATTTATTTTGTCATCGTCGTTTTGATTAGATTTCGTCAAAATCGAACCCCAGTAATGGGAAGAAAGACAGACAGCCAGGCGGCAGACAGAAAAAAAACGAGTGGAGTGACTGACGTTTATCACGACTTGAACGACATGGATATGTCCCCCAACTCCAACTCCAACTTCTGCTCCGACTCTTCATCCGTTCCCTCCCTTTTCACCTAGTTGGCTGACCGCGTACACGATTTGTCAGCGCGACGCAGACACCATTAAATCGTGTCAGACCCCAAACAGAAATTGACTTTTTATGTATACTACGTGGAAATGTAACAGAATGGGAATGAAGAAGAACAGAGAGATAGAAAGAGAAGAGAGAGTGCATAAAAGAATGTATCTTTGTGGGAATGTCGTTATATCGTTACAGGGTTAAAGAATGCGCATTCCACTTTTGCACATTTCGGTTCAGACTGACTGACTGACTGACAGAAAGACAACAGAGTCATAAATAATCAATCATTATACTTCAGGGAGACAGTAAACGAGTTGCAGAAAAATCAGCAAAAATCACTGAAATTTCCGTGTTCCGATTCATGGCAAAAAATGTTGAAATATTTTTTGGCAGAGACTGTCAGTTTCAAGTATTTTTTAATTTACTGCAAAAATTCGAAATTTAATTTTTAAATAAAAATGGAAATTTTGAAGACCAGCAGATAAATGAATTCTTGGCAGACCATCGACTGAAATAGTTACTTATCCTTATTCTAATATATGGTTATTTTCGTTTAACAAAATTTGCAATTTTAATTGACTTAATTTTCGACTTAGCACTGAAAACTATAAATGATTTCGAAGTAAAAATTAATATATTTCTTAAATATAATTATTTAATGTGGTATCAACATATGAATTTTTATGTAGATATGACTTGTTGTTGAAATAATTGGAAAGGTATAAAGTCGTCTTCATCAAAAACAATAAGGAAATTATTTATAAGCTTAGTGAAATGTGCATAAAACAGAATGGCAATGCTATAGTAACATATAGCAGATACTACATACATATATGCAGCCATATAAATAATTCATGGACATAAAAAGTATTATTTGCACTTTAAAAAACAATTCTTTCATTATTAATCAAAGTAAATATCAGTCAACATGCATAAAGTATTTTTGCAAAATATTTTCAAAAACAACGTGTCGACCCAACGGAAATATTGTCCCTTATTTGTTTTGAAGTGTTTCCTTTTTATTTAATTTGTCTCAGTTACTATTATATGTATTCAAATAGAAAGAATTTTGTTTTTTGTGGCTACTCGTGGAATGCACGCTGAATAAATTATATTATTTTAACTGTGATCTAATGAAAAAATTGTAAAATAAAAATGGAGTTCGAGAAATGTTTATAAATAAAAATTAAAATGTATGACTATGCACGTAAAATGTTTACCTTTTATAAAACTAAAATAATTCTTTATTGACAAACATTTGAAATAACTGCAGTTAAGGCAAAGTGAGACTACACTACTATGGCAGCTATATGATATATGAAACCGAATTAAAATTTGGTCAGGATCTATAATACCAGCCCCGATAAGTATTCTATCAATTTGGTTATAATATCCAATCCAAAAATAAAAACAAACTTGATCTGCGCCTGGTATCCAGGAACCTTCATACCAAGTTTGAAGTGTTTTGCTTTTATGGTTTCTGAGATCGACGCGTTCAAACAGACGGAACGACCGAAAGACAGACGGACATGGCTTAATCGTCTCAACTGTTGATACTGATCAAGAATATATATACTTTTGGGGGTCTGCCAAGCCTCCTTCTGCCTGTTACATACATTCTGCCAAACACATTATACCCTTTTTTGCCCATTTTGAATGGGCTCAGGGTATAAAAATTGTCTGCAGCGTTGAATCTTTAGCTAGCTTCAACTGATTTGCAGCATCGACTTCATATACGACATATACAAATACAAGTACATAGCTTGCTTAATGTTTCGGAAATGGCACAACAGCAGCTGCCGGATACATTTTGTGTGTTCTTCTTACATAAAGGGAAGCACTCACATACAGTTGCAGATACAGATACAGATACAAACATTACACATACGCACTGTGGTGCACATCTGGGTGAGCTGGTAGCTCACGCTCATCTCATCAACGTTTGCTGCTTGGGAATTTGGGTGTCGCCGAGGCCAAAGGCCCAGGGAGGACACACAGTTCAGTGCACCTCGCTCTGCCGCCGGGCTGAGTACTTTGGACAGCAACTGCTGCTGTTGCTCATGCTGCAACTGCAACTGCAACTGCAACATGCAGCATGGAGCAACTCGCTCGATGTCAATGATTTTCTTCCGATTTTCATTGCACAATGGTGTTGCACTTTAATTTGATTTCAATTTTCCTCACACTTTTCCTACTTCCTCTTTCCACTTGTTTCTTTAATGCTCGTCTTGCTCAACTACCATTTTCCGTTTGCCATTTCCTTTTGTCATTCTGGAATTCTGGCATTGTTTTGTTTGACTTGATTGCATTGTGTGTTAAATTTTATGTGCGCTTTGTTTGATTTTCGGTATTTCAACAAAACAGACCAACTAATTTAATAGTAAATGATTTCTTATTCTTTCCATTTATGTCATGTTCTTTTCAATACGTTTATGATTTAGATTATATGGGTTTACTCAAGTGCTATACGTTTGTTCTTGAATTTACCAAAATCACAATTGATTTTTAACTTGCATAGGTGTATTGAAAGTAATTTGATTTTTTTGTGTGTTTGACAGAATTATACCCTGTAAATTATATATTTGTATTATCATATTATTATAATATCTGATAAGTAAAAAAATATTCAATAATATTTGTCTTTTTTTTTAAATCTACAGATATCATCATGGGAAACTACAAATTGCTAGAATAAGCTTAATTTAAAAAAAAATCGTCTAAAAAATTTATATATTTATTTGAAATTAAGAATGCATTTAAAATGTCATCTTGATCAGATTTTCTTCTGTTCTTCTGATTCATTTCTTTTAACTCCGGGAATTCTGACCTAGTATCGCTAAACTTGAATTGCCAAGTATTTTTGCCGTGTCTCATGTTAGAAAAACTGTTAATAGCTTATAGTTGACGTAAATTTCATTACAGGATATATGCGAATTAACTACCGAATCATTAAACTCGATAGAGCTTCTCTCTCAAAAAGTCACTTTGTATCCTTTGTATCAGTTTCTGTAATGCACTTCAATTACTTCACAATTGAGTGACTTTTTGCAGACTTTTATTGCATAAATTGCAATAACTATATAGAACGCATACGCAGCGTTGTCTGCACTTGAAGCTTCTTAAGAAATACGAGTGTGCATGTAATTCCTAAGAAGAAATAAAACTGTCAAAACGAAAAACACAAATAAATAAATGCCAGCATAAATTTTGCAGCCAGTTGTCAACAGAAAAAGCCAAAACGTTGTAGTAACAGGAAGGAAATTATGGAAGCCAACACAATATTATACGTATAGTATAAAAAGTATAAAAATGTAAAATAAAAGTCTGCTCATCGTTGCATGAGTGTGCAAATTCCGTTCGGCTTTTGTCTAACTCACACCGCATTTTATAATGTGCATATTTTATAACATGCTTATGTGCTTCCTAAAACCACAAAAATGCCAGAACTACCCAACTTTTTTTTGTACTTCGACCCACTAGACGACATGCAAAGCTGCAAATAATGCAACAAGTCTGCTTGTCAGCCATTCTATACCCTGTATCCTGTAAAACAGATAGTCTGAATTGGGTGTAAAAACTGTATACAGATATTTGTAGCTTTTTTAAGAGTGTTATTTTTACACCATTGTGTAAAATGGAATATATAAGTATTTTTCATTTTTTCTCAGTACGTAAAGCGTATTTCCTAGTCGATAATTCCTATTTATTTGTCTATCTTGTATAAAATAAATATGTAGAGCCCAGATAAGTGCAAGTATAATTTTCTGATCTGATAGCACATTATACTTGATTTCAATATATTAAACTTGAAATTAAAATTAAAATGCAGATTTAGTAAATTTTCAAAATATTTAAAAAATACTCTTGAAGTAAATTTCTCATGAGTTTCCGGCAAACGCAAACTCACGTAACACTATCATCTCATCCCAAGTTCTTTGGTATTCTTTTTGTTGTGAGTGTTGTTGTTGTTGTAGCCTGTCTGTTGTCTTGAAAGTTCTGCCTTGTCACTGACAGCGAATGCTCAACACGAAGGGTCTGGCAAAAGCAACTTTTCGACACTTTTACCCGTTGCAATTGTGAGAAGTAAGAAAAGTAGAATACAAAAAAATATAAAGTCATATATTTAGATATAAACAGACGACGAAAACTCCAACGAGTGTCATAAGAAATTTCCATATTTTATAGCATGTTCTTATGACAAATTTGAGCAGTTTTCAGTTTTAATTTTCGAGTTGCAAAAGACCGAACCACTTGCGGACAAAACGAATGCCAAGCAATAAGATTTTATTAACTAATCTGTCAGTTTGGTAGTTGTAGCTGAGGCTGTAGCTGTAGGAAACGCAAAATCCTGACGGCAAATTCAACTTTGCCGCATTCAAAGTGCAATTTCCGACGGAAATGTGACACCACCGAAGGATTTTGTAATCTAATTTTAATGATTTTGCTTTGGCTGCACTTCCCGCCAATCATCTCCCATCAGCTCCTCTTTCGTCTCTCCATCCCGCTTTGCATACCTTCTCCTATGACCTTCTGAGAGCCACTTCGTCGAGGCCAAGTGCCTGCAAATGCTGGATGGATAATGCGTCCCAGATTCGATTTTCTTTGCCCAGGCGTCAGGCGACAGCAAATTTAGCAACTAACCCAATTTGACGTTGATTTTCTGCTCGCATTTCGTGTTTGTGTTGCTCCTTAAGAAAATTGCAGGCACCCGAAAAATATTCAATTAAAAGAATTTCTTATTTTTATTCTTTTCCTTTTTTTAAGACTGTCTTCTCTGCATGTGACAAAACGCCATTTGGGAAACTTTTCTTATTTTTTGCTACACAGACGCTAATGACGTCAGTTGCCTCGTTTCCCTCCATTTCCCCCGCCCACAAAAGCAAATTAGCTGTTAAAGTTTTTGCGCTCAAGCTCAGTCTTAGTCTTGGGCAGAGTTGTGTGAGTGGCCCAACTCAAATACTGGACGGGAGGGCGGCGTCAAGTTGACATCTGTGTTCAAAGTTAAAAATTAAACGAGCAGTCAAAGAGGCGCAGTCAGGAGAAGGGAAGCAGCTGACAAACCTGGCGTCAAAGAACCTGAAAGCTGATTAATGAATAAGCGCAAATAAAAGGGAGGAGCATATGAGTTTTTACACTTCCACCTTATGACTGTGTTAAGCTTATGAAAGTAATTACATAAATAAATAGCTGGGTTTAATCTGCAGGAGCTATTATTTTGAGCTGTATTTTTAGATTATATCTGAGTCATGCTTTAAGAATTCGATCTATACAAAGCTAGAATGTACTGAAAACTATTTATGTTATAAGTGTGGTTCACAAAACTTCAGAGATTTGAAGATTAGCTTTAAATGAAAATTTTCTGATTTATATTCAAATTTACCAAAAACGCCAGCCATAAAGTTTGCTCAAACTTACACACGATAATAAATTATTGGTATATTTTATACAAAAAAAAATATATATATATGTATTTATGTCCTTTTTTGCTGAATAAAAATGAGTTCAATTTAGTTTAATAAATTATGAAACTTTATCAAATATCTGGTTTATTAAAATAATAAAGTCCAAACTACCAAATCTCATATTTTCCATAGCAGTTTTAAAAATAACTTGCTTTTTTTAATTCATGAAATTTTGTGGTAGGCATAGAAAATGTATGCATAAAATTTAGTATAAAGAACAATGTTGCATTCAAATTGCCCATACATTTCCCGGCAACACCTAAAACTATTCAGTCAGAAACTGAATTAATTTCAAAAAGGAAATTCAAACAAATAAAACCCACAGGCTAATTGTCAATAAATTGATTTAGACATTTTAGGCTACATATTCAAATAGTAGTAGAAGCAGTAGCATGTGTCAAAAATTATAACCAAATGTGATATAGAAATTTGCATAAATTTCTTTGGTCTAGTGGGTGTGGTGGCAACCCTGGCAGACCCTGCTGTTGCTGTTGAAATTGGCGATAATGAGTTTTACCATATTCGTTGCTTGTTTGCTTTTCGGCCAAATTGTTTGCCATGGCTTTTATGGCATGATGCGGCTCCTATTGCCGGGGGATGAGGAGCTATGGCCAGCGGGGTACTTAAACGGATCGGTAGCTGAGGGAATTTGCAAATTTCGTGTACGAGAAATGAAAATGCCCTTTTTTGCTGTCTAATTACAAAATATCGCGTGGTTAACGCCAACAGACAAACTCAGCAATTCACGTTCATTACGAGCAGCCTTGTGGGTTGCTCCGAGCGTTGTTTGGGGTCGTTGCTGGGGGTTATTTGAAATTGTATCTAACTAACCTGCACTGTTGCTCTTCGACCCTGCAATCAACATATGCAATTGCCATCACAATTGTGCAGCATATTTGATGGCGTTGCTTATGCGAATGATTTGATTACAAGTGCCTCTAAATTAAATTTATGTCCTTACTATAAAATTACAAAAATATTAAATAAACATAAATAAAATTGTGTCGGATTAGGCAGTTGTATTCTAATAGATCAACGCTGAAATTGATATTATTATATTAAAAATCAAGTGTCTCTCTGTTAAAGACTCAAGATTCAAAATAATTATATTTATTTTTCTTGAATTCATTGAAAATGAATGCGAGTGAACGGACGCTGAGTTTGTTATAGGTTGCTTCTATTTGATCTAAATAAACTACAATTTCTATTGACTACTTTGTATCGCTATTCACTCGATCAAATTTGAAAAGTGCTCAAGCCAATTGAATTTCTGAGGCAGCACACACACACACACACACACACGTACGTAATGTAAGTCTGGTTGGGAAGTCTGGGCAACATTTCATCTATTTACAAAGTCTATCTGTGTTTCACAATCAGTGCCTTACCTGCCATTGGCAATGGTATATTCTCTTCCACTTTCCACCTTCTCGCTCTCTACTTTCTACTTTCCACTTGGCTGCACTGCAAATGCAACAAAAAGATTTTTCTAATATAGAAATCGAATTGTAGACGCGCAATATTTCTAATGGCTCCTTAGAGAAGAGACAGCAAGAGATAAAAAGAGAGAGGGGAAGCAGAGAAAGGAAGCTGGACACAAAGTCAGTTCAATTGGAAAATGTTCAAAGGATATAAGGTGTCAACTGATGGAGATGTGCCTGGCACTCAGTTCAACCTTAACTAACCACTCGACCCTCTCAGACTAAATTGACATCATCATCATTCCCTGCTGTCGTTTTGCAATGCACTTAAAATGAACTGCAAATTCTTATCATCTAACGCAAAAAAATGTAAACAACCATCAACCAGTTGTTTGCTAAGTCATTTTTCATCTTTTACGAAGAGGTGTAAACAGTTTTCTTCTTGGTCAGAAAGACAAGAGCAATTAAAGTGATGCAATTACCTAATTGAGCAAAGTATTTAGAACGGTTCTAGGCTTAAACATTGTAACGTGTTGTATAATAAAATTTTAAAATTTTTATAGCATACTTTACAGAGATGAAAAGAACGAAATATCTCGGATTGTTAAACCCTCCGTAAAATATGCTTCGGTATTATTAATGTCTTTGTATCAGCAACAATTATTTATCATGGCTATAAATATTTCTTTATCTTTAAGTCTATTATTAACTTTAATCGAATGTTATAAAATTTATTAGCTAACTTAAAGTTTTCATTAAACTATAAAGTCTCTATTTTGAATCTTAGTCGTGATTTCATTTCGATTGACCTACAACCGTTTGTTTAGTCGGCTAAGTCGGTGACCTTTATTTGAGAATAAGTAACCTCAATAAATCGTATTAATCATACGCACTGTCGAACAACTTAAAAGGCTTTTTACAAATTCCAAACGCATTTTCTCACTGTGTAATGGCAGCACTTCCGCAGAGGAAACTGAAAAAACGGAGACAACTAAAAGCGAGCTTCACCCAAAAAATATTAAGTGCCACAGTTAGGCCAAGTACTTAGCACAAACAAAATGTCCCGGATGAGGACAAAAGAAGTTTGGGAATGTGCAAACAATGGGCACTGGAACCCGCTAAATATGTCTAACAAGGGTGTGTGGATGCCATCGCATTCAAAACATTGAAGAGGCTTCTGTTTCGGTACCAGCACCAGATCCGAAGAGGAAAGAGGCGGGAGGGATGCAGGGGAACAGCGCGTTTGTCGGAACTGTCACATTAAAATGGATGATTTATTTGTGCTCTTAATTTATTGCGACACAACCGGCGGACCGCTGCGGTTACTGGGAGGCAATTGCTGGAACCGGAGATGGAAATGGCGACAGGAATGGAGAGCTAAAGAAGGAACTTACAGGATATTGAGTACGCGCAATGCATGAACAAGTGAACCGTGGAACGGAGCCAATGAACTCACACAGTGGCGGGTCCAATATATACTCGTATAATGAATTGTACACACTGCCATCGCACTTGGCACTTAATAATCGCATTAGGGCGCTAAGCAGCTCGCTGACACATGCCCCAGCATGAACGAGGGTGCCACAAGGAGGTAGGGGTAGGTAGGGTAAATGGAGGGGAACTCAAAGGGCAATAAGGAGTCGGATGTGCTGCTTTATCAGCTCGACTAATGTTTTATTGTTTGCTTATTGCTACAAATAATGGCATACTCTCCTCCTCCTTCACCCGCCCATTGAGATTTTGTTCTTTACAAGTGGGTCTGATAAATTCTGGCTGGCACTGTGGTAAATATTATCCTCGTTATTGTAGCTGTGATAAGTGCAGGTGTATAATTAACACATGGGATCATTCACGAAGCTCATCAAATCAGGCTAAGAGAGGGAAAAAGAAAGAGAAAGGGAAAGAGACAGGGAAAGCGATACAAAAGACAATACAAATTTATGATAAAGCAGCTTACAAAGCAGTATTATTTTCATGGGTTGCCAGCAATAAGGATGTGCCCTTAAAAGGATAACTGAGCTCCTGCTCTAAAATTCTTTTATCAGAGAACAATCGTTGAAACTGTCTTTGTTCATGAAAGGAAATGTTTGCAAAAAAAAAGTTTTGTTTGTATCACGAAAATTCACTTAATTAAACAGATTAGGCAATATGAAAATAAAAAAGTGTTTGTTTCATCACATTTCCTATGTAAGAACTGAAAGAAAATTTCCCTAACATTATGCTTTTAATTCAGTGAAAAGCAAACGTTATTCTTTGGTATCAATATTAAAGATAGTTTTCCAAGGGGCATAAAAATCAAAGATTTATTATACATTCACTTTTAATTATTACAAGGTATGAAGATGCCGTTTGCTGTTATAAATTTTCAGTAAATTATTGGAGAATCTATTGTTTCATTTGAATTGCCTTAATAAATCAGTGGAAAATTATCTGTTGCAGTAATGTTTTTTTTTTGTTGAATTTTCCTTTCAAGTGCACAAGAAGCTGCCACGCCCATTCGCCCATTGGGCCATACGCCCATCCATCCAAGCTGGCCTCCTAACCACACCAAGTGAAACGCCCATTCATTCGACAGTTGCACAGAACTGTGTAATGAACATTTATGAGGCAATTTCCTTGGCAACATACACGCGCAAATACACACACACACACACACAAATAGACACACACCAATATATACATAGAGAGACAGGGACGAACACAAGAGACGTTGAGACAGATGACAAACCGTCGGCACTGGAGACATCGCCTCGAGTCGAAATCGCCTGTCTCCAGTTCCCTCTTTTCTCTTATTCCCTCTCCTGTCCCTTATTTCCTCGTCATCTGCCCAGCGTTGACGACGCGTCGTCTTTGCCGTTCGCAGAATTCTGGAACAGGGCACAGAACTTTTTCTGCTTCACTTATGCCCAAACTAATTAAGTGCAGGAAAAAGTTACCATTTCCTTCCCGTTTACAACTGCCGGTCTCGGAGCTGGAGCTGGAGCTGTTTTGTCTTTCGTCCCAGCCAAATGCAACTCTGTAAACCTCCAATGTCCTGTCGTCTCCATGTCCTGTTCCAACTTTCTGTTCTTGGCTCTGGTGTATGACAAGTTGTAGCATTTTTTGACACTAAATATGCGCCAACAGGGGGAAACATGAAGGGGAGTTACATGCTTAGCCAGAAGCTGTTGGGGCCCGAAGCCCGCATTAGGGCCTCAACGCATTCTGTTTCCAACTGTCGCTGCTCTCCAAATATTTAACAGTCGCTCCACTTGCCGCTGATAGCCCATTCGGGCGTCATAATAACGAAGATAAATGTTGCAAAAGTTTGCTCGCAAACACTCGCCCTGGGCAGGAGTTGAAACAAGAGTTCTATGCTATTTCTAGTTGCATTGTGTTGCATATTTTTCAAAAACCTCTAGTAAAAGTTAAAAGATGCATAGAGGGGGAGTGGAAATAATGGAGAGAGACAGAGGCAAACAATGAAAATGTTCCTAACTATGCGTGAAACAAAAGTTTTGCTAGATTTTTCAGTTATGAAAAGCTTCTAATGTTTGTTTGTATGGGGAATAGATTGCTTATTATCATTATCATTATCATTATCATTATCATTATCATTATCATTATCATTATCATTATCATTATCATTATCATTATCATTATCATTATCATTATCATTATCATTATCATTATCATTATCATTATCATTATCATTATCATTATCATTATCATTATCATTATCATTATCATTATCATTATCATTATCATTATCATTATCATTATCATTATCATTATCATTATCATTATCATTATCATTATCATTATCATTATCATTATCATTATCATTATCATTATCATTATCATTATCATTATCATTATCATTATCATTATCATTATCATTATCATTATCATTATCATTATCATTATCATTATCATTATCATTATCATTATCATTATCATTATCATTATCATTATCATTATCATTATCATTATCATTATCATTATCATTATCATTATCATTATCATTATCATTATCATTATCATTATCATTATCATTATCATTATCATTATCATTATCATTATCATTATCATTATCATTATCATTATCATTATCATTATCATTATCATTATCATTATCATTATCATTATCATTATCATTATCATTATCATTATCATTATCATTATCATTATCATTATCATTATCATTATCATTATCATTATCATTATCATTATCATTATCATTATCATTATCATTATCATTATCATTATCATTATCATTATCATTATCATTATCATTATCATTATCATTATCATTATCATTATCATTATCATTATCATTATCATTATCATTATCATTATCATTATCATTATCATTATCATTATCATTATCATTATCATTATCATTATCATTATCATTATCATTATCATTATCATTATCATTATCATTATCATTATCATTATCATTATCATTATCATTATCATTATCATTATCATTATCAACAGTTAACATGTCACACTGCGTAGGAACTCCCTGTGTGTAAAATGCATTGGCTGCCGTTCAAGACTTTTTGCTTAATTTAACTTGCAAGTTTAATGAGAGCTCGACGCGACAGTTTACACTGATGTTCGTTAGTTTTTTTGGCTAAAACTTTACCCTAAGCTAACCCAATGTCCGTTGCCCTCTCTTTCTCTGTGTTTCTCTTTTTGTCTGCCAAGCACACAGTTTGCCAATGCAATTCAAAAATTTTCAACCAGTTTCCATGTGCTAGTTCGCAGCTGTCGACTACGTCAAATCTGCACCGTGTCCATGTCCCTGTCTTTGTCTATGTCCAAATCCATGTCCTTGTTCAATGTCCAGACAAAGAGCAGATTTGGATGGCGATGCTTTTGTTTGATTTATGTCTGTGCGTTTCGTAAATCTTGCATCAACCTTTTTATACCCAGTTCCCATAAAATGACTCCAAAATGGGTTAGCATCGAATAGATGAAATATGTTTAGCACGCAAAGTATTCTACTAACGCTGATCAATTATTATAATACTGATAAATATTCTTTATGTAATGCAACATTTAAAGTAAATAGGTCTATCAAATAATATTTTATATTTACTACAAATAAAATAAAATAATGTCTTTTATTCAGAATGAATTTTATTAAAAGAATTTTTTTAATATTTTGTCAATGTGTTCTGAGAAATGTGTAACAATGTAACGGTAGAGCCATTATTAATAAAACCTTCAAAGTCATTATTAGTAGTAGTAAATAGGCGAAGTAAGTAAAAGGAGCATTGTAACTAAATTTACAAGATATCTTCTAGTCGAGCACTTGCAACATATGTATAGTGTTCTTGATGCTAAAGCTCTTTAATTAAAAAACTAAAATGAATTGCTGCATATAGAGCGTACAATTTTTCTAGATTGCAGCGATGGAAGTATTTGATTGCTAACAAGCAATAAATTATGGCTGCAAGTAAAAATAAAGAATTAAAGTGGAAGTTGCTTAACTCTTGGCACAATGACACTAGTTGAAAGGGTTGAACACAATATAAAGTCAAGCTCCAGTAATTGACAAAACTTTTTGAGTCCTTTGTAAGCTGAGCTAAAATCCATATCGAGTGTTAGTTGCAAGCACATGAAAGTTTTCACTTTATTGTATTGCAAACAGTTAATTAAGCTCTATTAACGAGTAAAAACTCAACGGACTGATCACAATACAATAATATACTGTATGTATTTTCATTTGTTAGAGTATACAAAATGTGATGAAAGGGAGTTGTTTTTAATATTTGTGCAACGTTGTTCCTGTTCTCCCTGCTCTGCTTGAATGGGGCCACACACACACACACATATTTACAAAAATATATAAAGTAGCTCTATAAAAATAACTCACAGATGCTTTCAATGAGGGAGAAAAAAACGAGAAAAGAAAAATTTTATAAACACATATGACGCGCACACAGGGACTCAAAGCAGGAAAAGGCAATGAAGGCGAAATCCTTGCGAAGTTCAAGCATCTGCAGCCTTTTGGCTTCTGAAAACCAAAGGATCCAGGAAAAATGGATGACGATGGTGGGATGGGGAGGGGGGCTGTAAATGGGAAGGAAGACTTGGCAGTATGAGCTTAAGAAAATAGTTCATTCGCAGCGTGTGCCGCGTGCTTTAAATGCCACAAATAACATTCCGCACCCAAATGGACCGACAGAGGAACAAACAGACAGATAAACAAAACTTTGTCTGATGAGACTGCAATGCCCCTTTGTCGTTTTTTCAATTCATTCCGTGCTGACATAAAGCACCTAAAGCTTCAACACTTCATATTCTTTCTCTACGTCAGTCAAGTATACATTATAATAATTTTAAAATGTGAAAACAATAAGCTATATATATATATATATATATATATATATATATATATATATATATATATATATATAACATATTCTTTTGATGTAAAAAATTTAATACGGTGAAATTTAATTAGGTAAATCAAAAATTTGTTCTTTTTTATCATTATTAAATTTTACGGTATCAATTATTGTTTTATTTTTTTTTTTTTTTTTTTTCAATTTTTATACATATTTGTGATATAATTTCACATTTTTACTTGATATTTGGATACGTTTTGATTTCTATTAATTAAGTTTGCTTTCACTTATTTCCCAAACAACATATTTTTCACTTTCAAAAGATTTAAATTATTCAGTTAATGAGCATTTGAACTTGAGTTAAGTTTTTTTTTATCGACAGCTTATGAGTTCCCAAAGTGAATAATTCAAGCATGCCTCTAACAAAATTTAATACAACCCAACCTCCGATGGAAAACTTAAAAATAAATATATTAATTAAACTGCTATAAAAGCAAACGGCGTCTAAAATGTGGTAAGCATTGTTTAGCCAACGTGAAAACTGGTAACATGCTCTTCAAGCTGTTTCCTCGAATGCGAGTGTGGTCCCTCGAGGAGCAAGTAACATCCCGAGATGCCTTTGTCTATCTGGATCGTGGCATGCGTGTGGTTGGATGGATGCCGCCAAAGGATAAGTTCTGGAGATGCATTTACGCATTGTGGACAGCATATTCCACGATTGTTATTATGATATTGGCAGTTGTGGCGCTGTTTGTAAGCTACATCAAGGATCTGAGTAGTTTTACAGCTGCACAGTTTCTAACCTCGTTACAAGTTGGCCCAAACTGCGTTGGCTCGAGCATCAAAGCCGCTTTTACTTTTGCAGGCATGAAGCGTTTTAAGAGGGCCAAGGAGATTCTTGATCGCATGGACAAACGTTGCAACACTGCTGAACAGCGTGAACTGCTTCATCGAACTGTGGCACTGTGCAATCGATGCTTTATGTGCTATCAGTTTATGTACTCATTTTATGCCATTGCCACGTTCCTCGCTGGAAGTCTGGCGGGTCACCTGCCCTGGAATTTCTACAATCCCTTCATTGATTGGGAAGCAAGTAAACTTCACTTCTGGCTGACTGCCTTTATGGAGTATCTTTGGATGTGTGGAATTGTGATACAGGATCAAATAGCGGATGTCTATCCTGTAATCTACTTTTTGATACTACGAACTCACATCACAATGCTCAAGGGACGTTTACAACGTCTGCGGTTGGATCCAACGATGACAGAGGAAGAAAACAACGTAGAGCTCATCAAATGCATTGAAGATCATCAATTGATCATCGAGTGAGTTGTCTTTATCAATTTCATACTGTACTTGTCTATTAAAGTCTTTCCTTAGATACTGCAACAATTTGAGACCTGTCATATCTGCCACGATTTTTGTACAATTTCTACTTTGCGGCCTCGTTATCGGCTTGGCCATAATTAACATTATTTATTTCTCAAACTTTTGGAGTGGCCTTGGAACAGCAGTTTTTATTTGTGATCTGATATTGCAAACCTTTCCCTTCTGTTACATTTGCAACTTGATTATGGCCGATTGTGAACAACTCACATATTGCCTCTTTCATTCCAATTGGTTGTCAGCAGATCGTCGCTATAAAGCTACATTTTTATACTTTTTACAAAATGTTCAGCAACCCATCTTTATGACAGCCGGTGGTGTATTCATCATATCTTTGGGCACAAATATTACCGTAAGTAATCCCTTTATATACTATATAGTCTATATCTTTTTAAATTTTCATATTTTTTTAATAGGTCGCCAAATTGGCATTTTCGGTGGTCACATTTGTAAAGCAATTAAATATTGCTGAGAAATTTATTGAGTGATGTTGATGAATTACATTATATTGATTAGAGTTTAGAAATTAAAAATTTAATTTTATATATGTAATACCGGTTTATTTATCGATTTCTGAAAAATACCCTTCCTAAATTTTTTAAGCTATTTTTAGAATTTCATCGGATCGATTTAAGGTCCATAAATATTTAACTTTTTCATATTTACATTAAACATTACG
Organism: Drosophila falleni; assembly: GCA_035045575.1. Classification (NCBI taxonomy): domain Eukaryota; kingdom Metazoa; phylum Arthropoda; class Insecta; order Diptera; family Drosophilidae; genus Drosophila; species Drosophila falleni. Next base: position 1,332,204 of record JAWNOV010000169.1, on the reverse strand, counting down.
ATGAACAATTTATAAAATAATTTAACGTAAATATATTTCATAACCTTCTACACTCAAGTGCTCTTCTTCTTCAACATGATTTCCTCCTCGAACTTAGAGATGCCGCGGGCGTTACAAGCTGGACTACAAAGCGAACATGCCGTTTCGCGCTGCCACTTAATAAAGTGCAAACAAGCAAGTGATTATTTCACAGCTATTGTTCAACACCAGCCACATTCTCACACACACACACACACACACACACACACACACACACGCACATAGCGAGCGAAATCCGTGACAAGGATAGGGCCAGGATATGGCGACCGTGGGCGTAACTACGGATTTGCGTAATAAACGAAGAATTGGAGCGTAGCAACAAAAGGAGAACAAAGCCACAAGACAAAAGTAACCCGACAATGAAATACCCTTTCGGAAATATATCTGGCATGTAGCACAGCACACTTATTATACCCACAGTTAGGGTATTATAGGAACGTTGACCACCGTGAAAAATTGTACAGCGTGTATTTTCATTGTTGAACTGAGAAAAAAAGGGAGAAAAACAAGATACAGTTATACAATGAACAGAAAAAAAAAGACAATAACGAGACGGAGCAGACAACCCAGTGGGGTGGCAACTCTGGAATTTTTCGGTGGCAAACGGCGAAGACAACCGCCAACTGGTAACTGGTCCGAATGGCAAGTGTGCTGAAATTTACGAGCTGCTTTATGGCCGCACATGGACAGGAAAAGTGGACACGCACACACACACACACACACACACACGCACATACACACACACGTCTCACGCTGAACCATAAGAGAATATATGAGCAACTGGCAATTCGCTTTTACTTTCATCCTTCCTTTTTGTTTTTCCTGCCGCTCTTCATTTTTTGGCAGTTATTTTTGGGCTCTTGATTACAGATGGCTGTAAAATTTTATTGGAATTATCTCTAGGGCTCGGAACGGTTATTGATATTGATTAATTGTTAAAAATTTACATTCAACATACTCGTAAATTCGAAGGCGTCGCAAATGCACTCATGTGCAACTTACAACTGAATTTTATTCAATTTCCAATGCTTGTAAATTTATCATAAAAGATATACAATTTGATTATTGAATATATTTATAAAATTTTAATATATGCTAACATATAAGGAATACATGTTTCCTTGTTAAAAATGTCTAAATATTTACCAAATGTTACAAGAAATTTTCAGTTCATTATCAGCTATTCTTTAGATTTAAATTAATTCGTTTTTAAAGTCAACATAATGTTATATATTAAAACTACAAACTATTCCTGATTATTGGAATATGGATTATTCGTTAGAAGGAACCACTTAAGGATCACTAAAAATTATTTCAATTTCCATACGTTGTCGGCTTTAGTGACAACTCAAGTACTCAATGAATCGCTAAATAAATTTATTTAGATTTCAGAATTGACCCAAATGATTTTATATGCATACAAAAATATTCCTATAATATGAATGTCAGTTATTATAAATGGCCTTTATCTGATTTCCACACGCACTGTACAGTGTACACATCTACAAACTTGCTACACAATATTGTAGTGAAAATCCTTTTGGTTGTACAGTGGCAACCAGAATTATGTAACCCAAATTAATAATAAATATACATACGATTAGATGGAATTTAAACACATTTGACATTTGTTTGGCATAATTTTTGTTATAAGTTTCAGATGTTGTTGTTGTTGTTATTGTTGTTGCTTTTTATGTGGTTGTTGCTATTGCTCACAAATTTATGATATTTTACCGCAAATCATAAAACCCGAAATATAAATGTTGTTAGTGTTCTATGAGTGGATAAATTTGACAGTATATTTTGATAAATTAATGAGCTCATTTGGAAAATGAAATTTGACATTCCTCATGCAAATATTCTGAATAATCAAATAATTAAATTATCTAACCAAATATTGGAATTTATAAGTGGGCTTGTAAAGCTTAAGTAAACTTAAGATTAAGGCAATTTGGAAAGGGATAAATTTTGCATTCAAATTTAACATCCATTCTTTTTTTAATTTTCATACTGCTATTTTCGAGCTGGCTTTGTATTAAGAACTTGAACAGGTCCTGCATTTTAATACAAAAGGAAACTCGTAAAAACATTGCACACAGATGAAGGCAGCTTTATTTTTGACTACATAAGCCACAAATGCCAAGACAGCATTTATTATTTGTTGAAAAAGACGCCCAGCAGCTGCCAGAATTGGCCTTAACTAAACGCTCAGGCAATTGTGTGCAATTTTAAGCCAAAATGTAGCTCGAAGGTGGCCAAAATCTCTAAGAGTTTGAGCACTGAGAGAACGTCGTGCACAGATCAAAAGCGTATTTGTCTATTTGCATACATTGATATCATAAGCCAAAAGAACAGCAGGACAGAAACAGCACCAAAAAAAAAGAAATAACAATAATGGGGTAGCAGTAATAACTAAGCCTTTTCGACAAAGCTGTTTATTTATTGGCCAACAACACGGCAGCCAGGCAGACAAATAGATAGACAGAAAGACAACAAGGCATACAGGCAATTCCTTTAGCTGCCAAACTTCATTTAAATAAATATTTCAAACAGTATTTGGCCTGGCCTAAGGGCAGAGCTACCTGTGTGGCATATTCAATGAGTATTTCGACGAATCGAATGTATGTACACACATCCCACACACACACACACACACACTCGCACACACACACACACACTGAACTGCTTTTGATTGAATTACCTAGAAGTTGACTATTGTGCGGTGGCATGTGTAAAACTGTCTCAACTACGAAGTTGATGCATAAACCGAAACCAAATCCATCATCGAACTGCGAGCTAAAGCGATACAAATCTCTCCACAAACGTAGTACAAACAACCTGTGGTGGTTTTGTAGTGCAGTGTAGTTAGATTCTACGTTTACGTAGTTCCTGCTACCACAAAATGCAATTAGTGATTCTATTTTGATTGATAGCCAAGTTAAATTGAATAAGCTCCAAAACTGGAACAAAAAAAAAAGGTTTTTAAAAGCACACGGCAGCTTCTATTCAAAATAGTTTACAAATTAAAAAGCTTTGAAAGCAACGGAAAAGTTCTTCACACATACATTTTAGGTAAATGTGATTAAAAACACATTAGAGAACACAGAGCAATAAACTAAAGAAAACTCGAGCTGAAAATAAGGCAAATATATATCATTTAAGTGTGGTTAATATTTAAAAACATTATTTGCTTGAATTGGTGAAATTCATAAAGAGAAGTGAAGGAGAAAAACATTAAAATGAACATTAAAATTAATTAATGATGATAACAGAACCTCAGTTTCATTTATTGTCTGCAATTTTCTTGAATTCATTCGAACAATAGTGGCATATCCTCACATATCCTAGCGTATCCTTGCAACGATTGCCGTACCTGTGGCCGGCATAAAGTCAATATTATTACAATCAGTGGGAAACAGAAGAAGCGTCGCCACAAAAATGCGGCTCGATAAAAATGCTTTCAATTAATTAAACACCTAAAGGCAACTCAATAAAAAAATTCAATGCCCTGTAAAGAGAATGACCAAACGAACCAGTCAAATAACCAGGATTCAGCAATGCCAACAGCACAACAACCCGGTGACATGCCAACCCAGCAATGCCAAACTGAATGCCTGCCCCTTGTGGCATGTGTGGCATGCAGCTCATTAATAATACAGATAATGTGTTTGGCAATCATTTCGGGTTGCATGCCACAAATGTTGCTGTGATTAACACGTTGAAGTCAACAGCAGTTGATTCAAACCAAAACGAAACAGAGACGTAGCTCATTCTGGATACAGTTTGTATCTCTTGTTTAACAGCAGTTATGTGTGTATTAAATTGTTGGTAACAGTATGTGTAAATAAACATAACAAGATAATATTTTGCTGCTTCGGTAACAGATGAAACGATTTAAGCTGAACTGAATAACCATAACAATTAAGCTGAGCATTAAGGAAATTTAAGGATATATATTTAAGAATATAATCCTTATGAACAGCTGTTATCTATAGGCTTATCTATGTAAAACAAGAAAAGAATTTATATAGATATGTTAATCTTTATCAGTTTTTATCTAAGGAGCAGATTAAAGTTAAGCTGCATCGCTTATCGACTGAGCTGAGTTTAAAACAAAGAGAATGAATAATTTAAACTATGAAATTCATGAAAGAGAATCTGTTATCAAAATGTACATAATAATATATATCTCTTGAGAAGGTATCAGCCTACACTTCTGAATTCCAATCACTTTTAATAAAAAAATTAACAAATTTCCATAATTCAGATTTTATCTAGTTTGTTTGAGGGAAATCTTTTTTGAGTATGATGCATTTGAAAAATAACAACTATTTCAACTATATTTCAAACAATTAAAATTATATTTTGATAGAGATGTTGCAAAAACTAAATCAATCTCCTTTTCTCTCTGTATGCTAACAGTACTTCAGTTGTTGATATTTAATTAATTACTTGGACAGTGTATGATGATGTTATGAAAGAACACAACTAAGCGCCAATGTATTATATATATAATTAAGTGAATAAATGAATGTGAAATCCTTTGAGCGAGTGCAATTTATTTTAATTGCAAAGCGGCAACCGAATTCAAAGAACTCAGTACTCGTAAAAAAAATCCTAATTTAAATGCCCCTAAAATGACGAAAAACGTTAGCTGCAAATTAAAGGAATATAAAAAAAGAAAAAAATATTTGTATGCACGTATATCTATTTATAGATTCGTTGGAGTTGGCATTTACTAGGTCATGAGCTCATTTAAATTTTAGGATCGTGTTTAGGAGAGATGCGACAACGGTTTATAGGTGTTCGCAATATGAAAAGGTAACGTGAGTTGAACTGCAAATTACCTCGGAACTAATGGAATTTTAGACCAGCTACCGACAAGGTGCTGCTTAAAGATTTGAGACTCAACTCGAGCTAATCGCGTGCCCGAACAAATGCCACTTGCAGCTGCCACAAGCAGGTAGTTTTTGGCCAACTGCTCGAACTTCCCCGGAAAAGGACAGATGTAATTTTCCGGAAAGACAAAAGATGGTGACAGCTGTAAATCGGAATCTCAGGTAAACAGATGCTGACTATAAAAATCAAAGACACTGAGAATGAAAACGCATTGCGCTTCGAACACACAACGAGAATACATCAAATACTTCCGAACAAAATCCAGTGAGAAGTGCAGTCAAAAGTTCCTTAAAATATACTTATACAATATACGAGCTCAATAATGGCAGAGCAACTGTTTCCGGGCCTGGAGCGTCCACTGCCGCAACTTCCCTCCTTGCCTTACACCCTCTTTGCCTATCGCGAGGAGCTGCGACGTCGGGACTCCCCCTTTATGAAGATGTCCACCATCAAGCTGCATTTGACAGATAACCTCATACTACAAACGATTAAGAACATTCGTCAATTGGATACCATGGAGATAATGAATCTGAATCGTGAGATTGTCTTTAAGCGTAAGTTGACCAAGCAGATGAGAAAGGTACGAAAACTGGAGAAACTGGGTCTCCATGTGGATCCACGTCAGCTCAATGGATTACACTGGCACTAACTCAAGGCGAACAACAGCAGAAAACGGTGTACAACAGCAGATAAAAAATGACAATGAACAAAAAAAACATACTCTAAGCATGTCCAATAACTAAAGTAGTTTGTAAGCTAACAAGTTTCTAAAACTCAGTTGTAAGCTGAACTTAAGTCGATTTTATAAATACTCGAACTATATACAGCATTTTTTTCGTAAACTAAATAAAATGTGTGAAGTGAAAACCAAAATATGATTGTTTGTAATGTGAATTATTCTCTAGCAAAGAAATAATACCTGTAGGTAATTATGCATTAGATCAGCGATGGGCACGAAAAGTTCAATCGGAAGCACTGCAACAACATCTACAGCAAAATCTACAACTTCTAACGAAATAAATTTAAGCAAAATAAACCCTCAGAAGCTCAGACGCTTCACTCAAGCGCTTGTGCGACTCGTAGGCACCACTTGCAGGAAGCGATTATAATTATATTATTAAAATGATTTATCTGTCTATAGTATGAAAAGCGAACAGACTTTCAGAGAAAAATCAAGAGAACGAAGTACCAAGAACTAAAATATCCCATTTTGTATATAAATACCCATTGCTCACAGTGTAAATATACTATATATTGATGACGCATTCCTTAACCTTGACTTTTGCTTAGACATTTTTACATTACTCTCAAATGAATTTATCGATCAATGCAGAATGTTCAGTGTGGGCAGATAACTTTATTAAAAATAGATATTCATCCTGTTACTAAAATTTATATTTTTAGGAAAGAGGGTTTAAAATACTACACAAATATTTCCACGAATTTGGTTTTAATAAGTATTCTGATAGCTTTCGTACTTGGTATACTGGCCTCATCTGTGCAACACTCTGAGACAGGGAAATAGAGTGCAGCTTTGTTAGTTGTTGATTACACTTTCAGTTGCGCAGGCAACCGGCTAAATGCCTGGTCAGGTGCGTGTATGTGTGAGTATCTGTGTGTTGACATTGCAAATGTGTGCGAAATGCACAGCAAGGACCCGAAGTGCCAGCCAAATGGAGGCAATGTGCGGCTTTTGATGCCCCGTTGAAGCCACTAATAGACAACGCGAAAAATTCCTAAAAAAAAAAGGACGTGACAGCAACCGCTTTATTCAAGCGACGAGGCTTTCAGGCTTCAGAGCCAAAAAACTTCATTAGGTGCGCTCGATTTTTCGGAATGTAAGCACTACAGGCAGCTTAAGAGATATGTGGGTCAAAGTGGCTTAAAGTGGTTCTAAAATGCCAGTAGTTAAAGTTATTTAACAAGTGTTTAGTTACTTTAAGAATGTAGACTTTAATTCACTATTAAAAATATAGTAAACTAAGAAATTTATGTGTATAGAAATATGGCAAATTTTGGTAAATATGATGTGCATTTTCTTAAAACTTCGAAATAGCTTATCAAGCGTTTTCTCAAATTTTCTGAAATTCTAAGACATAAATATTATGAAATTCTAAAAATTATTCGAATATATTAAAGATCATATAAAATAACTTTATTGAGACTATAAATAAACTCAATACAAAACACCATTTCTAAAAAATATATTCGGATTTTAATACACTATTATAAAGCTCAATAAAAACAAGCACAATTTAATATTATTTTTTAAAACAAAAGGTGTGGAAGGTCTTACTAATTAGCTTTGCATACATCAAGAAAATGTCTCAATATTTAACCGAAAACATTTTCAAGACTTTGATGTCTTTTGTGAAGAGTTCTCAGTTGAAAAAGCCTCCGCAGTTTGGCTTTGTATTTGAGTGCGTCTCTTAATGATTTGACAAAGTTTTTCTAGCAGATGCACATTACATGCAGGACCACTCACATCCTTACACACACACACACTCACACACACACACATACACCGCAGAGCAACAAAACCAAACCATGGTTGTATGTTGCGGCCATAAAAACTTTTTCAGCAAAATGAATGCAAAACAAAAACAACGACACACATAAAAAATGCAGGGAAAAGCGTAAATTGTAGTCTCAGCTGAAAGTTTTTTTTTTCGGCATTTCGCATATAAGTAAATAAAGCATGACAGAAGAGAACAGAGGAAAAGCGGGGAAAGGAAGAAGGTAAGTTGTGGGTGTACCAGTGCGTGTTTTAGTAATTTAGTGCGGCATTTGAAAAGTCGTTTTTCGCGCTGCAGCAAAAGGAAAGCGGAGCAAAGAAGGAAGCAATAGTGGAAAGCGGGAAAGGGAAAGGGGAAAACATAAGCAACGGTATGTTAACATGCAAAACTACGCACTGTTTTGTGCAGTTCTTCCAAGAAGTACAACTTCTGCAACCGCATTTTATGTGGCATGCCACGCGTTGCCAACACCAGCCACAGAGTTGCCACACTATTCACCCATCGGTTATATGCGCAATTTACTCTCACTATGATGCAATCGGTTGTACTCTATCTTCACTGTATAATTCCTAAATGCACGTTAAGACTTAACTAATGAGATACACAAAAAGACTTCAATTTTTTTAAAAAAGTTAAGCTATATTTGATAGTTTATTGAATCGAAGTTGAACACCTTTGAATTAATAAGTTGATCCTAATGTTTAGCTCACTTTGTTTTTAGTTTAACAAGACTTATAAGTATTAAATAATTCCTAACGTAATTTCTATGTGTTGATCGGGAATTCAGCTCTTTAATACAGATTGCAAACATATTTGTTATCGATATTAAATGTATAGTCAAATAAGCACAAAGATTCCCACACAACACAGGCAAATTCAAATGCATATATTCACGTATTCAAGGCAACAGTTTGAACAAATAGTTTTCTATTTCAAGTTGAATTTCAGTGAAAAGCAAAACTTACTTTGCAAAATCTTCACTGTAGGAAATCGTCAATGACTGAATGACTGATAGGTTGACGGACTGACTGAATGATGTAATAGCTAGAGGGTTTATCGAAACAAAAACACACTCAAATACAAGTACTTGCAAAGAAATTCAGAGCTTGGTCCATTGCCGCGTATTTTGATACTCTTGAGTAGAACATTTCTTCAGGAATTGCATTTCGAATGTCACGACAACGGACAACAAATTCTTTAGCCGAACTGCAAAGAATCCGAGTGTAATAGAAAATGGAAGTTGACGCAAAAAGCAAACGGAAATGATATTAATTCCAAGAATTGCACTGCAAAAAGTTTTAAGCGCACAACTTTATAACACTTGTGTCCAGGGTTTTAGACAAAAAAAAAGTACAGAAAAACTGGAAAGAAAAACATATATCTGAAAACTTGGATCTGCTCCAAGCAATGCTGCAAGTTGCAACTCAAAAGTGGCTCGATAGACAAAAATTTATCTTTGAGTAGCGACTGATGGAAGACTGTCAAAAGAATATTGCACATACGCACTGTTATACAGATGGCGAAATAAAGTAAAAAATGTGAAACAAAAAATTGACACACCGTTCAAATAACCATACCATATTAAATATTAAATTAAAATTATTAAGACAGCAGGAAAAAAATGTCTTTTCCGGTTTTCACTTTGTTGAATTAAGGTCCGATAATGTGAAAAATAATTATTATTTAGATGCTTAAATATTAAATAGATGTGAGAAGCGGAACAGACCGGATAATATTTAGGTATTTATATGATTTTAAATATAAGAATTTGAATACTATAAAATATATTGAATTTGTATAAAACATATTTATAGATATAGTTTATGAAATATTTTATTAATAACAATGCGCATACAAACTGATATGTAGCATTAAACAAAAATAAAGTCAAGTACAATTTATAAAATCTAAGACTCTGTGAAAATGTTACACACAAAAGGCATATAAAATAGTTGCAATATTTCAGTTTTCATAGAAATGCAAAGGGGCAGAGCTATTTTAGCCCAAACCATTTGTATGTTAACGTTCCCCAATACAAAATTCTTCTTAGGACTGGCACCCAAATGGCCGAGCAATATGAAAGCCCATTCCATTCCTAACTCCCAGTCACCAGACATTTCTTGGCACAATGCCAAACCCAAGCCCAAACCCTAACCCAACATAAACTCAAAGCGTTCTGTCTAAGTCCTTCATAGTCACAAAAATATTTGAACCTACATAAAAGCACGCAAAGAAGCAACAAGCTCTCAACCCGAGCTCAAAGTGAACCAAATTCCTCACGAGCCTGGCCAAGAAACCTAACCCAAAACAGATAGCAAAAGAATGAGGTAGAGAGAAAGAGAGAGGGGAGATCTGAGCTAGGGGAAAATGGGTTGGGGAAAATACCGCATTGATGTGTAACGAAACTAGTCGTGACACAATTTCTGATGCAAATTGCACAAGTCATGGCATTTGAGTGTTTTGGCTATTACCCGATAGCGATAGCATCGCCAATCGAAAAAAAGGTGCCTCCTCGTAAATGGTCAAGGCCAATAACATTATCGGCCCATAAAATGTGTTGCCAAATAGTATAAAAAAGGGAGAGATAGTACGAGAGTAAAATTATATACTTATTATTAAATTTCACAAATGGTTCGACTCTCAAGCACGCAAAACGTTTTTCTTTTTCAATAAAGTGCAAATCGAGGCGGCAACGGAAGAGTCCTCCACTAACCGCAGATAAATGAGACACTCGGGAACAGCAACAGCAACAGCAACAAGGAGCTCCAACAGGAGAGCTGGGAACAGGATATGGTATGTGTGCGACAGTGTTGGGGCAAAATGCACATAAAAAACCGATACAATCCCAATTGAATCAATTGAATTGAATGACTAAGCAAGGTCCCAGTACGGGGCTATAATGGTATGGGTCTTAGTCTGGGGTTGGAGTTTTTGGTTGGGTTTGGTGTTGGGGGTTTCCTACAAAGACACTAAAACAGCCAGCGAAAGGATTCCTGCGAGACACCCTGGGAAATAAAAATAAATTGATGTTTTCAAGTGTCAGGCGGCGCTTCTATGTGGACATCGATGCGGCTATGTTGATGCCTCAGGGTTGGGGAAAAAGGAACTGGAAGCAGGACACATGTTACAGATAGAGTCGCGTCCCGTCTCAAACAGAGCCTCTCTTTGCCCTTCTCAGCACTTCTCACTCTCATCTCCTCTATTCCGCTCAGCAATTTGCTCAATGATGCAATGCGGTAGGTTTATATTTATGATATTTCAGATAAGTTAATGCAATGGCAGCGACAGAAACAGAAACAATTATTAGAGAGTTGATAGTAAAGTTTCCTAACTTTCACTTTCACTACTCCAGTTAAGTAAATATATTAACTAAATAGACACAAATATTTAAGTGAATAAATACAAAACAATTTTAGTCAGAGAATAACCGTTTCATTTTCATCGGTATCGGAACTGAAACCGTAACCAAATGAAAATTCTCTGTCAAGAACCTACGTTTGTACCGGTACAATTGGGATTAAATAGTTGACCAACTTCCAACTGTAATAATTTGATCAAAACTAAACCGATTTTCAAGCGGAAGGTCATTTTGATCATGATTTGGCCAAATTAATTCAAATTAATTCTGCATTTAAATTTTTATCATCTAGAAAATTTGATATTTCTTCGATACTATGCCATCTATCATCCAATTTTCCATACTTACCCCTTGACATTTTTTCAAAAACTTTGATCTGTCATAACTTCACCAAAAATCAACCGATTTTCAAGCGGAATGTCATTTTGATCATTATTTGGCCTCTTAATTGATTCTGCATTTAAATTTTCATCATCTAGAAAATTTGATATTTCTTCGATACTATCATCCAACTTTCCATACTTGACATTTTTTCAAAAACTTTGATCTCTCATAACTACAACAAAAATAAACCGATTTTCAAGCGGAATGTCATTTTGATCATGGTTTGGAATCTTTATTGATTCTGCATTTAAATTTTTATTTTCTAAAAATTTGATATTTCTTCGATACTATTTCGTCTATTATCCTATTTTCCATACTTACCACTTCCCATTTTTTCAATAACTTTGATCTCTCATAACTTCATCAAAACTTAACCGATTTTCAAGCGGAAGGTCGTCTTAATCATGATTTAGCCTTAAAATTAATTCTGCATTTAAATTTTTAGCATCTACAAAATTTGATATTTTTCGATTCTAAGCCATCCATCATACAATTTTCCATACTTACCTCTGACATTTTATTTATTTAAATTTGATATCTTAAAACTTCATCAAGCGGAATGTCTTTTTAATCATGATTTGGCTTCTAAATACATTCTGCATTCAAACATTTTGAAATTCGTTCAAAATTTTTTTTTGCCCTAGGTCTGGTTATTTCGATGTCATATTTATTATAAAACGACATCTTAAAATTTTAAAATGTTTTAAAATGGATTTGCTGTACTGTTACTAATACCGGAACCAAAAAAAAAACTGAAATAGAACAGTTTTTAAATAAATACTCTTAAAATAATAAATATATTAATTAATAATGAAACTTTAAGCTTTTTAGTTGACTATCAAGATTTTTATTCAATTGCTCTTGTACAAAACTTTTTATAAAGATTTCGATTGCACCTCGGAATCGGCATCGTCTTCGACTACTTCATTTCGACTTGGGGGCAGAAAAACTTGCCGGCAAAACAAGAAGAGAGAAAAAATTACGAGCGAAACTTTTGCAATTGAAAACAAACCGAAAGATCCGAGTGAAGCGCTGCGAATGTGCACCGAGCTGTAAACAGTTTCGGTTTTGGTTTCAGTTTTGATAACTCCCCGACTTACAGTTACAGTTACGCCCCCTCCCCGGTGGCAAGAAAAGTTAGGCGTATGTAGCATATCCTTTCAAATACTCCCTGTTGCGTTTACCCCTAATAAAGGGAGAACCAAGCACAGGTTGTCAACATCGCGTTCGCTATTGATTTCAGCAAGATTCGAATACCCAGTGAATGAAGGTTTCAGGATTCATTCACTGATTATTCACTGCTCGAGTGCTTAGCATATCTTCGTATGACATCATCACTGTCAGTGAGGACGTCTTCATTAGGTGGAGTCACTCAATGATATAATGGAAATTACAAACATTGCAAATGTGTAACATGAAAAAACACTCAAGTCTGTTGATAATGTCGACAGGATGTGCGTGAATATGTCAGCTATCTACCTCTCTGTCACTCTCTGTTTATCTATCTCTCTCTTCTTCTGTGTTGTAGAATCGGATATTATCAGATTTTCATATTCATGCGAGCATCTCACGCCTCCAAAGCATTGCAAATTATACAATCACATGTAATACTCAATACAAATGTCGCATATTCAAATTCAAATTGTAGTTTAAAATCTGTACTGTTATGAAAATAACGTTACTACATTTCAGTCCATTAATTCCCTTGTCTGTCATCCATTATAAAATTTCTCACATTCCATTATGAAATTGCTGTTGAATTTAATATACAGTTCACATTGTTTTCTACTTTTTCAATAAATTTTTAATTGATCAAATCTAAAATTAGAAAAAATTGTTGTATGTATGTGTAGCAGATTTCCATCTCATCGAATGGAATTTTCCAAATTATTGCATTCAGTCAGTCAGTAAATTGTTAGTATAAAGAAATTAGAGGTGCCCATAACAGCACAATGTATTCAATATTTTCAAATTTTGTAAGCAGAAGTTCGTACACAAACATGAAATGAACAAGCGGATCAGTCGAGCGCACCCGACAGTAGGATACCCTGTGCCTAGGCTCTTAAAACCTATTTAAAGGCAAATTTTGTCAGACTGGTTGTGATACCTTAAAAAAAAATTAAGTTATTAGTACTATAACTTATGACATATCGTTCCTATGGCAGCAATATGTTATAGTGGTCCGAACCAAAAATAAAAAAACTTAATTTGACTAATCTTATAGGAAGTTTACATTCCAAATTTGGTCACTTTAACTCTTACTATCTCTGAGTGTTTATACAGACCAACGGACATGGTTATATCGAGTATGCGGATGGTGCTGATCAAGAATATATACCCGCAGAGAGTATAAAAATCAATTTGTAATATTCTTTTTATAGAGCTGAATAAGCTACTATAATTTTACTACAGCAAATATTATAGTAGATTCGAAGGCAATGAGCTGTATTTCGAACAAACATTTTGCAGAACTATATAAATAGCCATTCTTCAATTTCTCTAGTTCAGTGTGTTCATCGAAACAGTGAAAATGGTTAACAATCTGATTTTTGTGTGCATATTATTGCTGGCTTTGACTTCTTCCATTTCCGGGATACGGCAAAAAAGAAAGGTGGTTGATGATTTTGACATTGAGTGGAATGGAAACTCGGATGGTAATTATCAAAATGTTAAACAACGAAAACAATTAACTATTGTATAATCATGTCTCTTCAGATTTAAGTAAAGATGAGACCATCAATACACTTCAACGACTTATAGCTGCTTTAAACTCTAGATCATTGACAGACACATCCAAGATCATTGAAATCGAAAAAGAGAATTCCGAGTATAGGGAACGATTAAGCAAATACGAAAATACCAATTGTGTACGATATCATAACTTCTCCGATATTTATTTAGTACACGTTCCAGGAATTGAGTCCTTCCCTGCACCCTGTGAATCTCATTTGGAGAATGGAGGTTGGACAGTAATTCAAAGACGACTGGATGGCACCGTAAACTTCGATCGAAGTTGGAATGAATATCGTAATGGTTTCGGTGACTTGAAGGGAGAATTTTTTATAGGTTTGGAGAAGCTGCACAAAATGACCGCAGCCCAACCGCAGGAATTGTTGATCTATCTTGAAACATTTTCTTATAGCACTATGCTTCACCTATACACAAACTTTTTGATTGGTTCTGAGGAAGAGGAATATGTGTTAAAGTCAGCAGTCAAACTTGAAGGATCAACTATATTTACTTATTCACTTGACAATTATTATAGGAGAGAAATTCACAACTTTTGATAGAGATAATGATAGATATTGGTTTGGCAACTGTGCAAAGGAATTGAAAGGTGGCTGGTGGTTCGGTACATGTGAGAAAAATAAATTAAGTTTTATCAATGGACCTTACATGCCACAAAACTCTGCGAATAGGGGTATTTTATTTAATTATGTTCATAATCTTAAATCAGTGCAAATGATGATTCGACCACAATAATATATCTTTATAAAATACCAGAATATGTTAAATTAAAAAGTAAAAAAAAATAAATTGATTATTTAAGTAAAACGTATTTAATTGCAGTTGCAATAGAAGTTACAAAAGCTCAAGTATGCATTATGCAACATAAGTGCATAGGTTCAAATAACACACTCAAAATAGAACAACTTTACCACAACTTTTCATTACAAATAGCTCAGAGCTATTCATTCAGTGGCTATGAATAGACCCATAGAGATAATGGCAGATGGATTCCGGGTAGATGCTCCCAAAATGACTGGACCCAAAGGCGCCAGGCATCTACAACGTTGATGCTGTGATGCATTTCCCGCAAGCAAATACAACAGCCACAACAACCAAAATGGCACAAACTAATGAACTCGTTCTGGACACTGAGTGAAAAACCCAATGACAAAGTGCCAACAACACAAAAAGCAATATAATATATATTTGTGTATTTACATGTATTTTCCTCCAGTTTTGGCTTTTGTGTGTGTTTGTATTCTGTGACCGACCCTGTCATAAATATTCTATGTAAGTATGGAAAATGTGAAATTAAATTTAATGTCCATGACCACAGGACATCGTGTTTGCAGTATAAACCAGGACATTGCAAGGGCAAGTCATTACAAGCTCATTTTAAAGATATCTCAATATATGTATTCTCTTAATTATGACAGCCGATTAGGCCACCAAGCATCTGGACCCAAAATTCGAATCCAATTAAATTTCGATTGTTTTTTTTTATGAATAAATCTAGGATTAAAGCGTTTAAATTTTTAAAAATGTTCAAGCCCAAATTCAAATTAATACAGAGAAATTTTTTATTTCTTTCAATTGATTTTTTCAAACCATTTGGGGTGTCACAGAAAACGAATCCAGCCGAAAATCTCCCAAATCTCAATACATTTTTGGTAGATTTTCGGTTGGTTTCGGTTTCTGTGGCACCCCTGCTTATAATTTTATTTTATTAAAATAATTCCTACTTTTTATAGAGGGCAGCTTAAGATACACAGATTTTGGCTTTTTAAAACAAGATAAAACCAAAAATAAAATATAAATTTTACCAACTGGTCCATTATTTAAAAAAAAAGCGTTTCCACTAAATTTCTTCCATTAATGATATTGTGTAATTGTTACGTCACAAATGTAAATTCTTGTTTTAAAAGTCATCTGCATAGTTGGGAAGAAAACTTTAATTGATTTAATTTACATTTAATGATAAATTATTATCGTTTGTGGCCATCTCATAATCCAGCTCGTTGTCGTTTAGCGAATTATTTCTTGTTTGAAACAAGTATTCATTCAGCGAGGAGGATGCACTTCAGTATTTGCTGCTTAGTTAAGTGCACTTGGTCAGCCCCTGGGCTGTTATTACATTGGATTGCCCTTAATGCTCCAGTTGGTTTACCTCATCCCCGCCCTTCTCCTATACGAATGCCTTCCTCCCTCTCTGGCGATGCAAACAAAAAACCGTTCACGTTCATTCATGCTCATTATCCTGTAGATTATTCGGTGCTTTACAGTGCTCAGTGCGAATAATAACGATGATGCTGGACGACCAAGGACACTGTTGAGACAGCAATCCGAGATGAGATGGCTTCTCGTTTTTGGCTTTTGATTCCAAATGCCCGGAGTGGGATGAAATGGAAGAGGAAAGATTCGGATTCGTCGAGTCGAGTCGAGTTGGATAGCTTAATGTAGTTTGGCCTCGTCCTTGTTGCTGTCGTTGCTTGTTGTTGATGATGATGCACTTGATATTTGCCGTATGAATGCAACGGATGAGATCTCTCACTCTCGCACTCTCTCTCTCTCTCTCTCTCTCTCTATTTATCCCACTCTTTATCCGTCTCTTCCTCTTTGTAGCATTTAAAGCACATTAAGACTTGCCCTCAGTCCATAGTTGAATATATGTATGTAGTTAGTACTATTACTATTTCGACTGTGGTCCTTTCAGGAGTTCTGGACTTTTGTTGTCGCCAGTTCGACTTTTACTACACATTGTTCGCGTCCGTGTCCGTGTCCGTGTACTCTCACTGCAAGTCCTTGGGTTTCAGCTTTTTAAGCTTTTGTGGATTATTTTGAATTTATTCCGCCCCCCTCTCCCCTGCCCCCTCACACTCCCCAAGCAACCCCTATATTGCCTGTCAGCTACGGTTAATTTTTGGCCATTTAAATGTTAAATATTTTGAGGATTTATGCAGTTGTTCGACTCCGCATTTGTTTCCTTCCGCACACCGTAAATTCCTGTGTATGTGTGTTGTGTGTGTGTGTGTGTTTGTGTGGATAACACTCTTCTTTCCCACTAAGCCGAATTTCACCCACCTAGAAGACAGAGAGAGCGACAGTCAGGTTGCCGTGTCCGTTGTCCTAACTAATGGACCTCCTGCCTGTCTCGCTCCGACGCGGATGCGACGTCAAGCTGTTGTCATCATCACCGCTAATCCCTCGTTTGAGTGGCAAATGCCGCGCCAGAAGTGGAGTCGGAGCCGGAGCACCGAGCACCCAACACCGAGCACCGACGCTTCGCTTACCACCGGTAAGTCCTCGAAGCGTGTTGGCTAACAGCACTGGAGGTGGCAAGAGGCATGAGGCAAGTGGCAAGAGGCACGCTGATGTCCGGCTTAGGTAATGGCAATTTAATAAGCTTCTAAACGTTACCTCCGCCAGCTATTTGTGCTTTGTACTTAATTCCCTGGCCCCGAAGGCATCCAAAATCATTCAATTGGTGCTGCATTTCCAATTTCTGGCTACAAAGGTGTCACCAATTACGCTTTAAATTACTTTTCTAGCTTTGGATAGAAAATTTTTAATATTAAAGTCTAATTGCGACTTTTTAGGCGTTTTAAATGTATTAGACATGTAAAAAACCGATCTTTGATGATACAAAGATCGATTTATATTTTATATTACCTGACATCAACGCGTTAAAAAGAGACTAATTTCTGAAATGATTTATTAGAATATAATATATTTGGCGATTCAAAACAGAATTTTTAAATGTTCATGGCCAAATTGTAAAATATTTAAGTTATAATGTAGTTATTGTATTTAAATTTTGAAGAGATCTTCAGTTTATTTTATATTCAAACATCACACAATATATAGATCTACGCACTGATATTAAGTGTTTTCTTTTATAACTGAGTTAGACTTAAGATGATAAAGTCATTTGCAAAGATTTTATACATTTATATACATTTTTATATATTTATGTGTGGGTTAAGAAAGGTAAATTTAAATTAGAATTGCGATTAGAAGCTAGATGCCAAGACAATTGCACTGTGTAAAAACAATGTGCCGACATGGAGCTATGCGAAACGTACGCCAATAAGGACGAAAAGGACAACTCAGAAAGTCGACAGGCGTAAAATTGACAAACGTTTTTTTTGGCCAAAATGCTGGCAAATGCAGACAACACAACAGAAAAGGGTGAACAAAGGCGACAACAATGCAAACTCTCAGTGCTGCACGCTGCTTGAGCCTGTTGACAATTGTTAGCGAGACATTGACCGAGTGTCAGGAGAGAGACAGAGAGAGAGAGAGAGAGAGAGAGAGAGAGAGAGAGAAGGGAAATCAGGCTCGCTCACTCGGACGGACGTTTTAATGACATTCAAAGTGTTAAGTCGAGTGGCCGGTTGGTCAGGCAAACGGAACTTGGCCCCTCACCAAGACTCAAACACTGAAACTGACTCGAACTCGGACTCGGACTCAGGCTCAGGTTTGGATTCAGATATCCTCTCCCAGCCCCATGAGTGATGTCAGAGTGCATTCCTGTTGACTTACTGACACTTTGACACTGCCATTGGGCCATAATGTACTTGTTACTGTTGAGCTGACTTTATCTTCCTGCTGCAACTGAAAATTAGTAGCACATGGACTACTTCGTCCTCTAAGGCAGGA
Organism: Drosophila falleni; assembly: GCA_035045575.1. NCBI lineage: Eukaryota > Metazoa > Arthropoda > Insecta > Diptera > Drosophilidae > Drosophila > Drosophila falleni. The sequence continues at coordinate 1,313,619 of JAWNOV010000169.1, read as the reverse complement.
TAGACGAGGAGTCCTGGCAACTATCTGACTATCTGACTATCTGTCTAAATTTCCATTGTCTGCCCAGATCCGACGAATGCTCATTATTCAGCTCATTTGCATGCGTCTCTTTGGAGTTTTACTGCCAGCCAACACTTGTTTTTTCTTTTCATTTTTTTTTTTTTGTTTTGTTGTTTGATGGTTAAATGGGAACAGCTTCTGTAGGTCTTATCAGCATAAATTCTGCATCGGACATTCAAAGCCATATCATGAACTTATATTCGGGTATTTATGATAACTGTATCGCCTACCTTCGAGTTAATATTTAAAGTTGTTTAATAAAAGTTAAGTAAAGTCTGAAATTTGCAGTAACATAATTTACTCGCATTAACTTACGATTCTCAGTTCTGTTAAAATTATATTTCACTTAAAATAGGTAAATCCTTTTTTTAATCAAAGAAAATTAATGAATACTTAAAAATTTTATACATTATAAAGGTTTTTTAATCCTTTTTTATTTAAGACAGAAATGAAAAAAATGTTTTCGATTTTTAAAATATATTTTTGGACAAAAACTAAAACTGTTTCGTTCAAAAAATACGTCAAGAACGAACAGTGTTATTTATTAGGGTGCATATATATATATAGTGAAACTGTAATAATTAAGTATAACAAAATTATTTAACTTATTTATATATCCGAATTAGATAATAATAAAATAAAAAAATAATAATGTTATTTTAAATATTTGTTCATACACATTAAATTTTTATTTGTATTGAAAAATTTATTTATTGTTCTATATACTAGATTAACAAAGAAAACTTTGGAAATTTTTTGGATACTCGTAAATATTATGATCAAGCTTTTCACAGGACGTTAACCAAGTCATAGTAAAAATTATCAGCTGGAGATTTGTGCTTCTGTCATGTAATTGCATTGGTCGACTCGGCCTAACCCAAAGTTTTGAGGGCGAATGCAATTTGGCTAAAATCATGGCCAGCAATTCTTGTCTAAATAGATTTTGTGCTGTATTCTGTTTCCCTCAACTTGGCAGCCTGGCAAACAAACAAACAATGCAGAAATGAAAATGAAGTGCCTGTTGCTGGATAGTTTTGGATTTGAAATCGGATTTGGATGAGATTCGTTTGTTCTGACAGTTTGGTCAAGGTCCAAGCTTATGCTTTTTGCTCTCCCTTCATGCTGGTAATTAAATTGTCAAGTTAGCATCTCAACATGCAACGTGCAACGTGCCACTTGCAACCTGCAACCTGCAACCTGCAACCTGCAGCCGGCAAGCCACGCATTGTTGACTTTAGATTGAATTAAGAATGTTTTGCAATTTGTCATACTTACACAAAAGATTTGCACAGAAGTTTCTGAAAATCACTTTAATATTTATGAAAACAATAAACAATTATTTCAAAAATTTGTGATTGAATAATTCAAATACAATTAAGTTTACTAAATTGTTCTATGAATTGTTTAATACTATGGGAAATTCAGTTTGAATACATAATTGAGCTTTTTTAGAAGCAGATAAATTAAAGCTGAAAAATACAGAAAAATTATAATCCGGAAAATAAGTAAAATGAAAACAATTTAATAACTTCTCTAAATCCCAATGTGTGTACAAATTCTGTTTCAAATAAAAATTCTATTCCATTCTAATGGTAGAGTAGGTACTCGACTGTTTTAGACAAATGATCGAGATTATAATTTGTTGTAAATCCGGGTGATTTAAAGTCAATTTAATCCACTTGAAGTGCCTTTATCTTCGACTGAAGCTGATTCGCTGCACATTCAATTGTGCAGTGAATATTTGAAGGACACGCTCTAATGAGCCATTTTCCCGAGACTCGGTCTAAGCCACATTGTGATGAGGTCGGAGATGCGGCTGCTTGAGGGACTGGGAGTTAAGCCTACGCAGCTGAACTTAATTGCATTTAAATTGCCACTCGTGTTATGTTAACAAATAATTAGTTGCCCATTGGGCATGAAAACAGTTGGAGGCGTAACTCGAAGGACTCGCCAGACATCCGGCAACTTGGCCTGGCCCAGAGACAAGGACAATGCACAAGAGGACGGAGGACGGAGGACGAAGTCAGTTCTCGATTCGAACCGCACTTGGACTCATTTGCATAAACTCATGGCGAGCCAGTGAATCTGTATCCTGCGGACGGCAGTTCGCGTTAGTGACGAAAGCAGCACGAAGGGTGCGAAAGGCGACTAACAACTATATACAGCTAAGTTGGAAAATTTGCTACGACTGTCTGATCAGATAAGACCGACCAATGGACTTATAAAAAACTTAACTCACACTGAAAATAGATTAACTTGGTTTAAATCTGAAAGTTGGCCACCACTATAACATATAGCTGTCATAGGACCGATCGGGGGAAAATGGAGTCTTAGACGAAAAATAACTCAACCAACTGTAAATATGATTTAACTTCGTTTTATATATCCCCGTTGGTTCAAACGACCACTATACAATAGCTGTCATAGGACACCGAATGGAGTCTTAGTACAAAAAACTTTTTTTTTAGAGAACTCAACCAAACTGATAAAATATGCATTTAACTTGGTTTTATATATTCTGTGCAAAGTTGGTTCAAATCGGCCACTTAACATATAGCTTCTAGGACCGGGGGAATGGGTCTTAGTACGAAAAACTTTTTTGTTTTATGAGATATCTCAACCAAACTGATAAAATATGCATTTAACTTCGTTTTATATATCCTGGCCAAAGTTGGTTCAAATCGGACCACTATATCATATAGCTGTCATAGGACCGATCGGGCGAAAATGGAGTCTTAGTACAAAAACTTTTTTGTTTTATGAGATATCTCAACCAAACTGATAAAATATGCATTTAACTTGGTTTTATATATTCTGTGCAAAGTTGGTTCAAATCGGACCACTATAACATATAGCTGTCATAGGACCGATCGGGGAAAAAGGAGTCTTAGTACGAAAAACTTTTTTGTTTTATGAGATATCTCAACCAAACTGATAAAATATGCATTTAACTTCGTTTTATATATCCTGGCCAAAGTTGGTTCAAATCGGACCACTATATCATATAGCTGTCATAGGACCGATCGGGCGAAAATGGAGTCTTAGTACAAAAAACTTTTTTGTTTTATGAGATATCTCAACCAAACTGATAAAATATGCATTTAACTTGGTTTTATATATTCTGTGCAAAGTTGGTTCAAATCGGACCACTATAACATATAGCTGTCATAGGACCGATCGGGGGAAAATGGAGTCTTAGTACGAAAAACTTTTTTGTTTTATGAGATATCTCAACCAAACTGATAAAATATGCATTTAACTTCGTTTTATATATCCTGGCCAAAGTTGGTTCAAATCGGACCACTATATCATATAGCTGTCATAGGACCGATCGGGCGAAAACAAGTCTTAGCATAAAAAACTTTTTTTTACAAGAGATATCGTAACAAAACTAATAGAATATGCATTTAAGTTAGACTTATAGATCCTGAAGAAAGTTGGTCTAATCGAACCACTATATCATATAACTGTCATAGGACCGATCGGGCGAAGTCTAAGTCTTAGTAGAGAAACTTTTTTCTCACAGAGGTACGGGCTCGACAGTAGAGTAGCAACTTAAGCGATCGAGCAGGGGCGGAGCCCCTACTTTTCTTTATAATAAAAAAATTTTTAAATATGAAAAAATATCAACAAGAAAATTTACAAGTCAACAGCAAAAGCAATCAAAAATTTCTGAACCCACAAAAAACTCAAACAATCAGACAACAATTCCACCCAAAATCTATAAATTTTGACGAACAAAATGAGTTTAATATAAAATTTTAAATAAAAATATAAATTAAAAAAAAATAATTGGCATCGGCACTGTGCAAAAAGTAATTTTTATGTACAAAGAAGCTCACCCTTTTTGCGCACAGTGCACAAGGCCAATTATTTTTTTATAATTATATTATTAAAATTTTATATAAACTCAATTTTGTTCGTCACAAAATTGGATATCAGAAATTTTGGGCTGGAAATTCTTCGTCACTAGACTTTTACCTCGTTTAGAGGTTTTTTTTGTGGGATCTATATATTAACATTTGCCATGGTATGGTATGGTAAGTGGTTCAACAATTTCAATGCCACATGAGGCACAATTGCCATTAGTCTAATGTGGCAATTAGCCAAAGAAACAATGTAAAATTCACAACAATTCAATAAAGCGTTGCATTATGCATTCGCATCAAAGTCGCAGTCGAAGGCAAAGTCGATAGCAAAAGTTTTGCAATTTGCACAAATTATTAATTGGCAACTAAAACAGACCAAGGAAAGCGGAAACCGGCCACAGAATGTGCGAAAATCTCTTAAGATTAAACAGGGTCAAAACTTGCTTCGATAAATACCTTCTCGACATCCGTTGCTCTGCATTGAACTCACGGCGGGGAATCGGATAAGCAAGTCATCAATATCCTGTCGAGTGCAAGAAAATTTCTAAAGTACTAAGTACAGTGGGCCAAACAGGTAAAGTCTGTCAGTAAAAAATATGTTTATGCATTATTTTTTATTTTATTTATTTTGAGACATGTCTGGATAATATTTTATAGTAATACTTAAGGCACCTTAGAATAATATGAAAAATAATTATAAATATAATGAAAATTCAAATAAATCAGGTTAACTTTCTTTGTCAGAAAAATGAAACCAAACTTGCAAGTTTATTTAGAATTTGATAAGTATTTTTAACTTTTTATTACTTAACATTGGCTTATGGTTTTACTACACAAATATTTCAGACAATGAAGTGAACATTGCAGATAATAATTTCTTGAATATTTAGACCAAAACTCATCGATATTTTTTGAACCAAGTATTGATTTTTAAATGCAGGGCAAGAGAATGTTCCAGAACAATAAAGAATAGATGAAATATGGAGAATAAATTAAGAATTACACTCAAGTCCGTTCCAAACTAAAGAAAACCAGATTAAAATGAATTTGTAGAGCATTTGAAATCAAGTACAATATTGGATTTAGTTCGTGCTTTAACAGTGGAAGAAAATTGATTAAAAAATTCAGAAATTTCACTGAGAATGAAAGACCATGATAATCATCAATTGTTAATGACTTGGCTTGTCTGACAAGAAAAAAAAAAGATAAATATTTATATTTGCATACTACTGTGCGGCAATGGTTCAATCAAACTGCAACATCGACACCCATCATTCTGGAGCTCCTTCCATCAGAGTAGAGGGAGGAGGCGGAGGAGGAGGAGAGGCATTCAACGAAGCATGCGAAAATTTGGCTAATACGGAATGCACGCTAAGAAATTCCGTGTGCAAAGATTAAAGCAAGATGGAAGCAAGGATGGCAGGAAAATGGGAAAGAAACCTCTTTTCTCCATTTCCCACCACAAAGCTTCCTTCTGGCAAAAGCAAACTTAATGCAATCAAGCTTAATGCAGCGCGACGGCTGGACGAAATGACGAGACGACTAGACGAAAGAGAGAGGGAGAGGGAGAGAAGCAGAGACAAAGTTAGAGCGAGAGACCAAATGACGGCCGAAACAAAGTGAATCCTTTGGGCTTACCTGTGGTGCATTTTTAAGCAATTTACATAATAATTATCGAGCAGGCGCAACTTTCAACAGAGCAAACTGAAAATTGCCGTCGAATATTCGTGCTCGTGGCCCAAGGGGAATTCGTCTTGAAATATTGAAAAACTTGCTCAACTTGGTGGCAACTACATAATTGGTTTTCATCAGGTTTTGTAGCTGTTCAATCTGACAATAAGTTAAACTTATAAAATGGGTCTAACTTATCGATGAAGTCAATTACTGAAGAAGAATAAGTTCAAACTTATATTATTCTGAAAGTCATTTTGATCATGATTTGGCCTCTAAATTGATTCTGCATTTAAATTTGTATCTTATAGAAAATTTGATATTTCTTCGACACTATGCCATCTATCATCCAATTTTCCAATAACTTTGATCTCTCATAACTTCATCAAAAATAAACCGATTTTCAAGCGGAATGTCATTTTGATCATTATTTGGCCTCTAAATTGGTTCTGCATTTAAATTTTTATCGTCTTGAAAATTTGATATTTCTTCAATACTATGCCATCTGTCATCCAATTTTCCATACATACCCCTTGACATTTTTTCAAAAACTTTGATCTCTCATAACTTCATCAAAAATAAACCGATTTTCAAGTGGAATGTCATTTTGATCATGATTTGGCCTCTTAATTGATTCTGCATTTAAATTTTCATTATCTAAAAAATTTGATATTTTTTCGAAAATTTGATATTTTTTTCCATGCGCTTAAAAAATTTGTTGCTAGATTAACTGATATTAACCAGAATAAAGAATAAGGGAAAAATTAAAATGAAGTCAATTGCTTAAGAGATGTTCTTTATATATTTTTTTATTTTATTCTCTCAGACATCAGACCGTCAATTTGTACCATAGATTCATGGACACGCCTGACATGACAAATAATTTGCGATATGCTGTCGAGACTTTAAGTCAATCAGGACAAACTATTTTTGAAAAGTGCTGCACCAATGCGATGCCAAAAACTTGAACGGATTTATAAAAACAATATTTGACAAGTACAATGCGTTGTGTCACAGAGCGAGGAGGAGTGTGAGTGAGAGGGAGTGAGATGGCTTGAGAGGGAGTGAGAGGGAGTGAAAGGAGTGTTCGCTTGTTTAACTTAAATTGCTTTGCTGGTTGCTGTTGCTGTTGCAATGCCGAAACAAAGGCTAACAACTGCAACAACTTTGCTCAATGCGCTTCCGCTTCCGTTTACCCCTCCACGTCCGCCTCCACCGCACCCCCGCATCACGAATCCAACCGGCAGGAGCCAAACTTTGGCATTGTTGTCTTTGGCATTGCTTGCGGCAATCACTTTCGTTCCCTCGGTTAACTTCACCTCCAATCCATTCTCTCCTCTTCTCATCTTTAGCTCTCGTTTTTTTGCCTGCTTTCTTCTTGGCTGACTTATTCAACCGCCAAACACTTCCTCGTTCACTTCCGTCGCGACGTGGCACAAAGTTTAAGTATGAAACGCAGTTTTTGAAAATATATATTTTGTAAGCTGCAGGTTCGGGATTTACCCCAAAGGAATTGCATACGTTTTTGATTGAGCAATTAGGGAATGCACAGCAAAGTGATGGCAAAGGGTCCACATACCCCCCGGTCCCCTGCCATCCCTCGATTGTGGCATTTCAAATTTCAAATTTAATTTGAAGTGTCAGACGCAAAGTGCACACTTTTCATAATTTGACTGCTGTGCGGAAAAGGGAATTTCATTTGAATTTTGGAATGAGAATCACTAGAAAAACCGGAATGGGAATGTGAATTGGTTTTTGGCTTTGGTTTTGGCTTAATTCGGCCTGTATGGTTGTGTGTGTGTGTGTGTGTGCTTGTTGTGTGTGTGTGTGTCTGTGGCCTAACCGAGCAGTGGACAATGGCTAAAACCGCAGTCATGATTAGTGGCCAAATGACTTTTGTACGATGTCATCGGCATCAACATTGCCGCAGTTGATAGTTGAATTTGTTTCCCAATTGCATTTGATGCAATCCCCACAGAGGATACGTCAAAATTTATGCTTCTGCTTTTGACAGCGTCTATCTTCCATCAATTGGAATTGCCGGCACTAAAGAGCTCAGATCTGGTTAAGGCAGCTCAAATGTTATCTATCATCAGATTGAAATGTCATTTACAACTGTGACTAATTGAATTCATAATACTCGTACTATGATCTGATTATCTACCTATTTAAACGGGACCAAGTTACGAATACGAATAATTATCTCTTGAAATTATTCTCAAAAGTTCAGTTTTAAAGGTCGCTTTTAAAAATGTTGACAATAACATTTGAATTAGAAAACAAAAATCAGAACTCCGAAAGCTGGGTAGCATATATAGTAATTTGGAGATTAAATATTTTATCCATTTAATATCTTATCAAACCAATTACTAAGAGTTCGTTTCAAAATCGTATGTACCCTGAAAGTTTTTATTAGTTGAATTTACAAATTCTTGCATTATATTTTCCAATCCAAGTTTAAATCAAAAAATTCTTTATCTAATTAAGATTTGGAAAAACTAATTTTATGCACGTCTGCTGATAAGTGAATTGTTGAAAAGAGGTTTACCAATTAAAAGAGAAGCAGAGAAATAACAATTGCCGTTAAAGGGCAACCGTTTAATTACAAGTGCCAATCTACACTTCCGACCTTCTCAACAAAACCTCACCCTGCCTTTATTTCAATGACAACTGGTAACCATTAAAAAAGGAGAAAACAGATATAAAAAAAAACAATGCAAAGAAAATGCAAACATGTGCAGTTTTCCCTTTCCAATTTGCGGGTGGAGTGTGTGGTCTACGTGGCTGCAAATTAGTAAAGCGTAAAAAAAGAGAATGCTGCAATTACAGCAAATATAGATTTACCCATCAAATGAGATTTAATTTCAAAATAGCTAAAAATGTTACTTTGCTAACACGAAAAAATTGCAGCAAAAGACGTAAAATGTCACACAATATAAGAATAACATGTAGAAAATGGAGTCACGTTCGCCTTCAATGGAATCACTCTCCCGGGAAAACAATGAAACCCAAGCGCACAAAAACACAAACCAGCACGCAACTCCAAATGAACTGCAGATAATTTGAATGCGCGCGCTTGTTTTTCTTTTGGCTGCTAACAACACTTCGCGTGTCGTTTGGCAACACTGTCTGCGTGAGAGAACTATCGGCATGGCTATCGCATGTATTGTTCGGAACTAGTGGCTCAAAGAACTGATTGATAAGTTCCGAAACAGTGAAATGAAGCGGCAAAATTTAATTTTTCAATTGTAATGCGAATTTAAAACGTCAATAAATTAAAAAGGTTGACTTATATGAGATATTACCTTCAGATATTACCTTCAATTTCAACATGAGTATCATTTGTAAAAAATTAAGTTTTCATTAATTAGTAAAAGATTCTAATTATTAAAGTTAGTTTTACAAAGAATGTACATCCTTCAGATTTTCAGAGTCCACGTAAATAGCTTTATGCAGTATAATATTTCTAACAGCTTCTAAATTAGACACATTTTTATATGTCTTGATTTAAGCATTATTCATTTGCCAAACTTTAATATTTTACTTGGTCATATAACGCGATTATAAAACCCGCCTTCCGCTTAACCCGTCACGCAATGGGCATATAGAAATATTGTAATAATTACAGCGAAAGTTCAGGGCGAAGGTTAAAGTGCATGCAATATTAATTAAGTCTTAATTGTCGTCCGAAAAAGTAGACGAAATTGAGAAAGAAAAATCACTGGGAGCGGCCTAAGATGAAACAAAAAACAACGAAGCATGAATACCCTACTCACTAATAAAAGAATGTTTTAAGATTTAAATTGTTGGTAACTATATAATTGTTGGACTATAAACACCCTTAAATGTTTCACCTCATCGTTTACTTTAATATTATGTTGACAGCTTATATAAATTGAGAATCATTGTGTCAGGGTATTAAATTTTCTTCACCAATTAAATAATCCTGCTTAACGAGTTTTAATTACATTCAACTGAAATCACGGCAGCAACAAATGCGCAACACACTAGCCATAACCCTAACGGTAAGACATAAGAAATACTGCAATGTACCGTTAGCATGCAACACAATGGCAACACACAAAAGGAAAAGAGAGCAAAAAGTCGCCGTTGGTCAGGTGAAAAATGCACTTTGAATTTGAATTTGCAATGCAAAATAGGGATCCAACAACGGGTTTGCCTACGCCTTAAACGCCACAAATGAAAAACTAATGTTTTCACATTGGAAAAGTCGTCACACGCAAACGAACGCGGTCACAGGCAATTTTCGCTTAGTTTTCCCCTGCATGCAATATTTGGAAATTTAATCTTTGTCCAATTAATTAAAACGGTTTTCAGAAATTGATTATGTGCGTCAAAAAAGGGATATAGAAGAAATTCGAATGGTACATCAATTTATTTTGGGTATTCTTTAGTCGGATAAGTTCAATTGAACAATTTTCAGTTCACTTTTTGTGCCGATTTTCTTGTAGCGCGAATATGATATGCTGTTATGTGATTCGAGTAGAGTGGATATTATCGCGATTTGCATAAATAAAACAAAATGATATGTGAACAGCAAATTGTTATATTTTATTGTCTTAATGATTTTTTAATTATAATTTAATTCATATACATACCTGTAAATAATTTGTTTAATTTGTAAACAAACAAAATTATTATATAAATGCATGATAATAATTGCACTGATATGTGTTTATTAATAATTTGATCAACTTATAAATCATGTTAGAAACAAGATTTTTAAACATATGTATGTCTTAATTGGTAATTATGAATACATTTAATTTATTTCATCAATTTGTAAAATAAAATTTAAGAGAACACAGGGTGTGTCATACTTCTTTGTGCTCGCAATTAGTGTGATCAACGTACTACCCTCAATAACAGAGCACATGAGATGTGCATGTTGCCACCTTGTCAAGCCGGCAACGAGAGCAAAATAAATGCCCACATTATGTAAACAAAACAAATGATTACGTCTGATTGGCAACTCTGCAATGAAAACTGCGTTGTTTACATTATTAAAATGCAGACAAAATCAGTAAATAGTTAACTTTTTAATTTAAAATAAAGTAAAACGAATGAAAATCGCACGCATAGCTTACACATACATATATATAATTGGCAATTTGTGTAGTCTTTGCCGAACGGCAGCGAGGACAAACGCGCCACGAAACAATATAAAAGTAATTTGGCCGGCAACGAGGAGCCTCAGTTTTACATGAGCAGCGCAGGACAAAGCAACGCGCCAGGAGGACGACGACGACGACAACGACGAGGACACGCAGCTGTTGGCAAAAAAGAGCGACACGGACATTGTTGTCGTGACTGCGGCGTATTAAATCAACGTGTGAAACACAAACCGGAAGTGCAACGCCGCCGCCTACCTTTCTTTCTCCACCTTCCTTTCCGCCTTCTCCTTCGCTCCTGACCCAGCTCCTCGAGTGCAACTGGTGGTCGCAATGGATGTCGATGTCTATGCCTGGGTAAGAGCCGGCGATATCGCCCAAAACAACGAGAACGAAAACGAAAACAAATGTCGTTTGCATTGCAAATTAATGAGCAATTTCCTTTGGTTGCGCACAGGGCGCCAATTCTCACGGTCAACTCGGCCTTGGCCACGAATCGGAGCTGTGCATGACACCGCAGCGACTGTCCAAATACTCGTTTGTGCCTCAACTGGTGCGCTGCATTCGCGGTGGCGGAGGTCATGTCCTTATCTTGGACAGCAATGGGCGTGTTCATGCTTGCGGATGGAATAATCGTGGTCAACTGGGCCTCAACTCCACGGAGGAGTGCCACAATGAGTTCAGTATGGTGCCCACCGAGTACTTTGAGGTAAGCTGCAGTCACACATGCCAACACAGTGTTTAATCTTGCTAGTTTCTTTGCAGGAAGCGCCCATCGAGAGCATCAGCTGTGGCTGGGACATTTCCGGTGCAATTACCGTCAACAAGCAACTATTTGTCTGGGGCTCCAACTCGTTTCAGCAGCTGGGAATTTGCCAGCGTGGTTTCACATCTGTGCGACGCCCGATGCGCGTTTGTCTGCCTCGGGATGAGGCAGCTCACCGGGTCAGCTTCGGGCTGCGACATTGCGCCGTTCTCACGGTGAATAATATCATATATATATTCGGACGATTGCGCATCATGGATCCCGCGCCCATTGAACTGGACATCACAGCAACCACATTGCATCGCTCGAATGTTGTGAAACTTCAAGCACATAATCCCAACGAGCTGCGCATTGTGGCGGTGGTCAGTGGACAGAATCATTTGCTACTCAAGTGCATCGATGTGCAAGCGGGCAAACGCTATTGTGGCACTTGGTGACAACAAGTTTGGCCAGTCCAACGCCTTTCAGTTCGAGGAGGATGTGGGCCAGCTTGCCGTGGGCTGGACACACAATGCCGTTATACTGAAGTCCAACAAGATTCTTCTTTGGGGTCGCAATTGCTATGGTCAACTGGGCACTGGCGGATTCAGTGAGCAGCAGGCGACGCCCACGCCACTTCACCTGCAACTGGAGGAGGGACAGACTGCTGCACATCTTCACATGGGGGCTGAGCACGGTCTACTCCGCACCAAGAATGGCGAGATCTACACCTGGGGCTGGAATGAACACGGCAATTGTGGAAACAATGCTACGGAGAACTTGTAAGCACAACAAATAACAAATGCGAAAAGTTAAGATTAGTTTATTCAGGAAAGCAGTTAAAATAAGAGCTTTATGTCTAGGAAATTGATTATAAGAAGTTATTCAATTCAATTAGGATTACAATAGATATATAGAATAAGAATATTTTACGTTAAATTTTTCTAAATTGTTTTATCGACAGGTAATATTATAGTTATATCACAGCGTTTAAGGAAGTTTTGCTGTTGTTATATTTCTTCTACATTTTATCAAGTTTTTACTTATTTTCAGATCCCAACCAACTTTATTGAAGTTGCCTGGACACGCCAAATTGGCCGGAACTGGCGCCGGATTCTGTTATGCCATTGTTGAAACTGTTGACGAGCCCGTGGGACCAGCCTCAATCTAAAAATGTGAATTATTTCTTAATCACAAAAAATTACACGCTTTAATATATTTTTTGACTATTGTAATTGTTTATTAAATAAATATGGTTATAGTATAATATAGTAAAAGGAGTTAATTGATAACTTTAATTATGCGATTTTTCATGACATTGGGATTCATTTAAAAGTGTTCACATATACACGTACATATGTATGTAGGTCAGACATTAAGTTAAGTGGTATTATAAAAATTTGAATCGAGAATTCACAACTTCTTAAGATTTAGCATTGGATATAACAACAAATTATTGCCTCTAAGTTATATTATATTAAAATCAATAAGTATATCAAAATTATTGATTTTATTCCAAGGAGTTCTCAATTTGTGGAAGAAAGTTATAAAGAAGTGTCTATTCTCAGCTTCAATGAATCTGTAGTCGTTCAGACAAATGTCTTTTCACTATTAAATTGAACTAGTCATTCTGTTAAGAAAAACATTTTTTAAAGAAATAGTTACGAGTGGAAACCAGATAGATAAGAAAAATTAATAACTTGTAATAATTTTCATAAACAATTTTTAAAAATACATTTCATTTAATTTTTGTGAGTTCAAGTGTCATTCCACTATAAAAATGGAGCTGGGCATAAAGCTGAATGCTGCCAGTGCTGCCCATTTCTTTAAATTGAAGTGCGGCAACTTTTCCGTCTGTCTCTTGACGGAAATGTCACTTTTTGTTTTTGTTGCGAAATATTAGCCAGAAAAAAAGTCTGAGAACAAACTTAAAAAAATTATAATATAAATAATTAAAAAAGAGGAGAAGTTCGCGAACGTAAACAAATTTAAATTGGCATAAACAAATCAGAAGTCGAGACGGACTCACTTTCAAGTGTCAGTTATATTTGTAACTTGGAGCAGAAGGGTCTTTGAGATAAATAAAGATCTTCACATGGATTCTCACGGCGCCAAGAGATCAGCTGAGCGTAAGACAAATTCATTCAAATGGAATTTCCCTTATTATTGAAATGCTTATGTATACTTTAAGCCAACATTTATGAGCAGCTGGCCAAGAAGATTTGGCGTCCCAATGTCATGGATGGCACACAAGGCGCATCCGTGCGTATGGAGGAGATGTCGACACCGCCGCCCCCTCCACCGCCCCCCGAGAGACCCACGGAAGGTGGCACCACAATGCGGCCAACAGCGGCGGCAACAACAATATTCCTGACCGAAGTGCTGAGCGCACTTTATGGCGACACGACGGGACACCCGGAGCATGGTAGCTTCAGTTACCACAAGGCAGCCGAGCATTATGCACTCTCCGGCGATGATTTGCTGTCGTATCTGAAACCGCCAACCAAGAGTCCAGTGCCAGCAACAGCTCCACAAAAGTCACAACCGCCGCCGGGATTCGAGCGTGGCGCCAAAGCGTTGTACGATCGCAAGCAGGCAGCTGCCACAGCACATGCCACACGTCATGGCAGTGTAAGTATGAAAAGGGTCTTCAAGAGATTCTCTAAATATGCTAAAAGAAAACCCTTTGTTAGTCCTCAGCTTATCATCCTGTCAGTCAGTCACAACAGCAATGTCCGGGTGCAAGTGGAGGAGATCCTGGCTTGACAGGACGTGCTCCTGTCTCGAGTGCCGCCTCCATTAACGAACTATCGCACATGTACTTGCAGTTGTTGCACCATCAACTGCCACAGCAGCAGGCACAGCAGCAACAACATCTGGTTGCTGGTGGCTCCAACAACATGTCCATGCCCATTTATGGCATGGCTAGCGGCAATGCCAATGATATTAGCCAGGTCTATGCTCAGCTGCTTGGCGGCTAATCTGCGTCAGAATGCCACACAGCATCATCAGCATCAGCAGTTGCAACAGCAGCAGCAGCAGCAACAGCAGCAGCAACAACAGCAGCAACAACAGCAATCTACAAATGCTGCTGCTGCTGCTATACTCTATGAAGCGATGCTGCAACAACGTTTCTTGCAACAATTGCAGCAGCAACAAGCACAGTTGCAACTGCAACAACAACAACAACAGCAACAGCAGCAGCAGCAACAGGCGCAACAACAACAGCTGCCTCGCACTCCTCGTGGCATCTACGGCGGCAATTATTGCTCTGGTGCTGCCAACAAGCCTCCATCGCCGGACAACAAATAATGCAACAATTTCCATAGTTATTCAATAATTAATAATCAATTGTCATCACTGCTATCGTTTGTCGGCAGGTTTGTATTAATTATTTATGAATTGATCATTTGTAATAATTCGCAATCAAACTTGTCAATATTTTTTTTTTAAACTCTCTGATCTTTAATTATACAAATTAAATTATTTTTTACGAATAAATGCTATAAAATAACATTTATAAATTTATTTCATGGAACAATGTATGCTGGATTCCTTTAACAAACTGCTTTATTATTGTCTTTTTTGGGGAAATTGTAAACATAAATATAATATTTTTATGAGTCCTTTTATATCTATACCCGAAAAACGATATTTTGTGTTCGTTGTGCCCGACAGACAGACGGACATCGCTCAATCGACTCAGCTGTTGATGCTGATCAAGAATATATATACTTTATAGAGTAGGAGATGCCTCCTTCTCCCTGTTACATATATTCCAACGAACACAATGTATATACTTTTTAAATAACGTGTATAATAAGTAACGGGTATTATATAGCCTTTCCGGGTGGTTTTTCCTTTTAGAAAAATTAAATACAAAAGCAGTTGTTTATTTTAATATATTATACTTGCTTACTTTACTATACTTACTTTGTTATTTATATAGCACAAGAAAATCGGACAGTCGAAGACAATTTTTTAATATTTCTGTACTGTATACATTATATATACTATGTTTCTAATCGTGTTTCTCACTCTTCGTGATGTTTTCATCCGTAGCGTAAACTGTCATCCACAGTGATTCAATAGATTTTTATTATTTTAAAGTTCATTATATATAATTTAATTTATGATGTATATATATATAAGCCTCTTATAGTCCTGTAGACCTAGGACGAATCATCATGTACATATACTTAGGATATATATATACTATTTTATCGTCTTCGTAAACAGACCAGCGTAAGCCATAATTGTAAAATCCATTTAAATTACTGTAAGAGGATAGGAAAAAATTATTTAGAATCTGAGCCGAAAATTATGTACTAACCTAAATCCACAACTACTAGTCGGAAACCACCAGCCACCGCTATTTCTAGGGCAATCGTGAGTTGGAGAAATGGAAAATGGCATTTGTTCATTGTTGCGCATGGAATCATATGAATTTCCTTGAAAGTTTCCGATAGATTCTAATTTGTACCGAGTAGAAGAGTTTCCAACTTTAAAATTATCGTATTGAGCGTAATACTCTACACCCAAGCTATCGATAATGCGAATGTATAACTCGTATCGTTGTGAATTGGTGATATTGTGCAATTTTTCTAATCCAAAGAAAAATTCTCCTTGTAAATCTCCAAATCCAGTTGTGTATTGATGCAAGTTTCTATTAAAGCTCTCATGTCCATTTAGACGCCGCTGAATTATTATCCAGTCATGCTCACAAAACACGTTAAAAGGAGCATTATTGCCAACTTGTATCGTTTGAAGACCCACGTTCGAGGATAAGCAGGTGTCAGGCGGACTTTTCGTAACCTTGATTTTATTTTCGCAATCCGTCTTCTCAAGTTGACATTGATCTAATAGAGTTAATAAAAATAAGATTAGTTATCCAAACTATTAAGTTATGAAGTTAGCTTACTTAAACCATTCTGGAGATTTTCAGTTTCTTTTTGTACAATGTAATGCTAGCATCCTTGTTATATGATTCATTTGTAAGTTTCGATAAGTCCTCATTGCATGTTTTGCCACTCGCCTTACATGAATCTTAAAGGGAGAAAATTGGAATTTGTTAGTAAAGATCTCTAAGAGAGGTACAATGTTAACTTACTTAACTGATTCTGAATATCTTCAGCACTCTTTCGGAAAAAATTAATGCTTTCGTCCTTCTTAATGGATTCAATTGTAAGTTTGGATTGATTCTCAGTACATGCATCTTAAAGAGGGAATATTAGAGTTAGAAATTGCATTACAAAGTTATCTTACCTAAATTGTTTTGCAGATTGTTTTTATGCTCGATAATATTATCGCAATTCGTCTTCCCAAATTCACATTGATCTAAGAGAGTTTATAAAAATAAGATTAGTTTTCCGAAATATTGAGTTGTAAAATAAACTTAAACTTAAACTTGTAAAATAAACTTACTTAACAGTTTCTGGCAATCTTCAGCTTTCTGTCTAGAAGATTTAATATTGGCATCCTTCTGAGCGCATTCATTTTTAAGTTTGTTCAAATCCGCAGTACATGTGTTGCCACTTTCCTTACATGAATCTTGCAAAAAGAAAATTGGAGTTTGACTTACAAAGAAATACAATGTAGACTTACTTAACTGATCCTGGATATCTTCAACATTCTTTCTAAAGGATTCAATACTGGCATCCTTCTGAGCGGATTCATTTCTGAGAGATTTAATTGTGGCATCCTTCTCAGCGGATTCATTTCTAAGTTTCTTCAAATCCGTATTGCTTTTATCTGAAAGAAATATGATTGGCATTGGAATTTTTCATACAAAGTAGTCTTACCCAAATCAATTTGCAGCTTTATTTTAGTTATTTTCAATATCTCTGATTTTGAATTATTTGCTTCGCATTTATCTGTAAAAAATAGTATTTTATCTCCGATTGGTTTACACTTGCTTATTCTTTAGTTACCTAGTTGTTCTTCCTTCTCTTTAATTTTCTTATCCTTGTCCTGGACTTGAGAAATTAACTTTCTGTTTTCCTCTTTAGTATTCGTCAGACTTCTAGTGCACAATGAGAGGTCCGATTGAAGTGGATTTACAGTCGTTGATTGAGTTGGTTGAGGTTTGTCTAAATGGATATTACAAATGAATATTATGTGACATGAACTTTAACTTTTATCTTACTTTGTTTTATAGTTGCCTCCAGTTTTAATATTTCTTCGTTTTTCTTATCTATCATACTTTTGTATGATGAAATATTAGACTCTAAACTTTTTATCTTACAATCAAAATCCATGTGCTTTATAATAGCATTTTCCTTATCCGATTGCAAATTTCTTATATCGATATTATTATTTTCAATTTGTTTTTTATATTCGGCTAGTTGGGTCTCTTGAGTTGTCAGTTTTGCGATAATTTCATCTTTTTCTTGTAATTTGGCTTCGTTCTTTTGGCTGCTTAATTGGATATTTCTAACTCCATTTAATATATTTGCTAGAGTAGTGGTGCTGTTTGCCTTGCATGTATCTTAAAAAGAGAATATTAGATTTAGAAATATCATTACAAAGTAATTTTATGTAAATTTATTTGCAGATTGTTTTTATGCTCGATAATTCGATTTGCCTAACTGGCCATACATGAATCTTAAACAGAAAATATTTGATATGGAAATTGCCTAATAAATTTAGGATTGAGTTGCGACTTACGAAATTATATCTAAATTTGTTCTACAATAAATGTGTTATGCAAAACTTACTAATTTTTTTTTTTAAATAAACTCAAATAGTTCTCATTTCAGACTGCTGCGTTTTTATGCAAACATATAACTAACGATTTATTACAATAATGGAAAGCAATTAATAATTGTTTACGCCACTAAATGTTGTGTAGTGGACCCTTTTTTGCAAAAGTATCGTAAAAAGTACGATACAAAAAGTAAATTGTTCAGAAGACGTTATTATTAGTTTTGTCGAGCTAGGGGGAAAGTATCGCTTCCAAATTTTAATTTCAGATTTAATTTTGCAATTCATATTCTCTAGTTCACAAAGGTCTAATAGAAATCAGATGAGATGTCAAAAAAATTTAGATTTAAACTAAACTTACCCAAAAGTTTCTGAGTGTCTTCAGCATTCTTTCTAAAAGATTCTTTTTGAGCAGATTCCATCTCAAGTTCCTGTATTTTAATGTTGTAGTTGGTTATATTTAAATGACATAAAGCTTAAAGAGAAATTACCAGTTTTAGAATACAAAAACACAAAGTTATCTTTAAATAACTTGTTACTCACAAAGTTGCTCGTGGATTAAATTTCTGTGTTGGTCACATGCCTGGTATTTTTTATTTTTATCTTGGATTATTTTTTTATATTGTTCCTTTATAAATTTCAAATGGTCTAATAAAGTTTATAGACGTAAGATAAATTTTCCAATGACTTAAATAAAAAGTGGAACTTACCCAACAAATACTGAATACCTGTAGACCTACAGAATTCTTCAATTCCCGCATCCTTCGTAATATTCTGGCTTTCAAGTTGGAATCTTAACTGTCTGTTCTCCAGCTGAGTATTCGTCAAGTCATTACTGCAGGTTGTGAGGTTCGCTGCAAGTTGATTTGTAGAAGAATATATATAGTTTATATATAAAGAATCATGAACAATTCTAGTTTTAACATTTTAGGTGTGGTCCCGTGGCTCAGCTGTTAGAGTCGCCGACCTATCTCATAACTAGAACTACAACTACAGTATGAAAAATAACTGGGTTTGAACCCTGCCGTGTTTAAAGAAAACCTGTATCTTACCTCTTCTGTTAATTCTTGAAATTGCACTGAAAATGCTTTAAGTAGCATGTAGCGTGCTCATAATATTAATAAACGTATCAAAAAAAAAAAATTAAAATATTTTAGAGTTTTTCTTACCAATAGCACTTTTTAGCTGAGAATCATTTTCAATTGACTTTATAGCAGCACTTAAATTATTGAATTGCAAATTCATAATTTCCAGTTCGTTATTCAGAGTTCCTAATTTTTTCTTAAGAGCTTCATTTTCCCCTTTAAATTCCTGTACTTTATGGTTGAAAGTTTGTGATTGGTTTTTAAGCAGCATTCTCAGATTTGCAATTATTTCATCTTTTTGTCTTAATTTTCTCTCAATGTCGTGGGTAATTGATGAGATATTGTTGATCTCAAGTAATATGGCAGAGTTCAGCTGTTTCTCTGCCTGATCGACTTCCCCATCCAACTTCACATCTTTAATCGCCTCTGTTGTTGTAATGTTCT
This sequence comes from Drosophila falleni, assembly GCA_035045575.1. NCBI lineage: Eukaryota > Metazoa > Arthropoda > Insecta > Diptera > Drosophilidae > Drosophila > Drosophila falleni. The sequence continues at coordinate 1,293,911 of JAWNOV010000169.1, read as the reverse complement.
CCTGAATATTTCCGCTGTCCACATTTAAATGTAAGCTCGATGAACACTTTAGCTGAATTATGAACATAATAAACAACACTCTTAAACACTTAAACATATTTATTTATTTGTTTTCGCGACAATATAAAAATGTTGAGAGTCTTTCACTACCGTCCGCTGTTTAAGACCCAGAACTACTGAATCTGATTAACAGCTCAAAGCTGAGTAAAGCCCAATTTTGAAGAATTTGAAATGCCATCGGTTATCAGCAGTAAAGTCAAGGTCTTTTAATAATCGCTGATTGTCCAGCTTATTGCTTTTTAGACCTCGTACTTAAAAAAAAGTACAGGGATCTATTGGGTTTGATTTACCGAATATGTGCGTAACAGGCAGAAGGAGGCGTGGCAGACCCCATAAAGTATATATATTCTGGATCAGCATCAATAGCCGAGTCGAGATCTCAGAGACTATAAGAGCTAGAGACACCAAATTTGGTATGAAGGTTCCTCAATACTGCAAGCAGATAAAGTTTGTTACAAAATTCGGTCACGCCCCCTACATCGCCCACAAATCGGAAAAAAATCCAAATTATAAGAGCAATTTAAAAGTTAGCGACACCAAATATGGTATGTAGATTCCTCTATATTGAAGGCAGATTAAGTTTGTTTTTTTTTTAATCGGACCACTATATCATATAGCGCCCATAGGAACCATCGGTCGAAAATCAAGTTTTAGTAGGAAAAACTTTTTTGTTTTATGAGATATCGTAACCAAACTTATAGAATTCACATAAAACTTGGTTATATATATTCTGTCCAAAGTTGGTTCACATCGGACCACTATATCATATAGCTCTAATAGAACCGCTCGAGCGAGAATCAAGTCTCAGTATGAAAATCTTTTATGTTTCATGAGACATCGTTATCAACCTGATACAATAGGCAATTAAGTTAACTAAATATTTTTTAATTGTTTTCTATTATAAGTTTTTGCCATAGGAAGTACGGGCTCTCCGACAGTCGAGTATGCTCGACTGTAGCATCGGCCCACTAGTTTGTTATACACGTATTTGCTGTAGTTTGTTAATTTGAATGTACTGTTGTTGCGCAGCGCTGCTTTATTTTACTGCAATAGAGAGGGTATAATGGTTTTGTGTGAATGTATGTAACAGCAGATATGGCACTCTTCATAAAGTAATATGATTATTATACTATAGATCAGTATCAACATCTGTATGGATGTCCTCTTCTGTCTCTCCCAACTAAATCAAATCTAGTGAAGCTTAGCCTCTTTTTTGAAATTTTTTTTATTGTTCCCTATTTTCTTTGTATTGCTATTTTTTTAAGTCAGATTACTATCTATTCTATCTATTTTTGGCAGTAGTGGCAGCAGTAATTCCAATTTTAAAATAATCGTAATAAGCTAATGCCTTTGATTCGAGGAATCTACAACATTAATGTATAGCTGGTAGGTAGCAAATATTTGGCAGACTTCTTGAGGGAGTAGTTTGTATAGTGCTCTGTTGTTCTCCTTTCTGATTCGCAGTGCTGTCTTCATGGCACTTTTTCGTCTTGTCAAATTGACAGTGATCTAAGAGAGGTTATAAAAATAAGATACGTTCTCCAAAATATTAAGTTGTAAAAAAAAACTTACTTAACAGTTTCTGGATATCTTCAGCTGTCTTTCTGGAAGATTCAATACTGGTATCCTTCTGATCCGACTCATTTTTAAGTTTGTTAAAACTCGCCGTACATGTTTTGTCACTTGCTTTACTTGAAACTTAAAGAGAGAAAATTGGAAGTTAACTTACAATGAAATACAATGTAGACCTACTTAACTAATCCTGGATATCTTCAGCCTTCTTTCTGAGAGATTTAATTGTGGCATCCTTCAACTGCACAGCAGCAACAACATCTGGTTGCTGGTGGGCTCCAACAACATGTCCATGCCCATTTATGGCATGGCTAGCGGCAATGCAAATGATATTAGCCAGGTCTATGCTCAGCTGTTGGCGGCTAATCTGCGTCAGAATGCCACACAGTATCATCAGCATCAGCAGTTGCAACAGCAGCAACAACAACAACAGCAGCAACAACAGCAATCTACAAATGCTGCTGCTGCTGCAATACTCTATGAAGCGATGCTGCAACAACGTTTCTTGCAACAATTGCAGCAGCAACAAGCACAGTTGCAACTGCAACAACAACAACAACAACAGCAGCAGCAACAGGCGCAACAACAACAGCTGCCTCGCACTCCTCGTGGCATCTACGGCGGCAATTATTGCTCTGGTGCTGCCAACAAGCCTCCATCGCCGGACAACAAATAATGCAACAATTTCCTTAGTTATTCAATAATTAATAATCAATTGTCATCAACTGCTATCGTTTGTCGGCAGGTTTGTATTAATTATTTATGAATTGATCAGTTGTAATAATTCGCAATCAAACTTGTCAATATTTTTTTTTTAAAACCCTCTGATCTTTAATTATACAAATTTAATTTTTTTTTACGAATAAATGCTATAAAATAACATTTATAAATTTATTTCCTGGTTTCCTTTAACAAACTGCTTTATTATTGTCTTTGGGAAATTGTACTACTATAATATTTTTTGAGTCCTTTTATATCTATACCCGAAAAACGATATTTTGTGTTCGTTGTGCCCGACAGACAGATCAAGAATATATATACTTTATAGAGTAGGAGATGCCTCCTTCTCCCTGTTACATATATTCCAACGAACACAATGTATATACTTTTTAAGTAACGTGTATAATAAGTAACGGATATTATATAGCCTTTCCGAGTGGTTTTTCCTTTTAGAAAAATTAAATACTAAAGCAGTTGTTTATTTTGATATATTATACTTGCTTACTTTACTATACCCACTTTGTTCTTTATATAGCACGAGAAAATCGGACAGTCGAAGCCAATTTTCTAATATTTCTGTACTGTATATATTATATATACTATGTTTCTAATCGTGTTTCTCACTCTTTGTGATGTTTTCATCCGTAGCGTAAACTGTCATCCACTGTGATTTAATAGATTTTTAATGTTTTAAAGTTTATTATATATAATTTAATTAATGATGTATATATATATAAGCCTCTTATAGTCCTGTAGACCTAGGACGAATCATCATGTACATATACTTAGGATATGTATATACTATTTTATCGTCTTCGTAAACAGACCAGAGTAAGTCATAATTGTAAATTCCATTTAAATTACTGTAAGAGGATAGGAAAAAATTATTTAGAATCTGAGCCGAAAATTATGTACTAACCTAAATCCACAACTACTAGTCGGAAACCACCAGCCACCGCTATTTGCATCGCAATAGTAATTTGAAGAAATGGAAAATGGCATTTGTTCATTGTTGCGCATGGAATCATATGAATTTCCTTGAAAGTTTCCGATGGATTCTAATTTGTACCGAGTAGAAGAGTTTCCAACTCTAAAATTATCGTATTGAGCGTAAAACTCTTTACCCCAGTAATCGATAAAACGAATGTATAACTCGTATCGTTGTGAACTGGTTAAATAGTGTAGTTTTTCTAATCCAAGGAAAAATTCTCCTTGTAAATCTCCAAATCCAGTTGTGTATGCATCCCAGTTTCTATAAAAGCTCTTATCTCCATTTAGACGCCGCTGAATTATTATCCAGTCATGCTCACAAAACACGTTAAAAGGAGCATTATTGCCAACTTGTATCGTTTGAAGACCCACGTTCGAGGATAAGCAGGTGTCAGGCGGACTTTTCGTAACCTTGATTTTATTTTCGCAATCCGTCTTCTCAAGTTGACATTGATCTAATAGAGTTAATAAAAATAAGATTAGTTATCCAAACTAGTAAGTTATGAAGTTAGCTTACTTAAACCATTCTGGCTATTTTTAGCTTCCTTTCTGAAATGTGTAATGTTAGCATCCTTGTTATATGATTCATTTGTAAGTTTCGATAAGTCCTCATTGCATGTTTTGCCCCTCGCCTTACATGAATCTTAAAGGGAGAAAGTTGAAATTTGTTAGTAAAGATCTCTAAGAGAGGTACAATGTTAACTTACTTAACTGATTCTGTATATCTTCAGCACTCTTTCGGAAAAAATTAATGCTGCTGTCCTTCTGATTGGATTCAATTGTAAGTTTGGATTGATTCTCAGTACATGAATCTTAAAGAGGGAATATTAGAGTTAGAAATTGCATTACAAAGTTATCTTACCTAAATTGTTTTGCAGATTGTTTTTATGCTCGATAATATTATCGCAATTCGTCTTGCCAAATTCACATTGATCTAGAGAGGTTACAAAAATAAGATTAGTTTTCCGAAATATTGAGTTGTAAAATAAACTTAAACTTAAACTTGTAAAATAAACTTACTTAACAGTTTCTGGAAATCATCAGCTTTCTGTCTGGAAAATTTAATATTGGCATCCTTCTGAGCGCATTCATTTTTAAGTTTGTTCAAATCCGCAGTACATGAATCTTGTAATAAGAAAATTAACTGATCCTGGATATCTTCAACATTCTTTCTAAAGGATTCAATACTGTCATCCTTTTGAGCGGATTCCGTTTTAAGTTTCTTAAAATCCGTATTGCATTTGGTGTCACTCGCTTTACATGAAGCTTAAAGAGAAAGGATTGAAAATGGAATTTTTAGTGAGCTTGAATTATTTTCTTTGCATTTATCTGTAAAAAATAATATTTTATCTCTGATTGGTTTACACTTGCTTGTTCTTTAGTTACCTAGTTGTTCTTCCTTCTCTTTAATTTTCTTATCCTTGTCCTGGACTTGAGAAATTAACTTTCTGTTTTCCTCTTCAGTATTCGTCAGACTTCTAGTGCACACTAAGAGGTCCGATTGAAGTGGATTTACAGCCGTTGATTTAGTTGGTTGAGGTTTGTCTAAATGGATATTACATATAAATATTATGTGACATGAACTTTAACTCTTATCTTACTTTGTTTTATAGTTGACTCCAGCTTTAATATTTCTTCGTTTTTCTTATCTATCATACTTTTGTATGATGAAATATTAGACTCTAAACTTTTTATCTTACAATCAAAATCCTTGTGCTTTATAATAGCATTTTCCTTATCCGATCTGCAAATTTCTTATATCGATATTATATATTTGTCAATTTGTTTTTTGTATTCGGCTATTTCGAGCTCTCTTGCTTTTTTGTAATGTTCAGACTTCTGGATTGGTTTTCAAGCTGAGTTGTCAGTTTTGCGATAATTTCATCTTTTTCTTTTAATTTGGCTTCGCTCTTTTGGCTGTTTGATTTGATATTTATAACTTCATTTAATATATTGAATAGAGTATTATTTGCTTGATTTTTGGTTTGAGACTTCGCATTCTTTAAATTTATTTTCCCAAGCTTGAAACTAAGATTTTTCACATCCTGTTTTGCTTTATCAAAGTTCAGTTTCTTTTCTTCTTGCTCAATTTGCCACTCTAAATTCCTTAGCATCTTTTCATTTTCTGCAATCGTTTCCTGAATCTTATTGCTATCCACATTTAAATTTAAGCTTAGTGAACATTTTGGCACAATTATGAACAGAACAAAAAACACTGTGAGATACATTTGCATCTTTCTTTGTTTAAGCGACAATCTTAATATGTTGAGCGGTTTATTCGCGTCCGTCTGCTGCTTGAGACCAATAAGTACTGAATTTGACTAACAGCTTTGAGTTGAGTCAAAGCAGCGTTAAGCAATATGTGAAACAGCGTCATATCAGAGAAGCCAAGGCCATGGCGAATAATCAGCATAATGTGACTTAAATAATAAGTAAAAGGGTTTATTGTGTGAACACCACAACCGCAGTTTTTAAGATAAAATGTATTCTAAGGTTATTAATGTTATTCATTATTATTATCTATTATCCCACTTATCGCAGCAAGTAGATCGACAGTAATGCTAAATAAAGTTATAACATATTATTTATTCGGCATATGGCACATTGCGCAAAAAAGTTGACATTCTTTTTGTACAAAAATATTTTTTTGCGCAGTGCCGATTGCTAAACGAATTTTATTTGTATTTATAAATATAATTTGTGTATATTTATATTCGCTACTTAAAAACGCGGATTAAGTTTGTTTCAAATGTTTGTCTCACCGCCCACCGCCCACGCAATCCGCGAATAACCACTACACCCACAATTCTTATAATAATAAGTAATATTGTAATATTTTGTGGTAATTAAAGATGTTAATTAATATTATTTTTTATCCCAATTAATCGCAGCAAGATCGAAAGCCATTTATAATTGAGACAACAAAAAATGCAGTAGTTATAATTAGATAGTAATTTCTATAAAGTACTTCTATGTATATTGAAATAAGTAACGGGTATTCTATAGTCGAGATCTCGACTAAATTTCTATAAAGTACTTCTATGTATATTGAAATAAGTAACGGGTATTCTATAGTCGAGATCTCGACTAAAGCCTTTCCGATTAGTTTTTTATTTAAAAGTCGTAGAACAGTTATTTCCAGTTTCTTGAAGATGAATTAATACCCATCATTAAATATATGCATTTTAAGCGCATTAATATAAACAGACAATTAGACAAACAAACCAAACTTACTTTTCATTTCAGTTTGTAAATTTATTTATCTTTTCAACAAGCTTGCGCCTTTGGGTGATATACAAAATTATAAAAGAATTTAACAAAAAGCTGCAATCATTTAAATGTTGCCCCTCCCACTTACATCACCATATCGTTGTCGTTAAAAGCGACTTAATCTTACGATCGGTATATAACGATCTGATCAGACAGTAGTAGCAAATTTTCCATATTATATTGCTAGGCGTCTTTCGCAATATTTTTTCAGCTTTAGTCACTAGCTGCAAAACATGTCAAACATGGTCGAAGTTGCCTTCCTATGCCCGTTATATACATTCAACCTTAAGAACAAAATAGCTCCTTATCTGAATTTCTTGCAGAATTTTTTGCAGAATTTCCTGCTTTTAAAGCTATTATTTGAAATGTTGATAAAGCTTGCTTAGGCTCTGGCGAGTTGGAAAAAAATCAAAAAATCAAAATCATAAACCGATTTGAACTGGTTAGTATGTATAAAACAAACTTAAAATCATATTCTGTCAGTTTGTTTATGATATCTCATAAAACAAAAAGTCTTTCATACTTTTTTGTTAGTATAGCGCCCACAGAAACAATTGGTCGAAAATCAAGTTTACACAAGTTACATAATATAGAATTGGACATAAACTATATTTTTACATCATTGTGTATTTTTAGTTATGACAGCCTTTTAGCAAATGAACGATATCAAAATTAACATTTCATAGTGCATATTTATTTTTTTGTAACATTTTTATAATAATTTTATTAATTCGTTTCAATCTCGTTCCACAAAATGCTGATAATAATTCAAAATGTATTCCAATTAGCTAATTGATTATCTTTGGGGTGTCCTTAAACGGCTGGGGCAAATCCAACGCGGTTCTGTCCAAAATCAAATTGTGTGTAGAATTGGCCAATAAAGACATCGCCCAGGATCCAGAAGTCGGTGTTGATATAGGTAAAGCTGGACATGCAGTAAGTGGAGCCTTCCTCGCTGAAGATGCTGATGTAGGCGGAGGGGGGCAGCTGGAAGATGCTGCCGCCCAAGTTGAAGCTGAGTACGGGCAGCGAATTAATTGTGGAGCAGTCGACATAGTAATCACCATCTATGAGCTGAGCCCCAATGAGCTGATTCAACATGGTGTAGGAGCTGCCAGGACAGGCCAGAAGGGAGGTGCCTGTATCTGCAATAGCCTGACAATTGGAGCAAATAACAACTTGACCCATGGTTGCGTAGGCCATGTTGAATTGCCAATAACCCTGTTGGGAGACGGGCACATAGGTGAGATCACCAGTGAAGAGGTCATAATCGATGCCACCGAGCACCAGTTGACCTCCATACTGGGAGGAGGCATTTCTGGCCAGATAGAAGCCAAAGGTGGGCTCATCAATCAGGCCTTGGTTATACAGATTGTAGAATGGTGGAATCACTTGATCCTCGGCAATGGATGCATATCCCATGCCCAGAATACCATCGAATGGGACGCCAGTGAAGCTGCCATTTGGCTGGGAAACAGCCTCGCCAAATGTCTGATTCTGTATGGCCAGACCATTGATGTTGACCGTGTCCGTGGAGAGGAATCCGGATAAGCTGCCCGTGCCGTACTGAATGGAGAAGCTGCTGCCATTCGGCACATACGTGATGGAGTCACTCGAGTTGTATTGATTGTGATTCTGGCAGGCAACATCGCTGGCCGCACACATCACCGATGGCACCCAGAGATTCGACGAGCCCGTGTCGAACACCACATTGAAGTATTGAGGCGGAGTGCCAATTCCAATCACGCCATAATAATCCAAATTCTGATTATTGCTCAGGGGCTCCGATATGTACTCATCGCTGCTCTCCTGACTATTTGATCCATAATCAGGCGCGGCATAATCGGGTACATAGAATTCACTCTGTGGATGATACTTCTTATGCAGCCATCGAGTTGCTGCTTTTACCTGCTGACGATTTCGCTGGTGGTGATGCTTCTGGATCGGAATGCGATGCAACTCCGCACTGACAACTGCCACAACAACTGCCACAATTAGCAGGCACTTTAACATTTTGCTTGCCACTCTTTTCTATCAGTTTTAAATTGTTTAAACCGTTGTCTTTTCGTTACCCTTGACTGGGTCACACTAACTCCAATTGGCCGTGGGTCAGCTATATTTATATGATTCCCTGACAAGGCCCCGATTCCCGAGGCCCAAATTGATCACCCTCTGGATCGATCACTCTGCGATCATTTTAAATTTATCGTTAATTTCGCTCTTATTGATAAGCAATATGACTGATTCATATTTATGTTACATAGGGAGAAAAGATAAATATTTAAAATTTTCAATTGTCTTCAAGTGTAAAATTTATTTAAAAAAAAAAATAAAATGAATTTAGTATTTATCAAAACAGCTACTTTAAAAATATATGAAATTTTCTCCCTCATCTTTTCACTCTGATCACAAAGTTTTAATATTTATTACATTTGTTTACGTAAAATATACAATATTTTAATCCAATTTTATTTATGACTACTTGTGATACAATAATATTTAAAATGTTTATATTTTTCTAAGCAACATATACTATTAATTAATTATATAAATTCATTTTAAATGAGGAGAACTGAAAAATTAATTATATTTTAATTGTTTTTATGTGAAAAATTACTGATAGTACAATCAATTTCTTATTTATAAAAAAAATACTTAGCCAGGATTTATTATATTCTCTGACGAAATTATTTTAATATTATTCCTTTTATTTGTATAAATTAATATAATTTAAAAATTTACTATTAATTACAAATTTCTTACAGTGTAGCCATGAGCAGTTGTCGTGCAATAATAAAACAATTTTCGGTCATGGTCATGTCATATCGTCTACAGCAATTACACGTGTTAAGCTGAGGTATTTGTGAATGAAATAATCATAAGTTCTGGTTAAAAATTGAACGTACTTAAGCTTATCGAACATAAACAAAAAATTGTTTACAAATGCATGAGAAGGAAGAAAACAATTATTTATTTGGAAAGTGAGCTCTTAATCTAATATAAACAAATGAAATTGAGTAATTGATTATGAACATAAATGGAAATTTAGCACTTGGATAATAATAATGTATCATACAGAATTTCTATTTATAAATATTAATAGAATTACAGTTTAAAACTTTATCGAAAAAATATATGTCTAAATGTTTGTATAGAAAAATTCAAATAAAAAGTATACCGGATATTTATGAAAACACCTCGTGAATTAAATTTATTTTAAAATTGTATTTAATGAGATTTCATTCTATAGTCGGTCGACTGTAGTTTACTTAAAAATTCTTGTTGATAAAATTGACTAAAGAGTTGAATGAGTCTAAATTTTGGGTGCAATGCCAACGCGTTTGTAGCCCACGTCGAACTCAATGTAGAAGGGTCCGATGAATACGTCACCAAATATCCAGAGACTACTGTAGTCGTTGCCGCTGGCGTCGGTCAGCTCGGAGCTGCCATCATCCAAGCTGGTAAAGCCGGAGACACAGGTTGTCTTAAACTGGACCACATAATCGGAGGGGGTCAACACAAAGTCGGTGCGTCCAATGTTGAAGGTCAAGTTGGGCAGACTCTTCAACCTGGAGCAGGACAAGGTATAGACGCCATCTCGCTTATCCGCCTCGGTAATGCCGAGCAGGGAATTGATTTTCATGAGGACAGCACGAGGTGTCACAATCAGAGAGGTGCCCACATCGATGATGGTCTCACAGTTGGAGCACAACATGTTATCCTGGCCAAGGACGATGCTCGTGGTGGTGAACTGCCAGTAGCCGACCTTGGAGAGTGGCACATAAGTCAGGCAGCCACTGTAGAGAGTCGGATCACTTGGTCCCAACAACAGTTTGCCGCCACTTGAGTCGATTACTCCCGTATTATTGCGATTGAGATAAAGGGAGAAAGTTGGCTGTGAGATGAGATCCTGTTCAATGAGCTTGTAGAAGGGAGGCGTTACATCTCCAATGGCAATATTCGAGAATCCCAGTCCAAGGATGCCATCAAAGTTGGCACGATTGAAGACACCCGGTGGCAATGAGGTGATCTCTGCAAATGTCTGTCCCTTGATCCTCAGTCCAGCTATTTCAACGTCGTCCGTCGAGAGGAATCCCTTCAGGATCGTTGGCTGATTGTTCTTTGTGGCATACTGAATCTCAAAGGCTGTTCCATTGGCCACAAAACTGCTCGACTGACTCGAGTCAAAGCGCTGCATTCTGGTGCAATTATCAGCTGGACATTGAATCGAAGGTATCCAAAGATTCGATGAGGCCGTGTCGAATAGTATCCTGAATGTTTGCTTGCTTCCAATTTGAATCGTTCCAAAGTATTCCGTATTGTAGGCATTGCCAAGAGTAGTACTCGGAGTATTAGTTCCCACTTTGAATCTCTGACCTTGAATTCCTGGGGACGATTTCAGCTTCAGCTTCGTTCGAAGTGCCATCATCTCAAACTGCAGACTGCTGAGGGATTTCTCATGATGATCATGATCATGACGTTGCAGCTGCACGTGATGAGTCCTTCTTCTTCTTCTGCTTCTGCTTCTGGACTCCACAGACTGGTTCACCTGCAACAGCAGCAGCAGCGACACCAACAATAACGAATTCCACATCCAATTCCACTGCATGATCTCTCTTCTGTAACCCCCAATGCACCTTAACCCCACGTATTTATAATAATAATAACCGAATAGTTGCACAAACAAAAACAGCTGTAATCTTGCGTGTTAAGTTTGTGACATTTTAGGGACGTCTTTGGTTTTTAGCAAAACGTGCTGTTCCCGAAATTTCTGTTTACCACTCAAATTCTTTCGTTCTATTTTTGGACATAAACTATATATGTAGGTTCATTTAACTTTTTTTTTAATTCGATACGAAAAAACATATGTATTTATTTTTATACATTTCATTTATTAAATAAATATTCACCTATTTTTAAAGCTTATAATAATTAGAATTTAACAAAATAATTTTTTTGTCGAATTAAATTCTATATCGATTTATATATCTAATCATTAATAAGCTTACAATATTTTTTCGAAAAGTTCACAAAACAAATAATATCTATTTTTTCGGCAACTTTCGTCAGTTTGCGAAACATAAAAGAATTAAATTTTTAGCAAGCGCCACCTAGTGTTTGTTGGCATAACCATCTGTTGGCTCTGTTACCTATGGCATGTTAGCCAAGACAGCAACGTTGCCTTGTATGGTTGTTGTACCGGATAAAATTAAACAGTTTTCGCCACCTTTTGTTTTTTTCCGAAGAATCTGTTTTATTGCGCTCTCTCTCGAAAACTTTGGGAAATTTGACAATTGTCTTAATTTTAGTTTTGAAAATTCCAGAATTTATTATATAAATTGTTGAAAATTCACTTTATACTTTTAATGAAATGTAATAGTTTATGTTTCACTTTTTAATAGAGTTTGTGGTAAATTAGCTGTAATTTATTTGAATTTCTATTTTATTACAACGCGTCTTATGCTGCTCAGTTTTGGCCACTTTAAGTACAGCTTTTAGCCAAATTTTTAATACCAATGCATGACCTGATTTTGGTTTGGGTCTCGGCAATTTGAAATAAAAATGTTGTTTTCAATTTGGTCCAATTAATACCCCGTTGAAATGATCTGCTAATGAACGGCTTAAATGTAGGAGAGAGAGAGAGGGAAATAGAGAAAGAGAGAGAGAAATAGAGAAAGAAAGAAAGAGAGAGAGAGAGAGAGAAAGAGAGAGAGAGAGAGAGAGAAAGAGAGAGAGAGAGAGAGAGAGAGAGAGAGAGAGAGAGAGAGAGAGAGAGAGAAAATAGAGTAGAGAATGAGATTAGGAAGTTTAAGTTGTATTTTGTTTTGGAGAAAGAGAGAGAGAAAGTAGAATATGCAGAGTCTTGAGTGACTTGAGTCAAGTTGCAATTTTGAAGTATGGCTCTTTGAATTTCAAGTATTAAATGCAGAAGAAGCTTGGCTTAGCTATTTGGCCAATAACTTGATAGCCACTAAGAAGCGAAATGAAAGTGATTGCAAAAGTTTTGCCAATAGAAGCCGCCGTCGCCTCATTGACGCTTTAAATACGCCAAGTTTTATTTGCTAATTGCAACGAAATGGGGCAAGTAACTTGCCCCAGGGTGCTCAGTGCTCGGTGCTGGGTAAACAGCCGCAAGTACTAAACTTGCAGTTCCAATGCTGGCCAAATGCCATAGACATGGATACAGACAGAGAAAGAGAGGCAGAGTGTAAAGGAGAGAAAGAGAGAGAGAGAGAGAGAGAGACAACCCTGAGGGCTGTGACAACATTTACAGAAATCACACAAAAAACCGCCGCCGGTGGGCAAAAGTTTTCCACAGAATAAGTCCAAAGGCAACGTTTTTCCGCAAATTTCTTAGCAAGTTTTCTTGGTAAGAGTGAAGAGTGGTTGGCAGGACGAACGGGAAGGGAGGGGGTAGCAACCAACGTTGTAATTGAATTTGCGTCAAGTTCTATTAAGTGGCGTAAACTTTGGGCACCCGGAATTGAACTTGGCGCGCCGCATGTGCATTTTTCATATGTTTATCGCAGTGTTCAATACATTACCCCCACTACCCCCAACTACCCCTTACATCCCCCTTTTATCCAACGATTTCTGTGTACTTTTCTTTAGCTTTGTCTGCTGTTTTTGTTGTTTATTTTTTTTGTTGGGCCGCTTTTTCTGACAGTCTGCGAAATGAAAGTGACTGAAAGCGAGAGACGAAGAACGAGAGAGTAGACGGTAAAAGGAGTTGGAAGTTGGGAGTTGAATTGAGTTGAGTTGAGTTGAGTTAGGAACTGTTCTTATCGCCCAATTGCCTGTCATTTGCCAGCGACATGTGCGGTTATCAACGAAGCATTAAATTGTTTTGGCATTTTAGAGTTTGAGAATTGAGAACTGAGATTCGTTCATGTCCATTTCTCAATCTTGAGTCTGTAGACAAATCACTTCATTTGTGGTTTAACCGTGCGCACCAGACTATCCACTCATCTTCTATTCATTATATTCATTTCAATTGAAACCCACGATAGACCGAAAATTATATATCACTCTCTGGTCGAGCTCATTTCGTATGCAGGACCATTAGAAAACTGGACCCTTACATGGCCAATTTATGCATTGTATTTTAAAGTATGCAAAAAAAGAAAAAAAAAATGATAAAAAGAATGCGAAAAAGCGAGTAAAGTCATAAGACTTTTTAATGCTGAGCATTTGTTATCAGTTATCAGCTTTTCAGACTAGGTCACGAGGCTCAACAATAAACCGTTAACATGACCCCCCTTGGAGTTGGAAATTCAGGAAAATCCCAACCCAAAAACTGGTCACATCTGTTGCGAGTCTGCGACGTGTGACATCAAATATTAAGATTGAAAACGGCAGCTGATGACACATTTTCAGTTGTATTTTCATTCCTCCTTCAACATTTATTCGACTCCTTACAGTCTCTTCTTCTTTCTCTCTCTGTCATAAAACGCGTAAAACGTGAACATGTTTGTCAGTTATTATGGAATAATATTTATGTATAATATATTCGATCTAAGATTTTTTAAACATATAAATCCTGTGCCACATCTCCAGTTTGTCGGTAAATATGTTACAGGTCATAAAAGTTGGAGTTTTGACAATGTATCGAGTACAAATAGCGAGACAATAAAAGTAACGAGGAGCAATATAAAGAGACAAAGCAACGACAAAGATAAATACGAGGAACGAGACACTATACGATTTTAAAATCGCAGACTTTTGAAAAATTGAAGAAATTAATAAAAGAAATAAGGAAATAAATAACAGGCAGATACTTTAAATAATTATTAAACTTTTGAACAATGAATGATTATAAACTATAAATTTTCAATTTAAAAAAAGTATTGCTTTTTTAAAATAAATATAAATAAAATATGAATGGAGTTGAGCAACAAATAAATACAATTACAAAAAAATAATACAGGGGAAGATAACGAGTTAATACTTGAAATAATTACTAAACTTGTGAACAATATTGCAAAAGAAACTATAAATTTATAAACGTGGCATAATTTAGCTGAGCCTTTGATAGTTTTGAAATTGCAATTAAAGAAAAAGTCCACAAATGATAACAGTAAATTGCAAAATACACAATTATTTGCTGAGTTTGATAATTGTTTAATTATCAATAAGGTTTCCATGTGTTTCATCTCAGATAACTTAAGAATCCTTGAACTAAGGGAAGTGTTGATAGAGCTTCTCACACTACTTACATTCTCTTTTCATTCTCTCTCTCTCTCACTTTTAGTTTGTGGTAACAATAACAAATGCCAACAATAACCAAGGCCAATTAATTTGTATTTATGCAAAGGACGCCTAAACACAAATTGTTTACTCTCACATAGTTGAGGACAACAGCAAGAACAACAACAACAACAACAGCAACTATAACAACAACTACAACTACAACAACTAACGCAATGAAAACTTGGCAGGCAATTTGAAAGATTTTCAGCCTAAATACACTTGTTGTGCCTCTGTGTGTGTGTGTGTGTGTGTGTGTGCGTGTGCATACGTGTAAGTTATGTATGTGAACAGTTCATTAAATTTTGTGAAAAGCAACAGCTGCTGGCTTAATAACAGAACAAACCACATGAAAACAAACAATGAATGCGATGCAAAACTGTTAAACACAATTTTCAATTGAATCTACAATTTTGAGCTTTTTCTGTGAGTTGTGAAAGTTGTGGAAAATATTTATGAACTGGTTTAGGCACAAGCCAAGCATCGATAAGGATTTGGCCATCTGTGTGTGTGTGTGTGTGTGTGTGTGTGTGTGTGTGTGTGTGTTGGCCCACTGAGGAGAGTTGGCTCAGTCAGCAGAGGAAAATTGACAGGATAAACAAGGACTTCCAACTCGAGTTACATGTTGTATACGCTGACAACTATTTCGGTTTGGTTCACCGATATCCATTCAAATTGTCAGCTCCCTCCAATCCACCCACATACGACAGTTATTTGCTTTTATGCCAGATGTGTGCGTGTGTGTGTGTGTGTGTGTGTGTGTGTTGTTCTGTCGAGGACATGCATACGTCAGTTGGTCGTACAGTTTATCCAGTATATAAACTTCAACAACATACGAGTACACATTGAAATGCCCCTCTACAACTATTTCCGCTTACTGCAAACAAATCCAGCTAGCAAAACATCAACAACAACAAATATAACAACAAATACAACAACAACAACAACAACAGCTGGCACAATGACCAGTCTACGGCGCGTATACGCAATATTGGCACTGGCATATTATTGAGTTGGCAGCCATCGAATCCATTGAAACGCTTTGAGAACACAGAGAACAGAGAATGGAGAATGGAGAATGGAACATAAAGCACACATAACAGTAAAGTCCTTAACCCCGTCTCATTAAATATGTTGACATGTTGATAAATCGATGTAATAGTCCACTTTGACTCGATTACGAAGACATACGACTGACATTTCAATGCGGGGAGGTCACCGAAATAAGACAATCACAATACTAACACTTCTGTTGGGAAATTTAACTGAGGGTAAAACATGGAAAAATAGCATTACTGCAAATTATGTTATATAACATTTATTTTTTAAATGGTATATCAAGAAGTTTCAATTATTCAAATTACTTAAAAAATATCTAAACAAATAATGACACTTAAATTTGTATTTTCTTGATATATATTTAATTCATTTTATCAAACTCGACTTCAAATAATGAACATCAAATTAATTTTCATTGAAAATGTTTTATTTTATTCTTGATTTGAAATATTTTTAAAAATTTTAAATTTCTGTTGAAATTTAAATTCAAGAGATTAAAAGTTCGCTCTACATTTCAATATAATTGCTATTCAAAGACTTTTAATCTATAAGCTTTATTCATCTTTATTTTCAGCTTCATTGCTGCAATATTGCTGTGGAAAGCAAAAACAAGTTTTGCACTTGAAGACGTTGTTAATAGGTTTTAAGCGTTTTAAGCACGTTAATCCGGCAGTTGAAGCTATTGTCTATTGGCATCATTTGGGGGTCCCATTGTCTCAGGGGAGCCGTCATATTTGATTTTGCATTTTGTATTTCGATTTGTACATTTTGTTTTTCAGTCTGTCTGTCTTTTGGACCCTCATCAAAATTGTGACAGAGCAAAAACTTCTTGCTTAAAAATAAATCAAAACTTTTCATTCGTGCATTATTTCCC
Source organism: Drosophila falleni (assembly GCA_035045575.1). Taxonomy (NCBI): domain Eukaryota; kingdom Metazoa; phylum Arthropoda; class Insecta; order Diptera; family Drosophilidae; genus Drosophila; species Drosophila falleni. The sequence continues at coordinate 1,277,119 of JAWNOV010000169.1, read as the reverse complement.
CAGATAAATGTGCTGATAATTTGTATGTGTTTTTTGCATATGTCAACTTTTGTCAATGGGCCAAGAGTTTTCACAAAACTTTCTGTGTCGCAGACGTTTGCCAAGTTTTTGCAGCGTTTACGTCTACGTTTTCTCATTGCTCAAATGGCTTGAGATTGGAATAAGATTAAGCCAAATAGGGAGAGACTTCGAGTCTGTTGCTTATCTGTATGTAGCATACACACAGTTACAGATACTAATCTGCAAAAGTGAATCAAATGAAATTTATTTAAGCAATTGTTGAATCACATTTGTTTAAAAATGGAACACATTACTTTGTACAATAGGTGAACTTTCGAAAAATGTTGCTTGAAGTGCTTCAGAAAAGATAATTTGATAAGCTTGAATATAACTAAGATAAGGAAAATGAAAACTTTTATTTAAACTAATTAAAGCTCAATTAATTTTCGGGCAAACATTCCATAAATGTCTTACAAAAATTAATGCATTGCCTTACTTAAATTAATATTAATATTAATATGACCAGTAATTGTCAAAGCTTCAAATTATAGCTTGACAATATCAGTAACTTTTTACTCATAAATTAATAAACGATTTAAAATAGATTCATCAATTTGTCACTGCGATTCTTTGCTTATGCGCTTTATTTCCGTTAAATCTTGACACCGCAAAAAAACTCAAAGATCAAGTAAAATCAATCAAAGTATTTTTGCCATATGCAAGTGCCAGAAAAATTGATAAAGTATACGACACGTTAGCAGGGGCATAAAAACTTTTTTTGATTCTCGGCAAAATAAAATGAAACTGTGAACCCTTCGAAAGCATTATTTTGATGTAAACAATTCAATTGTATAAATATGCAAAACTTTTGAGAAAAGTTGAGCAAAGTAAAGAAACAAAAATCGACAGAATTTACACACTTTATTTCATAGCTGAATCGGGTAATGTGTATGAAATAATTTAACAATTTTATTCAATCAAAGTGTCAACTCGACTGCCGCATAACAAAGGCAACCAAAACAAGTTAAGGAAATAAATGCAAACTTATAGCTTTATCACCCACCCACAACATCGCCTCCTATTGATGTTGAATGTTTTGTCACCTATGTCTGCCTACTTGATTCCATCCCTCCACAAAAAATACTTCGGAAGTTATTTAAAACATTTCCGTTCGCATTTTGGGTTTTCGTTTTGCCAAAAGAAAAATGCGTTTTTCATGCTAATGTCAAAACCTTAATAGATTCGACACACTCCTGTTTTTCCCTCCCACTCTGTTCCTCTTCTCTCTCTCTCTCTCTCTCTCTGAGAGTCCTCAACCTCATGCCCCATCCTTGTCAGACGCCACCCAACATGTGTTCTGAGATTTTTTGGGGCATTTAATTGAAGTGCGGCACATTCGAATTTTGTGGGCGTTTTCAATCCTGAGTTATTTTACTCTTGAGAATTTCAATTCAAGAAAGTTTCGTTTTTTCCTTGAACTGCGTGGGCGTGGCGAGCTGATAGGGCTCTTAAGTGGCATTGTGGCTTAGCTGGCAGCCAAAATGCAGGTACTTTGTCAAAGTTACAAATACAGATTGCCTAACTGCACAAACTCTGGATAAAACACTTTATAGTACACAGTGTTGGAAACCTTAATGCATTTGATAATCTCAACAAAATGTTTAAATGTAAGTAAAATAATAATATCAAAAAAAATAATTTTTAAATTTTTTATTAATATTTAGCTAAACGGAATCATATCCAATATTTTCAAAGATCTACATTTCGAGCCAAGTTTTTAGATTATTAAAATTTTGGCGAAAACATCTCATCTTAAGAAAATAATCAGCAAACATTTTAAATTAAGTACATTAAGTAATATAAATATTTAAACTTTATAATATAATATAATATAATATAATTAAAATAAATTTTTTTTGTGAATTCGCGCTAGGAACAAAATTTAAACAACTAAGTCACAAAAGAAAGTTTCAAATAAATATTAAAAATTAAGTTAAAATTATATTTGTCAATTTACAACTTAAATCTTTTTATTTAATACGAATTTTTAAATCTTAATAAGCTTAGCTTAATATGCAAAAAATCGAAAAGATTTATAAAGATATTAATAAATACATAAATTTAAATAAAGAAGTTCTACTGCAACAGCTGTCAGAATTTAAGCGCAATTTAATTTGCCATTTGTTAATGACAATCTGGCTAAAACTGGCAACAACAACTGCATGCAACACATACAACACACACACACACACACACACACACACGAATAACTTACAGTAAATGCAAACAAATGAGCGACTCGCCTTTTACAGGTTAACAACTCGAAGGGGGGTAAGTAGGGGATGAGGGGACAGGGGAACAGTGTCATTTGAAGTGTTGCAGCTTCTACGTTCGGTGTCGCCTCGCTGACAGCAAAAATAAAAATTTTTTAGCTGCCCAGACACCAGAATCACAGACAGAGGGGAACGTCGAGGGAGTCAGACAATAAACATATGTTTCAGTTTGTAATGCACGCAACCATAAACTTTAGCACCTTCCCTCGCTCTCGCTTCTCCTCTCCATCGGACTGTTTGGCAAAATCTTCAAATGGTGCAAAAAGAATAATGAAAATAAAAGAAAAGTAAAATATAATGCGAGTGTAGCCGAAAAGTATCTGCGTTTTGTTTGTTTTGTGTTTCCCTGTGAGAACACATATGCCCTTTACGGTCGAGTGTTTGAGCCTATTGAATGGGGGATTTATTTTGACAAAGACATAAGAGATATGCTCATCGAGGTGTTGGCATACACAAAGATACAATGGAATAGCTCCATTGAAATATTTGGTTTGTCTCCAAATTCGCAGGAATTTGAAGTTAAATTCAGATTTAGCAATTGCAAATAGGAAATTTCTCTAATCTTCACAGTTTTACAATAGTTTCTAGGTTAAATCCGGATTCTATCTTATGTTTCAGTTAACTTACTTCAGACTTTTAGCAAGAAATAATGATTATAGTCATAATAAAATATTTAATTCAATTAATAACTATTAACCACTTTAAATAAGTTTAGGGTTTAAATATTCTACAGTTTTTTACTCCATAAAATTTACTTCAAGGATTTCTTTAGGCAAGCTCTCTCGATCTTGAATAAATAATTTAAAATATCACTTTATCACTAAATTTCTCAAATTGATTTCTTCTGACATATTTAATCAATTTTCTATAACACTGCACTTTTTAAAGGGCATAAGGAAACGTATGTTGCCGAAGAAATATTTAATAGTACAGAAACACAGTCTGAAGTTGTATCTTTGTCTCCGCGGCTGCAGTCTCTGTTTCTCTGGTGTCTGTGGGCCATAAACAGATCCGGCTAATTATGGCCACTAATGAGCTTGAAATGGCACTTATACGAGCCCAACTAAAAGCAAAACAACAAGTGAGAGCACTAAATGCGAGCGTTATCGCCTGTAAGATACTCTGTATTGTATTTTAAGGTTAATCGTCTGTATTGAGTAAACTTAAAATAAATACATAGAAACAGTCATAAATATCACTGAAAGTTTAACATAAAGTTTTTGTAAATTGCAAAAATATCAAAGGTAAACATTCATACCTATTGTCCTATTCTATAATACCCTACCCTACTGAACGGGACATGATTACACACAGACCAAGACACACAATCACACACGACTCGTATTACTTCGTATTAAGACATCGTAAAAGGGGCAACAGAAGACGACCCACCAATAGCCAAATACCATGAATAGCACTTAGCATCTGTATACCTCGTACTACTCACTATAACTATACAAGTATGGCTCTTATTTATGAGCTGTGCCAACTGTAAACTTAAACCGTGTCCAACTATGTGCTGGATTATGGGCGGCGTCAGCTATTCAAAATTAAAGCACTTCGAAATTAAACAAAATTACTGTGCACAATTTCAAATTGTCTGCGCAATGTCAACGAAATTAGCACATTTTATGGGCCGCAATAAAGGAGCAAGGAATTTCGAAATTTTCACATGTGCTAAAGTAATATCAAAACGACAAGGGAACTGTCTTTATTTATACCCTGTACGTTAATCAAGTGGTTCCCTTTGGACTGTCTGTTTATCTATGTATCTATGGGTCTTTAAATGAAATTTATTAACAAATAAGCAAGCTATTATATTTAGTTATTAAAATACAAATTGAGATTCGACCATTATTATTAGATGCGATAGCAATGTTTAGTCAAAATTAAAAAATATTTACCATTACAAGCATTTTGACTCTGAATGTTAATCCTAAAATGTTCATAGCGATCGTTTACTAGACATGTATAAGTTTGTCAAGATCCAAAGAGGTTTACTTATAGAACGTAATGCTGTAATCGGAGTTATTTTATAGTTCTGACATTTAATTCTGCAGATAAAAAAATAGGGCGCATTTATTTATTTTTTTTAATATTATTCTTTTTCTAAGTTAATCAGTTTTTACTGAGAAAACTGCTATCAGTTGTTCTCAGAATAAATCTGCAGACGGTACTAGGGTAATTTCTCGTTAAATACTCTCTATCATCAAGGCACTTTTATTTTATATTGTGCCCTGCTTGTGGGGCAACATGCCAGACTCGAAGTTGCAGTTGCAGTTGCAGTTTCTGTTTTTCCCTCTTAAAGTTTCATTGAGATGTCGGTCTATCTGTCCGTCTGTCTGTCTGTTGGAACAACCTCTGTGACTGCTCCTCACTTTTGTTGCAAGTTATTAAAACATTTTCAATGAATATTACGAAACTGTGAGATCGCATGACCAAAGCGACCCAGTGTCAGACTCAGACTAAGAGTCAGATTCAGATTCAGAGTCAGACTCAGATTCAGACGTGGGTCCAGCAGCCAGCCTGTTCCTGTTATTGTAAATTTTAATTATTTTCTACAAATGATGATTAAATTGGCCTCAGGCAGCACAGATATTAAATCAATAAATACATTTAACCCCCTCCCTCCTGTCATCCCCTCCGCGGTGTGTGTGTGTTCTGTGCCTTTTTTTGTCGTTGTCGGTGACTGCGTTTAAATGGCAATAAACTCGAATTGGGCGACAGTTTACCGGTTTGCAGTTCATTATGGCATAAATTGAGTTTTTGTCCTAGCACTACGGATATTCACAGTATTTCCAGTTTATATAAACAAATAATTGCCATTTATGACTGGGCCAACAAAAAGAAGACAACTTGCCGGTCACATAAAGAAAATATTATGAGTCTAAAAATAAACTCTGTGTGTTTACAATGTCATTTGATTATCTTGTTGTTTATTTATTTTAATTGACATCTTAATCATATTTGCAGTACTTACAACTACAAATAGTTTGATCAACTAAGCGTGGCAAGCTAAATAAAGAATAAGACCACTCAATCTTTTCCTATGAAAACTAAGAATTATTGCATTGATTGACTTATATTTGTAAGCAACGATAAGTGCTTTCATGAGCTTACAAAGCTATGTTCTTTATCTTTTGTGTGCATATTATATTGCTGTTTTAACTACAAATACATATACATAATAAAATAATTTAATAATAGTATAATTATGTTCTTCAAGTATGTTGAGTTGCTTTTAATTGTATTTGAGTTAGATGCTGAAGTTTTCTGGTTCCAATTTTAGTTTTGACATAAAGTTTACATTTTTAAAATAGTTGTATTTTATTTTTATTTAAACTCATGCTGTTGTGACATGTGTTTTTACTAGTTCAATATACCCTGATCGACCAACTTTGTGTTAAACTCGGAAAAATTTCAATTAAGTGCGTAATATTAGCCCACAGTTTAGCAAATCACAATAAAAGCACGAGAAGTAGAGATACAGAGAGAACAAATAAGAGGAAGAGAGAGAGAGAGAGAGCGAGAGAGAGACAAAGAGAGACAGAGCTTACAATATTAACAGGCCTTCAAATCCATGAAATGCCAACAACAACTACGACAAGTTCGAATCATGCAAATTCCGAGTGCACATTATTAAATCAAAAGCCAATGAATTGACATATGTGGTAGTGTGTGTGTGTGTGTGTGTGTTGCTTGAGTGTGTGTGTGTGTATTAATTGGAAAACTCTTACAATTGATGAACTTTTCAAATATTTCAATGGATGATGTCCTCTGGTTGGTATGTCAAAAACACAAGCCACACACACACACACACACACACACACACACACACACACACACACACACACACAAACACACACACATTTGCACATGGCCGAGCCAAGTGAATGACCATTGTGGCCAGGTTACACACACTCGAACGAATAAATGGCTCAAATTGATTGAATTTTGCACTTTGCTATTCATGAGGCTAACAAATTTGCCTGCTGTAAAATTTATGATCCATGACAATCCCCAAACCCCGAAAACGAATGATTTCTTTATAAGTAAATCCACAAAATGCGAGTCAAATAAAAACAATGAAAATTAATGGCATAAAAGAAATGCTTCGATTTTAAAATAATAACCAACCATTTAATATAGTGTAGACAGGGTATTTATGTTAACAATTGTCAACTGTTTCTAATCATTCTTAATATGATATACTACTTTAATTTTGTAAGCTCAAATAAAATTCGATATTAAATTTAAATTATTTAATTTTCAATTTTAAAACTGAGTAGTTAATTAATAATTATATTAACAGGATAATTTCATAACTTAAAGCTTCCAATAAATAAATTAATTTTCGATAATTTAATCTCAATTTTTTATAGTTAAGGGTATTCAAAGTTAAACATTTGATTCTTATATTCAATAACATTCATTAAGAAAAGTTTGTTCGGACCAAGGACCAAGCAGTAAGATGTAAATGTATAAGAAAAAGTAATCGAAAGAGTTGGGAAATTACACTTAATGGATTTTAATTATGCATTGGCAAAAGACTCTCAGTTGGAAAGTCGAGAAGGCAACTTCCCCCCCTCCACTTCCAGTTCGCTTGGCTTTTGAATATTTGATTGAGCTCAATGAGTTCCCCAAAGTGAAAGTTGTTGCATACTTGCGGGCGTTATGTCTCGCTTTCGATTCTAATGCTTTTTCTGTTTCTCTCAGTTAAACGAAGCATAGCATATCATTCAGCTATGGCCAGAAGGGGAAGTGTGCCTTGTCCTTGTCCAATTCAATTTGCCCGCATTTCAATTTCCTTTCATTTTACGCTCTCTTACGCATCAATGTCCCGCGGCTCGTCCTGCCTTCCAATCGAATCATCAAAGCTCAACCGCAGAGCTTCACATATGCCAATCCATCGGCAACTTATTCGAGAATATTTGGCTATTTCAGCATACTGATGACAATGAGCAAAAAAAACTGTACGCAGCAAAATTGCAATTTATTTGGCTTAGTTTTATGGCCAGCATTTCTGGAAGTTCATTGCACGCCACTTGGCAAATGAACCAATCGCCCACGGAGCTACTTAGTCGTATAAATATGATAAATTATTGCCGACTCTTGAGAGAGCGCCAAGTCATCGGAGACAAATATGCTTTTAGATTTATGCATCTGTATTTTATAGCTAGCCAAAACTAAAATGCATAACTAACTGACGCCAAATCGAGATAGATGTGCTTATTATCATATAAGAACTAGCTCTTCTTTAATATGCAGCTCAATAAAAGTATATTTAAGTAGAGTCTTTAAGTATATTTTATATAAGCTAATATTTCTTTTAAATTTTAATGACAGAGAGATAGATAGCTATAGTAAGTGTTAAAATATAATTTCATAGAAATTCAAAAGTACTTCAAATGTACACGAATGAAACTTGGAAAAATGTATTATATTATGTGTTATATTATTATTATTCAATACATTTCCAAATTAGCTTTTGGTAAATAATAAATCAATACCTTATAAATAGTGTAAATAGTTAAGCGCACAGAAAGAAGCTTTTGAACAAACTGAGAATGCAAATAAAATTTAATACAAAAATCTCTGTTAAATTCTCACACTTAGCAGTTGCATTTTTAAATTGCCTCAAAATATTAGTTACTTTTTCTTAAAGAAAATCTTCATTCTATCCCATGCTCTTCGGTTCTCTGCTTAATCTGTGACTAAGACTTTAACAAATTGCAGCTAATTTGCAGTTAAAATCCCAGTAATTAGACAAGTAATTAGTGGAGAGATTTGCCAAGGAACAAAGCAAATCAAGTTGAAATAAATTACTTGGTCTGCTCTGTATGTATGCTTTATAAGAATAAATGATAGTTCTGTTATTGAAGTCAAGCTATGCAAAGTTGTATAAAAAATGCGTTTGCAAATGTTGGCAACATGTGTTGCCACATTTATGTGCCATTATCATGCCATAAGAAAAGGATCCCACTTCCTCAAAAATCAACCCCACGAAATTCGAATTGACGTGAAGAGCTGGCGAATTTCTTCAGTTTGGCGTATGTCTGGCTCTCTGACACATAATACCGTTACTTTCTGCACCTTTGTCATGCACATAATGCTAAAATATTATACCGATATTATGCAAATTTTTATTGTTTTTCATGGTGGGCCAGAATGGCAGAACGGCTAAAGGGATTTGGTGCGTGATGAAATTAGGATAATTTAATAGATTACGCTTGGCGTTGATTTTTCATGTGAGCCATAGACAGACCCGGGAACAGAATCCAAAATCCAGACACAGACCCCGACCCAGACCCTGGTCCAGGCACACATCATGCATTATACATTCTACATTATATACATTATATATAATACATAATACTCCAGCTCGTAATACCTGTTATGTGCCGTCTATGCGTATTGATTGCATTTACTCCCACTTCAGTTACACTCCCCTCATATTTCGCACCTTATGTTAGCCATTGTTGTCTGTCTGCCACCCACTTGGGGATTTTGATATTTCCGACCTGGCCGTACTTAATGTGCCACCCCGATTTGCCTCACCGCTCTCAGCAGGGGATTTACTTATATTTTTTTTTTTTGGCATTTACTTTCCTTCATTTTCGGGCCTTTGCCAGGCACATCACGTACCTTCAAGACGCATTTCGTCACCTGAGCAGCGGCTTCTCAATTGCTCTTTAGTGGCAGGCTCACAGGCACTCAGATTTTGTGGCAAGTTGCGTGTCCTGAGTTGCACTTCGTGTTTGGCTCTAATACGGGACACATTTGGATTTGTTTGACAAGATTATGATACCAGTTGAGAACTTACCGAAATGGATTTTTGGATTTCAAAAACTTTTAAAATTTTCAAATATAATATTTACAATAATTTATCTGACTTATTTAAGTAGGCGGAATTTGCTGTTTGTCTGGCATCTTTGGGCAACAAGATATAACATATTGAATGTATAGACGTAAAATATATTTTTCCTATAATATTGGTAAGGTTGAATATCCGACTAACATATTATCTTTCATTCTAAAAGAGGTCAATTTCATAGCAGTCATGTGATAAATTAATAATATTTTAAAATAGTTATAGATATAGTTGATAAAATATTTAAGATCTTTATATCTACTCTATATGCCTATTTGGAAAGTTGTACTTTAAAGGTACTTAAGCCTTTTAATAGGCAGTCTACCCACAGAGTTTCCATAATTGCACTTTCGAGCTCATTATTTGGCCTCTAATTAATTTTGGCTCAATGTTAAGCAAACTATTGGCGGTTTCCTATGGGCAGCGGACATTATGGTCCGTCGAGCGCGAAATTCACATTGAATGCAGGCAGAGTATAAGGATTATGTCTCACTACCGAAGAGATTATATATTAATTAATTGGCTATCGATTGCAAGGTCCTTCTCCTTCTCGACATTGTCTTGGCTCCATTTGGGTGTCTCTAACGAACATAAAGTACACAAATTCTTTAGGCATTACACAAGTTGACTTTGTATAAAACTAAATATTTCATTTGTTTAAGGAAGATGTCAAGGTTATGATATTTATTAAATTTCTTTTATCAATCAGTTGTGCCACAGAAATCAAACCACATGTTATTGAGTCTAGACGCAAAATTTTTTTAGATAGTTTTTTTCCTTGTTTGGTTCTTTTTAAACGTACATTTATGTAGATTTTGGATGTTCCCCTGAATAGTGTTAAAAATGTTGTCCAAGATTTGGACAATTATAAGTATGTACTACGAATTATTCGTATATTAAATGTAGGTTTTAATAATACGTTTACCTTTAAATTTGCATATATGATCGCGTCCAATTCTACTCAATACACCAGATGGTCATAATTAATTAAGGCTACATAAAATACTTTTACAATATTTTTAGTCATCGTATAATATTTCTAGCGTATTTAAATAATAAAATAATATTTCGTTAATCGATATCTTAATCATTTGTCCTATCTTTATGTGATACACATAGTCTGATATTGTAATTTGGTTTCAGTAGGCCAGTATATGTCAGTTGTGTATGGTCCATTCAAAAAACTGTAAGAAGATTGGACAGAATTATTTAGGAAGCTGAAACCAAAGTTATTTACAAACCTTCCAGCACAGCTTTGGACCGTAAACCACCAGCCCCTCACTACGTTGCACTTGCGCAATTGTCATATTGGTTAAAATTCCTGTCGTAAGTTGAAAATGCCATATGTTCACTTATATGCATAGGATCATGTGAGCTTCCATGTGAAGTTTCCGAGCCGAATTAATTTGTATTTGGTTGAAGAGTCTCCAATTCTAAAATAATCGTAATAAGCGTAATGCTTGTGATTCAAGGTATCCACAACACTAATGTATAGCTGGTAGGGTTGTGAATTAGTGATAAGGTGGAGCTTTTCCAATCCAAGGAAAAAATCTCCTTTCAAATTTCCAAATCCATCTACGTATGATTCCAGCCCCTATTAAAATCTCACGTCACCATTTAGACGTTGTTGAATAATCATCCAACCATTGTCACAAAACACTTGAAAAGGCTCATTATTGACAAGTTTCAGGTTTTGGAGACCAATTTTCGAGGATAAGCAAGTATTTGGCAGACTACTTGAGGGAGTAGTTTGTGTAGTTCTCTGTGGTTTTCCTTTGACATTTGCATAGTTGTTTTTTTTATTTTTGCAGTCTGTTAATTGGTTTGTAATATCCTGTTTTGCAGTGTTGCAATTTTTCAAATTTGATTGTGCGTTGGATAAGTTTTGATTCGTGTCGTAAATTTGATTACTCAGCTGTGCTCTGCTTTTTTCACAGTCATCTAGAATTGAAAATATTGTGAAATTATCTTTGATTATAAAGTTACAAGCTAGACTTACTTAGCTCATTCTTTATATCTTCAGCATTCTTTCGGAAAAAGTTAATATTATTGTCCTTCTTAATGGATTCAATATTAAGTTCGTTTAAATTCTCAGAACAGGTGGTGACGTTTTCCTTACATGAATCTTAAAGAGAGAATATTAGATTTAAAAATTGCATTACAAAGTAATCTTACCTAAATTTCTTTGCAGATTATTTTTAAGCTCGATAATATTATCGCAGCTCGACTTGTCTGATTGACATTGATCTAAGATAGGCAATAAAAATAAGGTTAGTTTTCAACACTATTACGTTACATAGTTCATAAACGTACTTAACTCATCCTGGATAAGACTAGCATTCTTTCTGGAAGATTTCAATACTGGCATCCTTCTGAGCGGATTCATTTCTGAGAGATTTAATTGTGGCATCCTTCTCAGCGGATTCATTTCTAAGTTTCTTCAAATCCGTATTGCTTTTATCTGAAATAAATATGATTGGCATTGGAATTTTTCATACAAAGTAGTCTTACCCAAATCATTTTGCAGCTTTTTTTTAGTTAGTTTCAATATCTCTGAGTTTGAATTATTTGCTTCGCATTTATCTGTAAAAAATAGTATTTTATCTCCGATTGGTTTGCTTGCTTATTCTTTAGTTACCTAGTTGTTCTTCCTTCTCTTTAATTTTCTTATCCTTGTCCTGGAGTTGAGAAATTAACTTTCTGTTTTCCTCTTCAGTATTCGTCAGACTTCTAGTGCACAATGAGAGGTCCGATTGAAGTGGATTTACAGTCGTTGATTTCGTTGGTTGAGGTTTGTCTAAATGGATATTACATATAAATAATATGTGACATGAACCTTAACTCTTATCTTACTTTGTTTTATAGTTGACTCCAGCTTTAATATTTCTTCGTTTTTCTTATCTATTACACTTTTGTATGATGAAATATTAGATTCTAAACTTTTTATCTTACAATCAAAATCCTTGTGCTTTATAATAGCATTTTCCTTATCCGATTGCAAATTTCTTATATCGATATTATTATTTTCAATTTGTTTTTTGTATTGGGCTATTTCGGTCTCTTGTTTTTTTATAATGATCAGACTTCTGGATTGGTTTTCAAGCTGAGTTGTCAGTTTTGCGATAATTTCATCTTTATCTTTTAATTTGGCTTCGTTCTTTTGGCTGTTTGATTTGATATTTATAACTTCATTTAATATATTGAATAGAGTATTATTTGCTTGATTTTTGGTTTGAGCCTCGCATTCCTTAAATTTATTTTCCCAACTTGAAATAAGATTTTTCACATCCTGTTTTGCTTTATCAAAGTTCAGCTTCTTTTCTTCTTGTTCGATTTCCCACTCTAATTTCTTTAGCATTTCATCATTTTCTGCAATCGTTTCCTGAATCTTATTGCTATCCACATTTGAATTTAAGCTTAGTGAACATTTTGGCACAATTATGAACAGAACAAAAAACACTGTAAGATACTTTTGCATCTTTCTTTGTTTAAGCGACAATCTTCAAATGTAGAGCGGTTTATTTGCGTCCGTCTGCTGCTTGAGACCAATAAATACTGAATTTGATCAACAGCTTTGAGTTGAGTCAAAGCAATATGTGAAACGGCGTCATATCAGTGAAGGCAAGACCATTGAATAATTATTATATTTAGTTACCACAATGAGATTTTTTTATGTTTGAATTCTTACTTAATATGATTGTGGTCTTTCTTATATACACTCAGTACAATATTAAATTGTACACTCACTTTTTTTTTGTAAGTTGCGTCTTAATAGTCCACTGAATTTTTTTGCAGCTGATAAGAGCAGTTATAAAACAGACAAAGTTACCATTATTAAAAGTAATTTATTTTTAAAATAATAATGTAGTACTAATATCACTTCATCATGTAGAAAAATAAATATTAGGGACTAATAAATATTATTGAGTCGGAATGGTGATCAACTTATTAGTCAATGTCTAAACACTATCTTATTTTTTTTATATAGATTGATGACTGAATAAATTTATATAAATAAAAGTTAGTGACAGGGTATCGACGGGTCGACTTGGTAATCTGTGTTCTCTCTCAATTTATTTTTAGCTTTTTCTTTTCTTTTTCTGCTAGAAATGCTAAAAAGGAAAGGGAAATTGTTGCCATTTCATCATTAAAGCGATTTGCATTTGATTTTAATGAAGCAGATGTTGATATGAACTGAAAATATATAGTAATAATTGCCTTAATTGAAATTATATCTGCTTTTACTTTTTTGTCTCGTTGAAATGGTTTGGAATCGTTCCTATCCTCTCTGAATATGAATCAAGCAAATGTATTTGAACTTTCGAGTGGCATCTTGATGCTGATTATGTTTGCCTTGCTTCCGCCTTATATATGTATATGGAAGCCAAATGGTCGGACTCTCCTCTCTTCTCGATTTGTTTCTTTTTTTAATAAATGCTTGGCAAATTGTGCGTTTTATGCTGGAAATGAAGCTGCACCGACGTTTGAAGTTTAATGACGTGCATAGTTTGGATCTAAGTGGCTAGTCCAAAAATGGGGACTTTCAAATCTGTACAATAATTAAGCTACTGCCTTGTGAACTCACTCTCAGTTTGGTTAACTAGATGAATGACAGAAAATGTTAATATTTTTGGTATTCGAAATTTAACATGTCTGTCAATTGGGAAATTTTGTTCTGACTAATATCTCAGTATACTTAGAATTCTACAGATCTTGGAAAAATCATGTGCCCAACATGATAAGGTGAATATCGCGTGTGATTCGATAATGTTCTTTGTGTGCTCAAAATCATCATTATTACAGAATGGTAAATCTAACAAAAGAAACTTAAAATAGATTCCTTAAGGAACTTAAGCAACTTATTTCTTAGACAATGTGAAGTTTTCTCTTTATAGTTAAACTTGACTCAGAAAACTGACTATTAGTTAGCAAAATACTCTAGGGGTGTATTAAAAATTATTTTTAAAACCTGTGAAAATTAACATAGAATGAAAATTATATCATTATCGAAGTGTATATAGAAATAAGAGCTGTTTCACCAAAATGAGCTGAGCACGGATATTTTTTTCGAGAAGGGAATTGCAGCTAATTTCTTTCCTATTGTGAGAAAAACTTTTCTCTCTATGGAGAAACTAGCTTTTGCAATGAAAACTAACACTTAGACCCGAGAGATATAAGAAAATGACATTTGTTCGACGTGATAAAGTTAAATAAAAATATTCAAGAGAGCTACTGACATTTCCTTGTGAGATTTTTCATCAAAATAAACTGAATATGGATGCAGTTTTTTGGGTGGTTTGAGCAAAGCTGCAGCAAACTTTGCTTTGGCTTTTTAAAGCCAAAATGTGAGAGCATGTTTACTCAGCCGTGACTTAATTTCATTTTACATATCCCACCCCGTCAGCTCCTGACAGTGGAGTTCAGATTAATCCTCTCTGACGTCTGGCATGATGTCTGCGGGGAACTCTGCCGATGATAATGTGCTCTGACTTGTGCGATGCCAAAGTAAAAGTTTTTGCCATCTCAAATACATACTCCAAATACTTACTATACTCTGGCAAAAGTTTTATGACTAGACAGTTTTTGGGCCCCGTTCGTCAATATGCTAATAATGTAAACGCACGGCCGGAAATTGTTTAGCTATAAACTTTGTTTGTGGTTTTCCGCATTGCTAAAAAAGTCTTCTTCTTCATAAGCTGATAAAGAGGCGGTTGGAGTTACTCATATGACGAGCATATTTTGTGTTTGTTCATAAACTGAATCTTGGACTCACTTAGAAATTTGCCGTTCTTATCAGCTTTGCACTCATTTGTGAAGGGAGAGCTGAAAGTGTTTGAGAATTTGAAAGAACTTAATGTTCTTCAAAATTGTAGCTTTCTTATCAACTTTTCTCTCGTCTACTTTTCGTTACTCATTTTGTAAACGGAGAGCTTAAACTTGTTAGACTTAAAAAACATGTTACAGTTGAAGCTTGCCTCAAGCAAATCAGCTGTTCTTCTAGTTCCTTAGCTACTGTTATGTCCTAACCAAACAAGAGCCAATGTCCACCTGGTCAGGTTCCAATTGTTGTCACAACCAACCCACAGTGGGTTGTCTCACATGTTCTAGGGCCATTTATCTTGATTTGTACAGGACCTAACGACGTTTAAATGCTTGTTTCAACCGTTTTGCACCATTTGTAGCATTCATTTTGGTTCCGTTTGAATATCCCATTTCCATTTCGATTCGTGGCATCATGTTGCCTCCATTGGCTCGTCAGTCGTTGTTGGGTCATGTTTATGCTTGAATAATGTTGACAAAATCGCTGAGGCGACATAGCGACGTGGTCAGCGAAGGGTGGATAGATCCACAGTTGAAACGCTACAAAGATACAAGCCAGTTACACGGCCATAGACATGCAACACGGCTAAACACTCTCGGCTAGCTTTAGCTTCAGTCACATCTACAGTTCCAGCTTCAGTTTCAACTTCAGTCGTGTTATCGTTGCACAGTGGGACAATTATGTGCAATTTTTGCACATTGAAAATAGGCAAATAAAATGTAAGCGTGTGAACGTAAGTAAAAGACACAATATAAGTATTTAATACATAACAAATATCTTTTACATTAGTTCTTGGTTGGCAGTTAAGTAGATTTCAGCTCTTAGTTACTGAAAAAATAGAGATACTTAATTGTTCACGGACTTCTGGCTATATTTACACACATACTACTACTAAAATCACCCAAAATACTATAAACTTTATATTTGACTATCATTTTTTTTTTTTTGAGGAATAAAAAAAACTATTGAATATTTGTAGTACTATTTACAAGGATAGAAAAATTCACTTATTTTTGTACAAAATTTTTGAGTTACTATAGTATTTTTATTTCTGTTAAAAATGTTAAAAATAATTTATGTTTTGTATTGCAATCAGACTATAAACTATTTATTAAACCCTGTGTAGCTTATATTAATATGGCCAGTAAAATTTTACTTATCGTGTCACTATACAAATGAAGCGGAGTGTATAGGGTCTAGCTAGGAGAAGGTATCAGTGGCGCCATTTATTAATTTATGTATTTCACTAAGCAATTTCCCTTTGTAATATTATATTTTACTGGTTAAATGTGCATTTTTGTCCACTGTGCAGCACCCCCGTTTCGCCCTTGTCATGGCGCGCAACAACTTGCAGACAAATTGTCGCTGCCTGCAACGCTTGAGTGTGAAAATGTTGGCAAAGTGGCAATGACAATGGTTAGGTACGGGATTGTTAGTACAGCACCCACCCCACCCTCCATCACCACCGCACTCCTCACGACTGTTGCAGTTTTGTATCTTGTATCTTTTTCGTTTAAGCAAACCGTGAACTGGTAACTGGTAACTGGATGGCTGGATGGCTGGTAACTCACCGCTGTTATGACAAGTGGCTGCACCGTCGCCATTCCGAGCCATAAAGCAAATTGATGATGAAAAACTTGCCGCTGTTGCCGGCGGGGCATGCTACGTGTTCGTGTCATGGCCTGTTAAATGCTGGCCATAAAAGTGAAAACTCCTTGTCATATTGTGGTTCCGTTAGTTTGCCACTTGCCACCTGGATGCCAAAAGAATCAGTCATAAAATGACTAAAGCGACTTCAGTTCTTAAAGTATTATCTTCTGTTAAACGGTACCTTCCGCAAAACCCACTCACGTCAATTTTATCACCACGATATTGCCTCGTATTAAATGCACCTGTGACACACCTTATCATAAGCATAAAGCATGTTACAAAACTCCCATTTTTATTGTATCCATAAATAAACTTATATGTCTGAAATGACAATACAATTTATGCTGGCCACAATAAATCTTACGAATATTAAAAAATGCTTAAACGTTGTGAAATCAGCTAGGAAGACAATATGCAAAAATAGTCAATATGACTCCCATTACTTTCTAACAAAATTCTTGAAAAGTGGGGATCATCAATATACTGATAAATATTTCCAAATTTAGAAAAAATTTTACAAAATCATGGCATTCTTATTCATTTTCTTTCTGAAAAGTTCTTCTCTTCCATGAAAAGCATATATTAAGCTGGTCTTATTTAAGGCGACCGTAAATACAAATATACAATATTGATTTCACTCAACAGAATTTGTTTGTCAACAGATTTTGCCTCCCAAATTTCCTTTCGACAAAATCTAGCCTTCCTTTTTATTCCAAACTGTTGCTTAAGTTACACTTTGAGAAACATTGAACCGTTTAATGATAAATTGCCACTATGCAGAGTTCTTGATAAACCAGAATTTGATGCTGTAAATAATCGAAATCAACCGCAGGAGCCACGCGTCGATGTCGTTGTCGTTGCGCGAATTGAGCGTTGATTGAAAAAAGTTGTAAATTTTTATAATGTCGAATAAAAAGTGAAGCAACAACAACAACGATAACGCCGTTGACAGTTAAGGGTGCGTTGAGCAATTGATAAATTTAATGGCGTTACGCATGTCAAACTCGCAAAAAATCCTTAAGAGTGTCAAATTGGCAGTCCTTACTCTCCCCCCACTGTCAACTGTCACACCTTGTCCTAAATAAATACAAAAAAAGGAAGAAAAATGAGCAAAAACTTGGCAACAACATGGAAAACCAACTGCAACAACAACAATGAGGGAAAAGGTAATGAGAACAACAAATACGAGTTTCGAACTAATGGAGATATGCAAAATGCCAATGTGGCAAGTGGCAAGTAGCAAGTAGCAAGTGGCAGGTGACGTAAATAAATTGTGAAAAATACTTAAGAGCTCTATGATAGATGTATTGCAGCAACAACAACAGCCACAACAGGAATTGTTTGCTATTCTCAAAGTAATCTAAAAGTTTTGGAAAATCTTAGGCTCAGTTTTATAAAGTTTTTTGCGGCAATCATTAATTTTGTCAACTAATGGAATTTCTGATAAAGTACCCAAAATAAACACAAATAAAAAGAAAAAAAAATAAATTAATTGATTGAATTGTATTGTATTTATTTTTAGCTGGGGATTTTGATAATGCCAACTGAAACTGTTTTCGCTGGAAATTCTTTCTCAAAATAGCTTAAAAGAATTTCCGTGGACATTGACAAGTAGAATACAATAAAGACCGCCAAGAGGGTCGCAAATATTTTCAAACATATTTTAAAGGAATGTACAAGAATAAGAATAGATAACTTTACATAGGTAATTATAAATATATATTATTTAAATTATATTTTATTAGTTTACTAAAAAATGGGTAATTATTTTTCCTCTACTATTTTAGAAGATGAGATTAAAAAAGTACTTATTGACCATTTCAAAATTTTTCAAGCGATATAAACGTATGAAAAATTGGACGACAGATGGCTTCGGGTCGAAAAAATATAAAAATTTTTATATGATAAAATTTAAATGCAGAATCAATTTAGAGAAAAACAAAGAAAAAAAACCCATAAAGGGATAAACAATTTCTAATATAAAAATTTAAATGCAGAATCAATTTAGAGACCAAATCATGATTAAAATGACATTCCGCTTGAAAATCGGTTACTTTTTGATGAAGTTATGGGAGATCAAAGTTTTTGAGAAAATGTCAAGGGGTACATATAGAAAATTTAGTTATGGATGGCTTAGTATCGAAAATATTTCAAATTTTCTCGATGATAAAAATTTAAATGCAGAATCAATTTAGAGGCCAAATCATGATCAAAATGACATTCCACATGAAAATCGGTTAGGTTTTGATAAAGTTATGAGAAATCAAAGTTTTCAAAAAAAATGTCAAGGGGTAAGTATGGAAAATTGAATGATAGATGGCTTAGTATCGAAAATATATCAAATTTTCTAGATGATAAAAATTTAAATGCAGAATCAATTAAGAGGACAAATCATGATCAAAATGACATTCCGCTGGAAAATCGGTATACTTTTTGATGAAGTTATGAGAGATCAAAGTTTTGAGAAAATGTCAAGGGGTAAGTATGAAAAATTGGTTCAGTTTTAAGCAAGTTATGTCTGTGTGAAGTTGGTCAACTCTTTAAGCTAGCAACTTTACCACAACCGAACCGGTACAAACTTTTCGGTACTCGGTGTTTGAAAGAGAATTTATTTCGGTAACGGTTTCAGTTCCGATAGTAAAAATGAAACGGTTATTTCCTGATTTTATGATTAACTCATACCTATCAATTTCAGAATGAAAAGATAATTTCATCAACGAGACTTGAAGTTAATGGAAATTGAAATTGATTTATGCTCTCCTTAAGTATATTGAGTCAGAGAAATTACAATTGCTGATGTTAACATCGGAGATATGCAAATTGATGATGATGTTGTCTGTCACAAATTGGCAACATTTGATTTGCCGTTTTAAAGATATGTGAGTACTCGTACTCATATTCCACCAAGTGATATGCAAATGCTCCAGAGGAGAAGCTTCAAGAGACGGCGATGACACTCACAATTGTCACTTGAGTTGGCTGCATTGAATGCAAATGAATATGAATATGTCCAGAACTACGACGAGAATAACTTAGAATGCAATTGATCTTAGTGATGGACTATTAAATACCCTAAATATAACTGTTTAAAGGCGAATGAATATAATTCGTAAAAAAAGTTATATGTGGTACATTATGGAATTTTAAATACCCTACACTTATTCGTAACACACTTTAATTGAATGATAAAATGAATAAGAATATTTTTAGGGATAAATTGAAGAGAAAATTGCCTGCATGCGATAAGCAAAAAGTTGATTTGGTGGTGATAGTATTTAAAATATTTAAGAAATTTCGTTATGTTATTCTCTGCTTGCATTTTACAAAGCGCTGCCAACTTAAGATACTACCCCATTACATAAATACTGGGTATAAAAAGGCAGACTGCTCTAAAGATATGAATTGTTTATGCAAGTACAGCAAATATGCCTTTGTTTTAGCCTGCCCAGCTTTAAGAACTGCATGCCAGGAGGGCAGAGTAAATAAAGAGTGGGAGTAGGTGAAGGAAGGAAGGACAGAAGGACAGAAGGGAGAGAGATGGGTTGGGCAGGAGGCTGCTCATAAAAATATGATTCATTGTAAACACTCGGACTTGGAGAGACTTCCGCTACGCTGCGCAGCCCATGAAATATTTATAAACCCATTCAATGAACGCTTACAACACGAGCAGGGGAATGGGGATAAGAGGCAGGTGGCATGGGGCAGGAATAGCAACAGGAGCATGTGATCACTCATCATCGACAACTTCAAACGAATATGAAACGTGTTGCCACTTTAACTGCCATTTAAATATACAATTTGCAGTGCCAAAGAAAGACATGAAAGGAGCAAACAGCAGGGGCTGATAAAAGAGGCAGGAGAGGGGAGAAGAGAAGAGCAACTGCAGTGACTGTGACATTTATTGGCCACATTATTTCAACGCCGTCAGTCAACACTCAAGGGATCTACAACTGCAGCCAAGTGTCGTTCTCTCTCAGCCATCTAAAGATTCCACTTTGATTCTTATTTTTCTTTTTTTTTTAATGTTAAATTTTTGCATAAAATCTGAGCCAGGTTAAAGCTAACAACGACAACAACAACGACAACCACGACAACGATGCTCAACGGCAATTTATCAATGCTGCCAGCAGCCTACAACTCTCAAAGTTTGCTCTGTCTCCGCCTCTTGTGTCTCCGCGTGGCAGGCTATAAAAGTTTTTGACTGGCGCCGCGGGCAGTTGCAGCTGCAACGAGATCCAAAACCCGAAACCCAAAACCCATAACCAAATCCAAGTGCCACCTTTTGGCCATGCAACACGATGCGGCGCTAACGAGGACAAGCGTTTATGTCAAAATCCAATACGTGATGCATTTAGTGAGTTGATTCTCTATCTCTCCATCTCTCCATCTCTTTTACTCGGTTTCTCTCTTTCACCCTGAGGAGTGAGCAGTGAAGATGTTGCCACTGTTCTCCCTTCATCTCCTCTCGCTTTCTACTGACTTGACTGTGCATATTTTAAATGCATTTCGCTGCAAGTCAACGACAGGATTTACACGTTACGCCATTCTTGGTCTAATTGGATGCCTTCAGCTCATCCATTCAACGTTGGCCTCGTCGCACCTTTGAGCAGCACCAAATGCAGCTTAAGTGCTTTGCAATGGTTTCTTCTACGGGTACTTATCAAAAACCCTTAAAACTTAAACAGAATAACTTATTAAAGCAGAGCCTCTAAATGCTTCTTGTATGCATACGATTTAATAGAACTCTATTTAAGATGTTGTCTGAGAGTCTAAGGAAGTGCTCTTATAAAGTAATTCTTTATCAATTCTAGTTGGAATTTTGGTTGCGAAAATAATAATTAGGTAACTGTATTCCCTATGTCTTTATATATGATAGATATATTTTCAAACTGTGTATGTACTATTCAGTATATCTATTGATGAATTATCAATTGTTCAGTCCATGCATATTTTCTTGTTCATAGATACATATTTATATCCTTATATACATATATTTTTTATATCCTACAGTTTATTTTATTGCATTTTTATGAGATTTGATAGAAAACCTAACGTAAAAACATTAAGAATTTTAAGCATTATTCTATTAACTATATATACCATATTTGTTTTAATCTCCAACATAACTAGATCTCGATTAAAGCTATTAAGCCAAATGGTGGAATAACTTAATTAGCTTCAAAAGTCAATTCAATCTGTATCTTTAATTCAATATATCTACATAAGTATATCCCATACCGTAAAGATCTTAAATTCAAGTTAAGTAAAACCAGAAAGCAAGGAATTTCCCATATATAAATGCGGAATCAGAATCAGCAACTGAGAAGATCTATTTCTGTCAGTCTGACTGCTTTAGATCTTGATTCAAGTTTTTGAAAAAGGTAAAGGGAAATATTTCCGACCCTATTTTAACTCTAGATCTGCCTGTTCTCTCTGCCTTTCTCTATATCAATGTCGGTTCTTTTTCGCTTTGACAAAAAGCTAAACAAGTCGCATTTATTAGCGCATAAATTTACAGAGTTGGCCATATAAATAATATGGCTCGCATTGTTGCCAAATATCGCTTATCACATTTATCATGAGCACACGACGCGGCGCTTTTACAAGTTCTTCTTATTGTTGTTGTTTATTTTTTCTTGTGTATTGAAACAACGAATAAAGGGAGACGGGGCAGGAAAAAGTATTTACGATAGGGCAATTTGCATAATGTGCAAATCATAATACGAACTTCCTGTGTCTGTGTATGGGGCATAAATATTGCAACATTTGTAACAGACATCGCCCCTGAGTCGCAGATAAGTTATCAGCGGCTGAAGTGCACACACGGGGCACACTTGGATTCGATGTGGCATGCGGCATGCGGCATGCTTCATGTGAGTGTTGAATGTGGCGGGCAAAGTTTATGCTAAAGTTCGAGAGAGGATGGGGCAAGGATATAGCTTTTGTTCGGTGTACATAATAGCTGCAGCTTTAAATAGGACCAGAGATCTACAAGCCAACAAATGTAACTATAAATGCCCTGTACATATGACAAATTTCAAGAAGGGTATCAGACACACAGCACTAAGTATTAAGTCATAACTTTCTTGTCTACAAGTAGAGCACTGATTACATTAATTTTTATTATTAAATAGTATTTAAATAAAATTATTTAAATAGTATTTTTATCAATATTTATAAAGATTAATAAAAAATAATGTTCCAAATTAACCGATTTAAGTGCACAGAATTATAGGGTAACTTTAAGTCCAATACTCAGAACTTTCACAGTGCCATTGTTAAATTTCAATTCACAACTTTGGAGCATGTAACAAGTGCAGCAAGTTGTTGCATTGTTGAAGTTAGTTACATGTGTTCAACGTTGCCAAAATGTGGCTATGACAAATTTGGAAAAGGCAAAAAATCAGCGTGAAGTTATTTAGCAAATCAAACTCAGGTCGAAGTGTGAATACTCTAACTATTACACTTGCTAAGTAATTCGATATAATTTGATTTCGACCAGTTTTAAATTAATTTTACTCGTTAAATGTCTGGTAACTAATTCCTACCAACTAAGAAATAAATAAAAATACTCTTTGGCCACCTTTGATCCAACTTAGCCAATAAAGTCATATACCCCATACTTCGAATGTATTTCAATGCAAATTTGAACATCGTCTACACTTTTGCCAAACCATTTGTCACATGTGGCAGACAAAGCTATAGAAAACATTTGTCTAAAGCTTTAAGTGAAATCTCTAAGCGTTTTGAGCTCCGTTCCGGTGAGAACTACGTCGTAACAGAACCACATCAATTCTAAACCAATAACTCAAAAACAAGAACCCAACAAACCAACAAACAATCCAACAATCATGTGGCTGCATTTCAGCTAACAACATTTTCCATTTTCCATTTTTTTTTTCTGTTTTCTTTTTACGTTGCCATTTGCCTTTTGCAATTTCATTTGCCAGAATTCCATTTACACTCTGGCGCTTTGTTCCAACCTGATCCCGTATCACCACGTCTCCACATCTCCAACCCGAAAGGGGCCAGCGATGTCACGACGACGAATTGGCAGTGATAAATGTAGCGCCAAGGTAGCTTCAACTTCAGCTTCAGCTTCAGGTTCAGGTTCAGCTCTAGATTTAGCAGCAGCTTCATGTTTGAAACTGCAAATCCGAAAAGTGTTTGCTATTTATGCACAGGTATAAAAATTTGGTATCATTTTGGAGTCTGCTCGACTATCAGATGCTCAGTAGAACTCAAGTATTTTCTATATATTCTTCATCTAGATCTGAATTTATTTTCCAGCAGCAGTTAAACGTTTTCATTTTTGATGCTGCAGATTATTATGTTTATTCCGCTAAATTTATACTTATTCATCTAGCTATAGCTTTAAGCTTCAGACTTCGTTTTTTTTAATTACATATGTACTATCTTTTAAATTATTTTATCTTAAAAATATATTGAATAGATTATTCGTATTCCAATTAATATACTTTATATTTAAATAATTTCAACACTAAATCATGATATTAATCATTTGCTACTGAACTCTTCTCACTTTTCTCATGTACATCTTTAATTAATCTTTAAAATTATTCGTTTTTTTAATTGAGATACTTTATATTTTTGGCTAGAATACAGGGTATTTTAAACTAGAAATGAAGAAGCAAAGCGAACAGTTCCAGCTCGCTTGACAAACTGCTCAACTTGACGCTGTTGTTGTGATGACTGCTGCAGGCTTCATGGCTTTTTTACGAGTCACTCGCATATGAAATGCCAATGTGAAATGCCACAGACTGAATGCATGACGCCTGATGCATGGATGTCTGGTCTGGCTATGAATACGAGTATATGAGTATACGAGTATACTCGTATGGTATATGGTGTGGCAAGTTCAAGGCAACCCTCTCATGTGTCTTGCTGTTAAAAGTCAGAGAACTTAACACACACTCTCAGTTATAGAATACGACAACGGATACAACAAGAGCCTGCGGGCATTTAAAACGCTATTGAAATTCAGCTACAGCGTTGCTAATTTGTATTTTAAAATATGCGCAATTATAACAACTACAACAACAACAACAACAGTGAGTACAACAATGGACTCAGTGGTGTGTAGTCTCCATGTTTAATAGGCCGAAAAGGGTGCAGCCGGATGAGGGCGATGTCATAACAGCGGGCAGAAACGCTACCCTTAAGTGCAGTGTAGAACGCGTGCCAATGTCAACCCCAACCATCCCCCTTTTTCAGAGACTTTACATTTATGAAAAATCATTAAAATTATTACATTTGGCTTGCTGACACCTCGCCAGGGCACAATTCATGACATTTGTGCGGGGATTAGCCCAACAACTGTCACACATTCTGGACTCGAATTACCATGATTAGAGAAACTGTCCAACTGTTTCTCGTTCAAAACATTTGGCTTTCGGATTATGCGCAGTTATTCAGACTTAAGACCAGTTTCGACAGGCAACTTAAGACACCTGCAGAGCCTCTAACGACAACCTCTAATAGCTAATTCTTACAAATTCTTAGACATTATGCAAATATTTGCGCCTTTTAATGACATGCTTTCAGTTTTACAATCTGTTTCAGCTGAAAACGAAGGTGTTTCTTTTTTCTTTACCTTGATTAAAAAAACAATAAGAAATATGTTGTATATAAAAGATGTTTGCGGTGCTTCATTTAAGGGCCTAGGCCAAGGGCGTAATCTAAAGCTATTTAAATTGAGTAGAAGTTGAGGAAAGAGAAAGATATTGTTGGAAGCAGTGTATTCTTAGAGCTTTCTATTCAAAATTGTAAAGATTTTAACAATCTTTCGAGGTTTTTTTTTATTTCACCAAATCCAAATATGTTGAATAATAAACAAAGTAGAATATCTTAATGCAAACTTATCATTTCAGTTTTTCCAATTTTATAATATATTTTATATGTGTATGTATGAATGTATATATATTGCAATTACAGAGAATACAAAAGCTAGGGAACTTTTGTATTTGTGTTCTGGTTTTTTAAACTTTACTCAGATAAGGTTTATTATAAATGTGGGCATCCTTATTTCTTGGAAATTTTATGCGTATACTCTTAAATGTTTTTTTATCAATTCCACAAATTGCAATGCGATGAAATTATAAATACAAAACTCATGATTATATTCTCTCTAGTGTGTTAGTATTTTAGAATTGTTAAGATTTACATTTTATATATAACAGAGCAAACGATTACTCATAATAAAGAGGAAAGAAATCTCTTGTAATTCTTGTAAAGGCAGTTATATTTATTGAGTTTTGACAGTTTGCGACTATAAAAGACTTCATCTATCCACAAATATTTCAAATAAAATCAAACTTGACATGAATCTTTCAATTTGAGGCAATTAATTTGCATATGGCGTGGGTAAACATTCCAATTTGAGTTCATCCTCTATCCCAAAGTCACTCCCTAGGGAATAGATTGGGCCACTTGGACCGTCGTACGTTGGCCAATTAAATAGGCAGCTAGACGAATCAAAGAGCCGCTTACAAAGCAAATGGGAAATACCTAAAAATCGCTCGGCGCCAGCTTGTTGCCTTGATGTGGCATTGTTTATTGAAATGTAGAAACGCTGAAATGCTGAAATGTTCGTAGATCGCGTCTTTTTCCATGGGGAATGGGAAATGAATGAAATTGCGCGGAAGCACTTGCAGGCACAGTTTATTGGCTTCATTGTGCAACCCTTTTGAAAATATTCCTTCGTATTTTTATTATACATTTTTTTTTGTATTATTTTTTTTATTTTTTTGAGTTTTTGTGATTAGCTTGGGGCGTGCCCAAGCTAAATGCGAAATACATGAGAACTGAACAAACTGAGAATGGTCCAAGAGATCCATTCAAGCGGCAATAATTTGTTCGCTTTGCATTGTTTAAATTTTACAAATTTATTGCGTTATGCATTCATTACTCGTATTCGATTCGATTCATTCGCAAAAATTACTTTGGCCCCTTTCGATATCAACTCGGCAAGTCGGCAACTCAACAAATGTGCGTGTCTGGAGAGCATTAAAACGGTGAGCGTTTCCCAAATTGGCCAGGCTCCAGCGCCACTGGCTGCCCATCAAGATCGTTTCGCTTTCGTTAACCCGATCCTACCTCCTACCTCGTTCCTCCCTATCTCCCTCACTCTCAGTCTCAGCCAATGAATCGGACGACGACTGCGACTGCGACTGTGTGTGAGCTTTAATGATCGTCGAGTTGATGATGTTTTCAGAAGAGATAAGCACGACCACCGAAATTGTCAGAGTTCGAGTAATATGCATAAATATGTACTGACTATACCCTGTAACATCTGTTGAATTATAAGGAGTATTTGAATAATAGAACGGTTGAATAAACAAATAGTATTTATTATGAATGATATATATATTGTAAAATGATATTTAAAATATTCTATTAAATTGCCCAACTAAAATACTGTTAGCAAATTAATTCAAACTGCGTGGCTCTCAAGTCATTTACAGTTTCCTTAAAAAAAGTTCAAACAACATCCTTAATAAAAATAAAAAATAATTCAAAATAAAACTAAAATAAAAAAATATAAATTTTATTCGAATTTTTCTAGAATCACATTTCTATTGTAAACAGATATGTTAAAAAAAGGAATTGTATAAATTTTGTGTAATTATTTTTTCAGCTGTGCGATATAAAATAAATTTATAAATATTAACTTTTTATAGGGTATCTAGCTATTTAGCTTAGAGTATTCTGTAGACATTACGTAGTATTATGATGGCCCTTCGGTTAGCTTTGGTCTTCATGTAGATGATGCCATAAATGTCATTTATTTATGTACTTTTAGTTGATTAATTACTTGGACAATCTCGAAAGACACTGAGGCTACCATGTGAGCTGTTGGCTAGTTGGGTAAATCTATCAATCAACTATGGCATATGAAAAGATCAAAGCGAAAGTGGAAAAAAAGAGGAGGAGTAGCACTTCAAGGGAATTGAGAAAATGCTCTAATTAAAGTGGTGCAAACAAATCTTGACTTGAAGGACGATCAATAGAGCAATGCTCTATTCAATGCTGATTCAGGTTCAGGATATTTTGCAGCTTGAATTGTTTTTCCGCTGGAAATAAGCAATGTAAAGAAAAACGTGTCAGTGAGCGGAGACAGGCGACTGAGAATAAGAGTCAAAAAACAAGGGACAGAGGACAAGTCGACTAAGTGACAGCGTGAATAAATTTGTCATTAGTAATTGTCAAAGATAAAAGTGAACCCAGAGTTGCAGCTGCCATACAACTTGCAACTGGCAGTTTGTCAGACAGCAGAGTGTTTTGCTTAGTGACAAGGAATGCTGCATGCCCCCAAAACAAGAGCATCCACAATCTATACGATACTATCCATATGTTGCTTATTTGCAAGAAAGACAATTTGCATATGCCGCCAGTTGGATTGCAATCATTTGGTGTGCTAATTATGAAACTTAATGTGCCATTCAAGGCGAACACTGCCACGTCTCATTCTGCAACTCATGTGGCACTCTTGGACTCGAGTGGCAAATGCCGCGTGCAACACAATTAACCATGAAATTGAAAATGCCGCCGACGACGACGTCGATTTAAAGTCGCCATCATCTATGTATGCAAAGCAGGCAGCTGAGTCAGGTTTCGTATACACTGATAAAAAAAAATGTTTTAAAATAAAGATTTTGGTCTCAGAACTAAGATTTGGGGTCTAAAAAATGCGTCAAGAACATAAAATTCATAAATTAGGAGAACACTTCTTGATTTTAGGAACATTTTAAATAAAATCATGTTCTTATTTTTAGAATAAATGTTTTCAAAATTAAAATCAAAAAATAAAATAAATCAAAATCTTTTTTATGTTTATAATTTTATTTAATTTTAAAATTTTGATTTATTTACATTTTATTCTGTTTTATAACTTCATAAACTTTATTTTTATTTGTTACGAGTGGGATTCGAACCGCCGCCTACTGCTTCACAACTGACGCGGCTTCTCTAACCAGAGTGACATGATGCCACCATTTGTTTGATACAAAATAGTACCCTTTTATACTTTTCTAACAATTTTAGATTTTTATTCTTATATTAAGATTTTAAAATTTTTTAGATTAATAATCTTAGTTTTATTAATTTTAAAATTTCAAGATTATTTTAGGATGAACAAATTTAAGATGAATGTTGGATTTTAGAAGTTGGGCTTTTTTTACAGTGTAGCTATTCATCCTCTTCCTCATTCTTATTCACGTTCTCATCCCAATCCACACTCACGTCCTGCGCCCATTTGTTCCACTCCTGTGGCCAAGCAGGCGCAAGGAAGTGCCAGAGCGTGCGCATGCCCCAAACTGATGTTGCCCCTAGGGGGCAGGCGACACCAAAAATCGCTCTATTACCCGAGGCACAATCCCAGGGCGAGGCCGAGGCGAGTTCAAACGTTACGCTCTTGCGCCCGAAACAAAAACCCCATGACATGGCATTAGCTATGCCACTTGGCAGTTCTTTAGTTGGTGACCACAGAAATATCAACCCGAATTTGTTCCCATAATGCAACCACATTTTTAAATGTTGACTTCCGCTTATCGTTGAGTTCAATGAGCTATGTTTTCAGCATTATGGTTATCAACAAAATATATTTATATTATATATTATATCTAAGAAATTTTAGACTTTCTAACATTTTTAAATATTTAATATTTAAATTCAAATTTTATATAATTTATAAATTTATTTGTAAACTATTTTATTTCCAATTTTGTTACTTTATTTGAATGTTAAAATAATGGAAAATAAATAAATTATTAGCTAAGTTTTCAAATTAAATTTTTCATGTTCAATTGGTGATATAATATTATATGGTCTCTTTGAGAGAATATTTATGCGTTTACATAACTTACATTGATATGTAATTCAAAAAATACTGGTCTCTTTTCGGTTTTCACTTTATATTTTATAGATTTTGGCTAAAAATTTTAAAATTATATTTGATTACTTTATTAGACTTAAATTAATCAACTTAAAGTGAGTTCAATTCGCCAAATATTTCCGGATCGAAATAAGAACAGGCTAAAGATTTTAACTTTCGATAAATCTTGACACTTTACTTGTAAAGGCAGTTGACGGAAATAAAAAATTATGAATAATTAATATTAAAATCCTTACTTAATTTATTTTTAATTTGACTATTTTCACTCTCCATTTATTTTATAACAGTAATAAACTCTCAAGAAGTCAACGATGAAGAAAAATAAAAATAAAAGCAATAGCATAATTTAAATTAAATTTTTGCTAAGCGTTATTTAATGTATGTTCCAAAAAGTAGGGACAGAGTATTTAATGTTCGTTATTTAATTATTAATCCTTCTCAAAAATTTAATTTAACAAGCTACAAGTGCTGGCGGTAATAACAAATGAAATCATTTCATATTTGTAGCTTTTCTTGTTGTTGTAATGTTGCTGCTGATAATATTGTTGTAGATGTTGTTGTATGTTGTTGTTGTTGTTGGTATGGTGCCTGTTGCTATTGTAGCTCCCCAAAGAGCGATTAAGTTGTGGCTTTGACTTTGGGACTATTCAAGGCCGCAGACAGCTGCCAGACGACTGATATGTGCACATGAGTACATGTGAATACAGATGTGAATAAGTGAATACTTGTGTGACTGTGAATGTGAAATGCCAAAGCCAAAAACCATTCAGATACCGATTCGGCGCCACAAAGGATGCAGCTTAATGGCAGACAGACAGACAGACATACAAGAGTTTCAACTGTAACCCGAAGTGGGAAATCTGGGGGAAATCTGATGACGAACTGAGCTGGCATATGAAACGCTTATGCCGTCTCTAACACTGTGCAGCATACAAATTAAAGACAAACTAGCAAGTGTAAGCTGACCAAATTATTTTGTAAATAATTGCTAATAAATTTAATTATTAATTTAAAATACTTATTTTTTTGAAGATAATATATTTAGCTTAAACTGTTGCCTTGTCTTGCTGACTAGTGTAATAAAGGGACATGAATTTTTGCATTGAATTCAATTATAAAACATATTAAAGACAAAGACAGTGACTGTCTGGAAATCTGTGCATATCCTTTGTGCACTAAATTTGCTGAAAATTGGTTAGTCGTGTCGCCGACTAGATAAACTTGCCCCTCTCTATGCAAATACTCCAGGGATAAGCGTTGAATGCAGGTACGCTCCAGGGGGATTGAGGGGGAGACTGAGAACTTGTCGCTTTGTGCTGGCACTGAGCACTTTGTGAAAGTGATTTCATCTTTTTTGCCAGCAGAAACTGTGCTCTCTGGGATTTGGGGAATACATTTGGAAAACTCACGACTCCCGACTCCCGACTCAGAGACAACACAGTCCCATTAACTCTTCACCTTTTCAAAAAATATATAATAAAAAAGAAAACTGAACGCATTAAAACTTTTGGACTTTGGTCCAACCTAACACGATTTCAAGTCCGTGTGGATCCTTTGTGGGTACTCGTATTCCAACACATTCCACGAATTTCGAGTGTTTCGAGTACGTGTTCCGCTTAGGAATTCGTTGACATATTGTCCACAGACGGGCGAGCATATTAATATGGCCAAAGTCTCATCGGAATGGAGAAATGTTCTTGAGGAAATGTTAATCAAGCGGTCAGTGTGGAATACGGAACAACACTCGACTTTCAGTTGCCGCCAGTGAAAACACACAAGAGAAAAAGGCGTGGGAGATTTTCTTTTTCCCTTTTTCCTATTGTTTTTCTGACTCCTTATGTTTACACTCACGTCGCACGTACTCAGACTATTAATGCCATTTGCAGTTGCTTTTCTCCCCCGTCTTCTTCTACTTCTTGCCTCAAAGTTGGCCTAAAAACGGAAGTTTTCCAGTCAACTTTTGTCGTTTGTTTCGGACATGTCAGGTAGACAGGTAAAATGTGGTAATGAAGGAAATGAATTGCCTGCGGCTAACTTACTCCTAAGTGTTGGCTGAATATTTTAGAATGTTAATTGTCTTCATTAACAAAGTGAACAAATTTTATTTTACCACGAAAGTCCACTTAAATTAAGAGCCCTCTGATAATGTACAGATAGTGCTTATTCATTTTAAATTATATTTGAAACGATTTCTGTCAGATTTCATCATTTGTAAAGATATTTAAAGCTTAAGACAATAAATCAAAGTACGCATAAATATTTGTGAAAATCGTAAAGTATTTAGATTTATTTTTATTTATGTCAAATGTATATGTATTTATGTCAAAAACATGGTCCTACATTTTATTATTGCAAAACTATGATACGTTAGAGAAATACATTTTATAAGAAAACTTAAGATTTATTTATTTATTTGTTAAGTGGATTAAATGCTTCAAATGAATTTTATATTAAGCAGCATCCGCATCTATGTGGCAATTTCCGTTCTATTTACGTAAATTGGGTTCAGTCCACACCCCTTTATTTTTTTTTTTTTGGATGTTGCTGAGCGAAAGTGAGTGAAAGTGAATCTGACTGTGAGTCAAGTGGATGTCACTCGATTTTCATGTCGAAATCGGTATCGGGGTCGGGAAACGGTGGAGACTGTTAAACCCTTTTAACGTCAATTAATCACAAATTAAATTGTCGTTCCCAAACACACACACTCACTCACAAATACTCATATGGAATGTCAACGGCATCATCATAAAAACAAGCCAGGCTATTAAGGCTAAATAGGTAATAAATTTGTCGTTGTCTGGCGCAAGGATATATGCGAAAACATGACAGGTTTTTGCATGCTCGATGTCCGTCTAGACAAGAGAGTTGCCAGCAGTAAAACGTTGATTGGGGGAGGGGAAAATAAGGGGGAAAAGTGGCAGGGGGAGATTACTTGTCACTCGCATGCTCGAACAAATCAAGTGGCAAATATGAAATGCTTCAAACAATTAACGACAAGGCCCAATCATGACCCAGTTTGCCTCGTCCAGCGGAAACGGAACAGATTGCCGTATATTCCCAAGACGGAACTTGTAACTCCCCGTCCCCCTCTCTCTTCACCTCCCCCCACTACAAGGACGGCAGCTGTGCTTAAGCCTCCCCCCGCTTGAGTAACGAATGCAGGGCTAAAATCGACATAATGCAATAAGAAATGGCAGCAAAAAAGTCAAGAGAGAAAGAGAGAGAGAGAGAGAGGGGAGAGAAAAAAACTCTAGAAACGGAAATGCTGATTGAAATCGTTTCAGCGTGAAATCAATCATCGCCCAACGATGTCGACAAATGTACACACACATAGACATACAATACATACATGCATACGCACACACACACACACATACGCATACTCGTAAGTACATTTCCCATGCCCCAGGATGCAGTAACTTTCATTAAGAGTCCTTAATGCGATTTGCAGCGCTGTCGTTGATGCTGATGCTGATGTTGATGCTGATGTTCAAGTCTTTGGCGTCAACTTTTTACTACAGAACATTCAACACTGTCTAAATAAGACAAATGCCTTGACAGAAAGATTGAGACAGAGAAAATTTTAGAGCAGAGATAGAGAGAGAGAGAAAGAAGGAAACTAGCAGTAAATGAGTCTGACTAATGAGCACCATTTTTACACTGATAAAAAATATGTAAATATATTCAAGAATATTTGTCTAAAATATTTATATTTTTTAAATAAAACAACGTTAACAAATTTCTAAAATAAACGAGGCGGATGAGGTATGGAATTTCTCAGACTATAAGGTTGATTTGGTATATCACATAATACCCTATAGAAAAATGTCAAAAATAAAGGGTAGAGATTTTGTCTTTATTTTAACTAATTTTTGGCTTTTATGATATCCGATTTTGCAAGCTGAACTTCATAGGTTTATGATGAATGATTAATTAACCCTAATTGAGATAAGGAGTTGAGAGAGAAAAAATGAAAAGAGAAATATAGAGTCCGCAAAAAGTATAGAGAAAGAAAGATACATTTCAAAGATTAAAGACTTTAAAATTTACTCTATTTTCCAAAAATTAATTTGCTGTTATTTGCTTACATAGTGTATATACATTTTAATTATTTATTAATTTTGTGTAAATAACGTAAATATATACTGTAAGTAAAAAGTCCATATTCCCAGTATATAATATGTACGAATTCAGAGGAATATGCGAAATGGATGTTGACTAAGCTTCGTCTCTCTTGCTCTTCCATTTTCTCCTTCTTCCCGCTTGATTTTCTCGCTCTTCATGAATGTATATTCTTTAGAATGTTATATTTTCAATCTAAATATAAATAAGATACATTATTTTAAAGGAAAAACATATAACATTGTACACAACAAATGAAAACTCAATCTCAATTTACTCTTTCTTTCTCTCTCTTGATCTATCTCCTTTCTCTATCTCTCTTTATTTATATCTTATTCAACATTCCTAATTTCAAATTACCATCGATGTTTCAATCTCATTTTGCATTTTCATGTTGCATGTCTTTTCCCATTCTCCTCAGTTATCCCTATTTATTTTGTTGCTGTCTGTTTGCTGTTGCCATTTTCGAAATCGAATCGAATTAACGGTGCAGCCTTTTTGCTGTAGTCGTAAAACAACAGCCGGCAATAGAAATATTGTAAACACAGCTCTGAATCGTTGGGTACGTAAATGTTACCCTGCATGTTCCACATACTTTAACCCGCCGATGGTCGCTGGGTTTTAAATGGACACAACTATGCTGGTGGTTTCAACTCATAAAAGAAGTGTTTTTTTTTATTGCCTATAAAATTCGTTGCAGTT
The DNA here is from genome assembly GCA_035045575.1 of Drosophila falleni. Taxonomy (NCBI): domain Eukaryota; kingdom Metazoa; phylum Arthropoda; class Insecta; order Diptera; family Drosophilidae; genus Drosophila; species Drosophila falleni. The sequence goes on along the minus strand of JAWNOV010000169.1, from coordinate 1,242,707 downwards.
GTGTTAGTATGTGAAACGATTGTTTCAGGATGTGATCTTTTTTAGTTAAAGATAATAAGAAATTTATTAGATCACATTTAATATTTAAAAAATGTCGAATTACCTTTATATACAAAATATGCAATAATACAAGCAAATGAGTTTTTAATTTCAAACAATAAATGAAAAGAGAGCAACCTTTTTCTATTTGGATTGTCAAAGGAATGAAACCTATTTGTAATATTTAATGTCATTTATTATTAATAAGTTAGTCTCGAATGATAACAGCTTTCTAACTTCGTTGCAATTTATATTTATATTTTTTTTCACAGATTTTATACATTTAATAGTAAAATAATTTAAAATAAATAAGTAAATAAATAAATTAATGATGTTTAAATTTTCCAGTTTTGCTGCTATTTATATTATTTATCAATTAAATTGCCTCATTAGAATAACATGACTAAATTTTCATTTTCAAATATCGGTTGTTAAATTTTTGCATGATTTTCCTATGGGTTAAACTGCAATTGCAAAGCCAACTGCCTCACAAGTTTCAAGTGATTGTAATCAAGCGACGCACTGAAGGGGCGGCTCTGTTATTCAGCAGGGGGTCGACAGCCACGCCCCCTCTCCTTGAAGCAGCCCTTTCCGTTAACTATGCGTGTGCATTTTTGACTCTGCCCCTGTGTGTGTGTGTGTTTGTGTGTGTGTGTGTGTGTCAGTGGGGTAAAAAGTTCATTGAGGGGGTTTTTGTCTAAGCAGCAAAGTCGACTTTGCTGACTGCCTGTCCGCATCCTTTCAAGCGTTTAATTGTGAAAAACCTTTTGAGCAACGTCGGCTTTCTTATTGTTTTTGACATTAAGTAGTTGCCCGGCTTCTGGGCCAAGTATTCATTTCCGTTGCCAGCTTCTTGAGCCATAGTTAGTGCTACGCTTCTCCAATTAGGCATTGCGCATTAACCGAGCAACCAACCGACTGACTGACTGACTGTTTGACTGCCTGACTGACTGACTGACAGACAGCGGCTGGAAGGGGGGAGAATTGAACGGTGGCAGCCGCCACATAGCGGACATGTACCGCAAATCTTTGATGGATTATGATTTATTGGCCCGTTGATGGCTGGTAACGCATAATTAAAAGCAAAGGCCCTGAATCAGTCGCAGTCTCTGTGAATGTGTATGTGTATGTGTATGTGTGCATTAATCAATTATCTAGACACTGCAGAAAATATAACCAATATGCTGAGTGTGTGTGTGTGTGTGTGTGTATCTTTGTATCTTTGTAGCTTTGTGTGGGCAGCTACAATTAAACAAAAGACACGCGTGCTCATGTAAATCACTTTCAACTGACTCTGCCAAAGGTTTCAATTTTGTGAGTTTACCTCTCTCAACTCTGCCCCTGATTGATGGCCTTCTGTATCCGCCTTTTGTCTGACTCTGACTCTGACTCTGACTTTGACTCTGCTTTGACTTGCAACAATGCAACGGGGCAAAATGATAACAAAACCGAAAACCAGACACGTCCATGCAACTGAGTGAAACTCAATTTTCATTAGTTAATTGGCATCGAGTAACCGAAAATTATCGGACAAGTAGACAAACAGGTCAAATTGATTTTAATATAATTAGAAAAGCTTAAACACATTGTCGTCCAAAGGACTTCTTCGTATAGTTGCAGCATATTAAAGATAGAAATTAGTTAGTACAATTTTATGCAACATTAGCAAATTTTAACATGCAATATAGATATACTATTTATATATATACAGAAAATAGGCCGACTATCAGCTTGAGAGAATTAAAATTGTGATCTGCGACAATAATATAAAGAATAATTGACTTGAATAGTTAAAGAAATAAACATTCTGATTTTTTATCTACTTAATGAATAAAGTGGATAAATAAAAATGATTTAATTCAGATTATAATAATAATAAATTTTCGAATAGTTAATCAAACGTCAATCTGATTAGTTTTTAATTTAAAAAATATCAAAATGATCTCAAACTACGATAGATTTCTTTGTTATAATCACAAAAAACTAAACTCCCCTCAATTAATTGGCATCATATAACCAAAATCGCAACTAAGGATCAAAGCTGCAACATCAGGGGCTTCCCCCAAAACGTCCCTGAGAGGAACGTGAGACGTAATTAAGCTTTGGCAAACTGGCAAACTGGCAACCCCTATGACAAATCTGATTCTCAGATTGCTTGTTGTTAATCTTTTCGTTAAATAAAATCAACAATGAAACACGCAAGATTTTTGTAAGCCGCTTAACGAAACCCTCAAAGCGTTGCCTCTTCAATTCCCAATCACAGGCAACCGAACCAACTACAATTCCAATTTTATGACAATTGTTTTTACTCATGAAAAAAAAAAAACAACTACATAAATATAAAATCTGAAATCGCAAGCGGGAATTTTAATTATTATTCTCAGAGGCAATTCGAGATTCTCTTGGGGAAACATGCACATGTAAAACCCACGAATTGTGGTATATGCAATGTCATTGTCAATGCCGATTACAGCAAAAAGACAGATAGACAGACAGTCAGACAGACAGACAGACTATGTGACAGTTCAAGGGATTACAACAGCGACTTGACCAATCTCTACAGTTTCTCAGTTATAGTCAATTTCCCGCGTCCAATCCTCGGCACATGTTTGTGTTTAACTCTGGGATACAAGGGGTCTTAAGCAAATCTCATGCAAACTACTTTGCCTGTCATCAATCATCGTGTTTAACATACATCTACTTAAGTCTTACGTACATACTATATGTGTACATAAATGATGTTCCAATGTGCGTTTCACTATTATGTATTATGTGACGGTAGCGTTTAGTATATTCTGTGGTAATATATGCCTAATATAGATTGATGCTGATATAATCTTAAGCTGAAAAGATTATGACTAAAAGCCTTGTATAATATTTAGCTAATTTACACATTGATATCGTTATGCAACATTTAAATATGCGGAAGTATGGTAATAAGAGCCTGCAGGAAAAATACGAAAATCAAGGGACTCAAATATATTAAAATTATATAAAATTTGTATAAAAAATACTTAAACAAAAATTTAGTAAATATTGAATAAATATACGAATTAATTAGTAACGCATAAACAACTTTATATTTTAATCGAATGATAAACAAAAATGTTTCTGTTCTTAAAAGATATATGTTGTTTTTTTTTTGTATAAATTTATTAATATTTTGGGCACGATACAAATGCTACTTAAAGCATTTTCAGTGCAATTTCAAGAATTTACAGATCAGGAAAGTTACAGAATTTTTTTAACATGGCAGGGTTCGAACCCAGTTATTTTTTAAACTGTAGTTCTATTTATGTGATAGGTCGGCGATTCTGTTTTTTTAACAAAACCTTGGTAAAACAGAAATTAAAGTAAGTTTCTGATATCAAAAGATATTAGCGAATTTAACTGGACTCTAAAGATTTTATTTTTATTTTATTTAAATTGGTCATGTTTGGAAATACTCCAAAAGAATATGACTCTCTTTATACCTTTAAGGTAACAATCATCTCAAGCTCACACTTATTACAATTTATTTCGGACTTTTGTCGCCTGCAACTTTTTGCGAAAAACTGTTGCAAAATAGAAACCGCATCACGTTTGACTGCGGTTAGAATGTTGCATACTTTGCAGCGTCGTTTATTTGAAGTCTTTCTGCATTGCACCTCGACAGGATTTGACTATGATTTAGCTAATTTGACAAAGTTGAGCAGAGATGGAGAGATCTAGTTACAGTCAAGTGCTGTGGCACTTTTTACAAGCAGCAAAATATCGTATAACGAAGAGAGTTTTAGAAAATAACTTACAATAATATGTCAATAAACAAGTGCTAATTTCTATTTATTGTTTGTTTTTATTTTCACAGGTAAGTCAGAAACAAGTTCATTCTCCTCAGTTTGCCAAATCTGCTGCCTGACATCTCTGTGTACCTGTAATACCCAAAGACAAGACAAAACCCAGACACACACACACACACACACACACACACACACACACTAGTTTCGGTTCCTGTTTTTCCTTTGGTCCTTTGGATCTTTATCAAGCAGCGCATATCAAATAAATGCGGGATTATGTGAATATTTCGCTTAATGAGAATTACGGACCACACTGCTGCATTTTTTTCCTGTTTTATGTATTTTTTTTTGGTGGAAGATGCCGAAAATAAAGCCGAAACTGACCAAGTAGGATGAGGAGTTGCGTGTGTGTGTGTCGGTGTGTGTGTGGAGCTGTAAAGTGTGTGCTCTGCCATCGTATTCTCACCGTATTGACCTGAGCTAAAGCCAGAGCCTGAGGTCTTGGCCCTGTGCATTAAGAGATGCCTATCGGTGACACCTGAAAAAGAAGAAGGTGAAATGCGATCCGATACGATACGATGCGATGCGATCCATGGCACTCATCGCCGGCGCACTTTGCTAAAAAAAAATTATTACTCTACCCACGGTAGCTCGAAATATTTCTTCATCTCATCTTAAACTCAAACTCCAACTTCAACTGAACTTACAGCTGGTATTGAGTTTCGTGCCAGTTTTGTTAGCCGTTGATTTTTACCTGTGTTTTATTTAGTTCTGTATTTTTTGTTTTGTCTTCGACATTTATCTTTTCTTTTATTGGACTTAGGTATTGTCTTCTCTCTCTCTCTCTCTCTCTCTCAGTGTGTGTGTGTGTGAAAGTGTACTTTGTGGTGTGGTGTCTGTTTCGGTGTTGTCGGTATCTCAATCGCTCTATCTGGCTTATTTTGTTAACTTCCTTTTTCCGTTTCGTGTGGCGTCTTTTGTTGCGCTGCTTTTTACGCTCTATATAGATTGTTTTGTCTTGATATCATGGCATTTATTTATGCTAACGTAATTTATGCTCGCTGACATTCAAATAAATTGAAATAAAATATGTTTGTACGATACGATACGATATGATACCATACGATATGTGGCCTCATTTCCATTTCCATTACCATTCTTCCACTTCAAGACAGTCGTGAAAGTTCCTCACCTTATCATTATCAAATGTCACATATTGGATCTACAAAATGAGACCACTAATTGACCAGACAGGACAAGTTATATTATAGACTTGGAATGACATTTTGACGGGTTCTTTAATTGAAATTCTAAAAGGAAGTTGTTAATAAAAAGTGCATAATGAGTTAGTTTAACATATCTACTGTTAATTTATAAAATTAAGATCCTTAATTAAAATTATTTATTTAATATTTTCAGAATTATTGTATCTTATTTCTTAAACTATATTCGATTTCAACTTATTTCGAATATCTTAATTGAATTATTGAAGAATCCCACCTCTAATTAAGTGCTAAGTGCCTTCATTAGTCTTGCTTAATCGAGGTCGATTTGTAACTATATTTTTAGTTGAAGCTTTCTCAGCATTTATATTTGGGTTCTCCCTCTTCGTAATTAAATTAGAAATTGCCCGAAAAACTAAAGTGAGAATTACTCAGCGCAATTATGCAGCTCATTGCCCTTGAGTTATATATATGATGGTTATTGAAGCATATGCACATAGACCTATAGGTAACATTGCCACAATATGCAGACACATGTGCCCCAAGCACGCACTCGCACTCTCATTCCCAAAGTCCGAACCAAATTCGGGCTCTCAACTATTTATAAATGTCAATTTATTAGACGATTTTCGGGGCTCGTTTCCCTCCAGACACATGTGAGCGGCATGTTTTCGGTCTGTTTCTATTTCTATTTCTATTTCTGAGCATGCGCAACCGAGCGACCCGCTCTTATTTCGGGAACTGCCAAACCCATATATCTCTAATGCGCTGTCTCGTCAGGTAGCCTAGAAATGTAGAAATGAGGTGTGCATGCAATGCATGTGCTCAAATGTGGGCCTTTTCTAATACCCTGCACTAGAAATGTTCGAAAAGGGTAGCTTAAGAAGGCTTTGACTTAGTCTAAGATACAGTAAATGATGAAACGATATATCGCGATATTAAGAAATGGAAAATTTAAGAAAAAAGTATCCTTAAAAGAGAATTACAATCAAAATCGTAGCAAATCATCGATAGATCACTTTAATTGCATAAGGATTATATTATTAAATTTTAAAATAATTTCAACAGAATACATTTTCATCTAAGTAAAAGTTCTGAAACTTTTCATAATGATAAAATAATTGAAGCTCAAGCTATAAGATATTATCATTAACACCATTTAATCTTAGATATAAAAATAAAGAAAAGAAAAAGTCTTCGTCTTAAGTATACTTCAATTTTACAGGGTATCCTTAGTTTAAGCAGCGTATCACTATCGCAGTTGGTTTTAATGGAATATGTCATCGCACACGATTGAGCCGGAGTTGGCAACCCGATCCATAGACTGACTATAGAAATCGACCATCATCAGAGGAGCATACACACACATGGATACTTATACATATCATATTGACGTCCACATCTAAATCCACATACATTAGCTTTGTCCACATGACTTGGCACACTCTGCAGAAAAGTGCCGAATCATGCTTCAATGTAAATTCATCGAATTGAAGTTCACACACCGCAAAGCGAACCCGAAAGATGATCATGATGATGATGATGAGGATGAAAATGGGTTGATCATAATGATGTTGAAGTTGAAATTGGTGCTACGGTCTGCATATGTGTTTTAATTAGAATATCGTGCGTTGTTTGGCTTTGGCAATATAACAAACAATATATATATTATATGTATATATGCCGTGGGTGGCATTGTCAATGAGTCGACATAAAAAATTCAAGTTATGGAGAGCCATAATTATTATTATCAGCAGTTGCCGTTGTCCTCTTAATGAAGTAATCAAAAAAATATAAGATACGTATAGAACTTGTACATGAACTTCTTTCATGGGGTTAGAGCTCTGTGAAGTAGTCATCAGATTGGTATTTAAACAACTAACAAGTTGTTATTCCGACCTAAGATTTGTTGACCTGCAGTTTGTTCATTTATAGAAATTTATTTACATAAAGTGAAGGGATTTAAGAGCGGTAGAGAGAGAATGAGAAAGAGAGAGAAATGCGCTAGCGTGGAGTTATCTAAAAATATATATAATTAACGTTTTATAGTCTTAACAAAATAAAAGAAACTAAAATTTTATATATAGTATGAATCATTAAAAGTTACATTTTATTGCTTTTTAATTCAATTTATTTGTTTGTATTTTTATATTGTTTTTATTGCAGCTCTTTAGTTGAAGGATTCTTAAAAATAGACATTTTAAATAAACCATAAATTTATATAAATGACAAAAATAAATATGCAATAAAATTTATCATTTAAATTTTTATAAAAATAAGTTAAATTCATGAAAGAAAAATTTTTGAAAATTCAAATATAAAAGAGAGTCAAAATTAGATTTAGAGATTTTAATACTTCGCAATTTGACAAGAAATCACGAGTAAAACATAACTGTTCTTAAGGTATTAGTTTTAGAAGAAAAACCCAGAGATAGGAAATATGTATTAGTAAGAATCGAGATTGAATTAAGATTAAATATACTAAAATGTTATTTAATTATAAAAAAATGAATAACAATTACTTCAATTATTTATTTTGGTAATACTATATAAAACTATTCTAAGAAAACTTCCGAGTTCATAAGAATTAACAGCTTCTGTTAAATCCATTCGTAGTATAAAATAAACTCGTCTCAGCTGTTGAGTTGCTTGTTGATGTTGCTGAAGTATGCAAACCTGTTGCCAGTCTGAAATGTTGCTAAACATCTAACAGCACACGTGCCGGGGCGCAACAAATGGCAATGGAACACAGCTGTAAGCGAGCCGAGTCGAACTGAGATATGTTCCACAAGCCGAAGGCAAGCACGCTTCGTGTTTGGGCAGTTCGGTAAACGAACTTCATTTACAGATGGACAGCGACAACGAGCGGAACAAAGAGAGGCGTGGGAGGTGGGAAGAGATGCACATGACCGTGGAACTGAACTGTTGAGGATTTGTAAGTAGGAAGGTGGGAGGTGGTGACACCTCAGGTAGAACAGCAGTTGACTTCATTAGAGGCGAAGGCTGGACACTTGAACGAGGTGACAAAGTCGAGTGCAATGCGCCTAATGACACACAGCGACAGAGACAGAGCGACAGCGACAGCGACAGAGCGACAGAGGATCCAGCTCTATGATGTTGCATGTGCGTGCGTGATAATGATACGAGCCTGGTCCTGGTTTGTAGCTGCACATCCTTTAAGCCCTGCCACAGACTGTTGCACAGCTGGCTGACTCCGATGACGGACGCTAGCCAAAGGCAAGGAAGGGGCATGGGGCATGGGGCAAGGGGGAATGGGGCATGTGGCATGTGGTATGGGGAGGCATACCACAAACAGAGTTAGCCAGCGATATGGCGTGTCAAAAAGTTTCTGCTCACGTGCCTCACATGCAACACTCTGCTGTCCGCAAGTGGAACTGAGAATATTGAGAGTTGAGAACTGAGAACTGAGAATTGGACTAGGGATTCGGTTTGTGGCAAGAGGCATTGCGTGTTACGTGTTCCGTGTTACGTTATCGCTAAAGGGGCTTAAGGTAAAAGGCGTTAAAAATGCTAAATGCTCATTTGGTGCAATTTATTGGCAGAAAATGCCAAAGTCACCGTATTTATTTATAGCTGCCACACGTTGTGATTACTTCATTCCGTCTGCTGCCTCAAATGTTGCAAGTTCCCAAGCCCCAAACTCAATTCCCAATTGTGTGCTTTAATTTTAAAGCATATTTCAGCCCACGTGTAAAATACCTGAGCAAATAGAGAAATGGGCTAGTTGAGAGAGATAGAGCGAAATAGAGAGAGAGAGAGAGAGAAAGATAGAGACGGCCTCTCTAGTAACTCAAAACCCTGCAACGGGGCCAACGAGTTTTTATGCAAATGCAAGAAAACATTAAAATAACATAAATATGCAGCATGAAAAATGTGCAACGGTTGCACAGTTGCACAGTTGTTGCACAGTCTACGAGTCCATGTTGCCTGCCACAGGCAATGATGCTTTAACCTGCCCACGTTACACTTCCCACCACCCCCAACCCCTTGAGACAGTTACCGTTGATCCTTTTGGCCAAATTTACTGGAATTTTCAACCCAACAAGGCGCGGCTTGGAATTTATTCAATATTATTCTACGATCTATGGCAAAAGTGGGCTGCAAATTCTTCGAAAATTATTATGGAAATTACTTAGAAAGTGTCTTTAGAAAATAAAAATCTTAAAATCTCTGTAAAATAATTGAAGTATTTGAAATTACAGGAATTTTATGACATTTTATAAGCACGATTAATCTATATAAACAGGCGAAGGTAATTGTAGAGTATAATCAAGATTTAGTTATTTTTTAATAAATATTCAAAATAAATATTTTTGGGAAAATTCGAATAAAACTATCGATAAACAAAAATTTTTTATTTTAATTGGCTAAAGCCTATAAACACATTTTTATAGAATTATTTATATTCAATTTGGATATACACAGTTTGGTAATTTTATAAATTATTAAAAATAAAATCTTATAGGACTATTTACTAAAAAAGGCTTGACGACTGTTTTAACAAGTGGGCGGTTACAGTCGAGCACGCTCGACAGTAGAATACCCTGAGCCCAGGTACTCTTAAGTAAAAGTTTATTTTCGATCAATTGTTCCTATGGCAGCTATATGGTATATACAACCGAATTAAACCCAATTTAGTCAAAATGTAAAAAACCAAGTTTAATGCATATTCTATCAGTTTGGTTAAGATATCTTTAAAAACAAAAAACTTTTTCTAAGACTTGATTTTCACCCGATCGTATGACAGCTATATGATATAGTGGACCGATTTAAACCAAATTTGGTCAGGATGTATAATACCAAACCAGGTGCATATTAAATTAGTTTGATTCTAACATCTTAAAAAATAAAAAACTTTTTCATACTAAAACTTCATTTTCGATGTATCGTTCCTATGGTAGCTATATGATATAGTGGTCCGATTCAAAAATAAAAATAAACTTGATCTGCGCCCGGTATCCAGGAACCTACAAACCAAGTTTGCAATCTCTACCTCTTATGGTTTCTGAGATCGTCGCGTTTAAACAGACGAACAGACAGAGGGACATGGCTCAATTGACTCGGCTGTTGATCCTAATCAAGAATATATATACTTTTGGGGGTCTGCCACGCCCCCTTCTGCCTGTTACATACATTCTGCCCTTTCTGCCCATTTTCAATGGACTCAGGGTATAAAAATATGGATATATGCTTTTTGTTTTCAATATTTTAAATCAATTTCCCTAGCATGATATTTGTAGTGAAGCACTCCATCAATAGGAATTGTTATTTACTCAAGTAATTATTTGAGAAAAAGCCAAAATGATTCAATGGGTGCAGAGTATAAACTAGAATGGCTGTTTATCTGGGTTTTTATCAGAATTCCTTGCCTATTTTAGATTTTTTATTAATGCTGGTATAGTTTTTGCAAGTTCGGCTAAGCAGAGGCCGATAATGGACCAGTATATTTTGCTTATCGCTGCCAGCGACGTCGACAGAGAAGTTTCCGAGAAACATTCTTAGGGCGCAATTATTGTTTTGCAATCAGTCTTCTATTAGTAAAGGTACGCTGAAAGTAAAAGACGTATGCCATAGAGTCTCGCTGGGAAAAAAATCCGACTCGTATGAAATCTAAACAACGAAAGAGTTTTTGTTATTTTCTGGAAAGAAAATTACAGCGCTAAGGAAAACTAAAAACAGACCCGTAGAGCGATCAGAAACAATTTCAACAACGAATCAAACGAGGTGAGCAGGTGAATAAGTTAATAACTTAGGAGTGCGGTATAGGTAAAACCTATAATAAAGTCGTAATGATAGAATAATAAAGAAACGATCATAAAGGTAATGCCGAAATGTGCCCTAAAGGGCCCCATATGACAAAAAACATTTTTATTTATTTTATTTTAATTTTTTAAAGCTTGACTTTGACATTGCTGAGAAATCAGGAGATATGCAAGCTCACATTTGAAAAATTCTTCCAAATGAATCAAAATATTAATTTAAAAAAAAAACAATTTTTTTGTCATATGAAAAGTGCGTTTAAATCCAGAAGTTTTTGAGCTGTTGCCAAGCCAAGTGCAATTAATTTATTTGCATATTATAATACTATTAATTAAAATTTTGTTGTGTGTTCCCTTTAAAATGAGCGCTAAGTCAGTCAGCTGACTTGATCTGCGTGAGGTATATAGAAGTCTGTGGGTGAAAGTTTGGTATCTCTATCTCTTATAGTGTCTGAGATCCTTTTGTTCATACGGACAGACAGACATGGCTACATCGACTCGGCTGTTGATGCTGATCAGGAATATATATATTTTATTGGGTCGGAGATGCCTCCTTCTTCCTGTTACAAACATTCCAACGAGCACAATATACCCTTTTACTTATTTTTTTAAGTAACGGGTATAACATTGACATTATGTATTGAAGACCATTCTTTATTTATTTCTTCTGTTGCAGCTTAAAGTGTAAAACGCGACAAGAACAATTGCAACAACGGCTATATTTGATCCACATTATAAAGGCAGCTTTTTTATGAACCAAAACAGCAACTTGAGAGTTTACAATGGATGAAAGCGACAGCTCACCGATCTGTGACAATTATTTGACTGTCGAACAGTGGGTGCTTAAGCATGTAATGCCACATGAGAATTCCTGGAACAACATTGACTGGAACAACACCTACAAAAAATGGATTCAGCGTCGCACTGCTGATAACGTTTATGAACGGATGAACTTGTGTGATGATAGATACATTTCACACCTGGAGATTATTCTCATCAAGTTTTGGGTATGCGGCGTCTTACTGAATATAGTTGGCGTCCTCGGTGTTCTGGGCCACGTGATATCCATGATAATACTCTCCCGCCCCCAGATGAGATCAAGTTTTAACTATTTGCTCATGAGTTTGTCAATCTGCGACACAATTTTTATTATTGGCGTTATGCTGATTGATGGCATATCCTCAATATACCCGTATACGGGTCACTTATTCTGGTATTACAACAATGTGTATCCATTCATCCAACCTATAGTGTATCCCATCGCCTATATTGCCCAGGCAGCGAGCATTTATATAATCATGACGTTGACCGTGGAACGTTATGTGGCCGTCTGTCATCCGTTAAAAGCACGTTCTTTCTGCACCTATAGACGGGCCAAGATCTCTTTTATAGTCTGCGTCTGCTTTTCTTTGGTCTACAACATGCCAAAATTTTGGGAGTTCCGCACGGTGACGTATCAATTGCCCAATATGAAAATTGTGATCCACCATGGGCATATGACACCAATAAGATTTAATTCAACCTACCTTAAAATCTACAAACACTGGTTGTACCTGATTGTCAACTATTTAATACCCTTCCTCACTCTGGCCATACTCAATAGCCTGATCTACAGGCAGGTGAGGCGGGCGAATCGGGAACGACAAAACTTGTCGAGATCGGAGACCCGTAAAATTAGATTGGCAACAATGTTGTTTGGTTGCAGTTGTCGTATTCTTAGTGTTAAACTTTCCTCCCTTAGTGTTGCACATCTCTCATGCATTCCACATTGACAATCGATTTCAAGATGGTCTTGGTGGCCGATCTTCTCCAAATCATCAACCACAGCGTCAACTTTCTCATTTACATCAGCTATGGTAAAAAGTTCAGGCGCATTTTTGTACTCATTTTTTTCAAGCGACGCGTCGCGACACCTGAGATCTTATAGTTTTATAACAATAGAATTATTAGGAAACAGATCAATGTAACTTTAAAGTGTGCCATCTAGAGTTGAGTCTATCCTCAATTTGCTTTCCAAAAATCATGTATTTTGAACCAATAAATAATTTGAAAAACAACATTTTTTTAACGCAATTATTTATATGTAATATTTTGTATACCCTGTGACCATATAACTAGACTTTTCGTCAAAAACGTTTTCCTATGGCAGCTATATGATATATGCAACGGAATTAAACCAAATTTAGTCAGAATGTACAAAACCAAGTTAAATGCATATTCTATCAGTTTGATTAAGAAATCTCAAAAAATAAAAAACTTTTCCATACTAAAACTTCATTTTCGATGTATCGTTCCTATGACAGCTATATGATATAGTGAACCGATTTAAACCAAATTTGGTCAGGATGTATAATAATATCCCAGATGCATATTTTATCAGTTTGGTTGTAATATATCAACGAAAAAAAACTTTTCCATGCTAAAACTTCATTTTCGATGTATCGTTCCTATGGCAGCTATATGATAAAATGATCCGATCCAAAAATAAAAACAAACTTGATCTGCGTATGGTATCCAGAAACCTACATACCAAATTTGAAGACTCAAGCCCTTATGGTTTCTGAGATCGACGCGTTCAAACAGACGGACAGAAAGACGGACATGGCTCAATCAACTCGTCTGTTGATCCTAATCGAGAATATATATACTTTTGGGGGTCTGCCACGCCCCCTTCTGCCTGTTACATACATTCTGCCCTTTCTGCCCATTTTCAATGGACTCAGGGTATAAAAATAATAAGCTTTGAATTCTCATGCTCGTAGATTAACGTTAAATTAAATATAACTTATTAAAAATGGGAAAGATTAAAAAAAAAAATTGTACGGTTATTTAATCATAAACAATATAGAATATTATTGATTTAATTATTATTTGTTAACATAAAACTAAACTACATTACATAAATATTTAAATTCTCAGCATAACTTTTATGAAGTAACTTTTAAAAGATATATTACTGTCATATTTCGAGTTTTTAAGATTAACTATTTTGGATGACATTCTTAATAATTAAAGTCTCGATTTAGGGATGCCTAAACGCAGAATTATAATTGTGTTTTGGATGATTTAATAAAAAATCTTCGACATTTGGAAAGAATTTCGTTGCAAGAAGTGACAAAGTATGCCGTCGACCAAATTACAACAACGTTGCAACAAAAAACTTGTCCTCAGCTCGGGATAATAATTTCAAAAATTCAATCATAATTGGCAACAGACAGTGAAGAATGCCGCCGCGTTGCCCTTGAAGTGGCAACCTTTTTGGCCTGCCACCGGTTGTGGCACGTCGAGGGAAGCTGTGTTGCCAATGGGGGCAGATGGGGAGGAAAGGAGAGAAGGAGGGAAGGAAGGAAGGAGGAAGGTGCAGGGGTAAGCTTCTACAAATACAAATGCCTCACTCAACATTTGCTATCGTGGGTAATTAATAAGCCAATGGCATTGCAATTATTTCTGCAAGCTAATCGCTGCAACAAATTTTGTGGCATGTGCGGCACACACGTTGCATGCTCAAATGCTCATGATACGAGGCATTGGATTACAAATTGCGAATTGCAAATGAACGCAAATCGATTAAGTTGTTTTGCTGTCGTGAAAAGGAAAATATGAAATGAGCATGCAAATATGAGGAAAAGCCACAGCGAAAGCTGAGTTGCTAAATGAAAGGGGCAGGGTGTGTGTGTGTTGTGTTGCACGTGTTGCACGGCCAAGACAAGACATTTGCCTTTGTTCTGTGGAGTGAAAGTTGAACTAAAGCCAATGTGGCATGCCACTTGTAGAGGATCTAGCTGCCACAGTCCGTGCAACAACGTTGTTGCAACGTTTAGCGAACAATGCGCGTTCCTTTTGGGCTGAATAGAACTGAAAAATGTTTATTTAAATGCGAATACGAATACGAATACGAAATGCGTTGGCCATGCCACACGATGCGGTGGCTCTGCCACAGCCAGAGTCTAGGCTTACCTGCAACCTAACTAGCCAGCTTGTGGGCAGCTCAAAGGGGCAAACGGGGGCAGCCAGGCCACTGATTGCCCAGGCCATTAAGTGCAGCAACTGTTGAGCATGCGCAGCAACAACAGCCAAAGCAGCAACAACAGCAACATGCCCCATTTGCAGCTGCAACGGGGGTGGAATGGGGGGCATGCCACAGGTTCCTGCCTTGCCGTGTGGTAAGCGCAGCATAATGAGCCGCGCAGTTACATTTATTTTAAATCTGATATACATATTTCTCGTTTCTCTTTCTTTATTTTTTTTCTTTTTATTTTGCTCGCTTTGTTGTTATTTGGCCTTTGTTTTTGGGCAGGCTTTAACAACAACAATGACAACAGCAACAACAACGAAAATAAGAGCAGGAGCTGCTGCAGCAACGACAACAACAACAACAACGACAACGACAACGGCAACGGCAACTCAATGGCCATTGTTGCCATCGTCGTCATCGTTGTTGTTATTATTATTGTTGTTGTCGTTGTTGTTGCTGCTGTCGTTGCGCAGCCGCTGGCGACTTGCAACTTGCAACTTGCAATTCTTTGCCTTTTGCTAGCTGCCTTTTGATAGAGTTGCAGTGCATATTAATGGGTATATTGGCTATCATATGCTGTATAATTTAATAGTTATTTTAGGTTAGAATAAAACGTCTTACAAAATATCCATATGTTACTTTTGGAACTAAACTCCTCGCAACAAATGTTGGATCAATTGAAATACTTGACTAATATAATTAAGTTATTTACTTAAAATCTTCAGTTAAAATGTATTTTTAATATTCTCAACGTTAAGTTAGTAGACATTAAAATATAAATCTTTTACAAAATGCTCTTTCTGTTCTCAAAGAGAAATTTACAAATTTGACATTCATTTCTTTACATTTTAAGACAAGTTTGGTTTGAGCATATCTAAAATGTATTAAATTATTTACCGAACGGGCAGAATTATTAAATATTGAGAAATATTATTATTATGAAAGCAAATAAAAATGACTAATTTTACATTTCTATCTTACAAATTACCATGATTTTTAAAATAAATATCCAGAAGATGTAAAATTTATAAAATAAAACTTTTTATTATAAGCTTAAGAAAATATTACAAATATCAAAATAGTTTTTCCGTAAGAGACTGCAGAACTTAGACTGATCTATACTTACCTATTTTTTCAAACTTCCTTTTATTTCTGATATGACAATATAGAAAGAGTTGAAAAATATAATTTTTATTGAACTCTACTATCCCACAAAAAAAACCTCTAAACGAGGTAAAGTCTAGTGACGAAAGCAATTTCCAGCCCCAAAATTTCTGATATCCAATTTTGTGACGAACAAAATTGAGTTTAATATAAAAATTTTAAATAAAAATATAAATTAATAAAAAAAAATTGGCCTTGTGCACTGTGCGCAAAAAGGGTGAGCTTCTTTGTACATAAAAATTACTTTTTGCACAGTGCCGAATGCCAATTATTTTTTTTATTAATTTATATTTTTATTTAAAATTTTATATTAAACTCAATTTTGTTCGTCACAAAATTGGATATCAGAAATTTTGGGGTGAAATTGCTTTCGTCACTAGACTTTTACCTCGTTTAGAGGTTTTTTTTGTGGGATATCAGAAATTTTTGCAATTGCTTTTGCTGTTGACATTGTAAATTTATCATTGTTGAATATTTTTTCATATTTAAAAAAAAAATTTTTTTAATTATAAAGAAAAGTAGGGGGCTCCGCCCCCTGCTCGCATCGCTTAAGTTGCTACTCTACTGTCGGAAGCCCCGTACCTACTGTGAGAAAAAAAGTTTCTCATACTAAGACTTAGACTTCGCCCGATCGGTCCTATAACAGTTATATGATATAGTGGTTCGATTAGAACCAACTTTCTTCAGGATCTATAAGTCTAACTTAAATGCATATTCTTTTAGTTTTGTTACGATATCTCTTGTAAAAAAAGTTTTTTATGCTAAGACTTGTTTTCGCCCGATCGGTCCTATGACAGCTATATGATATAGTGGTCCGATTTGAACCAACTTTGGCCAGGATATATAAAACGAAGTTAAATGCATATTTTATCAGTTTGGTTGAGATATCTCATAAAACAAAAAAGTTTTTCGTACTAAGACTCCATTTTCCCCCGATCGGTCCTATGACAGCTATATGTTATAGTGGTCCGATTTGAACCAACTTTGCACAGAATATATAAAACCAAGTTAAATGCATATTTTATCAGTTTGGTTGAGATATCTCATAAAACAAAAAAGTTTTTTGTACTAAGACTCCATTTTCGTTCGATCGGTCCTATGACAGCTATATGATATAGTGGTCTGATTTGAACCAACTTTGGCCAGGATATATAAAACGAAGTTAAATGCATATTTTATCAGTTTGGTTGAGATATCTCATAAAACAAAAAAGTTTTTCGTACTAAGACTCCATTTTCCCCCGATCGGTCCTATGACAGCTATATGTTATAGTGGTCCGATTTGAACCAACTTTGCACAGAATATATAAAACCAAGTTAAATGCATATTTTATCAGTTTGGTTGAGATATCTAATAAAACAAAAAAGTTTTTTGTACTAAGACTCCATTTTCGCCCGATCGGTCCTATGACAGCTATATGATATAGTGGTCCGATTTGAACCAACTTTGGCCAGGATATATAAAACGAAGTTAAATGCATATTTTATCAGTTTGGTTGAAATATCTCATAAAACAAAAAAGTTTTTCGTACTAAGACTCCATTTTCCCCCGATCGGTCCTATGACAGCTATATGTTATAGTGGTCCGATTTGAACCAACTTTGGCCAGGATATATAAAACGAAGTTAAATGCATATTTTATCAGTTTGGTTGAGATATCTCATAAAACAAAAAAGTTTTTTGTACTAAGACTCCATTTTCGCCCGATCGGTCCTATGACAGCTATATGATATAGTGGTCCGATTTGAACCAACTTTGGCCAGAATATATAAAACAAAGTTAAATGCATATTTTATCAGTTTGGTTGAGATATCTCATAAAACAAAAAAGTTTTTCGTACTAAGACTCCATTTTCCCCCGATCGGTCCTATGACAGCTATATGTTATAGTGGTCCGATTTGAACCAACTTTGCACAGAATATATAAAACCAAGTTAAATGCGTATTGTGTCAGTTTGTTTGAGATATCTCATACAACCAAAAAGTTTTTCTTACTAAAACCTGATTTTCGACCGATAGAAAAATGTATACATTTAGTTAACAAGCAATATCTTCCAAACCCCTTGGTCAAAGTTTATGTTTCATATACTAAAAAACGCAAAATTCTACGTACTACAACATACTAAAATTTAATAAAAATCGTTAGAGCCGTTTTGTCAGAAATCGCCAAAATGTAAGCTAAAAACTTTATTTCACCTGTAAAATGTTACCTGAGTACTTTAGAAAAAAAGTTTAAAGGTACGCCTAAAAGCCCTCAAGCACACCTTTCCAATGATACCCAGAACATATCTATAGCTTCTATGGTATGGAAACTGGTGAGGTTTCAAATTTAGCGGATTTAGCGATTTCCCGCTAAACTAGCGGGAAATTGAAAAAGTCGTAAAACAAACATTTCTAGATTTTCAAAAATGAACAAATCCCCATCATAACATCTACGCTTTTTTAGCGCTTTGATACAAACAGACAAACAGACAAACAGACAAACAGACAAACAGACAAACAAAGAAACTTTTTCACTTCATTTTTAGTATTCTACTAAAATTTTCAAATTTATTTATCTTTTGAACCAGTTATCGGATTTGGGTCATCAAGGTATCAAACGACGCGTATTTTTGATAAGAATTTTAAAAAATAAAAAATTTTACGTAAAAGCCCCAACGGCTCCATAAGCTGCGATCATATAAATTTTTCCTCCCACTTACACCCCCGTATCTCATGACCCAGGTGAAATAGCAAAAGTTTTAGTATGCCATTTTGTAAGTTAGGACTAAACCTTTCGATCGGTATATAACTCGATCTGATCGGACAGTCGTAGCAAATTTTCCAACTTAGCTGTATATAGTTGTTAGTCGCCTTTCGCACCCTTCGTGCTGCTTTCGTCACTAACGCGAACTGCCGTCCGCAGTGATATTTACTTCTCTTTCAATAATAAAATATCAATAGCTATGAGAAGGAGCTTTTTTCATATATCTAATATATTTTTATGAAGAGACTTAATAGTTTATTGTAAATTTTTATATATTTTCAAGAACTTTTTTTAAAATTTACGTATAATTTAAGACATTATAAAGAAATATATATATTGGAAAAAAAATAAAGTTATTAAATTGTATTATATTAAGATTAAAGTTTATTAAGATAAATTAATTTAGAACTTGAATAAAACGCGTTCATTCAGATTATGTTTGATAAAGCAAATTTACTTAAATATTTTTAACTCCTTTATATAGTAAAGTACATCAATTGAAGCTACCTTAACTAGTAAAATTTTTTGAAGAAGAGCATTAACAGTTCGGCTTTGGGCCTTGCTGATTGTTCGATCTTGTTTCGGTTAAATGTACTTAGTTGTATTATGTGGCCATTCAGAGGCTACGCATGGCTGACTAAACGCAAATGTATGCAAAGAGCCATTGAATTTGCACAGAGCCAAGCAACGACTGAGGACTGAGTGGAAGGGGGAGTGACAGAGAGGAGAGGGGGAGAGAGGGAGAGAGGGAGAGGGAAACCAATGTTGGCTATGCGGATTGGTAGCGCTTTTGGTCGCAAAGAATGGTTGCAGATTCTTGCGTCTAGATTTTGTTTATTTTCTTTGCGATGCGGCGAAACAATGCACATGAATAATGTGTGAATCGCGTACCGAAAACCTGTGCAGATCTTGTGAATTGGAATTGTGTAGAGTTTGGCATTAATCAAAGCCCAGTTCGCCGCCTCGTAATGGCCAAAAAGCAAATCAAGTTGGAGTTGGAGTTGCACTTGGAGTCAGAGTCAGAGACTTGCCACAAAGAGGCACTAAATGCAAAGGTAAATAGCGATGCCATTGGCATTTCACACTTTTACAGCTGGCTGATGGCAAAAGGCGAGGTGAGGTGAGGTGAGCTGAGTCGGAGCTATTGATTTAAACAATTTTTTTTTGGAAAGCGTAAACTTTGTTTTTGAAATTACAATTTTGAGCAAAACTTCAACTTCAACTTCAGCTTCAACTGTGGCAACGAGACTCGCATTTGTATTTGCCTCCAGCTGATGTTGCATTCAGACTCGGACTTCACTTCAAGGTGGTCGCTTGGTTATCAACATTGGGTTTCTTTTTTATTTTTGGGAATGGGCAAACAAAATGAAAACCAAAATCAAATTCGAAACCGTAGCCAAAGCCAAAGTCAGAGTCAGAGTCAGAGTTAGAGCCAGGCCAAAATCAAAGCGAAAAGCCTTCTGAGTGCATTTGTTTGGCCTGAGATTCAATAAACCCAACAAAATGCATTTGATGTGCGACTCGACAGACGCTGTCGGGTTTTGTTTGCTTCTCTTCCAGTCAAAGTCAGAGTCGAAGTCAGAGAAACAACAACGGCAACTGCCTGCAGTTCTAATATGTATCGATTTCACTCAACCAACTGGTAACTTGCAACATGGCAACATGGCAACTTGTTGCAGTTGCAGTTTACCGTTCGCCTTCATTATCATTTCCCATAGACTCTGGGCAACAACTGCATTTTAATGGTCTCAAATATTATCCGTACTGCTGTTGTTGTTGTTGTTGTTGTTGTTGCCCCTATCCATGGCCAAAATCCGAGGCGGTGTTAACATTGCCCCCAAAACTCGTGACCACTCGGTTTCGTTCCGTTCCGTTCCGTTCCATTCCGATTCCGATTCGGCGAGTGCCATCGTCATTATCATCATCATCGACATCGTCATCGATTGGAGAAATAGAGAAACTGAGAAACTGAGAAACATGCACATTAAATCAGCTGCCGTTCGAATCATCATAAAAAAAAATGCATAATAAATACAAATAGAATTGCATATGCGAATAAATATCGCTACAGTACGACCTCCTTGTAACTAATTTACACTTTTAACTCTTTAGCCATAACAACTTTCTCGACATCCATTCAAGTTGCTGATAAATTTGAAAAAATCTAAATATTTCAGTATATACAAATATTATTTGTATATTAACTCTTAACTCTGATAAATGTATTTAATTGGATTTTATTATTATTATTCTAATTTAAAGTTTTTATGTATATACTTAATATAAATTTTCAAGTGAATATAAATATTAATATTAATAAATGTATATCATAATAATAATAAATTAAGTTAATTTCTACAACACAGAATTTGACCATAAAAATATAAAAAGGTGATAGAACGATTCTTTATAATTATAAACATAATTTTTTTACAAAAAACACATATATTTTTGGAATAAACGAAAAAAAATATATTTATTTACAAGAAAGAAAAAAATAACAAATTTGATATAAAATATCTTATTACCAATGTTTAAATCGTTAATAAAACTTTTTTAATTTATTGCTAATATATATATATTATATATAATATATATTTATACCAAAAAGCAAAGGAAAATAGTTAAGTTTATGGTTTACATATTTACTGAAGTTTATTTAAATTATTTGATATATATCAACCAATATTAATAAACCAATAGTTATATGTAATATCACAAAAAGTGAAAGCAAGATAGTTAAATTAAAAGTACTAATTGTTAGTGAATATTATTAAATGAATACGAGTTATTAACCTATATGCCCTATGAATCAATATGTAGCGCTGCAGTTGCCACTATTTTGTGATTTTACGGTTGCCGCTGCCGTCGAAGCTGTTGCAGTTGCTGTTGTTGGAGGCTGAAGCTGAAGCTGGTGCAAGCAGACAACAGTCAACAAAACAAAGCAACAACAACAACAACAACAACATTTCTGCCAGAGACTGGCAACTGAAGAATGCAACAAGAAGCATTGATTTCAAATAAATTTCGCTGCCGGGCAAATTGTATGCCGGCTGCCAGTTGGAAAAACCAAACCCGAATCCGAATCCAAGTCCAAAGCCCAGCCCCAAATCCCAGACATAGACACAGATACATATACAAATACAGATACAGATACAGGTACAGTCTTTGGAGATCCATTTGCAGTTGCAGTCGCGGGTTCGTGCCACATGCAGCTGTGGCTGTGGGTGTGTGTGTTTGTGTGTGTGTGTGTGCGACTGGTAAGAGTGGAAGGGGGGAGGGGGGAGGGGGCTTATGGACACACACACGCCCCGATGAAGGCGCTCTGATATCGATACGGATGCATGTAAATGCAATCGTATCTTACGGCTCTGCACTTTCTAGCCACAAGTTCAAGTTGCGCCGCGTTGCATTGTTTGTTCTTCATTGTTTTTGGTGGCTTGCCCCACAGATGTTGTTGTTGTTGTTGTTATCATTGTTGTTGTTCTTGTTGTTGTTGTTGTTGTTGCGGTGCGGCGCTTTCTGCTCCTGTTATTCTACTAAGTTGATAACCATGTTCAAATAAATCACCTTTTGCGTGGCTGCAAGCGAAAGGCAAACGTGGCTGCAACCGTGCCCCATGTACCACAACAACTAACAGCAGATCCAACTATCGAAAGGGGGGAGCAGACATTGGAATCGGGTGGAGTTGGGGGGAGGGTACAGGTAGCAACTGGTGCGGTGCCGGTTGTCGTTGCATTTGGCTTTTATCTTTTGTTTGCAATATTCAGATGCATCTTTCAGATAATTTTTTCGGGCTTCACAACTCGCGAATCGCAACAGACCGTTGGTTGTCTATGCCCGATTATTTTAGCATAATAAAAATATATCAGCTTCAGCCTCATCGCTTGCGGCATCTCCTACGCTCCGTACCCCTTACCCCTTACCCCGTGCCACAAACCTCTGCACGAGTACGAGTGGTAAGTACCCCAAGCTGCATAATGGCATAAATGTGCTTTGATGCCATATCGATTTCAGGCTCAAAATTGCCGCATCCGCCCTATGGTAAATGCCGCTTGCCTCATGCCACATACATACGATATACTATACATGCTTCGTGCAGCTGCTGCTGCCGACAAGACCCAAAACTGGAGCTGGAGTCGGTCTGGGCTTTTGGCCGCCGGCTGTTGCTCTCATTAGCCGCAACAAACCGTACGAGTGCTGCAAGTTGGAGTCAAGTTTTTGCTACGTGACAAAGGCGCAACACTTGACAATGTCTCGCTCACACACACACACACACACACACACACACACACACACACACACACACACACGTGACAACACACACACACACTCACTCCTTGGGAGACAACAAATTAGCGAAGCACTCGTACTTGACCTTTTCTTTAGCCGCTGATTAAGCTGTGCCAGCTCCCAGTCTTCTTGGAACCCCCTTCATTAGGACCCAAAATACAAATATTCTGTTTTGTTGAAATTACAATGATACTGGTTTTATCTGGACTCAATAAAAACATAGATTAATCTTATGTAATACAGCAATAGACTCATTTATAATTAGTTGCCTGCAGTTTATTTTGAAAGCTTTTTAAAGCTTCGTAAAATCAATTCAATTAAATATAACAAAAATTATTCGTCAGGTATAAAATTAAACAATATGGCAAATATTTTGAAAGCCTTTGTGAGGTTTTTAAGCACATTAGTGAGCTTTTTAAGCACATTAGTGAGCTTTTAAAGCACATAAGTGAGCTTCTAAAGCACATTCCTGCACTCATGTTTTTAATAAATGACAAGAGAAAGCAAGACTAAAGCAAATATTTGTAAAAGCTTCTGAAAGCTTCATTAGGATGAATTTAAAAATAATAATCCAAGCATCATTACATTCAATAAGTAAACCGAACTCAAACTTCACTTTCAAGTCAAAATTGAAAATAAGCTGTATTTTTAAAAGTCCTTAAAATTGTAAATTAGCTTAGAATATCGTCAGTAAAAAGATTAATCGATTATAAATATATTCAAACTTTAAATTACTTTAATTGCAAATTTCGATTTAGTATAAACTAAACAGTTCCTAAGTTAAATATTGAAAACAACTTTATTTTTTAAGTTCTTAAATAATTTATAACCATTTATTTGCATTCAACAAAGCTTGACAATTTGACTAACTATCTACAATTAGACAGACGTCTTACTCCAAACAATTTTTAGGATGCTTTTCTAGCAATGTTGAAAGATTAATCTAATGTTTAATTGTTAGTTTTAGCTAGTGTCATTGTTCCCTGCTCGTTTGACATTAACTAATTGCCGAGATGCGAAGCTAACGGCAGCCATTGTCAAGCAGATAGACGACAACTTGACAAATGTCAGTCAAAACTTCCCCTCTCAGGGTTGCCACCCCCTCTGAGATGAAACCCAACCGAAAAAAAAGGCTTTCAGTTCATTCTGTCGTTAATGTGCGAATGTGTGTCACACACACAAAGACACCCACACACACACACTCACACACACAAAGACACACCCACACACACACACACACACTCAGATGGGAAAAAAACTCAACTCTAATGACATTTGAAAAGGAACTACAATAGCATTTGATGCTATTTATAAATTTACAATCGGCTTTACGTTTGCTAATCTCATAAGACCTGGTAACACTGTTAATCCCATTGTTATTGGGTGCCAGCAAGGCAAATGGAAGAGCGACAACTTTTATGCCATTTGATTTTGCAGGCTCAGCTGCAAAGTTTGAATCTCACTACAAAGGAGGAAGAGAATCAAACAAAGAAAGTTTTGCTTTCTAATAAAACTTTGCCAGAGCCAATTGTTGTGAGAATCTCAACGATACAGTTGTTATGTGAGAAGTGCACCAGATGGGATTGTTCTGAGATTAAGTCAAAGAGTTAAGAGAATTGGGGGTCGAAGATGGGAAGATAGTAGGCATAGATTAAACCCAATCAACTTATACAAATAAGGTTGATTTCGAGTCTCAGCTGGGTCAAAATAAAAAGTGAAAAGCACATTATATAAAAGAATTCAAAAAGCCGCCATGTGAACTACTTTGGTTGATTAAAAAATTTAATTGTGTTTATAAAGAGTATATATAAGATGTGTACAGTATATATAAGAATAAACCCAATTTTAAAGAACAAGCTTAACCGCTAGAAAACAGTTTTACTCGCTCCTATTAATCATTAATAATATTATTATATATAAATAAATTCCATTATTAAATGGATTTCAAATTTTAATATTTTGAATTATTAACCAGATCTCTATAATTTTTTAGGTATGAGAAAAATAAATCAAAGTTGTACTAAAAATCACCTGAGATGCATTGTGAATCAGTTTTTAAAAAATAAGGTTTGAAATTCCATACATATCGTCGCATTCCCGCGAAATGATGTATGTGATTTTTGGATTGGATTTTGGAAGGTTGAAAACGTCTGTCTCACATGATTATGAATCGCTTTGTTGGATCAATTTCATGTTGTTCTCTTCTGGCGGGAATATCGTATGTCCTGTGTGTTGTCTTTCGTACTGGGAGATCGAATTGAGCTCTTTGTTTTGGTATTTTTTGGTCGTTTTCTTTGTGCCGTTATCCTTGGCGTAACATAAATTAGCAAATACGTACAGCTATTTGCACAACGGAGAATGAAGAATAAAATTCGAAAACAAAACAAAAAAATTATCAAAATCACGAATCAAATATAAAGTTAAAGAACAAAATGAAAATGAAATCTACAAGTAAAACCACTAAAATCAAGTGAATAGTAAATCTAATGTAAAACAATGATTTTAAAAACGAGAAGAAAGAAAACTGAAGATGTGCCTTAGCAATATTATTTTTATTTTATATATTTAATTCATACGAAAAATAGATTATAGAATTCTTTAAAAAAAAAAATATTCTTTTTATATAAATAAATAGGATTCTCATATCGTATGGAACTTACATGTCACCAAAAACAGACGCGAAATGATCGTATGTTTAAATAAATCCTTAAACACAATGGCATATTAAAAAACAGCATTCGTAACAATATAAAATAAGATCTATAAAAAAGGCTGCTAAAAACCCTTCTTTGAAAAATAAAAAAGCTTCTCCTGTAAAATCACATTTTTCTACATACGATCATTTCGCGGGAATGCGACGATATAATTTTATTTATTTTTATCACATAAATAATATTGAGTATTTTTTTTTTATTATATTTTTATAAATAGTGTGGTTTCAGTTCTGTGTTATAAATATTGTGATAATTAGAAGAAGTTGTATAGTTATATTTCATAAAATCAAACTGGCAATAATAATAGCAAAATACAATACAATGAATATGTTTCAACATGTTGCAACATAAATCGATATGAGCACTGCTTAGCCACATTGCCACATTAATTAGCTTTATGTACATTCAACTAGAGTCATATTTAACAGTCACTGCCATTGTTACAGCGAGCAACAGTAATTGTGTTGCATGCAACAAATACACCCACCTACAAGTGACACACACACAGAAAACACCCAAACAAAATCCCCAACAAAACCCCAATAAACTGAACCACTTCAAACTGAACCAAATTCAAGTACGTTGAATGTTTCGTCGCTCGAGTTGGCAAAGCTTTTGTAAACGTATTTAATTACATTTGGCAATTGTCTATGAATATGTTAGCAGCGTGTAAATACACATACGCCAACAAATGCAGATACACAAATTAATAAATATGCATATGGCCAGAATAACCCCATTGGTTGTAAAGGACACGACTCTCTCTCTCTCTCTCTCTCTCTCTCTCTCTTTCTCTCTCTCTCTCTCTCTCTCTCTCTCTCTCGCACCGCTCATTCGATTTGGAATTGTCCTTGAAAATGGCGCACGCAAAACGAAAGATAAACTTTGTATCTCTATCTGCAACTGTTTGTGTGTGTATGTGTGTGTGTGTGTGTGTGCCTGTCTGTCTGTCAGTCCCTGTTTGGGTGTGTGTGTGTGTGTGTGTGTGTGGAAGTGTGAGTGCATAAATCTGCCTAAAGTGTTTGCTTTGAAATGCGTATACTGTTGATAAACCTGCCACACATCCTGGCACATCCTGGCAACCAGACATTGCACGAATTCTATCGCAGCTCTGATTGAATTTCCACCAAACCGCTAAACGAAGAACCACACTGAAATCTATCAAGTGCGTTATAGGGACGGGAGGAACGGTCCACAAAGGGTGCTATTGTTACTGTAATGAAATTATGGCTACAAATTAAATATCCTATTCCCTTCCACTGTGATTGCGCTTCTATTTGCGGTGCTGCTATTTGCCCAAACGGATTGCGGTGCTTTTGGCCAGCCACAGTTAGCCAAACTTCACAGTCTGTCCACTCGTATTTTGGCCATTTAGTAATACACTTAATGAGGCAACTAGTTAGCAGTCATAGTCCAATCAATGGCCTAACTAGGTCACTAAAATTGTTATATCGGAAATAGGAATAGAAATGTGATAGCAAAAATGTAAATTCTGAAATGGAACTATTTAGTAAATATTTTAGAAATTATAATAAAATTATAGGACTAACTAGTTTATTTCTAAAGTCCACCTTATATCTTAATTTTCTTAAAAAAAAGTGTAAATGAAGTTAAATGAAGTTAAAAGAAGATCGTTTTAAACCGTATATATCTAGAGTTTTTTTTAAATATCATTTCAAACGATATTTGTATTTAGCTTTTCCGACTTGTTCTGACCAAAAGTTCATAGAACACGACCCAAAGTTTTTAGGGAGAAACTATTAAATGCAAATTATGTCAGTGTCATTATTGTACACGCCTGGACGACAACAAAACTGGAAGCCGCCTTCGATGCATACAAATGAAGATTAGACGGGAATACAGTCAATACTCGTATAATCAAGTTGGCCCAAAGCGTTGGATTTTTTCTTACGCTTACAGCTAATTAAATTGAATTCAATTGAAATTTAGAACGTTGTGCTTGGCACGTGATTCAGAAAGAAACACTGCGACTTCTTTGGCTCTTTTGTTTGGGTTTGGGTTTGGGACTCGGATTCGGATTTGGATTCGAATTTGGGTTTGGGGTTTTGTTTTTGTCTGTGGCCCTTTTTTGGCTTTAATATGAAACGTAATTAAACGAGAGGCAACGGTAAATGCGTAATAATGAAAACTTTATGGCTTTTCGATAAACGTTTCAGATAATAAGGGGTATATATGAAGGTATTTATATATATCTATAGAGAACAGCGAAAACGTGTTTTGAAATTGAATGAAAAATCGTGACTTTTGAGTGGGGCTAAGCTTAAAGTCAGTTAAAGTTCGAAATCCCATTGAATTAGATCTGGGAATGTCCACTGAGAGATTATATCGAATTCGATTGATATGGTTTCAACTCCGTTTGTAAACTTTTTTACGCACATTTTCCATTTAGTTGCATACGTAGTTGACTTTTCCAAATTGTTTACAATTTCCAACGAATTTCCCATTCAAAGCGAGTGTTTTGTATATTTTTCGCTTTTTATTTTCGCTAGAACAACAAATAAAATTCCGAAAATACCAAAAAAATTAAAAAAAATAAAAATGCTGAAGAACTAAAAAACTGAAAAACCCAAAAACCAAATTCAACCGGAAGCCAATGTAAATAAAGTGCTGGGCGATGTTTGTTTCTGTCAAAAAAAAAAAACGAAGAGAAGAAGAAAAAAAGTGAATACTTTGATCTATACCCCCCCAAATGCGTAGCATCCCCCTTCCCCTTCCCCTGCAGCTAAACAGCTGCCCAACGCATCAGTCAAAGGCATTGAATCTCTCTCATTCTCGCTATCTATCTCTCTTTCAGTTTCTCACTCTCACTCTCCCTTTACCCTTTAACGTGGTTTAAAGTTACTCTTAAAACATTTTGGTTGTATCTGAAGAATTGTTTACACATATTGTGTGGCAGGCACATTTGCGGGGGGTAGTTGCCACAGATAATTAGCGGATGCGCCACGTTCCTTCGGTTTGCATTTCAAAGTGAAATTTAACTAAATGAAAATCCAAATGAAAATGAAAATGAAATGGAATAGGAAATTGTGAGAGGGCAAGTAGTGCTACTTTGAAACTTGTTTCAAATTGATTTATTTATTTGATGTTTTTATTTGTTTGTGTTTGGCTAATTTTATGGCGCTTACCACTCTTTTCAGTCTCTTCACGTCGCTCCCTCACTCAATCGTCACCTGGAGAGTTGGCTTCAATTTTCAGATGGACTCCATGTCCAAATGTTGTATAACAAATTTGGCTGCGCCAAAGCGTTGAAAGATGCGTTTGTGCCACATAAACTAAAACTATTTTCAGGCCAAGTGGACAGGAATAACAAAAATATAAAGAGAGTGGCAGCTAATGCCAAACAAGTTAAGACGCCCACAACGATCCAACATATCTCAGACACCTGGCAGCTCAGTTTATCTTTTCCCTTTGGCAAATCCCCAGCTTCCTACATGTCCCCACGACAACCAACTAATGCCCTGACATGGCCAAGACTTTGGCTAAAAGAAAATATGAAAAAGTGTAAATTATAAATCGGTAAAGCTACACTAAATTATTCCCTATAAAAACCCAGAACTCTTCTATTTGCTAAGGAAGCTAATTCGAAACCTTCTTTTTTTAGTTGACGGATAGCTATGAAATATTCAGAATAGCTATCTTAAATATTTAAATACAAACTTATAGAAAGCAAGCAAGACGTTAGAATTTTTGCATTAAGACAAATAGAAAGGTTAAGAAAAAAATTAATAATTAAAACCCCTAAGTGCTCAAAAATGTGATTCTCTTTCCTTACTTCCAATATTCCTTAGCCCTTTACACTTTTTCAAAAACTTCAATCTCTCATAACTTTATCAAAACTCAACCGATTTATGTTTTTTTTAGGAAGAAGATCATACTATTTTTTTGCATTTCTGTTTGGTTTACATCCCATTCTTAAATTTCTCTGTCTACAGGGTATCAGTAATAGTAAATCCTCATCATCATTATTATTTACTCCTCCGCAAGTGGAAGCTGGAAGGAAGCTGTTCACTTTGCAGCTGCTGTGCATTTGATTTGAAGCGCTTCTCGTTTACGTTTAATTGAGTTTATTGATGCATGTTTGAAATCACTCAGATATATATGGAGAGAGAGAGATAGAGGGAGAGGAGAGAGAGAGAGAGAGTTGGAGTCTTTGCATTGGTAGGCGGTGTTATTTTATCAGAGGTTTGGGCCACCACTTGAAAGTGCAAAAATGCAATTAATTAAGCGCATTTATTTGCACACTCAATGGTCCGTGAGGGAATCGAACGCGTACCGCAATTCTGGAGTATCTCATGGATACATTTCGATAGCTAAACTGACAATTGAATATTGGCATGAGTACCAAGTGATCTATAAATACTTGAATTGAGCTCAACAATAATTTATACAAATACATACACGTTTATGCACACACTGCCATATAAAGTATAAAAATAGTTTTTTTTATTAACTTTAGCTTCAATTTAGCTCAATCTTCTGTTCAGTACGTCTCAAATGTCACTGAATACCCATAAAACAATTTAACTTGAAGTCTTTAAACCAGTTTAGTTCTTAAGTGGGACTTAATCGACATAAATAAATACACAACCCGCTTAATAAAATTGCAAAACTCGTATTGTAGGATTATAAATGAAGTCAAATGTCATAATTTACAATCATTTAAAGTCAGTTCCATTTTTGTGTAATGATTACTCTATCTTTCACATATTTAAATGAGCTACTTTCAACTTAATTTATTTCTATGTAGATGGACTTTTTGTGTAATAATCTATCGACTTTTAATAGATAGAATGTATGAAATAGAATGTAAATAACAGTATTTAATTTACTGCACAGATAGTTCAAATTACATATGTTCTATTACTGTCGCACTGTTAACACAAATTAAAATTAATTTTATATTAATTAAAGTCATGAAAGTCGCAAGAATTTTTCCAAATAGAACTTGTAATTTTTATCAATAACTATCATAAACTATCATTAACTCCCCTTAAATTACCATCACTGTTTCTTTATTAATATTTTCTCAGCATATTTTCAAATTATGGAAATTAAACTGTAGTATCTATTTTGTTATTGTCACACTAACAATATCACATTATATATTCTGTTATTGTCACACTGTTAATACTCTTAATACACTGTTCTGTTATCGTCACACTGTTAATATCGGCTTTTAACATTCTGAGCTAATGTTACGCTTCTGAAATACCAGAGACATAATTGTGGTTATAATGGATGGTTCTAATGAATGACAACATGTAATTTCTCACATGACCCCGCTGCATGACTGATGACGATGATGATGACCAGACCACAGTTGACCAATTGTGGTTAGGCCTAAAAGCTGTAAAAAATCTCCGCACACACCCCCACACACACACACTTACACACACCCCAACACACTGACACACACACTCACACATACGGATGCTGGGTCGCACAGAGTTCATTAAACGCAGCGCTTCTAATTAACGCGCAATCGAGTTAATTTCTCTTCTAACCGAAGCGGTTAATTGAGAGCGCAGACGGAGTTGGAGTCGACACTGTAGTTGGGGAAAGGAAGGAGCAATAGAGAGGGGAAAGGCAGTCTGGATTGGCAAATTATGCGCTAATGTGTCAGCAATTGAATGACTTTTCAACTATTTTCACATGATTGCCGACTGGTCGTATTTTTTTTTTCATTGGCATCCGATATGCGATGGATGTGAGGTGAGGATGCATCTCGGATCTGGGATCTCTGGTCAATGGTAATTCAATTAAGTGACGCCAGCGGTTGGTCCATTGTTTAGTTTGTTGAACCCGTCGGGTCGGCTTTGGTTGCGGCTTATCGTCGACGCATTTGTGAGAGGCGGCAACTATAAACTTGCTGTCGACTGACTGATCCGCTTTAATGCTAATGCCCAGCTAAGAGACGAGACAGTTAGAGTGAGCGGGAGCGCGAGCGGGAGAGGAAGATGAAGAGGGAGCTTAACCCGCAGCAAAAAGTGCAAATGGAGCGCCCGCAGTTTCACCGCGTCGTAAACCAGGTGACTTTAGTGGCTCAGTGGCACAACAGCAGCGGCAGGTGTGCGTCTTTCCAATTGGTCAGCTGCACACGCATAGCCAATGGCTTAGCGAGGGGTGTCTAAAAAGTTACGGATAATGTGTTAGTAAATTGAAACAAGCATTTGAAATCCAATATTTTCTTTGAGCTTTATTTAAGAAATATACAATAAATGAAGATCGTTCAAAAAAGTTTAAATTTTAAAAAATTTGAAATTTAAAGAATAAGGTGTTTAACAAATATATAATGTTGATATTTAAATAAATTGAAGAATATAGACACATTTTTTAAATCTGGTCGTAAGGGACATTCTTTCAGAAGTTTAGTTTTTGATTCAAAATGGTTTGAAAATAAATAAAATCCAAATGAAAAATAAATCATTTCGCAAAAAGGGGTAGATATATATATATTTATATATATATATATTTATATATATATTATTTATATATATATATATTTATATATATATATATATTTATATATATATATATTTATATATATATATATAAAGACATTGAAACAATCAATTGTAACATTTCTATATCTAATACTTAGAATGACATTCTTTAAAGACAAAAAATTAAAATAAAATTTTCCTCAGCTTTGGTTTTTTTCTTAATTAATAAGGTATATTTAAATAACTAGTTTTTCTGGTAAAAATTTCTCTAATAGAAAGATAAAATTTTTAATTTAAAATGTAAGTTTCGTCTTTTATACAAAATCTAAAGTACTAACTATTGCTAAAAACTGTTTTTGTAATACCAAAAACTAACATAAACTTTACTGGCAACCCTCGCTGTGTACTCAGCAAGTGGCTTAACGTCGACGCCTTTCAGTGCGTCCTGCTTATCAACGGAGCGCCATAAAAACGACTAATATGACTAAAGGCATTTGCATGCAAAATGAATACACTCAAACACTCAAACACTCGAAGAACTCAAATTCAAACTTAAAACTAAGCACTCAACACACACAACTCACAGCAAAGTGTGAAAATTATAATAGAATTCAATAAAGTTGTCAGATCTCTGACGTCTTTTCTCTTAATTGCAGCCTCTTGACTTGTGCATAAAGTAGCAAATCTTATGATTTCAATTAAAGAGTAAAGTGATGAGTGGATCAGGAGAAACAGCACCACCATCACCGCCATCACCGCCAATTGCAATCATTCCGTTCCATGCGGCATTAAATTACGTTTTTATTTCGTTTGCCGTAAACCGGAAATTGCGACATACGCACGGAAGTCAAGTCAATAAATGGCCGTCGCTTCACTACACCACTACACCACTTCACCCACCCGAAAGCCACTACTTCAACCACCTTAATGCTCCCTTCCCCCTTTCATTCGCCACTCAAGTTACAAGTTACAGAAACTAGTTACACGAATCATGCGAATAAAGCAAAAATAAAACTGAACATTTATGAAACTTGAAATGTCCAAAAAAGCGCACTACAAGTCAAAATGAATTGCCTTCCACAGTTTTTCTCTCCTTCCACAACTTCCCCTCATTCCCCACTTCCTGAAAATAACCAAAAAATTGATCAAGAAATTGCAAAAAATTGTTTTTCAATTAAAAAGTTTTTGCTGTGTGCAGACAAATTTGCCATTCAATTTGCCCACAGGACAGTTCAGTTTATGAGTGTGTGTGAGTGTGTGAGTGTGTGTTTGTGCGTGTGTGCCTGACAGACGAACAGAGTTTTGAAGGCGCAGACATCGATAGCAATTTTGTAGCATTACAAAATATATATTTTTACTCTTCAAATACAATTTGCAATATTTAATTTTATGAACTTCTTCCTAAATTATGTAATATTTTAATATGATAATTAATTTCTCATATTTTGGCTTTTTTTGAGTTATCGATAAATATCGAAATGTCGCAATATCATAATATACTACATAAAGACATTGCTTTTTTTTTTTAATTCTCAATCTACTTTATTTCAATATTTTTATAATCTTGTTCTTTTAAATCCCACAAAAAATAAATTGAAAAAAAAAAAAAAAAATACCCCCTCCCTCCTCTGATATCTCAACTGCTGACATTGAAATTATCATTGAAACAAAAAAAAAAAAATACTCCCCCCCTCCATCCCTACTCTACTCCCCCCCTCTCAACCTTCTCCCATCGTCCTAACATAAATCAACCTCTCATCATCTACAAACATATCTATACAATCTCAAACACATCCCCATCTCCTAACCAAAAGTCCAAACCACCAAAAAAAACAAAAACAAATCAATATCTCAAAAACACTAACTCCATCCCCATCTCCATACCAAATCCAAACCACCACAAAAAAAAACCAAACATTCTTAAAATCTACTAAACCTATTTCGACCGATAGAAGAAATGTAACCTTCATTAACAAATCCAACCCTTGTCTATGTTCAAATCCTCTACTATACCAAATTATAATCTAACCTTCAAATCCCAATTAACACTATCACCTATACCTAATATATACTCCTCACACCTCCAAACCCACAATCTACTCTAAAAATTACGATTTCCCCTAAATAAATAAAAGTCTAAAACAAACATCTAATTTTCAAAAAACAAATCCCCATCATAACATCTACTTCCTTATACAAACAACAAACAACAAACAAAACTTTCACTCATTTATATTTACAAAATCAATATATCTTAACCATATCATTTCATCTATCAACACTATTAAAAATACAAACCCCCCTCCATCTCATCAATTTTTCCCCTCCCACTCACCCTATCTCATACCCATCATATCCATTTACAACCTCTCTATATAACTCTCATCACTCATCCCCAAATTTCCTCCACCTCCTCTCTCCTCCAACTCCTCCCAATATCATCTCTTTCACTCCTCTTTTTTCCTCTTCTCAAGAGCTGTTACATAGAAATCTACCATGATCAAAGTAAATCTCCTTTAACCGATTAGCTCATTCAGTTTTATCTCAGCATTTATTGACTACCACACACGACGATTTCAAGGTGTTAAATACTCTACACTGTCCGAAACGGCCCTTAAAGGAACCTCCGATAAGGTTGTCTTGAAGTTTGTATATCATTTAGCGTCGAGTTTACTCAATTGCATGAGTTTGTCAGATGGATATGGTAGGCCATAAATTAGGCATAGTGTGAGCATATTTTATGGCACAGCTCGGGGCACAGCACCTGCGCCTTCCCCACTTCCTGGCGGTGTCATTAGGCAGTCAAGGAGCATAGCCAAAAATATAAAGAAAAGTGTAGAGAAAAAGGAGGAAATATTTTGGGCTTGCTGAGTTTGTTTGCCGATAATGTCGCCCGCATGCCATTGGCTTTCAGTTTTTGTAATGCCGTGCACGTAGTTGAATGATTAGAAACCGCAACCCGAACTCGAGCTCGAACCCAAACCTGAATTCAAAGCTGAACCCTTGCCAGGTTCCCCAAATTCAGTCGATAAGCCGCTTTTGTGGCGTTTGGCCATTGCTAATCTTAACACAACATTTAACTTGGTTGGTTGGAAGGTGGGTCGGCTATCTTGGAGCACTCACCACCCACCACCCAGCGGGGGGAAGTTGCAGGGTCCATTCAGGCCACGTGTGCAACATTAGATTCGTCTCATTGCAGCGACAGCGTGTTGTTGCACGCGCCACTCCCAAATGTCTCAGTCTCAGTACAACTTCTGGCCAAGATGCAATTGACTTGAACTAATCCAAATATTATCGCAACCGTGCAAAGACAACAACAACAACAACAACAACAATAAAAACAACATTCAACATCATTAAAAAATTGTGTGCTTTTGATTAATAACAAGAAAACTTGGCACGCGTTGCCCTTTCCCTTTCTCCATCCCTTTCTCCATTCCTTTCTCCATCCCTCCTCTGCCCTGGGGCGGTGCTCGGCTTTTGATCAATTTTTTGGTAAATATTT
Organism: Drosophila falleni; assembly: GCA_035045575.1. Classification (NCBI taxonomy): domain Eukaryota; kingdom Metazoa; phylum Arthropoda; class Insecta; order Diptera; family Drosophilidae; genus Drosophila; species Drosophila falleni. The sequence goes on along the minus strand of JAWNOV010000169.1, from coordinate 1,206,990 downwards.
GCGAGAAGCGATAGGAAATTTACACTGTCATCTGGCAAAGCGGACAGAAAGGGATTTATCAGTCAGTGATATGACAATTTGTAATTGCAGAACTGTAAAATCGAAACGAATGTAAAGCCCGCACAGTGAAAGAGACAGAAAAACGGAGAGAGAGAGAGAGAGAGACAGAGAGAGATAGAGAACATTTCTAGCGTTTACTCGCAAATTGCGTGGGCAGGTGACAAAAGTGCTGGAAATTAGAAACTGTTTACCTTTTGAGATATGAAAGGCGGAACAAACGAGCCAAGAGGTGCAACAAAAATATTCCAATGAACAGCTGAAAATGGAACACAATGATAAGCAAATAGATTGTTTTCCTAAGTACACAAAAAGACACCCATTTATGTGCTCAAGTGCAATATAGTCGTTTTTCCCAATTATTGCAAGTTGGGAAGAAAGCTAAACTATTTTTTTGGATATTAAATATTCAAATTATTTTAATAGCACAAATTTCGAATTATATTTTTGGGCTTAAAAAGTTTTGTAATAAACTTTTGGATAGACTCTTTAGTTATAGACAGTTTTAAAATATCAAAAACTGATCAGGAACTAAAATAAAAGCCAGCTTTAGATTACACCAAACCTTAACTTATTTTAATCCCGAAAGCGTGCTCTAAAGTGTTTTTCTATTAAGAATTTTAAGAAACTCATGTTATAATTATTTCAGTTTCGTCAATTCGTATTTGATTAATAGAGGATTTAAGTTTTGCATTAGAGCTACGCTTTATTGCACATTCCTTTCCAATTATAATTTTATACCATTATCAAAGTTGAGGAACTGTGGTAATACAGTAAACTCTCTGAAGGCGCTGTGGCAATACCGGCTCATTAGGCATAATTTATGAGTGCGACATCAATAAAATGCGGAGTGTTTCGGTACTGCATTGTCTTGTTTATATGGCGGGTTCTCTAGATGACGACAACTTTCTAAATTTTTGTCAAAAATCGTAGCTACTTAGGCATGCGCACAATTTATAATGCAATAAATCAGATGCAAATGGCTTTTACACAAAATGAAGTCGACGCGAGCCAATTATTTTAATCGTTTTTCGTCAAGGCAAAGAATGTGAATAAGAGAGAAAGAGAGAGAGGGAATTGAGCAATTCGGTGTAAAAGTGCTGAATGCTCTTTAGAGCCAAAGAGCTTTCAACACCCAGTCAAAAAAATGTTTGACAAGCAACGCACTAAGAGGAATGCAGTCTTAATGGCATCTCTCTACCTCCCCTCTCTCTCTCTCTCTCTCTCTCTCTCTCTCTTTCTGTCGCTTCCCCTGTCTCTTTTCCCTCTACCATAAAAATACCAAAAATTACTTTCACTCTACAAAGTATAGCCCCAACCCATAATCCAAAATCAACTCGAGTAGCGCGTTTCATTCGTGAAAAGAAAAGAGAATAGATGGAAAGGGGAATTTAGATGGAGGCAGAGGCGGAGGCGCCACTCGAAATGTTCGATCCAGCGATACAAACAAATTATAAAATCCATTTATTTTATGTACCAAAAACCTCAAAACAGGTGATCATTTCGAGGCGCCGCTTAATCATCAAGTGTTAGATTGGGCCCAAAAGAAATGACCAAACATTCAAATCTGGTTAGCAGAAGAATACCAAAAATGTTAATCTTCTTCTTGGCATGTGAAAATCCGTTAATATTGAAAAGTCGTCAATGTGGCATCTTTCAACAATAATCCAACTATTGTACATTGGAAATGTAGAGAATGAATTAGTTATTATTTCGATACGCCTTCAATAATAAAAGCTAAATACAAAACTTGTTAATTTGTGATAAATAGAGTCAAAATGACAACACTCATGACTGACAAAATTAATTAAAGAATAGGTTTAATAGAACTTAACTGACATAGCTTAAATGAATTTCAGAGGGTCTCTAAAAAAGAACGGCAAATATTTTAAAAGTATTTTGAATATCCGAAAGACACAATGGTTGCCTACTTTCAAACATACCAAAAGATACTGATAGCGAAAATATTAAATAAAGAATAAAAATAAATTCACTGTGAGGTAGTCCCAAATTAGTTTATTTAATTAATGAATTAATTAATTGCAATCTACAACTTTTCTAAATATTTGAAAATCTAAAAAGACTATATGACTCAGCCTTCCCCTCTTCAGCTAATCTCTTCCACAGTTTTCTTGATTTTACCTTCCATTTGCTTTCCCATCATCTCATTATCAACTCATCTAGTTCAGTTCTTATCACAAAGGTACGCTATAGCAACGTTAGATTATTTGACTAAAAGACAAATTGTCGTTGCTCGAATTCTAGTTAAAAGGGCACAGTCTAAGCCTAAGCCTTTTTGGCCAACTGTTGATGGCCATTTGAGGGTCGTCGTTGTTGTAAGGCGACAACAATAATTCAAATGAGCGCCACATTATTCAAAGTCTTGTGACAGTCAAGGCGGCGTTAACGAATCGAGTCAGTCACACATTCCTCTCTATCTCTCTCTCTCACTCTCTACCTCTCTCTCTCTCTGTCTATCTGTGCTGCTTCTGGTAAACTTAGTTTTGATTCATGGTGGGCACTCATTGTAGTAGATTCTTATATTGTTGCTGTTCTGGTTGTTGTTGTTGCTGTTGTTGCTGGCTGCCTAATCGCCATGGCGACACCTATGCTCGTAGGCGCACATTATCCACATCATCAAGAGGCAACTCCAAGTTGCCAGTTGCCAGTTGCCAGACCGTAACTAAAATGAGATGCCAAACAAAATGCAATTACGTCTTTTGCCTGAGTCGTCTCTACACTTTAAGATCCCTGAGTTAGGGTCTGACCAGCGAATAAAATTCCTTATCGCGCTGATAGTCTGCTCTGACAGAGACAGAGACAGAGAGAGAGAGAGAGAGAGAGAGAGAGAGAAGGGAGAAACAAGATAAGTGCTGGCAACAAAAGACGCTGCTGCAATTAATCTTCGCTTCTCAGTTGCCTTCAAGGTGAATTGTGTGGCATGCGCCCCCGGGGCAGCTCACACACACACACACACACACACACACACATGTACGCACGTGTGTGAGTGTGTGTTTGAGTATGTTACATACTGCGCTACACTTAACGAAAATAAACTTACTTGTAAAGAATACAATACTTAAACTATCATTTTATTACTTTGTTTGATTATTATGTTTACTTTATAGAAATAAATCTGGCATTTTATAATCTAGAATCTTCAAATTTTTTTTAATATTTAGGTGTAAATGACATATCATATTTTAAATATTTTAAAAACATACACACCCAAATTAGTATAAAACAACAATTTAAACGTTATTCTAAAGCCTTTCCTTTTCTTATAAAAAATCCTGGTAAAATTCAGAAATATTTTGACTTAATTGCTAGGTCAGAGATGGGACCAACCTTGAACTATTATAACTTTGGAAAAACTTAACCAATTTTCAAGCGGAATGTCATTATGATTATGGTTTGGCATCTAAATTAACTCTGCATTCAAATTTTATTAAATTCGTTCGGTAAAATATTATTCCTCCTGAATCTAGATATTTACTTCGATGTCATAATTATTTTAAAAACGACACCTTATCATTTTAAAATGTTTCGAAATTGATTTAAAACCATTTACCGAAATAGTTTTTTCGAAACGTACCAGAACCAAAATCCGTCACCTTTATTGGTTTCGGTTTGATTTTTTCGTATTAATTATGTACCATGCTTTTTTTTAAGTGTAATACCGCTGCTATCTGAAATCCTCTGATGTCGGATTGCATTCAACTTTAACTCATTGAATTATAAATTATTGTTGCTTTAGCTGCTTTTGGCAAGCGTGTGGTAAACGTGGCCAACAAACTTTGGCATTGGCCATTGACAGCTATTTTTGGCTGCTAACCCCAAGTCTCCAGCAATGTCGTGTGACCCCAAAGTAATTTGCCTTATGATTTTTGCCAACCTGAATGCCTACGTGTGAAAAACTCAGTCAGGCGTAAGTGCGTCCAGAGTTGGGAACAGGAAAGGGATGCCAGAACGTATGTTATGGATTCACCTTTTGTGCATAATTTGGCCAGAATATGCAGTCGAGTGTAAGACATGGACATACATGCACACAGACAACTAATCACCTGGAAGTAATTCCTATCTATGGGATTTATTGATTTCGTCTGACATTGAAAACGTTGATAACTCCATTTTGGCAAAGCGAGTTGGAATATTTCCTAAACCTCAAAACTACACTCACAGCTGTCGCTTAGCTCGGAGTGTTTACTGTGATATGATTTAATAATTTTGATTTAATAATTTTGTAGCAACAACTTGAATTCAAAACGCAACTTGACCCACATTTTTGGTTGCGTTTCATCTTGTGGTTTGACTCCCCACTTTTATCTTAAGTGCACTCTGAAGTATTTTATTTATTGCACGACTTTTTCTTTCTTCTCTGTCTGTGTTGTGTTGTGTTCATCTCAGTTCTTTCTCCTCGAAAGTGTTTCATAACTCAGAGCTGAACTTCCAACTCTCTGTCCCCGATGCCCGATCCCAGATCGCCGATCTCCGATCTCCGACTCCCAACAGCCCATGGACCACACGTCGTCGTCATTGTCAAGTGTCGCCGCTTTTAGATATGATGGTACCATCGTCTTTCATCTCATCCAATGAACAGTGGGCAGACGATCAGACGCACAGACTGCGTGTGTGGCTTTTATTGTCTGGTCATAAAAAAACACAACACAATAACAAAATGGACTAGAGAATAAAATTAAATTTTGTCTATTTGTTACATTTTGAGCGCAACAGTTTGTGTTATGTCTCTTCCCTATTTTTATTTTTCTAATTGCATAGACTGTTTCCTCATCTAATAGCATTTGTTGCCATTTCCCAAGATCTGTTTGTGTTATTTGTTTTATTTCTATTTTTGTATCTTTTATAGCTCACAAGTTAAATGTATAAAAGTCTCAGTGAGTTTAAGTTTTGCATTTGAAGCTCTAAAGATTTATTTGCGATAATGACGTAATTCGTTTCACTCATCACCCCGAACTTGACCCCTTTTGATAGACAAGTAGCTGATATTGTTATTCCTAGAAATATAATAATATTATTTTAAGAAAAAATACTTTTTGATTGTTTTTTTTTTTAATTTTCCTATTTCACTTTTATTTCATGTTCACATACTTTCAGCCAAGCAAAATTAATTATATCAAAATTAAAATATCAAAAACTTTTGTAATTAAAGTTGTTATTCGATCTATCATGTTTATTTACCGAAAAAATATTATTAAGTACAACATCAGTTACATTAAGAAAGAACACATTGTTTTTAGTTTGTATGAGTTGCAAAGAATAATATCAAATATATTGCTTACAGGATTTATTTACATAAATATCTGAATATATTTTTTTATTTCTTCTTACTATTAGTTCAGATAGTTAGAAGGACGAATGAATATTTTTATAGCCTTATAAGGACCAGTCCTAAATAGAATAAATTTGAAGAATAACAGAATAAATTATTTTTCACATTTTCAATAATGTTTCTTACCATAAAGTCATAATATCAGACCACCAACCGCCAGTATATGCATCAACGAGTCGTGTGCAATAGTTGCAAAAATAGGCACTGGTGGAAAACTTTTTGTTCACAGAGATGTTAAGAACGTCTCCTAAAGTGCCAGAGTATTGACCCAACGATTTAAGCTCGTAATCCTCATTCTCGTTGCCAATAACAATATTATCATATTGTGCAAATTTGAAATTTTGCAAATAGTCCTCAATCTGGATGTAAAGCTCGTGGGGCTGTGAAGAGGTCATTTGATGCAATTGTTCGAGACCTATAAAGAATTCTGCACGAATGGATCCAAAACCAGCCTTGTATTCGTTCCAAGTGCGATCAACATTAAAATATCCATGTATCTTCAAATTTACTATAACTGTCCAGCCTAAGTGACAGTTAACTGATAGTGGGCCAATGTTGGGTACGTCGATTTCATGAATACCATCCATGTTTTGGAACTGCAGACAACTTCTGGCCGTAGTCACAGGATACATTTTTTCACATTTGTCTGCATCAGCTTTTGTTTTACTGTATTCAATCTTAAGTTGGTTTAATTCTGTGCTCTTTTCAGCTGAGTAATTTGTAAAATTTCTTAGTTAATTTTGTAAGTTCATTTTGAAGACTTTCTATTTCCGAATGACACTCAAGTAGTTCTTTATTCTTTTGGGATATTTCAATATTAAAATCATCTTGGAGATTCTTTGGGTTTGATTTAGAAACTACACTGAAATCAATTTTTTTGAGTTGCTCTTCAATTTCGAAGTTTAATTCTTGTAATTTCAGATCATTTTCTTGTATTTTCTTTTCCAATTCACTGATTGTTTGATTTAAATGCCCCAGAGATTCGCTGCACAACATTAACAATGCCAACAACAGTGTCCAATTTTTTTGCATTATTCTTAAGTATTATTCGTACTCTTTCCGCTTTAAAACGTAAAATACAACTGAGTCTCAATCTAACAATTCGTAGTACTTAACTGTATTATCAGCATTTCCAGAAATGCTCTCAATTATGTATATAGTCACCTCTCTGAGTTTATTGATAAGTCTCAATATAACGCTTAGAATATTTGCTAATTTCCATTTATATACCACAAACAAACGTGAAAGTATCAAAACAACAACAAAAATGAAATAAAATATCATTATTTGAATTAATTTACACTTTATTAGTTGTTCTCAAATCTTCCTATATTTTACCATTTCCAAAAATGAAAAGGATTATCATTATGTTTTGGTTCACAACTTCTTAGAACGCTGTTCATGACGGGACGTATCATCATTTGCACAGATCTGAAAGCTTCAGGCCAGGTCCGCCATTGGCTATAAGCTGCATTCAGATTGCTAAAAACAGAATAAATTTTATATTTAATTCATTTATTTGTTAAGGAGTGTTTTCAATTGATAGCACACCTTCCAATTCCGCTTTGATCGTCAGAAATCCACCATCCAGTATTACCATAGAAATATTCCTTGTATTCGTTGGCCATGAAATCTTTTCCTAAAGAATCGGCAAATGCATCGCCAGCAGTGCCGTTATAGTCACCCAAGGATTTTAATTTGTAACTTCGATCAATCTCAAAATGATTGTAATTGGCGTACCGAGTCTCTCCGTTCAGATCTTCAAGGTGTATATATAACTCGTGAGGTACAAACGATGTCAGCTGGTGTAGTTTCTTGAGACCTATGAAATAACTTCCTCCGATATTACCAAAACCATTTTCGTACTCTTTCCGACCCCGATTAAAATCTAAATTGTCGTCGTTGCGTCTTTGGATCACAATCCAGCCAGGTCCAGCAATCTTCCCATCGCAGGCGACTTCAAAAAATTCATCTTTAAGTTTCATATAATGCAATCCAGTAACTATTCCATCTGGCAGACACAATGTTGGATATATTCCCAATAGTGCTGATCTTAATACGCCAGTTAAATATGAGTTTTTATACCGTTGCCTCAACTCATTTTCATGGCTTATCACTGCGGACGGCAGTTCGCGTTAGTGACGAAAGCAGCACGAAGGGTGCGAAAGGCGACTAACAATAAACGCTAGTTGGAAAATTTGCTACGACTGTCCGATCAGATCGAGTTATATACCGATCGAAAGGTTTAGTCCTAACTAAAAAATTGCATACTAAAACTTTTGCTAATTCACCTGGGTCATGAGATACGGGGGTGTAAGTGGGAGGGGAAAAATTTATATGATCGCAGCTTATGGAGCCGTTGGGGCTTTTACGTAAAATTTTTTATTTTTTAAAAATTCTTATCAAAAATACGCGTCGTTTGATACCTTGATGACCCAAATCAGATAACTAGTTCAAAAGATAAATAAATTTGAAAATTTTAGTAGAATACTAAAAATGAAGTGAAAAAGTTTCTTTGTTTGTCTGTTTGTCTGTTTGTCTGTTTGTATCAAAGCGCTAAAAAGCGTAGATGTTATGATGGGGATTTGTTCATTTTTGAAAATCTAGAAATGTTTGTTTTACGACTTTTTCAATTTCCCGCTAGTTTAGCGGGAAATCGCTAAATCCCGCTAAATTTGAAACCTCACCAGTTTCCATACCATAAAAGCTATAGATTTGTTCTTGGTATCATTGGAAAGGTGTGCTTGAGGGCTTTTAGGCGTACCCTTAAACTTTTTTTCTAAAGTACTCAGGTAACATTTTACAGGTGAAATAAAGTTTTTTAGCTTACATTTTGGCGATTTCTGACAAAACGGCTCTAACGATTTTTATTAAATTTTAGTATGTTGTAGTACGTAGAATTTTGCGTTTTTTAGTATATGAAACATAAACTTTGACCAAGGGGTTTGGAAGATATTGCTTGTTAACTGAATGTATACATTTTTCTATCGGTCGAAAATCAGGTTTTAGTACGAAAAACTTTTTGGTTGTATGAGATATCTCAAACAAACTGATACAACACGCATTTAACTTGGTTTTATATATTCTGTGCAAAGTTGGTTCAAATCGGACCACTATAACATATAGCTGTCATAGGACCGATCGGGGGAAAATGGAGTCTTAGTACGAAAAACTTTTTTGTTTTATGAGATATCTCAACCAAACTGATAAAATATGCATTTAACTTCGTTTTATATATCCTGGCCAAAGTTGGTTCAAATCGGACCACTATAACATATAGCTGTCATAGGACCGATCGGGGAAAAATGGAGTCTTAGTACGAAAAACTTTTTTGTTTTATGAGATATCTCAACCAAACTGATAAAATATGCATTTAACTTCGTTTTATATATCCTGGCCAAAGTTGGTTTAAATCGGACCACTATAACATATAGCTGTCATAGGACCGATCGGGTGAAAATGGAGTCTTAGTACGAAAAACTTTTTTGTTTTATGAGATATTACAACCAAACTGATAAAATATGCATTTAACTTCGTTTTATATATCCTGGCCAAAGTTGGTTCAAATCGGACCTCTATAACATATAGCTGTCATAGGACCGATCGGGGAAAAATGGAGTCTTAGTACGAAAAACTTTTTTGTTTTATGAGATATCTCAACCAAACTGATAAAATATGCATTTAACTTCGTTTTATATATCCTCGCCAAAGTTCAACAATGATAAATTTACAATGTCAAAAGCAAAAGCAATTGCAAAAATTCTGATATCCCACAAAACTCTAAACGAGGTAAAAATCTAGGAGAAAGAATTTCAGCCAAAATTTCTGATATCCAATTTGGACGAACAAAATTGAGTTTAATATAAAAATTTAAATAAAAATATAAATTAATAAAAAAACAATTGGCATCGGCACTGCGCAAAAAGTTATTTTTATGTACAAAGAAGCTCACCCTTTTTGCGCACAGTGCACAAGGCCAATTTTTTTTTTTAATTTATATTTTTATTTAAAATTTTTATATTAAACTCAATTTTGTTCGTCACAAAATTGGATATCAGAAATTTTGGGGCTGGAAATTGCTTTCGTCACTAGATTTTTACCTCGTTTAGAGGTTTTTTTTGTGGGATTTTTATATTAATATCTGAGATTTCCTTTTCCAGTAATCGCAACTCTGCTTCGTTCTTTTTTATGTTTTCTTCATAGTATATGATTTGTGACTGTAGGTTCTCAAAACTCATTGAATGTCCCTCGCCTGCAATGTTATCAGCATTGACTCTTGCAAGCAACAGCAAAACAACCACAAGCTTCGTTAACAATTCCATTCTAAGAATATATATTCGATGGATTTGTGTCAACAAATAAGTTTTCACTCTGAACACAGCAAAGTACCAAACTGAACTGTTTCATCAGCGTGTCAGAGACTGATGTTTTTATAAAATATATAGACCATATATACATAAGCAATTCTGTCCTGTACTTTTTGATATACGGTATTATATACATATCTGTATATTCTTGGACAGCCGAGTCGTTATTAGTTTTTGTTTTAATTATTGCGTCATATGTCGGATCAGTTAATATTGAAGTTAAGTAAATAAAAAAATTAAAAATTTACATTTAATCTTTTTTTATGTTTATTTGATTTTCAAATTGTGCAGCACTGGCTGCAGAGTATCTGCTAGTTCAGCATTGCAATAGCTATAATTTAGAAATCAGTGAACAGTTCGAAAAATACTGATAGCGTTATGTTTTTATACCCATTACCTCAAAAATAAGTAAAAGGGTATATTGTTTTTTGAATTTTTTGCAATTCTCTTAACCTACAGTAAAAAAAAACTTTAGTTTTATTTATTTCAAAAGTAAGTTTATAAAATTGTTCAACGTGTATAATATTTCAATGATTTGATTTTAAAGAGTATTATTTTTAGGGCGTATCATCATTATAACTGATTTAAGTGAATACTCCCAGCCTAGCCATTCGTCCCAGAAGATGCCATCGTTTAAGCTGTCATAGTCGACATCCGCAAAAAGGTATTTGCCATTTAAATTACTAGAAATATATAAGAAATTATATATTGTAGGATATGAGTTAATTTGATTAATATACCTTAATCCACATTTGGCGTACCACCAGGCGCCGGATAAGAGTTTGGCACAATTGCTGTCATCAGAGTCTCTATCATGATCATAAGTACTGAATTTCTGATTGATATTGTGCTCCAGTGAATTTCCAGCCGTCCCAGAATATTCCCCAAGAGATTTCAGAGAATAATCTTCATCCGCATTGCCTATCTCAAACTTATCATATCGGGCAAAGCGTTGTTCATTGTCAAAGCTTTCAAGCTGAATGTAGAGCTCATGCGGCTCAGAATTTGTGATTAGATGCAATTGTTCTAAGCCCAGAAAGAACTCGCCTTTTTGGTCGCCGAAACCATCCCGATATTCCGTCCAATTTCGATAGAAATTCACACTGCCATCTATGCGTCTCTGAAACACTATCCAGCCAGGTTCTTCAACCTTAATGGGCTTAATGGGCCTTTGGTCTTGTATCGCATGCACATTCTTAGATTCTTCATTTTGTAAATTCAAAACATTTGCCTCATAGGACGATTCTTTAATATGCTGTTTGTCTTTTTGATCTTTTAAGGTTGGCATTTCTTCGGTCTTTACGGTCAGTTGATTGTACTTTTCGCCCTAATTCATCCAATTCTTTTCTTAGCATTCTTATAACCTCTGCACTAGCTCTTTCTTTGGCTTTCAATTCTATTATCTCAGTATCTTGAAGTTGCATCATTTGTAGTGTGTTATTATCGGACTTCCTACAAAATTGTTCATTTAATTTCACTAATTTGTGTGGTAAATTATTTAATTCGTTTTTTATAAACTCAAACTTGACATCCACCGATTTTAGTTGAATTATTTCTTTTCTAGCATCTTCTTGGGATATCAAAAGTTTTTGTATCTTATCATCTAGCGCTTTCACAAGTTGATCCTGATTTTGATGTGCATTAAAACCCCAATAGAATATGCAACTAGCAATAAAAATTTGACTTGTTATGAACAGTGTAAATAACAATATTCTGTTAGCTGGATGATTCATATTGAATCGCGATAAAACACGCACTTTGTTCAACAATTCAAGCTACACTGAAGGCAACAGTAATAATCGGAATCGGTTGAAAAATCGTCCAATCGCGGGCTATTTTCATTTAATCTCTTTGTACACTGAGCAACACGTAATTGAACAAAAGGAATGATACTAGTGACTCAATTCTTAAGTTATACATTTCTTTATTTATGCTGTTAGTATTACAAAATAAATTTCGTATTTACTTATTTATGATTATTATTATTTCGAAATCATAAAAATGAATAAGTAAAATAAGACTATTGAAAGAAAAAAATAGATTTTATTAAAAGAAAAAAGTATACACAGTTATATTTTTCGTTTTCGATTAAGAACCTCAACTTAATCAATCTTTCTACATTTCCCATTTATTGCTCAACAATTTAATTGCCTTTTTCTCATGTTTCAAGCTGTTGTGGCCTTCACTTTAATTACAATAATTTTAAATGTTATTTTTTGTAGCTGTAATAAAATTGCAACTTTATCGCATATAGTACACTTCAAAGATTGTTACAAAACACATTTTATATATATACATTTTTTTGGTTGCTTATGTGTGGCCCTTTTTAATGGTCCACTTCAATTGAAATTTGAGGCTAGATGTTGCCAGTTTCCCCAAGTCTCAAGTGACAAGATGAGCTCAATATATTAAGTATTTTTTCGGTTCTGTCTGTTTTAAGAGATTTTGTCTTATCGACGCTGGGAGCGTCATGTGCTGATAACCTTCACGAGTTTTTCAAAATCAAATTGAAATTACTTTTATTTCATTTTTCAGTTTACGTTGTCGCCTCAACTGAAACACAAATCGATGGGTATTTTCAACCCTGAGCTGCATTGTTCCCACAAACTCGGCATGCAATTTGCCAAATGTGTTGAGCATCTTTGAGATTAAAGAGGGATAGCGGAATAGAGGGGAAGGAGATGATGAAGGGTCTATACAATTGATTGATATTCGAGCTGGCCGCTTGGGTAGCTTGGTAGCTGTTTACCAAAGTGATAACGTGGCCCAGATTATGTTGTGATCCGATCACCGTAGCTGCTTGTATTCTCAATGAGAGTGTGTGTTGCATCATTTTTCACATCACGTGCAACACGCGACCAAACGACTGCAAATTGCGACATTTTGCAACATGCGTCGCGGCCTCTTAAATTTCATCTATTGTCGCATCGAGTGCCACTTCCCTCCCCTTCCCTGCCCTGCCCTTTGCCCTTCTCCCTCACAATGCCAGCGGGAGTTGGTCTAGAGGCAACTTGTACCTTCCTCTCCCCGCCTCTCTTTGGCGGCGTTTCAAAGCAGCTGCCGCATTTGGCAGCCTCCGAATGTTGCCAGAAATATTCGCAAAGTCTTTGCTTTGTCTGCGACTGCCACTCATAATTCTCCTAGTACTACACAACATATACATACATATATTATAACCATATACCATTCCATTTTCTTTATTTTTTCATCTCTTTTTTTGGCAACTTCTCTGTGCAGTCGATGCGGCAATAAACGAAATTAAAATTCCAAATTAGCTTGTTGCAGTTGCAAATGCTCAAAGAAAATTCAAAACAAGATTGTTTCGACTACTAAATACCCTCTACTTAACTATTGTACTTCAAAGTACATTTACCCCCTCATACCCTTAGAGATCCTGTATATACTATAGCAAAAATTTAATACTGGTAAAAATTAAACAAAGAGCTATTTTGTTTACTCGACTTTATAAGACCAATTTATATGCATTTTCTATCAGTTTGGCTATTATAAATATATCATAAAACAAAAATACTAAGACTTGATTTTCGATCGATCGGTCCCATTTGATATATATCTATTTATATATATATCTCTATGAAATAGTAACTGATCCATGAAAGAAACAAACTTGATCTGCCTGCAATTAGAAGGAACCTAAATACCAAATTTGGTTGCTCTACATCTTACAGCCTGAGATCTAGGCGCTCACACAGACGGACGTGGCTATATTGACTCGGCTGTTGATGCTGATCAAGAATACATATAATATAAATATACTATAAATATATATATACATATAAAGTAGTAGGTCGAAGATGCCTCCTTCTTTTGGTTACATGTAAGTGAACACAATATGACCTTTTACTAATTTTTTAAGTAACGGGTATAGCAATATTAATAAATAATATGTGTCAACTTCTACGAACTCTGATCAAGAATATACACATATAATAAGCTCAAAGATGTCGTTTGCTGACTGTTAAATAAATTTGCACAAATTTTTTAATTAAACTTTAATGTTTAGTATTGATTGAAAAGCTTGTGGAACATAAAATGTAAATACCATCGAAAAATATTTTAAAGTGACCAGAAATGATTTCAAATATCAGAGTTATCCCAGAATTGCCCTCCAGACCGCAACCCTGATCGCAAATTCCTCCCCCCGCATTCAGTTCCTGGCAATCAGTGACCGTTGAATGCGTTTGCCGTTGCCGGATTTATGCGTCATTATTTTGTTTAATCTCCTGGACCGCTGACCCATGTGAAATAGGGGCAACCAACATGCAATCGAAATAGATTTTTGGGTTTTACTTTTGCAGATTTTTGGGAATGCGTTCAAGTGCGAAAAACAACAACAACTTCAAATTGCTGATGGAAAACTGCGAAAACTATTCAAGTTGGTTGGGGGAAGGGGAATGTGTACTAAGGTATGGAATAGTGTATGAAATTGTGTGTGGATTGCTCACATTAGCCGGATGTTCGTTATGGTGGTGACCAGCTGCTCCTCTCCTCTCCAACTTCCCCTGCCGGCAAATGAAATTTGCAAACAATTCAAATTGAATTTGTAAATCGAATTTGACTTTTGAGTGTGTTTTGTGTGTGTTAGGGAGATGCTGCAAATGAAGACATTTGACAACTTGATTGCTGCATTGCATACATACGATATGTATGTAGTTGCCGCAGGGTGACGCCCACACACACACACACACACACACACACACACACACATATACACATACCTTCAAAAGTGTACAAATCACTCAACAAGTTGGCGGCTGTGCTGCATAAATGTCTCGCAGTGAAACTGCATTTTAATTGTCCAACAACAATGAGAGGCGCTTCGGGAAGTGATGTTAAATGCCAGCGGGAGTATAGTAAACTTCAGAGTATACAAAAAGTGTGTATTCGACTAGGAGATACCCTCTACACTGGTCATAAATATCTCAAATCCATTGTGTTCACATTTTGATATAATATTTATAAATTGATTAGTCAGAATTAGTCTAAGTATGATCGACTGGAAGACACTCTGCAGTCAAGGCTAAAATTGCAGAATTCATTCGTTAAATTTGTTTACACTGCTAACAAATATTTAATTATTTTTAGCAGTTTTTTTTGCAATTTATGTGTATATTGTTTTGGTTTTCAATTCAATACATATACATATTTGAAAAATTATTTTCTAAAATATTCTTAAAAAATAGACTAAGATCAACAAGCGAATAAAATATTTGAAATATTTGTGGTTTTTTTTGTTATACCCCTTTTAGACGATTTTAATTGCTTGCGGGGTATAAAGCAGCACAGCAAGATAGGCTCATAAAACAGCGGCAAAAGCCAAAAGCTTTTGGGTCTTTAAAAATTATGAGGTAAACAGACAAAAAACTTGGAACTTGTCATAGAGTTCATTCGCATAGATCTCCTGCCGACCCGTTGCAGATGCGGCCCACATGTGTTCCGGGAACGGGAACGGGAAGGGAAACTGGAAATGGGTACGGGTATAGTTATGGGTTTTTGGGAATGGGAATGGGAATGGCGAATGAGATTGGGGAAATGTGCCGCGTGCCGCATGCCGCGTATACACGTGTGCCATAAATTTTATAGCATGTTGCATGTAGTTGTTGCATGTTCCTTTGAGTATGGCCCTTCCTGGTTTCTTTGAATGCGTCCAGTCCGGTCAAAGGTCTTTGCATCATAAAGCCGCTGACATTAACGATACTCAGCTCTGTCCAGCGCTGTTGGCCGAGAGATTCGACTTATGTCAGATCCTAAGTATGTCGAGATACTTGTACTTATACATATTTGGATTATTTGTCGCCAAGATTTTGTGTCGCCCCCACAAACTCGCAATTACGTTGTTTATTCTAGATGACAAGAGCCAAATGGGAAATGCATACAAATACTCGTATTCAGAGTACTCATACTCATACTCATACTCCTATTCATATTCGTACTGGCACAAAAACCAAGTCACAAGCCAAGTCTGGCATTCCACATCATCATTATCAGCATCATTGTCATCATCATCATCATCATCACGATGATTATTATCCTTTGTCAGTGCATGCAAACATGCAGACAAGGATGAAAAATGGAAGGAATCAAACGGCAAATAATGCAGACAACGACAATGCCAACAATAACATAAGTCCAAAGTAAATATAAACTATGAAGTAATACAGCACAACAATCAATTGATACCCTTTCAATAAAATAACATACATAAATTAATTATTATTTTTTTGACATACAAATAATAATTTTATAAATTAAACCTTAGCAAATGCAATAAATATTCAAAAAAAGAACAATTACATTCTAGTTATATAGTTATTAGATGAGAAAATTTTATTTATTCTATTAAAATCAGGTAAAAATTTGTGCACTTCAAATTTTTGAATAATTAACATAGCTAGTTTTCAATAACAGACTAGTTTTTTTTTAATTTATTGGTTTGCTATGTAAAACATTTTGAGAAATATTTTAAAATTTTTATAAATGGTATAATAAAAATTTGAATACCCTATGAGTGGACTTATTAGAGTGACGCCAACGTTGCTGTCTTGTGCTAGTTTCATTCTCCTCTTTTCCTTTTTTTGTTATACATTTTTGCACAAAATGAAGAAATAATTTGAAATCACACACACACACACACACACACACACACACACAGTAGCTGTAGTTGAATTTCTTAGTCGTGGTGTCAACACAATGGCACCAAATTATTTAATACTTCAAGTGTATGCATCTGAATCTATGTATCTGTATCTGTGTCTGTGTTTGTATCTGTATCTGTATCTGCAGTTGTGTCTAAGTCGTCGCTTTGACTGTCGTTTTGCTTTTTTGTGCACACCCAGCAATTGCAAGTATTGTAAAATGTTTTTTTGTGTGGAAGGGGAAGAATAACGAAGGATAAAGTAGAGAAGGATGTTGTCACCATTTCCATTTCCCATTCCCTCTTCCTTGTCCTTTGCTCCTCTTGGAGTGCAATCTGCAATTGCTTTTAGTTTGAATTTCATATTTAATGAAGCTGCATTTCTATTGTTGTGGTCCGAAAAATTTGACATCAAATTGATTGTGTGTGACTGAATTTTTGCCTATGTAACAAATGTGGAAGTTCAGCTTTTGTGTGACAGGCTGAATATTAGATGCTCTTACAAGCAGTTAAAATAAATAGAAGGAGAAAAATTTAATACTTAGAACATATATTTCACAACTTTGTTTTATTTTGGTTGATGTGTAAAGTTTCTAAGTGGATTTTATGTTTTTAAACCTTATTAGTTATTTTGTTTTTTAATTCATATCCTAAAGTGCAATGTTCCTTGTCACACTTGTATATTTAACACATTCTTAAGCTAACAATTTTAGCTGGAAAATTGTTGTCTGTATACTCAGTCCCAATGTCAATTTCAACTATTCCAACTGAGCAACGTTGTTAATATTGAAGTTGCTCTCAAGCTGCTGTAAAATCAAATTTCAAGCAATGCCAACTACTCGATTATACATTATCCATGACCATCCCTCCCCTCACTTCCCTTACAACCCTCACCTCCCTTCTCGCACCTCTGTGAGCACTTTACAGGCCATTGCAAGTCAGCACATTCCTGGATCATTAACTCAACGTGCAATGGCTGCACAATTCGCCTTTAACAAGCAATTAAATCGAAACAAAAAAGACGCAAAGCAGTCAAACCCCTCCAGGGAGAAGGGTAGAAGGGAAGACTGCAACAGAGGGGAGTAGAGAAGGAAGTTGAGAGCTGAGAGGCGAGAGGTGAGAGAGTTGAACAATGCAGTTTGGGAAAAGCGCCATGACATTGATTTATTTAACAATTACAACAAAACAAACGTAAATTTTATAATTATTGCGCATGTAAACAAGCATTGTTGTTGCACACCGGTGTGCTATAAGGAGGGGTGTATTAAGAGACCAACACAGATAGAAAGAGAGAGTGAGAGAGGGAGAGATAGTGAGAGAGTGAGAGTTAATGCCTGGCGAAATGTCAAAGTGAAGTGACAGCTGCAACAAAAGCAGCAGTCGAAGTCGTGCACAAAGATACAAAAAAAAAAGAAAAACCCCTGGCGTCGTCTTTTGCTTGAAATAATTACTTTTTGAGAGCGCAACCCCCTCTAGCAACCCCTTACCATAACCCAAGCCCATACCAGCCCCCATTCCTGCCCCTGCCCCATCTCAGGACACACCCGCTCGCATATGTCGCCGTTGCGATTTTAATTTTGAAATTTATGCTAACAGCAGTTTGAGAAACTGCAAAGCAAGTGGAAAAATGAGAGTTAGAATAAATGATAGGAGTAGGCGGTGAAAAGAGGGTTTGCCAGACTGTCGAATACTCTGCAGTAAGCAGCAGCTTACTTCTTAAAATTATTTTTTAAGCAGTCTGTCGAATTGAAATATCCAGAGAAATAGTCCGAGTCTTATGATTTATAAAATACATATATGTATGGTTAAATTTAGTAAACAGCAACATTATGACTAACTCTTTTTCTGATTAAATAAGCTTTTATAGTCTCAATTAGTTAAATCATTGATAGTGTCATTCAAATAGAACTCCAATTAAATTAAAATAGACAGACTTTTTATGAACCGGTGCGGATCGGATTTTAAAGCATCCCCAACCGGATCATAAGCCGAGCCCTTCAAATTAATTTTTAATTAAAAGGTTCGGTTCGAAAAAATAAATTACATATATTTCAGGTTTTTCTAATATTATTCAACTATTTGAGATTATAAAAATAAGTCGTATATTAATCTTAAAAATTTGTTTAATAAAAAGTTTAAAATATAAAATACGGTTCAAACGGCCGAACCGAACCCTTACCAAAATTTTTGTAGCTTGAAGCCTTGGATCAAATAAAAGAGACACAAGTACCTGATGACTATAAGCTGATATCTCTGTAGCATAGTTGTTTGGCTACAGGGTATAAAAAAACGCAGTCAGCAGGTTACCAAGGGGTGACCAACTGAGAGAGGGAGAGAGAGAGGAGAGAGAGATGTGTGAGATGTGGCAAGTGGGTGGGGGCAGTTGGGGTAGTTGGCAAAGCAAATGAGGCAACCGTATGACATTATTTGTGCAGCACTTTTTGCGTTTTACCCCCTTTATGCCGAGTGGCTTCATCAATGGACACATTGCCTCAAATGGCAACAACGGCATTGGAAATGGCAACGGCATCGGCATCGGCGTCCTGTTCATCAGCCTCATCAACGCAAAGTAAATATTTGCATAATCTGCAGCTGTGTGTGTCTGCTCTCTCAATATATGTGTGTGTGTGTGTGTGTGTGTGTGTGTGTGTGTGTGTAATTTGTGGGTGGCAATGGGCGACAGCAGCACTTGGCATGTTTACTTTACAAAATGCAATAACAGCAGCAACAGGAGTCTAACAACAACAACCAACGATGAAAGGAAAGAAGAGGTCAGAGAATGAGAAGAAAGTGGAGAGAGAGAGAGAGGGGAGAGTCTGTTAAAGATGCTAAACAAAACAACATTCGGTTACCCACACAAAGTGTAATACAAATTAATTGAAAACCCATTCAAAATCCATTGAACACAGCCCAACAATACGTTTAATAATTACATATAAAACCAAGTCTTCAAAAAATATGAACAAGAGCATTAAAAAGACTCATCAAAAACTGAATACTCATCGCTTGGAACATGAATATATGACAGGCTAATCCTTTAAGCACCTTTCTGTACAATACAAAAGTACAAATAAACAATGATGAAATGTGCGATGAGCGATGAAATGAATCATCTGCAGAAGTTACCTGGAAGCGAATGAGTTACAGCATAAGAAAGTGACTTTTAGATACCCTAAGTATCTATAAAATAATATTTTAAAATAAAATAATATTTGCTAGATAGATAAATAATTGTATGAAAATAATTAAACATACCAGAAATAAGTTTTAAGAATAATGCATTAATTTAAAATTATTTAGAAAATTAACTGAATATATTTTGGTTTGGTCAGGGTTCATCAAATAAAATAAAAGCGTATTTAATAATTATTATAATTATAATTATCCAAATAATTCCAAAATTTTTTTAGGTTTTTGAACTAAGTAGTTTTTGTTGTTGTAAAGTTGTAGGTAGAAACTAAATTATTTTATAAATTAAGTATTTGTGGATAAATTTTTAGATTTGATTTGTATTACGCTTTTCTTTGATGAGAAATTAGTCAAACTTATCTTTGCAGAACTTTTCCTTAGTTTACAATCTTTTGATAGGTAGAAAATACAAAAGGAAATCCTAAAATTTACTCTGTAATTGAAAGATTTTTAAGTTAAATTTTGAAGAAAATTTACTTATGCTGGAAGTGCAATTTAAAATGCTCACAATTTTTGTTGAAAACTCTTAATACATTTTATCAGTACAGCTCGGCATTTCGTCTAATAATTTCGAAATGCCCTTTGGGCAAGTGTATAGAAAACTGAAGAGTTGTTAACATCATCAGCCGTTTCCTGTGAGTTCCCTGTCTTTTGTCTGAGATTGAGAGAGTGTGCCTTCGATGCTCTTAGTTATCTCTCAGTTTCATTGGGTTCACATTTATCAAATGCAGTTCACAGCTGTCCCGGACTTTTGGGTAGAAGTCACAACATCGTCAACAATTGAGTTGGTTGATAAACCATATCCATAGCTAAGTGTCTTTCACTGTCTCCAAGTATGCGACCACGCCCACAAGCCAAGAGAGATAAAGAGAAAGATAGAGCACAGTGAGAGAGAGAGAGAGAGAAATGTGTCCTGAAACTCGAATTGCACTTCAGATTCGTCACATGTCATTTGGACTTATGTAAATAGCATTTGCCGAAGGGTGTCCAAGTGAAATTGATAGTTTGTGAATGCCATCGACACGCTGCTGCTAATTAAAATAGATGATCGATGGTTGCCAGGGGCAGGGGGTGGATATAAAAAATAGCGAGCAACCCTTGAGAACCAGAAGAACTGGTTTGGGAGAGGGGAGGAGAGGAGAGAAGAGAAGAGGAGAGCGAAGGGATGACTCGTGTTGCTCTTAAGCCAGCTTAGCCACACTTCTTCAAGCTTAGCTCAAGCCTACAGCATCCCAGATCCAAAAAAAACTGGTCTAAACCAGGAACCAGGAAACGTAGTGAAAAAAACGCAAATCTCTTGTGACAACATAAATAGAAACATGATTTAAGATCGGTGCGGGATCCGCGGCATATTTACAGCTGGGATTACAACCCGGCACACAGCACGATATGAGTTCAAATCAAATGAAATGAGATGAGTTCGGATGTGCGTTGTGAGTAGAGAGTTGAGAGTTGTGAGTTGAGAGTGGAGAGTCCTCTCCC
Source organism: Drosophila falleni (assembly GCA_035045575.1). NCBI lineage: Eukaryota > Metazoa > Arthropoda > Insecta > Diptera > Drosophilidae > Drosophila > Drosophila falleni. The sequence goes on along the minus strand of JAWNOV010000169.1, from coordinate 1,185,890 downwards.
CGGGTGGTTCATGATTGAGTTCATCTCTGGCAGTCCTATCGAGGGGTTAGAAATGTTGATTAGCCTTCTGCGCAACGGAAATGGGCTGGCATTACGTATGGCGTATCCCATTTGTAGTTGGTTCTTTTTGTTCCTCCTTTCTTTTTTATTGTATTTCGATTTTTTATGTGCTGCTCTCATAAATTATAACTAAACTTGGCTCGGCCTTTGTTGGTTGCCATGTAATTTGGTTTGGCACGGCGGCTGTAAAGGTGCAAAAGAGGGAAAGTTCGGAAGATCGAGTGATCGGAAGGGGGGTTCATAATCAAAAAATAACAAACTGCGCAGGATAATTGCAGCGGAGAGTTGTGTAAATTGTGTTTAGCTAAACAATGGAAATCGGGACAGTTTTTCTATATATGTTGCTGACCTTTTACTTTGGTTACAGCGAAACTGAAGATCAAAAACTGATTTCGTTATGGAAAACAAAATAAAGTGGATAGAAAAGAAACATTGTCCAGGCAACTTAAGGGTGAAATTCTAATTATATAAAAAATAAAAGATTTTAAAGTTTAAAGAACTTTCGACATAACTCAGGAGTCAAATTTTCTAAGAGTAAATATATCTAGGACCCTTTTTCAAAATTTCTAAACTATTTTATCAATTCTTGGACTAACTGCGATTGCCATATATTAGAATCTAATAATTAGATCAAACGATTGTTTGTCCTATATTTAATAATTAGATCAAAATATTGTTTGTCCTATATGTACTCAAATTATCTTTTCATGTCTATCTGGCTTAATTGATATTTCAATTGAAAAGTTGCACAAAAAAATATCAAATGTCTAAAATCATAGGCAGATTTAAATAAACATTAAATACTTTCTTAAAAAAAATGGTTTTGAAATGCTTTCTAGTAGTTTAAAAAATTTTTTTAGTTTTATTTTTATCTGAAATTTTTTTAAAAATTCAGCCATAAGTATGAAATCTTAAAAATTTCTTCAGCTTAACTTTCTTTAAGCTTAATGTCTTTCTTCAAATCAAAGAACTATTGAAGGGCTCTTGTAGTGTTTAAATTTTCTAATTTTCATGTAAAAACTTGCACAAAAATGCATTACAATCTTGCTCTGAGTGAAAAGCTATGAAAAGCTATTTGAGTAGCTTTAATAATATTTTGATTTCATCTACAATATCAATTTGAAGCATCAATTTGAAGCGTAGCTCGTAAATTTGAGAACACAAACAGCTGCAGTTGCTCCTGCTGCAATCCCCCCTTCCCTGCACTCCCCCTTCCCTTCAACACCCCCTCCTCTTGGTTGCAGTGCGTGCCAGCGGATGAAATGACAACTGCAGAGGGTTATCAAAGGAGTATGAGAGGGAGTTTACAACGAAAGGGGGGGCAAAAGGGGAAGGCGACACAAATTTGAATTATGTAAATACGGCAAAGAGTGGGACTATAAAATTAGCACGAAGTGCGCCCTAAACTAATTGCATTAATATGTCAACATGCCGAGCGGTCTTCGAGTGTGTGAATATGAATATGAGTGTGAGTGAGTGAGTGAGTGAATGTGTGAGTGTGTGTGTGTGTGAGTGAGTGTGAGTGCTGGCTGAGTGCATGGCGCACTACTTAAGATTACACAACGGCCAACAGCAATTTCGAAAAGTACTTAAAGTTTATTTATTTTGCGTCTGCTCGACACGCAAACATTAAAAACAACAAAAAACAACAGCAAAAAGAAGAAAGAAAATTGATGAAACTGCTAAAGCGAGGGGAAATGAGAGAGATAGCGGAGAGAGAGGTTGAAGAGGCCGCAAATTAATTCAGTTGCCACCCACTTGGCAATGTTGTCGAGTAAAAATATTTTCTTTTAGATTTCAAATTTCAAATTTTGTATTTGCTTCAAGTGTGCAACGTCCCCACTCCCCTCAGTATCTTCTCCTTGTTGCCACTACACTCAGTATTTATGATTTATGCTATGACGATCACCCAATAGCAAACACATTAGGCCAGACCCAGAGTAAGGCCTTTGAAGTGCCTCACGTCCGTCCAAGGATAAATGATGTGATAATTTGGCAAAATATTAAAACAACTATTAAAAATGCATTCGAGTGTCAATTGCAAATGCCTTTTTTTAAGCGTCCTACAGTTTCGAAAGCTATATCTGTTTCTGTTTTCGTATACCCTGTAAACAGAGAAGCGAGTAAAAGGGATATAAGCAATATCATACAAAAGGAGAAGGTAATTTCGTAATTTATTTCTAAGTTTAACTATTTTAAAATAAGACATGTAAACAGCATAGTTATTATATTCAAATTAAATATAATTGAATAAAAATACATTAAATAAATATTATAACAAATTTTTTAATATTATTACAATTTCGTATATTTAGAAATGTTCAATTTCATAGTTTGGCTTACAATCAAAAATGATTTAATTAATTGTTTTATTTGTGCAGGGTATCTCCAAGTGCATCACACTCAACTTGCATATTATGTTCTGGCTATGTTTCTGTTTCTGCTTTCAGCTGGTGTCTCTGACACATAAAACAACATAAGCATGAAAAATTAAATTTATGCATTTTGTTGAAAGGGTTAATGGGGCGTATGCGCTACGCGTTTCGATACGCTGCATTTTAAGTTACACAATCGATCATGAATTTTATATTTTTCTAACTTTGGATACTTGCAATTGAGATCAATTTTTTATCAATGTTTGAAAGAAACACAAATGTTAAACAATTGAAGAGTTATTAAATGAGAGCATTTTTAAAAAACAGCTTAAACTCAAATGAAATAAACAGTGCTTAATAATTTTTTTTTTATAAAATTTATACTTATAATATTCATTTACTATTTTTAAATTACTTACAATTAGTTTATACAATTAAATTTAATTTACTAGCGAACTTTCAAGAATTATTATCGAACTTTGCCTTGCCTACAACATTAACATTATATCAAGAAGTTTCGGGTCAAATTTGTATCTTCATAAATCTGTTGAGCTTACAAATTCTTGTCTGCAAATCGAAATGAAAATAAACGATCTTTGCAGTCGCCCACAATCAAAGTGAGGAAACTGGGTGCTGACTCCGATGGAATTTAATAAAACAAATTGTTGTGAGAGCAACACAACAACAAATTACAGCAAGTAAACATTATATACCTTATGAAGTACATATGGTATATTTAAGTATATATAGATTTCTCTGAAATGTATCTGCATAGAGGCGGCGACCAAAAATGTTTGCTAATTAAAGTTAATATTGACAAATGATGGCATTGGACAGTGTCAAGAAGCTGCCACGAGTATGTCGCGTTGGGTTTCCGTTACGTTACCCCTAACTCAGTGTTGACAGATCTGTGGATCCGTCTGCCGCATGTGTCGTTGTTGCCGCCTCCGCTGATGGCGACGCTGCCGTCGCTGCTAGCGTCGCTGCTGGCGTCGCTGCCACAGTGACTGTAAATGATGCATGTTTAATTGCCAGCGCATAAATTAAATTTTGGGCTGAGCGTGCTGTATCTTCCATTGTGTATACACTGTGCATGTGTGTGTGTGTGTGTGTGTGTGTGTGTGTGTGCTCTCATTTGCATACACACAGTGGGACCACACAGGCATTGTTGTTGTTCTTGGTGTTGATTCTTGGTGTCGGTGTTGGTGTTACCGATATGCCCAATAAGTCTGTCAATGCTAAAGCCATCAATTGACTTGACAAGAACTTTGCATTATTCCTACGAAACTTTAGTTGTTTTAGTTTTAAAATCTGTTTTTTAATTGAGGAAAAAGTGTCAGATACAAAACGGCTGACAAGCAGATACAATTTGATAAAGAAATAAACACTGAAAATAACTTAAGATACAATTTGATGACTTCGTGGAAAATAGAACTTGCATTTTTAATGAAGATGCTTACGATTATTTAGAAAATCTTTATTGAGTGATTTTTGTTAAGGAGTGATTCTCCCAGTCAGATTTAATATTAATATTTGAAGGGAAAATTGAAAAAAATAAACTAATTTAAAAAAAAACAGAACAAATAAATTTTATAAACAAGATTTAAATTTAAATAATATAATATATTAAGTACTGGATAGTAATAATATAACTAGACTGATCAACTTCTTGAATAGAGAACATTAAATAATGGTAATTAATGGTCTCTTGTGGAGTTAAAGAGTTTTCAATCAGCCTTTAAATTAAAAATTACAAGCAAAAGTCAAAGATAACCCAAATTAGAATATATTTTTTGCTCATTATCCAAAAAAAAATTCCATCTAAAATACATTCAAATACAATTCAATCAGCAAGTGCCAATAAAAGTATCTTCTGCTCAAACAACAAAAAATTTGCAACATCACGACGAAACTTGAAGATTGGCAGTTGTTGTTTGTTAGTTGTTGGTGTGAAATGCAGTTTACTTGTTGGACATGGCCGGGTCTGAAGTCTTGTGGCCACAGCGAAAGCAAATCAGATGATACAACAACAGCAACAACAAGAACAACAACAACAACAAATCCAAATGCGAAAGCTCAAATGAATTGGTAATTTATTATGCGCCGTCATGGCGTGGGCTAATTAATGGCCAACGGATCGGATCGGATCGAATCTGGCCATGTCAGCGCTTATCGGACGCGTCCGTTCATCGACAGCATTTCGCCAAATTAATGCAAATCATGCGACCAGCAGAAAGAAGATGCTTCTGATGACAATAATGATGATAGTAATGTTAATGATGATGATGCTGATGATGCTGGCCGTCGTATCAATGTGCGCCTAATGAGTCAAGTGGCCGAAAAGGATTTTGTGGGTGCGTTCTGGTCTGGACACAAGTCCGGCTAATCCAACTCAGATAAATTGTATAAATTCTATACAACAAAATGAATCACAGGCCAAGCACGCAGACAGACAGACAGAGTCACAGCAACAACAATCACAACAACAATCACAACAACAATAACAATAACAATGTCAACTTAAGACTGGAGACACCGCGATAAGACGAGAGATGAGTGTACATTTCCAGCTATTGCCATATGCTGTGGCTTTTGTGGCTCTATCAATTATTCATGCATTCATTTATTCATTCATTTATTCATTCCATTCCCATCCCCCAATCGGGGCGTGGCACATTCAAGGTGTTGTTGCCGGCTATTGTTGTGCCTGTGGCTTCTGATGCGCATCATTTGCTTAATTAATCATCTGACAATTGCGCTGATAGTCGCATAAGATACAAATGTATCTATGAGTGTGCAGCGGCAATCGACGACTGCGACTTTGGTCTCACTAAGATAACGTTTAAAAGATCAAGTTAAATATGCGAACAGATTTTGAAATAGGCTATTGTCGAAAGGTTTCAATCAGCAATTATTGTTAGCGATATTTTTGTATCTGTGATTATCCAATTAAGCTTTTCCATTGCTGTGCAACTTTATATTAATCTAATTGTCGAGCTAGTTAAGTTATGGTTATCAATATTTTAATTTTTGTATACGTATATGTTTATTTGTCTCGTATTTTTAACTCACTAGTGTCTTCATTTTCAATATAATTCCAATTTGCTTTCTACCAATCTATATCTCTTCCTAAATGAATATATATTTATTTAATTGATACCCCATTAGATATTTGAATCTATATCTGTAATTGTAAAAGCATCTGCATCTTTTTCTTTATTAGCAATATCCTTTTCTATCTATGTCTGCATCTTTAGTTGTATTTGTATCTCTGCATTAGCGTTAATGTAAGATTGGCTACTAAATAATATGTGAATCCCCACTAGATGCAAATGTATATAACACTCCAGTCAGTATTTTTATTTTAAAGGAATATCTATTTAACCATCTATTCGTTACTAGATAGACTATATTTAACTATTCTTGTATCTCAAATATTTTTAGCATATCATTATTAAAATCTTCATTTCTATATGTCCTTTAAATGCAATTTATATTAAGCCTGTTTATTTAAACCTTATGTGTATTTGTTATAATTTATAATTAAGCTCTAAGAGTATTTTTACCGTTATAAGATAAAGAATCTGTTGATTCAAAGGAATTTATTTGAGTATCTTTAGCTGCATTTGTTCAGATCGTTGCACTGATCGGCAAGTAGCAGATTCCGTTTCACACTTTCAGATACTCTCAGATACTTTCAGATACTTTGTATGTGCGCATATAAATCAATAAGGCAAAAATAACTGTATATTAAAAAGGATGCACAGGGCAATAAACGTATTTTATCTTATGGCCAACAGACAACTCATCTAAACTGAGAATTGAGAATTGAGACCAAGACTGAACTGAGAACTGAGACTGAGGCGACAGCAAGTCGTTGATAAGAACTGCAGCTAGACAAACAGATCAAAAGATACTTGAACATGCTCTTTAGGCAACGAGATGTTGTTCAACGAATTGTCATTGTTAACGGTTGCGAACGAGCTCTCAGGTAGCAGATTTAAAGGCCGAAACTCATTCATGAAACGCTGTCGCAGCACAAAGATGCCACTGACAGGGAGTCAAGGGAGTCCAGGGAGTCAAGGGAGTCAAGGGAGTCGAGGAAGTCCAAAAGGAGGCACGTACCTGCCTGCTGTGAAAGTGTGAAACGTGTCCGAGGAATGCCAATGAATTTCTTTCTCTCTGGTGAAATGGCCTGACACTTGACGTTGCCAAACATGAGACAATTTGGGGGAAAAGGGAGAAGGAGTAGCAGTCGGAGGAGTTGAGTTACGCGCATGCAATGCCCATAAATAAATGCGAAATGCATTAAACGGTGAGGCAGCAACAACAACAACAACAACAACATCTGCAACAACAACAACAACAACAATATGTCAGGCCCAACGCACGTCGACGTAATTAATTAAAGCATTAAGTGCTAATTTTACGACAACTCGATTTGTGCGTTGTGCCCATCAGATTCCACACCCCTCTCCCCCTCCCCCCATCGCATTACCAAATGACTGTGCCCCTGCCTCTTGCCCCAATCCTGTTGCCACAATCTCTCAGTTCGCAAAACGCATTACAATTTGCATGCTCTGCCATCGCCATTGGAATTTGGCAGTCGAGTAGGAAGCGAAATGTCTCGGCGGCTGTCAGCGTCGACAGGCGACAGTCAGACCCAAAACTGAAACAAGTTGCCCCCCTCCCTGCCACTCCCCCCTTTCCCCTTCCCCTTCTCCATCTCCATCTGCTTCTCACTCTTAAATCCCCGATCTGCGTTACAGCAACATTTGTTCAACTTTTCAACTGTCGCCAAGATTTCCATCTGAGTTTGTTGTTTGTCGTCTTGTTGTTGTTGTTGTTGTTGATGTTGCTTTGTCGTTTTGTTGTTGTTGTTTGTCGTCTTGTTGTTGTTGCTATTGTTGTTGTTGTTGTTGCATCCTCCTTGTGCACATCGTCGCAGTTTGCACTTCATATTTTTCATTGGCCTTTGTTTGCTTTGATGTTATTTTTGGGTTTTCAGCCCCAAAAAGGGGCGGGGCAGCATAAAGAATGCTCGTTTGTTGTTGCTGTCACACTTAGAACTCAACCAGCAATTAATCATATGCATTGCTTTCTTCGCCTGTCCAGACACTTCAGACTCTAGAGTTGTGTCTTTCTTTTTCCAACTCGCATATTGATGCCAAATCGAATGGAAATGTGAATGAGAAGACAACGATACGAAAAAAATATAAAAAAAAGAGCAACAAAACAAAACTGTCTGACGTTCAAACGGGCATATTTAAAAAAGAAAAATAATATATAGATATTTCTGAGCGCTGCTTTTATATTATTGAAATTAATGATTGATATCTTCCAAGTTTAAAATATACCATTTGTTTTTTTTTATATATACAGTGGGGAGCAAAAATGAGTACATGTTCACAAACTCTGTCTTTCGGCATCTACAATAACAAAACTATAATAGAACGGGCAAAAAATGATTTTTCCAGTTTATTATATTATTTGTAAGAAATAATACTAGCTAGCAAACAAAAAATAGTTATTTTCAAGAAGTGGAAAATAAAAAACCAAAACAACTCGCATGTACTCACTTTTGCTCTTTTCGTGAAAACTGAAGATATAAAATAATTTATATTATTTCGACACAGAAAAAAAGTTTTGTTGACTTAATTTATAAACTTTAATATATTCTCTACCATATTCTCAAATATCTGTTTTAAAATTCGATTTCACTCCTCTTGTACACTGCTCTGAAGATCGTCCTTGGCGGATGGGGCTATATCATACTATGCAAGTCGTTGTTCAACACTTGACCAAAGATTTTCAATCGAATCGGGCTCGGAATATTGTGCTGACTATTCTATGAATCTAAAATTTTACATTCCAAGCCATTTTTTAACAGTTTTGGCTTTTCACATTATGTGGCCACCTAGGTGAAAAGTAAGTAATTGTTCGAAATATCCACTTTTTTTGACTAAGAAAGTCCAAAAATTTTTTTTGGGTATTCGTCAGCAAAATTACTTTGAACCCTACTGAAAATGATTAAATTCAGACTCTCAGTCCAGACAATACGTTTACAATCATCGTCGATATAATTAATGTGCTCTTAGAATATGCAAAAACGCATATAAATTGAACCGACGATGATTGTAAACGTATTGTCTAGACTGGGAGTCTGAACTTAGCCATTTTCCGTGGGATTGAAAGTAATTTTGCTGACGAATACCCAAAAAAAATTTTTGGACTTTCTTAGTCAAAAAAAGTGGATATTTCGAACAATTACTTACTTTTCACCTAGGTGGCCACATAATGTGAAAAGCCAAAACTGTTAAAAAATGGCTTGGAATGTAAAATTTTAGATTCATAGAATAGTCAGCACAATATTCCGAGCCCGATTCGATTGAAAATCTTTGGTCAAGTGTTGAACAACGACTTGCATAGTATGATATAGCCCCATCCGCCAAGGACGATCTTCAGAGCAGTGTACAAGAGGAGTGAAATCGAATTTTAAAACAGATATTTGAGAATATGGTAGAGAATATATTAAAGTTTATAAATTAAGTCAACAAAACTTTTTTTCTGTGTCGAAATAATATAAATTATTTTATATCTTCAGTTTTCACGAAAAGAGCAAAAGTGAGTACATGCGAGTTGTTTTGGTTTTTTATTTTCCACTTCTTGAAAATAACTATTTTTTGTTTGCTAGCTAGTATTATTTCTTACAAATAATATAATAAACATGGAAAAAATCATTTTTTGCCCGTTGCTATTATAGTTTTGTTATTGTAGATGCCGAAAGACAGAGTTTGTGAACATGTACTCATTTTTGCTCCCCACTGTATATATATTTCATCAACAGAGAAGGAATTATTTTTTGCAGTTGCAGTGGTAATATTGCCCTGAAATTCTTAAAAATTAAAATAATTAAAATGAATAATATAATAATTTAAATAAGTACGAGTCTTAGTACAAAGTTATTCAAATCTGAACTCAAATAAAGATTACAAAGTCTTATTATTATAATCAAAATTGTTTTAAATTATTTAAAATTATTATTATTTACTATTATTTAAAAACTCGTATTACAATATAGAATTATTTATATAAAATATTGGTTTAGTTTGTTTTGGTTTTGCTTTAGTTTTCATTAACAATAATATTTCTTCTAGCTTCAATTTCTGAAGAATTTCACATGGAATATCATCGAAGCTAACCTTACTGTTGATAATATTAGACAAGTCGTTTTTTGCTGTAGAAGAGCTTCTATCAATGCTTCCAGTTTTCGCTGCTTTAAATTCATTTGAATTGGTGCTGGAGTTTGGAACTCTGCGCTTCCTGCCCGGCTCAAAGTAACTGGGATCCAATATGACTGGAAAACTCTTGTTTCCATTTCGCAAAATGAGGAATTTCTCCTCTGGCATTTTCTCATCTTCCAGCGGCTTCAGCGATCCGCCAGCCATGGACGTCATGCCAAAGTGTCGCATCATGGCAACCGCCTCCTGCTCCACGGTGCTCTCATCATCCCAATCTGCCATGGTGGCATGCTCACCCAACGGCCTGGTTCCGGCAATCTGCTGGATGCGTTCCATCAGTTCCAAACTGTCGCTAATTTCCTTTGTCTTGGAAATGTAGGATTTCTGGATCTCCCGATTGTCCAGATATTTCTGATTGCGATTTGCCTCGTATGCCAATTGACCATGTATTAAATTGAAATCGGGTTGCAGATCAACCAAATCATCCTCAAAGCTTGTAGACGGAGCCCATGCCATAATTATGTCAATTATTATTAATTATAAACAAGTTTTGCTAGCAGAAATAAAAATGCAATTCTTGCAAAATGCAGTCTACGAATTTTGATGCAAATGTCTTTTACTTACCAAATTCCTTAAAGTTTTTATTTTCTCACAACTTTTGACACAAAAGAAAATATTAAATGCCTTGATCTCGATTGTTCAATGTCGAATATAGACTGAGTCGTTGGACAATATTTAATATTTGTGTAATGTATTCAAGTAAGTCAAAATTCAGAGCTTGCTTTGTTTCATCAAAATTAAATCCGAGAAAAAACAATGAAATTTCAGATTTCGTCACAAAAATATTAAAACTAGTTGGCTCATATTTTATGAGTTTAATTAAAATTAAATAAGTTTTTCTTACAAAAGCTTCAATTTCTTATGGCAGCTTTATGATATAATGGACCGATCAATAAGTAATCCTATCCAATACTACATTAAAATTGTATATAAATTAAACACATTTACTAACTTATATGTATCTATTTTCAAGCAGAGACATTAAAAGAAATTAGTTACTTTAAATTCTATTTATTTATCTTACTTTGTAAATAAAGTGAGTCATTTCTATAAATATATTTGTAGTGAAAGTGTTCTGCATATTTAAATTTAATTCAAATGTCACTGAAACAGCCCGCACATTCTTGACTATAAAAATCTTTTGCGCTTCTCTAGACTCATTGACATTTTCTCTGCCAACCGAACACAACAATAACAACTTGAAGTGATATGTGCAACAATGGTGCATGATACAAAACCAACAAGAAAGGCAAACCGAAATAAATGATCAGAAATTTATCAGTTGCATTGTTTGATTTTATGTCTTCTGGACGCCTATTAAAGGATTATAAATGATGGGCTATCTTTTGAAAGGGTTCTTAAGTTTAACTCGGATTTTATTATGATATTGCGGTTGGAATTTATGCGGCTTATGGGAATTGAAGCTTAAAGTCATTTGTTAGACTCACAACTCGTCTGGGATTTTAAAGATAATCGAGTTACAAGTATTTTTTTGCCGTATTTGCAATCTCATCGATTACCACAAAATGGGAATTTCCATTATTTTGCAACCATTTTTGCAGCGTATTTCGTTCATTAAAATGATTTCAGAGATATTTCGCTGGCTCAGGTAAAGGTAAACCATTAAATTGTTGTAACACAATAGTTGCGAAAATGTCTATAATTACACAAAATGGAGCTGAACAGGGACCAGGAAGGATGAGGGGGTTGCTAACGGCACATCTTGAATGCATTGACTGCATTTCCGATTTTCACATTTCACATTTTCCGATTGTGCAGCTATTCACAGGATGTGCAGGACATGACGACGAGTGTTGGTAAATAATTGGTTATGGGTATGCCAATTCTACAGCAAAATCAACTCTAAGGGTAGCTAACGGAGAGAGGGGTAGGGGTAGGGGGGATGAAAATCAAATACATTGAAATTGCCACTCGACTTTTCCCACCGATTTGTCTGTTTGTCCGTCTGTCTGAATGTCTGAATGTCTCTCTGTCCAGTTGCCTGTCTGTCTTTGATTTCTCCGTTTTTATGCACGCATTTCGAGTTTGACGTCTGTCAGATACAGATACATTTTATATCGCTTTATGCGTGTGTATCTTTTACTTAATTATTGCTGTAAATTCGTTCAGCAATAACATAAATTTCCCACTGACACACATAACAAATTTCTTGATGGCCGTCATTTATTTTAGAAGTGCCAAAGAAAAATATAAGAAACACACTTAAGTTGTAAAAGTCATGTCAAAAGCTATAAAAAGCTCCAGTAAATTAAAAAATATAATAATAATAATTTATAAAGCTTATAAAATTAAATTTCAATTAGATTTTAATTTTAGCTTAGCTGAATATTAGACAATATATTTATGTTGATATTGTTAGAAAACTAATTAAGCAGTTTTTATGAAGATAGTTTAAGTAAATTTGTTTTTTAATTACTCTTTAGGAGCTTTAATTATATTTACAAAGTTTTAAATAAATAAATCTGCTTAAAATACAAACAGTTAATATTTTTTTAAAGTAAGCTAATAACATAAAATTTATTTGAATATTTTTAAAAAGTAAACTAATATCATAAAATTTATTAAAATACTTAATATGATTTTTGGAATAATTTTTTATTTTAATTTTTTTACTTATCTTTAAAACTGTAGAAACTGGAAGGATTTAGTAGTTACTGCTTATTTATATTTATTAGTTTATATAATATTTTCTTTATTTAAATATATTTTCATATTTTCTTGTCTTTCTTTTTTTTTAATTTTTAGACATTTTTCGCTTCCCCTTTTTGAAAACAACCCACACGAAAGATTACTTCCTTTTGCAAAAACATGAATCGCTTACAGATATGTGCAATATTCATTAATATTCATTTAAAATACACGAAAACTGAATGTTCAAATTCGTAACATATTCTTAAGTGATCCTCAGTTGTACAATATTCCTTGGGGACGATCTTTAGAGTGGATTAAGTAAACGTACTCAGATCTTATGAGAGTGTGTGGCAAGTAAAGCAAAGTAGCTGCTATTAAAGAGTCGCCACTTAAGCTGTTGTGTTTGTGCAACACCCCCAACAACAACAACAACAACGACAACAAGTGAGGAATGTTAATGCGCCAGCCCAAAAGCTACAAACGTCGCCGAGTCATTAAGTGCCTGAAGAGAGGGAGAGGGGGAGAGGAGTGTGAAGAGGGGAGAGGGGACAGAGCACGCTCATGTCGCTCTCTGTCACTGCGGAAGGTGGCCTCAAAAACTCAATGACACGCCCCCGCGCATTAGCTGCTCTTCCTCCCTCTCTCTCTCTTCCTTCCCCTCTCCCTCTCTCCCCCAGCGAGTGGAGGCAACACGAGATTTCAGCTGTGGCCACACAATTATCTACATCATCCGTCAGATGGCAGATCCTCTATAGAGAGACCGAAAGATGTGTTGTCGGAGAAGTAAGGAAGGAAGGAAGGAAAAATAAAAGTGTTAAGTAATGAGTTAATCTGTGGAGCCTTCGCATGATTAAGTGCTTCAAGCATGATGATGATGATGAATGCTGATGCTGATGCTGATGATGGGACCTCTAAATAGAATCATTTTGCCTAGTCTTTAGTTGCGACTGATGAATTATGATTGAAGCTGCCTGAAAATGTCTGCACATTTGTTTGTTGACTTCAGCTGTCTCGCTGTCTTGGCCTTTTCATCAGTATTTATCGCACAAATTAACTTAAATGTGGCCAAGATTAAGCTGCGGCTATGATCACACAACTGGAAATGCAACTGGAATTGGAATTGGTAAGTGGAACTGAAACTGGAATTGTCAGTGCTGCAATCTCAAGTTATCTGGAACAGAAACTGGTAGCTAGTCTTGCTTAAGGCGGGGGAAACTAAATCAAAAGCCGCACTGACATCACAACATTTACCTTATCAATATGATAAATTACGATACAGATATCAATGTGCCGCACTCATACGAATACTCTTACTCGTATTTACACTCGTATTCATACTCCTACTCGTATCTAAGTAGGTGAAAGTGAAAACGGTAGCCATTGCCTCTGATTGACATAATTGGGCTTAGCATAAAAACCCGCAAGACACACAGGAACATATGTCGAAAACAATTATTGATACTTGAGTCTTCGGTATGCCGCCAGAAGATACCCTGTAGATAGCTTTTACACTGAAAAAAAAGACCAACTTCAAAAATCAAGAACATTTATCTTAAATATTTTGTTCTTAAAATAAGATTAAGATCTTAAAATTAGATTAATTTTCGTTTCAGAACATTTTTTTATCATTGTAAGTTAGTGATTTCTGCTTACAACTTCAGCACAGATAATGAGAATTGCATTAGAGTTAAACAATGAATTATATAATTAATATCTGTATTATATTGTGTTAATTTCTTTAAAATTTAAAATGTGCTTTAATTCACTCACGAAATAAACTTCTTTTATATATTATATATTTGAAACAATATTAATTAATATATTTTTTTTATTGATTATTATGATACTTGCTTAATCGACTGATCCTATTTGTACAACCCTCTTACCAACTCTTTAAAAATACAGGGTATCAACATAGAGATATCGCATTCGCTTATAGTTTATGATCATACAGACAATGATCAATGACAATGAGCAATCTGTATCATAAATATTGTCAGTTTGACATTATGAACAGTAACAACCACAACAACAACAACAACGACAAAAACTCAAAATGTGATGCGTTTTTATATATTTTTTTGCCTTGTTTCGAGCCAAACCCCAATTAAAAACTGTGATTATGATGAAGCACACAAAAGGCAGAGAGAATCAGAGACTATATTCGTATACTGTAGATTTGAAGTAAAGTCGTACTTGTATTTTTGAGGTAGGTGAACACACATCGAGCCATAAATTATAATTATCGACGAGATTAACTCTTTGCCGTGGCACTTAACGCCGATGACACACGCACTGAGAGTGCTATGTCCAGAAACCCCAGACCTCAACCCCATCCCCTAGCCGATCCCCAAACCGAACCCAAAAAACCCGATGAAGTGAAGAGTTGCCGTTTGTTGTTGCTTTTTCATTTTTGGTGAAAGAAAGCAAACCACAGATAAGCAGCAAAGACGACACTAAATCGTATGCGATAGCAGAACAACAACAACAACAACAAGAGCAACAAAAACAAAATCAAGAAAATTAAAATCTAAAGAAATTTGCTGTATGTGAACAAATGATCAAATTAAAGATGCCCTGTACTGTCAATTCAATAATAGGAAAATTTAATAAATATAATGGGACACAATATAACATTATAAATTTATAAGACATCTGAAAAATTAATAAAGATATGTATTTTAATAAATATAAAAATTTATAATATATATAAATATTAAAATATTTCATTTTAAAACAGGTTAAATAAAGTATTAAATATACGGATAACTTAAATTATTTTATATGCAAACTCTTCTATTTTATCTAATGCTTATATTCCCTTAAACTGTGTTATTTTTATTATTATTATAATATTTATTAATATAGTTAATTTTCATGTGTTTTTAGTCTCTAACAAGAAAAAATTCTTTCAGCCATCTTAAGAACTTCAAAAGTTACTGAAACCTTCATCCCTTTGATATACCCTCTAAAATAATTTCATTCGGCATAAAAACATGACACATGCTTGGTTAAAAAAAAAGAAAACAGAGAGAAAAAACTAAGTAAATAATGCATTCAAAATGTTGCAGGGCCAGAACACAGAGAAAAAAGCTGTCTCATACATTGCCAGTTATTGTTATTGTTTTTGTTTTTGTTGTAGTTCCAGTTGATATTGTTGTTGTTCCTTGTCGTTTTTGGCGATAACTTAAGGGGAGACAATGTGGCAAGACGACGACGTTGCGTTGTCGGCGTTTTCATTGATATCTCTCGGTGGCAAACAAAACGCAAGAAGCTCAAGAATTTATGACCCCCTGTGGCTTTATCGACGCCTCTGTCAAGGCAACCCTCGGTCTCTCAATCTGCGATTGAAAAGCGGTCGAAAGATTCAACAGAAATGTGGAATTGTCACAGGAGAAGTCAAGGGTTTGTTTTTTTTTTTTTTGTTTTTGGTTGGTCTTGTTACCATTTCCATTTCCATTCCCATACCGAATTACTTGTACTTTGTACCCAATACTCACTGTACCCACTTCATTCAGCACTGGATTTCATTCATCGTCTGTGTGATTTGAGACGCCTTCAGCTCGTTTGTCTGTCTGTCCATCTGATCTGTCTATGTCTGTCTCGTTGCTTTGGTAATTTTCAATTTTTTATAGTCGTCGAGGGTCGCCGACGCTCTTGACCCGTAGTATCTCTAGCTAAACTCCCCGGTCTGTCTCTTTTCCCTCGTTCTCTATCTCGAGAGTCGTCGGCTTATCAGGCAGCCACAACAAATGTGTGATTTGTGCTAACTTTTGTTGGGTTTTGAAGCAGACCGTTAAGGCGTTGCAATTTACGATCCAGCAGATCCACCAGATCACCCAAGCTAATGCTTAATTATTGCAAATTGCATATTGACAGCGAGCCAAAGACGAGTCTCAATAAAAATTAACACGAATTTCGTTGACTGCATTTCTGCTTAATATTTTAATTAGTGCAGCAGTCATAAAACTCTCGTGTTGCGTGTAAAAATAAACCCAAAGATGTGGCAACTTAACGACCTGGCAGTAGCAGGTCTCTCTCTCTCTCTCTCTCTTCTCTTTCTCTCTAGATACATACACTCGTACATCTTAAGTACCCCAATATCCCCATAGAGGAACGGACGACTGAAAATAAAATGTTTAAATGCGCGTAAAAAATCGTCTTAAAAAATGAGCATTAACTTAAAAACATAAAAGCAATCGTAGGGTTAGAAGTTAAGCATTTCTTTGCTCTACCAACCACCTCAAATCTTTGCTTACAGTTTCCATTTTATGCACTAGTGACACAAGCTGAAAGTCAAAATCACGGAAAAATAATTACATATATACGATCTAAAATACAGCTTTGATTATTTAAATCTGAAGTTTTTACTTTTAATCAACTTCTTATATCGTAGTTAGTATAAAACTACACTTTAATCTTGATTCTAAGACCTTTTATTTTCTTGTAAAAGATCATGTCAAAATTAGGAATATTTTTGAATTGTAAAGTTGCTAGTTCAGAGGCTTGAGCAACTTCGAACTGTCATAACTCTGTCAAAAGCTAACCGATTTTTCAAGCGGAATGTCGTTTAAATCATAGTTTGGCCTCCAAATTCATTCTGTATTCAAATTTTGTTCAATTAGAAAATTTTTTTTTTTTTGACTATTATGTTAATGGTAAAGGGTCTTAAATTATTATGTACTATTTAGTAGTAAATTTATTTTGATATATACATCTTTTTTATATCTTTACTACTGGTATATATTTTTATTTTCTATTATCTACATTGTGTTGTAAATTTTGTTTCTATTCATTTTTGTATGTGTTTTAAGTTATTAACCTTCTCACCTATATAATAATAACAAATTGTATATTTAGAGCCAGTGTCATTGCATGTTATGGTTTAACCTTCACTTGTTTTAGGCCATAATTCCCCGTTTAACGCATGGACTCTTTTCAATTCCTGAAATATTAGAAGTGCTTTATGGCGCATGCTCTAACTTCTTGGAAGCCCACTAACAATGCAATAGTTCGACAGACTGTTTGTCAGTTTGTCTGGCACTCTTTTAGTCGCACTCAAAGCCCATCATCGTCATCGTCATCGTCATCATCATTATCATCGTAATTATCATTAGCAAGATGAGCGCTTCCTGTCTGCCAATTTGGATTGGCACACAGCTCGTCGATTGACTTGATCGGTTGTTGGTTTCAGGTCCCCATATAATGCCATGTCTGCGTTTTAAATTTATAAATTCTCAAATTATCAGTTTATGGCTGCTTTTAGTTTTATGAACCGATCACGTACCAACCATCAACCATCAACCATCAACCGATGCCGATCCTGATCTTTGTGCTGCGTGCGAATCTTTTCTGCCAGTTCATTCTTTTCTTTTCTTTCCATCTTTCTTTCTTTGCCCATTTTTTTATTATTTGTTTCGCTTCGGTTCGCTCGCTTCAGTTTCAGCGCATTTTTATCGACTGCACAACTAATTAAAAAACGCTTCAGACTCACATTCGTATTCAGACACCATACTCAGACTCATACCCATACTCAAACTCACACTCACACTCACACTCATACTCATACTCATAATCATTCTTGCTATTCACTGAGTTCGGGATCAAACCCCGGAGGGTCTTTTGCGTCTCTTCGTGGCGCTTTTAGTTTGAAAATTTAACAAATTATTTAATGATAGATGGTTGTTAAATTGTTGGCTACGCTTCTATAACTCGGCCATCATTAGATCTACGGGGGTATTAAGTGATTATAGGACTTTGCCAGATCATTCCACAAGTTCACTCACAAACTGCATTTAATGTAATGAATTGAGTTCAAACGGTTTCTCTCAGCCTCTGTGTGGGCATATCAGTTGCCAACTTTGGGTTCTCCCCATCGATAGTTTCTCTTTATCAAATTCTACATTTATTTCTTAGCACTTTTTTCATATTAAACATCACAGCATGTGGTTAATCCATTGATTCCTCGCTTGTGACTAGTTCGCCATTTTTTTAATCACACAGTAAATATTTTAAATTAACTCTCAAATGGGCCATAAAAATAAATCCAATATGCAATAAGTAATTAACCTACTCAATATAGCAAACAAAACTAATGAAATTAAAAGTCAATTTAATTTTCAACTTGGTCAAATAAAAATCGTTGCATAAAAATTCATAGATTAAACACGCATCAGATCAGCATTTCAATAAGGCATTAGTTCATTTATAACTCGTATTATGTTGCATAATTAAACATTAATATTTACAGTGGATCAAAATGTAAAAGCAAATAAAAACAGCAAATAGAGGAGGACTAGACGATACCCTGGCGATAATTATGGGTATGTAAACATTTATTACTAAAAATTTTAATAAAATTATGGACAATCGGAAAAACTGCTAAAAATGTATGTAAGTTCAAATTTTCGAGTTATCATTATTTGACACTATAGCATGACCTCAGATAGGCATATTTCAGATTATAGGGTATATTCAAATTATTGAAAATAGGCCATAAATTATTGGCATGGCTTGTTACAATTTCATGGGGCTTTAATTGAATACAATGTTGTTAACTATTTATCAATATTTGTGTTTTATGGCTTTTAATTAATATTTTCGGTAGTCAGCGACCACCGGCAGCGTTTGATAACATGCATTCATTCATTTATTCAATGAATCGCGTGGGTGAGTGTCTCATTTAAATATATACTCACACTCAAAAAAAAAAAGTGAATTTCGAAATCTAGATAATCATAGAGTGTGTGGATTCATTAAAAACGAAATATGAGCAACAAACAAAACAAAAGGCCGCCACATTTATGGAGCTACAGCTGCTGGCGGTCTCTCTCCCCTCTCTCTCTCTCCCTGTCCAGTCTCTCTCTCTTCCCTCTCTTTGATCAACGCTTCTGTGTGGCAAATAGTTTTGTAGATTCCTATCGAAGTTCGCTGAGCTGTTTTTGGTAGCACAAAATGAACAGCAGGCGGCAAATGGAGCCTGTATCTAGATATATTTGTTTGTAAATTGTAAATTGTATTTTTCGGCATAATTAATTACATATTTCAATTGTGTGACATTTGGATTACGAAATTCTCATTTTTTTTTTTTTTTTTGTCTTTTCTACATATTTATTTATTTACGCTTTGTTTGCTGTCGCTTTTTGTGGGTAGGCAACTACGAATATTACGAATATTACGCAGCGGGTTGCATTGTGTCTCGTATTGGGTTTCTTTCTGGCCACACAGCTCAATTTTAAATAAGCTTTTGGTATAATAAACAAAATACATAGAGCATATCATTGTTTATTGAAGAAATTACAAGTTATGCATAGAATTCGAAATTGGAATGAATAAAGTCAAAGGCAACTCAGACTCAAAAATAAATTTAGCTTCTGTTTTAGTTTTATTTTTTCCATTATCTCGACGCTGAAATTGATGCTGCATTTAAGCTTTGTTCTTTTCCGCAGCTAAATTGTCCTTTGCTTATAAATTTTATACTTATTTATACTTATCCATTGACATATTTTCAAAAACTTTGATCTGCCATAACTTCATCAAAAATTCACCGATTTTCAGGCGGAATGTCATTTTGACCATGATTTGGTCTCTAAATTCGATCTGCATTTAAATTTTTATCATCTAGAAAATTTGATATATTTTCGATTCCAAGCCATCTATCATTCAATTTTCCATACTTACCCCTTGACATTTTTTTTTTAAAGCTTTGATCTCTCATAACTTCATCAAAAATTCACCGATTTTCAAGCGGAATGTCATTTTGATCATGATTTGGTCACTAAATTCGATCTGCATTTAAATTTTTATCATCTAGAAAATTTGATATTTTTTTGACTCTGAGTAATCTATCGTCCAATTTTTCAAATTTTCGTATTATTCTCATACTTTATTTTTAATAAATATTAATATTTAAAGGAGTTAGTTTTTTAAATAGATCGATTCAATTTACCACTAAATAATAATCAAATGTACCAGTTAATTGATTTTCTTTGCTGTCTGTTTCAGTTCACTCTTAACTAATCTCACTGTATGTTTTGTAATAAAATGGAAATTTATGTAATAATTCTTGTTACCATCCTTAAGACATGTCAATGTGTAAATGCTTAATTCCAATTTATTTGCATTGTTAACTCCTTTTTTTAAAAGTTAGCTGATTGAGTTATGTTCTTAAGGTGTCTTGTGTTGGCTTCGACAAGTAACTAACCATTGTGTTTCTCAATCAAAACACGATTTGTTGTGTCATATATCAATAGAGTACATAATTTACGCATAATTCATTTTCCAAACTCAAACACACACACACACCAAATTTTAATTATAGCCATCACTCTTGTTGGCTAACTAGAAGGGGCAACCCCTTAGCCAAGAGAAAGAGAGAGAGAGTGAGAGAGAGAGAGAGAGTGAGTTGAGAACACTCCTGTACATAAATTTCACACTCAACTCATTTCCTGCTCATTATCATATCCCTATACACATTATACAATCTGTGGAGTTAGATGAGCATGCGCTATACGCATATCCCACAAACCAGACACAACACACAGGACAGAGTGAAAGATAGACAGACAGAGAGAGAGAGAGAGAGAGAGAGAGAGAGAGAGAGAAGAGAGAGACAGACAGACAGAGAGGCAATCTCGTCATGCGTTGGGGATTTGAACAGACCCTGAATCCCCTGGATATGTACACTGAAAAAAATGCATTTAAAAAATTAAGTTTAAAAAACTTGATTTTAGCTGGAATTTTTTAAGTATGTATTCGGGATATAATTTTTAAATTAAGATAAAACGTAGATAAAAAATCGACATAAAAAAACTCAAGGAAGCCTACATTATTTCATCTAACTGAAAACAAATATTACAGAGCCCCAAAAATTTAAAAATATTGATTGATTTAAAATCGGGTCTTGATATTAAGTATGTGTTATATTTCAGTTTAAGAATTCTATGTATCTCAACGTACTTTTGACACCGCTGGAATTTTAGCTCTGAGACCAAAATCCTGATTTTAGAATATTTTTTTTATCAGTGTACCGTTTGGTGTGTCCAAAAAACCCACTCACTTTGGGTTTGGCTCAGCGTCTTTGCGTCTTTGGGTCTTGCAACTTTGCGTCTTGAGAGTGGGCGTCCAGTCAGAAGAGGAGTCTTCACAGCCTCAACTCTCATGCGTGTGGAGATTTGTGGTGCGAGGTTTCCCCTGGAGGATCGCAGAAGGCAATCAGGCTGTCACAGCCGCTAATTTCAATTATCTTGAGTGTATGCGTACAAGTAATTTGTTTACTTTTGAAAGCCTCAAAGCTCGAAATCTGCACAAATTTAACCAATAGCCTCACTGGCAAACTGACAAACTGGCAAACTGCCAAACTTAGTTTCAACTTGAGTTAAATGCGGAAACACTTTTGGGACTCTTGATCCAGTTTTCTGTGTATCTTTTTTTGTGATCGGCGTCGGCTTTTGCCTTTGCAGATTCCCGGATTCCGATTAAAAAAGTGATGAAGCGAAAGGTTTTTATTAGGGATAAACTGAAAATCAGATGCTCTTAAGAAGAATGATTTATTAATTAAAATACGCAGTTTGACGAACCTATGGAAATTTTTGGTAAATTAAAAAATAAATATTTCTTAAGGATTAAAAAGATTCGCAAATATAAATATTGCAAGAGAGACTGAAAATATTCATCTAAGTAATAAACAGCATTCTTTTTAATATATAGACTTGAAAAAAAAATTATTTAAAAATTTCGAAAATATTTATACAAACATATTTAAACTGACAAATGCTATATAACGTAAAACAAATTATAAAAGATAAAATATTCGAGTTACACGACTTGAAAATTTATCAGCATCTTAAATAAATATATTTTGTTCTGATAATATTTATTAATTTTCAGATGTTTAGGGACATTAAATTAATATAGCCACAGATATTTTTGACAAAGAGTCTTAAGATAGATAGACAGACTTAAATCAACTCTGTTTCTGTCAGTTTGACAAACTGATTGATATAGTTAATATACTTAATATTTAAGTTAATTCGAAGACCGCCCGCAGTTGCCATTAACGCCTTTTCAGTGTTTTTGATTGGCAAATTAGCAGGCACCATAAATTAATAACGAAAGTAAAACTCAAATTAAAGCCAACTTCTGTGAGTAAAAGTATAAATAAAAGAATTGATATATGTACGTATGTATGTACATATGTATATATGAGTACCCAATAATATTTGTGGAGCTCTGAGTGAACTTTTGGCTGGCAATCAAAATGTCATTTCATTTGTGAAGTAAAGTGGAGCTGTAAATCCGCAATTGAGACGCAACTTACATGTCATTAACATGGGCTTAGACCCGGATACCAACCGACATGACAACAGACAGAGCGAGCAGGAGAGATAAAGAGAGAGAAAGAGAGAGAGAGAGAGAGAGAGAGAGAGAGAGAGAGGGAGTCAGTCAGACAATGACAAGTTACGGCTAACATAAACATTTAAATGCGCCCAATGTCAGAGCATAAGCCATGTCAATATTTAAGCAAGTTGTGCAGCGCTGTCAAACTTCAGTGAAGTGCGGCAACGGCGCACAGAGTCCCTTAAAAATTGGCCAATTATCAGCATTTGAAATATGTTTTACCTGAACGCTGTTTTACCTGTCTTTTGTACACCCAAAGAAAAAGGCATGTACGTACGTGCATTGTATGCACTCTGACCTTTCGTGTAGACAATGCATATTGTTGAGGATCGCTACGAGACGAGGCAGGTGGTGGCATGAACCTCGACATGAACCTGAACCTAAACCCGAACAACACGCACAATTTTCTATAAAAGATACACACCTTTATTTTACACTTGGTAAATGTATCTGTATCTACAGCTCCATGGACTGCATTAATGAACAAAGTTCACACTCCAGAAAGAACTACCTGAGATAGTCAAAGAATGAGTGGGAGAGGGAAATAGAAGTTATTGATTATTTAACAAACGTTGGGAAATTAGGCAGCGATTTATAAAAAGCCTCTATTGGGATATGCATTTTTGATAAATTAATAGAATATCGTTCGTTTATTCAATTGATTTTTTCTTTTAAACCAAAATTCATTAGCGGCTTCTAACGGAGCCGAGACGATATGGATATGGATATGATTTCGAAAAAATTAAAAAATAAAGGGGTCTATCGCTGTGATTCTGTTTCTGGTTTCGATTGTTGTGAAATGCGTTCAAAGTTTGTCAGTTTGTTAGTTTGTTAGTTTGTCTTTCTGTCTGGTCTGGCGTTTATTGCAGTTTGGAAATGGATGAGCTAACAGCTGGAGAGCGAGTGCGGCACTCGTTGAGATTAGATAGCAAATGGTCGCCACTTAAGAACCCAGTCCCGGCACTGGGTTGGAGGGGGGGATTGGTCAAAAGGCAAAGCCAACCAATGTTGCCAATGAGCTAACAACAAGACGGCACAACAGCAAACAATATACAACAATAGAAATACATTTTTATATGTCAGACGGCCAAAGTATATCCACAATCGGCGCCTTAATGAGTTAAGATACCAAACCTCGAATCCACTCTAAAATACCGAATAAAATATTAATTGAAATTAAACAAATATGAAGGTAAAAGGTGTCAAGAAATTGACTACGCTCATAAAACAAGAGCCTTTAAATTTGAATCAATTTAATGCGCATTAAAATAAATATCTGTTAAATTTTATACTTTCTAAAATTGAACACAATCTATTTTTAGTAGCATTTATTATACTAATTTAATTTTGTAGCATATAATATCATATTGAATTCTATAAATACGATAATTTAAGTAAAAAATTCACATACTTAAAAAAAAAATATTTTTTATTTTATTTGTTTTTTCTTATATTTTAGCTGTAGTATGTTATCTTAGGGCTCTACAAAATTAAAATCTATTACTTAATTAAGTAATTTCGAAATAAAAGTACAGTTAAATATCATACTTGCTTTTTATTATATTGAATTTTATGTGCAGGGTATCAAACACACTCAATTATCCTATTAATGATAAATAATATTTATGAAGATATTTCCGCTTCGTTAAGGAACTTCGGTATACAAAATGTTGACAACATTTTGTTATTTCTGCGTTTGCCGCTGTTAGCGCCTTCGAATTAAATTGGTAGTTTCCCCGAATCAAAATATAGCGAAAAATAGAGCAAATAAAAAGCGGGACTCTGAAGATGTTTAAGAAGTTGATTTTCTGTTCAAATTAGTGCATTATAGTCAATTTGTAACTGTAATTTATATAGTAATTCAATTTCAGACTAATTAACTAAAAATTACTGAAGCATGCTCATTATGTTCAGCTTTTGTCATTTTTAATGATAGCCATAAAAATATCTTTGTTTACGTCGACAAAAGCGAATAAAATACCCGAGGTTGCAATTAAAAGATTATTCTTATGAAAAGTCAGCTTCCACAGAATAGATTAATTAATAATAAACGAAGTTATATTTATTATTATAAAATGTGTTGAAAACAACAGCGTTTGCATCTGTTATTGTTTTGCATGTCTTCCACATTCTGCTTGAAACGAGTTCCAAATCAAATGTTGCTCAACATTTATCGGCGCCGCATAGAAACAAATGGCAAATGGAACAAAACAAACGATGTGCAGTTGTAAACAAAAGTAAACAGGCAAGAAAGAGAGACAGTTAACATCCACAGCATGCAACAAGTTTAACAGCGGCAATGCATTGGTTAGAAGAGAGCACACCAACAGAAATAACAGTGCCATATTGAGTAATGCACTAACACAGTGCTGTGGACTGTGTGGATTGTATGGACTGCTAGCGCTGTTAGCTTAACAGACGCATGTTAACAGTGGCGCTGTGGACGTGCGTTCAATTTGCTGCTGGTTCTCGGTCGCATCGGTTGTGCGAGCGGTTCGTGCGTTTCTCGTTCGTATCGCGTTCGGTATTTTTTGGCGTTCTTGGAAAAATTCGCATGCCACAAGCGAGTTTTTCTTCGGGTCGCGCGAGCGTTCGACTTTCGTGCCGTAAAGCCAACGTCATTGGCTGCCTTGTCCGGTTCCGGTTTCCGGCTCTAGGCGCCATGGCATAGAAAGGATTTAAAATAATAACAAATACGAATACGAATATACATAAATAGTGCCAATCAAAATTCAAATGAGTGCTTAGTGAATCCCCACAACGGATTATTTATTCAGTTTGCCAAAGAAGTGAAACAGATTTTGACAAAATGCATTCAAGTGAAATGCGTGCCACAACGCATTTATCTAACGAATATCAAATTAAAAGTGGAATTAAAAATAATAAAATTATAAATAACAACGTCAGGGAGATCAAACAACGACACAGAAACAGAAACAATCAAAATGTCGCCACAACGTCGCCGGCAGCAGCTAAGCATCTAAAAATACATGGGGCAAGTCGAGAAGAGCGTCAGATGATGCGTCAGTCACCTCCATTGTCAGTTGATGTGCATCTGTTGCAGTTGCAGTTGCCGTTGCAGTTGCAACGCTTGCCACATTTGTTGCTGCTGCTGCTGCTGTTCGCTGGATTAAATGGATTAACACAAGTTGCTGCGCTCAAGGGTAAGTGTCGAGTTGCCACACATTTTTGAAGGGCAACCCTGCCACAATTCTAAATATGATTAACTATTTCCGCGCTCTAATGGCCAACAAATCCTTTGTGGAAATGCATAGCTTTGCATCCCAGTCTCCCTCTCTCCCTCCATCCCACTCCCTCTCCCTCTCTAGATATTTATTAGTGTCATTTGTTGTTTCCATTCTCGTTGCCACATTTGGTGCCTCGCTTTGACTATTTTTGGTGGCGACACGAGTTGCAGTCGCAACAACAACAACAACAAACTGAAATTAAGGCACTGCTAATGGATTTTAATGCCGCTTTATAGACACGACATCGAGCATAATTCAACTTTACATTTTCTTATTCCATTTAATTTTTTTAGAATTGTTTTACCGTCGGAAATGATATATGGGCTGCCTATGGAATACCTATCCTGTCTTATAGATAGATTTGTTAATAGCGCAGCTTAACACCGAATTTCAACTAGAGCAAACCCAACAAAGATCATATTACAAAGCAAAAACTGAAAGGTTCTTTCTATTTCTAAGGGTTGATCTTCATTGAAAGAGTAGTCTATCTAGAGTTTCCTAGAAAAAACCTCTTTATACAATTTAACAAGAAAATATTTCTGTATAAAATAAACATATGTTTTCCTTCTCTTACTTCATTATTATAAAACTGATTACGTTAGTTTCCATTTTTTTTTTTTTGGCTTAATTACATCAAAAGCCAAACAATACCAAAGATCAGAGCGTACTTAATAATAAAAAAAGATTAACAAATAAAATAGTCTATGATATTGTGGCTTTTGCGGTTAGTTTTTGTGTGTCTTGAAGATTTCAAAAATATTGCTAAACACATTGTCTATTGGCTTAGTTCATAATCATGTTAATAGACTTCATTATTTGTTGCGGTTAACCGGAAAATGTGCAACTTCACATGCTGCTAATCAGCTCGAAATTATACTAGAAAATTAATGGAATTATTTCTGAGCAAATTATAAAGAATTCCCAGTTGTCTATGTTTGTTATAGATACAATTTTGATTACAGATTTTTAATGGAAAACCGAATTTTGGTTTAAATATTTATTAATGTCTTTACATTTTTTTAAAGTTGTTTTTTTTAAGAATATTGTAATGACTCCTACAAAAAAAAAAACAATCTTCGACAAAATTTAGTTCTTTGATTACCATGCTTAAAAATTTTTGCAAAAATGTATAATACTTCCTTTCCATTCCTGTTTTCCTCCTTGGGCTATTTCTTCCCAGCCAACTACGTGATTTAACAATTTAGTTAACCAATCATGTGATTGTTGAAATAACATGTTGCAGTTGCAGCTGCAACAATAGCAGCAGCACTTGACTTCATTTACATGACTCAAAGGTTGCCCCAAAAACAGAAGACAAAAAAAAAAAAAAGAAAATGAATCGAAACTTAAACCGAACCTAACCGAACTGCTACTTAGCCCAATTTCGCATAATGCACATGAGATTTTTCCCTACAATCGACAGTCTCTTTTATCTACCTCTCCGTTTCCATCTGTTTCGGGAAAATTACAAAAAGGCCAACGGGTAATGTTCGGAAAATTGAGCCGCAGCAATTGTAACACTTTTTTTCCTCTCCTCCAACAACGAAAAAAAAAAATCTTAACTAGGCAATATACAAAACAAAAAAAAAAAAAATAGTTGAGAAAAAAATAGACTGAAATTGTTCATGAAATTCCCTCGAGACAAACTGCACGCCAGTTGCAGCCTGTCGCTGCGCTTCTCTTCTCTTCTCTGCTTCTCTCATTCTCCATAATTTTCTTCTCTCTGCTCGCTGTCCTTCTCAATGCTGAGCAGCTTGTGGAAAACTGCTGGACTAGCTGGAAAAACGCTCCCCAGAGTAACATTATAAGCATTTTGCCATTTGCCAGAGTTGTCGTCGTCGTTGTTGTTGTTGTTGCTGCTCATTTTTCGACTCAGTGTCAACCCTGGGCAACATGTTGAGGGCGACGTTTAGCAGCAGATAATTTTTATGACCCGCTTTGCTGCGTTGTGATTCTTGAAAGTGTTGCACGCTGCCACAAGCAGCCAGCGATTGACCCACCACCCGATTGGTCATGCCACATCCCCCTTCCCCGTGTGGAAGGGGGTGGCAACCCTGCAGCAGGCTTTGTCTGTCTGGCTGCCGTGTGCCGTTGAGATAATTTTATACAATTTATTATCAACGTGCGACGGCGTCGCGTGCAACACTTGCCACATGGCCCACACAGCTCATCAGTGGCAGCTTCAACACCATCGATGTTGCCATTGCCGTTGTTGTTGCGTGTTAAATGTTTTCACGTGGCACACAATCGTTTTGGGACTCTGGATTCTCGAAATCGGTAATCGGAATCCCCAATTCAAATTGTTGCGTGAGTTGCCGCATGTTGCAAGCTTGCTGCTTGTTGCATTAAAAATCGTTTAATAAGCATTAGATTACACACATTTTTCTATTTGAGCTTATACTTAATCAGACCTTTGCCAAACGGTATGAAGAGGGGGTTAAGGGTGACCAAACTGCCAGATTTGTATTATCTCATTTACGGACTGCAGTTGCGCCAATTTAACGCACGTTATAGATAACTCTAAGAGTAACAGATTTGACGGGTTATAGCTTTATCAGTTGCAAGTTACGGCTTGAGAATTTGGAAAGGAAGGGAAAACTTGAAACAAAGTCGGATAATTCGAATTTTTTACTGGTTGTTCTCTGTATTATTTAAGTTTTTTTCTAAATTTAAGTTTAATTTTGTTCTGCAACCTATGCGAACTAATCTTTAAGTGCAGTTAAAAAGCTGAAATTTGTTATCTAAATTAATTTTTATAGCCCTTCTATTTATAATTTAAAAACTGACAAATTTAGTTAGAATGTCTTAAAAAAATTTGAATTTAAAAATTTTATTAAGCAATAAACTATTTAAAAAATGCGAAACTTGAGTTGAATTTGCCAAAAGAATCGAAGTTAACATAGTAGAAATTATATTATTAAACTACTAACCTATGTGAACTGATGATCTACTTATGTTATCTTTTTGAAATTTGGTACCTAATCTACTTTATACTTGACTTTAACTTTTATATTGATATCATTTAAAAATAGAGTTGGCAAATATATATTTATCGCATTTATGAACTCTAGGGTATTTTAGTGTCGTTTTGATGTAGTTATTAGTATTTGCTTCCCTTTTAATTAAGCGCTTGCATATTCCTTTTGCTTTTCTCTACTCTTCCGACTGAGTTATTTGATCTGCCAGCGGTACTTTTCAGCTAAATAATAATTAATTATGGAAAGAAAAAATATTTTAGAGCTAGCGAGCGAGTCTTAATTCTCTTCAGTCTCAGTCAGTGTCCTCAAATTGCCCCTCGCCAGTTCTCAGTTCTCCGCTCTCCGCTCTCCATTCTCTGGGTACATCTCAGTGGGCAAGACAAGAGCCAAGATTTGCCTACGCAAATACGCAAGAGTTTTGCTTCCTGGACATGGACGTGATTCTGGACATGGACTTGGACCGGCTGCAAGCAATTGCAGTTGTGTGTGTGTGTGTGTATGTTTATGTGTGTGGCAAATGCAACGAGTCGCCTTTTGTTGTAGTTGCAGCTTTACATTGCCGTGGGTTTTTTTCATGTCTTTTTCAACTATTTTTCTTGAGCTTTGCGATATTAAAAATAAGGAAAAAATTAAGCCTGGCAGCCGCGTTAAATGCAAACTTGCAGCCGCTTTTCTGCCTCCTCTGTATATTTTTTTTTTTTTGGTTGCCCAAATGTTGCAGTTATGGCAGTTGGCGTTTAAGTTGTTGTTGTTGTTGTTGCAGCTTGCCACATTTTTGCATGCAACGAATGCTCGGAAAATGGGTTTTCCACTATTTTTTTTTTGGTATTTTTTTTATTTTTTAAGAGAGAGAAGGCGTTGCTGCTGCTGCAGCGGGCAGCTCGAAGCGTTTTTGAGCTGCTTTCAAAGTTGAAAGGTGATGTGGCAGCTAGATTTATGCTAGCTTATAACGGGAGTAGGTTGCAACTTGCAACACAGACAAATAGAGTTCCCAAGCACTGAAATACATAAGCTTTAGCTACAATTTATTTCTCTCTGTACTTAAAGAACGTGTTTTATTTCTCATCGTTGAGTTTGCGATTTGATGTTGACTCCAAGGATTCAAATGCTCGTTGTTGCAACTCCTGACGCACTGAGCCTGAGCTTGCGGAATAATCTCTGCTGCCAACTGATCATAACTGAAATTATCCCCAACTTGCTCATCCAAAATATTGCTTAGCTTTTGCCCAATGCTCTTGCTTTAACCACAATCATCTGAGTCTAGACGTTGTTGCAACAAATTCTTGAGAGCTTTTATATCTGTCCTTTTCAGTTCAAGTTTCTCAATATATCTTTCATCGCTTAAATTGTCCAACTCTGTGCAATTTTTTATTATCTTAGCAAAATTATTTGGTTTTTTTCTATTTGTAATATTATTCTTTCTGTAATGTATATTTTTATGTATTCAATATATGAGTATGAGATTATTATAGCGTTAGCTTTTCTATGCCAACCTGTGTGGGTTTTGTTTGACCCGAAGCGAATTTGTAATAACTTTGTTTAGATCTTTGAATTGTGATACATTTATTAAATTGTATGCCACTCAAAAACCAAATATATCTAATAACTTAGGAGTGTAGTAGATGAACGTAAAAAAGAACTTCTGTATCGTAAAGTATCAATGGTTACTCAAAATTTCGTAAAATTTTTTTAAATATTTATTTTTCTTCTAAAACCTACTTAAATTATAGTAGCTTTCTTAAAATCTTTGCTAATTGAAGAGTTGAGCAAATTAGCCGATTCTTAGTTGCAATAGTTTAATATTTATTTTTAACATGGTCTGTAAAAATTATAAAAAAAACTTACTTGTATAATTCCATAATAATCTATATCAGTGAATTATTTAAAAACACCTAAACCGCACGCAAATAATAAACATAATTCCATAATAATCTATAGCAGTAAATTATTTAAAAATACCTAAACTGCACGCAAACAATAAACATAAAGACGAATTAGAATCCACATTTCCATGCCTTCGATAGCTCAGTTGGTAGAGCGGTGGACTGTAGTGCGAAGTGAATGTGTAGTCATCCATAGGTCGCTGGTTCAAATCCGGCTCGAAGGAAGCAAACTTTTTTGAAAATTTTTTTTATTTTATCTGCTTTTTTTAAATTATTTTTAATATTTAGTATTGATATATTTTTTTATATTTTTTTTTAAACTTTTATATTATTAAGTAATTTAAAATTTCTAGATTTCAAACTAATATAAACAAATTGAAATCTACTTCAAATATTAAATTCAATTGATTTTTGAAATGTTCTTATTTATTCTATTCTTAAATTATCTCACAGCTGTCTATAAAATGTCTCTTTATTTTTAAGTCAGCTACATCTAATCAGAGTTGATATCTTTCAAGCCGATTTGAGGCATAATTTCTCCTCAAATGAAAACTAATTTCCGTGGGGACTGTGAAACAGATGCCAAGTGGCAGGTAGATTTGCCAAGTTGCAACCTGAGTAGGTTTTTCGTCTGTCTAAGAAGAACTGGCCAAAGACCTGGCCAAGCTGAGCTGCAACTAGAAGATTTGCATATTTGCACTTGATGAAGTTGAAGTTTGCCGTTTTGCAGTTTACTGAGAGAGTTGGGAGTTAGAGAAGTTGCCGCCAGCGGTTGCAAGTTGCAAGTACCAAGTTGCCAGTTGAGATTTGAAGTTGGATTTGGTGCTGCCTACGCGTTTCACGAAAAAAAATTATGAAAAATTTCAAAAGAATTGCCTTGAGTCATCGTTTGTGTTCATGTTGCAACGTTGGCGTTGCTGCCGCACGTTGCAAGCAACGTTTATAATTTGCTAACAAGTCGATCGACGGCGCCGTCTGTCTGCAATTATGACAAGTTGACAAACGGCTTAATCCTAATCTCTTTTCCCAGACTCAAGCATATAGATAAACTAAGCGATTTTGTGGCCAAAATGAAAAGATGCAATGCAACAACACAAAAGCAACAACAACAACAACAACAACAGCGACATTGCAATGGCATTTAAATCAATAAAAGATGCGGCACATGAACGTTTATCGCATTTGTGATATCTAATACCAATGACTAAGACCTGCGGCGTCTTTCTCCTCACCTGTCTCCCTCTCTCTCCTCTCTCCCTCTCTCTCTCGCTCTCTTTGTCACTCGCTGCCTCCTCGTTGAAGCCATCTTCCGCCTCGTCGAGTGCGACACATGCAAATTGGCCATGTTGGCTAAAACGAGTTTGCTGCTTTCTTGTAGTCACCTGCGTAAGCGACAACGACAACCACAACGACAACCACAACCACAACGATCAACGGGCAACAGGCAACAGGCAACGGCCAACAACTTGCAACATGCAAAATTGGACTGCGCTGCGTGCAAATAAGGCTAAAATGGCAACAACTATACTATGCAACAACAAGTACTTCGCTTGACTGCCACGCAGACAATCAGCCATAAATCTAAATGACTGTCAACCCAAGCAGCAACGAAAACAACAACAACAACAACAGCCACAACGACAACCTACAATGCAACATGTTGCCCACAGTCTCTGAGACATTGAGACTCTGCGACTCTGTGACTCGCGAGCCTAAACTCATTTGCCGCCTGCCTGATAAGACACTGAAATATGTTAAGAACTTGATATTGATATTGCGCCGGCATCGCATTTACCATAAATATTCAAACTTTAGTTATTATATGCGAATTATTGTTGTTGCAGCCTTTTTTTTTGTTGCTGTGGTTGGTTGTCTTTATTGTTAGGGCGGACTCAAAAATAGTTAGATAAATAAATCCAATTTATAGTTTGATTGGAGTTGAGCAAATGGGAAAAGTGAAGGGAACTTATTGTTTAAAATTAGAACATTTAAAAGAATAGTATAAAACCATATGAAAATAAACTAATGATAAGAGATGACATTTAAAATTAAATAGTTCTTTTTAATGGATGTAGGGTAATTAATATTTTATTCACAAATAAAATTATTGCATATATTTCAACTAGTTTTTACTTTGTAATAAATTGAAATCATTTTATAAATGACTACTTATTATAATATTATTATTGTAATTTTTCAACTCTATAAATTTATAAAAATATTAATTTGCATAAAGTAAACTTGTCTTAATTTTCTGAACATTTCTTTCACTTTTTCCCCTACTCAACAACTTTATTTGAAACTACTACAACTTTCGAAACTACCCACGTAGTAGAGGATAAAAAATAAAAAGCTGGTAGCGCTCTTAGTTTTAAATTCAACGAGTTTTGTCATCAAATTCATTAGTTTTAGACACAGAGAAGTCGCGATTGGAGCCCAAAGTCTGTCAAATGGCACTTTATACTCCATACTCCAAGTTTTTTCCCTCTCGTTAATTTATTGCACTTTTGAGAGAGAAATGCGATAGGCCAATCACTTGAGAGTGAGTGCTGAGACACTTTGCAACACTGCATGGGGCAGGGGCGGGGACAGAGACGGGGGCAGGGGGACAACTCTCGATGAGGCATGCATTTAAGATAAGGCGTCACTTGTCGCTGTGCCCTTAGCATTTTCTTCTCTCTCTCTCTCCCTCTCTCTCTCTCTCTCTCGAATTGTTCTCTTTTTAGCATTATTTACATTTTTAGAGCCATTTTGAGTGACAGCAGACGGTTCTGTGTTTTTATTTTCCTCTTTTGTTTTTCGAGGCTCAAATTACAGCACTGACATTTATTTAGAGTGTTGCGCTGTGGAATTGTTTACATTCTTTTTATTTTATTTCTATTCTGTTTTTTTGTTTTTTATTCTCCTGTAAACATTTGCAATAGAAATCAGAACTGGAAAATGGAACTGGGTTAGCCGGGTGTGGCCTTTGGGCTAAAGTAAATATTTAATTAGTGACGCACCTTGTGGGAAATAATTTCCACATCGAGAGTGAGAGAGATTCTTTTTTCTTTTTTTTTTTACTACGCCCATGCAAATGTCGGCATGTCTTTGAGACGAAATATTCTTGGAAAGTCTCTCGAGTAAATGCCAAGTCATGTTGATCATCTTCTCTTGACTTGCCTACTAATTGATTCAGCATAATTCTATATTAATTGTCAGATCGATTAGTCGATCGTTTATACGTTTATTGACTGTCTACAGAATTTACGGGCTAATTAACCATTCAGTCAGGCAAAGAGTAGAGTTGCCAACGTGACGCGACTGCAAAATTGCAAAATTGGCTTACTGCTTCATAAATTATTTGTGAAAAATTAATTAATGCCACAGCTGCAATTTGTGCGGTTAATTAATCAAGACAAGAATTTGCATGACGACGATCGAAATCGAAACGAGACGATCCTCAGGAGACAGGACAGCTGAGTGATCCTGAGACAACAACATTGATGCTTGATGCTCACAGATTGATGTCTGTTGCAGCATCGCGTGTTTGCTGCAAGCAATCTTCTTCTTCACAGTCTACTCCAGTCTCAGTCTCCTCTTTCTCTGTCTCTGTCTGCCTCTTCAGCTGGTATCTGTGGCAAATCTCTCTGAACCCAGCACGATCATTAATAAACCGCTGTGAGCTGTCAATAAAAATCAACGTCTCGAACGTCTCGACTGAAGTGGAGATTGTTGCAAGCTAGCGATCTAAAGACATGATGAGGAGGGTAAGGAAGGGGAGGATAGAATCTGTTGCAAGCATCCAGTTGATGATCTCACTGATCTTCGCTGATCTCGCAGCAAGAAATTGACATTTGCTTGACACTTGCGCTGTGATTTGGCCACTGGTGACAATTGGCATTGGCATTGATGGCTCAATTGCATATATGCAACAACAACAACAACTACAACAACAACTGTGGCAGCTCTCGTTGCATGGGGTTTTATTTTGATGAGTTTTGTAAATATTTAGAAACCATAAACATTCCCATGCTTTGCACAAGTAAACAAAAATGCATAATTGCGCGACAACGACAACAATTGCTGCTGCTTCCTCTGCAGACACAGCAGCAACATCCACTGGGGGCAACATGTCGCTTTATAAACAAAATTCAATAACGCATAAATAAGACAAGTCGAAAAAAAAAGTGTGCAAGCATCACAAGGTAGAGAAGTTGCCTCTACTTTGCCAGCAACATAAAATAATGATGATGAAAATGTTGCACATGCTGACGACGACAACGACAACAGCAACAGCAACAACGTTGTCGAGCAGGAACAGGAGACATGAGGCATCCACCAAGCGTCGTCCAGGCGGCTGACAATGATGAGGCATGATGACAGACCAACAAATCGAAGGGACCGCGTTGAATGCGCCCATATCCAGAGACTGAGACAGAGAGACAGAAACAGAGACTGTCTACTGATGTGAGAGGGTTAGTGAGAAAGGGGGCAGGGGAAGGGGCAGGAGAAGGGGCAGGAGTAGGGGCAGGGGCATGCCTGCAGCCAAAGTTGCCACTGATGTTGGTGGTGGCAATCGTCATCGTTACCGCAACAGTGGAATGTATTGTTAAACATTCACACAAAAGCGCAACTAAGGGTAAACTCAAGCGTGATCTTTGCATTTTTTTTTTGTTCGATTCTTTCTCAATCGAGTGGTTTATACGTGAAAGCTGTTCATGATCTTCAGCTGCATGCAAAGGGAATTTCATTTGTTAAGCAAATGTTAAAATTACAAAAATATATTAAATTATTTCATACTTCCTCAGTAAATGCTTGTAACTAACCAATTTGTGGTAACTTAACTATAAGTTTTACTTTAAACACTAAATGGAATTGATATGGCAACGCTTAATAGCTTTTTTAAATTCTATGTCTCCAAATATATTATTATTGTAATTATTATCATACGTTTAACATTCATTGATGTACCTAACCCATTGACTAAGCTTATATCCCTAAAGTGATTTAGTATGGCAACACTGAATAGCTTAATAACCACGTAAAAAAAAGTATTAATAACTTCCATTGACAAACTTCGGATACTTAAAAATAATTGAAAACTGGCTAAACTATAACGATACGGCAACGCAAAATCAGCTTTTATATTGCTACATCTTAAGAAAACAATTTTATTTATTGTAAATTAAGTTATATCGTTAATTCAACAAGCTGGCAACGCTGCCAGAAAACTCCCCTAAATGATATCCTCTCTGCTGTTGTTTTAACTTAATTCATTTTGCCATAAAAGTATTAAAACACATTTAACACTCATCTGGCAACATTTTCGTGATTCACTTCGTTATTTTTGCCGCGCATAAACAACACAAGCAACAATAACAATACGGGCAACAACAGCAACATCAGCAACAACAACAACAATGGCAAATTCCCTGACCCTGCGAATCACTTTCCATGTGTCTGTCTGCCCCTTTTCCCCTCCCCTCCCTCCTCTCTCTCCATCACAGTGTCTGCCGTCGGCCAGAAATTAATTTTTCATAATTTTTTTGCGCCCTTTTTTTTTGTTGTTTGGCTGTTGTTGTTGTTGTTGTTGTTGCTGTTGCTGTTGTTATCGCAACTTGTTTCCCTTGGCCTGTTGTTGCCCCTTTGCGTGGCATGACTGTGCTCCCTCATCGCCAGAGTTGCAACCATGTTTGCCGATTCCTGTTGCCCATTTATTGTCAACGCCATTTGGCAGTTGCCTTTGCTTGGGTCAAGGTTGAGTCATGTCAGGGTCGCAAGGGGGTTGAGGGGGAGTAGAATAGAGAGGGGTGGGGTGGGGGTGTGGGGTGGCCATTCATGGTCTTTATTAAAGTTGATTGTCAAATGCGGCCCTCTTAAGTGATTTTTATGGCACTTTAATTGGATCTAGGAATGCGTCAAAGCCGGCAACGACTTTTGAAGCAGCCACAGGAGGCGGCAACTTGAGGCAAGTCGCCAACTTGGCAAAAGGCATGCGGCTTAATTACTCACGGTAGCTAAAAGCGCAAAATGAAAGAAAAGGAAAAATGATCAAGGTGCTAAGAGACAAAGGAGGGGAGGGGGAGGGGGGAGAACGATGTGGCAGGCTGAGTTGTGGGGCGTGTCGCAGTGTTGCAAGTATTGCGAGTGTTGCCTGTTGACAGAATGACGTGACAACATGCAATGTAAATCGTGTGACACGATGTGGCAGCCAAAGGGGTTAATGTATAAATTAAATAAAGTCAGGCTCGAGGTTCAGGTTCAGGTTCATGTTCAGCACAAGACGCATTCATATCTCTATTAGGCAGCAGTGAAAGGAAGCAGCAGCAGCAGCAGCAGATACAGATACAGCTACAGCTAAAGATACAGCTACAGATATAGCCAAAGATACAAGTCGCAGATAAAGAGTCCTCGTTTTGGGTCTTACAATGCCGCATAAATTGTCGACGCAGCGGGAAAACGAAAGAAAAAGGCGACATTCAGTGGCGAGGGTCAAACGCAGTATTGAAAACAATGCGTAGGGGTCAGCAACAACAACAGCATCAACAACAACCAACAACAGCAGCAACAACAGCAACATCAGCAGGAAGCTGAAACAGCATCAGCGACAGATCCCAAGAAGAAGTTGCATTAAGTTGGCTTAGCAAATTTTCACGCTTACCTGCATTCACACAATACAGAGTAAAAGAGAGAGAGGGAGAGACAGAAACAGAGAGAGCGAGAGAGAGGAATGATAAAACAGAGCAGCGGCTTAAACTGAGCTGAGAGCCCAAAAGCAATAAGCAACAATTTCGTAGAAAGAAAAATAACACAAAAAAGAAAAATCGAAAAAAAAGGGAGCCGAAAACAAAGGCCAAAGTTGCCAAAGTTGTATAATTTCGCATTGGCAGGAATAATCCCACACAGAGTCAGGTAAAACCCACACACACACACACTTACACACACACAGCCAGACACATGCGTGTGTGTAATGCCACAACTACAAATAAAAAGTATAAATAAAGCGTACGCAATTGCAACAGCAACAACTACAAAAGCCAAACAGAAAGTTACAACAACAACAAATGTTATACGCATTTATGATTATATTTTTTATACCCTGTAACTATTGCAAAACCACAAAAAGTGTTACTTGATCTGTATGTCAGTTTGTAAATATTCCATCTGTTTTTTTTACAGAGGATAATATACTTATAAAGTATCTTATAACATATACATACATTTATATCTGTTTGTTTTTTATTCGTATTACTTTATTTAATTACTGAGAAATGTATGCCGTGGCTTTTATATTCTATTACACTTACAAAGTAAACTATATTCCATGCGATATTTAAAATTTAAAACTGTTTGTCCTGACTGACTGACTGATATGCCTGCAGCCCAAACGGTAAGGCCAAAGTGGATGAAATTTTGACACAACATAGCTGAGACTATTTCAATAAATATTTCTATATTTTTTTTATAAATATTTTTCTGCATCAAAATTCAGAAAAAGTAGTATGTCAAAGCTTCTTTAGATACGAACTTTTTTACTTATTAAATAATTATAATCTCTAACTCTTAATGAATATAATTTTCTATAGCTTCATAAAGGGTATTTGCTAGTCGCTCACGCTTAAATTGCTCCAACTGATTTGCTTTTGTTTTTCCCTACGTGGTCACTGGCCCAAAGCAGCTGCTTTTGATGTTCGGCGAGTGTTACAAATTAAATTTTTGGTCATATATAAAAATGGATGAAAAAAAAACAGACCAGAAAAGTTTGTTAATAAAATTTAACAATTTTCATGCTGCTAAATTTTTATGATTATCTGTTTTTACAGCGGGAATGCAAAGACAGACAAACAAACAAACAGATGACTGAGAGACAGACAGGGAACAGTTAGAGCAATTTCCATTGCCATTTCCCATTTCCATTTAATGTGCAAAGTTTTCCTTATTTTGGCTCAAATGCTGCCTAATTGAAGCAACAATGCAAAGGCGGCAAAATTATTTCAATAGCCTTTTTCTCTACTCTCCATCTTTAAACTCCAAAATGGCCGTCAGGTTCTCAAAGAACTGTCTGCAGTTTCCCTTGATGGTTGGACAGAGAGTGAAAGAGAGAGAGAGAGAAAGAGAGAGAGAGAGAGGGACAAGGTCAAAGGCAATTTGTGCCGCCAAATAGAGTAGAAATTTTGGTCTTTGGATTCGGTTTCAGTTTCGGGTTTTCTTGGTCTCTTAAGTTTCTCCTCGTAAATGCGTAGGTAGAACGGGGAGATTAGCTGCAGCACGCTAAACGAATAACCAAACAATGGAGATGTTGAAGAGGAAAAATAAAAAGGAACGGGAGAGGAAGAGAGGAAAAACAAGAAACGCATTCTCAAGTTGAATGCAACACATGGCATGGTCACACTATGAAACTGGCGGCAACGAGTCATAAATTTAACCAAAAATAATAAAAACCAAATAGTCGAAAAACGAAATAACACACAATAGAAAACAGGCAGAAGAGTAGAAGGAAAATAAGTAGGAGTAGTAGAAGTAGATGAAAACTAGACATAAAAAGAAAAAGGAAAAGAAAAGGTTCTTCCATAACAATGGCATTTGGTATGTTTCATGAGAGTTAGGTAGACAATTTGTGCTGCGCTGCGACTTCAGTTCAGTTGAGTTTTTCGTTTTTGTTTCAGATACAATGCATTCGATAAAGTTGAAATAGTTACAACAAGAGAAATTATGCTGAATGCTAAAGGCAGCAGGTGCTCAGTTTTTGGCTACAAGAAACAAGGACATCATTTTGGGTGAAAGGCAGATGAAAGCAGTTAGATTTAAGTATACTTAACAGCAGGAAGTTAAAACAATTCAACTGGAATTGGTCATCATCAAAATTTGTATCTGTAGTTTTTGTATAGCAAATTCATATAGAAAGTATCTAATGCTCTCTAAATATTTTCTAAACTAAAAAATCATTATTTCAAACAGGTTAACATGATAATTAAATAAATTTAAATTGCATTAAAAGCTATAATATTCATTAAAATATTAAATTAAAATTAAAACGAAAGATTTCTTTAAATAGTTTTGAGAATGTTGAATTTAAAATGCAGTTAACCTGCTTTTTCGAGCAATTTCCAATCGTTTAGCGGCAGATCTTAAAATGTTCATTATAATAATAAGTTAAATAAATGCGCAACACGCTAAATGGCAGTTAGCTTATATCTGGATGGGAGTATAGATAATCTTTGGACTGAACTCGATCTTAAACACATCTTAATTTTGCTGATAATAGCTGCAAATACCAGTGTTGCTATCTGCCAGATACACTCGTTGCTGAAAACATATTTCCTCATGTGCGGCAGACCACTTAGTCAGGCAGTCAGACAGACGGACGGACAGGCGAAATATCTGTGTTTAGTTAAATTACAGTCTTAAATCGCTGTGAGAGACGCGCGGTTTAAAATCGTCTAAGCAATTTTGAGCTAACGTATTTGGCGCCCACACACACAACACAGACAACAACAACAACAATAACAACAACAATAACAACAACAACAACAAAGTAAAAGATACAGCTACAAAATCCGAAAATGGCAAGCTAATTGGAAGTAAATCGAGTTAAACTTTCTTTGCAACTTTTGTTGGAACAGATTACACGCATGACGCTGCAGGCATTTTGCAAATAACATGCCAAAAAAAAAAAAAAACAGAAAAAAAGGAAACCAGCGGGAAAAAAAGAGTCTAGAAAAAAGCGACTAGAAGATTTGCGCGTATCTTTTGCTGTGTATCTCATAGTTTGCATAGCTAATTAGCCAAAGCCGAGTCCAAGTTGCTGTTGCTGATGTCGGTCTCTGATCATTGATCAAGTCTTGGCTAACGAACAAAATGTATCTCTTGGAACGTTCTCACATTAGTCACGCGTTTAACATATTTCGTTTCGTTTCGTCTGCGCGTTTTAAATTTAATATTGTATCTTGTAGCTACAAGAACGTCTCAGCTTCTCGTTCAGTTGCTGCCGTTGCTGTTGCTGTTGTTGCTCCTAACGTATGCAAATAATTTTCTGTGCAAATCAAGCAATGCGTAAAGGCAAAAACACATCCTAACTATCCCAACTAACCCAAACTGAGTTACCCATCTGCATATGCTAAACAATCCCAAGACAGTTGCCCACTAGAGATGAGCGCGTGTTGCACGAGACACCAACTGTGGCACGACTGAATGTACGATTTCAGTTAAATATTTCTTTTTGAAAATACCTTGTTTTTTTTAGAAAAAATGAATTAAATATTGCTAAAGAAATAGAAATTTGTATTTCCTACTGCACTTTGTTTTATGCATTCTTTTAGATTAGAGCAAATAATTATAACTTTGATACTCTTTTATTCAAAATTATTTAATAAGCATATTCTGAAAAAAAACTTCAAAAATTCTAGACACTTATCAACATATATTGAAAAGTACAGAAATTT
Organism: Drosophila falleni; assembly: GCA_035045575.1. Classification (NCBI taxonomy): domain Eukaryota; kingdom Metazoa; phylum Arthropoda; class Insecta; order Diptera; family Drosophilidae; genus Drosophila; species Drosophila falleni. The sequence continues at coordinate 1,144,571 of JAWNOV010000169.1, read as the reverse complement.
TATTGTATCTCCAACTGGTTTTCTGTCGCGTTGCAACACGACACGCGTCCAACTCTAATCCGAATCGTCTCTTTATCTGCTTGCCCCCTCGTTCCTTGCCCCACCGTTCCTTGTTCATTGTGCTACCTTCTGGTATCTGATTTGCGACAGTCGAGCGGTTCGCGCTATCTGCTGAATATGGTAAAGTTCTTAGAGCTTGTGCAAAATGCTGGCGAATTAGGAACGCGGAATGCGATCGATACGTGCGGTCATCTCCTGCAGCTAAGTAGTAGCAACAACAACAACAACAGCAACAACGGCAGCAGCAGCAACAGCAACATGTTGCACATGCCGCAATGTTGAGTGGCGCGTCTGGTCAGCGATTCGTTTCCCATATTGCAAATGCCCCCGAAGACTAAGACACTGGGCATTGGGTAAAAGTCGTGCTGCAAATGTTGCTGTTGCCTCAAATGGTTGCCAGTGGACATTGCTGGCAATTAAGGGGACGGCAGCGGCAGCAGCAACTCTGGCAAAACTCCTAAAATGTTCTGCTTCTTCTTCTTTCACCTCTTCCTCCTCTTACTTCAGTTCGTTCTTGTTGCACAACGCGCAATTCTTAACGGTAATTATGTTGTTCGTTTTGGCAGCAAAACATTTAGCTGCGTAGTTGGCCAGACCCTAACAAAACTAGGGACATGGACATGTAGATGTAGATGGACCCGTAATCGTACTCGGACCCGGATCTGAGTTTGGAATTGTTGCTGGAGCTCGACAGCAATACTCTTGACGTTTGCTCGTTGCTCGCAATGTTGGTTGCTTGTGTTAAATTGGATTAATTTGACAGTAAAATGCAAATGAGGCAAATGCCAAATGCGAAATTAAACTTAAAGACGGACGCAGCAACGTCCATGTTGCTGGCAACAAATTATGTTGCTGTTGAAGTTGCTGTTGCCGTTGTAGTTGTTGTTGCTGTTGCCATTGCCATTGCGTACGGCAGCAACAAGCGCCTGTCTGTTGCCTCCTGCCTCCGCCTGTTGCATTCACTTGTCATGCACGCCTCGGCACATTGCACGCTGCATGTTGCTGCTAAATAATCAACATGTTTTGGGGGCAGGCAGCAAACGCAGGCACATGTTGCCGCCGTGCATCGAGCAACGCAAGTGCAGCAATAATTTTTAAATTGAATTTTTTTTTTGTGTGTGTGTGTGTGCGCGAACGCGGCATAAAGAAAGAGACTGAATAATAAAAAAGAAAAAGGAAAGAGAAAAAAACAAACAAATACGCGCGAAGGCAGAGTCAAGTTGCTGCAGAGGATGCTGTGGCAAGTTGCAAGCTGATGTTGCTGTTGCTGTTGCTGCTGCTGTTGCCCTGCAGCAACATGCATCAAAAGCCGGCGCTCGTTTTTCATAGCTTTTTCACATGTTGTTTTTTTCCATGTTGTTGTTGCGTTTTTAATTCATTTTCCCTCAACTCACAGATAGCTTAATCGATTTGCCGGCAACAACGTGCAACAACAGACAACAACAACTGGCTGCTGCAAATGGAACCCAACAAATAACATGCCACTGATAAATTGTGGGCAATGTGTTTATTAATTATTGTGAAATAAATAGAAATGCAAGCGACGGCAGCAACAGTTGCTATGCCATTTGCCTCAAAGGTGGTCTCCGATGCAGCACTGCAACTTGCAACTGCCACATGTAGCTGCCTCCAAATTGTATGCAACATGACTGACAACAATTGCAACTGCTGCATGCAACGTTCTTTGCTCATTTTTGGTCATTTACAAATAGAAATTGCATTGATTTTTGCTGTTGTTGCTGCCGTTGTTGCTGCAACATTGGCAACAATCTTTGCCTCTTGCCTGCACTTTGATGATATATTGCCGCCAAAGATACTCTTGTCTTGCCTCCCTCCTCTCCCTCAACCTCACTCCATCTGCTTGTTGCAGTTGCATCCATATTTGATGTGCAGTTACATGTTACATGACGTTCTCGTCGTCGTGTTGTCATTGGCCAAACGAGCCACAATGTTGCAATGTTTAGAGTTTCATTCTTTCTATTTATTTCCCTTCTCCTTTATGTTTCTCTTCATTTTTTTTGTTGTACTCTTAGCATTTATTAGCATTTTGCCCTTTACTTAGCTCTCTATATGTGGTCGCTGTTGCTTGTCAGTTGTTGCTGTCATTCCTCCTGCTGCTGCTGCTGCTGCTCCTGTTACTGTTGCTGCCGTGTGTGGCAACATTTTCAATTCAATTATATTTCATGTTCATGTTGCATCGATTTACATTATAATTTGTGTCTGTAACGGAAGTCATTTGTGGCGCAAGTCAGTTGACTCAAGTCTCCTTACAGACTATCCTGTAACTCCGACTTAATCTCGGAACATTCCCATCTATCAATTTCACTTGGGAGACTTAACAACTCAGTAATCGATTATCCAATCAACAATAGCATATTAACAGTGTAAATCTTTGCTCTCTTATTTTATGTGCTTTACTATCTGCTCGAAACTCTTAATGAGTTTTCAAAGCTGCTTATAAAATAACAATATAACATACAATATAACTTAATAACAGATTAATCTTCGAGCTGTGAATTATGTTAACTTTTATTATGAAGCTCTTGCTAGAAACTCACTTAAAACTTAAATCTCAGTAAAAGGTTTATCGAATTACAATGAGAATTAAACTATGATTTTATTGTTATGATATTTCATCGTGCAATTCTTAAAAAGATAATGAATAAGACATAATTCAACAATTCACTCAACAATTAAATATTTATGATGAAAATTGTGAGCTTTAAGAGTGCTTCATTGAATTTTACAGAAATGTATCGAAAAGCTTTCATGTGCTTTCAAAGCTGTTGATAGCATAACAATTGAAAAGCTCTTCAAACACTTAATCCACATTCAACTAGATCTGTTATATTTCTCTTTTGTCTGACAACTATTTGGCTCTTATCTTTTCTATCCATAATTTTGATTGTGTTTTTATTCTGCCCGCGCCCACATCTCAATCAATTCTTTTGCTTTCATTTTCCCCCACTCCAAAGAGATTCGTTCTATAGGAAGAAGAATAAGTTCTTGTACTCCAGATACTCGTACACGCCCTGCCAATGAACTTTGTAGTTGGTGTAACAAATCGTCTCATAATTTTTTGATTAGTCAGGCTCCCAAATAGGCCCGGGCGAGTATAATAATGATAATAATATCTACGTCAAGTGTCGCTTTCATTAAGCGCATCGAATTTTCCCCTACCCCTCCCTCCTTCTCCGTCCATTCATTCAATCACTTAAAAGCAATGACAGCTGCGAGATTTTTTCTGAACAAGAAAATGTTTTTATTTTGAGAAAATTGTGGAAAATATTTCAACAGGCTAAACTAAATATTATTTGAACGACACCTTTTGACATATGGCGGCTATATGGCTCAGTCAGTTAGCCAGGCAGTCAATCACACTCAATACATCCATCAATCAATCAGTCAATCAATCAATCAATCAATTAGGCTAGTTCTCTCTAACTTAAAGTGCATCTTTAGTTGGAGCTGTTAAAGTTGCCTTCGTGTCTTTTCCCTCTCTTTTCTCCCTTTTGGCGGCTGCTATTTTCCCATTTTCCTCATTTAATGTTTATAATAATAAGCAGAGTAAACAGTTTTCCACGACTAATGAGCTGCTGCTGTTGCTGCTTCTTCCTCTCGCCTGCTTCCCCAGACATGATCTAATGTTATGACAGCTCATCAAGTGTCAGCGAACCCCTCACCTCTCACCCCCTCCAACACACAACCCCCATACCGTTCCAAAGTGCTCCATGGAGCGAGAATCTCTCTAATGACATTTACTTTCAACGTTTATTAAATGTTGTGTGAGCAGCTTAAATCAGTTTGCTGGACATGCCTCGAGAGAAATGGAAGGAGAAAGGGAGAGCAAGGGAGGGAGAAGGAACGGCTGGAGAACGGATTCAACTATCCTCTGAAGTCTACTTGCAACATGTGCCAAGGATACACTTGACAAAATTAGAGGACAACTTTCATATTTTCCTTTCTATCCATCCATCGTTGATTCTTACTTTTATTTTAAGCTTTTACTTTTCACACTTTCAATTACACTCTGATTCTAAACCTCGTGTTCACGGTTGATCTCACGATTTCATTTCTTAATATTTTCGGTTTTTCTTTATCTTTGATTTTAAAGCTTTGACTATCTTTTTCTGTACGTATTTCTCTACCTGTCTAGCTTTCTGTATTATTTTTCGGCTTCTTTTCCTCCCATTACGTTTTTCGTTATAATATTTTGGCATTCTTGCTTTTATTTTATTTTTTATTTATTAATTTTTTTTTTATTCATTTATTTATTTATTTTTATCTTCGAAACATATTTAATTTAATTTTAATCTTAAAACTTTTGTGTTGTCACTTTTTTTAATATTTTTTATGATCGGAGTCTGGGTTTGAATAACTCTTCAGAAAGTTATTATTTGAAAATAGGTTTCATACTATCACTTTTTATATAGTTTGACTCTCTTTTATAGTAAAGTTCTCAATCAGTATAATTTCCTTAACTTTAACCAAATCTTTTCTCTCTGTGTTTAATTTCTTAGCCATCATATTAGCTTTAATTTGATACACATATCTCTCGCACAACCGCTCTCCTTTTTTTCTCCCATTTTTGTCTGTGCTTTACCTCAATTTAATTTTTTTCAGGCTTATACCGCACACTCTTTCGTAATAGCCGCAATTTGTATCATCATCAGGCTCAATAATAACTTTGCTAAGCATTTTTGATTTCGTTTGAGGTCTTGTCTTCCCATTGTTCTGCTTTTATTTTCTCTCAGTTTCTCTTTCATTTTCAAGGCGATTTCATGCTTCTTGATTAAGTTTCTAACAATGGGCCAGTTGCCAAAATAAAAGCCTATTAACTTTGTCGATTCTCTTGGGTTAGGTTCAATGTCCGTTGCTTTAATTATGCGCTTTTGGCAATTAAACGACAGCAACTTGGGCCCCTCGATCCCCAATCGTGCAGATAGAGCTCGCCAAATATGGATAGTGTCATAATTCTTGTCAGTTTGCAAACCCCCAAGCGACCAACAAACCGTCTTGAATCGAGCGACAAAGCACAAAAAAAAAGAAGAAAACTGCATAAACATTTGCTGATTGAAATCAACTTTGCCATGAAATCAATCATCGACGTAGACGGCAGCCCTTTTTTTTTTGTGATCCAGGGTCTGCAACTGAGCCTGTCCCTGGGTCTGAGTCAGTTGTCCTGGCTCTGGTTCTGGTTCTGGCTTCCACTGTGCTTATCCATTGCTAAAATCTTGCCCTGGCGGCATTTGTCGTTCAGCCGTGTTGAGTTTCGCGCTTGAAGTGGCCCGAAAGAGTTTTCTGCGATGACGATGACGACAACGATTACGAATACGAATACGAGTACGATTGTTGCCTGCAGGACATTCCTGTTTCCCCTGCTCCTCTTTTCCCTTGTTAACAGTCATTACCATGCAACATGTGACATTGAAACCAAAAACCAGAAAGAGAAAATGAAAAAAAATACATACTTGAACTGAAGTTCACTTTATTCACTTCCCTCTTCTTCGAGTCTACGAGTCTTTTTGGTATTTATGATATGCCCGTTTTTCAGCTCATTTATTCATATTTACATTTAACATGCGTTCTCTTAACTTTCCTAACGAACTCAACGTAAATCGATATTCAATAAACGACATCTGTGTGCATTTTTTTTCCTCCTTCTTTCCTCTTTTATTTTTGGCCAGCCCTTGATAATGATCTCTTTGTTGGGCACAGAGAGCAGCTGGGCAGCTGGGATAGTTGGTTGGAATAGCTCAGATTGTTGGATAGTCTGGGTAGTTGGATAGTTGGGTAGTTCAGGGGCGAGTTGTCGATGCATATCTGTCAGTCATGTCAAAATGTCGACAGTTCTCGACAGAATGCAAAAGGTTTATGGCATAGGTACCCTCCTAAAATAAGTTATGCATAACCCACAACATGATTTCACATTAATATAATATCTACTCTCTTTTCTCTTTACTTGCAGGTAAGCCAAATGTTCCAGTGATCTACAAAATAAATGAAAATATTATAATAATATCACGTATGTATGTGAGTAGGCAAGTAATTCTTATGTGGAGCATTTGGAAACTGTGTCGAGCCCATAAATCAGCCAAGCGGCATGTGACACATTCAACAATTTCCAAGCTCCAAAAACATTCCCCAACATCTATCAAAAATAATTAATAGAAAAGTTGTCGAAATGTCAATGGGAATGACAAATGTAATTAATTTCGAAAAACTTTTTTTTTCTTTCCGCATTTTTTTTATTTTTTGACAAATTATGAAAAAACCTAGAAACAAAATATGAATTTACGTGTCAGCGGGGGATTTTCAAATTTAAGCTTATCGCTTTGTGAACTATGAAATTTGTTATTTAATCGGCTTACGAAATAAACAAATTAAAATCTAAATAGAATACAATTAAGAGATTATTTAAATGATTAATTGCATTTGTTTTTTGCTTTTTTTCTTTGATGTTGTCTTTTCGCTGTCAGTTTATTCATACAAAGTATAATGTTAGGGTAGGACTTATCAGTATCATGACTGACAGTCTATATTTGTAGTCTTGTCTTCTCTTATCGCCTGTTATATGTCAGCTCTATATAAACAAACCTGTCAGGCATATCATATATTAAAATATTATATATTGTATAGAGTATTTTTAATATATTAAGTTAGGAACTCCCGGTTGATACTTGAAATATGCGAAATGAGACAATATTATCTCCAAAAATATAAATTATAGATCAGTAATATATTTGAGTTCCGTTGTAGCTGCTTATTATCAGCATTATATTATATTTTAGATAATCCCAAAAACAGTTGTAAAATTTAATTAGTTAATTTTCAATTGAATTAATATTGACTATAGTATTCCCTATATATATTCATAACTAGTAGATCTTTCTTATTCTCTCACTCATGTTCTCTCCTTTTCTTTCTTTTTCTCGCTATTCTTTATTCAAAGGGTCACAGACTATAGACTCTACAATTTTGAACATTTGTCAGTGCCACAAACTCAGCTCTTATCATAATAATTATTCATTTTCAAAAACTTTTGACAAATGAAAGGGCGCATTGTAATGCAGATTTTGACTTAACGTAACCCGAAACCAGCTAAGGCAACTCGGCTTAAAGCGTAGTGAGCTAAAATCTGAAATCTGTAGACCAATGTGGCAGAGTTACATCATTTTCAGGGGCTTCGTTTGCCATTTGCATATGGCATCAGATAAAGCACTTTATAAGTTTATGGCCATCATCAAAAGCTGAGCAGATAGATATATAAACGGAACGTAAGTTCTTAAAAGCCTCCATCCATTATGGGTTTCGGCCATGGCCAATGTCAATGCAAGTTTTCAATATGCCAAAAAGTTGTGTAAAGATATCATACACTGGAAGATAGAAAACAAAGATATAAACTATAAAGAGTTGATAAAGAATGAAGCACAAAAAACGAGTTGCAAAGGGAGCGAATATGACATTGATCGCTGTCCCATGTGTGTATGTGTGTGTGCGAGTGTGTGTGTGTGTGTGTGTACTATGGGTTGTCCTTTATTTTTCTGCATTTTATTTTGTTTTGTTTCGCGCATATTTATGGGTCGAAAGGGCGAAACGTTGGGGCTTTTAGGTTTTTGCTGGTAGCTTTAAAAGGATTTCAATGTTTTTCACATTTATGAAATTATTGATAAGAGAGAGCGAAGCAAGAGCTCAACCTTTTTTCTTTTTTTATTCTGTGTGGCAGCTGTTGCATGCCACCGTTCATACATATACTCATTCATTCATTCATTCATAATAATAATAAAAAATGGAGTCAATGCATATTTTAACTTGATAAAACATAAAAGTCCCTTTTCTTCATGTGTCGAATTTAATTAACAGTTGAAAAAGTCACTAAAAGTCGCGGGGGAAAACCCGAAGTAAAGCTAAAGAAAAGCGATTCCTTAAGGGCTTTTTTTTGGGATCATTGCGAACAATGTGTGAAAATGCAGAGTGTGAGGGGAGGAGGAGCAGACCCAATCCTAATCAGACACTCAAAATGATGATGATGATGATGCGGATGATGATGATGATGATGATGATGTCTGTTTGCCGTCTGTAGCATTATTGCCAGCACCTTGGGGCGTTTTGGCTCATTAGCGTGGCGTCAGCTACTCCCAGACATTGTCCAGGGTTGCCAGACTTTCTGCGTGCTCTGGCATAAATTTGACATTGAAAATTGTTGAATGGTTCTTCTCACAATTCCCGCAATCCCCTCAGAGAGACGGAGTCAAAGACCGCAGGCTGCCTTGTGGTTTACATGTTTTTCTCTCTCTCTCCCCTTTGTCTAATCAAATGATTCGAGTTTGAGCCCTTGGGCTATCTCAAAAGAGGGTAGGGAATAGGAGGGGGAAGGGGATTATTTGTAATATATCCGATCCTTATGTTGTTTCTGGTTTTATATTAATATCCAGGGAACATTTGAATAATTTATTTGATATTTTGATTTCTTGCATTTTGTTGCAATCATAAAAACAATAAAATTGAGGGTTTCTCTGTTTATTTTTTCTGTTTTCTGTCTTTTCCTAACATGTTTTTCTCGCCCTTACTGCCGAAATGAAATCCGCACATTATGGCCATAATCCCCGTTGGTTTATTGCGGTTTTTATGGCCTCGATGCTTGGTCCTGGTTTTGGGTTTTGGTGCCTGGGCAAATACGAGTATTTTAGTCTGTTCTTGTCTCTTGTGTCCTCTCGACTCCTTGTGCATATTACATAAATGTGATAATGATTTATGCGCCTTCTCCGTCGCCGTCTCCGGTTTTGCCTTCTTCTTCTTCGTCTTGGCCCACATCCGACGTCGTCGTGTTGTTAGGTAAATACCAGCATTTAAATAATTGGCAGCCAGGCAGCTTCCGCTCTAGGTTCTTAACGTCTCCTCGCCTCCTCGAGTGCGCCTATCTAACCCCTCTCCCCTCGCTTTTCCACCCCGCCACTGCCTAAGCAAACAAACAACAAGCGTGGCGCGCAAATACAAAGACAAACACTATAAACAGGAACAGGAAGAACAATGCGCACTTTGCACCATTTTTTCTTACACTTTGCAACAACAGCAACAGCAACAACAACAAGAACAATCAAACACACTCTAACACACACACACACACACACACACACACACACACACACACACACTCGAAAAGTTTTATTGCACTCTGAAATACTCTGCAGTTTAGCAGAGAAACTTTTGCCGGATTGTACTTTGTTTTGGCTGTAATGAATGTGGCATGCCACATTTATTATACGGGATTCCCGGATAACTCTAAATTATTCATGCTCTAATGCTGAAATGCAGTAAGAGAAGGATGCTAACTTAAAACTATACATTTATCAAGTGGAATAAGCTAATGAAGATATCGGCGTTTAAATTTTTTATTAATTTGAAAAAAAAACTCAGCCATAAATCAATTTATAGTTCATCTTATTCATTTCTAATATATATAAAAGTCTAGATTGATTTCAGTGGCGCCATCTATTGCTCAAGTTTACACACAGCACATGCACTGCTTCGAGTAGAGGCGCTGAACACAAATAGGTTTGGAAGCTGCTGAAAACACTTTGGTGTAAAGTGTATTATGACTGATTAAAGGGTATTTCGCAGTTTAGCACTGTCTACTATAACGTACCTGCTTCTTTTCGCCATTTCTTTGTTACCAATTCGATCGCAATTTTTATCTGCTCAGTTTTTAATACATTTTGATCGACTTAATGCACAGAAAGCGGGTTACAAATTATAAGCTCCTTCGCATATTTAGTTGCCGAACAACAACATAAATATGTAAACTCTACACACTCTACACACATACATATATACACTCGCACCGTCTCTCTCTCTCTTTCTCTCTCTCTCTCTCTCTCTATCTCTCTCTCTCTCTCTCTCTCTCTCTCGCACACTCTTATATTTACTTACACAAAGCTTGAGTGGCAAAAGTTGTGCAAAAGGCTTACAAAACTCCAGAAGCTTTCTCACAATTCCCCCCTTCCCCTTCCAATTTCTAAGGCGACAACCCTTTTTCCCCACCCCCTCTCCCACCACTACACTCACGACGCCCGCAGCTCTTGCAATGCGTCCCGTTACCTTCCGATGTTGCCGCAAGCCGAAGTTCTCATCATGTTCGCGAAAGTTGCATGCACATTAAAAATTAAACATTCAACATAAATAAATAAATGGTAGGAAAAGTAGAAATAGCAACAACAAAACAAAAACAACAACTTGGGTCCTTTTACACTGATAAAAAAGGAGCTGTTATCAAGATTTTGGCCTCAAAACTAAGAATTTTGGCTTAAATTATGCGTCATCATCATAAAATTATTAAATTTATAAAATAAAAGACATTTTTATACTTTTCTTATAATTGAATTTCTTCTTATATTAAGAGCTGCGATATCTTAGATTAATGCGCTTAGGATTGGTAATTTGGTCTTAAAATTGATTATTTATAGAACAAAATATTTAAGATGATTGCTTTTGATTTTTAAAGCTGGCCTTTTTCACAGTGTATTGTTTGTTGTTGTTTTGGTTGTTGTTGTTGAAGTCACTTTAGTATTGCACTAAAAGCTTATAAATTATTTTTGAGTTTGCCATGTTGAGCCATTGCAAAAAGAGACTAGAACAACAACAACAACAACAGAAACAGGAAGAGCTCGATTGTCAAGCTTTATTAATTTTTAACAGCAGCGACGCAAGCGTCGACGTAAGCAGCGATGTCAACGATACAGTTACTTGATTTCAAAGAGCTTTTGACTTTTGTCCTTCTCTTTAATTTCTTTGCTTGAAAGAATAGGACAATTGTGAAAAATTTTCAAGGGAGACAAGGAGGCAAAGGGAGGGAGATAGACATATCATAATCAGTGGTTTTACGGCAGGCTGCGTTTACAGTTGCAAGTACAACAATGTGAGTGTGTGTGTGTGTGTGTACATTAACAGCTGTTTGTCTGCACAGTTTCCAGCAGCAAATAGGGTCCACACTTGGACTCCATTTGCATCTTACTCACACGTCTTGCATTTGTTGTTTGTTTGATTACAAGCTGTCTTGTGGGTGCAATAACAAGCAAGAGTACAGAATGACAAAGAGCGACAGAGGGAGAGTGACAGGGAAATAGCGGAAGAGAGTGTGTTTGCATTTGCATTTGTGCACCTGCTGGACCTTCTTGGTCTTCTTCTTCTTCTATTACGTTTGCCGCTTCCTTTCCCACTGTCTGCATGTCGATTCATGTTGCCGTCAGTGTCTGTTGTTTGATTGTTTGTGGAAAGTTGTGATTTTCGGTTTGCTGTTGCTTTTGCTGTTGTTGACATGCTAATAATGATCATATTGGCGCAACTGCTTGAGAACGCATCTTTTAGCACCTAGTGTACAAATAACAGCGACAAATTAGCAGAGAAATGTTAGGACACATGTTAAGCGAATGGTGGGGCAAGGAGTGCAATAACAACAACAACAACAACGACGACGACAACAACAACAGCTGCGGTTGCTGCTTCTGTAATACGCCTCAAAGGCGGACATTTTTATGCTTATGCCAGACAAACAACAACAACTGTGCGGCCAACAACGGCAACAGCAACAGCAAACAACAACAAAGCGCGCAAAAGCACATAAACTAAGAAAACATACGCACAAACAACATCGAAACAGCAGCCGCAGCAGAGAGATAGAGACAGAGGCAGCGACAGAGGCGTAGGCAGAGGCAGAGGCAGAGCATCAGCAGAGCAACTACAGCAGCAGTCGTACATTTCTTAAAAGCAGCAACAACAAATGCACTTCCTGTTATTATTGCTGCTGATGCTGTAGTTGTTATTATTGTTGTTGTTGTTGTTGTCATGCATACAGAACAAGCGCATTATGAGCTGGCACATGCCTAAGACTCTCTCTTCACTCTTGCATCTGTGTGTGCGTGTGTGCTTGTGTGTTTGCTTAGGTGTATGTTCGCTTGCATGACTTCAACGCCAGCAGCACTTTGCTGTTTATTTACACAGACTTCTTTTACATTATTTCATATGCATAAATTGCCAACGCACGCAGCCACCCACACACACACACAAATACACGATCATACACCCACAATACGCATACAAATGAAGTGCGTGCGCCAAATGAGCGTAATTAAGTGCAAAGACTTTCTCACTCTCTTAAATTCCACTCACTCACTCGCTCGCTCTGCATCTGTGCTGCCGCCTCACGTCGCAGGCAGCAGCTTTGCCGTCGACTGCGCTGCAGCAGCGTATAATATGTCTGTCAAATTTTTGCGGCTTCTCTGAGCTGCAGTTGCAATTTCTCTTAATTTTGCCTTGAGCCGGTGTATTTAAAAGTCAAGCTTTCTCTTCCGTTTTTACCTGTTCATATGGGTTAAAGCAAATAAAAACTTTCGTCTTTCTGACTTTGTGAGTGTATGGGGAAATTCTTGTGTTGTAAACTTCACATATTTTTACTTACCTGATTTACAATGTCTGTCATTGTTGTTGTTGTTGTTGCTCTGATGCTCTGTGGCTTATCGAAGTTTTTAGCTTGGCAATTGTGTACACACACACAGATGTATATGTATAATATGTGTGGTTAGCTTTACTTCAATTTTCTCTTTACATTTGTTAAAATGCAAAAAAATGTTCTCTTTTCTTTTTTGCATATGTCTGTGTTGATTTTGCTGCAACATATTTTTGCTTAATTAAATATTTTGCTAGCTGCCAAAGAATTTTCTTTTGCCTTTTTTTCTGTGGTCACCACAAGGTAAAGCAAATGAAATTAAATGAAGAGAACGGAAAGAGAGCTTTGCTTTTTATTTGTGCAATTTTAATAATCAACTCCGACTGCAATGCTATGCTTTATTAAAAAGTGAAGGAACAAGAGCGAGAGAGCATCTGCACTTTGTGGTGCTCTTCTTGCATGTCTCTTCAAGTGTCTCATCATTTAAATTAGCGCAATATCGCCTTGACAACAACAACAAAAGGATACGCATTGCACAGTGAGCTCAAATCAGACAATGACCAAAAGCTCTGGATCAAACAAAGAGCATTGAGCACAATAGACGCATGACGAACAAAGCGATTGACAAATGTCCAAGGTGCGCTCTCTTTCTCTTTTCTCTTCACCTCTCTCCCCATTTTAATGGCGTCGTGGTGAAGCTGAAAATGAAATCACTGAATGGTGATTTTTCATAGTGATAACAGTGTCACGATGTGATTTGATTTGCATGCAGATTCGAGTCGCAGTTTCTGTTCACATTTCACTTTTCATTTACAAAAGTCTTTCTTTAGACTTGCACTCTCTTTTTATTGTTTCTCATCTTCTGCTCGCTTTAAAGCTCTTCCCTCCCCTCTCGTGATGTTGCCTCTTCAATCACGATTTAACACAATCGCTAGTTTTGCCATTCATTCTCTTTCGTTCAGCTCAGCTCTCATTACTATCCGCTTTCAATAAATCTGCAGGACTTAATTTCCGGCTGAATGATGGGTACGAGTTCCCTACCGAAAAGCACATTGCACATCTACCATTTCCCCATTTTCCCATTTTCATTCTCTCCTACACACACACATTTTTCACCTTTAAGCGCTTTTTGTAATTACATTTCATCTGTTCTCCATTTCGCTGGCCATTGCTGTACCATTCATTGTTGTTGTTGTTTTAGCTGCTGCTTTTAATAAAGTTTATCTAACGTTGTCCTTTGCTTTATGCTTATCGACATGCTGTAAATTTATGTTTTGTCTCCTTCTTGTCTATATCTTCTCTCTCTGTCTGTCTGTCTGCACCGTGGGCGAGCAAATATTTTCTTGAACCTAATTGAATTTGAGGCGAGGACAAAATTCAAGTGAATTTTTGTTGCTTCTTAACATAATTTCTGCTTAGATTTTCCTCCTGCGGGGGTCTTGCTCCTCCATTTTCCTTCTCTCTAATGGCCGCATTAATTGCTCAACATTGAGTGACAAAACTTGTTTAAAGTGAGAGAGAGAGAGAGAGATAGATGTATTCTTAGTCTCTAGAGAGTTTTCCCACTTAAGAACACACATGCTCGATCCTACCTCAAGAAAACTGTAATATTAGAAGACCCTCTTGGTGCTAGTAGGACCTCTTAAGTGGTCTCATCTCTTAAGGTTCAATTTTAAAGTTGAAATTAATGTCTGAAATTATTTTCTTCTCTTTTCCTTTTCATTCACCAGGTGAAAATCCACACATCATTGAGCATCCGATGGATACGACGGTGCCAAAGAATGATCCATATACGTTTAATTGCAAGGCCGACGGCAATCCAACACCAACGATTCAATGGTTCAAGGATGGACGGGAACTGAAAACGGATGCCGGCTCACATCGCATAATGCTGCCCGCGGGTGGTTTATTCTTTTTAAAGGTAAGTTCCGACCAAGAGACCCGAAACTCTATCATTATCGTGAGTTGCCTTTCACCGTGTATCATTCGAATTCGCAATTCAATGGAACTACTCCCCATTGATGTTTCTTCCTCCTGAGAAACGCAACATTTGCGCATAAATTTGCTCATATTATTTTATGCGCTTCCAAATGGTTGCATTTTGATCGGAAAGCAAAACAAAACGCAGACGGCATAACAAGCATAACAATAATAAGAAACTAGGAAGGGCAGACTGTACCCCCTTTTTTTTGTAGGTTAGGCCTGAGAAACACTTTAGCATTGTCTGGTGTCAGTCTATGGCTGGGGCTTAGAGATGGAAGTATATTTCAAATTGGAGATTTACAAAGAATTCTTCAAAAATATTGTAAAAATTATTATGAATATGGAATTTCAATAGCGAGAAACACAAACATAGCAAAAATATTAAAAGAAATGATATTAATCTTCTAATATATTTAGAAGAAGAACTCGAAATTTATGTTCAAATCAAGAAATTTATATATTGGAAAACCACCTGAATAACTGAAAAAATTGTAAATTATTAATTGAATCGTAATTGCCTTTTTTTTTATCATCGTTAATATATTATCTTATTTAACCTCATATTGTGCTGCTAAAGATATCGGCTAATGCTCATCTCTAAGAGCTAACCCCGCCCACTAAAACCCTGCGTGCGTGCACATTTCACAATTTCAGCTAACGAGAAGCAGTGTGCGGGGTTGGAAAGTGGGAAGGGGAAAGGGGTGCGAGGGTTTTTCCAGTCATCCGAATCTCCTTTCCCCGCATTGCAGTTGTTATGTTTATATTAAATTTGTTGCCACCCCCCGCAAAGATTTTTTCATTAAATGCAACAAAATGTAATTTTTTTTTGTATATATATAAATTGTTGTTTTTTTCCCTTGAATGGAATTCAACAAATTATTGCAGCCTGAGTGCGTTTAGAATTGAAATTCTGTTAAATTGTTAAAATAATGTTAAATGGGTTGCAATATTTTGGACGCCAGTGTCGTCAAGCCGGACGTCACTCTAAGAGACCCAAAGTATATCCGGAATGAGGTAGGGATGGCAATTGAGATGAGGCTGGGGTTGAAGTAGGGCTTGAGGTTGGGGAATAAATCATTAAAAGTCGCCTCCAAGCACTTTGCATCATATATAGTATATATGTACTATATTTATATATATATTAAGTCTGTTATGCTTGGGCATATCTCGGATGAGGCAGACGGGCAATTTGTTCCTCCCTTCTCGTTTATTTTTATTGTTTTCAATGGCATTTTGAGATTGCGGGGGTATTGCAGGCATTTTTGGAATCCGTCGGACGAATCCTAAGTGACTTGTCGGCGAGCTTACAGTTTGTTGCCAATTAAAACTGAAGAGGCCAAGTGATTAAGGCACAAACACAGACCCAATGGGGTTGCAAGTGTTTTTATTCTGTATATATTTTTTAATTAAATTAAATTGCGTATACGCAACATACTGACCCGGGTCCAGACAACGCACGTTTTCACTTTTCTTTTCCCCTTCCCATTCCCTTTCAGTTTTATTTGATTTCGGTTGAGCAATTTCGTTACTTTTTGATCTTTGTGAGCGTGACACGTGTCGACTTAAGTCCTCAACTACTTAATACCCATCCGGTTTACACATAACATATCTCTAATAATGTCTCTAATCTCTTCTTTCTCTCTCTATTTTTGCAGGTCATCCATTCGAGACGGGAGAGCGATGCGGGCACTTATTGGTGCCAGGCCAAGAATGAGTTTGGTGTTGCACGTTCCAGGAATGCAACGTTGCAAGTCGCATGTAAGTAGATCAAGTCTGACTAAATACTCCAGACGTTACCTATTATAAGTATTTAATTTATCAATTCAGTGAATTTTAGCAAAATCGTTTAAAAGACTAGGGTTGCCAATTTCTGAAAATAAAAGTTTTTCATAATTGACATTTAACCAAATACATTATCAGAACCATTAGACAAATTTCTTAACAGACAAACATTATGAAACTTCCTTTTAAACAATTTTTATAAGTTCACTGTAAACTTTATTGAAATTGCACGAGACGTTAGGGTTGCAATTTTAAAAAACATAGGTTTTAATTCCGATGAATTCGAATTGGCATTGACTCATGTTTTCTACAACTCTCGTGCTTTTAATGTCTATTTTTGTCTGGGGTTGTTGCTTTTAAGTGCTCATTTAATATTGTAAAACCCACAATAGGCACAAGTCCAAAAACCAAAAAATAAAAAGCCCTTCAATGACATTGATCGATTGACGTTGCACATTTTCAGCTAATGAAATTTTGTGGCTTGCATTTCAGAAAGTTTTCGAACCCCTCCGTTAAAAAATATCTGCATTGCATGTCCAGTTTCAGTTCCTGTTTCCGTTTTTCTGTATCCATGTTTGTGTTCGTGTTGCCTGTTGACTGCGTCATGTATTCACGTTACTTTCTAATTAATAAAATAAAGCACTCGCAGAAATGTTTTGTAATTGATATAGCAACAAGATGGAGCTAGAAGGGGAACACAATTTAATTTTTGGGGCTGCTTTGCCCCGTTGCCAAGGGCTGTTCCCAAGCAGATTAATTAATAATAATATGGCGCACGAGTCGCTGCTCAAAAAGGATTTTAAATTTATGCAACAGTCCTTGGACTCATTTAAAGGGTTATCAACGTTGGCATTTGCTAGTCTTCACCTGTTTATCTTTCATCTTTAACAACATTTTACGTTACGACAATCTATGTAGTTTCTTTGCACAACTCTAAGTTGAGGCTGTCTTTGTTGCTTTTGACATCAACGGAAGCGCATTATGCGTCTTTCTCAAGTACATTTTGCATTTCATATTATACATTTTTATACCCTGTAATACATGGAAGGGGATTAAAAGAGTGACTTAGTCAACTTATTTAAGAGACAGATATCAATTCAAAGTTTTAAGCGTCAAACATTTATTTATCTTTTGGCATGAAAACAGCCTCAGAGAACTCAGAAATGATAAGCAGCTAGAGCTATTAAATTTGGTATGCAATTACTTTAGATAAGTAGATTACAAATTTAATAGTTAGAATAATCCCAAGATGCACTTCTTCGGGTTGAAGGAAAACAGACTCTGAGAACTCAGAAACATTGTTAGCTAGTGTTATTAAATTTGGAGTACAATAACTATTAAATTAATTAGAAAATATTATATATATATATATATATATATATATATATTTTTTTTTTTAACATAGTATAAACAGACCCAGAGAACTCTGGATCTATTCAAGCTATAGTTATCAAATTTGGTATGCAGTTTTATTTAGGCCATAGTAATAAAGATATACTATTTTTATAATCCCTCTTTATATTCCAACTCTTACTTTTAACCTCAATAACGTTAGGAAGTTATAATCTCCTTACTTGGTTTTAACTACAGAATATCTGCTCGTTGAGCGTATCACAACTCAAGTATTTTTACATTTTTCAATTTCTGTTGGAGCAATAAAAAACGAAATACGCATTGCAAATGGCAAAGCTTATTAATATTGCAGCAGATGCAGCTCAAAGCAACTGGACAGGCATCATTATCAAGCTTTTTATTGGCATATCGAGTAGAAGAAAGGGAAAGAGAAAGAGAAAGAGGAAGAGGAAGAGCAAGAGGGATTTCAAATAGCAGTCGCATTAAATATGAAGAATACTCGAGGCAGCAGGCACTTGGCCAAAAGGGATGAACCAAGTTCTCTGACGTTTCACCTGAACATCCATTCGGACAGTTATTAATATTGAATCAATCAAAGCTATGCTTGCTAGCTATCTTTTTTATTTACAATTTCTCCCTCTTTCGATCTCTTTCTATTGCAGTTTTGCGCGATGAATTTCGATTGGAGCCGCAAAACACTCGAGTCGCCCAGGGCGAGGTGGCATTGATGGAATGTGGTGCACCACGTGGTTCACCAGAGCCGCAAATCTCCTGGCGCAAGAATGGACAAACATTGAATCTCAATGGTGGCAATGGGGGAAACAAGCGTATTCGCATCGTCGATGGTGGAAATCTGGCCATACAGGATGCCCGTCAATCGGATGATGGACGTTACCAGTGTGTGGTCAAGAATGTGGTTGGAACACGCGAATCTGCAACAGCTTTTCTCAAAGTGCATGGTAGGAATTCCAACTTAATGCTCTGTTAACTTGTAATGCATTTCTCCCATCTCTCTCTTTCTCTTACTCCCATCATTGCAGTGCGTCCTTTTCTCATACGTGGACCGCAGAATCAGACGGCCGTCGTGGGCAGCTCCGTTGTCTTTCAGTGTCGCATTGGCGGTGATCCTTTGCCGGATGTCCTCTGGCGACGCACTGCCTCCGGCGGAAATATGCCTCTACGTAAGTATCGTCGTCGTTCATCTCATGGTCAATTAAACGGAAGTGCTACGTCGGCCATTTTGCTAGTTTTTCATTTCAAATGAAATTTAAGCTTTTTGTTTACCATATTTGCATTCTCTTTCCTTCCCCGAAAAAATGGGGGTGTAAAGGATTCGCACACACGACTGTAAGCAACAACAACAACAACAGCAATATCAACAACAATCTGCAAAAAAAATAGTTTGCTTTTTGCGGTTGCTTTGGCCTTTGGCCTGTGGCTTTTCATGTTTGAACTGACAGTATTTGCTTAAATACACTGTGCGAAATAGTATAAGGAAACCTTAAAGAATAATTAAGTAAACAAGTGACCCTGGATGATAGAGGAATTTTTCTATAAACCTATCACACTGGAATTTCCTGTAATCAAATTAGTAGAATAATTGGAATAGCCTTTTAATAGTCATAAGCCTTTTCTGTTACTATTATCTTTTCTGAAGATCTTTCTCCTGATATATAATAATACCTATTAAGTCCAGTTGAATCTCCAAATTTATTCTATATATAAAAAGAATTCTATTCAATCCTAATTCCTTATCTTATCCTTCCAACTTATATTGATATTTTACATTAATTTATTTAATTTTCAAATATAACTTTCTTAATAGGATCTGGCTAACTGTAAAACACCTTTTCTCTCGTTCTTAACTCATGACAAAGACACATATATATATTTTGATTTAGCTCCCTTTAAAGTAGTTCTCGTCTGGTTTGATTATATAGTAGTAATTTCCTCTCAATCGTTTCTTTGATTTAAAATCATATATTTGAAGTCTGTAGTTGTGATACTTAAATTTTTGTAACTTTCTTATCAAATATCTACAGCTAATTTTCAACTCTAATTTTTGTAGTTGTAATTTAAATTTATACATTTATATGTAAAAAAAACTTTTTTTTTTTTTTGGTAATTGTCTTATGAGTTTTGCACTGTGTAATAAACACCTACGATGTCAGGCTGTTAGTAACTGTTGTAGTTAGTCTGTTATTGTTGTTGTTGTTGTTGTTGTTAGTGTGGTTGGCTGTTGATGTTGTTGGTGCGGTTGGGGTTGGGGTTGGGGCAGCACTACCAACACCGTCCAACTGGACAAACACAACTGTAACTTTTAATTCCGTTAATTGCCAATCTCTGTTGGCAGCAATCAACAATTTTGCTTGCACAACACTCGACTGACTCGACTCGACTCGACTGTTGCAATGTTGTCCTTCAGACAGGACGCACCCTAGCCTAGGCCAAAGAGTGCAACACACACAAACACACACACATACCACAACTAGAGAGAGGGAGAAGGAGAAGTCGGAGGTTGTAGCTAGACAAACCCTCGCAAAAGCTAGTTACGCTTCTTTAAACTGCCCTCGCAGTCGGGCAAAAGGAAAATACCAGGGGGAAAAGCATTTTCTCTGCTTTGCGCTTGGGCTAAACTTTTGTTAAGCAAACAATTGGTACAGTGGCCACTGAAGAAGGAGGACAACAACAACAGCAACTACAACAGCAACAACAACAACACATTTAAAACCTATTTCGCAGCGAGGCAACGAAGCAAAAAGAAAGCAAAGTTGTTGTGCTTGTTGTCTTCTCAATCTCTTATTGTAAGGCAAGAAGAAGCACCACTAAAGGTGAAATCACCCGCCCACTTCTTGGCTTACTTTGCTGCGGTTATTTGAGAAGTCCTCCGCTTTTCCTCCTGCACCCCCCTCTTGGCCATTTTTACGCTACTTGAACTACTAACGAAGTAGAAGAAGACGTTGTCGACGTGTTTTAGTTGCTCGCTTTTTTTTCGAACTCAAACTCACATGAATCTTTACTCATTCTCTCTTCCTCTTCCTCCTTCTGCTTCTTCTTCTTCTTTTTGGTACTTCCGACAGGTCGTGTGCACATACTTGAGGACCGCAGTCTGAAGCTGGACGACGTCACGCTCGAGGACATGGGCGAATACAGTTGTGAGGCGGACAATGCGGTCGGCTCAATTACGGCCACGGGCATTCTCACCGTTCACGGTAAATTAATTGACCTAACCCTCTATAATATATAATTCCTAAACTTGCCCTTTTCCTTTAGCACCCCCGAAATTCATTACCCGTCCCAAGAATCAGCTGGTGGAGATTGGCGATGAGGTGCTCTTCGAGTGCCAAGCCAGCGGTTATCCTCGTCCCACTCTCTATTGGTCTGTTGAGGGCAATAGCTCGTTGCTGCTGCCGGGTTATCGTGACGGTCGTCTGGAGGTCACGCTTACTCCCGAGGGTCGATCGGTGCTTTCGATAGCGCGCTTTGCTCGCGAGGATTCCGGCAAGGTTGTCGTCTGCAATGCCCTCAATGCGGTCGGCAGTGTGAGCAGTCGAACCGTAGTCACTGTGGACACACAGTTTGAGCTACCACCTCCGATCATTGAACAGGGTCCGGTAAATCAGACCCTGCCCGTCAAGTCGATTGTGGTGCTGCCTTGTCGCACTCTGGGCACTCCGGCACCACAGATCTCCTGGTACCTGGATGGCATACCCATCGATGTGCAGGAGCACGAACGCCGTAATCTCTCCGATGCCGGCACTCTGACGATTTCCGATCTGCAGCGTCACGAGGACGAAGGACTCTACACTTGTGTGGCCAGCAATCGCAATGGCAAGTCCTCCTGGAGTGGTTACCTTCGCTTGGATACACCTACCAATCCGAACATTAAGTTCTATCGCGCCGCCGAGCTCTCGACCTATCCGGGACCGCCGGGCAAGCCTCAATTGGTGGAGAAGGGCGAGGATTCGGTCACTCTCAGCTGGACACGCAGCAATAAAGTGGGAGCGTCCAGTTTGGTGGGTTATGTGGTGGAAATGTTTGGCAAGAATGAGACCGATGGCTGGGTGGCAGTCGGCACTCGGGTACAGAATACGACGTACACCCAACTGAGCCTTGTGCCGGGTGTTAACTATTTCTTCCTGATACGCGCCGAGAACTCACACGGATTGTCCTTGCCCAGTCCAATGTCGGAACCGATTGCTGTGGGCACGGTAAGTACAAACCCCTCGTGAAGTTGACTACACTGAGAAAAAAAAGCCGTACTAAAATTAAGTTCGAATGAACTCGAATTAAGTATTCTTTTGGGTACTTAAAATTAATACTTGATATAAGTACGAATTACTGAAAATAAGTAAAAACATTTGTTAACCAACATTCAACATTTTTGATAAAAAGACAAAGAATCTTGAAACAACTAAAACTCCTAAATTACTAGATAAGAGTACAAAAATTCTTAATATAAGATCGGGACCCAGAATTGACTCACAGATCAAGTTCGTCAAATCATTAATTAAGTAAATTAACTCTTACTTTATTTTTGCATTCGCTTGCTTTGAATTCTCAACTAGTTCTTGCTTTCGTGCAATGAGGAATAGTTCGATGGGCATTCAGAACTTTAACACCCACGCTTACGATTTAGATAATTTAATTAGGTAGCGTGAAGTGTAATACCTATTTCAAGAAAATTTCATATACATATATAATTACAAATAATTCAAGTATACACGATTTTGATTTAAGTTTGCTATATACTTAAATCAAGTATCATGTTCATATTTTAACATATTTTTGTACTTAGTTTCAGAATATTAAGAACTTAGATTAAGTTAGAACTGTACTTAAATCAAGTACGTTTTAAAGTTATTTTAAGTTTAAAAATACTAAAATATTTAAATTACGTTCGTAATATTTCAGTATTTTCATTCTTAGTGAGAAATCAAGTTCGAAAAGTGTCGTTTTAAGTACGAAATACTAGATTTTTTCCTCAGTGTATATCCGTACTAACTGTAACTCTTCCTCTTCTGGTCTGCAGCGGTATTTCAATAGCGGACTGGATCTGAGCGAAGCACGCGCCAGTTTGTTGTCCGGCGATGTTGTGGAGCTCACGAATGCCAGCGTTGTGGACTCGACCAGCATGAAGTTGACTTGGCAGGTAAGTAACCAAACCCAGTACCTCTTTTTGGTATACAGCTCTCAATTGTTTCCACATGCAGATCATCAATGGCAAATACGTCGAGGGTTTCTACATCTATGCCAGACAGTTGCCCGATCCGATGACAAACAATCCACAGTCTGTAACTGCCAATGCCAATCCTCTATTGGCCTCAGTCGGTACTGCTGCTGCCTCCGCCTCCGCATCGGCATTGATTTCGACAAAACCAAATATTGCCGCTGCTGGGAAACGTGATGCAATGGAATCCTCCCAGCAACAACAACAACAATCGCTGGCGTCCTTGTTTAGCAACAAATATCGCATGTTGACGATACTGAATGGCGGTGGCGCCTCGTCCTGTACGCTGACTGGATTGCTGCAGTATACGCTCTATGAATTTTTCATTGTGCCATTTTACAAATCCGTCGAGGGCAAACCTTCAAATTCGCGCCTCGCACGCACCCTCGAAGATGGTAAGTACCCTCCATTTCACCCCCAATCTACCACCCCCTCCATTTCTGTTTTTCGTCCTTTGATGTAATATTTATGCATGGACAAAAGTAGGCAAATATTGCAGTTGCCTCAAGTCTAATGAACCATGTGAGGAAATATTCAACAAACCATAAAAATACCTTCACAAGCAACCACCAAAAAACAGCACAGCAGGGGCAAAAAATAGGGGGTAGTTGTGACAAATGCATTGCAACAATAAACCAATTCAATAAAAGGATATAAATGCCTTTGCCTCATTCTCTTTTTCGTCCTCGTCCTCGTCCTCTTCCAGAACTTATCCTTATCCCAGCTGCCATGCGGGTTCCAATAATCGCATATAATTTCAAGGGGTCGCATAAAGAACACAACTAAAAATGGGAAGCAGGCAAATAAAATGTATGTCAATCATTAAAGCCATGTCAAAAAAAGGCGAATCAGAACGGATATCGACAGGATATGCACTCGGCACGTAGGTTTAATACACGTGGACTCATTTCATGTGTTGCTTTACATGTGTCACATGTGACTGGAATTTAAGAAACTGCCTTTTCACTTGTTTAAAGCTACAAGTGCTGTGATCTAAAGTTGCAAGTCAGTTTTAACTAAATAAAATCTAAGAGTTTTATTTATAAAGAATGTAAGTAATATAATTGAACATAAAAAGCTTTAATCAATTTATTGAGAAAAACAGGTATTGCAAGGAATTGAGGAATTTTTATCATTATCAATTTTATCTCATTCAAATTAGTCAGCTTCAATATAGATTATTCCTTCATTTTGAATTAGAGTAAATAAAAAACTTTACCTTACTAGGTTTTTTCTAAACCAAACTTATTTGTTATCCAAGATATATGTTATAACTTGTAGAGCATTCTCGTATCTCAGCGAAACTCTCGCTGGATTACTGAGCTTCTAGTTGTTGCCACTTGACTAAGACACATATCCCACAGATGCCACCTGATAAGAATGTCCAGAATTTCAACGAATACACGTATTTTTCCAGCTTATTCTCTCTGTCTCTATTTTTTATCGTTGGTAAAATGCAAAAATGCCAACTCAACAGTCGAAACTTTGCAGACAGGTTTATCACTTCATTTTATCACCGAAAACTTCAAAAGAGCGCAACCAAAAAGTGAACAATTCTCAATGAGGCGACTTTTAGGAAAATAATTAAATACAAAAAATAACGAAAAAGTGGAGTGAATAATAAAAAAAAGAAAAGAGCTAAAAACAGAAGACAGATTCTGGAATTTCAGGCAGGCAAATGTCAGGCGACGCAAAAGTAAACACAGAGAGAGAGAGAGAGAGAGAGAGAGAGAGAGAGAGAGAGAGAAAAGGGAGGCAGTGCCGCAAATAAGTCAACAAACGGTGTGGCAGCTGCAATATATAAAATGCACAAACGTCGCGCTTATGCCACGCGGCAACAAAAGCGCCCTCTGTCGGCGGGTTTAGTTTAGAAGGGGATCTGTCGCGGTCTGCGGAGTTTGTCGCTATGTCTGGGCTCTTCAAATCAAAACTCATTTCGTATGCATCACATTTCCACTTGCGCGTCTGACTTTTGCTGACAACAACAACAGCAACAACAACGACAGCAACAACGACAACAACAACAACTGCAGCAAGAACAACAACTCAAAGAAATTGTCAACGCAATTGTGTAAAGATAAACAACAATTATTGCTGCTGCTGTGTTGCATGTGCCACATACCCTAACACTCACTCACTTCCACTCCTGTCTCTATCCCACTGTGCACAGTGGTTCGAAAATTGCAAAATTGTTGCACGTTTGTTAGTCCTGTGGAGGAAAAAGCCACACAGGAAGCATTCGGCACAAGTCCTTCAGCTAAAACGGAAGTCAGCACACAAGGATACAGGTACAGAAAAATATCTAAACAGACATCGAGTCTTAGGGCTTAGGCGACTAGCAAATACACTGCAAATTATATTAATAGACAATTTGACAAAGAAAGAATAGTACTAATAAGAAAGAGATTAAAGTTTGAGAAGACTCATATGCGATGAAGACTGTAGAGTATTTGAATTAAGTGGGAGGGAAGGAGTTGTTTAAAAAGTTGGAATAAAATTTAAAGTAAAAGAAAATCTGTAGTAAGATAATTATTCAAAAAAAAAAATAAAGGTATAGAATTAAGTGTGTAGATCATTTGAGATTTCAGATTATTAAAAATTAAATCAAGAATTCAAAAAATCTTGATAGGTTAAAATTATTAAACTATTCTCGATTTTTAATCGAGAAATTTAATGAAAAAAAAAAAACACAAATTGTAGATAGATCTTGTTTTCCTGCTTTGCCTGTAGACAAAATGAAGAAATTGGAATTATAGCCTGACTACATTTCCATTCTCTTGATAGATTTGGTGTTAAACTCTTCAACTGATACTGCAATGCTCGCAAACACATTTCAATGACCAATTTGGCCAATTGGTTTTCGCCAAAATGCAGCGTGCAACAAATTTGTACAGCAATTGCCTCAGGGTCGTATATGCCACACAATGGCAGATACGTGTTAAGCGCGTCATCAGCCACGTCTAAACATAGAAGGAGAAAATGAAAGCAAACAAAAAAAAGAAAGAAGATAGAAAAAAGTAAGGGAAATCCCCCGAGAAACAGACAAAAGCCTGACAAGCACTTTAGCATGTCGCAGAACAAAGCCAAAATAAAAAGAAAGAGGAGATGTAGAGTAGAAATGGAAAGAGATGAAATGAAATGAGGAGAAAGCAATCTGGACTCCTAAGTATTGCTAACCCTATAGATATATATATACCTAGACGTTGCACCTATTTAGAGACGTTGTCGTTGTTGTTGTTCGTGTTGTTCTTGTTGTTGTTGTTCTTGTTTTGTTTCGCATTCGCACGTGTGTTTATTTAAAGAAATTGCTTCAACCAGACAGAGACACTGAGACTGAGACTGAGAACTGGAACGGTTGTAGGAGCTATGAAGGAAATAAATAAACAAATGAAGATGAGCTTTTGAAGTGTGGCACAACGTGAGTTGCACTCACTTGATGTATGCAACCCGCTCTCTCAGCTAAAAATAGAAATAGACCCCTTCCATATATGTTATGTCACAAGAGACCCGGAAACTGTGAGAAACTATTTCCCGCTTTAAGTCTAACCAACTAAATGGCAATTAATTAGTGGAATATGGAAAGAGAAAGAAAGAAAGAGAGAGGGAAAGGTGACTCATTAGACGTTGCCAGCTGCTGGCGTAAAACAATCAAAAACGCATATAAAACCCCAAACTTAACCCCAACTAAACCGCAAACCTAAATCATCTTTTCATATTTTCTGTAATTTTTTAGTGCCCAATGATGCGCCATTTGGCATGGAGGCAGTTTTGTTGAATGCCTCCGCGGTGTTCCTGAAGTGGAAGGCACCCGAACTGAAGGCACAACATGGTAAGTTCCCTATTCCTCCCTTTATTAAGCACTTTTTAATACCCTAACCCTTAACGCATATCTCCAGGTCTATTGCTCTATTACCACGTCATTGTGCGAGGCATTGACACGGCTCACAATTTCTCGAGAATTCTCACAAATGTTACAATTGATGCGGCATCGCCTACTTTGGTGTTGGCCAATTTAACTGAGGGCGTCATGTACACGGTGGGCGTGGCAGCGGGCAATAATGCTGGCATTGGACCCTACTGTGTGCCTGCCACACTGCGTCTCGATCCGGTAACGAAGCGTCTCGATCCTTTCATCAATCAGCGGTAAGTTCAGTTTATTAATCTATTTTATTTTTTTTTTTATATTTATACTTCTATGAGTTTCAAATATTTGTTTAAAGTTTATTCAAGTTCAACTAGCGAAATTAATTCAAGTTTGCCAGTTAATCGCAATATTTCAATTTGAATTACGAAATTTTTATGCATATTTTTTTAATTTATCGTCTTTTAAAATGATCAAGTTATCGCTAAATATAACATTTTTAAAATAGAGAAATAGTTTGTTAATGTTAAAAAATTGTGTTGAAATAATAATGTTAATCCTAAAATTTTAGATTGATTGTAAATTCATATTTATACCCTGTTTCTAGTATTTAGTTATTTATTTATAAGGTTTATCAGCAATAAGTTAAATAACTTAAAATACTGAATAACTTTTAAAGTTACAATTATAAATTTCTTTAAATGTTAGATATACAATCTAAGATAAATTCAAATGCTAATTTTTGCTGTTGTTTTGTTGTTGTCCTTTGCAGCTATCCCATCAATCAGGAGCATGTTAACGATGTGCTGACACAGCCCTGGTTCATAATACTCCTGGGCATCATACTGGCCATCATGATGTTATCCTTTGGCGCCATGGTCTTTGTGAAGCGCAAGCACACGATGATGAAGCAGTCCGCACTGAATACCATGAGAGGTGAGTACCACATGCAGAGCACTCTCTCTCTCTCTCTCTCTCTCTCTTCTTCCCTCTCTTTCTCCCTCTCCCTGAGGGAGCTGCTGGGCTGCATCCGTTGCGGGCAGCGAGTGGAACTTCCTTCCTACACACACAGGGACATTTACATATATAAATAACGCTAATTTTGCATTGTTCGCGAGACACACTCACACACACACACACACACACACACTCGCACACTACCGCACAACAAAATAGGTGCGAATAAATATTTTAGCAGCACGAATTTTCGTGAGCTCGGCATAATAGAAATTAACATTTTGCACGTGACGGTCGTCGTTGTCCGTCCTCTCTCTTCCTATCCCGCTCTCTCTCTCTCTCTCTCTCTCTCTCTCTCTCTCTCTCTCTCTCTCGTTGCTGCAATTATGCATTTAGTTTTGTGTGCATTATTAACCAACAAGTTGGCTGTGCGTCCCTGGCATGTTCAGTCTTCCCTTTCCAGTTGTCGAGAGGAAGAGAGCTAGAGCTCGTGGTCTAATTGAAATTAGCAGCATTGCGGGGAAATGTGTAGAGAGGGTTAACTGAAAGGGGAATAGGAGAGAGAGAGGGGGTTAAATGTGTCCTGTGTGCTTACTACAAAATGTGGCAGTGTTGCCTAGGATTTGGCTTGCTTTGGTTTAGCTGGTTGCACACAGTTGTAAACGATTGTCAGAGCTTGCGGCAGATTCCCATATAAATTTAATTCTACAACTGATGGGACATGCAACATGCAAGTGAAAATTGGAATTGCAACGAAAATTAGATAAAATCAATTAGTTGTGATTTGTGTAAATTTGATAATGGGATAACGAGAAGTGGAAGTGGAAGTGGCAGGAAGTTTAAATAGACCTGAAGAACTTTTAGAGAAAGTATAGAATTTCTTTAAATGAACTAAATATTTTTTAAATTTTAATGTTTTAATTTCAGATTGTAGTAGTATTATGTTATTTATTTATTTTTGCTTTCGAAAAAAGCGATTTCTATTTAATAAGCAAACTTTTTGCAGTAGTTTTAAATTCATTTTCAAATCAAGCTATGATTTTTGATATTTATAATACCAGAACTACTATTTATCTTTCTAAATAAAATTTCCAGTAACTGTTTCTTGACACATGCTTAAACTCCAAAACAATTTCAATGCATTTTTTGCCTGTTGCAGAAACTCTAAAAAGTATGCTCTATTAAAAACAAAAGCGAAACTCAAGCGAAAGCGAATTGAAAACAATGCTCGTTAAGCTCTTCCAACCCGTCTGTCTGTCCGTCTGTTATTTTCAATTTCTATAGTTCACGATATAGTTGTAATGCCATTTTTTCCTCGCACCCATTTATGGGATAAAAGGGAGACGAGTTTTTGCTTTTCAACTTTCGGATTGTTGAACAAGCCGCAGCTAACCGACAATTTAAACAAGCGCAAAAAAATGAAAAAAGATGTTGCATATTCATGGGCGCCACTTGCCACATAAACTAAGCAGGGAAAAGCGCATAGTGCAAAGCTTTTCCAGTGGCAGTTCACCTGAACGGCAGTCATAGACAATAAAGGTGCAACAACAACAATAGAGAGAACAACAATAGCCATAAAATAGTCGCCTGATGTGCAGTTATAACCCGGGGACAGTTTAATTGGTGCATTTTTTATGCAATATTTATTTATACTTTTTACGTTTATTTCTGTGTACAGTTCGAAAGAATGAAAGTATTTGTGTAGAGTAGAGGAGTGCGACAACTGGAAAATTGACAATAATTTATTTGATTTTTCACTGTGTGTGTGTGTTTCTGTGTGTTTCTGACAAAGTGGGGGAAATTGCGCATACGCCCCCGTGTCTCGCACTGACATAATATTATTTTAATGCGCTGAATTTATAGCTTTGCAGCGCGACATTTAAATCCCAAAAGCCAGCGCAAAAAACACTTTCGCTGCAATTTCGCAAATTTTTATGAACTGGAAATTGCACAATAAAAAAAATGGTGTCTCAAGTGCAAATAAATTAAAAATATATAATCGTTTTTAAATTTGTTTAAAGAGGCAATTTCCGAATGTTTAAAAACTGAGTAGTATTGTTTTTGGGAACATCGAAGAATGGCTTTTGTATTTTTGTTAATTTCCGGCTACAATTCATTTGCCTCACGATTTGTTGCAAAACATTTAATTGCTCTGTCTCAACCTCCTTTTCTCTCTCTCTCTTTCTCCGTGTCTCCCTTCTCACCTGCAGGCAATCACACCAACGATGTGCTCAAAATGCCGAGTCTATCGACGCGCAATGGCAACGGCTACTGGCTGGATGCCTCAACCGGTGGCATGGTGTGGCGCACCTCGCCCAGCGGCGACACCCTCGACATGCAGAAGGATCACATTGCCGACTATGCCCCCGTCTGTGGTGCAAGTACAGGCGCTGGCGTCGCCTCGGGCAGCGCCAACGGTAACGGCAACGGCAACATCGATGATATTCATGGACACACCAGCGAACGCAACCATCAGCGGTAAGTTTTTTGCAACCAAACCAGAAAAGAATCATCAAAAAACACCAAAAAAAAAAAAAAACAAGTTCTGAATTTAACTGGGGACCCAGTCAAAAGCGACGACAATAAAAATTCACCAAACTGTGAAATTGCATTTTTCTGGCGCGTCGAAGCATTTTTACTTTTTTTTTGTTTTATTTTTTGTTTTTGCCGGCTCCAACAAAATCAAGTTAGAAATGGAGATGTTGGCGCGCTATTTATGTTGATTTTTGGTACAGGCAGCGAACACCTCCCAACGAGTGCCCCAATGGACATTTTCCAGAGTGGCTCCATAGTTTTCAGCTCCCCGTGGGCACAAATGTAATTATCAGGGCGTTGAGTAGTTGAGTTGGTTCTACCTTGGAACAGCTTCAACTGGTCAGCTTTAAGTCTTGTTTGCCTGCTAGAAAATGTATTACTTATTTACATTTAAATGAATTCAACATTTTCACGAAATTCCTGTGGAAAGTAATTATTATTTTGTAAAAGATATTTACATTAAAAATAATTAAAATATTTGAATCGCGAATTGAAAATATAGACATTTTTATTTTCATATAATTGCTCGGAGAATTAAAAGTTATTATATAAAATAATATGTTTTTGATATATAACCTGTGTTTGATTAAAAATATATGTCATTTTTTTTCGATTGATTTTAATTATTTAATTTCATGCATAATTCATTGATAAGCTGTGTATAGTCAAAATATAAATTGGCAAAATAATTATTTTTTTGTTAATAACAATTAAACGATTTTATGATATATGATATTTTTTGTAATAATTATATATGTAGCTGTTGATGTTATTTACAATTTTTAAAGTTTGACCCAGCTTAAGATCTGATTGCTTTTTACTGAATTATAAAATAATTACATAATTTTCCTAGCGAATGTAGCATACTTTTTGGGGTCTAACCGAAATATGTTTTACATTTTTTATGTTTCTGGCATAGTCGTTATTTATTTGTTCGAAATGGCCAGTGGAATGGCCAATCAAAACAGGCTGACGCTGTGTTTGGAGTCATCTAGCAATTGCAGGCATAGCTAATTTATTTGTCTGGCAATTGAAACGCAGGGAAAAGCACGCATATAATAATTGTTTGCGTTTTGCACATTTGTTTAATATGCGCAAATGTTTGTGTAGTTTTCCAACTGAAATTGCCAAAACCGTAATTGTTATTTATTTGTGGCTAATTTAATACTGCCCACAAAGCTGAAAATTACCAAAGAGCATTAAAGGTTGTCGAATTCTCAAATATTGTCGAAAGTGCTATTAAATAATTCAATTACTTTATATAAAATACATGTATTATTAAACTGCTTTAAATTCAGTTTAAATTATTTTATTAATTTCGCATTCTCTATGCACATTACAAATGTTTAAGCTCTTGTAATAATTTCCATCAATTTGTCCAATTTGAAATCACGGACAAATCAATGACAGTTCAGCTGCTGTCTACCAAATGGCAATTAAATGCCAATCAAGCGCAAAAAGCTGAACAGTCGACATAAAAATCACAAGAATAAAAAAACAGGAACGAGAACAATTTATATAAATTGTCCACATTTTCATACATATTTTAAATGCTATTTTCCGGACGACTTCTGTACATAAATTTGTTCGAGATAATTATAATTATTTTCGCACACTTAATTAGTCATTAAAAATCCAAATTGAAAATGTGCGCAATTCAACACAATTATTAATAAAAAATTATTGCAACAAAGTTGTGAGCGAAAAGTCCAATAACCATAACAGTAATAATAACAATAAAAGTAATCACACTTTAATGAATTTCATATGTGCAAGGGTCAGTTTAATGCATTTATTAAGCGCCAAATTAAGTCTTAATTTTGAAAGAGCTGCAGAATTCTGAATATAGATAAGCTAGAACTTTTGAAATTGATTAATAAATCCTTTCAGAAAATAGCTATAAATATATCTCTGAATTAAATGCTTGCTCCCTTAATAGTAAGATTTCAATCTCCAATTAGCTATAATTATTTTTTTTAGATGTATCTAGTAACTCACCACACCAAACATAATTGAATATGTAACTTTTTCCTTTGATCTAACAGTTTTCCTCTTAGCTACTTACTGCTGTTAATTTAAATTTTTTGTAAACTCGTAGTTTTCACTGACATTTAACCTGCCCCATTTCCATGCCACCAACGACGATTCATTCATTGCAGACATTTCCCTTCGCCAAATGAAAAC
The DNA here is from genome assembly GCA_035045575.1 of Drosophila falleni. NCBI lineage: Eukaryota > Metazoa > Arthropoda > Insecta > Diptera > Drosophilidae > Drosophila > Drosophila falleni. The sequence continues at coordinate 1,112,183 of JAWNOV010000169.1, read as the reverse complement.
TCATTAAAGGCATTAAAAGCGTATTTTGAAATGCACGCACCAAAGTTTTTCACTTCGACTGCGCAATGAAAACTCCATCAATACGTCGTATATCTTCTTTTTTTTTTTGGCCAGCTTTTGGCTGAGTTTACGCTTTACTCTTTTTTATTTTGTTAACTGCTTTCCGGGACTGTTGCTTAATCCGCTTTCAGTATTTAAATACGAAAATGATGCTAAAAAAATTCATGTGTGGGTGGACATTTTACACCTTTTAATACTACAAAACCATAAAACTGGATTAAAAAGGGTATCTTAAGTGTAGGACAGATTTTGTTCGAATATTACTGTTGAGCGTCGCTTTATGAAACTTATTTTGTATGAAATGGATACTGAGGAAATTACTAGAATACTTTAAATAAGTCCAACTTATTACTATAACAAAATTATATCTCGACTTTATAATTTAATAGATATATTTAAAAGAAAAAGCAATTTTCCACTCAAGAATTTGATTAGCAAAATTTTAAAACATCTTACAATTGAATTTTTGACTTTCAAGTCTGATAAAAAGCTATAAATACGAGTACTGTTCAAATTTTATCGATTTAACTTTTATATCCGACACGGGTTATATATCTTAACATATAAATTCAATATCTTAAAAATTTAGCAAATATGCGAATGTCTCTATTAATGAAGAAATACATGTTTAAAATAGTTCTGTTAACAGGGTATTGGATAGTTTATAAATTAATTAATTTCTGCTATTGCATTAAGTTGCTTTTGGCTATTAATTTGTTTAAGAGCGTAAGCGTAATATTTGGCCAAAATGTAGCTGTTGATAAGTTTTATCTCTGCTTAGAGCCAGATCCATTTGCAGCATATTATTAAGAGCTGAGTACCGCAGCTGCAGGTGTAAATATGTAAAATGTTAAATCCGAAATAAATTTCATTTTTACACATGAGCACGCGCCTGTCCAACTGTGAGTTTGTGTGTGAAAGTATGTGTGTGTGTGTGTGTGTGTGTGTGGATCCATGTACGGATCTGCTTCCGGCCGGGCCAAAACGAAATGCAAATTTCCGTCTGTGGCGTGTAGACCGCACGCCATAAATTCCATAACCCCTCGACCAAATTTATAACCGAAAACTGGGCAGCTGAAAAATTTGTTTTGGCTGCTCTTCCTCTTTCCACTGTTTAACCCGTTGTGGGCGTGGGAATTTTTGTAATAAACAAGCAACAGCAATAACTGTATTTTTCTTCATTTTGTTTTTGTTTTATCTCTTCATTTGCAGCTACGTGGGAGAATACTCCAACATACCGACAGACTATGCGGAGGTGTCCAGCTTTGGCAAGGCGCCCAGCGAATATGGACGTCATGGCAACGCCTCACCAGCGCCATATGCCACCTCAGCAATACTCAATCCCGGTCAGCAACAGCAGCAGCAACAGCAGCAGCAACAACAGCAGCAGCCGCGTTATCAGCAGCGTCCAGGTCCAGCGGCATTGCCCGGTTCCTATGGCATGCAACGACCCATGCATCCGCATTACCAACACCAGCAACAACACCAACAACACCAACAGCAGCAGCAGCAACATCAGCAGCAGCAACAGCAACAGCAGCCGCATTCCAGCGCCAACATCTATCAGCAAATGTCAACGACTGGCGAGATCTATCCGAGCAATACTTCAGGTGCGAGGTCCGTCTATTCGGATCAGTATTATTATCCCAAGGACAAGCACATGCACATGCACATCACAGAAAATAAGCTGAGCAATTGTCACACCTATGAGGCAGCACCTGGACACCAACAACAACAACAACAACAGCTGCAGCAGCAACAACAACAGCAATCATCCTCGCAATTTGCAAGTGTGCGACGGCAACAGTTGCCACATGGTTGCAGCATTGGCAGGGACAGTGCTCGCTTCAAGGTTGCCACACAGACAACACACTTGGATCAATCGCTTGCCAAGGGTCAGCATCAGAATTTGCTGGACTTGGATGGTTCCTCCTTCTGTTACAATGGTCTGGCTGACTCGGGCTGCGGTGGTTCCCCCTCGCCAATGGCCATGCTGATGTCCCATGAGGATGAGCAGGCCTTGTATCACACAGCCGATGGTGATCTGGACGACATGGAGCGTCTCTACGTGAAGGTGGATGATCAGCAGCAGCCATCGCAGCAGCAGCAACAGTTGCTGCCATTGGTGCCACACTCACAGCAGCAGCAGCAGCATCAACAGCCCTTGGAGCCGCAATCGTGGCGTGCTCAATCCACACGTGGCAGCCGCAAGTTGCACTCGGAGGAGCCTCTCACCAAGGAGGCAAGTGAACTGATCTATGCACCGGGCAGTGTGGCAAGTGAGCGCAGTTTGTTGAGCAACTCTGGCAGCGGCAGCAGCAGCCAGCAACCCTGCCACAATGTCTGACCCCTGGCAACAACAACAACAACAAACAAGCAGCCAGGTGCGTTGTCCGACCAAACGCAGGAACAGCTCTATGCGAGGGAAGTTCGAGAGTTGCTCGCCTGGTGTGAACGCTTCAACAACGGCGGCGTTGAGAACTTTGAGTAAACATTGAGGAAGCGGGGCGTATACTGCACACAGTGACTGTAGACAGTGCTTAAAACTGAGTTCATACGATTTACAATAGATTAATCCAGCTGAAATCGAATATAAAAATTAAAATATCAAGAAAAAAACATAGAAAGCAAACCTTAAAGCTCAAGTAAAGTTGTAAGCTGAGCTGTAAGGTGCTTTTTCAGATTTTTGATAAACTATACACAGTTGAGCTTTGAGCTTTCATCTGAAAGCACATGAAAAGCTGTGAAAGCTTTCATGTACTTTCTGAACTTACAGCTTGTTCAAATTAAAAACATATGAACTTAGTTTTATTGTGATTCTTGAGCATTAATTTGACTTTTGATTGTTATAACTTGATTTGTCACTTAACTGTGACTAAGACTGAGACTAACTGTGTGTGTGTATGAGTTAAACGATTAATTTAAAATATAAAAATAAAAGTTATATTAATGAGAATTTTTTTCGTAAAGGTTTCGTTCTTCACCTACTCAAATAAAAAGCTGAATTGGTTAAATCAAAATGTGTGCCAATCTATGCGGCGATTGATTCTATGCTAGTGATAGACTTACTAAACCCACTGTCGCTTCTCTCTTTCTCTCTCTATCTACCTTTATCCTTTTACTTTCTATCCCTACAATTGCTTTCCTAGGCTAAGATTTAGCTATAGATGATTGTAAATGTTAAAGAAAACGTATGATAAGTTCCTCCAAGTATGCAGGCAGCCAAAAGCCAGCGCTTATGTAGAATGATAGCTAGATTGTTACTTAACAGCTAAATGATAATTAATAATATACATAAATATTTTAGTATGTAAAGCTAAAGAGCATTAATATATATCTTGCACTTGAATAAATGTTTAGTTACTAAGTGTAAATATTTTAATAAGGCTAGACATACTCGGAACATCAATTGAATATTCAAAAATGCGAATAAATATGTTTAGAGAGACAACAAGTGAATAAAATTGTGCATATAGTAATTTAGAAAGTCTTAGTCTACTTATAGCTTACCACTATATAGTTGTTGTTTAAATACATACATACACATACATAAATATAAATAAAATATATATATATAAAAATATAGATCATAAATACCACCATTAGGCATATGGCAAAAACTCCTTCAATTTACAGTCTAAAAAGAATTTTTAACCCATTTCTCATAAATATTAGCATATATATACATAATTACAACTGTTACTGTAACAGTAAACTGCCGCACTAATGAACTGCATTTTGCATTTGGCAGACAATTAGATATGCATTTATATGTGACTGCTCCCTATACAAATATACCATCTACAATATACCATATACCATATTAAATATTATAATACGAATATTAAGTGCATACATTATGAATACTTGCATACAGATTCAATACATAGATACAATACATATATATTCGTTCTCGTATGTTGTTTATCCATTAGAAATTACTCAAATTAAGTGTATGTCTATGTGTAATTATTGATATTGAATACGCGTATTTACAATGTAGTAATTAAAATGCAAATAAAAATGCCATAATTATGAAATTAAAAACAAAACAACGGATATTTTAAATTACTGAGAGGGTGGGGTATTCATCAGTTTTAAATTATATTCTTGATTTGACTTAAAGTCTACTCACTAACTGCTAAACGAATTCATACATTAAATATGACAGGAATTAATTAAAGCAACGGCTTTAAATTTTGTTTTAAATTTAAAGATTGAAAAATAATTATTTCAGCACATAAAAGTAGGCTACAATATTTGCCTTCAATTATGATATTAAATTTCGGCACAAGAAAGTAATGAAATCGATGTATTTAATTTTACAGAAGTAAAATAAATTGATAAATAAATCATTTATATTCAAAGACTGAGTTTCTAGCACACAAGCGTAGGCAAAAGTAATATTATCTTTGAGAAAATGAAATTTAAAATTATTTTAATATGCATAAATTAAGCAAGTGTAAATTAAATAAATATAAATAGAAGCTAGATAAATTCATATCTCTCTCATATTTAAAAATAATGTCTTGCATATTTAAATTTAATTGAATTGCTTGTAGCACATAAAAGGATGCAACACTATTATTTCTTCAAAGTCATCTCCTAAATGTATGCTATTACAAATGCAAAATTATAAAGAAATTGTTTTGACGCACAAAAGTAGGCAATATTAATTTAAATTATTTTACAACGCCATGCAAACAAATGCTAAAACATTGCGCTAATTGAAGTCAAAACTCTCTACCTGTAACTGACTCCCTTTCCTTTTTCCCTCCTTATCACGATACTCCCTTTCGAAATTTCGAAGTTTAACAAAGCAACGCGCTTTTAATTAGCTGCAAAAGCCCCAAATTATGCATGGACTCTGCCAAGTGTGTGTGTGTGTGTGTGTGTGTGAGTGTGTGCATAACCGCGCCCATTTTAACTACAAAATAATTACGTGCTAGGCAATTAATTGCCAAAGGGTTAGAGTACCATAAAAAAAAGTAGCAGACCCACGTGCAGCATGTGGCAACATCCGGCAGCCATTTGTTGCAAATCGACAGGCACTTCCGGTATGCGCGTATGCGGGCAGGAGTCAAATAGAGACAGAATTCGAGGGTGAGGGCAGAACAACGTTTGGTTATGAGCGGTTTTCAGTAACATGTTGGAAAAATTAAAAAAAAAAAAATTATAAAAAAACCTTAATGTAAGTTTAATCATTGGATTGCTAATGCAATGAGGATTTTAGAAGGGGGATTTGAAGAAAAGAATAAAGTAAAATGTCTGAGTCAAAAGTAATTTAAATAATAAAAATAATTTTTTTAACTGGAAATAAAATTTGACAATTGCATGAAATTTAAACTAAGGTAAGTTTATTTCAAATACTCCATCAAATTTTATTTAAATCGCAAGAATAAATTTTTTCATCCTTAGTTTAAATAAAATTAAATAAATAAATATATTAGAATAAATGTAATTTTTCATTCAAAGTCAAAGTAAGGATATACAACATACAAATAATGTTCCCGTTTAACACATTACAAAACTAATTATTTACTTTTAGCCAAAAATAAAATGAATTAAGAAATTGCAGCAATTTGTGACTCATTTGCTGGTGTGAAATCCTTTTAATATCCTGGCAATTGCTGACAATCAATTATGTAGCTGTAATGTTGGTAGTCCATAAAAGTTGCTGTCGTCATTAATATGTAAACAATCGCAGCAATTGCTTTGAAAGTGCCCAGAAGAGAGACAACAACAACAACAACAACTAACGGCCTTATGAGGAGGCGTTGTTGTCTGTTATCTGTTGCCTGATGTCGTGACAACAATGTGACTGGTCCTTCTGCTCCAGGCGAGCATAAAAACAACATATAATCATTTTATTAGCTGCAAGGCGGACGCACTGAAACGTGGCCAAAGGATTCCGGCGGATTGTTCATCCTGTTGCTGCCATTCGAAGTGACGGAGCTTCTGAACTGAGTTCAACTGTTTGGAGTACGTGTTGGCCATGTTGCTGTTGCTCTTGTTGTTGCTGTTGCTGTTATTGTTAACGCTACTTGAGTTAACATGTTGCAGCAGTGAGACCCCATCATGTGTCAAGTGTGATGTTAATGTGTGTGCGTGTGTGTCTCTATGTATGTGTGTGTGTGTGTGTGTGTGTGTGTGGGACGAGCACGTTGAAGTTTTCTCGTTAGCGAAACTAATTATCCGTTGTCGCTGTCAGCAAAATATCGTTAAACGGTAGGTGACATCCACACGCAAGTTCATATGTGTGTGTGTCTAGTTATAGTATTAGTGTGTGTGTATGCGTGTGTGAGTGTGTGTCTGGCGACCCACGTTGACCGTCATTTGCTTCTGTAAGAGCATCAAGTGTCAGGGTAAATGACCATTGATTCAAGCGCTGTACAAGCAGAAAAAGTCTTTGATTTTGAAATGAGTCCAACTGTATATCTACAGGTAAATATACAGTAGGAGCTCGTTATGAGATTTGCTAAATAAAACTATCTGTTATACAGAATAACCAAGAAAAAGTATACAAGATACTTTCTAAAAAGATGATTTGCGAGTAAAATACGACTAAAACATAGTAAGTTTTTCAAATTCACAGTAAGTTTTTCAAATTGAATTTTAGTTTTGGAATACTTGAAAAACGAACAGATATTTTAGTATTATTTTTATTTGAAAATTAAGAAAATATCTCAAATTATACTCCCCAATTAATTTTAACTTAAAATAAAGGTAAGTATAAAATGTATGGAAATTTAGGTTGTATTTATTAACTTATTTGTGATTAAGAAAATAGAATATTTATTAATAAAAAGAAATTAAAAATTATAATAGTATCCACAGAGAAATAAAAGTCTTTTGACTGTTGAATCGACTCAAAATTTTCTAATCTACTAAAAACCCAAGCCAAGGAGTAGGTATAGCTGTTTTAATCTCAATCATTTTAAAGCAACTGCAGCTGAGTCATGTATATTTTTATCCAAAACATCTTATCCATATTAAAAGCCAACCTATTTTTTTTTAAATCAATTTAATGAAATGTAACTGCAGCTGACATTTTTGCAAAATGTTTACCTAAAGACATATATAGTTTAGAAGACTTTTAGCCCCAATAGAAGGCAAACAAATATATTGAACTGCTATTACAATAAGGTTCTACAATTTATATGGAAAGCTAAGCAACTCAGAGAAATGCAATCAACGTAAATGTCATTTGATGGGCTGAGCCTGTTAAGGAGTCCGTCGTTAGGCTGAATGAAAAGTCAAGGAGAAAAGTGAAAACTGTTTAACTAAATTAACAATTCATTGCATGAAAAGTTTTCAAGTTGCGTTTACCGCCCCCATAAGAACAGAATGGAATATACTACCTGGACCCCCCATGGACATGGCATTTTTATTGTTAGGCGAGAACGAGAATACAACAAAAAAATGAGCTGAACAGAACTGAACAGCGAAGTAAACAAACAAACAAACAAACAAAAACAGAAACGGAAGCTGGCAAACAAGCGGAAGGCTCTGGCACTCAACTAATGGCAGCATAATGCGTTTATTGTGGAATCACAAACAGAGCAACAGACAGTTACCAGTCTATACAGTTTATGCGGGGAAAAGGGCAGTGGAAAATCAGGGAAAGCCCCGTCAGAAAAGTCCCCAAACAGGCAAAGGGCGTCGCGATAACCGAGCGCAAATGTCAACGCAAAAGTCAATCAGTGCGAGTTGCAAAGAGAACAAAAAGAGGGCAGACGCAAACTTTATAGAATTCTAACCACCCTCAGTGCTTCTCCTCCCTTTCACCATCTTTCTCCTTCCTCCTTCCTCCTCCTGTTTCGTCAAAAAACACGCACGCACTTTTCAATAGCCAGCAGACAGGCGGCAGACAGCGGCAGCATTCAAAATCAATTCAATTGAAATACATTTTTATTCCCTGCGCCCATTGAAAATGGGCAAAACAGGGTATAATGTGTTTGGCAGAATGTATGTAACAGGCGGAAGTTTTTTGTTTGTTGAGATGTCAGCACCAAACTGATAGAATGCGCATGGGCAAAAATAGTGTTGCCTACTTATGTGAGCAAAAATAGTGTAGCCTACTTATATGGGCAAAATAGTGTTGCCTACTTATTTGGGAAAAAAAGTGTTGCCTACTTATATGGGCAAAAATAGTGCTGCCTCCTTATTTGGGCATAAAAGTGTTGCCTACTTATGCGGGCAAAAATAGTGTTGCCTACTTATTTGGGCAAAAAGTGTTGCCTACTTATATGGGCAAAAAATAATGTTGCCTACTTATATGGGAAAAATAGAGTTACCTACTTTTGTGATTCCTGGATATCAGGCGCAGATCAAGTTTGTTTTTATTTTTGGATCGGATCACTATATCATATAGTTGCCATAGGAACGATATATCGAAAATGAAGTCTTAGTATGAAAAAGTTTTTTGTTTGTTGAGATATCAGAACCAAACTGATAGAATATGCATCGGAGCTGGTATTATACATCCTGACCAAATTTGATTAAAATCGGTTAACTATATCATATAGCTGCCATAGAAACAATGGGTCAAAAATCAACCTCAGAGTAGAGTACCTGGGCTCAGGGTATCCTACTGTCGAGCGTGCTCGACTGTAACCGCCCACTTGTTTTTTCCCATTTTGGGAATTGGGGAACTTTCAAGCCCCCACACCAACTCTCGAATGACATTGTCGCTTTTTGTTTGCTGCCATTTGAAAAAACTCACTGGAAAACTGCCGAAAACTGTTCATTTTCATTTTCATTTCCATTATCATTTTCATTTTGACTGGCGGAAATGAATCATTTCCGCTGCATTCCGAGCCACTAATGAGACGTAATGTGACGTCCATGACTTTTGCTTCCAAATAGCCCATGATACTCCCTACATATATACATAGTAGATCCTCCTGTTCGAATCAGCTTTGTCATGTTGCTGAGGCCACAAATTAATTGCCAATGCGACGTAATGTCGTTTGTCAAAAGTTGTTGCATACTTAGCGGCACGATGACAGCCCAAATGAGTGGTACTCATTTCACTCACTTTGTGGTAAGAGAGAGAGAGGGAGAGAAACTCAACTCAACTGTTCCAGATACTTATAGCTCATTAAACAGTCGCATCAAGTGCGACAAAAGCGCAAGTCATGCCACGCCCATAAACGCCTTAGGAGACTGACGGACAAATTTTCAGACAACCAAACTGTTAAACGTTTAATAAATCACAAAACGAGGCGTTCAACAAAATTAACAAGACTTGAAATGCGTCAACAGGCAGGATCTAATTAATGGTCTAATGTATACATATCTTAGACTAATTTGGAAAGATTGTGGATTATTTAAAAAAATAAATTTTATTTTTTTGTTTGTGTACGTATGTTTTTAACTAATTTAAAGTGTGAATATCAATTTTAAGAACTTTTTAACTAAAAAAGAATTTAAAGTATCTTGACTTTGTTTATTTCTATGATTTTGCTAGTGAAAGATTTAATATTGAGAAAGCTAGAGAATTCAGTTCTAAGATGGCAAAGAAATAAACTCTTAGTGAGGGAGTAAACTAATTAGAGAATCTGTATAAATGAAGGAGCACATCAGAGAATTTGTTCACTTTTTACAAAGAAAATACTTTACTAAAACATTGTTGGATGTATTAATTTAAAAATAGTTTCAAATATTATTAATAACTAAGCTGTATTTAAAATAATGACTTCACAAGACATTTAATCAAAGTCAGTAAAACCTAATTAAATTTTTATATAAATATTTAACGCAATTAAGAAAATTTCCCGTAACCTTAACATTCTTAATAATTATCGAACCAATTCTGAATCACATTTTCCTTTAAAGCTAACAACAATTTGTGTTTTAACTCAAATCATTAAGTTTTTATAAATTTAAATGAAATCATATTCGAAAAGCATATTTATCACATTTCTGTGACACTTCATCAAAATTGTGACTCAGCAAATATCTAAAACATGTAATTACAATTATTAACTGAATAAAGTAAATTACAATATTCTATTTACTCAAATGATGTTGACCAAAGTAATTCCATTAAGTCAGACAAAAGATGACATTGCTGATACTTGTTTGGGTGTCAACCTTTTTGCTTGACCATCTCAAGAAAGTCCAGAGCAAAAGTTCAATTAATTAGCCCCAAGAAATTGCTTAGACAGATTTGTAAATCTTTGAACAGCGTCGGACATTTGTCACACGCTCGCTTTCATCAGCTCCATCATCTTCATCAGGTCCATTCACCATTTTTAGACGGACTGCATGTATTTTTAGCTACCCCTAAGCTCATAACATCATGTTTTGTATACTGCTGAGCTTTTCAATATTAATTGCATAGCTTCAGATAGAGAGAAAGATAGAGACACGAGGCAGATACAGAGATAGAGATAGAGACAGGGCAAAGGCAAAGAAAGTCCTTGGGGTCAGTGCAAACACAAAAGGCTTTGACCCATGTCCTTTTCCGTTGACTTTTGATGAATGGACAAGAATTCGATATGGCATGAATGAGCATTTTAAATAAATTAGTTGTATTACTGTTGCATTTCATTTATAATACCCTGTAGTCATAAAACTTCATAAAAGGGTACTTATATTTTTAGCAAGGGATAATTTTTTATCCTCTTTAAAATTAATTTAAAAAATTAAAATTAATTTTATGAAGAAATTTGAAAGACGCGTTGATGCATTATCTAAAAGAGATTTATATTAATTAATTGAATAAATGTAAAATTAAAAAATATGCTATTATATTTATTTTAATAGTAAATTATAATAATCTTCAGAAGCTTCACATATGACTCCAAGGTATCTCCAAGTCAAGCACCGTCGACTGAAATACTCTTACTTTCATGCTTTTTTCTTTGATTGTTTGTGGACAAGGCGAGCATATAATAAATTACGTTGTCAAATTGATTGGGTCTTGGGATTGCGACTTGATAGAAAGCTATGATTAGCTGAACCTTAAGAAGTTATAAATCAAGAAATAACTGACATACAATGTAAGTAAATTATATTATGCTCGAATAAAAATTAAATATACATAAAAGCGGAAAGTTCATAAATGAAATTCACTTAAAGTTTAATTAGAAACGAGCTGAGAGCCGACTGAGAGACGACAAACGATTTATGTCTTGGGGTTATAAATTAAGATAATAAACCACCAAATTGTTATAAGTTAATTAAGCTAAATGAAAAGCTTTTAAGCATAAACTCCAAGGCACTGATGATGAGCTGAGACCATCATCAAGGTGAAGCAGGGCAGAAAAAAATGCCAACAGACGTAAAGGATGAAGGCTGCAGAATTGCAGGACGAAGGATGAAGAATGAAGAATGACAACCAAGCAAGCAACTTGAACTGTCTGAAGGAACTGAAGACAAATGTCTGGCAATTTGGCTAAATGGCAAAACTCGGATAAGTAAAACAGTAAAACATGCACAGGAGCATAATCAAGACAATAATTATTATTGTCATGTGTGTATTTGAGTCAAAGTTTTCCCAGTCTTCGTAGATGTTTGTGTGTGTGTGTGTGTGTGTGTGTGTGTGTGTGTGTGTGTGAGACAACTTTACTCATACCAATTTCTGACAGACAACGTGCGTTAATTATGGCCATCTGCTAGACACCAGACGCTCCTCAAATAGCATTAAGGAAATTGCCTTGAATCGCATACCTATGCACACATAAATAGTTGTTCCAACAACCATAAGGTTGTTTGTTCTTGTAAATGTAGTTGCTGTTGTTTGTTGTTGTCTGTTGTTGTTGCCGTTGCCTAGCTGTCATTGTTTGGCCATCAACTGTCTGAGTCGGAGAACCGCTTAAAGGCTTTGCGCATATTTAAACTGATCCGCTTAATGTTGGTAACTAGCTGCTTTGGAACCTGAGTTGGACATTGTTGTGCTTGTTATTGAAGCACTGATTGGCATATTGAACAGTAACTGCCTGATTGATAGTCTCTGGTAGTTATCATTCAGGTAATGGACCTTACTATTTTACTATAACTATTTCGACTTGTCAAATGCGAGTAGACAGCAGACATAAACAGACTAATATAGATTTGTCAGAGATTTTAAAACAAGATAATATTATTATAAGAATATAAGCATAAAATAAGTTTTAAGCTTGCATTAATATTTTGAAATTAGTATCTTAAATTCCCACATGAAAACTCATTATTAAGAATTTTAACTGATTTTTAAAGTCATGCTATGGCTAAGGTTTTACTAAACAAATATTAAGCTTGTGCTAATTATTTCAATTAACTCATTCCACATTGGCATAAATTGAGTAAACAAGCAGCTCGTTTAAAGTATTTAATAGACAAGCCAACAATTATAAATAAACCGATGTACATGACCAAATGACATGGCTGAACATGTTTGCTAGCCATTTAAGATACACACACACAACACACACACTCACAGCACACACACTAATGCAAAAGCAAACAAATTAAGTTTGAAATACTCAAAGACAACATCTGTGCTTAAACAGATCTATTTATGTGCATTGACAGAAACATTCTCATTTGTCTAAGCCACATAATATTTGGTATTGACAGTTTATATTTAGTTGCAAGACTGCTGATTAAACATTTAATGTGGCAACAAAGTCTCTGCCTCCCTTCTAAGACATCGGGCTAGAAACTTGTAGCATTTTGAGAATGGGATCTGGCTTCAGAGTATTTTGAGAACTCAGACGATGGCTGAAGAATTTCTTTTCTGAAAATATAAAAATAAATTTTTGACACATTTGATTTACTCATCCAGTATGTATTGTGGACTCCACATTTCATACCCTTGCAGAGTGAATTTTAAATAAGGTACGTATTAAACTATTAATCGTGCCTGCTCACAAAATATTTAATATTATTAATAATAATATATATAAAATATTTATAGTTATGTATTATTTATTCCTTTGGTGAAATTATACTTAAAACAAGCAGAAGAAGAAGAGGATAAACTAAAGCAAAAATAAATTTGAGACATTGAATGTAATAAGAAAATACTCAGGGCAAGAATGATCAATGAAGATCTTGAGAGAATTTTGTAATAGCTCTTACGTATTTATTTCGAATAAATATAGATATTTTTGAAGAAAAATAATTTCTATTTTTTATAGAAAATTAATATTAAGCCTTATTTAAGCCTTATTATTCTAATGACCCTTAAAGGGCTTTTAAATAGGTGTTTAGTTACTCCCTCAGCGATTTGTAGCAAACTGTTGTTGCAAGTAGTAAGTACACATACTTTGTCAAATACACAAAATTAATTTGATTATTTGAATTATAAAGCATTTTCACAGCTTGAGGCAGTGATTGCTGGGGTGACTCGCAATATTTATGCTTAAATTGAAGATGTGTCCAAAGTATTGGAAAATATTTCGACTGGTCGTCGAGGTGTTGGGTAAGTGTAGCCGCAGGCCACAAAGAGCGACACATCTTTAAGAAATACAGAAAATGATTGAAGTGCCAGCTGCTCAAGGACTCTTCAACATTTAATAAGTTGTAAGCTGAAGGACTTCTCATCTTGCCACATTGTCAAGTTGCAATTTGTGTGCTTAACGCTGCCTGAAATAAGATTTGGCAGCGCCTGCTCATGTGGTTATTTGAGCTCAATGTAATGGAATTTTTAAGTGAATGTCACAAATGCAGAAACAGCACAAACAGCTGCTCAAATATGCAAAGACTTTACTCACACACCCACACACACACCTTAGCAGCTTATTACGTATACGACCTGCTGGTTTTTTTTCCACTTCTTTATTTTTAGCACAAAGTATGCAACGAATATGTGAGGGGAGAAATTCTACTGTAGACAATAGCGATTTTGTGTGTTTATTTGAGCTTATATGCACATCATCTATCATCAGGTTAACACAATAACAACACACAAATACACCCCCACATATATACACACACACACACACACCACACACTCACGCTTCAGCTGCATCAATTTTCATAGTTCCATTATTATGATTGTTATTAACTTAAATAGAAAATACTTGACTGTTTCATAAATCTTACCGCCCTGGGAACACCCACTGTGCATCTGAGCTCTGCTCACATCTCTCAAAAGGGACTTCTTCTCATGGAACTGACTGGGGAAAGAGGGAGAGAGGAAGAGAGGAAGAGAGCTGGAGCTGGAGTTGGAGTTGGAGGCGTGTTGCGTCAAGTAGATTTATGTCGTTATATGCGTGTCCTGCTATGAGTACTGTAATTTTCGGTGATGATTTCTGTTGTGATTTATACTTGACAACGAATGTTGTGAAGATTTCCATTTGAATTTAAGTGAGCGGCAAAAGGTAAATGCATAAAGACAGTAAAAGCATTTACAATGACTTAAATATTCAGCAAGCCTGCAATTATAAACATAGATATAACATAAAGAACGCTTTATTTATTATTTTATTTCATATATCGTCGAGATACAATTTTAAAATGAAAATGTAAAGTTATTACATTATAACTATATTATAAATAGATTTTAATTCATTACTTAATGATACAAAATTTAAGTTTAAATTAAACTTTAACCAGTGAGTACTTAACAAAAAAGTTAAGGAATATAAAGTTTTTGAGAAGTCGATTTTTAAAATTCTTGTTTTATTTCACATATTTTATAATAATTTATTGGTTGAATGCTATTTGAAAAAATAATAAGTCATTTGTCGTATAAATCAAATAATTCTAAAATGTCTACATCCACTTAATTTAAATATACATTTAAAAGAAAAACTTTAAAAGACATTCTCAGTTTCTTAAAGAATTTATTAAGAAACTAAATACACCCAGATTTTTATAAAAAAATCTTAAAAAGTATTTACATGCTAAACAAAAATGTATAGCAGTTCTTTTTTTTTTTGTATACTTTTAAAAAAAGAACGAAAAATATAAATTAACTAATTTCGAGATAGAGTCTAGCATCAATTCAAATTAAAATATGAGAGGAATTTTAAATATTTTTTTATTATCAGAACATAGTATTTCAAAAATACATCTATACATACAGATAATTAAATATGTCAATAATAAAAAATGCAAGGAACTAAAAATATAATCAACAAAAGATTCTGTTTCAAACTTAGACATTTTGCTGGTGCCTGGCCAAACCAGAAAATTCAATTAGAGTTTGATAAGTTTTGTTAAAATGTTAAACCATTTAGCGTTTCACCTAGAAAATTAGGCAAGTAATTGGCCTGCGAGCAATAGAAAGAAATGGCATGGGATGTGAAAGTTGCATGCAACAAAGAAGCGGTGACAAACAGACAGACGCGATGACAACATCACAAAAGGCGCAAAAGTTTTAATAAATCCGCAAATTACTTAATAAGCAAACTCCTTTCATACCCCTTGGCAATGCTGACGGCCAAATGCGATAAGCGAAGGGAGAATAAAAGACGTGGCCATAAACAAAGCGCCCTAAACTATGCAATGGGGTGAGAAAGAGAAAGAGATGGGAAAAAGAGAACTACAACTTGAAATGGTACTGTGAACTGGTAACTGGGCTGTTTAGCATTAAGCCAAATTACGGCAGATGGCGGTTGGACAAAGCAACAATACGGAGCGTAAGAGAAAGAGAGAGAGAGAGAGACATAGAAAAAGAGAGAGAGAGAGAGAGAGAGACAGACACTTACACATATCACGATGCTTGGTCTTGTCTGGTAAAAATGGTCGCATAAGCGATTTTTATTTCGCTTTGTAAGTTAATTTGCGCACTATTGTCTGCCCTCAAGGGGGGGAAATTGTATAGTCGGACAAGTTGTTGTTGTTGTTGTTGCTTTTTTGTTGTTGTTATTCTTCTTCCTTTATTCCAACGCGTTGTTGTTGTTGTTGCGGATGTTGTTGCCGCAGCGTGGACGCTTTTGTGGCAACATCGCCTTTTGCACTTTTTAATGTAATTCAATTTCAATGAAATTTAATCGTCCGTACATGTCCCCCTCCCCCTTCCCTACATTTCTCTTTTCTCTCTCTCCCCATCTCTTAACGCCTCTGGCTTTCATTTTAACATTATTTGCGTCATTTGTGGTGGTTAATTTCAGTGCGCGCTTTTACTATTCAATTATGTCCATTGCCGATCGCATTTTTTATGCACTCTTCTTTATGTACCGAGTCCAGCGTGTATCCTCAGCTCCTTTGTGTCCTTATGGGCGGCGCTAATGCCGCGCCTGTTGTCACATTATGTGTAGTTGTTCCCATTATTGTTCTCATTCATGTTGTTGGTGATGTTGGTCCTTTCATTGTTATGAAAAATTAAATAGGCATAAATCATGCTAATGGCGCATTCAAAATTTATTATGCTTTAAACCCATGCACTACATCAATTTATTTATGTATTTGCAATTATGTGTGTCCCGGATTACGGGGTGGATTCAGCTGACAGGTCCTGTTGCTCGATTGAGTCATGCGATGAATACAGCTTATGAGTATGAGTGCATTGTGGAAGGTAATTAGATTCAACTCATTTCGATTTCAATTAGATGATTGAAAACAACAAAATAAGTGAGTAAAATTAACAATTTTTGGGTTTCTTAACGGCTATAAGTGAATCTTTATTATTGTGTATTGCCTTTTATTTAGTGTGCCTAACATTAATCAAATGTCTCACATGGTTTTAAATAGCTTTGAAAGTGTTTTAAAATTTAATTAAGCAAACACTATTAAAAGCGAATTAAAGCTATATAGTGTGTAAAATTACTACCAATTGAAAGCAGCTTAACTCAATTTTATATAAAGCTCATTAAACCCATAAGAAGCGTGGAATTTGTAGAATTTAAAAAAGCCAGTTTAATTAATTGGTTATTAACAAAAAATCAAATACATATTATAAAATTTGTAATATTTCAATAATTTAAAAAAGATTTTAACTGTTTTAACCATCATGACTATTAAATAATTTGAACATTTATATACATACATATGTTAATTTTGAAGAAAACAATTGAAAGCTCATTAAAGCTTTAATGCAACGACAGTTATGTGGAATTCATTCAGGCCCTGTAAGCATCTTGATCTAAAATCCTTAGGGTTTCTAGAAGAATTCAAGCTGTGTCTCTGCCGCTGGCACAAATCATAATCAAACAACAAAAAGTTAATTTAGGACTTAAACTTACGAACTAACGAGTCCAAAACATTGCCTTAGCCTGAATAATTTGGTGGGGACACAGCTGGATGACTCCACTTGTTTATAATCCGGAGAAGCAATGGCGACCCACATAATGCAAATTGCTCTTATAATTTGCACAGCAGCGTCGATATCATTCATCAGCCTTTACGAAGGACACGGACATGGACACGGACACGTCGCGGGTTTTCGGGTTTTTAGACAAATTTCCGAGGATTAAGCTACAAAATCTTGCTGTTGTCGTTGTTGTTGTTGCACGCAACGTTGCAAATGTTGCAACATTCTAGGAGCTCGGCAGTTGGCAGCTTTGCGCTTCATTCCATTTATTATGTCTGTGTTTATCTCCTTTTTTCATTGCCAAAAATATTTCAAGTGGGTTCAGAGCAAGCTGCACAATGCTTTTTATTTGGTTTTAGGATATCCTTTTCACCAGACAAACGCAGCTTTCATTGCAAATTTTTCATACGCACACCACACGCCGCCAATTCTACACAGATACAAATACAACTACAAATACAGATGCAGATACAGATACATTCGCTGCTGCAGATACATTTGCAGTTGCAGATACAGGAAGCAAACGCCTGGCTTTGAATGTGCCCCAAACAGTCTCTGTCAGTAGTTTTGCCTGGATTTGTTGAGCTGATGCTGATGAAGGGTATCAGAAAGGGCATATCAGTTATTTATATCATTTTTATCAGTACATTTTCCGTACCAATAAATTTGAAATAGTCGAAATCCTTAAAGAATTTTAAACTAACAGATCCCATTTTAAAGTTGTTTGCTTCTGTACGGCAGATTCTTAAGTCTTTATATTAAATTTTGAATAAATAATTATTCTAATTATTCTGATTTGTAAATCATTTTTTCACTCTTTAAATAAAGTTAACTCTTTTCTACTTGGTGATTTAGCTTTTCAATTCAATTACTCCAAAATCCCTAGTATATTGTTATCGAATTTTAAAATTATATTTTATCAAACTTAAACAATTTTTTCTGTAAGATTTTAAAAACTTTTCTTTGAATTTCTATTTAATAATAAATTAAATTATTATTTTTTCAAGTAAAATAATATAATCCATACTTTCATCATACTTTCTATTATTAAATACATAATTATTATAGTGCATTTGATAGTCAATTATCTTGGCTTCTATATAAATCTTATTCGCTTAGCTTTTTCTGTTGTTTTGGCATTGTTTTTGGCCCTTGCCCACCTATCGTTGCATTGTAGTTTACATGTTCATTCGCGGGATTTTTCACTTGAAATTGGAAAGTCGACGGCGACGTTTCGAGGCACACAAAGAGTTAAACACAATGAGTTAAGTCCGCCCCTCACATGAAGCACTGTACGCGTCTCTATCTGTAACTATAGAGAGAGAGGAAAGAGGTGGAAAAGGGGGGTATTTGGAGGATGTTACTGGGCAGCTTATTGTGTGGCCACCATTGTAACAATAAATGAAGTTTTTGGCTTTGGTCTTGTCCTATGCTTTGTGGTTGCCTTTGCATTAAGCTTGTTATAGCTTTAATTTCGAAGCATCCTTGGGAAATCGCATCAACACAGCTGGAGATCGTTAAATAATTCATGTCAGGCCGAAGCCAAAAAAAGGAGAGTGAGTAAAATAAAACAAGAAAAGAAACGCAATGAAAGCCAAATTAAGCAGTTGAAACCGTTTAGCCAAGGCTAGAAAGAGGAAGCTACGACTCAGAGGACGCAGCTGGGCGCCTGGAACGCCTGATTTACGGTGCAATAATTTTCATCTCATTTTCATTACTTTTGGGCTTAGCTCGTAGTCCTTTTGCCTAAGGACCTGCTAGGATAACCTGGCAAACTGCTGGCAAGGTGAGAGGCTATGCTCCTGTTTAACTCCAATGCTATTTATCATTTCCGTATCACTTATGGTATATGTACATATATGAGTTTCCTAGCTGATATGGGTTAGCAATGGTGCCAATGCCAATGTCATTTCACATCTAACAGGCTCCCTAACTCCCCAACAGCTGTACAGTTTCCGTGCCACGTTTATTCCCGACCTCCGCCCAAGTTTCAAGTGCTTTCAAAGTTGTGAACAAGTCGCAAAAAAGGATCAACAAGGCACTTCAACAACAACAGTAACAACAGTAACAACAACGGCTGTGACATTTCACAACGACGACAGATTTACATCATTTATTGCACAGACAGGTAACAGGTGCTAAAAACAGGACAGAAACAGCAACTATTACAACTGAAAGTGTAGTTGCCTTCTCACTCTTCTTATTGCACACATTTATTTGGTCAAAAACACTTTGTTTTTCCATTCATTTTATTGATGTAATTTCTGCTGTCATTACATACAGTTGAGTTCCCTTATAAAGTTCTTTAACTCTAATTGTTAATTTTTTGACTGTTACTTATTTACATTCGAAGTTGTTGTTTAATTCTTATTGAGTTTAATTTGCCTTTTCAAAAATTAAACTACAATTTTTCTATGCAATTTTTAATTTCCGATATATAAAGTGATGTGTGCGAATCAGGAACTTAGTTCGTTCATGAACATTTGTGAGTAGTTCAATCGAATTAATTTAGAACTATACAACTCTAAACATAATTGTCATATGGTTTTCACACTTTCAACTGTCAGTATAACTTATTAAATTTCTGTGAGTTGAAGTTATATGCCCATTCGATTTGAGTTATAGCTAGCATAATGTTTCTTGATGCTTATGGAACACCCAAGGAGGTGACAGCCGACAATCTCGACGAATATTCGTATGATCTGGTGAGCAATGGGTTTAAAATTCATGTTAAATGTTTAATGCTGAAATTGAACTATCAGCATGGCGTTATGTTGCTGACATCGGCCGATTTTGAGGTGTATATTCCTCCACGTTGGCATGGCACTATCTATAGCACCGAGGAGTTGTTGGATACCTATCGCAAGCGCTTCAAGGTGAGCATAATGGGAATATCTAATCGGTCCTAATCTAATAACATATAATCTGCCTATATCGTATCTTAGCCCGATTGCACATTGTTGACCTTTCATGCTCTTGAACCCTATGAGCCAGAGTTAATCTGCTGTGAGCGTTGTGTGGTCGAGATAACCGTTCTTCCCGCCGGACAGACCCTGCACAGTGGCACCGAAATCGTTGTTTTCCTGGTCAAAATCTATGAGGTCAATACGCTGATCACCAAGGAATTGGGCACCGAACTGAACTTCTTTCCGAACACCCATCACTATCATGTGCGCATCATGAGCGAGGGCATCGATATACTCTACTTGGATGACAAGGTCTATGGCGTAGACTCTGCCTGTTATCAGCAGCAGTGTGTTCACAATCTCTTGAAGAAACTGCAGCCTTTGGGCGTGAAGAGTCTCTCTGGCAAACCTCTGCCCGAACATCTGAGCAAGATATGCCGCAAAGTGGATCACAATGTGGCCAACAAGTAAAGCTCTCTCTATATATACACATATATATCTACGTCGAGTGGTTGCTCTATTGATGGTTTGTGCCTGGTATACCCAATCTGATGGAGACGCATTAGTTGCAGCTGACTGAGCGACCTGTCAACAATGCTCCCTTGTCAAATTTGAGTTGTTCCTGTAATCAAGTTCGCTTGAAATTCTTTAAAACTAATTAATAAAGTATATTTTACTATTTCAAATATAGTATTAAATTTTTAGAAATATATATGCTTAAGGCAAATTAATTCCAAATAATTATCAATATTAATAATAATTAACAATATTTATCAATGTTAGCATTCTTAGAAACAGAGTGGCTACAAGTAGTTTTTTAAGTAAATTTATTTAAAATAAATAAATATTCATTTAATATTCTCGTACAGAACTTCACAAAATTGGAAGATTGACTTTTCTGGAATGACTTGTATATTTCATAGTATTTGTACTATTGTCCGTTATGCAAAGTGTTTGCTGGCCCTTTTAAAGTTCCCCTCTCACATTAGTATTCATAACAAAATATCATCTATACGCATATAATACATATTTTGCTGTGCTATGGCAAATCCCTTTAGGCAAACCGTTGCGTGACATCTTTGGTCTCATTTTTGTTTTTTGTTTTTTCCCCTTTCCGTGCTGTCCCCAAAAACCTTTCTTCCCCCTTTACATCGTAGTACAATAATAATCTTCTTTTGGTCTTTTCAATGCGGCCTTTGGCTATTTTATGGCTTTGCAATCGTTCTGTGACTGTGAATGTGTGTGTGTGTGTGTGCCTGTGTGTGTGCCTGGAATATCTAATGGATGCGTGCAACTAATTGAGTTGGCTTCCAGGCAAAGGATTTCCTTACGCCATTGTGGATTCATGTTTGCATTTTTGGCAAAGCCTTTTTAACATAACTTTATACATTTGTTTTTTGGTCAAATGACTTAGTCTTTAATGGCCAAAGGTTTAAGGGATTTGCAAATGAAGTTACAGAATCATGCCAAGAAGTTTGTAATGAACATTTGGAGAGAAGAAAGAGGGAAAAAAGCTTAAGCCTTTTCAAAAATAACAAAGATTACAGCAAATCAATAAAAATTTTAATAAAGACATGTTTTCATTTTATTCAAAGTACTTATGTTTTAGCTAAATAAGAAAATAAAGGCTTAAAAATGCACAGCAGAACAGAGAATAAATGAATTTTGGAGAATCCGACAAAAGTCGATAGTTTTGCATATCGTAAACAACTTTCAAAGATCGTTTAGAAAAATCCTATTCTCTATCAGCGTTCCCATCAAATGCAGTCTTGTGAATGAGCTGTTTTTCCGTACTATTTGTAAGTACCAATCCCAATTCCAAATACCCAATCCTCGGTCTCGATGTTAGCTCATAAATTCGTAGAACCACATACTCGCCTGACAACTTAAGTGCGGTCAATGTTTTTTGGGGTGGCTTCCATTAGGAAAACAATTACAGACAAACACATAGAGACACTGACAGACAGGACACAAAAGCAGTGCGTGAATGTTAGCAGGACCCAAAACTCGGCAGTTACCCTGAGATAGTATTCGCCACATCCGCCATTTTCACTCCGAAGATAACATTCAGCGACTGGTCATAAATTACAAATATGTCGTCGCTGGACTCCACTCGGTTGTGTCTATTAGCAGCCTCAGAATGTCCAAGTTTGACAATGCTTAGGCTTAGTTTGGTGCTTCTGTTGGCCTTGGGGCTTAAACCCGTTTTCCAGTTTCCCGATTTCCCCTTTCCCCCCTTTTTCCTCACTTCAGAACTCGGCTCGTTTATCAAGTGCACTCAACCGCGACAGCTGTTGGCCTTCCTTATATCTGTGGGCCGAGAACAGTTTAAACCATTTTTTAAAGCAACCGATAAGGTGCTAGTGATGTTGATTTCAAGAGGTTCTCATAGTAAGATAGATTTTGGCTAAATAAATATTATATGTAAACTGAACTTAGTTTTGGGAAATATATCAATAATTTTTATATAAAACGCAAGCAAGTATTTTATTTTTGATAATTTTTTCGCAACTCCCAATTCTTATTGTTCTTTTAATTACTATTACTAATAGTATGTTTAAATATCACAAAATATTTGTTCAACATATTTATAATATATATAATGTATGTTGTTATATTGTTTCTGTTATCATTTCGTTATATGTTGACGTATTGAATCAAAAAATTTTAACACACAAGATATGATTTATAGCGGTTTTTTCTTTTGTCAAGCCAGTTAGATAGTAACTTTGGTTACCATCAGTAATTGGCTTAAAGAATTTAAATCGTTTTCGACTGGTTTTTCCATTGGTCATGGCTGTCATTCCTTTGTCAGGCAGCAGTTTTCTATACACAAGATTAGTCTGTTTCAGGGCAGTGGTAACAAATAAATTCTAATGCCGAACATAAATTATACAAAGTACCCAACCAGACCGGGACTAGAAGTAGGGGATATAGAAGTCGGAGAAGTTCCAGTTTTACGCTCACGTAACGCTTTCGACCGGGCGTCACATGTGTGTCTAAGTGATTTTCAATAAGTTGGCAGCAGTTTAGTGGGCCGGGGAGGGGGGGAGGTTGGAGGAATCTGGTAGGAGAGGACGGGTCAAAGTTTTTGGGGCACGATTTTTCACAGCTACAGATGTCGATGTCTATATTCGTGTGGCAGGCAACACGCAGAAAGTAGCATAATTTATGGCGCCCCCGCAATGCCTGCTGACAAAGGGGGGAGGGGAAGGGGGAAGGGGGACATGTGTGCTATTCTAGCGAATTTTCGCAAGCGTCAATAATGACGAGCGATTTCTCATAGCCAGTGCCACTGTGCCACCGGATGGGGCAAGGTTCTCATTTCGTTAAAGCACCAGCCATTTGCAGCAGCTGCGACCTTTGATATCCGCAGCCAAATTCCCACACACCAACCAAAAGTCGGTGGCACTGTGGCACTGTGGCATTGGATGTGGCAGTGCCACACGTTCCTGTCACGCGGCACGTAAAAACAAACTTGATTTTCGGCCATCAAAAGCGCCATCAGTCTTCCCGATGTCTGACAAATGTTTTCTTTGACTTTCCCCGAGGTTCTCTCTCGCTACCAAATCAAAGACGTGCTCGCCACGTTTTCATTTCTTGTCATATTCCTGTGAAATTATTTTTTAATCACACTTCGAATATCGCAGATGGCTCACATTTCCAATAGCAATCAGTTGAGTCTTAACTTTTTACTTGTAGCTCGTTTATACTCCATGGTCAGTTTATTTTGCAATGTAGTCAGCAACAAAATTGTATACAACCCCGAACGCTACGAGAACACACAATATGCGACCCGACTATAGCTACATATATTTATTATTCATTTAATATTTATTATTTATGTCCTCCATGTTCACTTAATGTATTAAACCATTATATTACCCTTAAATAACAGAACATGGTTAATAACTAAAAAATTCAAATTTTCTAAAACATTGAACAACAAAAATCTAACCCCCTTTTCTGGTCCTCCATGTTTACTTTATTTTGTAAAATGAATAATATTGTATAATACACTTCATGACTTACTCACCTTGAAAGCATTTTTAATATCATCATTATGTAAATGATAATACTCATATAAAAATTAAAAAGGAACTGTTAAGTTAGGTAACCTCTGTGTTCACTTCACTGAGATAAAAGCATTTACATTCTATAAAATAAATTCATTTATGTTACTAACTCTATGCTCAGATGATCGTTCTCCATTGTGTACTGATAAGCTGTTAGGTATATTTGGTTTATAATATGGAAAACAGTGTAAACAGATACATTTAAAAAACATAAAGTATTAGCTGATGCCTTTCCTGCTTTTGTCCTCTACGTTCACTTTCAAATTTGTCATGCATTCAAAAAACAATGTAACAAGAAATTGATCCAACTTTTAGCCACACAGAAGCAAATCTAAGACTGATTTTACTGTAGTATCACTTTCCGGCTGGTTACACACGTTCCAAAGTAAGTTTCCACACACACACACACACAATGACAACAAGCCGAATGACAGTCAAACGACATGCTGAAAAATTCAGTTGGCCATTAGTTGGAGAAGGAGTGGAAAAGTTTTCTCATTTGAGAGATTTGCAGCTGGCACTGAACGCGTTGGCCATTAATGCAATCGAAGGGCATTTTAGCCATGGTCCTTAGCTTATGGCCGACGCGAAGACGCTTATGGTAAATGCCGCAAAAATGGCAAGCAAATCAGGGCCAAAACGACAGCGCAATAGTAAAAATTGCAATTGTGACAATGGTGACAATCTGCAGGCGACAGGCAACATTGAGGCACGATGATGAGGATGGGGATGATGATGGGAATGGGAATAGACAAACAGACGGCAAC
Source organism: Drosophila falleni (assembly GCA_035045575.1). NCBI lineage: Eukaryota > Metazoa > Arthropoda > Insecta > Diptera > Drosophilidae > Drosophila > Drosophila falleni. Next base: position 1,087,183 of record JAWNOV010000169.1, on the reverse strand, counting down.
AAGGCAGCATCTCATCCTTGCATCCTCCTTTATACTCCCCTATTCTTGGCTACGTCTTCATCTACAGATCCGGCGACGGGAACGTCAAGTAAAACGGCGACACTTACAATCAGTATGAAATTTACGCGATTTTCATTGCGGCAAATGGTTCGTTTTTGGTATTAACATTTCTTGCCAACAACTCTGTGTGTATGCGTGTGTGCTGTCTGTGTGTGTGTGTGTGGGTGGAGGGAAAGACGATGCAGGAAATGTTTGCGGGAGGGGAAGCATAAGTTGCGTACCAAAAGCTGTGCCAATTCTCATATTTATATGCCCTACACTTAAAGGTAAGTAGACTTTGCTGCCAGGGTTGTTACAGAATATTCCATCTATCATCCAATTTTCCATACATACCCCTTGACATTTTTTTCAAAAACTTTGATCTGTCATAACTTCATCAAAACTGAACCGATTTTCAAGCGGAATGTCATTTTGATCATGATTTGGCCTCTAAATTGATTCTGCATTTAAATTTTAATCATCTAGAAAATTTGATATATTTTCGATTCCAAGCCATCTATCATTCAATTTTCCATACTTACCCATTGACATTTTTTCAAAAACTTTGATCTGTCATAACTTCATCAAAAATTCACCGATTTTCAAGCGGTATGTCACTTTGATCATGATTTGGTCTCTAAATTCGATTCTGCATTTAAATTTTTGATCATCTATAAAAGTTGATGTTTTTCGGACCTAAGCCATCCATCATCCAATTTTCTGCATACTTACCTATTGACATCGTTTCAAAAACTTTGATCTTCAAACTCATAAAATTAACCGATTTTCAAACGGAATGTCATTTTGTTTATGATTTGGCCTCTGAATTAATTCTGCATTTAAATTTGTGTCATCTTAAAAAATTAATATTTTTCAATTCTAAGTCATGCATCATTCAATTTTCTATACATACCCCTTGACATATTTTCAAAAATTTGGCTACGGTTTGATTCCTTGTATAGAGCTATAACAGTTTTAAGTGTATATCGAGTTCGTTGACATAATTTTGTAATTTTCGTTTCTTGTTATTTTTTGCGTTCAGTTTTTCTTCTTTGCACGCCAGAACCAACAACAACAACAACAACAAGAACAACAGCAACTGCCACGGGCCAAAAGTGGCATCAGCTGCACTTGGCGAGGATATATCCTGAGCCGTTTCCTACCACTTCCTACCACTTCTCCTTCATCTCAATCACCTCGTCCTTGCCTCCTACAGTGCCTTCTATCTGGCTGTGCACGCACGCTGACTGACTTGGCGTTCGGTGGCATAATGCAATAAGCGTAGCCAACGATAGCGACGATGTCTTCCTCTTCCCTCTTCCTCCTCGTCTTCGACTTCGACTTCGACTTCGACTTCGACTTTGTCTTCCGCCTCGTCTTCGTCTTCGTTTCTTCTTGGTCCTGCTCTAACTTTGAGCCTTACGACAAACAACAAACAACGGGCGCTAAGTTCGCGCTGCAGGGAATCCGCGACAGATGAAGGTGGTGGGTCAGAGGTCAGGGGGATGGGAACGGGGACAGGGGACAGGGACAAGCGCATGTGTGCCAGACAGGTTATGCGCTATAAAAAATTTAAGAAATTGCCGACAGTGGCAGCCAAACGACAATACTTATTGCACAAATCAAAATACTTTCAGGTTCTGCTTCGGCGTCTTTGTTGTCTGCCCCCGGGTGAAAGTTGAACGGAACAACTGATGCCCAAGCAGCTAACAGCAAAAACAACCATAACAACAAACTGCTAAATAAATTATGTTTTATTTGCAGCATCAATAAGCATTCACTTTTTCTCACGCTGACTTGTAAGAAGAAAAATAACATAAAATTAATCACATTTGATATAAGTTTATTCCCTTAATATTATTAGATTCTAACATGTGATATCCTAATCATATTGTCAGCTATATAAGCACGTTAAATGCTTAAATCAAACTGTACTCGAGAACTTGATTTGGAATGCTGTTGTCTTTGAATTATAAATTATCGGACAATCGTAACAAATTATCCATATTTTTCTTATTATAAATATTGCAACTGAATTTTTATAACACCTACGTAAATCCCTAGGCCAGAGATCTACTGTGCTATCTTAACATACTTAGAGCTAAACAAAACTGACATACATTTTCTGTTACATACTTTTAGGAGCTTCTTAATCTTTAAAACTATAACAACTATTACCGCCTTTCTTTTCAACAAATCTTTAAGCGATTAACTAGGATTATAGATCAAGAGAAATAGATAACGTTAATTACTATAAATATCGTTAACGGATTGATTTGACATAAATAAACTGTATCGTGTCGTTTACTCTTAAATATACATAAAATATATAATTAAAAATGTGTAATTGCGTTCAATAACTAAACTAAAAAAAAATGTTTAATAGTCGACTCATCGATATTTATCGATGTTTTTACATCACGTTACTTCTACGTACAGATTTATTAACAATGGTCTCTTAACAATCCAAAGTCGCGATTGCTCCTAAGTGTAAGTACTGGTTAAGTATAATAACCAGCTAAAGATTTTTATTTAAATTAACATGTGCAACTTAAATAGTTCTTATGGAGTGTTTTTAATTTTTACAAACATACATTCTATCTCTCTGACAAATATATTTATTTTTTTACTTAACATTAAGTAAATGCAGTTTTTTGAAACATAAATACTTGTAAAATTTCAGCTACAATTCACTCAAAAAGCACGAGAATGTCATAAGTAGCCAACTATTTGTGTGTGGTGGTGTTTCTGTATGTGTGTATGGGATTGTGTATAAATCCAAATTGCGTCATGCTGTGACGTTCTCAGGAGCTGCATTCTCTCAAGCTAAGCCCCAAAGGAATTGGGTTAAAGGTCATCATCATGAACTGAATCCCTTTGTCGTAGCTATAATTCTTATTGTAGTTTAGTTGGTCATTTGGCTTAATCCTTGAGCTGAATCCTTTGTTCGTGTGAACTGTTGATAGCACAACAGCAGCAAGTGGCAGGCATAACAATAATGAAATTTAATTCAATTTGTTAACAAATTTGTAAAAGCCATCCACTCAATTAAATGGCCACAGAAAACTGATTTCATTTATTTTTAAAATACCCTGTAGTCAATGTTGAAAGGGGATTATCACTGTTGTCACAAACAGTGTCCAAATTATAAACAATTTATTTGACATAATGAGGAGTAAGTAAAAGTGCACTGGCGCCATCTGCCGTACATTTTTAATTTTCTCTATCTTAAGCTAGTTGTGAGTAGAAAGTATATATTAGTCGAACACTTTCGAGATGAATAGAGAGGCAGAGAGTTAAATCAAATTACATGAGACAAAATGCACATAAAGCGCATAACCGCAAAATACACTTAAAAGGCAAAATGATTGAATTGAGTGTGAGTGCCCGAGTGAGTGTATTTAATGCATGCCTGTACCATATACGTGTATATATGTATGTATGTGTTGAGAGTGCCGCATTTGACGGCTGTCCAGTTGGCCGGCTTATGGCATCGGTTTCATAGTCGTGTCGGTTGCCTTTGATAAAATTATTCCCCCCACTTTGCCACACAATGCACCTGTTTCAAACCCAAGCTCAAACAATTCGCCGTCTGTACATATTTTAAATTTAATTACTAGACGCTGCATGCGAGCCAAATCCAAGCCAACCAACCATCCGACCATCCATTCATCCATCCATCCAGCCAAGCAGATCAACCAGCCCATATCACGTATACCATTTTCCCCAATCCCAATCCCAATCCCATTCCATAGATCCTTTCATTTGTCGCATTGGCCCAGTCGCTGGACTGCCATAAATTCCCATACGAAAATAGTTCGCAGGCCATTCAGATCCACATACAACTGTATGAGTTTAAATACACGAGGGTCATTCAATCAATTTATAATATTTAAATATACTTAACTTGAAACATATGTAAGCAGGCTGCTGCCTTTGGTAAAGGCTATGAAGGAACACCATTGGGGTCTATCCGTAATTTTTTGGCTTATTTATTTAATTTTTCAGAAGCTTGATTTCTGTTATTTTTTCAGAAATTATTTTATATTTCACATAATAAAATGTATTTATAAAATGTATCTAAAATTAATAATCTTTTGTAAGTTAATTTATTTTAATATAAAAATATTTAAAATAATCTTGCTCAATTTTATCCGATATGTTTTAATATAATATAATGTTTTTATATATTCAACTGCTCAAGCTACCCTCTTAAATAAATATATTTGCAAGCCAGGTGTCTTCATATAGCAATATGTGAAAGGCTTTTCAGAGAATCTTTCGTCCTCTTCCATTGGCGCATTTTTGCACATTTAACTCAATTTGTGGCTTACATTTAATTAATTTAATAATACGCAAATGTAATTTTTTTAAAATAACCGCAATACAACAATTTTCTGCTTGTGTGTGCTGACATTTGTGTGTGTGTGTGTGTGTGTGTGTGTGAATGCAGCTCTGTGTGTGTGATTTCAATAAATAATAGCCAAGATGGACCACTAAGCTGCTTTATAAAGAACTCACTCTTGGTTGCAGTAACAGCAAAAGCACAAAGCACACCATAGATGGCGCCAGCGCAAGCGTTTCAATAGATGGCGCCACAAACACATTCCACACGCTAGCAAAAGCTTAACGCTTGTGTTATGCATGTGGATGCTAAATTTCGAATTGATAGGAGTGCAGTTACATATATTAGTTGAATGTTAAATATTAATTAAGATATTTTAACGATGAAAATAAATGTAAATGTTATGAGAAATAAAAGAAGGAAGTGCAATTTGAAAATTTTCTTAGTTAAGTAGTAGATGTTAATTCATTTAAAAACTCTATAAATACCATTACAACTAGAAATTAAAATAAATTTTGTACATTGTTTTATACAATTTATTAAAATCGAATAAATTTTAAAATTTATTAGCTTACTACTTTAAATGAAAGCTAAAATGTTTATGTCATATTTATTATTTCTAATATATCTTTGTATAAATAAAGATGTGTTTCGAAACCTAATTATTGTCAGACATTCAAACTGTCAGCTGAATATACGGAAGATCTAATCATCATGCCATATTAATATTACAAACGCTTATTAATAGAAGTACATATTATTACAACAATTTTTGTAATTGTTGTTGATCTTTTGACTCATCAACTGCAGCTGATAAGCCAAGTGAAAAACTCGCGTGCAATGAGTGTAACGAGAACATTGACATACTCGTTTGCACTTGTGTCCTCAGTTTTCACCTCCCAAGTTCAACTTTCATTCCTGCTGTTCAGATCGCGAACACTTTTCACTTTTCATTTGTTGACACTAAACAATAAGGCAGCGTCGGCGCAGTGTGAAAAGCTTTTAGTAGAAACAATCCAAAAGCTTTTACAAATGAATCTATAAATGATGCACTGCAACCGCTCGAGTTTCAGTTGCTCAAAACACCGAGCAGACGAGGTATAGAACTAATCAGAGCAATTCGTGTGCAGGCAAAAAAAATAATGCGTCAGTCAATCAGGTAAACAATAGCACCTTCTCCGTTTTCCGGAATATATAGATAATAGCCAAGTTTGACTTCTAATCTCTTCACAGCACTTCAATCTGGCTGCTTACACTTGTGGCTTTTAATGGAGTCTTGGCTCAAGTACCCTTTCCCGGCCAATGTCCAGAAGTTAAGATAATGGACGAATTTGATTTGGATGCGGTAAGTGGACGTTCGATAATGAGTCACAACAAAACCATCAACCACTTCACAGCTACTTCAATTGTTCTATAATCATTCAAATGTAACTCAATTGAAATTTTCATTTTAATTAATTGTGCAATAGATAATTTCAAGTCGTAGGTTAATTAAATTCAAGATTAGTTACATCAAAACAATGCCACTATGGTTGAAACAAACAAGTTTCAAGATAAGTTATTTGATAACTAGTTGATAAAGTCTAAGAGCTTTTCTAAGAATTTTTACAGAGTTTAAAGTCAAACAACCAAATACCACACAATTTTCGAAGTAAATAGTAAAAATGAACAGGTTATAATAAGTCAAGTTACTGACAGACTAGTTGATGGCCTTGGCGAAATTTTCAAGAAATATTTTTTAAGTTTGAAAATGTATTTTAATAGAATTGATTTGATAAGTTTCTGGAATTCTATAATAATTTCCATTACTTAGAATCGTAAGAATATTACACACAATATGAATTTTTACCCGTATTATTCAATCATAATTTTTCTTGAAGAATTAAAAATAAACTATAGTTTAAAATTGGGGTTAAGAGATATATATTTAACTTTTCTTCAAAAAAAAAATCAATTACTGATCTTCAATTATAATTGTATATGACATTAGGAACGACATCAAACATTTCAGATTGTTAATAAATTAATAACCTGTTATTATTTAATATATTTTCCAGTATATGGGTATCTGGTATGAGCATTCAAAGTATCCATTTGCCTTTGAGATAGGCAAAAAGTGTATTTACGCAAGATACGAGAATATCGATAATACTACAGTATCTGTAGTAAATGCGGCTGTCAACAGATTGTGAGTAATTCAATACACTTGCTATACTTTTATTACCAAATTCTTTTTGAAATTACAGCACGGGAAAATCAACAAACGTAACAGGAACTGCAAAGGTCATTGCACCCGCTCAGCTGGCCGTATCTTTCTCAAAGAATCGTAAGTATAGACTTTTCTCTAGTTAGTTATATCTACTTTTATCAAATAAAATAAATCTATGTCCAAACATACATACTTATAAGTTCATGTATACATACCTGCATCTTTCTGTGTTATCTATCGCCTTATCTGTATCTTTGTATCTATCACTTTTAGAGGTGGTCAGCAAGCCAAACTATCTGGTACTGGGAACCGATTACGAATCATACGCAGTTGTCTATAGCTGCAATAGCGTCAGTTCTCTGGCCCATTTGAGTGAGTATGCGGAAGCCATGTCTCGATTTAACTCTGCCTTGGCTAATTTGGCATGCAAACGACAAAATCAGTTATTCCATTTGGCATAATTAATGCAAGTGCATAATTAATTGCATTATGGCCAACTAGGGAGACATTGTTAAACACGATAATTACAATCGATGTCATTTACCATTTGCCAATTTCAGAGGTCGTCTGGATATTAACCCGCCAACGTGAGCCAACAGTCGAGTCCATCGATGCTGCCCACAAGATTCTCGATGACAATAAGATTTCTCAAGCCCTGCTGATCAATACCTTACAGAAGAACTGTCCCCAACTGGACGGAAATGGAACTGATTCGGCATTAATGCAAATGGAACGAGGATGACTTTGACATCAATGCAGTTCACGAGGCCATTGAGAAGGCATGAGAATGGCTAAGACGCTTCTATGAGCGTCTTTTCGTCATATTCAGAAACTTTTTAAATGACTACAATAAATAATATGTTTTTACTCAGACATATTATTATATCTATAACTAAAAATCTTAAACATTTGGCATAAATTGTATTTAAAGCAAATAATTACTTTCTTGTTTCAGTTAAAATCTTGTTTGATAAAAGAAATAAATATGTTGAAAAGTTGTTGAAATATTATAATTTATGTAATTATTATTCTTTTTCTTTTATAACAAAATTTAAATTTTACAATATTAAAATTAAAATAACTTGAATTAAATTTAAATTTAATTGCAAAGATGTATGCCAAAATTAATTAATTTATTTTATTTTATTTTATTTTAGAAATAACTGATTTATAGATTTATACCTGTTTAAAGATTTTAATACATTTAAGTATCTGAAGGACAGGAATGCTGCAATACCTTAACCATTTGACTGATCTTTATTCCTGATTGTTGGGCCAACGTTTGAGCTGTGAATATAGTTTCTGCTGATGGTATTCGCTTGCGTGTTGCGATCCCAGCAAACTCTGGAATAAAAGGACTTCAAGCTGAAGTTTTTCAGTGTATGTGTAACAGACTTACGAAAGTTGAAAACGCCATTGGAGTCGAAGCACATGAACTGAATAGAAAAGTTATTATAATCCGTGTCTAAAATATAGATCTCAATGCTTTTTGTGACGCCTAAAACAGAATAGATATTTGTTAGTTTCGGCACTTAAAATGGTCTTTTACGAACCATTTTCGTTGGTTTCCATTTCAAATTTGCCAGTCGTGTTATCGACATTATTTATCTTATATATTTTTGTTTTCCATGTATGAGTTCTATTGGGAAATGTATATTATAGATATATACAAAAATTGATTCATAAAAATTTCCTTACGCGGTGCTGAGTTCCTTTTTTTTAAGTGTATAGGTAGAGTCCTTTTCCTGTATGAACTCAATGGACTTGCAACTGGGAACAATTTTTGAAAACAACGGATACATGGAGTGTGAATACCATTTACCCAAATACCGCTTCATATCAAAATTTCCAATAGACGTCATGTTATTTGGACAGGGTCCTTTGAAAACAGCCAATGTCGTTGCCTGAGTAACAAAGTTTAGCAAAAAAAATGCTGCAATACTAGAAATGTATCTGTGAGATAGTTTTCCATTGTATCTTTTGAAAAAATACTTACATGTAGATTTGCAAGTTGTGCATGTTCCAATGTTTAACTGATACTAATAGAGCATATTCTTATTTCATTAGTACTGCTCTCAGTTCGAGAAACTTACCATACCTAAATCGTTTAGCTTTGGTAAAATTTAAGCAAAAATATATTGAGTTGAGTTGGGATATACTAAGTATAAACTTGAGTGTACCAAACTGTGACCAATTCATTTTAAATCGATGCATTAAAAATAAACGACAATATCTAAGTATTTAAAAAATGTATATTATTTAGATTCTTTTGTTATTTGACTACAGTCGAAAAGTAAATTCAGTACAGTAATTTATATATTTAGAAATGTCTGTGAGCTGACCAAGTGACACTGGGAAAATGTTAAAGACACGGACAAAGTTGCAGGCTGTAACTGAACGGAAGTAATATTTTTTACTCAGGTAGCACTTTCAGCTATTTTCTGTAAGCTGCTTACGAGTTTGTCTTGCTTTACTTGCCTTTTTTATACCCTGTTCCCATTTTAAATGGACATTAAAGCGTTATTTTTTTAGCTCTATGGAAATGTTTCAAATTATACTATTTCTTGTTTTAATATGAATTTTATTCATTCTACTAATTTCAACACGAAGTTATTTAAAAAACTTGATTTTAATTCGTTTAAAAATGGGTCTGGTCACAGGGTATCTCTTTGTCGACCATATTTGACTACAGTCTGCATCCTTGTATGTTTTTGTGTTTTTATTGTTTTTCTGCGGTAAATAAAACAAATGTTGAACAACATAAACAAACATAAATCAGAAACCGCAACAGTTCTGACCGGCATAGATAACTCCCACTCCAACTATCTTAGTCTCTCTCGCTCGCTCCTCTCGCGCTCTCTCGCTCTATTATTCTCTCCTTTTCGCTGTCTTGTGCTCTATCGAAATGGACAATTGCAAAATTAAACAGCGAAAAGGCAAGAGAATCGTCCTCGCCTAGAGTGACATAACAAAAACCCGAAACGCCCAATGGGGAAATTTTATGGTACAGCGATTTTAGAATTTCTATATATGCATCCATCTATTTTATTTTCCCTGACTCTTTCTCTCTTTCTCTTTTATTCTGGCTGCCTTTTGAGCTTGTAGTCGCCTTACCGCGACAGTGCATGACTTGCCAACGAAACACAACCCAGAGTGAAATTCCCAGACTCAGTTTGAGACCCGGTCTAGTCTCCGACATAAACTCCAGCTCCAACTCCGCCTCGGACTGGAACTCAAACTGGGCTGCGACCCAGTGCAAGTTTGAAGGGACTCAACTACTCGCTATGCATACAAAATTTATTTTGTAAACAAAGTAAATGCCATTACAAACAAATTGGACTTTGTACTATGCTTTTTGTACTTTGTTGCGGGCTCTTGCACTTATTTTATTTTGGCTCCCCCGTTGTGTTTTTTGGCCAGAAGCTATAGCGGAAGTTGCTACCGTTGGGAAATCGCTCAATTGCGACTCTGGATCCACTCCCAACGAGTCCAGAGTACGAATTCTCAGAGCGTGATGTCACATGGACGACACTGTCCGTCTGACATTTGAGACCTCGATGAGCGATAGATAGTTTGTGGTCAGACAATATTTATTGAGTGCAAAAAACACACACTCAGAGCTAGTCGTGTGTGAGTTGCCCAAGGCCAAGACGGAGTTTATTTTTGGCATTCGGTTTGAGTTCATAAATATATCTAAGGTCAATATAAAGGCAGTTCTACGATTATAGAAAGTGAGCATGAGAATGATAAGTAAGTAACTTAATAAGAAAGGGACGTAGTTCCTATGGAGTAGTATTATCAAAAACATATGTGAAAGAATTTTATTTTGTGAAAAAGAACAAAGGAATTTAAAATAAGAAAGTTACATCTTTATGTCTTTGGAATGACAGGGACAAAATAGTCAATAGTTAAAAAAATAGGCAATATTTGTCTTCACTATAATATAGATAAGGACAGATGGGGAAATAATATTTTTTTCCAGAAAGTATAAGATAAATAGAAAAGCGACTTCCATCCAGGAGCTTTTAGACTTTTCGAAAAGAAGAAAAAGAAGTATATGTTTAAATGGATGTATTTTTTTCAGATATCGAAAACTGAGCGATTTATCTCTTGGATAATACATCTTTTTCTAGTAGAAAATAATAATTGCCATTTATTTTTATGCAAATGAACTTCTCTCTTTTTACGAAATAAAAGTTTATATCTTCTGAGATTGACTGCTTCACTATCTTACTATCCCAATACTTTCTGGAATAACAATTACATTGCACTTATATTCTTACCATCTGGGAAGGAAAATGTCGTCTTCCTCTTCAAAAACAATCACATTTCCTTATATTTAAACCATGCAATATTGGATCATTTGGCCGATAGAACGTCAGTTCCCAAGTTTTATTACCTTTTATTGGCACCGTTCACCGAATTACTTTGCCAACTTGTCTGACTTCGGATGCTGCAGTGAAACTCATTGACCGTTAAGCATTAATGTTCTGTGGCAGCCAGAAATCGAATGAGGAACTTTTACGTGTTTGCATATTTTATGGGGCTAGTCGAACTTTAATTGGAACATTGGAACAATACCAATAAATGCCAAAAGCAGTGAGCCAAAAGTTTGATGTGCATTGACCGGGATTTTAAGGCAGGACGGCGGCGACTGAGGCCAAATCCCAAATGTGTCGTGGTTCAAACCAAAACCAAACCAAATCAACTCAAGGGACACAGAGAGATGGACAGATAGGCAGACAGCCAGAGAGAGGGAGAGAGAGAAAGAGAGTGAGAGAGAGAGAGAGAGAGTGAGCCACAACAAACCACAAGGATAACAACGGCTTTTAGCCGTTTTACCGCTGCCGTTTCCCGCTGCCGTTTCCCGCTGCTGCGCCTGCTGCTCTGTTGCAAGTTGCGGTTGCGGCCAGCGGCTGGCTGTAGACAACGAATCCAGTTAACAATTCAATGAACGCAATTACAAGCGACCAGGTTGGGTTATGAAGGAGTGGGGGTGGGGAGGTTGGGGTGCTTGAAGCTGTGTTGTTGCCACACGTTGCACGTTGCCAGGACAGCGATTAGAGACGCGTTCAAATTAAACGTTTACAACATATTGTTGCTGGCCAGTCGCCCGTTACACCCCTCTACTTCTGCACCGCACCTTCCCCTTGAGCGGTTTGCGGCCAAAAAATGTGGCCATAAATGCTTGGCCCAAAATGGTTGGCTGTGCATAATTTAGGCGCACAATTCGTCGCTGCATTCAAATGGCCAAAAATGACTATGTCTCCCCCAATTTTGTTGGCAACAGCTTTTGTGGCAACAGCTGACGCAGCTTTTCCGATTAATTAAAGCCATTTTATTGACCAGTATTTGCAGGTTTCCATTTTTTTTCTATTCTACTTTTGTTTTTCACGACGATTTTTCTACTCAATTATTTTGTGGCTAAAAATAGAATGTGCCACTTATTTAGCATGGAAAAAAGTTGTGAAGTATCTTTTAAAAATCAACTTATGTTCTATTACATATTTTTTTGCACGTATTAAATTTAAATAAATTGGTTTTGTTGGAGTTAAAGATACGTATTTATAAATAAATACAAATTTCTTGCATCTTTTAATATATTTTATATTTACAGTTTAAGGTGTTTTTTCGTCGGATTAATCTTTTGTAGTGTTGTAAATCCTAACTTTAAATCGTGTTTTATATAGAAATAGAAAAAGAGTCAAAAAAGTATAAAGCTATCAATATATCGGCAAATCGTAGATCGACTTTGCAAATCTAATTCTAATTTTCATTTGTTTTCTTTACAGTTCATAATTTATATTTAATTTTATTTTTATTTTTAATCTTTAACTTAATTGTATGCTTGGTAATTTTTCATCTTTGCCGACTGCTTTTAGTCGTGCATTAATAAAAAAAATAAATAATTAAATAAATAAACAAAATATCGATGAATAAAATATCACATTTATGCGAAGCAGATGAAATACATATAAAACACCTTCGCAGATGCCTTCTGTTACATACTATTTCATTTATGACTCAGAGCTGCTCAAAAACAGTACAGTACATAAAAAAACCCACAGCAAATACAACAAAAGTAAAAAAGCTAGACAATCAGCAAATATTAGAAGAATATTGACGTCACTGCTGATAGCCGATGACATTTTAAATGCTTTAAATTTAGGTTTCAATTAGCTCTGAGCTGTTAAAGAGATTCAGTATTTATTTGACCTAAGTCGCCGACGGAAGTGAAATCCTCCAAATTATTATATTTACGCGTTAACAAATAAATAAATATGCTAAAGTATCTGAGAGTGTTCTTTATTTTGTTCATAGTTCAGTTAAAATGTTCACCGAGCTTACATTTAAATGTGGAGAACGAAAATATTCAGGAAAACATTACAACAATAGAGGCGAATAAAGATGTGAAGTTGGATAGAAAACAAAATGATGAAATAATCGCAGATCTGAAAATGCAGCTTAAAAGCCAAACAGATACTTTCACCTTTAAAGTAAATGAATTAACTGTGGCTAATGAAGCTCTTAAGAACCAATTAAGAAATCTGGAAATTAGAAATTTACTATTCAATAATTCAAATGCTGCTATAAAGCCAATTGAATTTGATTCTCAGCTGAAAAGTGCTTTTGGTAAGAAAGATTTTGAAATATAAAAGCTAGAATTGTTTATCAAACAAAGAAAGATACATATTTTTAGTGTAGTACTTGGTGTTTATTATTCTATGTATATAAACTATATATATTCTTCTACAAATCAACTTGCAGCGAACCTCACAACCTGCAATACTGACTTGACGAATACTCAGCTGGAGAACAGACAGTTAAGATTCCAACTTGAAAGCCAGAATATTACGAAGGATGCGGGAATTGAAGAATTCTGTAGGTCTACAGGTATTGATTATTTGTATGGTAAGTTCCACTTTTTATTTAAGTCATTGGAAAATTTATCTTACGTTTATAAACTTTATTAGACCTTTTGAAATTTATAAAGGAACAATATACAAAAATAATCCAAGATAAAAATAAAACATACCAGGCATGTGACCAACACAGAAATTTAATCCACGAGCAACTTTGTGAGTAACAAGTTATTTAAAGAAAACTTTGTTTTTTTATATTCTAAAACTGGTAATTTCTCTTTAAGCTTTATGTCATTTAAATATAACCAACTACAACTTGAAAATAAAGGAACTAAAAATGGAATCTGATCAAAAAGAAGCTTTTAGAAAGAATGCTGAAGACACTCAGAAACGTTTGGGTAAGTTTAGTTTAGATCTAAGCTCAATCTTAAATTTATTATATATATATATATATATATATATATATATATATATAGCATAAAAACAATCTGCAAAGAAATTTACGTAAAATTATTTTGTAATGATATTTCTAAATCTAATATTCTCTCTTTAAGATACATGCAACGCGAACAGCACCACTACTCTATCAAATATATTAAATGAAATTAGAAATATCCAATTAAACAGTCAAAAGAACGAAGCCAAAAAAATAAAAGAAAAAGATGAAACTATCGCAAATCTGAGAACTCAGCTTGAAAACCAATTAAGAAGTCTACAAAAAGATTTAGGTAAGACAACTTACACGTAATACATAAGCTAATTGACAATAATAATAATAATAATAATCGATATAAGAAATTTGCAATTTGATATGGAAAATGCTGTCATAATACCCAAATATTATAATTATCAGAGAAACAGTTTAGAGTCTAATACTTCATCGTACAAAAATGTGATGGATAAGAACAACGAGGATAGACGAAAAATGATTAAGCAACAAAATATTTATATATAATTTTAATTTGGATAAACTTCAGTCAAAAAAATTAACGGCTTTCTAATCTTTCTGCTTTAAGCTTCATGTAAGGCGAGTGACACCACATGCAATGCAGATTTAAAGAAATTAAAAACTGAATTCGCTCAGAAGGATGCTAGTAATAAGTCTTTCAGGAAGACTTGTGATGATATCCAGAATCAATTAAGTGAGTTTACATTGTTTCTTAGATATTACTTTTTAGGAAATTTCCTTTTTTTCTCTTTAAGACTTAAGTCAAGCAAGTGACAAAACATGCACTGCGGATTTGGATAAACTTAAAAATGCGTCCACTCAACAAGATTCCACAATTGAATCTTTCAGAAAGAAGGTTGAAGATATTCAGAAAGAGTTAGGTAAGTCTATATTGTATCTCTCTTAAAGATTACTTTCTGAGTCAAATTCCTACTTGCTCTTTGTTAGATTCAAGTGAAGCAAGTGGCAACACATGTACTGCGAATTTGAGCAAACTTAAAAACGAGTCCACTCAGAAGGATGGCAAAATAGAATCATTCAGAAAGATTGCTGAATTCATCCAGAAACGATTAAGTAAGTTTATTTTACAACTTAATATTTTGTAAAACTAATCTTATTTTTATAATCTCTTTTAGATCAATGTCAATTAGACAAGAGGAGTTGCGATAATATTATCGAGCGTAATAACAATCTGCAAAGAATTTTAGGTAAGATTACTTTTTAATGCAATTTCTAAATCTAATATTCTCTCTTTAAGTTTCATGTAAGACAAACGGCACCACCTGTTCTGAGAATTTAAACAAACTTAATATTGAATCCATTAAGAAGGACGAAAATATTACATTTTTCCGAAAGAATGCTGAAGATATACTTAATAAACTAAGTAAGTCGAGCTTGTAACTTTATAATTAAAGATAATTCCACAATATTTTCAATTCTAGATGTCTGTGAAAAAAGCAGAGCAGAGCTGAGTAATCAAATTGACGTCACGAATCAAAACTTATCCAACACACAATCAAATTTAAAAAAGTACCATGAAGACAGCACTGCGAATCAGAAAGGAGAACAACAGAGAACTACACAAACTACGCCCATCAAGTATTCTGCCAAATACTTGCGTATCCTCTGCAAATTTGGTCTCCAAACCATAAAACTTGGCAATAATGAGCCTTTCCCAGTGTTTTGTAAAAAGGGTTGGATAATTATTCAACGGCGTCTAAATGTTTCCGTGGATTTTAATAGGAACTGGACATCATACGTAGATGGATTTGGAAATTTGAAAGGAGATTTTTTTCTTGGATTGGAAAAGATCCACCTTATCACTAATTCACAACGCTACCAGCTGTACATTAATATTGTGGATACCTTGAATCAAAAGCATTACGCTTATTACGATGATTTTATAATTGGAAACTCTACAACTAAATACAAGTTAATTGGGCTCGGAAACTTCCATGGAAGCTCATACGATCCTATGCATATAAGTAAACATATGGTATTTACAACTTTTGACAAGAATTATAACCAATATATCAATTGCGCAAATCAATATAGTGGGGGCTGGTGGTTTACTCTAAGCTGTGGCGGAAGGTTTGTAAATAACTTTGGTTGCACTTTCTAAATAATTCTGTTCAATCTTCTTACAGTAATTTGAATGGACCATTCAAAAATTACCTAAACTGGCCTACTAAAACCACAAACTATATTATACTTAAGAGTGTATACATGAAGATACGACCGAAAATAACCATATATTAATTAATCGCTAAAATTATACTTATTTTTTAAAATACCTAGAAATATAATAAAGGTATTTAATAAATGTACCTTATTTAAATATAATAATCTGGTGTATTGAGCAGAATCGGAAGCGACCAAATATGCGAATTTAAGAGTAAAAGTATAAATAAAACCTAGTTTAAATATATATGTACATAATATGTATTACAAATTTGTTTTTGTCCAAGTCTTGCTGCCGAAAATCGATAAAAAGCCAACTATAAAACCTCCCGATGACCGACAAATAAAAACTGTTTTGACAGCAATGCTGATACCACTGATTGTTATAACTGTGACAACTTAAATAATGGAACCTCAATTTTGCTCTCTACAAATATTTAAATATATTTTAGTTCATAGGAGTCTACGAGGTAGAGAATTTGTGAAACCTATGTTGTTAGACACACCTAAATGAAGCCAAGACAATGTCAAAAATAATATGTCAATCGATGGACAATAATTTAATATATAATATCTTCGGTAGTTACACATAATCCTTAATAAAACTCTGTCTGCATTCAATGTGTTTCCCATTGGAAACGTTCACCCAAAATTTTCACGAATAAATTTTCATTTTCTACCTTTAGGGTTGAACAATTTGAAAATTCAAGCACTTATGTAAAATAAAATAGTGTCAGATAGACAGAATTAAGCGGAAGCTCTTAAAGGCAGAAAAATTAGCATTATTTACTCAAAATACACTCATACACTCATTGGCTCGAATAACTTACAAAAGATCTAGTATTTCATATAGATTTCCTGTATGAATTTAATTGTGGGCATTTTTTATATGAACTTGCAGAATATACTAATATATTATATAGATGACTTCAATGCTGATCCAAACTAACTAATATTTCGATTTCTCCATGAAGTATTTAACGTGTGCTGTCTTGGGAATGTTAAATCCACATTCAAAATGAACTGTCAACATGCAGCACGTGCCACGTCTATGATGAAGTTTGTCACTGCCCCAACCGGTTTGTGGCACGGTTGCGAACTGCTTAATCAATTACGCAACTTTGTAATAACATGCAGCAAGTTGCTGTAGATGGCAACCAAACTGAACCCCAACTCCATTCGGGAATATCCGAACACAACTTGCACTGAAAAACGTGGCATTTGGCTAAGCAAAGGAAGAAAAACGTCAGCTTTTCTTGGAGACGCCACTAAATTGACAGCTGCAGCAAGCACCTTTCACTGGTCTCAGTCTCAGTCGAAGCAGTTGTGCCTGTGCCTGTGCCTCATGCCACATGCCCCTCGTGGCATCCCCACAGCATTGCAACAGCCTGGCAATGGAAGTTTTCGAAAGTATTTTAAATTGCACGTCGCTAAAGTCGAAAATAGTTTAATTAAAATGCATGTGAAGTATTTTCTTTTCAACATTTTCCTCCCGTCAGGCATAATCAAATTAACGTGATCTCTTAACAGGCAGCTCATTCCCAAAATTTAAGAATCGTGTTCTTAATTGCGGTGTGAAAATATATATACCATAGGTCCATAAGAAAAAGAGTTGAGTATTAAATTATAATTAAGAATAAGAAAAAAATGTGAGAAAACAAACATAGGATCCGAAATTTAAATTTAAGAAGAATGGAAGGCAACTTTGTAATAGACAGATAATAATTTGGCTTTAGAATATATTTATTTACGTCAACTAAGATCAGTCGACAAAAATTTAAATTATGCATAAAATAAAAAAAAAATTAAAATAAAAATTAAATTATAAAACTTAAAAATCGAGTTTATTTTATGACTGAAAATATAAAAAAAGTAAAATTAAGTTAAGTTTAGTTTGGGGAGTTCAAAAAATGAATTAATTGACCCAATCTAAAGAATCTAGATATAAATAAATTATTTTGTTATTTTATCAAAAAAAAAGAAGAAATATAGATAGATTATATATTCAAAAGTCAAATCTTGACAATTTAACTTTAAATAATGTTTACAAATAATTTTAACTCCTGACGTATGTTCTAGGCAGAAGAAACTAACCAAAAATGACATCAACCAAAGAGTTGCACAAAATTACACACTGTATCTTTGACAATGATGGCACACTGATGGGTATGAAATTATAAAATCTACATATAGCGCGTCTTACGATGTTCGACATTTTTTAGATACGGAAAAGCAGTACGAGCAGGCAGTAGGAAATATCCTTCGACCTTTTGGAGAAGAGTACACCTTTGAGCTGAAAATGCGATGCATGGGATTACCAGGATATTTAGCGTCAAGACTGTTGGTTAGGGAACTCAAATTGCCCGTTGATGAGCAGAAATTCGAACAAATGTTCAATACCGAGGTTCATCGACTTATGGGAAATGTTTCTCTATTGCCAGGTGCAAAGGATCTGTTGCTCCATCTGTATCATCATCGGATTCCCATGGCCATTGCCACATCGGGAAGTCGCAAAGTGTTTGGTCATAAGGCGGGAACACATTGCAACTTGTTGCCAGCCTTCCATCACATTGTCTGCGGCGATGATCCGGAACTCATACACGGCAAACCCTCTCCCGATATTTTCCTGCTAGCTGCATCCCGTTTTAAGCCAAAGCCACCTGCACACTGCTGTCTGGTATTTGAGGACTCGCCCATTGGATTGCAGGCTGGTCTAGCTGCGGGTATGCAGGTGGTCATGATACCCGATCCACGTGTGCCCGAAGAGAAGACCAAAGGTGCCACACTCGTCTTGCGCTCCATGGAAGAATTTAAGCCGGAAATGTTTGGACTGCCTCCCTATGACAACTGTGCTAAATTTACATTTGGTTAGTTTACAAAATTTTAACAAATAAAAATTTAAAAAAATTTATTAAAATTAGGTAAGGTAAAAATGTATAAGTTTTAAAATAACTTGTAAATTAGTATATTGAAGAAAATTAGAAAATCTGACTATATTTTTAGAAATTTCTATAAATATAAAAGTTAAAATAAAGCTCCATCTATTGCTCATATGCTAGAGCAACTTTATGTCTTCTCCCAGAAAAACCCACAACTTATTTTCTTTATTATTTCATCTTTATGCTGATATTAGTAAATATTAAAAAAAAATTTATTACACATATAATTTTGATAAATTTAGTTGGCTAACCGAAGGAAAATTTAGGACTATAGTCGATATAGGGTAGACCAAAAAGCTCCGGCTGAAATTCCTCCATAGATCGTAAAACAAGTGTAGCTCCCTTTCTGGCCTCTTCGGGGACCAGTGGATCGGGTATCATAACAACCTGCATACCCGCAGCCAAGCCTGCTCGAAGACCAGCAGGCGAGTCCTCGAAGACCAGACAACAGTGGGGCGGAGGTTGGGGCTTGAAACGAGATGCAGCTAACAGAAAGATATCTGGTGCTGGTTTTCCCTTTTTCAGCTCCTGATCATTTCCGCAGACAACGTGATGGATGACGGACATCAAATCACAATGAGGACGAGCTTTGATACGAAACGAATCCCGATGCGAGGATGTGGCTATGGCCATGGGTATATGTTGATCATAGAGATGTCGCAGCAGATCATCTACACCTGGCATCAGAGGCACGTTCTCCAGCAATCGATTGGCCTCCGTTTCATATTGATCTAATAAATCACTTCGCTCCACGGGCAGGTCATAAGAATCGATCAATAGATCCACCATATATTGGGATGGCCTTCCCATGCCGCGCATTTTAAGTTCATCGGTGAAGGTTTGCTCAAAAGGAGAGAGCAGATTCTGTATCGTCTTTGCATAGATCTTTTCGGAATCTAAGAGATATACATTTATTTATTTGACACAAATTGAACACTGATAGAATGGTTTTAGTTTAGTTCGCGAACTTGAACTAGAACAGATATATAAATGGACTTAAATGGATTCAAGTACCTTACCCATTAGCGTTCCATCGTTGTCGAAGATGACATGCGTCACTTTCTGGAAACATTTTGCATTAGCATCTGGCATCTTTGGTCCTTACGCTAATCTCGGCTAAAACATTCTCAAGATTTATTTTATTGAATTGAAAGAAATTTTTTGTTCAACAATTAAAATTTTTTTAAAACAACAATTTAGAAAGTCATCGAAATTCAAATCACTCTGAAAATAATATTCATACTGTAGAAGAAAGTTTATTTTAAATTATTAAAAAGTACATTTCAATTAAGTAGATAAAAATACTTTTGAAATTAAACCTCATTCAAATTTCGGAAACATTTTGTATCTCCTTAGGCTTTGAAGACTTTAATTAACTTCCAAAACAAAAAATGGATATGTATAAAATACTTTGAGTTGTTGTTGCAACGTCTATAATGATTTTTATGCATTATTCTTTATTTCATTTAATTTCGTTATATTTCCATTTCGACTATTTTTGTTGCCCTTGAATGTGTTCTGTGGCGTTCGTTCATTAGGCATAACGAAAGTGTGGGGAAAATGAGAAAAAAAAGATTATAAAATAAAAGCAAAGTTACTGCAACGCAGTCGTAGACGGGAGTCTAAAGAGTTAAAAGGTTTATTCACTTTACTTTTATGAGGACAGGGCAAAGACAGAGATTGAAGTTAAAGCTCCTAAGGGAAAGACAAGAGTAAGGTTGAAGTAAGCGAGAAGGGAATTGCAGTCTAGATGAAACATTAAGTAATTATAAGTTGGCAAAAGTTGTGGCAAGTTGACGCCGACGGCTGCAGCATACGAGTGACATCTGTGCATCCGGCAACGCTCACACGGCGTATGCGTAATATGCTGAATAATACTATTGCCAGCAATTGGCATTTGGAAGCGAGACAGACAGCATTAGAGATTGATTTATAGTTTGACTTGTCCTGCTTATAATGACAATTTGGTCAATCTCCAGGAAATGGAAAACTGTCAGCAAGTTTTCCATGGGAAATGTTTGGATTAAGCTGGAAAATTGATTTGGTTTATTATCCGCATTTGGTCATTTAAGCTGCCTTATAAAACTATAAGTTATTAATTGTTTACTTTTATTGTTGTTAAAACATTCAACATCGATGCATAAAATCTATTCTGCATCAGCTGCTGGCTCCTCCGCTTGTGGCGCCTCCTCCTCTTGGGTGCTGCCCCTTAGCTCTTCCTCTTGCGACGATCTGATAGCCTTATCATTCACACTGTTACGCGGCGATTCCGGAGGCGACGGTTCGGAGAGGGGCTCTAGATATGGCATGCCGAAGTCTTCAGGATCGAAGTCGTTGAGCGTCTCTAGACGTTGGGTGGCCAACTCGGACCAACAACAGGGCAGATCGGGATCAGGCAACATAATGACCTGCAGGTGGGCATCTCTGGCCGCCTGGACACCCTTCGTGGTGCCATCGAAGGCCAGACAACACTCCGGCGGAGGTCGCTCACAGAACAGATCCATGGCAAGTAAATAACAGTCGGGTTGAGGCTTCGGTTGATTATATTCATCGGCACATAGCACATGATCGAATAGCTTAAAGAAGTCCTCATTGCCACGAATCTTCTTGCAGAATAACGATCTCTTGCTGGCCGTAATCAAGGCCAGGCCAATGCAGTTGCAATGCAAATGATTCACCAGACGCTCAACGCCCTCCATCAACGGAGGATTGGCAATCAGCTCACAGGTGTGCTCATTCAACTGCACCAGAAACTGTTCCCAGACCACAGGTAACTCACATTTGCGGCATATCAGCTCAGCCATCTCAGGTGTCTCCATTGGACCACATTGCATCAGCACCGAATCCGGCAGAGACTTATTATAGCTGGCCAAGAGTTCGCGGCAGGCACGTTGATAAATGTGACGGGTGTCTGTCAACGGGATGAATACAAATAATAATTGCTATAAAATACAATGAGATGCCTTACCAAAAACTGCACTTTCCAAATCAAAGATGCAGTAGGAGACACAAGGTTCACAACAAGGAGCCGGACAACAGCGCAGACACCGCTCCGGAGTTGCGCTGATTGGAGCTTTTCTATCGCACATAGGGATGGGCCGAAAATAAAAAATATGTTTCTCTAAAAAAATTTAAAAACTACTTTAAATGTGACCTAAATTTAGTTATGTAACAATGACATCTGCTGCCAAGCCTCACAAACATTTATTAAGGTTAGAAAAAGAGTATCATTTCCATGGTCTGTTACTAATTATTTGTATTTAGTTATTATTATTATTATTTATTATTATTATTATTATTCATCATGTACAGAATAAGTTAATTACTTAACTTAAAATGAAATTTTCTTCAGAACATAAATAACTTAAGTATAATTAAATAATTTTCTTTTGTTTAGTGAAGATGATTCCAAAAAATATTATATTTCAAAATATTATCTAAAATGTTTTCTTAAAATAAAAAATTAATGAGATAAATTGTGAATATTCTGTGGCTTGATTTAATAGTTTACCTAAACTTAACTTAATTGTTTAGTATTATTTTTATTATTTTTTGTAATTATTATTTTTATAATTTTGAAGATATTATTTTCAACTTTAAGAAAACCGAGAAAAAATTTTAGGCAATCTTTGTAGTCGAAAGAAAGAGATAGGTATACTGTTAACAATATCTTTAACACTTTAATGAACAAAATTCGCTGTCTGCTTAAGCGTTTCAAATCAATGCAGTCGAAAATCCGATTATACAATAATTTAATGGAATGAGTTTAAATGATTTTGATTGTGAATGTGAATATGAGTGGTTGTGGTAGCGAGAACGACAGGATTAACATGTGTCGACGACGACGCTGAAAAGCTTTCGTAGTCCTTTGCAGCATTCCACTAAATTAATGTTAAATAGCAAGGGTCCAGCGAAGGGGGGACAAGGGCAACAGGGTGAACAGGGACAACAGGGTGAACAGGGGCAACAGGGTGAAGAGGGACAACAGCTGCGGGCTCAGTATTCAGACAGCGACATCCTTGTTTTGTTTGCCTGTGTGCGTGTGTGTATGTGTGTGTGTGTGTGTCCTGTTATAAAGCATTAATCAAGCATACCTGCTTGACTGAGAGAGCGAGAAAGTGAGACAAAAACAGAGATAGAGAGAGAGGGGAAGTTCAGACGATTGTTGGCAGGGGTGGGGAAGCCTGTGGCTTTGGCCTTTGCTTGTTTGTGGTGGCGACAACGACACACACACACACACACACACACACACACACACACACACACACACACATGCACACACAGACTCACTAAATTGACGCTCATTATGATGGGCATACAGAGTCACACACATGTGTGTATGTATGTGTGTGTGTGTGTGTGTGAGTGTGTGCACCCCTGCAATTTTCCGGCTAAATGGCATACATTAATTAACGGGACTTGGCCCTTGGTAGCAGCATTCATTTGGCCAACAGCTCACGAAAAGATTAATGATGCGCTATTAATGTGTAATGACAAATGTTAGTGCAGTCCCTTTTTTATCTCCCTCTCTTTTTCACAATTCCATCTTCAATCTCTTTTGCTTTAGTTGTGATTTTTCAGTTATTACCTGAACGCATTTTCCATTTGGCCAAAATGATTGCAATAAATATTTAATTAAAGTGCGCGCAAAGTGTAACAATGGCAACAACAACAACTGGCTCTAAATTTTCATAAAAAATGCAGAAGCACGTTCCAGCGACAACACAACAGCAATAACAACAGGAACAGTAACAACAACAGCAGCAGCAACAACAACAGTAACAACAATGAAAATAAAGTGTGGTCACAGTCCAGGCAGAGAAAAAAAACAGAAATAATCATTTCTTTGTACGGAAAGTCGAATTTGTAATGCCCTAAGTTGTATTGTAGTATATTTTATTTTAGATAACAAATCTTAGTTTTCACTAATTAAATTTGAAACTATGTTCAAGAAACTACACATTAATTATATGTATACACTGACAAAAAAAATGTATTCTAAATCAAGATATTTGGGCAGGGATCTATAAGAATTTTGGTCTAATAAATGCATCAAGATCATAAAATTCTTAAAGTTAGAAAACATGTCTTGGTTTTGAGAGCATTTTAAAATTGACTAAGTTCTTTTCAAAAATAGTAAAATCTCTTATTTTTTCAAGACCACAAATATAATAATATGTAACATATATAGTACAAGAATAAATGTTTTTAGATACTCAACATGACAGATAAATAAAAAAAAGATGAGTTTATAAATTTAAAAATTTTGTTTTTTTTTTTATAAAAATTTCTTTTTTAAAATGTTTTTTTTTGTTGCAAAAGTGGGATTCGAACCCGGACTTGTTTTCAAACTCCGGTTAAAAATTTAATTAATGTCGATGTTGAGTATGGCTTTACATTAGTTATTAATATTTTAATTTACGGATAAGATATAATTAATACTATTAGTTTTAAAATGAGATCTTGACATCTATAAAAATAATATTTCCACAAACGTACAAACAGTGTGTTATTTTAGTTGCAACCTCACATTAGAGTAAAACAAAGACAAGCAACAACAACTGGGGCAACGTCAAGCATCAAAGTGACAACAACAGACATTAGGAGACACACAAACACACACACACACACACACACACACACACACACACAGAAGCCGAACCGTCCATGAGATGGAGATAACGCTCAGAATGAACTGACAGTGCGAGCGAGCGAGATAGATACATGAAAGTACGGGCCTGTTTGAGGCAAACAAGTAAATAAATGACAAACTAAAGCCAAATTAAGTAAATAAAATTGTTGACGCTGTCAGGCGCATAAACTGACACTGACACAAAATGCGACATGGGGACATCAGCCAGCAGCTGACTGACAGCACATGTGCACCCGTGTCCTGGCCCATGACTCGTGTCCTTTCCCCTGTCCTGTGCCTTCCAAGTGGACAACACGGCCAAAGTGCACCCACAGTTGTCAAATCAAGTGAAACACACTGAAGCGACAGTAAACAGCTGACAGTATACGACAACAGAGCTCACTTCTTATATATATTTCAGCATATACATATATAATATAATATGTAGACAGATATCGTGGACTATCTTTAAACTGCATGATCAGTTCTTTAAGCACTTTTATCAAAAGAAACATTATGAGTATTGGAATCATTAAAGACACTTTTGTTAACAATTTATTTCTTAGGTCATCCCATTTTTCTTCACACCTTTAAGATTTATTTTCAAAGCTCAGCTAAATTTGATCAAATTTGATGTTAATTTTGATGCATTTAACGTGCATTTTTTCAGGTCGATATTTATCAAGCCCTAAGTATGAAATTTTTTCATATTCTTTTTATTTTAAATCCCCCTTTAATTATTTCAATATTTGAATAGATTAGTAATAATAAGCTAGATTTTCATACTCTTCACATTAATTACCTTTCTATATTTCTAATTGATTAATTTTTTTTTAACAAGAGTAAAATTAGTTATAGTCCTTCCAATAATTCGATAGCAGTTGAAAAGTTCCTTCTTTGAATAAAACTTCAAATTCACTTTATTTTCAATTTTCTTCTTCATGACTACATTGTTATAATGTTTACTGTATTTACTTTGATCCTACCATATTCCATTTATAAGATCTAACGTCGATATTCCCATGTGATGTAACTATAGAGGATATGCATTTATAACATACCTGTCTTCAAATTTTTGTACAATTGTTAGACTCTGAAATTAAAAAAGTGCGATAACCTTTGGGCTTCATCCTAGACAATCAAAAGCTGTAAAATAAAACAAAGCCTCTATATTATTTTTACAATGGGCAGACAAACGCTGACATGTGTCAGAACGAAAGGCACACAATTTATCAAAAGGCAACAATAAAACAAACCAAAAATACAAAAATAAAGAAAATAGGCAAAAAGCTAGGCGATTCGAAACTGAAATACCCTGGTTTATCTTTTACAAATGATATATAATTTTTATTGTTGTTATGTTATAGAAAAGCTATATATAATTATTCCACCTTATTAACAACTTAAGTCTGCTTTTCTTTATAGTCCGTCATGCCCTTCCAAATTAAATTTAATAGAGTATACCAAATAAATCCAAAAACTAACAAGAGAATTGTGAACAATGCTTTAAAGGGAGCAAGCTGACAAACTAGAGACAAAACCGAATCCAAGTCCGAGTCCGAGTCGGAATCCAAGTCAAGACAAGTGCTTTGAAAGTAGATTCTGACAATGGTCAGCGACAAGAGACAGAGAAAGAGACAATAAGTGAGAGAGATGGGGAAGATATTCCCAAATTCAAACAAGACAGACTGACTCTTATGGTTGAGGATAGTGAATGAAAAATTGACGCTCTGCCTCCATTTACTTTTCTTTTCATCCTCCCCTCCCTAATGGGGGTTATCCGACTGATGGGTTTGCGGTTGACGTGGGAAGTGGGAAGTGGGGACTCCATCGCTTGGGTCCATTCATCACGCCGAAAGCGATGCAAGTTTCCGGCTCAGCTAAGGAAACTGCAAGAATCATCCTGACTGCCTGCCTGCCACAGTCTGTCCTGGCTGTCAAGCGATTATTATTGTTTATGTGGGCGATTATCTAGTGCATGTTTTATGGAAATTCCACCATGACGTCTCGGGCAACGCTTGCCGAGAATCTTTCTCAAATATTCCCCTTGATTTGCAAATCAAACAATTGTTTTCAAATTGAATTGTATAAATATGTATATATAGTTGAATGCATAATATAAGAATTAAAGTGGGTCATTTTGTATGAAATTCGTTATCTACGATGAATTCTAAGAAAAATTGCCCAAGAAACAACTTTGTACGAAGAAACAAAAAAACAGAAAAAATTAAATTCCCAGTTAGGGGGCGATTTATAATGAATTTAGCGATAAGAATAAGTTGACGGTCTCTTTTCAGTTCAATTTTAAAATTTTAATCAAAATGAACATATTTAATGAATCGTCTAAGAAAAAAATACCTATGTTAAAAATTCACTTAAAAATTAATAAATTAAGACCACCAATTAATTCTTATCTCTAAATTCATTATAATTCTGCCTCTAAGGTTTTGTGATTTTTTTTTTTTTTGAGGTATGATTTTTGACCCATGATTTTTTCAGCAATTGTTCTTAGAATTCATTGTAGATTAAGAATTTCATAACCGCACATTCATTTTTTTATGTCAACCATAAGGCTAATTGTATTTCGAATACTTATTGACAACGCTAACACTAATCGCAGTTAATCTTATATCATTGTGACTTATAACTAGGTACGTATAGGGTATTTGGCAGTAAAGGGTATCTCCTACTTACTAGAAAACTCCCGCGCTTATTTATTTTGGTCATATGTTAAATTGCGCAACAAATGAGAATTTTCTCGTTTTTGCTGTTTGCTGTTATTGCTCGTGTTGTTTTTGCTGTTCTTGTCTATTTTATTTTGTGCGGTTTTTATTATTGTTTGCTTGGTTGCTGCCCTCCGCCACTGTCTTGTTTATGTTTCATTAAGTTTTTTATCATTGTCAGAGTGTCGACTGTGTTTGTTGTTGCAGTTGCAGCTGTAGTTCGTTGCCACACGCTTTGTGCCACTGACTGATAAAACTAGTCGCAGTGTTGACTTTGTCCTCTGCCCTCTGCCCTCTGGTCTCACCCAACCACACACACACACATACACACTCTGAACCGCTAAGCTTTGGTGCGTTTTACAGTTACAAATTTACAACAACAATAATAATAGCTATAATAATAATAAGAATAATAATAGCTGCAAAAAGTTTACATATGCATATGTATATATATATATATATATATGGGACTGTGTGTGTTTGCCTAGTTGGTTGACTTTGGCTTTCTGGCTTTTTGCCTGACCAAATGCAACAAAGTAAAATGCAATTACGCTCGTATCTATGGCACTTGCAATTGTCCTCTTTTTTCGTCGTTTTTGTATCTGCGTATGTGTGTAAATTCAAGTCATGTTGTGTAATTTAATATTGAGGTCATTGCTGTCGTCTGTAATTTATAAAAGTTGCCATTGTGTTTGACCCCGTAGCAGAAACCCGCTCAAAGCAACCAAAAATGTTTTTTTTTTATTTTGTGTGGTATTAAAACTGTTCAATTTGTCATAAGAAAATTAATAAGTGACAAAAAAAAGTTAATTTAAATATTAAATACAAATTCAAATAGGGAAAATATTTTTGCTTTATCAGTTAAAGTTTAAATTGCCGATAGATTTGCAATAAGCAAGTCAATATTAAATATATAAGAAATTGAATTTATTTAATAACTGTCCTTAATATCTTAACCAAGTTTTAAAATGTTCCTGCCAAAACTGGGTATCTCAAATTAGATAAAGTTTTATCAATTTATCCTGAAAAAAACCCCCTCCTAATCAGCATTAAGAAAAGAACGTTTAAAAAAATATAAATCCAAATCAACTCGAAACTGTGCTGAACTTTTAAAATGTAAACCAATTGCCTAGAGTAATTTTCTTTTCTATAAAACCATAACGTTCCATAAATAATAAGATGAACATTGATATATGTATTCAAATTTGATAAGTCAGTATGGTGGATAATTCACAACAATAAGCAAAAAAAATAATAAATATAAATAAAATTTCTGTCACTATTTTTCAAAAGAACTGCAAGTATGTTCCAAATATTTCAAAAATACAAAAGCGAGACTCTTGGCACTCGCTAGTAGCTTTCTACTCGTCGGCGTTAAAGTTTATCGAGTGCGCAGACTCAACAAAAGTCGCTCCATTCAGCTCTAAAAAGTCAGAGGCAACTCCAAGTGGCCAAAACAGCTGCTGGACAAAGTCACCACGGAACTGAACAGACTGACAAGTTGCTTAGTCAAAAGCGGAACAAAATTGAGCGAATAAAACGAGACGAGACGAGGAGGTTGAAGGAGACTAAACAAATGAGGAACTCACCTGCCTGCAACTGGAGTGTGTGTTGGCCTTTGTTGTTTTTAATGTTAGAACATAAAAAATTACCATAAATTGACAAACGTAAAAATATTAATAAAGAGCGTATGTCCATAAACCTGATTGCGATTGCGAGTCCTGTGCGTGCGTGGCACTTAAATTTTTATTATCGCAAAGGATTTTGTTAAGCATGGAGCCATTTCGACTGTATTTAAACGCAACATGAAATATGCATGAGAATCTGTCTGTGCCAGGATCAGAGCCTGGACAGCAGTCAGCCAATTGAATACATCCTTGCAGCTGTGTCAGCTCATCCGAGGCAGCAACAATGCAAGGCAAGGCAAGGAAAGGCAAGGCCAAAAGTCGTTCAACTGTAAAAGCGGCTCAAAGGACGATATTCTCAACAATTTGTCCATCTGTTTGGCCGACAGGCAAACGATTTCATATTTGAAAACAAAAATGAACAAAAGAAAAAAAAAATTAAATAAATAAATACATATTTCGAGTAAAGCAACTTTATTAATAGTATTGTCATTCGCTCTACGGCTCCGGCTACGTGCCCTGGCATAATTATGGCCTCCATTCTGGCAGCATCCTTTTGGCCGAAAGTCCTGCTGTCCGAAAATGGCCAATCGCCGAGATAATAAAAGCACATAAATGTGAGCCGCGTGCAGCAGCAACAATATTTTAATTAACTTAATTAAGCCATTTTTATTTGCCACTGTCAGGTGTAAACTCACAGACACACCACACACACTCGCACACACACACACACATACACACACACAACACAAACAGACTGCCATCATCAGATGGCGAGCATTGTTTACCTTATGCAGCTCGATACACAAGGATTAACTCAAAGGTCTTGATCGATGTGCGGTGCCAGTTGCTGTAAAAAATATGTAGCCACATTATAGTCGAGAGTGCGCGACTATAACATACCCTGTTAATCCGTTAATTGAATAGAATAGTCATCTATCTATTAACTGTAATTCTGATTACAAAAATATTTGCTCCAAGTTTCATATTTAAATTCAGTTTGACAACAGATTTTCTAATCATGATTAATAAAAAATTTTAGACCTTTATCTCACTTTTAATAATAAAAAACTATTTTTTCACTCAGAATAAATAATTATTTTATTTCTTTGAATATCTTTTGGTTTGTTTTATAATGTTTTATCTTTTTCATATATTCTAACATTTTCGTTCAAATTAAATAATAATATATCCTTATCGCCTACAGAAATAAAGATACGATTTTAATGATGATTTTTTTAATCGCAAGCTAAGTTTTTGCCCACGAGTCAATGACAGCTCTGTGATTTTAACTCGTTCTGAAACTGTCTTCTGATGTGTTTCGCCAATTCCTATGAATTTTTGGGTTTCATATCCAGAGTATTATTAGCAATGTTTAACGCACGGTCCGAAATTTCCGGCTTATCAGATAACTTTTTCTTGTTAATATATTTTGTTGTGCAACCACGTCGAAGATTCAATAATTGGATTCTGTCATTATTTATAGTTTCTTTGGATTTCTTTATAGCCATGTCAAGCATGTCGGGATTTTCTAGCAGTTCCTGTTTCTCCTTATCAGTTAGTCGAGCAGACTCTGATAATGTAAAACAGACAAGTGCAAATAGTATTAAATAAAATTTCAACATTTTAAGACTTTTGAATAACTGGTGCGTTGTGTTGACAAAACGAAACTAACGTTGAAGTGCTTTTATGAGTTCTCGTCGCCCCCATATCGAGAGAAATTTATGTCCATATATTTGCGACTGGGCTTATCAGCTAATTTTTTTGCTTTGCTTTCAAGCAAGTACGATCAAGCTTATATAATATATTATTTAAATACAAGTTGCTTTTAGGTTGAATATTCTACACAAATATTTTCTTATCGCGAACGTATATAACTTTAATCTTCTAAAAGTAATATTACGAATAGAGAACTTATTTTTATATGTGTTAAAAACTCAACAAAACAGAAAACAGAGAATGGACAGATTTAATCAAAAATCTCAAAATATAAATGTTTATAATTAAACTTTTCAGGTTCTAATGCCGAACTAACTCATCCAAAACCTCCATATGTAAAAGAATTTAAAATTAGAGCTGACACACTTACAACATACTGATTAAAATCATTTGTCTAATATTGTTTAAGTGTGTTTCAATTGCACAAATCCTCAGGAAATATATCAAGTATCTACACTGGTAATGACTTTCTTAAATTTGGAAATCGGTGACTGTGCTCCTTTAAATTATCATTATCTTTAACTTATAACTGAAATTCTATCTTAAATTGAAGATCAACATGTTTCTTAGCTTTTAGCATTGATGTGGCCAGCTTCATTGTGGGAATTTATGGAAACAATAGATTTGTGATTGGTATAGTTGATTTAATTCATATCGAAATGTGTGTAGTTTGTTCTATTAGTTGATTAGAATTGCATTTTGTGGGAACTCCATTGTAATATAGAATATTAAACTGTGGTTTTATTGTCTGTGTGTATTTAAGTGTGTTATGCCATTCCAATCTGCTAATATGTGTTGTGGAAGATTACATGGAATATATGTATCAACAAGGTGCCATTTCAAATCAGAGTGTGTGCTTGTTTGTGTGTTAAAGTGTGCGAGTATGCAGAAACTATGTTGGTGGTTTTGTGCCTTAACTCAAAATGTGGCATGTAATTTAACCGCTCTTGAAGAGCAAAATAGCCACCTGCCCCAAATAGAAGTAGATGAAATGGCGAGTCTCGTGAGTCACATATGAGCCAAAGTTGCGACCAACGATGCAATGCCAAGTGGGATTGTATTTCTTGTCGAATTCCTTTTTAATGTAGGCGGCAATGTCCTTTTCAATGTTGTATTTCTCCAATGCCTGAGTAGCACAATCGACGGCATCCTGCTGCATCTCCTCGCTCATATCCGCATTTTTGATAACTGCCTTGCGATCCGACATCTTGCTTCTGAACTGTTAATAACTTTGAATAATGATCTGGATGCGGAGGAAATTTAATTAGTTTAGTTATCGTTCAGCTGATTTAAGCGCTTACATTATGGAAGCTTGTCTGGAATTCCGGGTTAATTTTGTCGTAACGAAATATCGAATTTCTAAAAGTATTCTGGTGTAAGTTTTATTGTGACTGTTAAATCAGTCGACCTTAGATCAAACAAATCCGAAATATATGCTCCAGGCTTACCAATTCTCGAATTTTGCTGTATATTTACGGCGTGACAAGCACTTATCAAATCTGCCACAGGGTTGCACTGTTGCAACATTCAAAATATGGCAACACTGACGTAGTTACAGGCAAGCAGTGTTGCCAAATTTCTAAAGGAAAAAAAGCTTTTTCTGGTGAGAAAGTAAGTTTTTAAATTTACAAACTCTACATTTATTTATAAAACTTTCATTATTTTATCTATTTCTTATATAATTTGGTCTTTTTACTATGAGATAATTAGCTCATAAGTCAATTAGAAACAGGGTATGGTGATGAAATTTTTGCCGCAAATTTAAGATGGTAATACAACAGAGTATCGATACTCATCAAGCTTAGTGTTATATTTTTACGCACAGAGTTGTATAAATTGTGCTATTTTTTTTTCAAACTTTCGCATAATTTACAAATAAATGTAAATAGCAATTGTATGTTCTAAACTGCCAGATTTTCGACTAAGTATTTGAAAATAAATTAATAAGCTTGCATTTCAAATCATGAATTTGGAAATGAAAATTATGAAAAACCTAAAATTACTGGATGATGGCGATTACATTAAGGACCGGAATCTTATTGGAGTTCAAAGCGTATAAAATTAGCACGCCATATAAAAATCGCACGACAAATTGCACGCCGGAATTTGCACTTACCGTAGAAATTCATTCACGAGTTTAACTCTCTCGCTCACTGTGTATGTTTTCGGCCGGACACATTTATCACATCAGGAATGCAAATGGAAACGCTGTTAAGTTCGATTAGACATGCAAATGCCGTAAACGAGCTGAGCTGCACGTCCGTGCACGTAAAGGAAATTGAATTTTAATAATAGCATTGTGCAACTCTCTAATCAAGTAATGCAACTAATTTGTGTCCCCTTTTTTATTTAGACGGACATGGACACGGATACGGACACGAACCGAGCCCCTTTTCAATTCAAACGACAACATTGCGAACAAATTTTGCTTGTTTTTTAATGAAAAGCTAATTTACGGAACACACGCAACATTCAACCCAGCCTATTGTCAGATGTGTACGTACGGTATAACAATAAAATTAATATAATATTTAAAATACTTGTTATATCCATTTATAAATTGCCCTTGTATTTCTACGGTTTGATTCTCAGTTCGATAAGGGAAGTATACAACTGTTCCTTAATTATATATCTTAAGATCAGTTTTTCTTCGAAGGTTAGCTGCTATATCTGCGTACTTCATAATCCCAGCTAAAAACTAGTTTATTCACCTTTGTTGTTTCATTATCAACAACATACTCTTATATTAAAATAAGTCAACTTTATGTCAATGCTAACTAAAACTTTAATTAGACAATTCTAGTTTAAAAATTTCAGTATTGCTTCATCTCTCTTCTATTTCAACATAACACTTCGTTTAACCCTCGCATATTTAAAATATTAGCAACATTGAAGCAATATTAAATTGATTTTTTACCAGACTTAATATGATATGATATGGTGTACAACTTTGAAGTACCCTTGATAATGTATCCACAAATATGTTAAGTTCTTTTATCTGTTTCAATTATTTTTCGAACGTCAGTTAAATTGGCGATTCTAGCTTATGATGAAGTCTATCCGAGTAACTATGAAAAGATATTATATATACAGTTTCTCAAAAAACATTATCACATATTCATCAGATGGATCTTCTTCTAGTTTAATTCTCATTTTATACCAATTAGTGTGCTTTTAGCATATTTTAAGATTCGACACCAAATGATATTTAAATTTATTCACTTGATGTGGCTTCTTCTTCTACAGCTTCTTGTTGTTTTCACGCTCATGGCACAGTTGGCATACTACAAATTTTAGGCATGCCAAAAAAAGCCAAATGCATATTGGATGTTGTAGATGTTGCCAGGAGAATAATGCAGAGAATGCAAAATATTTTGGCACACAAAAAGTTTAAGCTCGGAACAAAAAGTTTTTAATCTGCCGCATGGAAAACTTTAATCGAAATGCTCGAGTGAGAAAACTAAGTCAAACTTTTCAAATTGATATATCAAACATTCGATTCGTATTGCTTTTCCTATTCATTGTTGTCCCAAGTATCTCTCTCTCTCTCTCTCTCTCTCTCTCTCTCTCTCTCTCTCTCCCTCTCTCTCTCTTACACACACGCTCTCTTTTTCTATCTCCATCTGCATGTGTGTCTTATCTTGTGCAAACATTTTGACTGTCACATGCCAATTGCGTGTTGAAATGCATGCAGGAATTTAAGCTGAAAACTTTTCCCACTGACTGTGACAAATGCAAATGTCAAACTTTCGCCATTACCACCCAAAGCGTATATATTTAAAGGACTGGAGATGTCAGCATAAAGAGCTTTGCTTCGTGACACGTCGTCGTTATAGAAAGGGACTTATGTATATCTTAAAAATAAAATTCAAACTATAAATTGATAATCACAATAAAAGTATTAAGAGTTTGCTGAAAACAGAGTTCTTTGCTTAACTGTTGATAAGTTGAATTTAAGCACGCTTAAATGATTTAAAGGATTTCTAGAACCATGCAGGGGCTGATAAGCTACCGTCTCGATAGATAGACACATTTAGATAGTAAAATTAATTTTTTTCATTACTTTTATTAAATACTATTGTTGCCGCCCTAATAAATATTTTAAATATTTTTTTTTTCCAAATTAATTCGGGTTTTGTGAAATACGCTCGCATCCCTAATTTCTACCAAAGTTGATTTTTTCACTTGGACTCCTAAAAGTTAAATAAATATAACGACTGCATTGTTAATGGTTTGAGATGCCAGAAGAATGAGAAAGAGCGATGGGAAGGGAAGAGAAAGAGAGCTGAGGGAGAGAGTTGACATTTTGTCCCTCGACAGATACAATACACAGCAAAATTGACTTTTTGAAAGTACTTGACTGTTAATTTAAAAACTAAAAACGTGACTCTTAACTTTATAAACACTTATTATAATTCTTACTTGATTTATTACAGTTTTTGTTGTTCGTTCTGTTTGTGTCAGTTCCGAGTGCTACTTTAACTAAAATTTATAGTAAAATTGAGTCGAGGAGTTGCACAAATTACAAACATGCCAATTTATTAGTAATGTAGAAAAGTGCAAGCAAATCGAATTAACATAAAACATTTTAATAGGTCAACCATAGAATCAAACCGAACCTAATAAAGGTGACGGTTTCGGTTCCGTTACGTTCCTTAACCACTATTTCGGTAAAAGGTTCTGTTTCAGTTTTTTTTTCTTTTGGTATCGGTATCAGAACCGGTCCGTAACGGTACACCAAATCAATTTTGAAACATTTTAAAATGATAAGGTGTCGTTTTATAATAAATAAGACATCGAAGTAAATATCTAGATCAAGAGAAATAATTTTTTTTAATAAAGTTAATAAAATTTGAAGGCAGAGTAAATTAAGATGTCCATTTCATGATAATAATGGCATTCCGCTTGAAAATCGGTACAGTTATTACCAACGTGTTAGTTATCATGGATATTTAAACTTAAGTATTGAAGGCCCGTATCGGGTAGACATATGTAGCTGTAAATTTATTTTTTAATTTATGGTAGAATTGTCAACATTGTTATTGTACAAGTTATAATTTAAAACTTTGTTTAATTTTCAGTACGTAATTTTCATGATACAATCTGTAAATAGTGCTTGGAGTCCGCATGAGGAAATTCAAATAATTTGATGAAATTTTTAATTAACCAAACGCGTTCATGAACATTATATACACACTCTTGATCTACTTACAACTGGAAAGGGCGTTGCCATACTGCAGAACACAAATACAACAAGCGAAATTAATTTGAGCAGTGCAAATATGCAAAATTCTGTGTGCGGTGTCATAAATTCAAGCAGAAAGAGAAGGAAAGCGTAGAGAGAGAGAGAGAGAGAAACCCGAAAAAGCCAAGCAAATAATACGAATTTTTCGCTGACGAGAGCAAAGTCAAGCACACAGCAAATATACGCAAGCATATACAGTACTCACACAAACACATACACACACACACACACACACACATACACACACACACACACATATGCAGAGTCAATTGCAGTGCAAGTCATGAGCCAACTTTGTCTCGAGACTTGACTACCCAATTGCCACAATGAGGTTGCTGTTGTGCGGTGTTTCCAAGAAATTTCACCTGCCATGGCAACCCTAGACAAAAGCTACATCAACAGTCAACTACACCAACACACACACACACACATACATACATATTTAGTGGTATTATGACCAGGCTAGCTTACGAGTAGTTGACGTCTATGACTGCCAAATACGAGTACTCGGTACTGCCACTTGCTGTCGTCGCTGCCACTGGCTGTGTGGCAACTAGCTGTGTGGCAATGGCAGTGCCAGAGAGGCAGTGACACTGTCAGTGCCATATCCAGAACTAGAACCAGCAACATCACCAACTCCAACTCCAACATCTGATTTTGTTAGTTACCCAGTGGGTGCTGTTGCTGCTGCTGTCATAAACAATCTCATTTGGTTATCCAAATAACACAGTAAACAAATATATTGCTATAATTAATAATTAATTAAAAATAAACTAATACAAATATTTTAAGAAAATTTAAAAAATACGATAATTTAAAAAATAAAACTACTTGTAACAAACAGTTATCTACATACAATTTTAATCGTAAGTATTCTTATAATTATTGTTTTACACTTGTTGTCAAGCTAGTCAATTTCATTTTAATAGGCTGTATGTTTTGATTTCAATTTTGTCAATTTTTGGTTAAACGGTGGTAAGCTCTCTGAAAAATGTCTAATTTTCGAAAATTGACCCTATATCAACTAGTTAAATTCAATCACAAGCAATTTAATACTATTATAATCTTTTTTAGCCCTCCAATCATAAAATATTATAATCTGATTTTATTTGAAGCAACAGGAATTACTAACCACTATCTTTATGCTAAATTACTTATTTAATTGGAGTTGAAAACTGAATAGTTTTGAAATATTTTTTAGTTTTAAGACAATTTTAATTTATTTTAGAAATCATAGGAGCTTTTGCATTAGTCTGAATAAACTTACAGATGAATCTCAATTAAAAATTCTCAACATAAGGGAATTTTCTATTACCGAGTTTCAATCGAAATGTTTATTGGGTAGTCAACTGCAGCTCGTCCAGTTGCAAGTGTATGAAGTGTTTGTACACTTATACATATATTTTGGTGTGTGTGTGTGTGTGTGTGGATGTGGCTCTGAGCTCATTATGCATAAATTGTCGTAGCGAAAATTTGCAGCGCTAAATTCTGACAAAGTTAATGGCATTATAATGCCAAAAGCGCTGCTGTGAGAGAGTGAGAGCGATAAAGACAGACAGCTGAAGAGAGAGAGAGAGAGAGAGAGAGGGACAGTGTTGTTGCAGTATTGGCCAGGGGGCTGTCGCTTGGTTGTCCGTTAAGTTGGTGGCTCCATAAAATGATTCAAGTTTCAGCCTTGAATTGTTACCAAAAATGTTGTCGATTATTTGATGCCAGGGGCAGCAAACGGTGGCTGACAAAGGGGAGGAGGGTGCGAGGTGGTGAGGCCGTTGCAAATGACCCTCGTTTGTTACGGTCCTAACAACAGGTCGGCTAACAGCTCTGACATTGGACTACATGGACACTCACACACACACACACATATACATCTTTAACTTGTTAACGTGTTGGCAACTTTATCGCGAGCTGCTCGCTTCAGCGACACACAGAACATGAGGCAACTACAACAAAAACTACAACAATTTTAACAACAACAACAACAGCAATGGCTGCTTCAACTATCGTCTCAAATGTTGTTGCTGTTGTGGCTGCTGGCTGTTGTTGTTGTTTGCTGTTGTTGCCGTTGCGTTGTGTTCACTTCCTGCACACGCCGCACGCGGTCGCCACCGCAAACTTGCGGCAGCGCCCTGTTCTCACTTCCGGCTTCCGGCTCGCCTGCTACTAGCTGGTTACTGTTAACTTGTTTTGATTTTTTAATGGCTCGCATGACAGCAACAACATCAGCAACAGCAAGAGGCAGTCGTCAGCAACAGCAGCAGCAACAACGTCAACGACAACATTTATGCCTTTCATAATTTCTTGACTTTAAAGCTGTTAACAAAAAAGTTATTTTACAGCTGAGTGTAAGGCTGTCATCTGAAAAAGTATTAAGAATTAATTTAAAAAGCAACTTATTAATTATTTAATTTATTTTCGTTTTTGTATTTTTTTCTGTGATATCACATTTATTTAACTGTTTGTTAACAATCAGAAAACTGTTAACTCTTGGTTGTAGGTTCAACATTGCCTTTTAAAAGAATTCTAAACCTTTTTAAACGAACATACACGAAATTAAAAACTCTAGCTCAAAAATATTTAGAAAACTGATTTAACATTTTTACAAATTATAAAACCTTAGTTTTTCAGTTATAAATAAAATGTATACCTTCCTTTATTTAATGTGACTCCTTTGTAATTTCTCTCCAATCACAAGACTTTGGCTAAAAACCTAACTTCAAATGAATTAACAACAAAGGGCGCACAATGAATGTATTGTGTTGCTGTTGTTTCTCAAGTTGTGAAAAATGAAGTTATGGGCTAGTTATGAGCATGAAAGGTTCTTGTTTCAAACACGAATTGCGTGACTTGTGGCAAACAATGGATGAAGCAAAAGGACTCTGGGAACAATCAAAAGGTGTTTCCTAGACGAAAAGACAATCCACTACAGTGGGCAGCTCCTGTTGAGCTTTTGTCATGCAAATGGCTCAACAAGCGAGGCGGACTCCAGAGACAATCCATGATATAAAATTAAAAACAAACAGCAGACAAGCAGGCAAGTTAACAGTGCTTACCTTCTCAAACTTCCCTCTTTCCCCTTGCTCTCTCTTTCTCCGCACTCAACGACAAACCACATTCATGTTTCACATGCAACTTGTAGTAAGTACAAAAAAGAAAACAACAACAAAAAGAAAAGAGCTGCCAACAACAGCAACTGGCAACTAGCAACTGGCAACTGGTTGACGTTAAAAGGAAGCACAAGTCAAGTCAGAAAACTTTTGTTTCGTCCTCTTCTTGCTCTCCTCCAGCTTATTATTCTTGCAATTCTTTTGTTGTTGCTGTAATTGCTGTTACAATTGCCGAGAACCTGTCTTGAAGTCCGAGGCCTGCACAGTCGTCGATTTTAATTACGTATGCAATTTATTTATTACCTTACCGGAAATATTGTGCAATTGTATGTTGCCTACGCCCTGACGATAAACACGGCTCTAGGAGAGAAAGAAAGAAAGCGAGAGAGAGAGAGAGCAAGTGTGTGTGTGTAAGAGCAAGATAGCGTTGTCAGAATTTAACATGCGGTTATAAAGCTATTTTTCATTTCACAATTGACTCTTGTCATATGGGCCAAGGCATGCAACACGAGAACCTTTTGTTGCAAATACAACAAACAATTCATGTCTTTAAAATCTTTAATTTTATGAAATGCCCGTTATAAATAATAGTCTCTATAGGATTAATTTATTTAACAATTAGTTGCCAAAGCCAATGTAAACTATTATTTTATTAAATTTCTCTATTGCTTCAAATTTGATTTATTTGCTACAATAATCTTTTATTTACACACAACTCTTCTTTGTTCATACTTTCTCCTTAAAATTTGTAACTATTTAAACGTGCGATTATTTATTAATACCTTTAAATATTTTTGCTTTGACTAAGGATTTTTTATGAGATATATTGAAATTTCTTATAGTTCAAAAAAAATTATTTTAACTATTTATACATTTCTTTAAATCACATAAGTAATTTGCATATCTATAAAAAAAATCTATTTGAAGTTTTTGGGTCTAATTGAAGTTTCAAATAATCTAATATAAAATTTACTATATATTCTTGATCAGCATTAATTGTTTTAACTGACTTTTCCCCTTTTTAGCTATTCCAAACGGAGTTAGTACCTGTAAGCCACATACATTCAAATGTATATCATTTGTTTATTATGAGTGTTATTTACGAGCACTTTGTCTGCCATTTGATAAGTGATTTATTTCGGGCGGAGCAACAACAACAACAAGAAACAACAACAACAACAACGACACCAACAATTTGAATGGCCATTTAGACTGAAGCTTTGTTCGTATTTTTCTTGCCTACTTTTTGGGGCGCTTACGCTTTTGACGAAGCACGAACAAAATTTAAATTTTTAATGCTATTTCGCGTAATTTGGCAGTTCGTTAGGCTTGTTAGGAGCCACACACCAATACTCACACACACACATAGACAGTCGACAACTCATAAATATGAAAGAAAAAAAGGAAACAGCGACAAAAATGCGCAGCAAGCGTCGCATTTTGTGGTTGCCTGTCCTCTATGCGTGTGCGTGTGTGTGTGTGTGAGTGTGTAGAAGTGTGTGCGTGTGTGTGGCTTTGTGTGCCTGTTATGAGTCACATGACACATCGTTATGTTTTGTTAATGGACTCTCGCGGAGGCTCATAAACGTGCCGACAGCAACAAAAACAATGCCAACAACAACAACAGCAATAACAACAATAACAACAGCATAACCACAAAGCACATCAAATTATATTTAATTATTTAAATCATGTTAATTTGCATGCATTTAAAAGATGCCAAACATCTTTTCACACGGCGTATACGCAATTTAATTTCTATGCTCGACTTTAAAGCACGTCTAAGTGAATCAACAAATACAGTAAAGATGAGCTTGTCTGCACTTTTGTTGCCTCTCCCCTCCCCCTCCCTGCCTGAAAATGTCGAAAATGTAACTTTAAACTGGCAACAGCAACAACAGTAACAACAACAACAACAACTCGAACAACATCAAACACTTTGCTGGCAGCACCAACTGCATGCGTGTGTTTACTTTGCGTTAATGAAGTTGTGCGTTGACTGGCCCAGAGGCTATGTGACAGAAAGGGACCGCGCAGAGTCAGAGAGAAAGAGAGGAAGAGCGAGAGGGAGAGAGAGGGAGAGAGGGAGATTCCCCCTACGCTTGCAGACAGCTTAGCGTCAGGGCCCAAAGGTAAATGTAATGCCATTGCCATTGCCATTGCATATAAGCGCAAATGAAATTGGGATATGGAAGTGACTATGGAGTGACTAGGAAGTGGCAATGGAGGTGAATGTGCCAACGAGACAGACGGACAGACAGAACAGACATCAATGTCAGCGAGTCTTCTATGCAATTAGTACTTTTGTTGATTAAGTCGCAAATACTCGGTATGTGTGTGGGGGATTCCCCACTAAATATTTTTATTTTTGACTTTGTAATGCCCTTTTCAAATTTTCTTTTCAGGGTGCTTAAGGGCGACATTTTTAAATTTTGTAGGTTTAAGGACATGAAAATAGCTTAAGCTATGATGCGAAAATTGTACGTTTGTCTAAGAACTGATAAAGATTCATTTTTTTATATTTCTGTCGAACAGTTGTATTTTACAGATATATTTAGCTTACTAGCTTTTGTTTTTAAGTTTGAAATATTTTAAAAATAAATAAATAAAAATAATAAAAATTAATTTTTCAAATTGTTTCAAATTCAAAATTTATTATAATTGTTAAATAAATAAGAAAGCTAATGTGTGAAAAGCCACAAATATGTAATTAAGTTAACCAATTATTTATTAACAAACAAATTCAGCGGAAATTCAGCGGAATTCAAAGCGGAAACCTTCTTGGAATACGTTTCAAAATGTTTCCATAGTGAATGCTAACTTGTCAGTAAAAGGATCTTAGATTAAATATGCGATTTTTTTTACATAATGTGGCAATATTTCAATAAAAATGAGAACATTTCATTTCTCAGGCACAAATGTGACCCATAAATTGTGTAATCAAAAATACGAGAAACAAGGCTAACAATTCTCATGCATACGAAATGCGTTGTCATTTGTGGGCCACTTGAAATACGTCAATCCTTTGTTATTGGATTTGCGCTTGTTGTGGTTCATGTGTTTGTTGTTGTTGTTGCTGTTGTGGGCTGCATTTGACAAGCAAGGCAAAGAAAATGGCTGACAGTAACCGTGCATAACAATTTGACAACCTCCCTTTGCCCAACTCTTACTTTTCCCAGCCGTTCGACAGCCAAAATTCAAGCAGTTACTTTTTATTGACAACTTTGGAAATTGTTTTTACCGCAACAAAACGCCCACTGACACACACACACACACACTTCCAGCCTTTCCGCATTTTGTGGCAATGTTTGGAGTGGTCGCCGCGATTCCAACCGATTCCATGGCCTAAAGTCGATAAGGTAAAATTTTTTGACAACAAGTTCGTGATTTTCATGCAAAAATATGGCAAAACAAAATGGCAAAGGGAAAATTTTGGTAGAGAGTGAGGAAAATGGTAAAGAAAACTCTGTTGCTTATCGATTTTAAAATTACATGGCCAAAAGTGTAAGAAAAGGAAACACAAAATTAGCTAGAGCGTCTCGCCCTCTATTCAGAAATTGTAGCATACTTTTTCGGGCAATTTGAGAGAGTGAGAGAAAGAGAAGTTGCGGGGAATATTTGCATGGCATGGCAGCAGCCAAAAGCTAATGTTTGTAATGCTATGCCAAGAGCAAACATTAGCCAGATAGCTGGCACACTCTGTGCTGGGTGGTTTAAAGTGGGTTGGTTGGCTAAGAGTGGGTTGGTTGGCTAAGAGTGGGTGGAGTGAAGTGGAGCAGCAGCTGGTTTGACTGGTTGGCAGGCGACCAGACCAAACATTTTTAAAAAGGCTTGCATTGACTTTTTGGATTTATGCGTCCATCCGAAAATACTCCCCAAAAACACAATCCCTCCACAATGTAATAAGCTGCCAGTTCAAAAGAGGGAGAGATACTGCAAAAATATATATATGTATATACTATATATATATACGTCTATCGTAACAGCCCCAGAAGTCAAATATGCTGCCAAAGTTATTGATGGCACACGCAGCAAGACAAATTTACTTAAATCTTTTTAATGTTTGCACATTTTTTACACTTTTCGTTACGTGTTTTTTTCTTTCAGTATTTCCTCTTCCTATTTTTCGTTGTTGTTTTTTCAATATTTTATAAATATATGTTTGCCATATGCCAGTCACTTTTACTTTTCTTTATTTTTTTGTCAGCTTTTACTTTCTATTTTTCGGAGCTACGCATGTGATTAGTCGCATAGATCATTCTGACAGAGGCATATTTTTAAGGCTTGTACATGATGTATGGCTGAATTTTATTCAAACTATGGAAAAATTGAACTTTTTTTGAATGAGCTAATTTTTAGAGAGTTTAAAATGTAAAACGCTTTAACAAATATTAACCATAAGGTTAATCTATTTATATTCATTTCTTTGTGACTACTGACTGATATTTATAATATGCCGATCTTTGTTAAATAAATAACTATGTAAAAGAAGATTAAATTAAGTTCGCTTTATTAGGTCAACAGTACCAGAATTTGTTTGTGCGAGCTTGTCATATTTAATAAATACTATTTAATACTTTTTTACATTTACTGAAATTAATTAATTTATATTTAATTATATAAATTAGTATTCAATCTGTATATTATTTAAATCTCATTAAGAATGAAAATGCTATCTTAACCCTCTCTGACTCTCTCTTGTCTGTTAACAAAAGCAGCAAAAGTTAATTTGATGTTTATTTACAGAGTATGTTATTAACATTGACTCTGACTCTCTCTTCTCTGTTAACAAAAGCAGAAAATGTAAATTCGCTGTTGATTTACAGAGTATGTTATTAACATTGACTAAGTTAACCAGCAGCTGTTGTTAAATGTAGTCAAGACTTACCTAGTTAATTATTTAGATTTAAAAAATATTAAATGTTTATTAAATTTAAACATAAAAGCAATTTAAAGCTAAGCTAATTTATATATAAAATTGTAGTAAACGGAATACGAGATTAAGATTTCACTTAAATATGAACAAAAGAATAAACCGCACACTTTAAGTATTTCCATTTAAAATGTAAATAGCGAGCAATTAGCTTGAAAACATGCCTGGTTGCGGTCGGAAAATTGTATACTACACACACACACAACACACACACACACGGCGATACTCACACATACTTATACTTGTACACTTGGTTGGCAGCTTTTCCCGTCTGTCACCTGGCATCAATGCCCCAATGGAGTCGACGCTGCCATCGCTGCTGGCGTTTGGCCACTGCCACTGAACAATGCAACCAACCGAGCAGCAGCAGCAGCAGCAGCAACAGGAAGCAAAGATGAGGCAGCTGAG
This sequence comes from Drosophila falleni, assembly GCA_035045575.1. NCBI lineage: Eukaryota > Metazoa > Arthropoda > Insecta > Diptera > Drosophilidae > Drosophila > Drosophila falleni. The sequence goes on along the minus strand of JAWNOV010000169.1, from coordinate 1,042,770 downwards.
AGGTGGCAGGACGCAACAGGGGGCAGCACTAGGTAGCCGTGTGTTGAGCCACCATTGTGCCTTTTGAGCGGCGCATTGTTGGCCATTTTTTTTCTTTCTATTTTTTGTTGTTGTTGCATGGTGTGTGTGTGTTCGTGTGTGTGTGTGTTGCATTGTTGCCGGCGTGCAACGTCGATCTCGTTGCAGGACTTGTTGCCGTGACGCTGCCACTTGGCGTCCATTCGCCACTTGCCATGTAATGAGTTTGCCATTTTATTTTATTTATTTGCCCAGTGCTTTGTCTCGTCGTACGCGAAACGCACTCACTGATAAAAGACAGAAAAAAGTGCATTTAAAATTAAAATTAAATAATGATTTAAGTGCGCCTCGAGGCTTTGTCTGTTGTCAGATCCACAAAGGAGTTAGAGTCGGCATCATATGCAGCGATTGTATTCGAGTTTTATGAGAATGTTAAAAGATATATATTAAATAATGCCTTTGAAGTCTTTTATTACACGTTAGACGAAGCCTTAAAATCTGTAACAAATCTAGTGAAAAATAGTTGCAAGGCTTTAAATATACTATAAGTTGTAAATATGTAATTAAAGTATATCCAGAAAATCTTTTTGTGCAAGAAATTACAAAAAATTGTATTTAAAAAATATATTAAAGTATGTCAGCTGCTATTAAATTATAGTTAAGAAATAATTTAACTGCTTGACTCATTAGAACTTCGAAGAGGTGACAGAATGTAGATGGACGCTATACTGGAGCTCAAGCTATAATCCCAATTAAAAACAATCCCAAAAATTAAATTTAATTAATGTGAAATAAAACTTTAATCTGCCTATGTTAAGGATTAGCAACAGCAACTGTTAACAATAGCAGTAAATGCTAAACCGCGTCACTTAAAGGTTTATGTTATGTCAATCAACAGCTATTGATATTTTCTTTTAATTAAGCTATTTTCAAAGTTGGTTAATTGCAATTGCGGGTTAGAATAGGTTGCAATCTGACTGACAGATGCAGAATGAGAGATAAAGCTAAAAAGATAGAAAGAGAAAGAGAGAGAGCGAGAGAGAGAGGGGGAGAGAGAGAGAGAGAGATAGACCGGGTTGGACATTTGAAGAGTTGTCGTTCTCGCTGTTGTTTCGCTTGGTGGCAAAAGACAGAAATCAAATTACAATTTCAATATGCGATGCGTACAAATGTCTGTCGGTGGCAGTTTGGCTTTCAATGTGGAGCATGAACTTTCAAGTTGATGTTTAGTATTTGTGCGGGTGTATAAGGGTGTGTGTGTGTGTGTGTGTGTGTGTGAGTGAGAGCCTGGTAGATTTTGATTTGAGCCCACAAAATGGATTTCAGTTGGTATGCTTGTGTGCGTCTGTCATTTAATGGAATTTATCACATTTTAACTGTGTGACAGAAACGACAACGTCAGCAGCAGTCTATGTGTGTGTGTGTGTGTGTGTTGTGTGTGTGTCTGTGTGTGGTCACATGCTCGTCCAACTACTGGTGTCCTTTGGTATCCTGTCATTTGCTCGAGTTTGTCAGGCATGCATTTGAAATGTTATTCAATATGTGCAAGTGCAAGTTTCGCATATTGAATGGCAACGCAAGTGTCACAGTCATTGATTCGAGCAAATCCAACAAAACAATAAATAATTCAAATGCAACAAGTGTGCTGTCTATTTATTTATTCAAATGCTATCTCTCTCACTTTTTCTCTTGGCCGCCGCTTAAGCAATTAAAAGCCTACTCATCAGTTGGCTATTAAGTAAAATGTAAATGCAGCACAACTATCAAGTTTTGGCCCGAGGGAAGTTCAAACTTTGCGGCAACTTAACGACTCGTCGTCGATTATTAAATTAAAACGTGCAAAAAACTTTATCCAAAGCGAAAAGTTTTCTTTCTTTTATGCACTTACTCAGGGTATTTACATTAAGTCAGCAACAATGTCACATTTCAAATTAAAATTGTTACAAGTTGATACTTAAATAAGTATAAGGATAACCCTAAAGTGTGTTAAAACTCTGACGATTTTATAGATTTATGTTTTATAGTTTTAACAAATTCAGGCAATGTTATTCTTTTAACCGCTTCGACTAATGCTGGGAACGACAAATTAAATAAATATTTATTTTAGAAAATGCCTTAAAGCGGTATACTACTTGTATATTTTTTACTTGTCATACGAACTAGTATTTGCTAGAGCATTTAATATTCTTTATGCTTTTGTAAAGTCAACTCCTTTCATAGTTTCTTTTTTGCTCTGCGACGCATAATTTATTATGCGAGGCAAAAATCTGCTGCAGCAAATTTGTCACATGGGATAAATAATAAGAAGAAACTTGCTAAACTTTTCTCCATAGCAAGTTGTGCCACAGGCCTTGAGAGCCTTGGAGCCATAGCTTCAACTAGAGCTGAGTGTTGGCGCTTTGGGATTTGTGACAGAGCTGGGACAGATTACTCATACGCCTTGTGCGACGAGTGCTGGAAAAATATACGAAAAGTGTGACCAGGCCAGCGTGAAATTAGTAAGCTAGTCGCATGTGCCTAGAAATACAAACAATTGATAGGTTGTTAAAGAAAAATTAAATAATTGTATATAAGAAAAAGTATTACTAGAGGGTCATAGGTCAAATGATACCTTGTGCCCTGTAAGGACACATATACATATTAATAAATAAATAAATAAAATATGTTTGTTAATATGGAAGAGGTTAAGCTTAGCTTGATCTGTTTATATTACTAGTTAATCTACGTAACAAATTTTTCTGGTATAAGATTACACAGATCAACTCTTAATGTTTAATACTTAAACTTATTCTACTGTTGCACTTCAGCATTCTTGAAAGCCATACAACATTCCATACCATATTTAAATTTATGTTTTTTCACTCGAGGGTTGCTTAAAGACTTCTCTATTTTCTCCGCATCCCATTTCACTCCAGTCCACAATTGAAACTGCAACCACTTTCACTTACTTATGTGTTTATATTGCGTTTTAATGGACTAACAGCTTGTGAGCATCACATGAGCTGCCTTATTGGCTTTATCGTCCAGACGTAGTAAGATGCCACTAAATATGTCAAAATAAAAGCAAATTTATACACAAACTGATAAAAAAAGAACGCAGAAAATATAAAAAAATAAATAAGAAGTCCTATATTTTTTTTTTTGGCTGCTGGCAACAATTGCTATCTTGACATTGTCATCTCTAGAACTGGGAAACTGGGAAATTGCCATTGAAATTGGCCCAAAGCTGCCTGCAGCATCAGTTCAAGCTTTGGCATCTTGTTTTGATGTTGTTCTTGTTGTTGTTGCTGTTGTTGTTGCTGTTGCTTTTGGCACGCCTATCAGTGGAATTGAATCAAATTACCTTGTAATCTTAACCTTAAGGTTATTTGCCGTTTGCCACAAAACGCTTTGTGCCCTCTGCGTTTAGTTACTATTCAAGTGGGTCCCCAGTTCCCAGTTCCCTTCTCCCAGTTTCCATCTCTTTCCCCCACTTCTCCATTCCTCTTCTTTCTGTAAGTTGACTTGGCAACACTTGACTCACATTTCACAGAGTCGCGTTGCCGTTGCACCTTTAACACTTGCTGCGAACTGGAATCGGAACTGGGGGAGGGTTTTGGGTTTTAGAGGAAATATAAATGGAAATCTAGCATTACGTCTTATCATGATTGCAAAGTTTAAGTGACTTTTCTGCAAGTGTAAAGCGATAGCTGGCACAGTTGTGCTTTGAAAATGTAGCAAGTCAATCAATGTTGTTGCCTGACACTGGATTGGGTTTGTGGGATTGTAAAAGTTAGTTAAATTTGGATTAGACGTCTGCACTTTGTAAAGTTTATCCTTTGACATGCTTTCTACTTGTTTAAAAGCGTACTACTTAACTTAAAGACTCACAAGTTTGAAGATAAGTATACGTTTGAAAGTGATTTTAATTTGCTTCTTATTCCCTTGACAAAATAATGCTTTAAATTAAGCTCGAATCTCTATTTAAATTAACATATTTTTCTGTTTTTTAAATAATTTTTATAATATATGATTAATTAAATTTCAAGCATATGAAAAATTGAATATTTATAAGCTATATTTATAGGAACCCACAACCAAAACTTGGAGATATTATTTATGTTAAAACCTCATCACTGTCGTTATCTTCACTCACTCACGTCATACAACATTTTCATGAGTTCCGACACATAATCATCCCATTTGGATTGGAAAACATTGCCAGCCAATGGATCGTTCATATCGTATTTCTGTGTAAATTTCTGCACATCAAAATTGCTGTGATCTTCGGCACTTTTCAGATCCATTTGCTTTTCCTCAAAATCCAATTTATCCGATTGCTGATACACGAGAACGACATAGCGACAAAGACCGCTGTCCTTAGGCGGCAAGGGACCATAGTATTCGGAAATAAGTTGACCCTTGGCCACATCCTTGCCGGGCACGTTGACGACGAGCCAATGGAGCCAGGAGCGATACATGGGATACTCACGACTTGGGACATCGGGACTTAGCATTACAATGGTATAATACGATTGGGGATCCGCATTCCATTCGAGTTTCGGCTGAAATTTTAACTCTGTTGGCGTATAAACCATCCCCTCGACTATTTCCAGATCATTCTCAAATCGCATCTTAAATTTAAATTCAAATTATTGGTTTAGTATACTTGTGGGTAATAGATTTGGGCAAACCTTTAAGAGCTCCTTAGGTGGCTCCTTGATCACATCGGGTATTACTTCCATTTCCTTCATAATGCGCCTCACATTCAGCTCGTCCTGCTCGGCCCGTGTCAGGCACAACACGCATAGGAAGAAACCGTAGTAGAAATTCATTGGATAGCTTTTGAACTTACGGCTAGAAACGGTTCAGCTTTTTATAGCTCACTCAATCGATATTGTTTACAACTAATCGCCGACTCAAATTGTCAACGCAAATATAATTAAGCAAATTGAGAGACAGCAATTTGCAATCATTTGTGCAAGTCGTGCAAATATTTACAAATATATTTAAATGCTCGAGCAATTTCAATAATTCGAGCAGCTTTTGTTGCCTCACAATTCAAAATGAACTATTTTTTTCAGTTGTCATACAATTACTATAAACTGTTTGATATTAGAATTTACTCAAATTATCTCAATTGTCTACGCTTACAATGTAACATATATAATTTCATTTATCTCACCTGTTAGTTTATCGACATTTACACATAATAAGTAGCTAAGGTATTTTTCAAAAAACGTTGATAAAATTTTATATATCTATGACAGATAATCTACTTCACTATTAGCATTTGCTTTTTAACAGTTCCAATATCAAGTATTTTAATTGATAATTTGGCGATTAATCGCATTGATTGTAAGTCTTTTTATTGGTTTTCAAGATAATTAAACATTTTGTCTACTGATTGAATTTACTACAATATTTTAGCTGCATATTTCAACAACTGTACCAGTTTTAATTATATTTTATTTTCAATTCCAGATTAATTTCCACAGCATAACTTAATTAAGGGAATCCAGTTTACTGACTCTCATTTCCATGGCAAATTATAGAAACCAAGTGATGTACAGAATTTGCAAAACTATGTGAATTTTTTTGAGATTCCACAGCAGGAGGCAAGAACAAATAAGAAATAAAACAGCGCTAAAGTCAGTAGAAGAAGGAAGAGTTGTTGCGCCTCAGAGCTGGCAACGTCGAGCTTCAACTTGTGGCAACATGTGCGTCTAATGTGCGCACATTAGCAACACAAATGCAGTCGAGATGCCTGAAGGATGTCTATAAGCAGGAGCAGGAGCAGGGAAGAGGGGAAGAGGGGAACAAAAGGAAAGTCAGGATGAGATCCAACAGCAACTAGCTGAGCTGTGCCAAGCCAGCGCCACTCAAGCAAACGAACACACTTAATTTATGCAATTTGGTTAACAACGTTAAAATTGTAGATGAGCTGGAGGGAGGGGAGGGGATGGTGGAGGGGGGGATGGAATGGCCTAGACTGTGGCAGCCAGACATAAATCAAAATGGAAACAATAACGCAGCTCCAGCTCTGCAGCTGGAGCATGAGCTGGGAAGCTGGGAGCTGAAAGCTGAAAACTGGCAACTGAAGCCAGCTACGAAAGGAGTAATAAGGATAATGAAGCAGCAACAGCAACAGCAACAAGATGAGGCAGACGTTGTGGCATGTTGGGCACTTGCCATGTAAACGATGATGAGCACGATAATGATGGCATTTGAATGGGCACACTTACACACACGTGTGTGTGTGTGTGTGAATGTGTGAGTCTCTCTGATGTCGTAATTTAAGCACTACGTTTGCCATTTCCTCAATATTTGCGTAAATATTGGCTCATTATTTGGCCATATTATATATTAATTTGCTTATTAATTATTTTAACGTTTCCAATTCCACAAGGTGTGCGTAAATGTGTGTGTTCGTGTGTGTGTGTGTGTGTTTGTGACATTTGCAAAGATGTTTGCGAGTTGTTAATATTCAGCAAATTAGTAAGTAATTTTGCATGCCTCAATAAGCTAAAGTCTCATTTGCTTCAGTAATTTTCGGACTAAATTAGTGATTACGATTTCTGAATAGATTTTGATTTATACTATCTACAATTAATTCGAATTATTTAATTTACAAGTGAATAACAAAGCTTTTAGTAAGAAAAAGGATCTGAATATTGTAGATTTTACCATGAGAGCGAAAAGCTCGACAAAGCTCTGTCGGATTCTCTTGCTAAAATAAAAGCAGCTTTAAGCAAGCTTTAAGCATTACAAATTAAAGATTTTAAAGGAGAACTTAAATTAAATAAAGTTATTAGTTGACGCTTTTAAATAAACAAAGTTTCAAAAGAATAACTTCAAAAAATAACTGAAAGCTTAAATTAAAATGAGATTAGAGGTGAGTGAGAAAAACAACATTTGATCTCAAAACAGTAGTCTTGAAACTGTAATTTTAAATTGAAGTTGCTATGTTTAGAATTTACTGAGCTTAAAAGAATAACGCCTTAGTACTAAATAAGGAATACTTCGATTAATACGGTTTTTAATCTGTAGAAATTAGCTGCAAATGTCCACTATAATCTTAATATTATTCAATCGTAATTTCTTAAGATATACAACAAACAACAAAAAAAAACCACCGGAGGTTTTTCTTCCTTGGTTCGGACTATCACATTTTATTAGCCTCTCCCGTGGGTTTGCATTTCTATGCCATTCCAGCTTCTGGCTGCATTATCTAGTTACTTTTACAAGTTTTTGCCCAAGATTACGAACGTTGAGCTGAATCTGCAGCTGGGAACTGAAACTGTGGCACTTTCTATTCATGAAAACTTTTAGATTGTTGTTGTATTTGCTGATTTTGTTAGTGTTGTTGCACTAATTTGCATGACCTTTGGCTGAGGGAGCACAGTCAACCCAGGTAACCAACTAACCAACTAACCAAAAGCCACCCAAACTCAACCCAACCCTTTTAGCCAGACTGCCACAACATTTGAATGGCATTTCATTTGCGACGCTTTTCAACGTTAATGCCATGGAAATGCATAAATTGTGGACACTCAAGTAGAGAAGTTGCTGAAAAACAATGGCTTCTTGGTTTGACAGGAGCAGAAGAGGGAGAAGAAGTGGTTGGAAGCAGAGAAGAGAGATGTTAACCCGGCTAATTAGCAATTGCCAAGTTGAGCTGCAGCTTATCAGTGCACAAGTTGTGCTTGAATGCAATGCTCTTTAGTATTTTTAATTTATTTTTTATTTAAACGGAGCGCGACAGTTTTTTTTTGTAAATTTTATATACAGTTGAATACTTATCCGCCAAGAAACGATGAAATTTGAAAACTCTTTTAAGGCTTAGTAGAATTTTTAAGGTTTGTTTTTATTTTCATAGTATAGCTTACTTTAAATACTTAGTTTCAATATATTCGAAATTTTAAAAATATTTGTTGTTTTGGGATTTTAATTTTAATTTTTTAAAATAATTTTTCCCAGTCCCTCGGAGAGGGACTGGGAGCGGGACCTGGGAGAGGGACTTGGAGAGGGACTGGGAGCGGGGCGTGGGAGAGGGAATAGGAGGAGTAATATTTATAGTAGTATTTATAGTAGCAGTAGTAGAGAGGGTAAGAAAAACAAAGAGAAACTGAGGAAGAAGTACGAATTCGAATATAGCGGTTGACACTTAGTCTTATACATCTTACCAAAGTTGGTTCAAATCTGAGCACTATAACATAGGAGATATCGTAACCATTTCTGATAACATTTGCATTTAAGTTAACTAAATTATTTTTAAGTTTTTTTCCATTATAAGTTTTTCCCATAGTAAGTACGGGGTCTCCGACTGTAGCACCGGCCGACAATTTATTTTTAAGATTGTATAGATCATAGTACGAAACTGACGAAATAAAAGTGTGTGATATTGCAATTTCCAAGAATTCTACAAATGCACACGTTGAATAAGATAAACAGAAAAATGGTAATGGTTCCTAAATCATTTTTCAAATTTAAATTACGTGTCTATGCATTTGCTTTAAATAACGTTGAGAGTTTGCTTTTAAGAAGTTGTTGATTCGTTTCATTTTTTGCAAGTCTGTCTGAAATTACAGCTGCCACGAATGCTCCCTCCAGCACTTACAAATACACTCACACATGCACTCAGATCAACACACACACACACACACACACACACATGTAACTTGTATAGAGAGCAAATGGCATTTGGCAATTTCACTTGTTGTGTATCCTTTTTGGAGCACACAGGACTAAAGCGCTTGATATATCCATTTTGTTTGGAGGATTCTTCGCGTGCTTGTTGAGAGCTGGCAAACAACAAAAGCAATTGTTGTTAGTGTTGTTCTTGCTATTGTTGTTACTGTATTACATGCGTGAGAAGCAGGCAACACAACAACAACAACAACAACAACTAAAGGCAACAACAATCATCCAAAACTGGGGAATTGTTCATTTGGAGCTCAACTTTTAGCTGATGCTGTGTGCGCATTGTGTTTATTTATTTAAGTGTTATTTCGTTTTATTTTGCAAAATTGAGTTATAAACAAGTTTTGAAAATTGTTTAAATGGAAAAAACAGATTGAATATCCTCGCAATAATAACAGCAACAACACAACAACAACAACAGCGAGAGAAAAAGCAACTCCGAGTGGCAGCCACTTGAGCACATGTCAAGTGGAAAATCGTTTTGTTGCTGTTGTTGCCCCACTTGCCACATGTTGTAAATGTGTGCGGGCGCTATGAATATGTTTTTGATAAAGTTTATTTATATATGCAAATCGCATAATACTCGGTATGCAGAAAAGGGTTCTCGGATTCGCTTTTGCGTGTAAAGTTGAATTGGTTTGCCATTTCTGCTCCTATCGCATCATATATTTATGCTTGTAAATATGTTGTGAATGAATTTATATTTATACAAAAAAAAAGAATGTATATATACGACTTCCCCATACTTTTTAGATAATTTCCGTTTAAAATTTCCTTTAAAATCATCGCATCGCTCGCACATTTTCTATATGTATTGAGAATGTATCTTTGCACCTTATCCGAAGTTTTCCAGCTGACTGCCATTTTCTTTATTGTCATTGGCATCCTTCCAATTTGAAAAACTCAACCTCAAACTTGTCGGCAACATTTACCGATTTATTTATTTTGATTAAGTGCTTCAATTGTGCTTCTTCTGGTTGTTGTTGTTATTGTTGTTGTTGCTCTTCCTGATTGTCTGCAGGCGGGGAAGTAATTGTGGCAATGTGACGCCTCGCGTTATGAGCTGATAACATTTCGCATTTGCGTATCAAACACACATTAAAAACAACAACAAAAACTGTCAATAAAAACGAGTAATAGGGAATTTAATTCCATATACTGACTGTGGTTAGGGAATGTTCTCTAGAGCAGAATTAATCAAATTAATATAATTCTTTTGTATAGAATTTGTTGAGCTGTACAAGGAATATACATATATCTATTTATTACTTCTGATTTCGTAGAACTATTAAACTGTAATATTAATCGGATTTTACGACTCATTTTTCACATCTGAGTTACATAAAAAATCTATTCTATTCATTATGAGCCAATTTTGAAGATTTTTAGATTTTTTTTATTTTATTAAAATGCTTGAATTTAATGTTATTTCCTAACCTCTCAGATTTTAACAATTATATATTTATATTCTCTTCCGCAGATCCAATGCTAAGACTAGACAGAAATACTATAAATTATTTAATTTATATCAAACAATTGACATTATAAATTTTTATATGCAATTCGGAAACTTATCGGACACTTCAATAAAGAACTCGAGGCTATCGTTATGTCTTTATTAACGAGGCGAAACAGAAAGTTTGGCGACTTGTATCAAATGTACATACAACAGACCGAATGGACGGAATTCTATAAAAATATTAATGTTGGCTAATAAAAGGACGTTCAGGCAAGAAAGCGATTAACCCAGAAGAGGTATAAAAAGGACGCGTAGTCAAAGTTTTTGGCAGCTTAACAACTTACCAAATGTCGGGGCAAAGTCAAATTCTTTTTATATTTTAACGATAACAAATCGCTTACGGTTAACAGGCGGCATTAATTCTCATTGTGGCGTAATTTTCACAACGGCATTTATTGGCTAATTAAAATGGAGTTCGAGGGTTTTGTGTCTTCGAGTGTATTTTGAGGGGGGGACGGAAGGCGGCAGGGACAAAGCCCCGCAGGATATGCTTTGACTATAGAACAAGAAATGAAAGGAGCTGTAATTAATGACCGCAATTAATAATTTTGACAATTTACACAAAATTGAGCAAAAGATAAGGGAATCGCGTGGTTGGGGCAACTCTGGCAATTCTTTTTGATTTTGTAACAAGAAACCCCTTTCTCTTGTCAGCCCTCTTCTAATTTGCTCACTTGGCTAATAAGCTCAGTAAACTGTACAGATTCTTTTTTATAAATTTGTTAATTGCATATTTATTGCTTCCCTTAATAATATTTATATAATATTTGTTTTTCATTCCCTTTCAAGCAGCGTAAGAACCCTTCAAATTAGTCAACTTTTCTGCGACTGACAACTTTCAAGTGGGCGGCCCTTTTTGAGGTTTTACCAGCTCATAGAAGGGAATTTTGATTATGTCGCAAAGATGGTACCACTTGGAAGGTGGTATTTGGGGTAAAATTTTTGAAAAACTTTGATATGATATGTGATACCTAATTTCTAAATTTTTTTCACTTATGGTGATTTGTTTTTGTCTAGCAGTCATATAACCTGACTGCTGTACTATACCATAATATATTGTTCTCTTTGAAACCAATTTTTTAGACATATTTTTAAATTTTTGTATGTATAACATTGAAACCTGATATCAAAACTAAAAACTGCAATCTACATATATCTGAAACCTACATCTACTATAAGTAATTGTAAGGGCATTAATTCGTCGTGCTTCCATACATTGTTATGCTTGTCAATTTTACTTTTGTTATTCGCTTAACTTGCGTTAAAAATAAATCAATTATTTTAATTCACTTTGACAACTCGCGTCATTTGCAGTGCATCGACAACAACAACAACAACAACATCCTCTTTTTTGTGGTCCACTGCTCTTTTCCTCTTGACATGGGTATGTCAACGGTCTTTTGGATAAGGGGCTGACGTATTGCAGAGGGAGGCAGGTTCAATAGGGGTTCGATAACAAGCCGCAAGTGAAAGAATGTCATGCATAAAATGTCAATAGCAGATACGTGTATGCGAATATGAATGAAAATGAATACGAGTGCGGGCATTCAATTTTTTCATTATATAAATATTTTTTAAGATAATGCTTATTCAACAGTTCTTTATCGGATACATTCATAAAAGTATTTGCGTATAGCTTTATTTTTATTAAGATATTTTATGATAAATTATTTACTTACAGAAAAAAATTAATATTTATAACTTAATTGTTATTCGTGTAACTTTAGTGATTTATATTTTTGTAAAATAGTTAATATTTTTTATATTAGGTTTGTTCAACTTACATTATTTTTATCAAATTTGTACAAAATACTCTATAAATTTTGCTTAGTATCTGAAATTGGCAATTACATAAATAAATAAAATTAAATCTGTAAGGCCCTGTGATAATTTAAATCGAGAATATTTTAAACATCTATAAATTCAAATGAATAAACAAACTAAAATTTCTATTGAAATTTTAAATCAGTTGATGTGAACATGAGCTCAGTGAAGTGTAATATCTATGCATTGGCCATAATCATAATGAAGGCTCTTATTCTGTTTCTCTGGCTCTTGAATACAAAATTTTCCATTACCATTAATTACCCTTTCTGAATGCTGAATTACGGTCCGAAAACTTTACCACACTTTTCCTCTCTGCCCATAATTACAAACAATGCTATACAACAAAGCAAAACAGAATTTACTTGTTCCTGTTTTGTCTTCACTCCCCTCGCCCTGCTGCTGTCCCTCGACAGTGAAAGGATGCTTGAGAAAAGCACAGAGAGAAGCAACCTTATGACAGAAATTCAATAGCGCATGCAATTGAAGAAATTATTGTGCAATTTCAATAACTTTCAATTGGGTTTTCAATTTTCTGCATACACTTTTTGTGCCGAACTTTATCTTATCTTATCTTTTGTCTGAGGAGCAGCGTGCTCCCCTGCTGACCCCTATAACCCTCCCGAAACTGATGCACACCAAACCGAATCGAGCATAAAAAACTGCAAAACTTTCTCAACTTTTGTCTGTCCTTTGACGATTTCCGGCTATTGAAGAGCCCACTGTCCAAGAAATGCTGAGTGCAGACATAACTTTGTAGGGACAGAAAGAGATTACAGTCGAACTTCTTTATAACGAATGTACATAACTTCTTTTTATTAAAGTGCGGGTAAATGTTGTTATAAAACTGTATAGAAGGAGTGAAAAAAATAATTAATGCCTTGCACAATCAACCTCTATCTTAAGTAGCTTTGAATAATTTTTAATAATTTTCCATCCGTATATGAATAAAAAATAAGTTAAATTGTCGAGATTTCGACTATAGAATACCCATCAATCATTTCAATTATATATAAATGTACTTGAAAGGTGTTTTTTCCAGCAATATAAAATCTACTGCATACTCTAAGGAGTTTGTATTGCTTTAAGAACTTTGATTAGCCATTACCGCTGTTCTACTTGTCCGACGCTGCTGTAATTAAGTGGGAATTAGTTAATATTTATAGATATTAGATAGATAATAGGAAGTGAGAAAAATTTGAAATAAACTTGATCTGCTCCAGCGCCATTGGAGTCTGTGTGTCAAATTTGGTACATCTAGCTCTTATACTTTGTATACTAAGTTACGGACCATTTGCCCAATATAAACCCAACCAGACTTTAGATATATAGCAACAATTTGTCATAGAAATGTTAGTTATAAAGATGCTCAACTGTATCTAGCTTAAGACATTCAAATGATTTGTTAGTTGCTGGCCATATACGTGCATAAACTGGACTGGCCAGTCGGTTTAAGCCATAATAACAAAATATGACGCCATTTGGCTGCAATTTGAAGAGCTTAACTATGTAAATCTTTTAATATGGCCAATGGATGCAGCAGGAGCACAACTAGGAGCAGCATCAGGAGCAACAGCAACTTCAGAATAAAAGAAATAAAACTAAAAAAAATTGCATAAAAAACTAGATGCATAAACCAGAATGCAAACAGCGCCGCGACGGCTGAAGCCAAAAGGCAAACAATGCAATCCCGCCAAGAACTCTGCTGGCACTGTTCCCAACAGACAGATACCCTGCATACCCAATACCCGTCTCCTGCTGCCTCGTCTGGATCGGATTCCCTAGCGGAAGACATAGAGCGAAAATATGCCTCAAGGCGCGTCGTGTACTGGCGAAGCTTGGGAAAAGTTTTTCGCATAAACATGAAAAACATGAAAAACAGCAAACAACTTGCAAAACTCACGAAACTACAGTTAAAGGCAGGAATGAAAACGAAGGGAGGGGGGAAGAGTTAGTTTGGTGGAACCTTGGCCGGGTTATGCATAAAGCACACATGATATACTATATGCATCCATGCATCTTCTCTATAGATATATTTATGTATATGTATCTCAACTGCATACGCTCCGTTGCATATCATATTCGCGAGCTACGTGAGTTGTATTCGCAGATAGTTTCCAGTGTTGTAAAATACTCTGTGTATGCGCTGCCTGTCTGTGCCCGCTAGGTAAATATCTTTCTATGTGTGCAAGTCTTGCAATTGGAAACAATATTTGCGCTTTACAGCAACCACATTGTAAATTCTATACTCTACACGTTGAACAGGTCAGAGAGCACGAACGGAAAATATTTGGACTGTTAGGGATGAGTACGAGACCCTAGACATTCAAATTGGTCAGATCAAAAAGCTGTTTCAGTTATTTAAGTGATTATGCATTTACCAAAACAAAATATAACACAATTTGCTATCAAATGCAAGCTGCAAATTTAATGTTTTTTTTTAAACAATTTTTGTAAAAACTAAATGGGACTATTTACCAAGTAATTTATGATATCCAGCACAAAACTCGTCCTTATTCCTACATTAACTGTCACACACTCAACTCTGTTAACTATGTATATTACTTGTAATTATGGGAGCTGTTCGTCAACTTAAATGCCAGGTCTCATTTCAGCGAGCACGTGTCTCAGTTTTTACCAAACCATTAATCAAACAATTAGAGCTGGTTGCGTCAAGTAACTGCCTCAGTTTTCCACACTCCTCCGACAATCATCCGCAAACGTATTTGCATAAATTATGGCTTCATAATAACCGCTATTTGTAATTTCGGTCACTACAGGGCGTTCTGCCTATAACGCCCACTCTTGACACCCCCAAACAAAAAGGGTTGGTCTTTCCAACTGACGATGATAAAGTGTGGAGAGTCGAAACGAGTCGACATCACAGCAGCTGTGTAAAAAACTTCAAATCAAAGTCTTTAAACCAAATATTTAAATGAATTTCGATAGTATTTTAACCCTTTTCTATGTACTGGCTGTAATTGCTTTTTAAATCAATATTTATACATTTTTTTCATATTTATTTATTTTATTACCAATTTAATATACTCTGACAATAATTTGTACCAGTTATGTTAACAAATTTGTGTGTAAATAGTATCAGTATAAACAAAATAAGCAAGAAAACTAAAAATATTCCTTTAGTTTAATAATTTTCAAATATGTACATGTTGTAGATACCCAAAATAATTACTTAACTGACTAACTGTTATACAATATTTAATTTAAATAAGTACTATTACAATTTAATGCATTCTGTAAATTATGAGAATATATTAGATTTCTAGATTAACGCAGTTACTTTAGAAAAACTTCATGATGGTGTGTGTCCTGGCTAAATTGTTATAAAATCGAAACTGCAAACCAGACTAACATTAAAAAAACAGCAGTTGGGAATTTTAAAAGAGAACTGCAACAAAAGTCATGCAATGCGGGTCAATCAAATTAAAATCAAACTGAACGACAATTATCGATTGGGACAATCTCGTCACGCATAACAATAACAATTAAAGTGTACGACAAGTGCAAATTGAAGATGTTTGCACCAATCTCTGGCGTCCTGCCAGAAGCACACACCCAGAGAGAGAGAGAGAGAGAGAGAGAGGCGAGAGGGACAGGGATGATACCTTTAGGTGCCAGGAGTAGAGATGCAAACAATCTATCCAGTGTGTACAGAGAGCTACCTAAAAAGCATAAATAATGGGACTAGCTGCATCTAGACTGAGGACCAAATAGGCTGACAGGAATAGAGAAGGAAGAGGTGGGAGTGAGGGAGCGGGAGAGGGACAGGTGGGGACAGTAAATGAATGACAAACGGCAGAAGGCGACGCCAATGCCAATGACGTCAACGCCAACATTGTCAGTCCACAGAAGCAGGAGCAGGCAGAGGAAGAGGGAGAGAGAGAGAGAGTCACCTGCCGACAACAGTGTTGGTATCAGAATTATTGCTCTCTGCATAACCAGCTACAGAGAGAGAGAGAGAGAGGGAGATAGACAGGCGGGAGTTAGGCGAAGAAAGAGAGGTAAATGGGTTTGTGCCCTGACACGCTGAACTCAACTCGCTTCAACCCGTTGCAAAATGAGAAAAATCTTTGTGACACACACCGGAAACTGGAACAGGACAAAGGCACAAGGAAAGGGAAAGGAAGAGAGGAAGGGAGGAAGAGATATCGTGGGTGGCAGCATCAAAAACCATGAGCTTAAGTGCCCCGGTATTGTGTGAGGCAAGCTGACAGAGACAGAAACGGAGAGAGAGAGAGAGAGTGAGAGAGAGAGAGAGAGAGAGGAGAGGCAGAGACCCGCAGTCATGATTCCCTGTTGGTACTTGCCACGCCATTGTTCTTTTCACTTTTTACGAGGATATGCTGCAAATGAAATGCTGCCCCAAGTTGCAGCCACAACGCGCACCGTTTCCCCCTCCCCTCCCTCCCCCTCCCTCTCGTCAATGTTCAAGGTGTTCAACACCGGCGGCGAGTTGATTATGGCCACCAATGCCGACTTAAGTGGGCATGTTCTCCCTGTTGTTGTTGCTCCTGTTGCAACTGCCTCCGTCGCAATGATAAAGCACCTTTTGTTGTAATGAGTTTCGAGTGCAATTTTTATTTTTGAATACTTCCTGCCAATCCCCCAATTCTGCATCTATATATGGCATTTTTTTCCTGTTAGGATTTTAAGCCGCTTATGCCGCATTTGGAGTCGACTCTGCTCTGCTCTACTCTGGCCTGTGTCTGGTTCTGGCCATCATCTGTCCATTGTCTACGGCAGTTGCCATGGTTAGCACAAATTTTGGAAAATTATTTTCATTGCTCGTATTAAGTGCGCTCAGTGTACAAATTTTCATTTCTCCAATTACCTCAAATATTTGATGCACATGAACTGAAAATAGGATTTAGTTCGGAGCTCTTCAAATACGATTACAGAGATGCACAAATGTTAAGCATTCAATATTTAAGAAGTCAAGAATTAATTGAAAATAAGGTACATGAGTAGGTAAATGGTAGTTCTATTTAAATAATCTGACAATCACGTTAAGAATCAGATAAATTCGAAATAAAATTAGAATTTTCTTAATAACATTTATTGTTATATATTTTAATTTTTATTTTGCTAAGGGAGAAAACTAAAGCCATTTTATAAGGGTTTTTCAGTTGATTAAAAAACATTTGCTTATATATAAATGGTAATTTTTCTGCAATTTTTAATTAAATAATTGCTATTGTCATTCAGTATACATATATTTAATTTATTTTCATAATTTCAAATTATGTTATTGATATAATTTTAGACAGTTTGAAGTTGTGACTTGGCTTTATAGCTTTATTAAACAAATAAATAAATATAAATACTTATTCTATATGTGAATTATCTGCTTTTAAATATTAGCCTCATGCTTTCAACGTTTATTAGAAGAATATATCGTTATATTATTTTAATTATTCACAGCTATACCATTTTAAAGGATTTGAAAGATCCTTTGGAATTACCAGCAAACTTGCCTAGCTGAATTCTCTTTCCTCTACTCATTTCCCCTCCCTTCTCTGTCTTTGAGTTATAAGTATTGGGTCCGCTTATTGCATTTGAGTTTTCAGTGCCTGTAACCCATCAATAAGAGACGCACAGTTCCCCTTTTCCCCTCTTAACTGCAATCGAATATCCTGCTGGACACACACTAAATTGATGATGCATACGGCAAACAACAGAAATAGTAACAGCAGCAACAATTGAGGAAGAGACTGACAATTGCATTGACATTTCAACAGAGCGAGAAACGAACAGAGGCAACAACATGTCGCATGTCTGTCGAAATGGGTGAGTATCAAGTTCCCTTCATCCCCCTTTCCCTTTTCATCCCTCACCTGACTGAGATCTCTTCAACAGACCGAAACATGACCATTTATTGAGTGTGTGTGCGGGTGTGTGTATGTGTGTGTGTGTGTGTGTGTGCGAGTGTGTGTGTGCAGTACATATCGATTGCAATTGCTTGATTTTGTCATTGGGATTTGTTGTTAGCTTGATTTTTGGCTATTGCCTGCCAGTTTATTTGTTCTGTCAGTTGCTCTCAATTCCTCCCCTTCTTTTTCACTATAACTCTCTCAATTCTCAGTCAGTTTATTACGTTATCATGGCAAAAATGTTTACTTATTTTTAGGAATTCGCTGCAGTTTCTTATAGCACTTTTAACTGCCTGCTGATTGAAATACACTTGATCCGCTGCTTGAATTTAGTAATTTTACCATTTTCATTTTCAATTTGTGCACATTTCCACACTCTCACCCCTTATCCCTTTCTCTTCTATCACTCACTCCCATTCTTTTACTCTGTTTTCGCATTCCACACGCCTTGTTGTAATTGGCGCCAGGCAACAATTTGCATTTTGGGATGTGCAAATTTCACTTTGCATTTACTCGGCTCGTCCTCCCTTATCCTCCCCCGCCTCCTTCTACGCCCTGACCACGCCCCAATGCGCATTGAATTGAATTCGTTTATCAGTTCATTTGATTTTTGGCTGGACATTTTGTGGATTCCCTTTTAAAGCTGATATTTCTGTTAATTTCACCCACATGTTTAGTTGCAAGCAGCGTCAGCATCAAATATCAAAGTTCACAGAAAAGATTTTTTTGAACAAAGTGCAGGTTATCTGCTTAGTCGAGTATACCCTGTTAGTGCATTGCAACCTGTTTATTTTTTGTGGTTTTTAATGCTGATTACGGTGGTTTTTAACTGGCTTAACTACGAATTCATCAGTGTGTGTGGTTTTCAATTGTATTCGATTTAAATGTTAATGATAAATAAATTCAGTGTACAATGTATTCAGCCTAGGAAACTATTGAAAATCAACTCTCATAAATATCAAACAATTCACTTTGAATTCATTTACTTTGTTACTAAGTATTAATTCCTAGTTTTAATAAATAAATAGGCTTTGCTGTAACTTATGATCAAAAATCGAATAAAAAGTAACTTTTATTATTTATTTACAATAAGTGTTATTTATTTCGACCATCCTTGTTTCAAAACCCCGTTGTTGTTGGTTGGTTGGATATATATTATTGATGTTGGAAAGTGTGAACCTTTGAGCCTTTATCCGATGACGATGAGAGAAGAAATCGTACATGTCGCCTTTTCTTATATCTACATTTTTTTTACTTAATCTAATTATAGTTTATGTACATATATACAGTTCTATTACACTGTTCCTTACAAGAGCAGTTTTTTCTGCGAAACTTTCAATCTGGGAATATGCGCTTTTTTGAGATGAAGATAAGTACGAATGGATATTCAGGTGAGTTATTTGTGTGTGAACAATTAGAGAGACAAACATATAGACAAGAAGACAATACATTAAACGAGACATTGAGAAACATCCATGCCCGTGGCGGGATTCGAACCCACAACTGGATGGTTCCTTGGACCAAAGCGAGCGAGTTTTAAGAGAGAGTGACAGCCTCCCAACGTTCAGGACCATCCAGTTGGCGAAATCTCGGCTAACTAAGATGGTTTTTAAAATATATAAAGTCTAGGAAAAGGTTTGTGAATTGGATACTTAGCAGAGACACAACTCTTACAGATTGTAGTTGATATCCTTTTCATAATTGGCATACCATGTTTAAAATAATCTAGAATATTGTTTGTGTACTGGCTAAATAGTTGAGGCAACAATCCATTCTTATTTTAATTTTCGGAATTTAATAGTTAATTTTTAATTCCGTTTACAGGGCAGTAGCTAGTCGTTACTTAACAGCAACTTTGTCTAATGGAAATCTTAGCTATAAGTACACAAATTCTTCCATCGAATGTAGCTTTAAATCTCAACTTGAGCACGTTTCTCGGTTGGACACGTACTTTGGATGGAGAGGATGACACATTCTTCAAATTGGGGTCGGTTGTCGCTTGTCGGTTTATCGTTAGATGAGCAGCTGCTTTTGCATCTTTAATTGGAATTAAATGGGATTTTTCTTTTAATGAATTATTGAAGTAGGCAAGTGGCAACTTTGGCAATTGCTTTACCGCCCTCTTTGTCCTCAGCCTGCCCCTTCTCCTGCTCCACCTCCTCCTCAGTTGCCTATCAATTTCAATTATATAATAATCATTTCCGTCTGGCAGCTCTCACTTCCTCCTACATCTGCCTGTCAATCATAAAAAGCCTGAAGACGGACGACCTTTTGCTTTCTCAGCTTGGGCGCCGCCACGTTGCAAGTTCACGCCAATTAAGACTAATCAAATTATTTATAATGCTTAACCTAATTTCTGGCCTAGTCAACGATGTCGCTGCAGTTTCTTCAGTCTCCTGCCCTCACCTATAACTCAATAAAAACTGCGCTCCAATTTGCTGGCAACCAATATGCTGAGAACTACAGTGGGAAATTCAGGGGCAAGTGGAAAGTGTGATGGGGGAGGGGAAGAGAAGGCAGAAGGTTGCAGAAGGGCATCCAACACTTTCGCTTGTGCGAACTTTTGCAATAACCACTTAAAATTCACTCAGCTGTGAATTATGCGCACATCGAAGTGTTGTTCTTGTTCAAGGAGTCGAGGCAAAAATCCAAATGGTGGCAACGGAATGTGGCACGAAGCAATAAATGGACCCATGTGCCACTGCATCTGCCACTGCCACAACTGCTGCTGCTCTTGTTGCTGCTCCTGTTGCTGTTGCTGTTGCTGGCCTGGTTATTCGGTGTCGGTGTTTTAATTTGGTAGCCTGCCTACCCTTCGTCCTTCGTCCTGTGCTTTACTTAAAACGTGAATTCGCCTTCAAAAGTGCCCTGAGTGCGTTTTTTGATCAGCCATGCAATTGTTTTAATTGAAATTCTGCGACTTTAAAGGCAACGAGTTGCGAACACACTTTGTAGCATAATTTATTACAGCTTTCGCTTTAAAGACCTCTTTAAGCAGTACTGCTGAATATATATACTAAGTAAAATGAATGGCTTTTTAAATTATATATATAGCATTATAGAAATCATAGAAACAGAGAACTTGAAAGGTACTTTAAAACTGAATATCCACTTTAGTAAAAAAATAAGTATAGTAATCCACTTGCGAACAATTTAATATAAGCCACATTAAATTCCTTTTATATAAATAATAAAGTATGACTTCCTATTTTTTTCTCGAAAATCTAAAAAATAATTTTTTACAATTGCCCAGTCGGGGAATTTTCTCAATTATTCTTGCGGGATTTAAGCAGCTGAGGAAAACAACTTAATTTGTCAAATCAACTGTAATTTATCTTTCTCACTCGCCAAACAAGCAAACCACCCAACTAAACCGAGAAGAAAGTCATTCATTATTGTAATTTATTTGCAGCTGAAAATGGCAAATATTTATTTAATTTTCAAGCATTCTTCAATTTATTTGTTTGCACAATCGAAATTCAAACAAATCTACGCTAAAGTCGATGTGACTTTCCCCTCCCAATTTTTCACAGTTTCCACTGGCCTCAAGACTCGAGTGACATTTGGCAAGGCATATCGATTGCGATTAGTAAGAAAATTTTCAATTTTCTAGCAAAAGCTGTCAGAGCATTCAAAAAAAAAGAAAAGAAAAAAAAAACAGAAAACAGAAAATCAGAACCAAACAAACTTGACAGGAAAAGCAGTATGGATAAGGGGAGGGGTCAGGGGAGGGTCCGGAGAGGGGCAGCGGGAACAGTCAGCCGCTGGCAATGTTGACACCCGATGGCAGCTTCAGTCTCAGCCTCAGCTCTCAGTCACAGTCTCAGTCTCCGCCTCAGTTTCAGATTCAGCCTGCTATCTCCGTCTGTGGTTGTGAGTTTGCTTTCTTGGTCTCATGGTCCCGTATATATATATGGGACTCGGTATTATCGATGTCGGTAACAATGGCAACGTCGAATGTTCTGAATACAGCCGACGGGCAGACTCTTCCTCCCCCCCAGTTTACCACCCCCTACCCCCTAACCTCTGGCAGCAGGCTGGCATCCGAGACGCGGTTTCTATTTGAAAACCATTTTGTTTGCTTTATGGATTTGCGGAGCTTAAAGTGGCTTCGTCGCTTCGTTTGCTTCATTTTTGCTATTGTTGAAAATTTTGAGGCGTCAATGCCGTCCCCCCTCCTCCTCCTCCTCCTCCTCCATCCATCTGCAGGCTTGGCCCAAAAGCCTGAGTCAAGTGTTTGGTCTGGGCCTTGTTTTTGTTTTATTTTCCCATGTTGACTATTGGCTTAGAGTTATGGCCAATGGCAACTGTTTACACGCTCGCGCTTCACGGCTTTTGTTTCAGTAGCAACAGCAGGACTCTAAGATCCTTTAATTGGCCGGGTCACAGGCGCTAATTTGCAGTGGCGTCAAAATGGCAAACTTTATTTTGGGATTAGCTCAGACAACGCTGATTATAGTCGATCAACTGGGCATATTAGTGTTGAGGCAAGTTGGTCCTTAAAAATTTTATTTAAATTTAAAACTTAAAACTAAACTGTTAAAATTTAATAATTTTAAAAAATCAAATCAATGATATTTTTTACTGATAACACATTTAAAAAAGTAATTATGATTTTTATAATTTTCTTAAAACAAAGTTGAAAAACTGTATTTACTGGACTGGGAAAGGGACTGGGAGAGGGACTGGGAGTGGGGCTGGGAGAGGGACTGGGAGAGGGACTGGGAGTGGGGCTGGGAGAGGGACTGGGAGAGGGACTGGGAGAGGGACTGGGAGTGGGGCTGGGAGAGGGACTGGGAGAGGGACTGGGAGTGGGGCTGGGAGAGGGACTGGGAGAGGGACTGGGAGAGGGACTGGGAGAGGGACTGGGGGTGGGGCTGGGAGAGGGACTGGGAGAGGGACTGGGAGAGGGAATGGGAGTGGGGCTGGGAGAGGGACTGGGAGAGGGACTGGGAGTGGGGCTGGGAGAGGGACTGGGAGAGGGACTGGGAGTGGGGCTGGGAGAGGGACTGGGAGAGGGACTGGGAGAGGGACTGGGAGTGGGGCTGGGAGAGGGACTGGGAGAGGGACTGGGAGAGGGAATGGGAGTGGGGCTGGGAGAGGGACTGGGAGAGGGACTGGGAGTGGGGCTGGGAGAGGGACTGGGAGAGGGACTGGGAGTGGGGCTGGGAGAGGGACTGGGAGAGGGACTGGGAGAGGGACTGGGAGAGGGACTGGGGGTGGGGCTGGGAGAGGGACTGGGAGAGGGACTGGGAGAGGGACTGGGAGAGGGACTGGGAGTGGGGCTGGGAGAGGGACTGGGAGAGGGACTGGGAGAGGGACTGGAAGAGGGACTGGGAGAGGGGCCTGGGAGCGGGGCCTGAGAGAGGGACTGGGAGAGGGACTGGGAGCGGGGCCTAAGAGCGGGGCCTAAGAGCGGGGCCTAAGAGCGTGGCCTAGGAGCGAGGCATGGGAGCGAGGCATGGGAGCGGGGCCTAAGAGCGGGGCCTGGGAGAGGGGCCTGGGAGAGGGACTGGGAGCGTGGCCTAGGAGAGGGACTGGGAGCGGGGCCTGGGAGAGGGAGTGGGAGCGGGGCCTGGGAGAGGGAGTGGGAGCGGGGCCTGGGAGGAGTAATATAATATAAAAAACTATTTTAGAAATCGAATATAAATATATTTCTTGAAGTATTCTAGCATAAGGGTAATTAATTTCCAGAGAAATACTTTATCATTTTTATAAACTAAATTGAGAAGATTTTGCTATAAAACATATATAAAATATATTGTTAGTCGTTTGAAAATAAGTAACAAATGTGGAAAAATTTGTCAAATTGATTAAAAAGACTTTTAAGAGATGCAAATAATACTGAAGTCTTATAAAAAATTACATAAGAGTATATAAATTGAGCCAGTTTTAAAATAAAATTATTCTTGTACTGTTTATAATGTTACATGCGAAATTAATTATTTAAGAAAGTTCGTGTTCAATGTGTAGTACGTTACATTTATAAACTTTTTAATTGACGCTTTAATCGTTTATCAAACGAGCTCAAGAGTGTTGTATCTCAATCTATTATTCTCTTTGCCCTTGCTTTGCTGTATATCTTTTTTTGTTCTTTTGCATTTGATTTATACGCTTTTCTCATTTCCGTTTTGGGCCGTTGATTATCGCAGTTCTCAGTTCTCAGCTCTCAGCTCTTATCCTTAGCTAAGCTTAGTTCAGTTCAGTTCAGTTCAAGCGTGCGTGTATCTTTTTGTGGCTTTTAAATGTATCTGCAGCTGTAACTGTAACTGTATCTGTATCTGTAGCTGCAACTCGTTGTAAATTCGTTCTGGCAGCTTTAATGTTTGCCAAAGCGGAAATGAAAAACTTTTGCACGTAGTCACCAAAAGTGGCCAAGTGCACGTTTTCTGCTACCAACAATGTTGTTGTCCTTGGTGTTGTTGTAGTTGTTGTTCTTGTTGTCTTTAGTACTGTTGTTGCGCTGCGATGAAGCATGAAAAGTTTTGGTTTAATTTTGGCATTTCACGTATTTGCACATTTCACGTATTTACACCCACACACAGACAGAGACACACACATATGCACAGACATGCACAACACTTGCGTTTTCCAGAGCATCATGTACTATGGAAAAAATTGACAAAATTACAGTTGACGTTAAGACATTTGTTAACTCTTCATTTGTGGTAAACTCAATATAATTACTTTAAAGATAACTTTAAAAAATACTTATTTTGACTTCGGAATCCAATATACAATATACAATTGAGATACATTAAAATGGATACATAGACACAAAACAAAAAATATTTGTATACATAAACACATTTTTGAGATCATTCACATACAAAAAATGATAATAAAAAATATAACTGAAGATATTATTGGAAAGAATGTCTTTGCAGTCATTATTAGAATTGTTTGGAGAAACTTTTTGGATTAAAACATTTATTGTTTACGCCCTAGGAAATAAATCAAAAAAGTTGATTTTTACATAAGTTCAAAACTTTCAATGGGTACTTAATGGGTTAAGGAAACTGTAGCAATCAAACGGCATTCCGAACGGTATTTGATACCAAAATATAAATGGAGTATACTTAAAATAGCGAATAGAGTTAACTTTAGTTTTGTGTAATTACTTTTGATCGTCCCTGTATATTAAATATCAAGGTAATATGATATTCGTATCTAATCTGGAGGAACATGCAAACCGTCTTTAAAATCAGACAAATATTAAGAAACGGCTTTATCGGCATGGCTATAGATACTGATCGAGAAAATCTTTCTTAAAAGATCCCATATTTTTAAGCAGAGATTAGAAAAAGTTTAACTAATTTTTTCAATAATTATTGTAGTAAATTAATTAATTTTGAAGAAAAACTCTAATAAGTGTATGACATGACAACTGCAACATCCACTGTACAATGTCTACTCTTTCTCCATCTCTCTCTCTCTCTCTCTCTCTCACTCTATATGTATAAGTACGTAAGTACGCGCACGCTTTGAGTTTTGGGGCTTGATTTGGGTTTTGTGGGTCTGTGCGGGGTTTCTAGAAGCCTCAGCTGGGCTTAGCTGAATTTGCACGCACGTCTGCTCATTAAATACGCATACGCATCGGGAGGAGACGGACGGACCGACGGATAGACAGACAGATGGACAGATGGAGTGTCAGAGGAAGTCACATAGAACTCAAGCAGGCCACAGACAGTTGCCATACACTTATAAATGTTGTGCTAGATAATGAATCTCTCTTCCTCTATCTTTCCCCTTCCGACCCCCTCTTATTCTCCTAGTCTACGTCTCTGTCTCTATGTTTGGCCTGTCGAGTTGTGTTCAGTCTGTCTGCTTTATTTGCTTTTATTGTCTTCAACTTTATTCATATCCTGTTAAAATGTATAACTTTGGGCTTTTCGGGTTATAAATTAAATGCAAGTACAACCAACTTACAATGCGAGAGTCCTTCATAACATTGCCTGTGTCAGGGGTGTCGACAGAGAGGGGGAGACTGGTGAAAGGGGGACAGAATATGTTGTCAAGCAAACGATTGTGTTGATAAACTGCGATATACAGCATAATTAATGAGCATGTCGTACAATGCCAATATTTTACATTTGCACACACCCAAACACACTCACACACACACACACACATACCTACTTACACTCCAAAATATGTTTGTAATTGAACTTAATGAGCAAATTATGCAATATACTTACAAAATCTGTTTTAAACACAATACTGAGTGGAAATCTTGAAGTTATTGCTGCAGGACAAACATTTTAAATGTGGATAGTCACGTTCTTCATAGGGATTAATTTAAGAGAACCAAAAAAAGTGCAATTAATCTTGTAGAAATCAACTGGTGTTTTTATTTTTGTAAGCAAATATTATAGGACTTTTCAAAAAAGTTCACGCTTTACAGGAAATTTGATAATTATATATACAGCTTCTTCTAGGAAATCTAAGAAAATGGAATGGCAAGTTCTATTTGAATATGCTATGAGTAAAATGTGTCCAAAACTCTTACTTTAAAAGGTCTCAAAGATTGCATTTAAATAGGTAGACAGGAGTTAAGGGTTTTTCAATGAACAATACCGCAATTTCATAAGAAAAAAACCATTAAGGAAAATTCCATCTAGAAAAAAAATCTTTAAGGGGTTAATGGATAAAAGTGTTTCAGTCTGCGACGATTAATTAACTACTTCAGCGCTATTTGCGAGTTAGCCAAGTCATCAATAATGACCAAAACGCTTGACTTGCAACTAAAATGGCAATAAAAAATACCCATGGAGGGGGACTTCTAAGAAAGCAGAAATCCAATGAAAAGTCAAAAAACATTAACTTTAAAACTTTTTCATTAGCGCAAGGAGACGAACCAAAAATCGTGGCATAAAAACAATGTAAGGCCCGGGGAAAGGGAGCACTTGGAAAAACTCAAAGTATAAGTTGAAGCAACCAAGTGGAAGCCACTGGAAATCAATACACATTGAGTAGGAGTTGGAGTTGAAGGGAAAGAGGAGACCAGTAGACATTGGAGACGATAAAAATCAAGTTCATTTACGAGCTAAAGAGACGACCATTTCGCAGGTGGAAAAACCAGACAAAAACCCAAAAGAAAACCCGACAGTTCTATGTACACTTATAGCCACATAGTTGTTACTGCTGTTGGTCTCTGCTGGTATTAAAGTTAATAGAAAAAGTTGCTGTTGGCCAAGATTCAATCATGCGATATAAATAAGCACACAAACACACACACACACACACAAAGAAAGAGACAACGAACCAGGTAAATAAAACAATAAAAGACCAAAAAAGACGTAGAAGACGTTAAGAAGTCACAAAAAGTTTGGTTTCGTCTCGCTTTTATTTTTGTCGGTCTCAAGTTGAAAAATTACACAATGCGGGACAGTTGGTCAGTTAAGTTTGTCTTCAGGTTGATATTTGCTGGGTGTTGATTGAAGTTTGCATGTTGCCAAAACTTTCAAAATGAGTCTTAAAGTTACTTCGCTCCCTTACTATCATCCAACTGACGAAAAAGTTGACTAACTTTTACCTGTTTCTCCAATTCTCACTATGCAAATAAGTGTTAAGAAAAGCTCTTGAAATTGGGTAAAACATGTAATCAAATCAATATCTGACAATCATATGTCAAATTTATTAGAATATTCATTGATTTTAATTATTTTGAGGCATAAATTTTCCATACCCTTGACATTTTTTCAATAACTTTGATCTCTAATAACTTAATCAAAACTGAACCGATTTTCAAGCGGAATGTCATTTTGTTCATGATATGGCCTATATATTGATTCTGCACTTAAATTTTAATCATTTAAAAAGTTTTATATTTTTTCGATTTTAAGCCATCTATCATCTAATATTCCATACCTACCCCTTGACATTTTTTCAAAAACTTTGATATCTCATAACTTCATCAAAACTGAACCGATTTTCAAGCGGAATGTCATTTTGTTCATGATTTGGTCTCTAAATTGATTCTGCATTTAAATTTTTATCATCTAGAAAATTTGTTATTTTTTCGATTTTAAGCCATATATCATAATTTTCCATACCTACCCCTTAACATTTTTTTAAAAACTTTGATCTCTTATAACTTCATCAAAGCTGAACCGATTTTCAAGCAAAATGTTATTTTGTTCATGATTTGGCCTCTATATTGATTCTGCATTTTATTTTTTTTTATTTTGTCTAGCTTTTTATTTTGATACCAT
This sequence comes from Drosophila falleni, assembly GCA_035045575.1. Lineage (NCBI taxonomy): Eukaryota > Metazoa > Arthropoda > Insecta > Diptera > Drosophilidae > Drosophila > Drosophila falleni. Next base: position 1,014,622 of record JAWNOV010000169.1, on the reverse strand, counting down.
ATTTATTATAAAACGACATCTTAGCATTTATATTTGCTGGGTGTTGATTGAAGTTTGCATGTTGCCAAAACTTTCAAAATGAGTCTTAAAGTTACTTCGCTCCCTTACTATCATCCAACTGACGAAAAAGTTGACTAACTTTTACCTGTTTCTCCAATCCTCACTATGCAAATAAGTTTTAAGAAAAGCTCTTGAAATTGGGTAAAACATGTAATCAAATCAATATCTGACAATCATTGGTCAAATTTTTTAGAATATTCATTGATTTAAATTATTTTGAGGCATAAATGATAACAACTTTAGATTTTTTCGATTCTAAGCCATCTTTCATCTAATTTTCCATACCAACCACTTGACATTTTTTCAAATACTTTGATCTCTCATAACTTCATTAAAACTGAGCCGATTTTCAAGCGGAATGTAATTTTGTTCATGATATGGCCTATATATTGATTCTGCACTTAAATTTTAATCATTTAAAAAATTTTATATTTTTTCGATTTTAAGCCATCTATCATCTAATATTCCATACCTACCCCTTGACATTTTTTCAAAAACTTTGATATCTCATAACTTCATCAAAACTGAACCGATTTTCAAGCGGAATGTCATTTTGTTCATGATTTGGTCTCTAAATTGATTCTGCATTTAAATTTTTATCATCTAGAAAATTTGTTATTTTTTCGATTTTAAGCCATATATCATAATTTTCCATACCTACCCCTTGACATTTTTTTAAAAACTTTGATCTCTTATAACTTCATCAAAACTGAACCGATTTTCAAGCGGAATGTTATTTTGTTCATGATTTGTCCTTTATATTGATTCTGCATTTTATTTTTTTTATTTGGTCTAGCTTTTTATTTTAATACCATATTTATTATAAAACGACATCTTAACATTTAAAAATGTTTCAAAATTGATTTGTTGTAGCTGTTACTTGCAGGTACTGATACCGGAACCGAAGAAAAAAAACTTAAGAAGAACCTTTCACCGAAATAGTTACTTCGGGAAGTACCTGAACCGAAACCGTAACCTGTATTGGCTACGATTTGATTCCCTGCTTTTAGTTGCTTTAACTATTTATCTTTATAGATGACTTTGATCTCAGCAGCTGATTATGCATACACATTGTTGAAGTCGTAAGTTTTCTTGCTCCCCTATTGAACTGCTTTCCTTTCGGCTTCAGGTTTTGTTTCAAGCTCTTCCTCCTTTCCCTTATTGAAACATGCGCCCGCATATTGAAATCCATTTAATTCAATTACACATCGCCACAACTTAAATCGCATTTCAATACAAGAGCTGAGGGCGGCAAACTAGACATATAGTACTTTGGAGGGAGGTCAGTTAAGCAGCTGGTGACCGGCTGAATCCCCCCTTCCTTCTTCCCTGCCCCTGTACCCCCTTTAGGTCCACATCAATCCCCTGGCCAGCTACCAAGCGCAGTTTCACTTACGATTATTGCCTAGTTTTTCCAAAAGAAAGGTGGGGCAACATCTGATGATTGTACGACACGGCTAAGCGCCACATGCAACATGTATTTACCGTTCTTTCCTTTCTTTCTGTTTGCCCCATGCCCCCAAATTCCTCTTCCCCATTGCTTACTTTACATGCTCGAATTGTCATTGAAGCGTTTAGCCATTTTATTAGATTGTGCTGTCGTCTTGAAGACCCAGCGAATCGCCCCAGTTTGCATTTGGGGTTGCCCCCTTTCTCCCTTCCTCCCTCCCTTAGTTCTCCTCCCTGTCCAGGCCGAGATTTATGCGCATATGCTAAGCACACTGTTTGCCTTAAAGGGGGGATTGAGTTTGTTCTCATTTTGGGGGTTGGCTCTTATTTCTTTTCCTTACAATTTATACGAAGGGTTGCTGCTCCTGTTGTTATCCTGTCTGCATGTCTGCTGTCTGCCTGCTTGCCTTGTCCCCCCTTTTTGCCATTCTTCCAACTTTTCGCTTGCTTTGGCATTTTTCCTACGCGTTTTTGCTTGTTTTCTAAATTAAAATTGATTTGATTTTTGCTCTTTTCTTTCTATCGACATCATCTACATGGGCTTGTGTTTGCCTTTGTCCAATGTCCTGTTTCTGCTCCTGCTCCTGTTTCTGCTGCCTTAATATGCTTAAATTGCACATAGTCCGTGACGTCCTTGCAACTTGGCATCCTTGGCATTTTGTTAATAAGTGGTCATGGCATTTTAATTCGATATCGAAACGTGCCACAACATGGCCAAGGTGCAAGCTGTGGGGGCAACTTTAGGCATCAACATTGTGAAAATAAATATAATTTATTTTCGAGAAAATGTTTTTGTACATTTTTGCAGAGCTTGCAGTTTTTTTTATCATAGTTGTAGCTTAATACTTTACCTGAATTCCTTATTTTTTCAGTAAAGGGTATCAGATTAATAATTAAATAAAGTGTAATAAATTAACACAATCGATTTATTTGTCTGTAATTTGATCCATTTGTAAATAAATTATTCACGGTCTTCTATCAGATACATCAAGTATTGATATCCCTTTTTATCTGAATATTAAAAATAATAATTGTTTTGATCAGCAGCCTCTGTAACTCAATTAATGAGTTTAAGTATTTGTGAAATTCATGTATAAGCTGAAATAAAATAAAATCTCTCTCCTTCCCGACTCAATATGAATATATTCAATATAGACTTATTGCCTGAACGAGAATTCCCCATTCAAAAAGAAAATGCTAAATATTTTTTTAATGAAGCTTCCCCTGAGCTGATGGTGGTGTGAGTGTCGGTGTGTGCAACGCTTATGCTGAAATCTCGCTGGGATTTGAGCACAAAATTAATACAAAATCGAAAAACATTTACCAAGGCTTATCGCGGCGACGACAGGCGAACGTTGCGTATGCGCAATGTCAAACAGCAGCGCTCAAAAGTAGCTTATTTAAATTATCAACACGTTTGCTTCGCCAGGGGAAGTGAGTGGAAGGGGATGTGGTGGGAGTACTAGAATTCGCCATATGTTTGGTCCATTAAGATAAGCGTCAATCGAACGCAAAGCAAAACAAAGCACACAAATTGTAAATCCGGCAAATGTGTAAAATTCTCTTTTTTAGGCACGTTTTAAAATTACCATCAATAATGTAGAATGTACGAGAGTGAATCAACCAACAAAATACCAAATGGTGGTGGTTGGGTGGTGACTGTTCAGTGGGTGGTGGGTGGTTCGACGGTGTCAGTGACACTTGGGCGGTCCTTTGACTTTTGACTAAACCCAACAACAACAGCAACCAGGACTCATTGCCGATTTGATGGCTTGATAGAAATCTGGCTGCAAGTTTACCGACTTTTCAAAGCCCCTCTCACATCCCCCAGTTGAGAGGGTGGCTGACTGTCTGATTTCCTTGACATTTTATTGTCTTCAGCTCGTTTCGTATTTATTGAAAATCGTTTCACAGCATTTAAAAGAGTACTTTCGGCTTTAGCTAAAAACTTGTTACCATTTGAACTCAGGAATTAATTAACATGACAAAAATACAATAAAAATCTTTTCTTTTAAATTTATACATTTTATTTGTATATAAAATATATGCGTTTTAATTATGTGTAATCATTAATTCTTGCAGTTGATTTCTTACTGACTGAAACGGCTTAAAATATATTGATTAAATATTTTTATTATTATAAATAAAATTATTATTGTTAGTGCATTTGGTGTTCGTTATTCGGTTTCAATTTTCCATATTGCAGCTTTAACTCACTGCTCTTTCACCTGCCACCGAATACTTCTGGCTGGTGGAAGGGGGAAGCGGCTTTTGGAGCATTTTGTGCTTTAATCCGTGCAACTGTAGTCAAAGCGTGGTCGAAGTGCCGTTTTCCATTTAGCATTTTGTCTGTGTGTCGTTGTGGGAAATTCAGTGAGAGAGTGCTTCTAGTTTTATACAGGTAGCACAGGTAAATGGAGTGGCCGGCGCATTCCGAAGCTGGCAATTCAATAAAAATGCCGGCGTTGCGGGCGATTTCTATACGAGCCTGGCAAATTTGTTGTTTGGTCGCCATCGACATGGCCGTCGACTTTTGCATTAATCACTTTTGCAAGCTTTCCGCTACGACCAACAACAACAAAGCACAGTCGGAAAAAAAATATAAAAGAGAGAGAGAGAAAGAGACGGAGGGAAAATGGGTAGAGAATTTGGAAAGCAAAGCCCTACGCAATGGCATAACAAATGGAGAGAGTGCAAAACCCCGACGAGACCCTTTAATCCTCCGTGCAAATGAGCGAGGGGCAAAGTTGAAAATTTATGGGCTCCACGTTTCGTTTTTCGGATTGGGCTCAACAACAACTGCCAGGCAATTTCTCTAAATTCTCTTTTTTCCTATATATATAAATCCCTTCTTTTTTTCTGCGAATTGCTGGATTTTGGATTGGTAAAATATGGATGCGAAATTTGGCAGGGCAAACGTCAAAGATCGAATAAATAGATAGAGCTCAGAGGTCAGTCAATAAAACTGGCGCATTCTAAGAGTTCAATTGCAGGAATCTTTAGTCAGAAGAGTGGGGAACAATACTTTAAAGTTGATAAGCATTTTTTATTTTTAATAAACACAAGAAAGAGAAATGAAATTAAGAAGAAATATTTGTAAAAAAAATATAATAGTTAAATAAGCGTATGAATTTTTCATTTATGAATATCTATAGAAAAGACTACAATTCTTCTATAAACTTATTTCACAATTCTCAACAATTCGAATCGGAGCACTGAATTCTAGCTATTTATTGAGTTTTCAACTTTTAACAGCGCCCGTTGGCCAAAATGCTTAACTGGAAATTCAAGGAATACAAATTGAATATTCAATTTCCATTCATTCATTCATTCCCTCATTGAATTGCTGTGCCTCGAGCGTTTCGAAATTACCAAATGAAAGTTAAATTTGTTGTAACATTTACAAAAAGTTGTGCGCGGAAATTTCGTTTGCTAATGTTGATAATGGACAAGTTTTGTCTTGTGATTTCAATTTTTATTATTTATTAGTGAGAGCGCAAACTTTTAAGCGACGCTCACACCCACAGGCTGCTTTTGATATACCCTGCTAAACTCTAATGTGAGGTAGATGGGTTTGTATGAATGGCAATAAAAATATAAGAAATAAAGGGAGTCGTCATTTTTTTATAATGAGGTATTTCAAAGAATCTAAGAGTTAAACATCATAACATTATAATTTCTTTTAATTTTTCTCGATAATTTTTAAATGCATAAAACCGAAAAGAAACAGTTTTAGTCTTTAAATTTGGTCTATAATTGTTATTAATTTCACGTTTTATCTCATTGCCTTCTTATTCTGAAAGCTTAATGAAAATCGAGAAATTGTTGAATGAATTATTTAATTTAAAACAGGGTATCTTCATGCTGAGCATTTAAATGCGTTTTTAGAAACACTTTGTCTGGTGTTAATAGAGTTTCGTGAATTGTGCTTTAATATTTAATACTCTTCAATTTACAGCTGGCAAATTGAAAAATCTACTTGCAATACGATTTCTTAATGCATCTGCAGAGGTTTTATTTTAGACAAAACAGACACAGTTTGTAGCAGAAAACAGCTTTGAAGTTGAAGAGCAAAACCAAAAGTTAAACAAACAAACGTAACGAAATGAAATTGTAATATAATTTCGATTCTTTTTACGTACCATGAAAAGCCGCAAACAGAGTTATGTTGATATAAATGGGTTTTGCATACCTAAGATATGAGTGCATGAGTATACTCAAATGCACTCATACATGCACTCACAAGATATACTCTTACTCACACGCATATGCTTATTTATGAACTGTTTCCGGAACCGCAATAAAACAGGCATTTCCCTCAGCTCTGCTCCATTTTTGGTAGCTCATTGTGGCAAATGGGTTCCAAAGAGAGACAGAGAGAGAGAGAGCGAGAGAGAGAGAGAGAGAGAGAGAGAGAGGAGGGGGGAGACAGGAAGAGAAGGAGACAAAGTATGACCGCAGCGGGTTACTGCCACATTGACTGTGCCACAGCAGAGGCAGAATCAGCTCCTAGTTGCATCCTTCAGCGCATCCTTATGCGACTCTCATGCGGTTTGCATTTGAATGCCATTTGGGGCTTAGATAAAACTGTGGCAATTCCAACGCAGCTTAAACGAGCTGCAAAATGCAATCAAATGTGGGCCAGTTATTCGATGAAAGTAGACAGAGATAGATAGCTAAAGTGGGAGGGAGAGAGGGTACTGTAGTAATCAAGCGCTAAAACTAGTTTGCTATAAAAATGTTAAATCACTTCGATGTTGGTGATGACTTTGTAAAAGATGCAATCGAATAGATGAAAATAAATTCTTCAAATTGTATATTGGAAATGTTAACTCAGAGAGTTGAAATAAACTAGACATTTTAAAAGTATCTTTGAAATAATAGAAATTCGAAGAGATAATTATAAAATCTGCTCAGAGATTTGATTTTGAAATTAAAGATTCGAAATACTATACTATGTTTTGAACCATCTCAAGTAAAATCCTACTTGCTTTATCTAACTAAAATAAGATAGATATTAAATTTCCTTTATACTGAATAACCTTTTCAACTAATTCCATCAATCTTCACTCTTCTTTTTTATTCAATAAAATTTCATGTTTTTTATGTAAATGTGGGATAAGAGTAATTGCATTGCACACTCCATTACCTTTATACATTTACATGGCTTACAAAATGAATTCATAAGTAAGAATGTATCTTATAGATACATATCCCAGAGAATTAAATGTGTTGAGAACTCGCAACAAACAAGCAGACATATGAGAATTATGTAAATTAGATAAACGCCAAAATCAACTCTCGAGGCTTTTCAATATAATTTTTCCAGCCCACAAAAAAAAGACAGAGAATGGAAAAACAAGCTAAGAAAGCGACACAAGAAGAAGAGAATCAAATGGCGCAAAATGCGAGGAGGTTTGAGGGTGTTCAAGTCGAGACATGGCCACAAATTGGTGCTGCCTGGAAGGAAAGGCAAAAGGATTCGCACATTCACATGACGATGTTTACAGTTACTGAGCCGAGAAAAGCGAAAAGCCCGCAAATGAAATGAAACGAAATGTTTGCATAAACGATTTAATCGAATTCCAATGCAAATTCAGTTAAATTTCATTTCCGGCTGTAGAATGAGGATGAGGATGGGGACGACAAGGACAACGAACCACAGACTCGGTTCAGCTCGGTATTCCCGGTTACGGAAATTAGCATAACACTCGCGGTAATACAATAAAAAGAAAAGGATACATCCACATCCACAGGCTACAATTGCAGAATACAGCTACAATTCGAGCTTAAGATACATTTAGGGCACAGGCTGATTTGGAAGTTCATTTTCAAATGTCTGGGATACAAGAAATTGAAATAGGAAACACTTTTTCCCCATTTAAGGGAAACTCAAAGACGCTGAGAAACTTTGACATTTCTGAATGCTCTTTGAAAGTGCTCTTTTTAAGTGGAAAAGGATGTGATTTAAAAAGGGTGAACAACACTGTTATGCTTATGGAATATACATTTATTCTTTACAAATAAAACTTATCAATTTTATCGCGCTAAAGAAAATAATGCTTTATTTCTAAGAGTTTTGAAATTTTGGACTTTAATAATAAAAAATAAATATTTATAAAAAAAATACTAATGATACTAATTTTGAAGTTTTTGAAACTACTGAAAACTTACCAATTGCATTTAAAAAATCAAGAAGAAAATAAAATACTGATTTATTTGTATTATTTTTAATTATTTCACTTATACGACAATAGTAAACGTTCCCTTTATTTCAAAATTATAACTGTGTTGAAATTGACAAAAAATTTGACTTGTAAAGTTGACAGTCCAAGCAGTTACTAAGCTTCGAACTGTCATAACAATGTCAAATCTTAACCGATTTGCTTGCGGAATACCATTTTGATCATTATTTGGCATCTTTATTGATTCTGCATCAAAATATTATTAACTTTATAAGAAAAATTGATTTTCGAATTTTTCCCGACAAAATCATGTACTCCCCCCTTTGACTTTTTTGAAAAAATATTTTTTTCAAAATTTTAAATCTTGAGTTTTCACTTTTAATCAACTCCTGGTGCCCAAATTAGTACAAAACAACACTTTAAACTTGATTCTGAGAGACTTCATTTTCCTGTAAAAAATCATGTCGAAATTGACAAAAAATTTGACTTGTAAAGTTGACAGTCCAAGCAATTACTAAACTTCGAACTGTCATAACTTTGTCAAATCTTAACCGATTTCCTTGCGGAATACCATTTTGATCATAATTTGGCCTCTTTATTGATTCTGCATCAAAATATTATTAACTTTATAAGAAAAATTGATTTTCGAATTTTTCCCGACAAAATCATGTACTCCCCCCTTTGACTTTTTTGAAAAAATATTTTTTTCAAAATTTTAAATCTTGAGTTTTCACTTTTAATCAACTCCTGGTGCCCAAATTAGCATAAAACAACACTTTAAATTCTTCAAAATAATGAACTTTCAAAATAGTTTGTTAGTTCTAATCATATTATTAATTTTATATACAAGTTGTATTTTGTAAGAGTAATTAGAATTCGTTTTCCCAATCGTTTCCCCCACATTTAAAACATCACCCCTTTTGGTATTTATATTTAAGCGAAATGTATTTTCCTCTTGGCCTTTTGCCTAATAGAGCGACTCAATTAATGAGCCAAGTTTTTATACGCTTTCATTCATTTGCCTTTTATTTTGTCAGTCCCTCCGCCTTCTCGTCTGTATGTTTGGCCTTTGACAGAGATTGGGTAAGCTTTGGCTGTCTTTGAGAAAGTTTAATGAAATCTTGACACGAAGTGGACGACAGGGTGTGATTTTCTTTTTACCAATTGCCGCGTCATGAATTTTATTTCGCTTTTAACAAGTTGCTACCAAACCAAAGAAAAAAAAAACAGTGAAAAAAAATTAACAAAATATATTTGAAGTTTTTGTACTGCTTTACAAGTTGTTGGCCGTAAGCCAGCAAGTGCGGAAAAAACTTCCAGCCGAAATCCGTAAGCCAAGAGGCAAAAGTTTATTTGCCCCGATGCATATTCAAAGCACTTACCAACACTGCCGTGGACAATGTGTTTCCACTCCTGTCCCACACTATAGATTGCCTCTGACTCTCTCCGGCATGTCTGAACGGACGGCCGGCGGACGGACGGACGGACAGACGGACGGACTGTCCCCGGGCGCGCATTTCCGTTACATGCCAAACACTTTTGGCCTTTGTCCCGAGACCGCAAAAGTCAGCGCCTGGCGCATACAAATTAATCACTTGGTCCAAATGGTTTGAGTGTCAGCGAAAGGCAAAGTTAATGGCTTCGGTTTCGGGTTCCAATCGCACAACCTTCATCTCTCTTTCTATTTGTCGCTCCCTCACTCTATCTCTCTCATTCGGTAACCGGGAACAGCTTCATCATATTTCAACTCACGTACGCGACGTTTTTATGATATACCAATTTTGACATAATCCACGTGGATTACGAATACGAGCAATGCGACCGACCAAAGCGCAGTTGTTGAAATTGGCCAAAAATGTTGGGAGGGGGAAATACTCGTATTGTAACTGGGGAATGGTGAAATTGGATAGAGTTGTTCCCCAACTAACGTGTTTGATTTGCCAACTCCTAATACGATAGACACGCAAGCCTACTTCAATAGCTAACCAAGTTCACTCTTTGGAGCCTTACTTTGAGTTTGTCAGTTCCCAAGTGACTTGTCTACAATATGTTAATAAAATCAATCAATCAATTTGAATATTGGAGTTTGGATATTTTTAAGACCAGCTGGATTTATATCATGAAAGAGTTCAATAAGGAATGTCCCACAATTTTAATTCTACTTATATCACATTTTATTTGTTAGTTGTACTTTAATACATTTGTTAAATTTTAATAAACTTTTTAACTGACAATTTTATGTAATATTTAACTATTAATATTCAATTTGATTTTCCGAACTTCTTTCATATAATATATCTTTCTTTCATATAATTAAGTCCCATCGCTCAGTATCTTACTTTTCTCCTTATGGCTTTCTTGATTGTGTTTAATAAATTAATACATTTCTGGTTTTATTTTAGTCATAAGACTTTCTCCCATATCATAATACTGTGCTTAAGATTGTACAATCCTTAAATCAAATTTTATATATCTGACCGTTTTAAGTTATTTTTCTACTCCACATTTCATACTTCTTTCTCTTATTGCTTGAGTTTTAGTTCTATCTTTACTTTAGAAAGATTTTTAAAATGCAGACTTTAGATATTCTTCCTTCTTGAATATCTTATCTAACGTAAAGTAACTTTCCCTGTCGTCTGTATCTTATAAATTTAAGCGTAAGCTGCATCGATTTATTAATAAAGAAGGCCAAAAGATTGTCATTTGTTTTGTCTGTCCTAGAGACCTTAGAGGGCGGTTACTGCGGTCCAATCCATGTGTATTTCACTAGCCATCTAGTTCTAGTTCAATAAACTTTTATGCTAAAACCTTGCCATTCATTATGACCAGACCCAGGGAAGAAGAACAACAAATGCGACTGCAAACAAGGCATAAATATGCCCAGGCATGCTTCCCAGATAACTAAGTACAACATTATGGAAGAGGAGGTGTAGAAAGAGGTCCAATGGGGGCGCGGAGGGGGTAGACTGGGTACTGGGCAAACACACATTGAAACCGAGATTGTCAACAAGGCATAAGCGAAAGTGATACCGGGATTTTCCACATGACGACGGCTACAACATCGTCGTCGTCATCGTTGATGATGATGACGGGACTTTGGGATGACTTTGGGATGAGAAGAGGGGGAGTGAGGAGAGGCGGTCCAATGCCGATGCTGAAATATGCATTATAGTTATGGTAATGGCCCGCTCAACTACCCAGGCTACAGATCCAGCTATAGCTCCAATGCCACTGCCAGCGTTGATGTCAAAATGATGACAGGCATATTTACGCTCGTTTCGGTTTCAATACTCTACCTCAGGAGTATGCTAGCTGAGTGTAGAAGTTAAAAAAAACTAATTTATATTATTTAAAATGATTGTTTAATGCTTCTTTGAACTGCTCTATTATTATTTGTAACTTATCCAATTGTAATATTTGAACAGGCGAGCTTTAATAGACACAATTTCATTATACTGACCAAAATTTAATGAATTTAAAGTAAAGTCTCATTTGACAATTGTTCTCCATTTAAATGTTTTCAATAAAAATTAACTCAAATTAATAATGTAATTTTAACTGAAATGTTATTTTACTTTATTTGATTAAACTTCTCTAAAGTTTCTCTAACAACTTTAATTTTAATTAGATTTTAAATAAATTCGCATTTTCTCTAATCAAATAAGAATTATTATTCCAAAGGCTTATTAAGAGTATCTACAGTTCGGCTTCAATAAAATTACCACACGTTTTGCATTATTTTTTTGTTGTCTCTTTTTTTTATTCTGACTTTGCGCGTCGTCTTTGGTTTTATGGCTTTTCTTTTCATTTTCCATGCCGCTTTGCGCAAATTTTCAGTGGCTTGGCTGATGGCTGAGTGAGAGGGTGGGAGGGAGTGGGTGGTGTGGGGTGGTTTTCTGAGCTGGAGTTGGAGCCGATGGTTTGTCGCTGACAGGCCGTGCAAGGTTAAAGTGACAAGTGCGACGGCGATGGCGCCTTGCATAATGCCAAGGTAGCTGCTTAGAGGGGAAGGGAAGAGAGCAGGGAGTTGGATGGGCTGTGTCTGCTGCGAGGGTGGTTCGGTGGCTTTCACGGGCAACATATTTGAGTCGCGACACAACAAAATTACGTGCAGCCAGCGTAGAGTGACGGTTAAAGGAGGGAGCAGGGGGAAGCAGGGGGAATAGGGGAAGTGGCAAGTATCTCGGCTGTAGCATAAAAACTTTTGCAGTCTGTGCCACAAGTAAGGTTGTTGTCGTTGTTGTTTTTGTTGTTGGTAGTTTGCTGTTTGAATGCGGCTTTTGCTTTTGTTTTTATGCCGCACTAAAAACATTGAAATGCGATACTATTGTTGCACAATTGTTGTTGTTCTTGCTGATGTTGATGTTGATGTTTGCAGCACATTACCAACACCTCTGCTGTTTGTTCCTGTCGTTGTTGTCGTTGTTGTTGTTGTTTGTCTCGCACAATATGTGGCCATGTTTGCCGGCTGCCAGCATGAAATCTATGGATTTACCAGCACTTAAACTTTGTCATATGCCAAACACACACTAACCCATGCTCATCATGGTCTTAGGTATGCTTATGATGATGGTGATGATGATGATGTCGACATTGGTTGCATTGGATGAGACATAACGCAATATAGACGACAACAACAACGACAACAACAACGACAACGGCGACAACTGTCCAATGGTGCATTAACCTTTGCCATTTTGTTGTGGATTGTTCTCTTTAGAGTGCAAAGCGGCATAGTAAGGGTTAAGTATTGCTGCGATTTCAACGTAAGTGCTATATAAGTTCAGAGAACTGATCAAATTTTATTGAAATTATTTTTTATATAAAATACAATTAAGATTTACCGTAACAATATTATTGTCATTTGTTATTTTAAAACACATTTAAAATTTTTTTCTCATTACTTAAAAACGATTGTAAAATGAAACATATTTATTTACAAATATTTCATTTCACTTTAACTACATTTTTTAACGATTATAATGCGATTTGTAATGCTTTTTTTATAAACACAAAAAGTTGGATGAATTTCGTTTAAGTATTTTTTATACTGTTTTATATAATTAAAAAATTAATAGAATTAATTAAACGTCAGATTAAGCGGCATATCATGCAGCATTAATAAATTAACAACCAACAAACAGACGATAAAAAGAGAAACGGTAAATAAATAAACCAAATAAAAACCACTACAATGCTTATAAAAAAAATACAAAAGCAACAAAAAAAGGCAGTAAACAAGCAACTAATTATAAATGCAAAAAGAGGAGCATATACAAAAAAAGTCAGTGTAATCAAAGGAATTGAAAGTTTAACTTTTAATACTCTTAAAAAATATTTAACATTAAAAAAACAGTTCAAAAATATATACTTACTTCTTTTTAGCTAAAGAGATTAAACAGACACAAAGCACAGGCATTCATTTAAGTTAATAATATATTTTATATATACGTATATATATTCATAATTTTAATAATTTTTGTTTTGCCATTTTATTAAAAACTTTAATACAAATATTGAATTTAATACTCAATTATGCTATAAAAACAATTACAAGATTAATGTAGCGTACTTTTCAGGGCAGCAAAATATTTATCAAAACGAAATGGAAATGAGATTCTGTAACAATTTTATAATAACCATAGCATACTTTTAAGGGCGTCAAAAAAGTTTACTTTGCTTTTTCTTTAGTTTAGTTATAAATGAACTTTTTTTTAATAGTTTCTTGGTTTTAGGTTGATTTACATTCCCGGAAATCACAACTGAGAAAGTTAACTTTGTTACGTTTCAAAAATTAGAAGAATTCATTTCTAGGCTTGACGATATGATACATATATAGTTTTCTTTTATATATACAAAAAAACTTCCGCTTTTCACATTATCTAGTTTGCATTGCAGTATATATAAATGTGCGTATTGTCGACAGAAATTATATTGACATTCTGCAATTGTAATAGTTTGACATTGTTTCTCTTTTTTTTAGGACTTTTGTTTTATCGTCGTGTTAGGGTATTTACAATATCATTAAATAATTTATCATAGCTGCACTTTGTTTTTTTAGCACTTTGGCAAATTAAATTGTCAATTATGGGCCAACAAGCTAGCAAACAACGACAGCAACAACAACTGGGTTAGCAAGCAAAAGTCAGTGTGATAAAGTAATATACTCCCCGCCCCCTTTACCGCACGCCTCTGCAGGATCGGCAGATTCACAAAAACCACAGACGAGGCTGTGGCTCATACACTACTGTTGTTGTTGTTGTTTGTGGCAAAGCGGGAGAAAAAAGTGCAACCACAGTTTAACCAACGGCCCGACGCATTTGTCATTCCTTTGGCCAGAACACAAACTCGAACACAAATGTCCTGACCGACTGCAGCGTGTCCTGCTGCAACTCTGCCGCTGCCGCTGCCGTTTGCCAATATTCAAATAGCAAAAAGTCAGACATATTCTCATTAACATAAAACATAAATATTTACTTTTGGCTTTGGCAACACACACACACACACACAGATAGAGTCGACGTTTCCATTTGATTTTGTGCCCATGGCTAGGACCTCTGAGTGTGTGTGTGTGTGTGTGTGTGTGTGTGTGTGTGTCCTGCATATGGGAGTCGAGACAGACATTCATATTGTACGTATCCTTTGCATTTTTACACCATTACCGTTACGTGTTGTCTGCCGCAGGGGCGGTGAGCGGTGGGCCTGGGGGTGTGGCATGGGCGTACAGAAGGGGATTGTGTGCTAAAATACCATTTCCATAAATGCAAATCAGTTTGTTTATTCGCAACGCGCTTCTTCGCTCATATTTCTTGCAAATAGTTCAACTTATAAGCCAAAAAAATAACAACAACCATAAGTAAAGCATTTTTGTTGCATATTTTGTGGTTAAGCGGAGGGGAAGGGGCGTGGCTAGGGAGCAAATTGGCTTGGTATGCAATGCCAACATTGCATATTTCATAGGGGCAAGTAGAGTCTTAAGTTTTGCATGGTTAGTTATGGTTTTCTTATCAATTGGCAGACACGCTAGTGACGAAATTCTTACAGAGTTTCTCAACTTTATGGATAAACAGAAATGAAAGAAAAATTCATAATGCAGAAACTAGTGACACGCTAGAGATGAAATTCTTAACTTAGTATTTGAAAATATCAACAAAGTGGTGGTATTATTCAATAACTGCATTTTATTGCACTGTGATTTATGAATTTAAAACAACTTTGAACATGTAATTTTTTGGTATTTTTTTATGTATATTGATAGATACTGGAAATTTGTCTGAAGAGATCGTCATATTTGTTGAATTGAGTAATTAAATAACTCAAGTCGCTCACGTATTTTGTTATACAGATTAATTAACTATTTCTTCTATGTTGCAGACCAAAGTTGTGTTTTTCAGTGAGTTAAAATTGTAATTAAATGCTTTTTATTTATTAAGCAACATTTCTTTTGAATATAAAATTACTTATAATGCATTATAATTTTAGGTTTCCTACAAATTCCTAACATATTAATTGAGGTTAACTTTTTTCCTGGCTTCTGGACATAATTGATGTGTGCTTTCAACAGTTCCCCAAGGGGAACTGTTCCCCGATGGAATCTCAACTTATACTTAACACTAAAATTGTTCACTGTAACGCCCACTACATTTATAATGAACTAGGACACAGAGAGAGGAAGAAAGAGAGAAAGAGAGAGAGTCAGAGAGTGGGAGAGAGAGGAGTGACTGGCACTAGTATATCATTATAATCAATGTCTTTATATCAATTCGAATGAAAACCGCACAATAACAACAGGACCGACCACAGACCATCATTAAATCAAAAGGCAAACAAAATATAACGGACCCAACTCAAAAACGCCCCCTGCAAAGCACACAGGGTGTTCCCAGGGAGTCAATGGACGGACTAGACCACACCAGAACCTGATATAGACAGACGCAATGGAAAAACAACCATAACAACAACAGTGACAACAACAACAACAAGTATGAAGTGCAACAACGCCCAAGTCATTAGAATGCCGTTTTTCGCAATTTTGTATGCAGAAAAGTTGGCAAAAGCAAAAACCTTAACAGAAACAGAAATAGAAATAGAAATGGAAATGGAAACCAAAAGCAAAACGAATTTCATTAAATTAGACGTAACGGAAACAAAGTCGTTAAAACTTGGCCCCCAACCAAAAATGGACTTAACCAGCCAGGACTGCAGCAGGATTACTGCAAAGGACACTAACGATCCCAAAGGAGCATTTGCAGCAGGATATGCGTAGAGCAAATGCCGTTGCCCACTTGACGCTGGTCAGGGACGACAATCCTGGCAATGTCATTTTAATAAAATCCCCCCTTTTGTGTAAAAGGCGAAAATCCCCATAGAACCACAGATAGACAGAGAGAGATAGAGAGAGAGACAGTTAAACAATTTTCATGTGCACTTTTCGCATACCTTTTCCATATGTATTAGCAGACGATTTTCGAAGCCAGAAAACTTAGCTCGCAACGAACGCATTGTCTGCTAATAGAGACTTGACTGAAGTGTATACGACTCTTAACTCTCCGCACTCTTCAGCTCTCCCCCTCTCTCTCTCTCTCTCTGTCTCTCTGTCTTTTACGCTCATTTCATGCAATGGCAAATTGCCATTTTTAGTTGGTGCCATTCAATGTAACCGAAACTGGCGACCATTCCAAGGGTACAAATTAGTATAATAAAACGTTTCATAAAATGCGACGCACACACACACACACACACAGAGCTGAGTGAGAGAGTGAGAGAATGGGAGAGTAGACGACAATTGAACTTAGCCCTCGCCTCCCACTTAACATGATTACTGCACACTGAGCTTTAGTTTCCCTTAAAGCTTCGTTTAATTTTAGTTGCATACTTCTTTGGTGCTCGCCTTCGCTTTACTCTGCAGGTATTCATTACACATAATGAGCGTGAGCAAGTTCAAGTGCTAGGCAATGTTACCACCCCCTCCCCATAGCCCACTGTTGTATTTATTATGACACCCAAAATACCAGTTGAAATTGTATTATCCTCACAGCGGCAGTCAGCAGTCAGCGTCAGGCGTCAATGTGCTCAACTTCTTTGAAATTGTCGCCATATTTTGCAATTAGGAGCACAACGCGACTGACACATTCAAGAAATTACAACGCCTCCAGGCGCGACAAGACGCCAGCAACAGCGCGACAAAACGACAACTAGAAAAGCGACAATGGCAGCGACGCGACGCAGACGCTACGCTCAAAATGTATTTTATGGCCTGTTTAAGTGTCTAAGGACGCGTCGCGTCGCCTCGCGTCGGGCAGCGGTCGCAGCAGCAATTGTGTCCGCGTTTTGCCTCACACTTGAACTCTCTCACTCTCCCACAATCTCACTCTCCCACAATCTCACTCTCCCACACAGACGCCATGTTTTGTGTGAGAGCGAGCTTTGTGTCTGGCTGTCTGTAAATAGGCAGTTCAGTTTTATGCCCGCTTAAATTACAGTAACTAAACGAAGTGCGTGAAAATTTCAACTTGAATTGCATTTAATACTGTATATTAATATGTAAGTAATTCGTGTAATTTACAATGTTGACTAAGCATTGTAATATTAAAGCTATGTTAATTTGTATAGATATATCATAGCTCACTCCCTCACCTTGAATTCAGCTAGGGCAGTCTCTATTGCCCTCCTGCTCTCTCCGCTCTGTGCTTTGAGCTCATTTATTTTAATGCATTTTCCTAATTACTCACAAAAACAAACAGCAACCACTAAGGAGGCAATTCTCCCACAGCGCAAATTAAACTTTTTGACTAACTCGAGAAGTAAGTTTAGCCGGACCAATTAAAGTGAAGGCCACATTTCATTTGCTAGTCAAAGTTTTTTGGGCATTTAATTACTGAGGGTGTGTGTGTGTGTGCGTGTGTAGACACAGGTGGATAAAGAAGAGAATCAAGTGTATTTGTCTGAGTGTTTGTCTGTCTGAGCTTTCATCGACCCTTCGCTCTGGTCAATTTCAATTTCGTGTTGGGAAAAAAGTCAAAAAATCAAAAATAAAATAATCCTCAAATACAAATGTTTGCTTTCGCACTAGATTTTTATGTTGTCCGTTCTCCTCTTTTTATGTCCTAACAGAAGGTATTTCGATTTGTTCAACGCATTTGTCCAAAAGTATTGTAGATATTTTTGTTTTTTATGAAGTGTAGATACGCAAATATATTTCTGATGAGGTTGACGTCTGTATACAGCCTGCGAGAGTATTGAATCGTCGGCATTCTAAGCATAGTTTGTTGTATCTTTTTTCCTTTCTACACATTCCTACACACATTTTTGACTCTGTCTGCAGCATTTACATTTTTTTTTCGACCATTGGGGAGTTTAAATTAAATTGCTTTCACAACGCCGAATTCTTTTTTATTTATTTTTATTATTTTATGAAGCCATTTAGCTAAAGCAATTTTAATTCTTTCCTGTCTGAGTTTGGAATGCAGATAACAGAAAAAAGATGGCATTCAAGAGCAAGTGTAATAATAGAAATAGCTATTTCTATAAGTAAAAAAGTTTCTATTTTTATTTTGTAACAAAACCTTTAAGCCTTTATGGACTCTCACAAGTTATGAGAGATCAAAGTTTTTCAAAAAATGTCAAGGGAAAAGTATGGAAAATTAGATGATAGATGGCTTAGAATCAAAAAAATATCAAATTTTCTAGTTGATTAAAATTTAAATGCAGAATCATTTTAGAATTTAAATCGTGAACAAAATAACATTCCGCTTGAAAATCGGATCAGTTTTGATAAAGTTATGACAGTTAAAATTTAAACCCTTTTAATTTCTTTAAATTTTCCCTTTATTTTATTTTCCCCACCCCTTTTTTTCTATAAATCTATTATCCTACCCCCCTTCATTTATTTAAAAATCCTTTTTTTTTTATTTTTTCATCTTTTTTCCAAAAAAAATTATATACATTTTTCATAAAATTTTCTCTTTTGAGGTTAAATCATGAACAAAATGACATTCCGCTTTAAAATCGGTCAGTTTTGATAAAGTTATAACAGTTAAAAGTCTGGCAATTCTTTGACCTAGCCACTTTACCAGAACCGTACCGGTTTCGGTTCTTGTAAGAGAATTAATACGGTCTTAGTTTCGATACTAAAAAAGAAACGGTTAGTTTCGGTTATCGGTTGCGATACCGGTTATGGTGTTATTCCCTGGTCATAATATTCTTTTTTTTATGCAAAACGAATGTACTCTGAGATAAGAATTGTTTCTGACGACAGTATACATTTTTGGTCCACTTACTTGGTTATCGTTCTTGTTGCTGGCTTTAATCCATTTATCGTCCGCATCGAATTATAATGTCATTTGACTATGTGTCCTCGTCCACTGTTCAGTGGGCTAATCTCATCAAATTTTGATGCACTAATTTTGTTATCAAGAGACATCTCTGGGTATTCAGGCCACAGGCATCCTTCCGGAAAAGCCAGCAGGATGCGAGGACTCAGCAAAACTGTCCAGGCCGTTTTTATGGTCACTCAAATGCGCATAAAACTTTAGATACATGAGTGTGTTGTGTGTGTGTGAGTCCTGGACTCGTCTCATACTTATTTACGAGTCTTTTTCGATCGTTGTCCTTGCTGCTGATGATGCCAAGCTGCTGATTAAACTTTATGACAATTTGCTGAATCAGTGCTTCCTTGCCAATCTCAATCCCTTTCCGTTTCCCTTTCTCTTTCCGCAACTTTGTCACTTGGCATACTCCACTGACTAAATACAATAAAATCAAAAATTCCATTTTTATGATACATATTGTGTCAACTAATTTTTATATGTGACTCGGTAACATATGTGGAAATGCTGGAAATTTCCCTAATCAGAGCCATCATTTTGTTTTAGGCCGGACTCCATCTGGCCAATTGCAAATAAGTAGTAAACAAATGTATGTGCTTTTATTAAATTATTTACAAAATGCATTTAAATTTTATTTGCCACATGTGTTGCAAATTGTGAAATAGTCCCAATGCTCGCATGTCCTGGTCATTGTCCTGTGTATCCTGTCACTGGTCACAAGGCACAGGGCATGGAGGCAACAGCTGCGTCTAAACAAATTGAGAATTGATTCTTTATAGACCATTAGTTTTGATTATACAATAGTGTTTGGACGTCTGGACGTTAAGAAGCTAGCAAGGGTGATGGCTGGGGGTTGAGGGAATGGGGAAGGGAGGGGTTAAGGTCTGGGTCCGGTTCTCGGGTTCAACTTTGGTCTCTGACCAGACGATGTCTAGAACATTCAATTGAACGCTTCAACGCCTATCGACAATTTTGTGCCAAAAATTATGACCGCTGCCGGCATTTGCTATTATATCCACGATATATGGTTTGCTGGGAATGGAACTTAGTGCTGCTATCTTTCTCCCTCCCACTCAGACTACCATCTCTTTCCATTCACTTGCGTTGTATGCACCCTTTTCATGTACATGATAAATTTGGGTTTATTTATCGGCCTGACCAGTGGCAAACAGACGAGAGCTTGGGTTATTTGTATTTGGATTTCCACAGGACAGAGAGTACAGCATGTGTGGGTATGTGTGACAGTGTGTGAGTGTGTGTGTGGCTAATGGTGTAGGTTGTTCAGATACATTAGGCAACAACCGTTGGGTGCTGTTGCAAACTAACTTAAGCTACGATTTTGCGCTGAAATTGAAATATATTAAAGGGAAATTTCGGGAAATGGAATATGAGAATATAAGCAAACTACTGTTAGAGATAATACCCTTGATCAAGAACTAACTTTTAATCAGATGAATGTATTTGATTTAAAATATTTTATTTAAGTACTATTGCGAAATTGCGATATTCTTTTGCTTACAAAAACATAAGTCTTAATTTATTGATTATTTTTTAAATTAAATTTATGCGAAATTATTGGAACGAGAATATTATGGGATTATTTTTTTTTAAATATTTAAATTGTATTAAATAATATAATATGCAATTTAAGAGAGTAAAAATGTTTTTTAATAATAGCGCATAATCGTAATTAAGTCGCGTTATTATATACCATAAATGAATTAAAAATAGATTTAAATTCGGTGAGTGGCTTCCGTCGATTCATTAAATATAGTAAAACCGTCTTCCTCGTACTCATAATGCACCTAATAATGCCAATAATAATGTATTAAGCAAAATTGTTGCCGATATTATTGCGCTTCATTTGGTTCAATTGATTTTCATTTCTGTGCACAATATTAATGCGCACTCAAATAGCATCCGTTAGCCGACAAGAGCATAAAAAAACACCAGGAAAAACGGGAGAAAAATGGAAAAAAATAACAGAACAACAGACATAAATTGTCAATAACAATTTGTAAAATTGTTTTACAACCAAATGCGAGAACAAAAGCAGAAACCCAACACATACAGAGAGAGAAAATTCA
Source organism: Drosophila falleni (assembly GCA_035045575.1). NCBI lineage: Eukaryota > Metazoa > Arthropoda > Insecta > Diptera > Drosophilidae > Drosophila > Drosophila falleni. Next base: position 993,514 of record JAWNOV010000169.1, on the reverse strand, counting down.
TTTGATTATCCTGATATTTTTCCAATTGCGATGTTTACTGTTGCAACAGTCGGAATTGGGCGAAGGGACGTTTGGGGAGGGGGGACTATAAACAATATCTCATTTCAGTTTAATGATGCTGTTGCTTTAAGGGGACGGAGGCGGAAAAGTGGGCGGGGGCAATTCAAAGCGCATAATTAATTTGCCTGCTTATAAAGAGTGGTGCGGGGAAATGGCGGAAAACTCTGTTTAATTTTTCCAGGCGTGCAGTTGGTCGACATAGCGCGGTTTTGGTTTTAGTTGCGGTGTGGAGATCGGAGGGGGACAGGGGCACTACGGTTTACCTGGCGGCATGCTGGAATTCAAACGACAAAATCCATGGAATTGTCGAGCAGAATGTAGGCGCAACTGTGGCGCCTCCAAACGGTGGCAGCTGCAAGTATTTTTTGTAACCGTTTAAATGAATGAAATGCATGTAGTTGTGAGTTAGTATTCATATTAACTGTTGTTTTAGTATTAGTTAGTTTAGTATTTATTTTAGTTCTTTTTTTTTGCATACATATTTATCAATTGAATTTCATTGATTGATCATGTTTTTGTTTTTGTTTTGTTTCTTTTGCTGTAATCGCTTTTAGTTTAGCTATTCAAACTAAAACTAGTTGTCAGTTAAATTACAGCTAAATGCTTTAATTACACAATTCTTTAATGTAGATATATATAAATATTTGCTGGGTTATTATTAATTATGATATTTTACATTTAACAGCCTTATTATTAGCATTTATTTAGCTTATCTGCGGGATTATTACACTTTGCACCGTTAGCTAATGAACAAAATTAATAAATGAAATCATTAACCATTGTTTATAAGTGCTGTTGGATTTGACTTTATTCTTTATTAGCTTTCTGGTGAGTTTGTATTAATTATTATAATTCGTTAGGGTTTGCTATATGTCTTTTATTTATTTCTCTTTGTTTTTGGCTCAAACTCTTTTAGATTTATTACTTAGAATTACATTAATTTTAACTATTTCGGTGCTACATGGTTTCTATAGGGATATCATTTGCTTAGCTTTTTGGGACAATTGCAATATTCCATATGCATTATAGGGTTTCAAATCTATTTACAAGCCAATTTGTGTTTTTTTTTGTTAATATTAATTTTGTAGAGTTTTTACACACACCTTTCGTTGTTGTTGGGTTTTTAAGGGAAAGTTGTTTTTCTTGGGCACAGGTGAAAAGTCTAGTCTAGTTATTGAGCGGGCATTACAAGTGTATTATCTACTTAGGGGATCTACTCGTAGAACTAGGCAAGTGAAGATAACTATTCAACTTTGTCTACCAGCTGCTTAGAGTTGTAACAGAAACCCAAACTCAAGTAAGTGTAGTGTTAATGTTAGTAACTTGCTGTTCTGTTAGCGTCACCATGCTAACATTGCATTAACATCACATGTTAAATTGAATGAATTTATTAATATACTGAGCTTGGTTACTTTTTTTTTAAGAAATGCCAATTAAGTTTGAGCTTTAATTTCCGAGTTTCTTTGGAGTCTCTGTTAACGACTCTCTACTGTTAGTTTCTGAGCTACCATTTCTCTCTTTCTCTCTCTCACTAACCCTTTAAAGGTAAACACCTTGTCTCATGCCATACCTAAACTTTCACATAACTAACAGTCACACAATTTCCTTAGAGTTTACCATAGCGTAGATTGACTGTATCCCCTTTAATTTTTGCCGTGCACTTAGCCTAGTGAGCAAACACAACTTTGGGGTTGTTTTGGGGCTAGACCCTCAATTCTTTATCCCTCTACACATTGGCGCCGTTGCCGAAACTACTCAGGAATTTGCTATCAGCAGCGAGGCTACTTGAACTATGGGCTGAATTAACAATGCTACCATTTAGGGTCTTGTTGTCACCTGTTCCAGCAAGGAATTGCTGCTGCTGCTTGAATGTCTGATATGCATCCGAGCTGACTGCCGACCAGGTGCCATCCTTGGCCTTAACATACAAGTGCTGTTTGCTCGGCTGCTTGTTGCCAAAATGATAATCGCCAGCTGCAATCGAGGCACTGGAAGCCCAATCATTTAACAATTGATTCGTGGAATTGCACAGTGCCGAGAAGTCTGCGTCAATAGCATTATCTCCAGCTGGCGGTCCTCCGGTTAGAAAATCCAAATTGCCATTGGCCGATGCATTGTTCTGCTGCTGCTGTTGTTGTTGTTGTTGTTGACGTGAGCTCACAGATTTGCCCAGAATGTTTGTCTCGCTCTTGAACAATGTTTTGGGCTGTCGCTGGCGTCGCAAGGTGCCTGCACCACCGCCACTTGCCATTTGTGCCGCCAGTGTGGTGTTCGCATAGGCGCCCAATCCCTGCTTCAATGCATTGCTGGCCAATAGAAGTTGCTGCTGTTGATTGAAGGGATTTGTTCTTTCCGTTTTCATAGTGCTTTCATTTTTATTTAGATTTATATTTGGAGTCTGATTTTGATTCTGATTCAGCATATGATGATCCATTTTATTCTCGGTTATATTGATCTTTTTCAGCTTGGCTGGCGAACCGCCTAAAATGGCCGTCGAGGCTGTCGATGTGGTCATCGGATTTGGCTCGAGGCAGCCATAATGTGCACTTGCTGGCGCCGAATACATGCCCGTCGATTGGTAATCATTATTGCTGGTTATCAGCGAGCCATTATTATTGTTGGCCAACGTTGGCTTTGTCCCATAACGATTCTGATGCTGATGCTGATTCTGATTTTGATAGAGCTTCACATTGGCCACCACATTTGTTGTGGCATAGGCACCGCAGCTATCATATAATGATGATGATGATGCCGCTCCCTGTCCGGAAGTTTGGCCAGCGCTATTGTGGGGGCTTTTGAATGTTGAACATGCAACTTCCGCATAGTCCGGCATATTCATTGGCGAGAGTCTGCAATGAGAACGGAGATAGAGAGGGAATTGGGGGATTAACTGTAGGTTAAAAAGCGTATGTCTGGACACAAATTCATTTCATAAATCAATCGTAGGAAATTGCTTTTGTTAGCTGCTCACATACACACGCATTAACACAGACACAGACAGAGACAGTGCGAGGAGAGAGGAGTGGGAAAATCACTCCGGAAATTTGTTTGCTGCAGTTCATTACAAATTTTCGGATAACGAATACTCCTCCGAATTTACATATATGTATGTTGTACATGGATGTGGAATACTTTGCGAAATTGCCAATACATTTCCCTATTAGCTGGGCGTGTCATGCATTTTAACTTTCTAATTAGTCGACGCAAAAACAAGTAACAAACAAAAAAAAAAAAGTGAAGGAAAATGCTAAAATCGCTGGGAAAAACTTTTTGCCACACACACACACACACACATATATACCACGCCCCCTTTTTACGCCACTCCTACTCTTAGTTCTGTATTCCGTTTGCAAAAATTTTCTATGCAAAAACTTTTTTATTGCGCAAATTTTTCGTGCACTAATTAGCTAATGAGATAATGCTTATCTATCGCACTTTCCCAATGAATATTCCACATCCCTCACTAACAAAAAAATGTACTTTGAATTGACGATTGCGGATGTCAGTCGTATTTTGTATGTAGTTCAACACAATTTGAATGTTTCGAATTAATAAAAATTAGCTAACGTAGACCTTTTTATATTGTTTATAAAGCAGAATATCCTATAGAGCAAAGTATAGACAAAATAGTTATAAAGTATCTACAGTGGATTATATGCAATGAATGAAAATGTGCTAAAAATACTTCACATACACCCTTTATTTCACACCAAATACCTAAAACGAGATACACCTCAGGATACACACACGTTCTCATTTTAAAGACGCCTGAAATTATGCAACGGAATTTGAAATTTTCCAGCAATTAAACGTGACTGCGACGGGGGACTTCAAGTGCCCATAAGGACAAACAGACAGAGACAGGAACAGGATTTGCATATGCTTAGACTTAAGTTTTGGACTTGTGACTGTGATCTAAGAGGGGAGTGAGAAAGGAAGCAGGGCGAGTGAAAAGGGGACAGTTCCCGCGAGGCTATCAATTTTTAATTGTTAATTTAGCGGTGCAAATTACGTACATACTAATAAACCAAATAGGTGAAGGGGAGATAGATAGAGAGAGAGAGAGAGAGAGAGAGAGAGAGAGAGAGAGAGACAGAGAGTGAGAGAGAAAAAGAGAGAGAGAAAGACAGAATAGAGGGGGAGTTGATGGATGCAAAGAGGGGAATACAAGATGTTGTTCCTTAGGCCATAAAATGTTGAAAATCAGACAACCCGAAAAGAAATTAAATATTTTAATTGGAAATTCAAATGACGACGTCGCGTGCGGAAAATGGAATGGTGAAGGGGAAGGGGAAGGGGAAAAGGTGTGTGCGTGTGTGTCAGTTGAGGAAAATGTTTCACGTTTTTTTACGACTTTACAACGTTGTTAAAATGCACAACAACACAAGAACAACGCGAACAACCAAAAAGTTGCCAAAGTACATAACGGAAAAATTGAAACGGAAATAATGAAAATCGCGTAACGGAAGTGGCAAACAGCATTAGAGAGAACTGTGAGAGGGGGATTGAGGGGTAGGTAAGCAATAGGAAATACTCAAATTGCAGTGTTGTGAGAAGTGAAGAGGAAAGAAGAGGGAAGACAGTAGGATTCACCCACAAGAAAGCTGGGATATTGTAAAAAAGTCAAAACAAATAAATGCGTAAAATGCCGCAAATAAATACACACAAGTTGAGGGTACCAACAAAAAAAATAAGAGGAGGGTGGCTTTATTCAGCGGGGCGTGCCGGGGGTGGTAAAGAAAGAAATAAGAAGCAGAAACAGAAGAAATAACACAGAGCAGCAATATGTCGCCAGCAGTTGCGTCTTTTTATTGCGCCTTGTTTTCCTTTCAGTTATTGTTGCCACAACGGTACATTAAGCTTTAAAGAAACTTTGGCAACGGCAACAACAGCAGAAAAAACAACAACAACAACAACAACTAAAAGACAACTGAAAACAAAAACATGAAAAAAGAAAACACGGCACAAATTCTACATTTTCTTTTTATTTTAAGTAAAAACAAAGAACATGAAAAGGAAGCCAAGGGGAGGGTTGGGCACTGAAAGAAACTGAGGACAAAGTTGGATTAAAGAGATATGGATTAAGACTGAATGAATGAGAAAATAAGTATAAAAATGTTTGTATAGAGAATGAAAAGTTCGCTTGGCTTTAAAGCCAGGTGTAAACTATTGTTTAATAGTTCTCATGGGTAAAGAACTTGTGAAAAAATGTTAGCTTTTTTCATAGTGACAGCCTCTGCGAACAAGAACTAATCGGGAATATATAGCAAAAAAACTGACAAGAGATTCGAGATTCGAGATTAAACGCAAAAGAATAAATTAAGAATATAGAGAATGATAATCCTTTTTTAAAGTACTACTTGATTAAGCTAAAAAGTATTGAGATGCTGAGAAAATTAAATATTTTGAATTTAATACACATATTTAAAGTCAAAACTAAGTGTTTTTCCAACCAATTAATTAAATATCTAAAAAAATTAATTTTCAACTAAAATATGGCGAGTACATAAATGAGGTAATTTCCCATATCTGAATCAGCTATAAAGTTCCTCTGAATATCACTTATGCAAATTGATGGTCTGCACCACAAAATAACTACCGTCAGAAGCTTTCATTAAGCACCAAAAAACAAAAATAAGAAGCTTGTTACACAACCACAATCACAATATCTCGCAGCACAAAGCAAACAGACAAATATTTCAAAATATCCAAACGAGAAATATGGAATTCATATGCGTATTCGTATATGGAAATGAATTAAGAGGGGAGTGGAGAAACACATAAATGCCCGCAGTAAAGCACGGTAAAGTCCCGTTGAGCTGAGGGGGAGCCCCAATAAAGTGAGGGCAGTACCAGGTTGTGGCAATCGCCATGGCCCAAAGTAAAACCCGTTCAAGTGTAACAATTTAATGGCGCTTCTTGTTGTTGTTTTTTTGGGAAGGGTGGTGCGGCAATGGATGTTGTTTGGGTGGTTGGGTAGTTGGGCGGTTGGATGGGGTGGCTTATTGGAGTGGATGCGGCTGCAGCTCCGCTATTTTTACGAGCGAATCGTAAATAGTGCGAGCCTGGCACTCGTATTTTCTTTTGCTCCAACCACACCCCTCCTCTCCCCCCCACCGCTTACCACTGGCCGCCTCCCACTTGCAGTGGTTGTAGTAAAACATTTAAGCATTTGGCGTGGTTTTTCGGCTGCTCTCGCAATTTTTCGTAATTAAACAGGCAGCGAAGCGTAGACAGGATATTAAGGCAACTTCCTGTGCGCACGACAGATAAACAAACCAAACCACCCTCTTGCCACCTCACACCCGCACCTAAACGGAGGGTGCAACCCTTGTACCCTTTTTTTTTATTGGCAAAAGCTCAAATCATGCTTACCTCTCATAATCAGGCAACGGTTGTTGTGTTGTGTTTGATTGTCCCTGTTGTTGTTGTTGCTGTTGTTGTTGTTGTTGTTGTTGCTGTTTCTGTTTCTGTTGTTGTTGTTGTGGTGCGTTGTTGTGCCGTGGCCTGTGCGTAACCCGGAAGTTGCTCCTTTGTCGTCGCCTGTCGCCAAACACCGCCACTTGGATCGATCCACAGTCCATTGGAGCCAACACCAGAGTTGCCACCGTTTATCGAACAGGAGTTGCCACCACTGCCACCTCCAGCAGCACCACCACCACCACCGTTCATTGGCAATGTAGGAAACTTTCGCACGGTGCCGATTGCGTGATTGCCTGATATAAAAAGAAAGTAAGCAAAGAATATCGAATATACACATAGAATAGATCCCAACATAGATAAAGTGTGGAGGGAGTTTTGGGACGTAATCCTCGTTAGCCGCGCCAATTACAACTCGACTGTAGTTAAAACTAAAACACAAACAACCTTCTCCATTTGGCCGTAAAAACGGCAACGTGCAAATAATAAAAGACGGAAATAACATTTTATATTCAATTGGCAAGCATTTTCTTTCTCTCTCTCTCTCGCTCTCCACAATATTACCCATTCAATTTTATTTTTAGCGTTTTCCTAGACAATTGATGTGATTTTCACGTGCGCATTTGTCGTTTTAAGCCAATCCCCCTTTCGCATTTATTTGCTTGTTGTGCTCTTTATCTTTTTATCGTGGATTTAACCTTCGAGCTTGTTGTCGACTGTCTCTTGATTTCGCAGATTATTACCCTAGGTATCGTATCCTTGGGTTGAGTTCCCACTAATGTTATGAGTGCGTGTTGCGTAGTTTTGTGGCTAACAAAACGGCAGCCTAATTGAGACCAGCCATAAACGCAGCTGACGAGGTCATAAATCATAGATTATATGAGCTCTGCGCGCTTTTGGTCATGGATTTCTTTTTGTGAAATTATCTTATCAAACACACAAGTTGTGCCATCTACTTTTTATCCGCTTCTATCATGGCCAAATGGAGCTGTTAATGTTGAGAACTCCGCCCGGATTTCATGTATAATAGTCAGCAATAAAATATACATAAGTAGCTAAAATGTTTTTAGATGAAAACGAATTTAGTAATAGTGAATGTAGCTAATATTAGAATAATTGTTTAGATTTGCTTAGTTAATTTTTGTTTTCTTTAGTAAGAAATAAATAATACAAGAGAATTACAATTTTGTAACCTTAAATACTTACTCGTGCATTTTAAGGATAGCGAAAATACTTTATAATTGTCATTATTTAAATTTATATTTTTTACTGCATATAAGAATTTACTTAAATAATTGTCAGAAGTCATAAAATGCAAAACAAAATTAATAATTTCCTTGGTAAATTGGGTAAGGATCTTTTAAAGACTAGTCAATACTACACTGGAAAACTCTACACAATGCTAATCTTCTAACAAAAGAATAGTTCCATATCTTGGCCAATGAATCATTAATCTCGAAACATCAAAAATATTATCTAAATTTCTGAATCTAAACTCCAGTGTTATTTGTGTATTTTATGCGCCTGTGAAATCACGTAATTCCTAGGTTCAGACACATTTTCAATGCTCAATGGAGCATTTATCTCATAAATTTCAAACATCCAGCAATTGCAAGCCACCGTTCGAATCACCTCCTAAATCTAGTCTTAAACTAAGCCGGTGCCACCAAAACTTAAGCTACGACAACAACCAAAAAAAAATACCGTATATTTAAATTGACAATATTGCCTGGAAAGAGGAGGGGGAGAGTTAGGAGTAAGTACGTTTAAACACTCACCATGTAGACTGCCCAGCGAGGTCTGCTTAATAAATTGATAGCGCTTGAATAGAACCAATGCGCCCAATAGAAACACAATTATGGCAATGATGGAGCCCAGCAGGACGATAAACCAGGTCTGCGTTAAAAAGTCATCGGCAATATCACGACTGATGGGATAGCTGTACAATACAAATAGAAAGAATAGAAACAAGGAGAAGCAAGAGAAGGAAGAAATGGAAACGGAATGAGCATTGATAGAAAGTACGTGCCTATAGTCGAGGCTTAGTTTAATGTCCGTCTATGCCCCCCATTCCCATATTCGTCCTCATCCTCGTCCTGGCGGGACGAGTCGAGTCGAGTCGAGGCGACCATTGTCGTTTGCCGTTAATGGATTGATGTGAATGCTGCCACGACTGCCTTTTGTTCCAGCAGCGGCAGCAGTCAAATGAGCTCGACAATGACACAATAAACCGTCCATGGTCATGTCCCTCGTCCCTGTCCCATCCCATCCCGTTCCAATTCCCAATCCCGTTCCCCAACTCACCGCGTGTAGCCGGTGTCCAGTGATTGGGTGCGTGCATCGATGCGTAGCACAGCCGGTTTACTGAAGGGACCAACGCCCACCCGTGTGGCAGCCGCAACGGCAATGTAGTAAGTGACGCCCGTTGTGAGGTTTGCCAGCAGCAGAGTCGGTGTCGCCGCATCAATGGTCATATTTTTGAATATACGCGTCGTATTGTGCACATCCAGACCCTTGACGAGCACATTGTAGCTCGTGAGGATGCCTGTGGCGAAAAACACACACAGAGAAAGACAAAGAGAGAAGAGAGAAGAGCAAAGAATGTAGACAAATGAAATTAAATGTTAACAAGGCCTGAATGAAAATAGTTACTTATTCAGTCAACCGAATACTCAAATGCTCTTGCCAAAATAGTTTATATTTAAATAATTTGTAAGAGATGATAAGATTTATGAGTTTACAGATAGAGTAACCTGATATCACAAATTAACATTTATAAAATTGTGTGATTCTTTAATTATTTAATTATAAAATAATGCTAAAAATTGTCAGTTGGCATAAGTAGAGAATTTTCAAATGTATGATGTTGAACAAAATGGAAATCTATAAATATGTGGCTTTCAAATGAAGAGCACCATGAATTCAAGTTAATTTGTATTATTATATAATCTAAGCACTAAAATTATAACTCAAATAATATTATAGCTAACCAAATTATTTCCCTCTTCGGACTGTAACAAACTTAATCAAACTTGGAAACAACTGATTGACTGTATTAAAGAAAGGGATATATTTAATAAATATTATCCTTTAATTTTTAACTATTAGGTCTCTTACAACTATTCTTCATTACGAGTGTGACAAACTGGATTAATTTGTAGACCAAAAATAAACAAAACGAAAAAGTGTAATAAATATGTGTTTGTCATACTTGAATCAAAAATCAATGCATAAATCAATATATGACATTGCAAAAAAAAATGCTCATAATCGGAATAAAATTAAGAGTTTTTAAGAGCAATATATTTCTCGACTCTGCTGCAAACTTCTTTGATAAGTTGACATACCCTAAGAAAGGTGCCTAAAGAGAGTAAACCTAGAGGGATTTGTGTTTAGTACATACCATTGCGAGTGCGATTCGGTTGCGGGGGAAGCCATTTCAAGAAGACGGAGGTGCGATTGAATTGAATGGCTTCCATGCCATACGGCGCTGATTCAGGAACTGTGGACACAACAAGCCAAGAAATGAGGAGAAGAACAAATGAGATTGGGATTAGTTATAGAGAGAAGGAGGATAGGAAGGAATACGAATCACAGTGTGGGGCAACTGCAACTGATTAGCGGGAAGATGGAGAAAGCATTTATGCGGATGAATCTTACCATCTTCCAGAGTGCGAGCATGTCGAGAATTCGATGGCTTGCCTACGATGCTCTTGTAAAATGGCACAAGAAAAAACTCATACGTAGAAGCCTTTGCCAAACCGGGAACAGTACAGGAACTCAATCCCTGTCCCTTGTTGAGCAGTGTAAGCATCTTGTACTCCGCGGAACGCAGCTCACGAGCATACAAATAGAAGCCCTCGATGTACTGTCCACTGTCGATGTCCCAGGCGAGTCGGATTGTGGTCGAGTCACTTGCATTCGCCTGCAGCAGCTCGACAATGTCATTCGATTGCAGCAGAGTCTCCACATCGCTAAGCAGCAGTTGTGAACTGGCTGAGCCCGCGGAGGCGTCGCTACCATCCCGCACCCCGATCAGCTTGCCAGCCGTAATTGGCTCCGAGATGGGAGAGGGCGGGGAGAAGCCCAAGGCATTCTCGGCTCGCACAATGAACATGTAAGCGGCGCCAGTCTCCAGGCTATCCACGGTGACAATGGGTTCACTCAGCCTGCTGGCAATGGGAATCCACGTCTTGCTCTTGTTCGTGCAGTACATTTCCACACTGTAGCCGAGGAAGGGAGAGGTGCCCAGCTTATCACTTGTGGGCCACACAATGGTCATCGCCGAGGCTGTTGCATTCAACACTCTCGGCTGTCCGGGTGCGGAGGGACATTTGCTTTGCTCGGGGGCTCGGTAGAACTTAATGTTCGGGTTTGTGGGCAACTCAATGCGAAGGAAGCCGCTCCACGTGGACTTGCCGGCACGTGAGCTGGCCACACAGGTGTACAGTCCCTGATCCTGTTGTCGATCCAAATCGGAAATAATTAAATCCCCAGCTGCAGTTATATTCAACTTGGCACTTGGATGCACGGGAATGCCATCGCGATACCATGAAATTGTTGGATTGGGCAATCCGATTGCCTTGCACTGCAGTGTGGCCAGAGATTTGATGGGCAACGTTTGATTCACTGGCCCTGCAATTATGATGGGCGGCGGTCGATCCTCCTGAGAGTCAAGGGTGATCTGCACCCTCGACGTTATGCTGGCCACCTCATTCATGGCATTGCACACAATCACGAGATCCTTGTCGGTCCGTTGAAACCTCGTCAATGTCAGTATCGAGTGTCCCTCCTCCGTGTTGAGACTGTGAAATCTATCCAATGGCGGTGCTCCAGGAAAGATCAGTGTGCTATTGTTCTTAATTGTCCAGAAGATTGTCGGCTTGGGATTTCCCGAGGCACGACACTCGAAGGATGTGTCTGCTCCCAGTTCAACCGATTTACTCGCAGGACGTTGTATAAATTTCGGGGGCGCTACAGTGTGCAAATTGTTTATGTGTGTGTGTGTGTTTGTGGGGGGATCACATAGGAGGGTAAACTAATTAGCTAAATGTACTAGACTAGTGCTAAGTAAATATACGCAATGACACGAGCTTAAAGTAAAGTCTAAATATTATAATAAATCCAAGAAGAGAAGAATTTTAAATCAGAAATTGCGAGCTAAAATCTGATTTAGATTTAAAACTATAGCTGCCCAGAAACTTATCACAATGGACGTTACTAGAATTAATATTAATTTTATTTTTAATCTTTAATTTAATCTTTATACTTGGATTTTTTTGTTTCTTTCCGACTGCTTTTAGTCGCGCTTTCACAAATAAACTTCAGTTTTGAAGAATACAATTTTCATATTTTAAAATTTATACCACATAAATAGTTATATATTTTTACAGCTAATATGTATTAGAGTTCAGCTTTAAGATATTTCTTTTCAATGTGCTTTCACAGCTTATAAACTCACTTGCAGGTATATTTATTTTCAGCTTCTTTAAAACTAATTTAAGTCCTCAAGTTATAGTTTAAGAGTATTCTTTTCGCAGAATCTCTTTGAATATTTATCTATAGCTTTTGCTAAACTTTAAGCTGATGTCATTGGCTAACAGTTAGAGATTAATTAAGGCCGTAACTCACCGAAAACTGTCAGCGTTCCCATGGCTGTGATGGCACCCACCACATTATCCGCCTCACAGCTGTACTCCCCCTCATCGGCAATCGTGACACGTTCCAGGCGCAAACTGCGATCCTCCAAAACGCTCACGCGATCTGCAAATATATATAATGATAATGAGTTTAACTTCATCGATAAGATTAAGAGATGTGAGCTCACCCAATGGCATATTGCCACCTGAGGCAGTGCGCAGCCAGAGGACATCTGGCATGGGATCACCGCCGACACGGCAGGGAAATGTTACGGAGGCGCCTTCGAGGACCGTTTGATCATGTGGGCCGCGTATGATGTAGGGTTTAACTGCAATAAACATAATGAGACGCTTAGCGGCATTTAGGTGCAATCCACATTGCTCCCCAAGGACCCAAGTCACATTCCGGCAAATTGAACATGACACATTGATTTGAGGTGAAAGTTGACGTGGGGCCCAAGGTTTGAGTAGGGACTTACCGTGTACTTTCAGGGTGGCAAGGGAGGATTCACGCACACCAACTGGATTCTTGGCAATGCATTGGTATTGACCCTCGTCACTCTGACGTGCATCCTGTATGGCCAAATTGCCACCATCAACGATGCGTACACGCTTCGAGCCCTCCAAATCCAATTTCTGGCCGCCCTTCTTCCATGTGACCGTCGGTTCCGGTATGCCACGCGGTGGGGCACACTCCAAAAGCGCCGTTTCCCCCTGTGCGATGCGTGTGTTCTGCGGCTCCAGGCGAAACTCATCGCGTAGCACTGTCCACAGAGAGAGAGAGAGAGAGCGAGGAGAGTGGAAGAGAGATGAGAGGAGTGTCAGCTTTTTAGTATACTGATGTGTGGGTGTAACAAGTGTGTGTGTGTGTGTGTGACGGCCTCTGTCCATTTGATTTCTCTTGCTGCTTCTGCTTGCTGTTCTTGTTGTTGTTGTTGGTTATAAATTATCTTGGTTTTGCATGATAAATGCCTGTCCCTGTCCTGCCTTAACCTGCGGCTGTTTGTATGTGTGTGTGTGTATAAGTGTGTATGAGTGGGTGTTTGCGGCCTGACAGCAGAGATAAATTGTTGGTAAATGGCATAAATGTGATTTTTATACGCCATACGCCATAACAAAGAGCAAGTGAGTGAAAGAGACAGTCACTGTAGCTCATTTGTAAAAAAAAGTCTGGCAACGCCATTTGCACGCAGCTTTTTAGTTAATTTAATTCTCTTTGATACTCCCACTTTTTCTATGTATACTTATAAATAAATATATTGATTTATATGGCACTTGGCTTAATCAACTATTAGATAACTTGAAAATTTAATTTCTCAAGGCACTGTGAAAAAACCGATAGCTGAATATCGATAACACATGCAGAACAGAAGCTTGTAACATCGTATGAAACATAACAATTGGCAGTTTCAAAATTGGCACGTGGACATAAATTAAATTATAAACATTTTACTTTGGGAATATAATTAAATTGTTATACATATTTTTCGTATGCTTTCATAGAGAATCCCTCCCGAGAATTCTTGCTACTTAGATGTGCCAAAATTATATAGAAATGCAAACAAAATTTGACTAAACAAGTCCATAAATTTTTCCATTTTAATAATGTCTTCTCCAAGTCACAATGTGATATTATCCGTGTTTATAATTTAACTCCTTTAATGGAAGTAGAAAATTCAATTCCATTCCTAGCGCAGACGTCTAGCTTCTCGTTCAGATTCCAGGAGTGTCAGGATGTCCCCTTCACGCACAGGTCCCTTCACATTGCGGATGATCTGACGGTTCTGTTCGCCCAGAAATTCCACCTTCACCTGTGTGCATTGACCCTGCGAACCGGTGCGTCCCAGCACCTTGACAACGCGCGCCCAGACAATTGGTTTATCCATAGTTTTTATTAAATTTTTCTCGAAGAGTTTAGAGTTCAGAAGTTGTGCTTCAACTGACAATCAAGCAAGACAGGCAAAGTGAAAATATGCTATGAATCGACTGTACTCGTCAATTATCGATACTCATACTCGATACTTTGTATGTTATAAAGTGTTGTAAAGTTCTGAAAAATTACTTGAAACGATATTTTACAAATATTTAACTTTTTATAATAGTTTTTAACACCAAATGTACTTTAAAACTTCATTTAAATACTTCAATCGCTAATGGAATATTCGCATTTATTCATGCGATATTTTTCGCTTAATACCAATTTTGCTTTCCAACCTTTTTAATACTGAGACGCATTTCTAAAGCTTCTATTTCTTAACCGAGTGCATAGTAAATCACGCTATTATCAACATTTTGCTTTGCCAACCGCAGATTTAAGGCACTAACTCAGCTGTCTGCATTTATTTTGCATGGCATTCGCTTTTTCTTCTCCATTTTTCAACCTTCTTCATTTTCCCTACTCTTTCCACGATCTTGTGGTCAAATTGCAAACCTGTAATTTGCACACCTGGCCCCAAGAGGCGGATGCTGGCTCTGACATTGCTTCCAGCTCGATTTGCACAGTTATAAATTTGCTATGCGAATATTTGTCCCACACACAGACACACAAGTAAATACATACATATAGAAAGCAAGGGAGTAGTATAATAAATCAAGTAACTTTCAAGCACTTGAAAAGCAGAGTAAAGTACATTTTTTCTTTGCCATGAAAAGCAAGCTTTGTGCATTCAACGAACAAAATGCGAGAACTTATACCTATATAGAGAATAAACCTTAAAAAAAGGTAGCAGCTTTTACGTAAATTAAATTTCACTTTTTTGTATAAATATATATATATATATTTTAATCTGCAAAGTGAATAAGCGCATTTTGCATTTTATTTTTTGGTATAGTTTTTCAAGTCGGTTTTTGTTTCTTTTTCCTCTTTTAAAAGTATGCAAAATGTTGAGCCATGACTTTTATTAAATTTAAAGTGATGTCTATAAATCAACATAAATCAAAATATATTTCAACGCAAGGCGAAAGTGAACACGAAAGCGAACGAAGAACAAAACTTTTAATGCGCTCAAAATAGCAACAAATTCCCACAGCCCCAGAAGCCCCACAACCCATTCCATAGTCGTATCCGGACACAAATTGTGGCCAGAAGTCGGGCAGAACACTGGGAGCACAGCAGGAAACACGCCAACCATCAATAAATTAATCAAAGTCATAATCAGTGTCAGGTTCAGTGGCACTGGCGAAAGTTGTAGGCCAATACCGAATAGGGTCGTGACTCAGTCAAGCGGAAAAGCGTCGCTGAAAAGGTGCAAACTGCCAGCTAGCCAGATAATGAATTAATAAATGATCGTTAAGGCAATATTTATATGGCTACTCAGTATCCCAGAAAAGATTAATGTTAAGGCTCAACACAATTAAAGTTCATTTCATCAGAGATACCTGAATATTCCTTCCTTTATTTAACAGCCAGTACACATTGCGTATACGTAATGTGACAGAAATTGCGCTGACAACATCACATATGGGCAACTTATGTTTATTATTGACACAAAAAGAAAAAAGAAAAGTAAACTCTACCCTCGAATCTTTTTTTTATTTTTATAACCTAACCCAATCAATGTGAACGCTCCCCTTTCCAATTCGAATCGCAATAACGACGTTTTAACCAAGCAAACAAATTTGACGTGCTTTTCGTGATTTACATGCAAATATTGAAAAATATTCCCCAAGGATACCGCAAAAAGCAAACCAAACTGGCTAAGGCTAAACACGAGCAGTACCAGAAAAGAATAAATAAAAATAAAAAAGCATAAGAGTATAGAAAAGAAGGAACAGGAAAAAAAAACACTTTCAACGTCAGGAAGCAATATCGATTTTCATGCGAAGGCGGTAGGAAAATGAAAGAGCATAGCAAATAAAAGAAATATTAGCCAACAAAAGACAAAGTGGCGGTCTGCGGTGCCAATAGGGCAATTGGGAGTTCAAATGGAGGCCCCGAAAAATATCGACTTTTGCCCTACCAGCACAGTAGTTAGATATGATCGATATACTGTAAAAAATTATCATGACTGTAGGTTTATATGAGAAAAAGAAGGAGTATATTTTGGAAATGTAATAAATATACAATAATGGACAGCAATTTTAAAGTTGTACCTCTTGAAAATATCTGGGAAAACTAAAAGCTTTTCTAACTCAAAAAAAATATGAGAAAATATATTTGAATATGAATTATTGTATATTATGTTCTTGTTATAACACATTTGCCACGTTTGGCATCTTACCAGTCTAGAAATATGAAGAGTTTTGAAATGTACATACTATAATGTTTATGTACTAAATGTCTAGGTTTCTAGCTTTTTCTTAGCTAACACTAGCCAAAAATGTAGTAATATTTATATTCGTATTAAGCTGAGCATCTATAAACAAATTTGCTTATTTTTTCGAGCATAAGTGAAGTGAGTTATTCTATAATCTGTTGTGATAGCTCAAACTCTTGTCAAACCATACATTTAGACCTGTCCCAACTTCAATATAGAAGCTACACCCTAACCATGTGTCCCCATAAATAACATAGAGAACTCAAAAAAAAAAAAAGGAAATAAGGGAAAGCTGAACTCAATCCGTTCACTCAGCCCGACAACCAACTAACCAGCTGAAAAAGGCTTCAAAAGTCAAAAAATGGCAAAAAGTAAAAATAGAAAATGCAAAAAGGCAGACAAAAATAGAGAGCAAGAGAGAGAGAGAGAGAGAGAGAGAGAGAGAGAGAGAGAGGAGGGAAATGGGAGAAGAAAAAAGGCAAACTAAAACGGGTTAATGGAGGCAGACCTCTGACAAGACAAGTGGGTGCGTTCATGCGGAAAACTTGTAAACGCAGCTCAGCTAGTTAGTTAAGTGGGCGGTGCTACACCTCCAGCCAAATCAAGTTCTACCCTCTACAGCAAAAAACGAAAAAAAAAAAAAAGACAGAGCTGCCCTGGGCATATCGAAGCCCAACAACAACAACAACAACAACGACAACGACGACAAGACCAACAACTGTGGCAAAAATCAACATCAATTTAGAATATTAAAAACGCAAACGCGTGCGTGGGCAACATCGCTGACAGGGATGTGGAGTGTGTGTGTGTGTGTGTGTGTGTGTGTGTGTGTGTGTGTGTGCATGTAGAGGAGTTGAGGATGAGCTTGAGGACTTACCCGCCACTTGCAGTGTGGCATTGCGACTCCGTGCCACGCCCAGTTCGTTTTTAGCCTCGCACCAGTAAATGCCGGCATCTGTTTCGCGACGCGAATTGACAACCTGCAAAAGAAAGCGACAACAAAAAATATTAGAGTTGAAGAAAAAGTTAAGAAAATGAATGTGAAAAGGGCCAAATGTGAGCAAATTTTAATTGAAATGAGTAAAAGATTGTTTTTTCTTTGCTATACTCTAACCAAGAGAGAGAGTTGTTACTAAGACAAGTCGATAGTTTATAAATGATTATACCTTATTGTTAATTGATGGTATATTATTATAAGATTTATTTGTAATTCTGAATAATTTGTCTTAAATAAAAATGAAACTTTTGATTAGATAGATAGAAGTTTTGTTCTTGAGTCACAAATGGTTTCCATTTAAATATGATATCTCAGCAAAACTTTAAAATTTCGAATGCCAACTTATTGATATAAAATGTATTGAGAATATAAATAAAATATAAGACAGATATGCAATTCTAAAGTTAAGAGTTTATCTTTCAGTCAGTTGACATAATTCAAGTCAAAAAGAGTATTTAAGTGATATCATTCTAAAGATTGCTTTTGCTTTCTTATTGTAATTTTACAAATGGCTGCAAAAAGTGCTCTTACAACTCCAAGACGTTGTCTCTCTCTTTCACTCTCTTTCCTCTCTCGCTTTCACTCAATCTTTCATGTGCTTGCTGTTCTCTTTGTTGCCCTGTCTTTTTGGCCATAATAAACAGTCAGCAATCTGTTGTCTGTTGCGCGTCTGCTTTCTTCAAGTGCTCAAATCATAAAATGTCTCTCGAGCAACTTTATAGTTACTTCATCTTCCTGCTCTCCCCTTCTTTTCTCCACTCCATAAACTTGCTCTTCAACACCCTCTACTTCTTGTTTCGCTGACTGTTTTTGTCTTTCAGTTTGTTTATTTGTTTTTGGCGCACAAAAGAAATTCCCCAACATGCGCTTAAAATTAAATGTCAAAATGTGTAAGATGTATGTGTGTGCGAGTGTGTATTAGTGGGAGTTATTATGTGTGTGTGTGTGTGTGTGTGTGTGTGTGTCATATTTATCTGCGCTGCAGCAGCAACAAAGTTCGCACAATTTACACAACTTCTGTGCCTCATCCAAGTGAAATTAAGTGTTGCGCTAAGTGAAGATGACAAAAGGGTTCTTCAGCTGTATTATTCTTTCATTTAATCTTACACATGTATGTGTGTGTGTATGTGTATGTATTAGTGTATGTGTATGTGTATGTATTAGTGTATGTGGTACCGCGGGTGTGCTTTGTAAAACAAATAAGCGAATGCGCTTCAGGCATCTCAATTGTCATGCTGGCAACTCAAAGGCAAAGCGCTTTCTCGAGGCAAACTTAAGGCAAAAGGATCTTAAATATATATAGGAGTACGAGTCTGCACAATACATGCATACAAACATATATCCTATAGTCCTTTGTCAGTCCTCTGTCAAACTACTTTATTATTCCCATCATAAGTTTTCCCTTTACCACAGGCACAGACTCTTTAGTTGTTTGTATAAACAGGCCAAGTGTCTTATCAGCTCGAGCTGACTTCTTTTTGATTAAACTACTCATTCATTTTGAGATAAAAGCCCAGAGGACTTTTTATTTATAAAAAACAACATTGTAATTTTATTACAAAAAGGTTTACATTTCTTTTAATTTATAATTGTTGTATTCAAGTATAAATTATTCATCACTCATACGCTTAGCCAGCATATATGTATATTGTCTGTGATATTTGGATTGCCTTTAAATTTTGCGATTATATTATTTTGCTGCTTATTCTCTTTTTCGCATTTTCATACTTTTATTTTATGCCATTTACCCCATCTTTTTTGAATAGTAAGAATATGAATAATATTATTTTATTTTTTATTATTCCTTATCAACAATTTTTATTTTGTTTTGCTTATCTCATAGCATTATTTATTACTCTAGTTGCTCATCTGTACAATACTTTTCATTCTCATTCTCTCTTACATTCTAGCAAATTCAATATCAGTTTCAAAGCTCTCTTTGATTTCATTCCTTTTACCTGCATTGAAAAGCATTTTAAATATTACGCATACGCCTTGTGCGCTAATGCTACTGAAAATGCTCAGTTGTGGAGTTGCTGTCGGCCAAAAGGCTAAGCTTATTAGCGGCTTGCGAAGCACTTGCAATTGCCTTTTTTATTTAAAATTTCTGCGAGCAATATTTCGAATAGACAATATAAAATTAAATTCGTTGCAATGGAAACGAAAGGAGATAAAAATATAATTTTTGCTGCACAGACTAGAAGACAGACAATGTAATCTATATGTTTCTGCTACTCTTTCCTTTATTGTTGTTGAAATTTAATTTGGAAAAAAAGAAAAAGAGCGACAGCGACAGCGACAGGATAAGGATAAGGAAAGAGGAAAAGAAGTTGTGCCGAAAGTCACATAAATTTATTTATGTCTTTAATGACTTGAGCCACGCGAATTGTTGTGAATTGGCTGAGCTCTCTCATTGTTGTTGTTGTTGTTCATGCTGCTTGTGCGTGCTGCCAGCAAGCATTGAAACTGATTTGACACCAACAACAACAACAACAACAACAAACAGCAGCTTTGCCGTGTGCTACGTGCGTCTTCAATTCAGTTGGGGGCAAACAATGTTGTGGGGCAAAGTCAAAGCGCTGCGGCTATAAAATATATTGACTGTGTGTGTATTAGTATACATGTATATATACACAGCGCTGTGTGTGAGTGTGTGAGTATCTGTGTGTAGTCGCGCGTTGAAAACACGCTTCCGTTTTAATTTAAAATACCCATAAATTTACAACATTTCATTTGGGAGCCATTTCGTTTTCATGTTGTTACATTTTGTAATTGTGTGTGCGTTTCACTGAGAGATAAATAGAAAAGAGAGAGATAGAGAGAGAGAGTGAGAGAGTGAGAGAGAGTGCGAAATAAAGGGAAAGTGTGTGCTTGGATAATTTTATTTTAAATTTAAAGTCAGTAAAATGTGGCGTGTAAATGCTTTTAATTGAGCTTGAAATCGAGCCAGTCAGCAAAATTGGCTAAAACCTATCCAGAAAGAGGTGCCACAGGTAGAGCAGCTAAAATCAACAAGTAAATAGGGAAATAATGCGGGTAGTGTTGAATGCAAAAGTAAAAAGTTTATGACTTAACAGATGTTAGTAAAAATATTTTAGACAAACCACAAAATAATTGCCTAAGCGTAGCTCCCAAAAACTACTTATTGTGACTACACAATGTCAAAAAGATAAGAAAGAGCAGAACATGTATAAGAATTATAAAAATTAATAATTATATATATAATAATAATTATAATTATAATAATATACTTTAATATTACTGAACGAAGTGTGCCCTGTCTGCTGGTACATACATTCACACAAAACCATTATACCCTTTGTATTGCAGTAAAATAACACAACAACAGTACATTCAAATTATCAAACTACAGCAATAACAAAAAAGCAATAAGCTGGACAATCAGCGATTATTCAAAGACCTTGACTTTGCTGCTGATAACCGATGGCATTTCAAATTCTTCAAAATTGGGCTTTACTCAGCTCTGAGCTGTTAATCAGATTCAGTAGTTCTGGGTCTTAAACAGCGGAAAGACTCTCAACATTTTTATATTGTCGCGAAAACAAATAAATAAATATGTTTAAGTGTTTAAGAGTGTTGTTTATTATGTTCATAATTCAGCTAAAGTGTTCACCGAGCTTACATTTAAATGTGGACAGCGGAAATATTCAGGAGAACATTACAACAATAGAGGCGAATAAAGATGTGAAGTTGGATGGGGAAGTCGATCAGGCAGAGAAACAGCTGAACTCTGCCATATTACTTGAGATCAACAATATCTCTTCAATTACCCACGACATTGAGAGCAAATTAAGACAAAAAGATGAAATAATTGCAAATCTGAGAAAGCTGCTTAAAAACCAATCACAAACTTTCAACCATAAAATACAGGAATTTAAAGGGGACAATGAAGCTCTTAAGAAAAAAATAGAAATTCTGAATAACGAACTGGAAATTATGAATTTGCAATTCAGTAATTCAAATGCTGCTATAAAGCCAATTGAAAAAGATTCTCAGCTAAAAAGTGCTATTGGTAAGAAAAACTCTAAAATATATATTTTGGCAGGGTTCAAACCCAGTTATTTTTCATACTGTAGTTGTAGTTCTAGTTATGTGATAGGTCGGTGACTCTAACAGCTGAGCCACGGGACCACAACTAAAATATTAAAGCTAGAATTGTTCATGATTCTTTATATATAAACTATACATATTCTTCTACAAATCAACTTGCAGCGAACCTCACAACCTGCAGTAATGACTTGACGAATACTCAGCTGGAGAACAGACAGTTAAGATTCCAACTTGAAAGCCAGAATATTACGAAGGATGCGGGAATTGAAGAATTCTGTAGGTCTACAGGTATTCAGTATTTGTTGGGTAAGCTCCACTTTTTATTTAAGTCATTGGAAAATTTATCTTACGTCTATAAACTTTATTAGACCAATCGAAATTTATAGAGGCACAATACAAAAAAATAATTCAAGATAATAATAAAACATACCAGGCATGTGACCAACACAGAAATTTGATCCACGAGAAACTTTGTGAGTAACAAGTTATTTAAAGAAAACTTTGTTTTTTTATATTCTAAAACTGATAATTTCTCTTTAAGATTTATGTCATTTAAATATAACCAACTACAACATGAAAATAAAGGAACTAAAAATGGAATCTGATCAAAAAGAAGCTTTTAGAAAGAATGCTGGAGACACTCAGAAACGTTTGGGTAAGTTTAGTTTAAATCTAAACTCAATCTTAAATTTATTATATATATATATATATATATATATAGCATAAAAACAATCTGTAAAGAAATTTATGTAAAATTATTTTGTAATGATATTTCTAAATCTAATATTCTCTCTTTCAGATACATGCAACGCGAACAGCACCACTACTCTATCAAATATATTAAATGAAGTTAGAAATATCCAATCAAACAGCCAAAATAACGAAGCAAAATTAAAAGAAATTATCGCAAAACTGACAACTCAGCTTGAAAACCAATCCAGAAGTCTGAACATTACAAAAAAACAAGAGGCCGAAATAGCCGAATACAAAAATCAAATTCAAAATAATAATATCGATATAATAAATTTGCAATCGGATAAGATAAATGCTATGATAAAGCACAAGGATTATGATTGTAAGATAAAAAGTTTAGAGTCTAATATTTCATCATACAAAAGTATGATGGATAAGAAAAACACAGAAATATTAAGGCTGAAGTCAACTATAAAACAAAGTAAGATAAAAGTTAAAGTTCAAGTCACATAATATTTATATGTAATATCCATTTAGACAAACCTCAACCAACTAAATCAACGGCTGTAAATCCACTTCAATCGGACCTCTCATTGTGCACTAGAAGTCTGACGAATACTCAAGAGGAAAACAGAGAGTTAATTTCTCAAGTCTGGGACAAGAATAAGAAAATTAAAGAGAAGGAAGAACAACTAGGTAACTTAAGCAAAAGCAATATTAAACCAATCAATAGATAAAATTTAATTTCTTACAGATAAATGCAAAGAAAATAATTCAAGCTCACTAAAAATTCCATTTTCAATCCTTTCTCTTTAAGCTTCATGTAATGCGAGTGACACCAAATGCAATACGGATTTTAAGAAACTTAAAACGGAATCCGCTCAAAAGGAGGCCAGTATTGAATCCTTTAGAAAGAATGCTGAAGATATCCAGAGTCAGTTAGGTAAGTTAACAATGTACCTCTTATAGAGAACTTTACTAGCATATTTCAACTTTCTCTCTTTAAGATTCATGTAAGGCGAGTGGCAAAACATGCAATGAGGACTTGATGAAACTTACGGATGAAGCAAATGACATGTATGCTAACATATCAATTTCCAGAATACATGCTGAAGCTATTGACAGAATTCTAGCTAACGATGCAAGTAGCATAAAAACGATGAGTAACATAATTATGACCTTACAATCAAATTTAAAAAAGTGCAATGAAGACAGCACTGCGAATCAGAATGGAGAACAACAGAGAACTACACAAACTACGCCCACAACTCTTCTGCCAAATACTTGCTTATCCTCGAAATCTGGTCTCCAAAACATAAGACTAGCAGGCAATAATGAGCATTTTCAAGTGTTTTGTGACGAGGGTTGGATAATTATTCAACGACGTCTCAATGGTTCCGTGGATTTTAATAGGAACTGGACATCATACGTAGATGGATTTGGAAGTTTGCAAGGAGAATTTTTTCTTGGATTGGAAAAGCTCCACCTTATCACTAATTCACAGCCCTACCAGCTATACATTAGTGTTGTGGAATCGAATCAAAAGCATTACGCTTTTTACGATGATTTTAGAATTGGAGACTCTTCAACCTCGTACAAGTTAAATGGCCTCGGAAACTTCAATGGAAGCTCATCCGATCCTATGCGTATAAATGAACAAATGGCATTTGCAACTTACGACAGAGAATTAAACCTAAATTACAATTGCGCAAAGCATCGTCGTGGGGGCTGGTGGTTTACTCAAAGCTGTGGCGGAAGGTTTGTAAATAACATTGGTTCGCTTCCTAAATAATTCTGTCAAATCTTCTTACAGTAATTTCAATGGACCATACGAAAGTTTCCTAGACTGGCGTACTAACTCCAAAAACTATATTATGCTTAAGAGTGTATCCATGAAGATACGACCGAAATCTGTCAATCGATAGCCAATTATTTAATATACAATCTCTTCGGTAGTTAAACATAATCCTTAATAAAACTCTGTCTGCATTCAATGTGAATAATAACCATTATTTCCGTTTCCCATTGGAAACTGCTCATTTTTAACATTTAGCCAAAAGCAATTATTATTTTTATCCAACGCCCAATCAAATTTGAAAAATTGGTTAGATACACACAAAAAACAAATCCGAGATTCCAGGCTAAAGCCAATCCAACCCGGTGTCAGAAGTTCTGTAACCCCAGATTTTCCTAAGTTAACCCCACCCCCAACCCCCTCCCTTTATATTATCCAGTGACGTCTGAACGGTTCTATGAATTTTAATAATGACTGGAAAACATACGTAGCTGGATTTGAAAAGGCGCAAGGAGATTGGATCGGAAAACTTCGCCCCTGCAAATTGCGAATAATCACCACTGATAAAGTTTTAAGCTTTTAAGATATACGTATTTTGTGGTTATTAAAGTTATCTATTAGTATTATCTGTTGTGCCACTGAATCGCATCAAAATCGGACAAGTAGAACGGCAGTTATGACGAATTAAAGTTTTCAGAGCAAAACAAGTATTTTCTGTAAAGTATTTTTACGTATATATATTGAAATAAGTAACGGGTATCCTAAGGTGGGGATCTCGACTATAGCTTTTCCCACTTGTTTTTTTTATGTTATCTCTAATACTATATATACAAGAAGAATAACAAATTTTGCTTTGGCTATCTAATTTAAGTAAATAACAAAGTTAACATATTAAGACTATTGGTAACTGAACTGGTTTGTGAGAAAGAGGAGATAAAAGTGTAAGTGGTCGTACAATTTCGATCTGTGAATCTAATCAACTTGGCCTCATTTTGACTTTTTAAGTCGTTCATTAAACGGCTTTCAAAGAGTCTCTTTCACTCAGTTAATAAGCAAAAGAACATAAAGTGAATATTGCGACGCACTCACAAATTCCATGTGAATAAACATAACGCATACGCAATGTTGCCCGACTTGGGAGGCTGGGCCTTAAATACTTTGGCTGTAATTTTTTTTATGTAGCCGAGAATGTGTCAAGCGTTTTGTAAACTCATTAAAATGTACTTCACACGCCTGGCAGCTGAAAGTTATGTTGCGCTTTGTGGCAAGTGACAAGTGGCAAGTGGCAGGCAGAGTAAAGTAATGTGGCACTTACTTGACGTTGTGCGGGAAACTGTTGCTGCAGTTTTTAATTAAGTTGAAACTGATGCTATCAAAGTACCTTTTTGGTTTAGTTCATGATTTATTTGACAGCCAACAAATGCATTTGATTGCCTTTTAAAGCTTGCCACAGAACTACTGCCAAATGTGGCACTGTGGCAGCATTTAAATAAACATTTAGAGGCAACGAACGCATTACATGCAAACACTTGAGAGCCAGACAGTTGTACAAATACCAAAGGCAGGCAACTTTTATTCAAGGACAAGGATGAGGACGAGGACAAGGATCAGGACTGGCACAAGGATTCAGATTCAGATTCAGAATCAGATTCAGATGCTGCCTCTTCAGCTGTTGATGATGTGCGGAAGGCACAAACCAAAGTGGCGCACACAAATACATGCGCATAGTTGCTACAAATCATGTGGATCCTACATCTTCTCCCCTTCCTTGCCATTTATCCCCCTTTTTCCTAATTCTTCTTTTCTGTTACAACATTTGTCTGACTATTCGTTTCCTCCTTTTTCGTGCAGTTACGTAAATTATTGTCTGTCTCCCTGTTGCTCGCTCTTCCACTGTCACTTTTCACTATACTTCAGTTTTTTTTTCGGCACGCACACACACACACACACACACTGTGAAAGATACACACACATTGTATTTTATTGCATATTCCCCCATTCGCTTGTCTCTTATTGTTACTTAAAGACATGGAGCAAACTTTTCGCCACATTAAAGTTGCCAAATTTTGGTTTTGTTTTGCTTATTCACTCCTTGACTCTATAGCTCTCTCTCTTTTCAACATGAGCAGTGAAAATTTGATAGTGTTGCATACTTTTTGGGGCTATCATTCTCTTTCTGCTAGGTCGCCCCTCGTTATTATAATGCCTGAACGAAGTAGCTTCACTCGCATTATAAGTAAGATGAATTGTCTCTGACTACTTGGTACAGTATAAGATGAAAAGAGAGCATGAGAAAGTGTGCGAGAGAGATAGAGAGCTGCACAGCGAAAAGCTGGCGGAATTAGAATGTAAATTATGCAAGTGACATAGAAAAATTGTACAAAACTCCGAAATAAAAATAATAAAACACTTGGCTTAAATTTTAAAATAAAGCTGGAAAACGAATCTATGCGGATTATTTTATGGAGCAATCTCCATTGTCATAGTTTGTCCACAAAGCGAGGGATTATCTTCTAAATGGATAATATTTTCTATGCAAAATTGCAAAGGGTCAGCTGTATTATATTTAAATTATATAAGAACATTCTATTCGCTGTGAATTTAGTTTTATTTGCTATAAAAATATTTAAATCCTTTTTAAAATATTTTCAATTGAAATACTGTTTAATATTTGCATTGAGTTTTTTGCAAAAAATTCGTTTTCTATTTACTAAATTCTACATTCTGCCTTCTTTTTTAAGAACAACTAAGAAATATTAATTCCAAAACCAATTTGAATTTGACTCTTATCCATTTGTTGATCAAATGAAATTCTCATTTAAACGTAAAAGCTTTTATAAACAACAATAAAATTATAAAAAGTACAATTCGTTTATTAGTTCAATGATTTTTAGCTTTTAACTCATTCAATTTATAACTAAACGTGCAAATGAATATTTTCCAATGTTGTCTTCAAAAATGAAATGCATTCAATTATCAACAGCCAGGGATGGCAATAACCAGCAAGTTTATGTGCGGAATGCGGCCAAGAGAAATGTGGCAGAAATGTGTCGCATAGCGTTGTGGCCAGAAAAGTCCTGACTAAAAATAAACGAACAAGTGGAGCTTAAGCTTTTCAAATTAATTCATTTAAAACTCGTTAGTTAGAAGCAAAACAATTGGTAAGCATTGCGCAAAACGGAAGCATGTGTCTGAAGGCTGATTTGCTAGAATCCTGAGTCCTGACTACTGGAATCCTGCATACAGAATCCTTTTTTGCACTTAAGTGATAAACAAATACACTCACATCATGGCAAATGCAAACACAAATGTGAAAGCAAATGCATAAGCAGAGAGACAGACAACCAGACAGATCGAGTGTGAAAAGTGCCAGGATCCAGTTGGCGACAGGCAAAGGAAGAGGGAAGAGAGAAGAGTGAAGAGTGAAGGACAAGTCAAAAGAGGGAGATGTTTCATTTGGAATGTCCTGGCCGCAGCGTCTCCAACTGCATCATCAGCATAATCAACGCGCGCCGTTGGCTTTTTGCGTCGTAAATTGCTGAGTACTCAGTCCAAGTGCCACAGAGATACTCATACACACACTCATACACACACTCATATACACACATATATACACTCACACAGCTGCAGCTGGAAGCTCATCAGAATGCTGACTTTTGCTGCGTTGCCAGCCAACTTCCGTTTGTCTTTATTTGTCTGCTTTTGGCTTCAACTGCTCCAATCTCTTCCCTCTCTCTCTCTCTTTCTCTCTCTCTCTCTCTCTTATTTCTCTCCCTGTCTCCTCGTGCAACTCCAGCATTCCTCTTAATGTTTGTTTACCTTACGTTAATGAAGTTGTTGGCCCGCTCCAGCGAAATGCTTGCAAAAATATTTTTGCAGCTCGCAAAAGATATATAAAAAAAATGTGAAGTGAAAATCTTAAAAAAAATAAAAGCAATTAGTTTGTTCATCACTCAACAGATGGCCTGGCAAAACGAATATTTTTAAACAGCCTCCCCCTCCATTTCCCTTCCTGTATCGCTCCTTGTCCCTCTCTCTCTCTTTCTTATTTTCGAATGAAAGAGTGGAGACAGCAGCAAAATAATAATTATGCATGATGCAAAAAAAAGAGGAAAATGTGAAAATGAAAAAAGTATATATATGGCTATGAATAAGTGAAAGAGTGAAAATAATGTAAATACGCCACAGGCTCATTTCATTATCCTAGCTGAAGGATACAATAACTTTTATGATGAGTTGAAAATCAGAACAAAGCACTACTTTCTCCTATTTATATAAAATAATTTTACTTTAATCATTTAAAGAAAAATTTATTTTCAAGATTTATTTGTATAGATCTTAAATAAATAGATGCACCCAGTTCATACAAAAATCAGATATTTTTGTAATAAATATTTTACATTTAAATGCTTGATAACATTTTAAATAATTTCCTAAAAATAACATATTGAATATTTAAAAGGTATTAGTTACTAGAAGAGTTTTAATTGAGAAATAAATAGTTTTTTGTTTTTAGTTCCAATTAAAAAAAGATTTATAGCATAATGATTATTTCTTGAGTTGTATAATAGAGCTTATAACAGTCCCTGCTAAATTCAAATATATTTATATCTAAATTTAAATTAATTTTTATAATTATAAATGAAATATATTTTAATCAAGCAACTTAAAATATATTTTTTTCGAATTAAAAAAAAGGAAGAACCGTTTTCTCTTTTTTTTTGTCGAATTTCAATGATTGCTTAAGTGTAACTCCAAAGTCAAAGAGGAAAAAGTATTTTTTATTTACAAATAAAACTCTACTTGGAAATTGGCAAAAAAAAAATTATAATCACGAATTAGGTGTAGCTCGGAGTGATCTAGAATGTCAGAATACATCTCATTAATGAGTTTTGCTTACATTCTGAAGCTTTCTATTATATTTCAATCATTTTCTGTTTATCCATAGTCACTTCTTGGTAGAGTATTCAAAATGCAAACTAGTCGACACGTGGAAATTGTCGTATTGTCGGGACTTACCTTAAGGAAAAACAATCCACCCGCTGGCAGCGTAATGCGATGGGAGCCCGGCAGTATCTTCAGTGGTACACCATCCTTATACCATTGAATTGTGGGCGTGGGAGAGCCCTCTGCCTTGCAATTAAGCGTCGCTGGCTCGTGTCGTGGCACCGTCGTATCTATGGGATGTTCCACAATTCGCGGCGGATGTGAACCTGCAACGAGATGCAGAAAGAGCAATGAAGAGGTTAAAGCGCTTTTTATACAAATTGCACAGGGATTGGGGTGCCAAGGAGTGAGTGGCACAAGGGGCAAGAGACATGGGGCATGGGGCATGTGGCATGGGGCATTTCCTTTTTCCGCTGCGTCAGAGTCGAGAGTCGTCAGTCGTCAGCGGTTTGGCAAATGTTAAAAGAGCTCGCTGGCAAATGAAAACAATGTTAATGTTAATGCGCAATGCCGTTGACGTTGCAAATGAAGTTGCAGTTGCAGTTGCAGTTCAACTGTCGCAACGCGGTGAAAAGGATAGTGAGCAGTATTCCTGTATCAGCAGTATGTGGGGTCCCCTGTCTGTTCAAAGGTTCAGTTTGGAATTAATTTGTGTGAATTTGCATATGCGGCAAAGGACCGCAAGGCAGCTTAGCAGTTAAGTAGTTTTTTGTTTTTGCATAATGCGAAACTGCAAAATTAACTAGAGGAGGGAATCGTTGTAGAGGCAATCCCAAGGAGGGAAGAGGGGATGGACTTGGATGAATTCTGGTGCACAGGTCGTCGTCATTTGTGGGCATGTTAGCCTGAGATAACCGGGATAAGCAAAGGATTAGCATAGTTTTAGATTCATTGCAGCAAAACATTCATCAACATCATTCCAAATGCAGATCACGAAGCGAATGAAGCGTATTCAAATTGCACTCCAGTTATAATACAGCCAAGGTGGATTCACAAATGAGAAACGTGTTTTTGAATCTTAAAAGACTTGAGAGTTAATTGAAATTTTTAACAAGGCTGCAAAACCCAAAAAGGGGAAACTGTATATTGTCCCATCTCTATTAAGATTCTAGTTCTATAAGACTTCCAACAGTTTTAATCCTTAAAAAAAATCATCCATCGCATCTCAATCCTTAAAGCTCTTTTTCTGTACCATTGGGATTCTGAATGCTACCTTAATTATTTAAAAAAAATATAGAAAATTCTTCTTAGATTAAAATATAAGACTCTTATTTAAACACACAAAATTCTGCTTTAAAGCTGTAAGTAACCTCAAAAGTTTACCCTTGCTACATGAATGATGAATTTTATTAAATATTTGTGATGATTGCAACTGATGAATCAGTTAACAGCATGGCCAATACCTCTAGCAAACCTTTTCTAATCTAGAAATCGCTTTAGTTGTTGTCAGATCCTTTTTAATCCTTATAAGTATTCAACACTTTTGTCTAGCCACAAACTTTTTATTTACGTGTAGATTTGTATTTATTTTACTTGTGTGTTTTGCTAGAAGCAATCTGTCCGTGGCAAAAAGACATAAATTTCAATTTTCATGTCATATATAAACACAACTTGCTGTCACACACACTTACACACGCACACACGCACACACAGGCACCCAAATAAAACAACAACTCACGCAACTTGGGCGATAATAGAAAACTTTGTTCATATCACAGCAGAAATCTATGCGGATATATATAAACATACATCCATAAATAAATAAAAAGATACATAAATGTATCTATATCTGCAAATGTATCTGTAAACTCACACGCCGTTTGAAAATTGATATGTCAGAAATGTTGGAATATTGAAATGTTATTAAATAAGGAAAAGCGCAGCTGTTGTTGCTGTTGCATTTGTTGTTGATTGCATTGCCAGCAACATGACAACAACAACAACAATAGCAATAACAATAACAATATCAATATAACAACAACAACTTTACAGCTCGAGGCAAATGCTGCATGTCATGCAACAGACGCTGCAAGTTGAACTGTAAATCGAATAGAAATTGGGAGAAAGCTGGTGGAAAACAGGAGAATTCTGGGATGTCAGACATGTTGCATGTTGCTGCTGACTTTGCCCCACGGGCTCGCTGGCAAGACGCATGTCAATGTTATTTCAGCAATGAAAAAATATCAACACACACACACACACACACACATATACACACCAAAAGTGCCAACTGGCAAGAGGGAAAGTTATGGCCAGGCCAAAAATCAACACGCAAACAAAACAAACAAAAAACACCCGAAAAAAAAAATGAAAATGTAACTGAAGTTCAGCCAAAATGTTCAATGTGCACATTTTGAGGGTTAAATGTCGCATGTGGGCGTTGTATTTTGGGTGGCAACACACCAAAAATTGCTCGACCATGGAGATTTCATTTCTTTTTTTTTCGATTTTATTTTTGCTTTTGTTTCAGCTGTTTACATATCTTTGCTGACCAGCCGAGGACCAAGAAGCGTCCTGGCTGCTGGCTTTGGTTTTTCCTGTGGTTGTGGTTGTGCCCTGCGGTAATGTTCAACACCTAAAAAAGGTTGTTTTTTTATAAATGACATCCAAAAGGGGCTGTCCACGGCGGTGGGTAAATGTGTCATAAGAGTCAGTGGACTGGCTTGGAGTGGAGTAACGATTAGAGCTTTGAAAATGGGGTATATTGGGCTATGAGTAAGACAACTATAATTTAAAAATCAATTGTAAATGAATTATATAAATTTAAATATATAATTTGAAAAAAAGTGCATCTGAATATTAGTTGTTTGTTCTGCAATTAATTTAAAAATCATTTGTAAATAATATAAAATTGAATGTATAATTTAAAAAAAATGCATCTGAAGGTTAGTTAATAACTCTGTAAAGGTTTTTCTGTGATTTAGTGTTGACTAACGCAACGATATTGATAGGATTAATTATCAAACTAAAAAAATTGTCTCGCATTTTATACTTCACTAATTGTTGACTATACTAGGCAGACTAAATCGAATTTAATAATATATTTTTGAATTATTTTCGAACTAATGTTATTGGAATGTAAAATTAAAAATAAATAAACTTATTAAGATTTAAATAAAATCAAAACTTGTTTTTGGTTGAAAAAATGATATATATGAAATTAAATGTTTATTTCGATTAACTTTTGAAATATATCTTTAAATTTTCTGATAATTTAAAAATAAAAAATGATTTCATAAATTATCATATAGTAATTTCGAAATAAATATTTAATATCGTTTGATTAAGTAAAGTTATTTCAAATCATGCTTTAAAATTGCTTTATTCGTTTCAAATTAAATTGATACTTTTAAGGTTGTTTTATAGTGGGGCATACCCCACAACACTTATGGTTTTTTTTTTGCGAATGTCTGTGTTGGCAGTCTATTTTGTTGTTTTTCTTTTTTTCAATTTATGTTGTTGTTCGGAAAAAGTTTGCGTGTAAATTTAATGAAACGACTTGCAACTAAATAATTCAATTAGAAAATTGAAAATTGCATTCTCGTTGCTCAGAGTTTGCAGCCATTTGCAATAGCCCAGAGGCCTACTAATTTAGTTTTAATTGCGTGCCAATCATAGCCCATATATGCATATATATATTTACATATGTGTAGACCAACACACACACACACACACACACACACATAAATGCAGGGTATGGTATATATGAATATGCATGTTATATGTTGGCCAAGCATACAAAGAATGTAACAACATGGAAAATGCACGAAATTTGCATAAATTGCTAAAACGACAAAGGCATTTCCAAGCGCTTATGCAAAATGCAAAAGTGCCAGGACCCTAAAAGGACTTGAAATAACCCAAAGAAGCCAGAAGACGAAGACGAAGACGTAGACGGAATAGAAAGACGAAGACGTTTTATGAGTGCCCCTCGTACTGTCGGAAAATGCCTGAAGAAAATTTTCAAAGTGCAGTTTCATTCTATGGCTGGTAAAAAGCGTTTTGGAAACTGGGTTTCACTTAACAAGCAAAATATTTGCAGCAATTTCCCTAAACATTTTCTTTTTGTTTTAACACACATGTGTGTGCTTCTTACTGTATTGTGTGTGTGTGTGTGTGTGTAATAGCAGACATTTGCATGCTTTCTGCATTGTTTGTTGCCAGCGGCCAAAAAAACAACAACAATGCCAAGAACTAAAAGCGCCTTCAACGCGTCGCCGCATTTTGCCCCCAAATGCTGCAAGTTCTCGTATGTACTTTAAGGCGCCCTCTTACATCATCATCAATCAAAGGCCCTTGAGCTAATGTTGTTGTTGTAGCCTCTTTGACTGTTGTTTTAATTAGAACGTTGCTAATTGTTTTAGTAGCATACTTTTGGGGCAGTCATTGTTGTTGTTATTCTAGTTGTTGTTGCCTCCTAGATAAAACTGTGTTACGAGTAGTTGTTGCACGTCCAGTGCGATAATTAAATTTTCGTTATAATTTATGTATACGAGAATGTATCCTGCAACAACAGCTGCTGCTAAGCAAATTTGTATCTAGTTGGTTTTGGTGGGGGAAATTTACTTTATACGAGTATGTAACTAGGCAAAAGTTGAGCCAAAAACCGTTGAAGAGAAAGTGCAAAACACATGCGAAAAAGGTGGAAAACTATGTAAAGTTAAAGTGATTTTAATTTCATTTTCATTCTACTTAATTAAGATGTAGCTCACAACAAAAACGTAAACTTTTACTTATGTGGATACTGTAAAGTTTTAATGGAATATTTTCTAAGGAGGGAAGATAGCTAATTTCTGAATATGTTGTTAAGTTCTTTATAGAGCAGAGATTAACCAAAGACTTCAGGAAAAATTTACTGCAAATTTAAATATTTAGTCCTACTTCTATTCATACTTCTAGTAGCATTTGAATTATTTCTCTATATTCGAACTCGTACTTCTTCCTCAGTTTCTCTTTGTTTTTCTTACCCTCTCTACTACTGCTACTATAAATACTACTATTAATATTACTCCTCCCAGTCCCTCTCCCAGGCCCCGCTCCCAGGTCCCTCTTCCAGTCCCTCTCCCAGGCCCTCTCCCAGTCCCTCTCCCAGTCCCTCTCCCAGGCCCCGCTCCCAGTCCCTCTCCCAGTCCCTCTCCCAGTCCCTCTCCCAGGCCTCGCTCCCAGTCCCTCTCCCAGTCCCTCTCCCAGTCCCTCTCCCAGGTCCCTCTCCCAGGTCCCTCTCCCAGGTCCCTCTCCCAAGTCCCTCTCCCAGGCCCCGCTCCCAGGTCCCTCTCCCAGGTCCCTCTCCCAGTCCCTAAGTTTTTCATACAAAGACTCGATTTTCGCCCGATCGGTCCTATGACAGCTATATGTTATAGTGGTCCGATTTGAACCAACTTTGGACAGAATATAATAAACCAAGTTTTATGTATATTCTATACGTTTGGTTACGATATCTCAAAAAACAAAAAAGTTTTTCATACTAAAAATGATGGTAATCTTTTCTTTGCACCCCCAAGTTCTATACTTAGAGTTATAATATTCTGTTCTCCTTATTATTTTACTTTAAATTTAGTTTCAACCACCAAATTTGTGAACATAACAGAACGATTATATCATTGTCGCCTTGGCGAAGTCTAATTTATTTCAAGAGAATTGTACAATATTTTGTGTTGCCTTTTTTTGTGTCGAATAAAAACTTTTCCGTGTATATCGCAAATGAGTCAAATTAAAGTTTGGTAAACGCTTCGTGTGCAGCAAATTGTTTCCGGGGATGTTGTGAAAAGTTTTTGTTTAGTTATGAATCATAACGACGCACAACAAAACACAGCCAACAACAACAATAATAAATTCTCGACGTTTAGAACAAATTTTTACCAACTCTGTCAGCTGGCAAGGGTTGTCCCAGGGCGTAGATAGAGGAGGGTTTTTGACAATGACTCACAAGTTTACCGAAATGAATTGCTTTTTTTGATGTCAACTGCGAGGGGTGTGTTGAATGTACATGTGTTTTTTTGACACTCTTTCTAATTGTGTAGACAAAGGACCCCTTCTACTTGTTCGCTGACGACGCCCCTGGGTTATAGAGTGACATTGCCATGTTCATTCATATTGTAAACATGTCGAGAGTCAAGATTTTTGTGGTTAAATGTGAAATGCAATAAATGCAAAGAGCAGGACCAAACGATGCATTGGCATCAACGTCACTTCCAAATGCTTTTTTTCCAGTTGAAAAACTAAAAAACATTTCCCCACACACACACACACACACACACACACACACACACACACACTGAGACAGGCAGACAGCGGAATAGTGTCTGGTTGTGAGCTGAACTGGCCTGTTGAACTGAGCCAAGCTGCATATAAAGTGCAAATAATATAAATAATTCAAAACACACGAGAGACCGAGAGCGCCACACACATTTGCATTGACACACTTCAAAGTCCAAATACCAGGCCATCCCCTCACCCTCTCTTAGCAAACTTTTGCCCACTTGGCGAGCACCCTCTAAATGCATTACAATGCCAAATGCAACACAACCAAACTCATGCCAAATACCGAATGAGCAAATACTTTTAGACATTCGTAGCATCTGTACGGTGGGTGGGTGGGTGTTTAAAGGGATGAAAAACAGGGTAGTCGTATAGAGAGAAATAGTCGTATATCTATCTAACCAGACGCCCACTCAGTCAGGCAGTCAGTCATTGAGTCAGTCATTGAGTCAGACAGTCGCAGATACTTTTGCACTGCTGCTCCACATTCTCGTAGACCACCTGCAACCGCATTTAGTCACTCTCCCCCTTCCTACCCTCTCTCTTACTCCTTCCCCATTCTATCCCCTACCATCGGCAACCTTTTTTGGAAACATGTGTCCAATACTTGACG
Source organism: Drosophila falleni (assembly GCA_035045575.1). Taxonomy (NCBI): domain Eukaryota; kingdom Metazoa; phylum Arthropoda; class Insecta; order Diptera; family Drosophilidae; genus Drosophila; species Drosophila falleni. The sequence continues at coordinate 957,765 of JAWNOV010000169.1, read as the reverse complement.
TTGTCTGTGGATGCAAATACAACTAAGTATATGCAATTTCACTTCGTTCTGGCCAAAAACTTGCAGCCTTGTTGCCAACTGAGCCAAAGTCACCCACATAACATAGATACACCCACACACACACACCCACACACACACACCCATACTCACACTCACACTTAGAAACCAACTCACTCGCTTGCCAAATGCAAACTTTTCACATTGAATTTTCCGGCACAGCGCATCGAACGACAAAACCCGCAAATACAACGAGTTTGCATAGGTGTAAGTGTGTGTATAAGTGGGTACATATATATATGTATGTATATGCTAGTGTATGTGTGTGTGTCAGTTATTCTAGTCTCTGTTTTTGTTATTTGCTCTAGAGGGCATCTTGAATTTGCTCCAGAATTGGAACAGACTTTGCAGAAATTTATAAAGAAGAGAAAAGAATTTTTTGAATGCATGTTATTTTATTTTTTAATAATATGCACTATTTTTTTTTTGAAATACTTTAAAAGTTGCACCCAGATCAACTCAAGATTTTTCATCTTAGGAGCAATATTTTCCGAAAAAATGGGCTTGGATTTGAAATAAATTGCAAATAGTTTAAAAAACTTTATATAAAACTTGTATACAATAGAATTTTAATCAGCTTTCAAAGAGTATATGAACTTTTCTCAAAAATATTTGATAATACGGTAAAATTAAATTTAATAAACTTCAAAGAAATAACAAACTACAATTAATCTATAAAAATATTGGATATCGTATTCATAAAACAGTTTCCAGAGACTATATTCACAATTTCCTTAATCTTTATCTTTCAATCTTGTTAAAGTCCAACACTTTTGTTAAAAGTTTGATGTGCTTTTAAGATTACTAAGCATCTTATTTGATTATAAAATAATCCTTTAAATTTAATCAATTACTAATAAAAAAAATTAAATGAAAAACTAACTATTTCTTGTTGGTCTCTCGGAAAAAGAGTATTAACAGACCAACCACATGCAATTATAGTTCGCCTTAGACATATTTAGAAAGTTTTTATTTTCTGTTGCCAACAAAAGTTTATGAAGCGTAAAATGCTACAGTTGCTCCCAGAAAGTTGTTGCCAGCCACATGATATTTTTATTTGCACATTGGGACATTTGAAATTCCAGCTCGTGTGATGGCTCATTAGGCAGCAAATACTCGCAAATACAGCAAAGGAGCACCGGAGTCACCTGTAAAACACCTGAGCCACCAGATGAGAGAGTTTTCATTCGTGTTAAGCTGCTGTGTCAAATGCTAATTAAAATCAAGCGGCATTCGCTTATATAAACAGATATTCCAAGGGGGACAGGACAGGAGCAGGTAAACTAAAATCACAGGACATCAACGGAGCGTCAACGCCAACGCCATCATCATCATTATCCTTGTCATCGTCAACAGCAATCAAGATAAAAGATAAGTTAAATGCCGAGCGGGCAAAGTGGTGAAGATGAAACAACCAGACGAGGTGAGGGGAACTGGAACTGGAACTACAACTGGAACTGTAGCTGGTCCTGTGCGAAGGATGTTCCTCATCCTGCACCTCCTGTTGCTTGTTTGTTTTGTAATAAAGTCCTGGACAAGCCGACACGACTCTTCAGCTCGCATCAAAGCAAACTTTGAGCTGCCTTCGGTTTTTCGGCTAGTGATTTGGACGCTTGATTGCTTTCACTCATCCTGAAACTCATTCCTATTCCCATTCCATGGTCCTCATCCTGGGCAACTGTACGTGCAAAGCACCAAAGGACATGCTGTTATGGGTCTCTCTCTCTCTCTCTCTCTCTCTCTCTCTGTGTGTGTGTGTGTGTGCATGTTAATTTCCATCTGCCTGATTGCGGGGGTGTGTTTCTGTCTCTGTCTCTATCTCTGTCTGTATCTCTATCTTTATCTCTCCGTCTGTGTGTCTGTCTGTTTGTCACTCTGTCGAGTCGAGAGCTTCATAACAACACGTTCGGCTCATAATTTGGAGTGAAAATTTTCAATTAAACTTAATTGCATTAAAAGCGAAGGGTTCAATCTGTCGTTATAGTCGTTCTATCACTCCCCACATTTCTCTCTCTCCCGTTCTTTATTGTTGTTGTCCCCACTTTTTAACTTGTGCTGCGCCTTTCCTGACTTTTCGTTTAATTTTTCCCCCCTTTTATACGAGTAGTTGTTGCTTTTTATGGTCTCCCGAACTTTTTTATGCTGCAATAGGTTTAGCTTTTCTGTGGCTGCTACAGGGGGAGGGAGGTGTTGGGGGGCGTGGCAGGGGTGTATTTACTCTCCTCGTTAAATATCAAGTCAATTTGGTGTGCTCTCAAAAGTCTTTTTAAGTTTTCCTATTAATAAATTTTAATTTTATAAACATATTTGAATTCATTTTCGACATTTTGATTACAAATTTATGGAATAATTATTTTTTAGTTTTATGATGAAATTAAGTAAGGGTTTGTTGACTGTGAAGATCAAAATGTTTGCAGTGCATTGAGGGAAATTTGACATTAAATGTTATTTGCAATCAAAAAGTTTGTGTATATTGATTGAATTTTCAATATTATTTTATAGGGGAGAAATGATATTTACATTTGGGTTTGTATATCAAACTGACGATAATTTATGAATCAAAAGTTAAGGGGAGAATGATACAGACATATATAATATTTGATATTTTTTGTGCTCTTTTTTTGACTAATAGACAATTTTTTAGATATAGAATTTAACGAAAGAATTAAGCTATATAATTCTATTTTGAATAATTTCTAAATTTAAATAATGTTAATATGATCGCATTAACAGAACAGATTATGCATTTTAACAGGACCACATTCTTTACAGCTATAATAAACATAAATTATGTTAAATCTCGCAGAAAATGTTAACGCTGTGGAAGCTTAACAGAGACATGCTCTCGCACTGTTATTTGTTCAGGTTAAAATTACTTTATGTTAAGAGTTAACAGAAATGTTATTGGGCTCTTTTAAATGCTTTTTCTTTAATAATGTTATTAGAGTTCAAGTAATCTGGCATGTTAATATCAGCTCAGATATGACTATACTTTGTTATATAATTTGTAGTTCGATAATAAATTAGAATTACAATTGAATTATTTATGGACAGAAAAAGACTCACAAAATAGATTTATGACTCTCTCAAGCTCGTTACAAACAAACGGATGAATTCTGAAATGAAAGCTTCGTTTGGTCAGCTTTACATTAGGCACTTTATCGTTGCCATTTCCGCAATTTGAGCAGCTTTTTGCACACATTGCCCACATTGGAGGCTTTTCCACTTGCCACTTGCCGCATTCCACTTGCCACATTCCACTCAATGTAAGCGTCAAACAAACGTTTTACTTTGCTCTTTGTGTGTGTGTGTGTGTGTTTGAGTGTGTGTGTAAATTGCAACGCATAAATCTTTGTGACAAACATCCAACACACACACACACACACCACACTCGGTACACACACACAACAGACCATTGAGAGTCAAACACTCCAAAAATACAATAGAAGTGATGCGACAGCCATTTTTCAAAAACAAAACAGTCTGAAAATAAAAGCAAAAACGAAACGGAATTGAATTGAATTCCAGGAATGAGTGAGAAGGCAAACTTTGGTTAAAAGAAGCACAAAATAAAGCATGCAAAAAAAATCCAAAATGAAGAAAAAGTGTAAAAATGGAAGAAAAAAACGTGTCACACACTTGATGTAAAAAAAAAAAACAAGGCAAAACGCATGATTGTCTTAATGGCTTCGACATGTTTGCAAAACGACTGTCAAAAGCAGCCACGTCAGGCGTCAGACTTCACATGAAATCACCAGCAAGACAAAGAGAGAAGAGCAGAGAGAGAGAGGAGTGAGATGGAAAGGAGTTGAGAAAGGAGTTGAAGAATTGTTTCTATGCCTTTTTGATTTGGTCGCTTTGCTCTTCAGGACATGCGATTGCGAGACACTTGAGCTTGTCATTTCTACTCGCATTTCTGCTACCATTTCTACTGCCATTTCAGCTCACATTGTCTATGTGGCATGACAGAAAGTCACTCAGTCATGCAACCAGCCAGCAGCAGCACTTGATACTGCCCCCATCTTCAATTTTGTTTTTTCCTCTTTCTCTTTCTCATTTTCACTGTTTTTTTTTTTTTGGTTAGTTTAGACAAAGCTCCCCTAATTTGAAACGCATACACTTAAGCTTTTGCCTGGCAAATTGAATTTCTCACCTGAACGCATTGACATGTCAGCATGTCTGTAATTATCGTTATCGATATCGATATCGCGTATACGCACTGTTAGAGACTGGCCTTCGGGGGAGTATGAGTGAATATGTCACATTTAACCCTCGTTAAGCAAAATCGAAATTAACGCTTTATGTGTGTTTAGTCCATGTGAAAAAGGACACTTTTTAAGGCTTCGTTTCACCTCCCACCCCTCGTCCTGTCTAAGCTTTGTCTATGAAGTTATTAAAAGTAAATTAGGGTTGACTGTAACCAGCTAACGAAACCCGAACCAGTTGTCATCGTTGGTTGTGGGTGTGAGGCGGTTGTTTGTCTGCCTGCTTGTCACCAGCTACTGTCCTCTGCCTGCCCCCTTGCCCCCTTGCCACCTTCCCCTTTACAACTTGCACCCACTTTTATAAGGGTTGCGTGCTTTTCACGCGTTTTGCTTTTCTATTTTGTTGTTGCTCAGTCTGTGTTGGGCATTTGTTGTTGTTATTGTTGCCGTTGTTGTAACTAACTTAATTGTCAACATGGGAATTTTTAAGCTCAACAACAACTTGCATAGTTTAGCTGATAGACGACTACGAAAATATGTGGAGTGTGTGTGAAAGTGTGTGTGTGTGTGTGTGTGTCTGTGATGGGTGTTTATGTCTCGGATTTATGTCGAAAAGTTTCAATTATTTTCAGATTTGTTTAATTACGCATGCATAGCGTCTGCCAACAACACTCCAAAACAACAACAACAACAACGATGACAACAACTACAAATTGATTTTTAAGTGTTTGCGACTAGAACGTTGTTTGTCAATCAACTCTTAATTAAGGATGTCTCAACTTGCATGCCGCAAACATGCTTCAAGTATCTAAAGTTGTAGTCGCATTGACTGACTACGAAATACCCTTAATTTAAAAAAAAGTTCCACGTTATAAATATTAAACATCAAATCAAGATAAATATAAGCATTTTATTAATTTACATATGTGTATTTTGGAATAACATGCTTATTTATTAAATCATTATCTCATTTATATATTGATTTATTTATTCTTATATATGCAACAAAATATATAATCAATTCAAGATAAAATCTGAATCTTTTCTTTTATTTTATATGTAATTAAAGAAGTTTGTGTATTCATTTATTGTATTTATTATTTTTATCGTTTAAAAATAAGCACTTATTATTAGAAAAAGTGCATTGTTATGAGATATAATGTTTGCATATTAATATTTTATTAAATTTAAATATTTTCTGTAGGTCGTATATACCTTTCGATAGCCCCTACTTCTAGGGCATACTCACATACTCATACATGTGTAAACTATGTTGCTGTGCACACATTCAAATGCCTCTTCAGATCAGCCACAAAACTGTCGCAAATAAGTTAACACACGTCTGGTAGGCGCAGTGACGAGGGGCGTGTCACTCACACACACACACATACAAAGAGAGAGAAACAGTCACACACACACACTCACACACACACACACACACACACACACCTTTGAAGTGCAACAGCCGCGAGCAAAGTTGAAAAGTGCGCTTGTTAACATTCCTTAATTGCTGTTGTTGCTGTCGCTGTTGCTGTTGTTGCTGTTGTTGTTGTTCCTGTGCCGTGAGGCAACAGAAGAGGGAGCAGAGAGTGAGACAGGAGGAACAAGGATGTCGACAAGGACGACAATGACGAGTGCAATTATACAAAAACTACTTAGGCGCACATCCTGCCTGCCAGGCAAAGAAGTCGAAGATGCAGACACGACTCAACTCAACTCGACTCGACTCGACTCGACAGGACTCAAGTCGACTCCTTATTGCTGCTCCTGTTGCTCTTCCTCCTACATGTCCTGATGGTCCTGACAAACCGACAGCAGCGCAACAAAATTGAAAGAAAATTCACTTTCGTGTTGTAAATTTGTAAACATCCTTGAAAAAATAGCTAAAGGCAGACTTCAAGTTGAATTGTTTGGGGGTGACAACTAGAGAAGGTCCTATGGGAAAGGGGGAAGGAGGGAGGAGAGAGAAAGGCTGCTGATGACAGCCGCAATGCAATTTGCAGTGCATCTTCTATTATAATGCCCAGCACGGGCAAAACTGAAGCACTTTGCCAATTACCAATGGTAACCAGGCTCAGCTGGGAAGCAGAGAGTCCTACTATCGTTCTATCCAATCTCATCAGGCCTCATTGATGGCCAACAACATTTGTCATTAAGTCAATAAGCGCATTGTGCTTAAATGTACATAAAATAAAGCCCAAGTCAGAGTCAAAGTCAAAGCAGCAGCTCCTGGTGAATGCCATTAAATTCTGAGAGGACATCAGGTCCTTTATATGTTTGCTCATGTGTTTCATTTGGAGTAGGGGACTTGGGGGGGCCAACAAAGCCGATTTATGCCCAATTGGATTTGCTGCTAAGAGCCACAATTCATGTTTTTATGACCGGATGCCTATTAGGGCCTCTCAACGTTGCGAATTGCCGACGCTTTTTTAATAAATATAAAATGTCCTGTCCCCCCATACAAAAGATGCGAAAAGAAGCGAACAGAAGCGAACAGAAAAGAAAAGGTAAGTCAACATACACAAAGCAAATGCTTAGCATTGATAAGCGTCCAGCCTGGGAGTCAGCCTGTTGTCCTTGTTGTCCTTTAACACTGGACAGGACACTGTCCATTCATAAAATGCGACCATATCGTCTTTGGCTGCTCATTCATTTCATTTGATTTGCTTGTTAAAAAGCTCAAGTTTTATGGCCATTTCTTTTCTTTTGACAAGTCCCAGGCATATCGATTCGCAGATAGTCCAACAAAGTTTTGTCCAAGAAAATGAAAGGAGATGGAGATGGTGAAGGAGGAGTAATAAAAGAGAGGAAGGAGAATGTAGACTTGACAATCTGCTGAACTGGCATTTGGGCGTTCATCATCGCCTTGCTGACGTTGATAAATTATTCACGGCTCTGGGACAACAGCTGAGCCCATTCAACTAGGACAACTTGGCTTTGGCTTTGGCTCTTGGTCCAAGGCAAAAGCAACAAATGGCTAAAAAAAAAAAAACAAAAAAAAAAGTGTTGCGCTCTTTTAGCCTTGCCGAGATTTTTGCGGCTCAAAAGGCAATGAGTTGGCAAAAATTATGAGTCGTCGGCGTACAGTCATAAAAATATATATATATGTACAAATAAACTTATATACACAAGAAAGACAGAGAGGGAGAAAGTAAGGAGTTAAGAAAATGGGTTTTGCGTCATGGCATTTAAAATTTAAGTGCCTCAGTTGCGGCTGCCTCGCCTTGTGGCAGAATCTGTGGCACAAGTGGAGCAGTTAAAGCAGTTGAGAAGATGTAAAGTTAAACTAAAATTTTAGTACTGTCATTAATGTTAAAATTTTGAATAAGATGTTTCTTAAAGTTAGCTACGGTAGATAATGAAGGATCCAAAGAACGCTTGAACATTTTAAAAGATATGTTGTTTACTTATTTAATTAATTTACTCAGGAAATAACACTGGAATTGATTCCGGAATCGTTAAGCGAAACTAACCGTTTCATTTTTAGTCGCCAAACCTGAAACCGTAGCCGAATGAAAATTCTCTGTCAAGAACCGAATTCCGAAACATTGGTACCGGTACATTTGTGGTAAAGTTTCCAGGTCAAAGAGTTGTCCAACTTAAAAACTGTCATAACTTGATCAAAACTGAATAGATTTTCAAACTGAATGTCATTTTGATCATGATTTAATACATTCTGCATTTAAATTTTCATCATCTAGAAAATTTGATATTTTTACATTCTGCATTTAAATTTTCATCATCTAGAAAATTTGATATTTTTTTGATTCTAAGCCATCTATCATCTAATTTTCCATACTAACCCCTTGAAATTTTTTTCCAATACTTTGATCTCTTATAGCTTTCTCAAAACTTAACCGATTTTCAAGCGGAATATCATTTTATTTATGATTTGGCCCCCAAATTGATTCTGCATTTTTATCATCTTGAAAAATTGATATTTTTTGGACTTCTTTAAAATTATATATGTGGACATTAGTTATGTTATTCCCTGCAATTAGAATTCTAATAATTCAATTCAAAATTCGAATTCAATAGTTATGCCTGTTAAACTTTTATTATCATCACTTAATGCGAATTGAAAGCTTAGCAAGTGAAGGTATTTATTTACATTTTTGATTGCAATTTCCCTTCCACTAAGATGCTTTACGAAAGTCTTACTTCAATCCGTCCATTGCAGCAATTTGGCTTATATTTTTACTCGTAAAATCATAACCTACATTTAAAATTTGTTCTTATTTTCTACTGAAAACTCAGCTGCTTGTAAAAGCTGCTTACGTTAAAACCCTCGCAATTTCATATTGAATTGACAACATTGACATAATTGACTGCAAGTAAAACGAAAGAGACAAGTTGATAGAGAGAGTGAGTGAGAGAGAGAGATAGAGAGAGAGAGAGGAGAGAAGAGAGAGGATGATAGACAGGCGAGAGGCGAAAGCGACCGAAACGATGTAAAATAAAATCATAACAACTCATAAACACCGCAAGTCCTTGAGCAGCCTTTAAGAGCGTACAAAATGTGCACGTATAATAAAAATTAAAAACCGCACTCTACAATAATGAGAACATGGCGCAAGTCAAAGGCGACAAGGATGGCGATGCCGCTGACAGTATCCTGACTATTTTTATAACAATTTTATAATATTTTTTTTAGCATATTCTTTCTTCTATTTTGCCTTGCTTTGCTCCTTTCCCTCCACTTCTCCTTTTGCTTTTGGCCCTCATCTTCATTAGCACATTAAAATGTCAATGACACTTTGCGCGGGGGCGTTGACGGTTGCATAGCTCAAGGGTCGAAAGGGTAAACATTTGAAAAATGCGCGAAAAATGCGAACAAGTGCCAACAGGCAACAGCATCTCCTCGGCTTCTCCTCTAGACAGACTCCTCCAGAAAACAGCGACGGCCGCTCGACATACTTAACCCCTACTCGGACCCGGACCCGGACCCGGACCAGTAATCGGACCCAGACACGGACACGGACCGTCCGTCGGTCACTCAATGCTTTATGATTGCTCTGGCGCCAGGGTCGCCACAATAAGAACAAAATGAAAGGAGTAAAATACCAAAGTTGCCATAAAAAAATATGCTCAACACTTGTTTATGTTCGAGTTGTTGTTGTTGGTTTTTTTTGTTGCTGTCGTCTCGGACATTCTCGAGTTGTTTCGCAACATTTTAATGGGTATATTAAATATGGTATTCAGTTCATATTATTTATGATATGCTTGTGTGAATCACAGATGATAAAATAACCTTAAATTTGTATAAAATATTAACTGTGGGAAGAAATCTGAAACAACTCGAAGTAAAAGCGAGGAATCTAAAATAGTTTTCTTATAATAGCATTGGAATTTTAAAAGAAATATTAGCTGAAAATATAAAAAAATTAAATATAGAATAATATCAAATGGATCGATTGTATAATCTGTAAAATACAGACAATGTAGAATAAACTATAATTTCGTGACATAATATTTACTATTATTATTATTATAATGACAAAAACAAGAACTGGAAACAGACAACAATATATTTGAAAAGTCTTTTTATAATTATTCCCACCGTTGATGTTATCTAAATATTAATTAAATAATTTATTTAACAATTTCTTAACTTTCCTAAAAGTGTATTAACACTTCGTCTTGGTCAATTAACTTTGTTGTCGTTGTGTTTTTATTTTTATTTTCGTTTTGCTTCGCTTTTTACGCCATTTCTGAGGCACTTTAAACTTTTGATAGCCTCGTTGCGTCTTGGCAGCTGCTTCAGAAAATTTACTAGCTCAATTCATTAGGCGCAATTGGCCGCAGTTGCTTTAGCTGTTGTTGTTCTTGTTGTTGCTTTTGGCCTAGTTATGCGCATAATGGCATGAAATATGTTTTCATGTCGCAAACAATAGTGTGTGTGTTGTGTGTGTGTGTGTGTGTGAGGCACACAAAGGCTCAGCGGGTAATCATGTCAAGCTGTGCCAGGATTAGCGCAACAGGAACAGCAATTGCTGTTGATAAGCATGGTCGTCTCTGTTGTTGCTGTTGTAGATATATTTTGTAATTGTTGTTGATGCAGCCGATGGAGAGTGTGAGTTAAATGAAGAAATCACTTAATTAACTTAATCAAAATATTGCCATTATTTGAGGCGCTGAAAGGCAACGAATAACAATCGAGCTCAGTGTCCTGTATATCACACGTGTGTGTGTGTGTGGCTTTTGTTTATTTACAAACACACACACACACATACACATGCTGGTATATATACCCACACATACACATACAGGCATAAAAGATACGTTAGATAAATAAATAAATATGTCTATGCCTAATGATTTGTTTGCTTAAGGACATGTGTATTTGTGTACATTTATTCATGTACATGTATATGTGTGTGTGTGTTCAATGAGACTGTGTGCTATTTGTATTATGACAATTGATGCAGAAATTAATTAAAATTTGCGAATGTCTCTAATTTGAAATTGTCTGTCTAATGCCCCAAAGGCAAAGCTATTTCGATTTTGTTGCTTAAATTGATACTCAATTCGACTGAATTAGGAGTTATCATAATAAACTACACTGATTTATTTACTATTCAATTTCCTTTACTAACTATAACAATTCTAAATTCCAAGTTAAATCAGTTGTTTGCATGAATTACTTTCTATTACAGTCTCGCAACAAAACGGAGCTTAAGTTTCAAATATAATTATTTGTAAACTGATTTGAGTATTTTCTAAATTCAAAGAAATATTTTTATATACAAATGAGATTGTTTTTAAACTTTATTTAAGACTTTAAGCTCATAATATGACCTAAGCTAATCTTATTCTAGTTTGAATTAACTGTCATTGCTTGTGTTCTCAAATAAAAGTATAAAATGTTAATGCAAATATAACTTAAAATTATAAATTGAAAATGTAAAAATAGGACAGTTTCCAAGTTCCAATTTTATTGCAATGTTAAACAAAATTTCCAAATTAAGCTGATTAAATTTAAAAACATTAGCGTAACTACGTTAAAAACAAGACTCATAATTTCTTATATGCCCGTTTAGAAACCACAATTAACTTCAAATAAAATAATAATACACTATACAAAAAATATTTTTATTTTTATTTGTCTTTTGATTAGAAAATCTAATAAGCTGCAAGCTCATTTTAATTAGTTGAACTGCCACAAATAACAAAGGTTGCCAAGTAATTTAAAGGTAAAACACCTTTTTGATATAAATTCGCTAAATTCGCATTTAGTCTAAATTAAGTAGAAACACAAAAGGTAAACTGGTACATAATACATTTGGGCTTATTACCAAAATTACTCGGCCAAAAAGAAGACAACAAAGAAACGGCAGAAAAGAGCATGATGAGAATTGTTAGCCATTATTTGCAGGTCTTAACCCTTTGGCAACGTCTTATAGGCAGCAGCAACAACATTGGCATTGTCTTGGCCATATAAAATAATTTTAACCCTTTTTTAAAGTAATTTAACGCACCAAAAAACACTGGCACACCATGTTAACATGTATAGTAAAGGCTAAATATAACAAAAGTCGAAGATAGATAGGGAAAGAAAGAAAGAAAGAGAGTGTGGGGAGTGGTGGAAGATAACTGTCTGGGGCACATTGATACCGGCGGGCAACATTTCATGCCACTTATCAAAGGCAACAATTTAGGTTAAATACTCATTAATATTCCGGTCTGCGAAAGTTTTTGGCAAATAAATTTATGCCCGACGCTTTTGGCCGCAAGGCACAAGACAGCAACAAATATAAATATAGGCGCACGCACACACACACACACACACACACACACATGCAAAGAAAGCGAAAGGCAAAGAGAGGGACACACACACACACAAATTAATTTTGCTGTGGGGCCAACGAGTCGTATGCGTATTGTATTTGTTTGCAGTGCTTTTGCTTTAGCTTTAACCTACTTTTCGTTGCCCCAAAGCAAACAGGCCAAGACAATAGTCCACAGAAACAGCTGAATAACAGCAAGTTCATTTCATGCAATGAAAATGATAATTGGCCCAATGCTTCCATGCCAAATGAATAATTTATAAATTAAGCCAAAGAAAAGACTGAAAGTGCCGAAAATATAAACCGTAGCATACAATTTAGCGCACAAAAGTTGCCAAAAAAAAAAATGTAAGAAAAGTATTTAATTTGCTTTATTTGATGTTGCACACACACTCACGCATACACACACATCGAATTCGTGAGAGCTGATGCCACTAAAATGCCAATAAATTTTGCAATGTTGCCCACCAACAACAATTTATTGCATACTTTCTGAGTGGCGGCCGCGTGTGTTTTTTCACCGGATTTATTTATTTACTGCTACATGGCAGCATTTTTCCGTGCGCTGATAAAAATTTTGACATGCCAAACGAGCCGAGGAGAAAGCAACCCAACAAAATGACAGGATATTATTCAATTGAATTCGTTTACATGCATCAAACTACATAATAATAAAAAAGCCCTTAACCAAAAAAGAGGCAAAAAGACGCGAGATAACAAGTGGAAGCGTTCCAGTGTATTGGGGTTGACTAAGAGATACTCTGTAGAACACTCTATGCTGCCCATTCATTGTGAGATCATAAGAATAAGAATAAATAGTTGCAGCTTAAGCAAAGAACATGTTGAAAATAATGTTAATAATTTAATAAATTTGTAGACTCCATTTTCTAATTGTCACTGAGGGTATTAAAATACGCAAATTGAGCATCCGTTAAGGGTAGACAAAAAAATACAAAAAATGACCTTAAAAAAATATAAAATAAAATGAATATACATGCTTCTTTTATATTATAATAAATATATACTATAATAAAATCGTATGATATATCTTTTGTAATATTTTGCGGTAAAACGCTTTTGTTTTATGTTGCTTCGTTTCCGTTTTCATTCAGCTCGCTTCATTTTGGAGGGTCGCTATTTACATGCCCTCTTATTGTTTTTCAGGCAACATTCATTTTTGGCTTATTAAATGCGCATATTTTATGCAACAGTCCGAAATATGAAACAAAAAAACAACCGAAAAGCAAAGAACTCAGCAGAGATACGAAAGCTACAAGAACTCATTCATAATTTGCTTTGGCCTCGGGCTCTAACTCTGACTCTGGCGCGTTTCAAATACATTTTTTTCTTCCTCATTTTTGCCTAATTTGTTTGGGTTGTTAGGCAGCGACAAGGGAGCATCGGAGCAGGGTCAGAAGAGGGGACTGGAGAGGGACTGGATGGGGAGACTAAGTCAGTGCGGAAATTGTTTTGTGGCTGGCAAAAGTTTTCGTATGAAAACCAAGCAAATAAGTTTAGTTGAGCGAAAGTAAATGAGAGTTAAGTGAAACTTAACTATGGGATATATACATATACAGAGATGTATATTTGCCAAGCAAAAAGCGGTTAATCAATGCATTAACTCATAACTAGTTGAAGTAGCTAAATTTTGGAGTTGGAATTGGCTTAAGTTACTTAGCAGAGCCAATTGGACTTTAGGATTTATGATTAATATTTTCTTAAATAAATAAACTATGAAATATGTTCTGTAAATCAAACTGATCATACTGCTGTATTATTAACTTAAACTTAAGCTTGTACCTTTTAATCTATGAATTATATTTTTAGTACAATATAATTTAATACATAATTTAACATTTTTTTCTGTCCTTCAAGTGCTTTAAATCGATGTTAAATAAATAAATCTAAAATCGCCTAAAACTGAAAATCGTTTTCTAAAAATCTTCTTCTCAGTTTTAAAATATTAGATATTTTTGTATACTCAAAAATGTAGCTTAAAGACTACTGCATTTTTTGCCAATATAAATAATAATTGTTAGAATTTTTTTTTTAATTTTTTGTTAATGAATGCAGTCCTTCAGACAAAAATCTATTGAGTACACTCCAACGCGATTTAAATAAATTGTTAAATAAAATTTTTAATTTTTTTATTGGTATATAACTGCGTACACGCTAGTGACAAAAGCATCACGAAGGGTGCGAAACATTGGCAATATTAAAGCAACAGAAAAATCTGTATAAGCAACTTAATTATTTTAACGTTTTAAATAAGAAATCCTTTGGATTTCTGCAACTTGAAAGATATCAATTTATCGTTCGCAATGCTTGAGAAAAATTCGAACTCAATGACACCTTTGACTATTCACATTCAACATCAATAATAAAAGAGGAAAAAACTGTAAACCATTTGGATTTGTATTCAAAAGTTTTTCTTTTGGAATTGAAAAAGTTTTGCCGCAAATACTCATACGTGTGGCAAGTACGCAAACACACACTTTAGGTCAGTCGCTCTGTTGCCTCAGCTAAATGCACCTCATTACAGTGCCACACACACACACACATACACACACACACACACACGGGCAAACACTCGTAGAAGTGTAAGTATATAATAAATACTCATATTACATTCTGAGCCACAATTTCTATGGCAATACGAGTATTTGCAACGTGCAACGTGCAACGCGTGCGGCAGCGACGGCACTTGAACAAATGCGAGAAACTGCACTTCAGCAACAGCAGCAGCTGCACAAACAGAATGCAACACTCACACACATACATAGTGAGTGTATGGACATAGAGGCAAAGGACTGGTGATATGGACATAGAGGCAAAGAACTGGTGATATGGACTTACCTTGTGCATACGTCCACTTCAGCAGGAAAACGATGAATACGAAACGTAAATCCATTTTACAATTTTTTACAGTATTTCGACTTGAGATAAAATGGCTAAAAAAGCGTTGCAAAAGCATTTATTTGCTTGCCACACACACACACACACACACAGTCACAGTCACAGTCAGTGGCACAAAAGGATTGCTGGCTGTGAGGTTTTTAACTATTCGTTTTTCTATTCGCTTTCGTATTCGTTTTCGTATTCGTATTCGTATTTGATTGCAAGTTTCTGCTGTAACTTTGGCTTGGGCTTTGACTTTGGGCCCGGCTTTAGAGTGCGCTCAGTTTGCCCAGCATTTCACACACACACACACACACACAGTCTTACACACACACACATGTTGCGATATTGGCAAACAGTCGCTGAGCTTGAAAGCAGCCACTTTGCTTAAATGCTTCCGTTTCCGTTTGCTTTTGCGTTTCCGTTTGCCACCAAAATGTTGCGCGGCATCAGCATCGTTCTTGCCACCAGGTGGCAGCTTAAGTTTCGCATGTTTCGTTTGCCTCTCATTGAAAAAACACACACAACAATTATCAAAACACGCTGTTCATGTCAACACAAAACCGATTCGAACCGGCAACAACTTGATCGAAGATATTGTTTGTTTATGTTTTATGTTCCGTAGCAAGTGGCAAGTGGCAAAGATACACGCGACACGCGTTTCAATCGTTAACCGTTGGCGGCAGTAACCAAAACTCAACTGAAAGCCACAGTCACAGCCAACGGCCAACAGTTTACAGTTATGCTTCCTTTTACCCCCCACTCCCCACTCCCCACAGTCCTTCGTTGGGTGGTGAGTTTCCCCTCGGCTTTTGTTGCGCTCGGCAAGTTGCCAGCTTCGTGTGCCACAAACAGAAATTCGGAGTTACGAGCGAAATTCCTGCAGGCAGCAAACAAATCAGCTGTTTCAAACTCAACCCCCAAACCCCAACCCCCAAGCACAGTAATATCTTACATTTATTTATTACTGCAAGTATAAATCTTTATTTAAACAATTAATTGTTCAAGTGATTTCAAAAATTAGTTTTTACATTTTAAATTATCTGTAATATTTTCTCTTATTAAAATAAAATCAAATTCTACTCTTCTTCTAATCACAGTTTATCTGTTTAGATTTACTGTCACTTGTGTTACGTTTTGTTTATTATCAACTTCAAGTGGCATAAACAACATTTGTTGCTGAATCTTGAGTCTACCGGCTAAAATGTTGAGTCTGCGCATTGCTTCAAAGAGTTGCACATTTCGGAGTTGTAAATTCCTCTGCTCCCCGGTGCTGACACATTTGCTGAGAGACCTGGAGTTTGAGAGAGCTGAGAGAATGTGTAGAAAGAGAGAAAAAGAGAGTTTTGAAAAAGTAACGAGTGGAATTTGAAATATTTGCTAACAGAAAACCGTTAAATGCCAATGCATCTGACAAAGTGGTAAGTACCGGAAATGTGGTTAATAAAGTTAAATAAATTATTTAAAATAATTTGTAATAAATTAAAACAATATATAAAATTAAATATTAACGAATATTTGTTAACAACGTTTGATTCGGTTCGTTGACTACTTTATGAATATTTTGAAATCATAATTTTTGATCAAGTCTTTATAATAATTATATATAATGATAACTATCAAGATGCCACAGAAAGCCATACCACCCAAAAATCTCCCAAATTTCCATACATTTTTGAAAGGTTATCGGTTGCTTTCGATTTCTGTGGCGTCTTTGTATAAAATGGATAAATATGCAGTATAGTTAACTAAAATTTATATTAATTTTTATAAAAATATTGTTGAATAAATTGATTTGAAGCGGTCTTTAATTAGACAGAACCTCTTGTTTTTTAAATTTGCAACAAAAAGTCGATCATATTGTTTAATTTTTATTTCATTAAAATATTAAAAATTTTACAGATTTTCATTAGGAAAATAGATATTAATTAACTTAATTATTTATTTATTTGATTGCATATATTTACACACTCAATTTTTGCAAAATCGAACACCCCTTGAATGTGGTAGATAAGCTATGGATAAAAAATAATTAAGTCCTTTAATTTGAAGACAATCATTGAAATCAGACAAATGCATGTCATATATGTTATATGTTTCATAGAACAACAAAAAACAATTTAATATATAAAATATATATTTTTGCATCTTAATATCTTTAATCTGTATTATTTCCATTTAGCCAAACGTTCTCTGTATCTCCCGCATCATTGGCCCAGTTAATTGAAAACTAATGTCATTTACATTACGAAGTACAATACAAATTAGCCCCAGTAGTTGCCTGTGGTTGCAATCTCAAGTTAAACCACCAAACCACCCACTCTATATGAAGCAGTTAATCAGTTCGTCCGACTCGGACTGCAGCTATATAAACAACAATTAAAATGTTACAAATTGCACGTACAAACATGCTTCAAAGATCCCCATGGACTATTTTCCATTGTTTCCATTTAGTTTCTTCCCTTTTTTTGCTATCTTCAATTATTTCCGATTATTGCAGGTAGAGACTTCAAATCCACGTTAATTGCTATTTTACCAAGCTGTCCTTCCCACTTCCCACTTCTTCCCCAATCCACATTTATTGAACCCACAGAATGGCTTTAAAGTTTGCTGGCAAGAAGAAAAATAACAAGCTGAGGTCAGGAACTGATTTTCCATTCGCTTTTCAGTTCGCAACGCAGCTTTTCCTTTCCTTCAGCTGTGGGTGCGGAAGAGGAGGAAGGAGGAAGAGAGGGAGTGGAAAAGCGACAAGATAGAGAAAAATTACAGTAGACGACCCAGTAAAGTAAGTTAGTTCTAGACAAGGTTGCCCGCAGGGGGAAGGGATGAAAGTTGGATGATAAACTGCAATCGAAGGACGTTGACTGAATGATAAATTATACTTGACAATGGCCACTGACTACGAATGTGTGTGTGTGTGTGCGTGTGTGTGTATATATGTTTAAGGTGCCCGCTTGTTCAGTGTGAATCCGTGAAGGTCCTGTATGCAGGACTCGACAACAACGACAACAACAACTTGGTCAGAGAACTTGGCGTGTGCGTTGTCTGTCATAAGTTTACTTTTAATACAAAAGTTTTTCGCACTGTTGAAAAGTGATCACAATGATAATTACACAGCGTAACAGTAGGTGGTATAGCCGGATACAAACGGGGGAGTGAAGGGAGCTGATGGAGCAAGATTTATGTGCGCATGTGGTCAGATAAGCAGCGGGAGAACTTTGCCCCAAACTCAAGTATGGGGGCGTCATCATCATTCTCGAGTGTCGAGTGTGTTTCTGTCAGTCGACCCCTGACAAGGGGAATTGTATTGCCAACGAGGGGAGAGTGCTGTGCTGGCATGAAGAAGGGGCGGGGGATAATTATGATGGTTGCTGACTCGAGCCTTAGCCCAGTTTTCACTCATTAAGGATATCCGTGCAGGAAAACAATGCCAAACTCGAAACTTGGCTGCGAGACACAAAAGCCGTTACAATATTACCGCAAGCAACCACTCCCCCCCCCCCCACCCACAATCGCCTGCTTTTAGCCAACACACTGAGCACACACAGAGCCACAATTTTCAACGCCTCCACATCATGGAGCTGGCTTTTAATGCATTTAGTGGCTGCGGTTTTTGCGCTCACTGTGTTTGCTCTTTGGCGCGCCAGAACAACAAAGCAGCAGTAACAACAACAACAACAACAATATATGCACAAACAAAAACAATACAAATTTATTTATATATATATATATATATATATATATTGCAAGCTCTCTGCCACATTTTGCTGCTGTTGCACTCATTGCCAGAGTCTTTTGGCATTCTTTGTGAGCACAGCCGGCGGCACAGAACTTGAGCTCAGCACGGAAGTTCCGGATTCGCAGCGTCCTACGGGCCCCGAAACTTGCTCTGCGGGCAATCCAAACTGCCAAGAGAATTGTGGAACTGCTAAAAGGGGTAGCCATAGAGAGGAAGAGAGATGAGAGGAGGTAGCACAGGAAAAGTGTTAATTCGTTTGCTTTGCTTATTTCTTCTTTCGCTTTTTGGCATAATTTTATTTTATTCATTTGGGTTGGCGGAATTAAAAGTTGGCATTCAAATTAAGTTGAGACGGGGTTAACAAATTAAACCAAAAACTTGCAAGTTTCTTTATAAACAAAATTAAAATTACTCCAAATATATAAATAACAAATTTTTTAAGCAACTTCAAATAACAAGTAGTTTTGATGAGGTTTTCGTTACTGATTAAAAAATGTGATTTTATATTTTTTATAAGACAAATCTTAAGCTTTGTTGAGTAGTATATTTGAATTGTTATTGATTACTGTCGATAAGTACATTCTATTATTCGAACATATATAAAATTTACAATAGAATAAAATTAACTTATCGACAGTAATCGACATATTGTAAAAAATATAAATACAAGATATTAAATTTCATTAACTGAGGTAGATTCGAGTTGAGAAAAAGTTAAATAAGCAGATAGATAAATATACTAACAGTAAAACTATAAAAGATGACACAATGTTCTGTTTATTTACCTGAAGAATTTAATTTTAAATTGATTTATTGACAATGTCATTTGTTTAGATATAAACAAGGAAGAGTTAAGAAATAATTTGATGAGACAAGCACTACGTTTACTTTGAATGGTTGGCAATTTATAAACAAACAAACTATAAATCTAGACAGTCGAAATAGCAGCAAATGTACTATAAATGTTATCAGAAATCACAAACAAAAACTCATAATTCAAATGCAAATAGTCTTACAGATAGAAAGTGAGAAGGAGAAAAAGCTGCAAGAAAATGGCAGTTTGAAAAACAAAAGTAAAGGTTTTTTGCACCCTTAGGGAAAACTGTTGAACTTTCGAGTGTGATTGATTGCCAGAAAATGTAATTGAATGTGTCGCAAGTTGAGGAATGTGGCAGGGAAGCGAATGTTTTCACTTTTATACCAGACATGTCTGGCATTGTGATCGAAAAGCGGAAAAGCATAAATAAATATAGAGTGGGGGTCAAATGCAAATGTATATTCAATGTGGCATTAAAAATGCAACGATGTGCGAGCAGATGAGACAATGCTGCAAATCATAAAAATCCAAATTGCCAGACATAAAAGAAAGGAATCTGACACAAAAGATACAATATCTTTTATTTTTTGTTTTTTTTCCTTTTAGGGGTTGCTAAGACATCAACTCAGCCATTGAGTTGAGCCACTTAACTGCAACAAATCGGCAAATAAGTGGAAAATATTGCAGGCCACAAATTGCTAACATTTCTTATCTGTCGAGGTTGCAGCAGTCACAGCAGTCACAGCAGCCACAACACGAGGCAAGTAGAAATGTCTTGGTATTTGGTTTGGAAACCAATTCGATGACCTCTTTAAATATTAATACGCGTCTTCTGATTGCACTGGGAATTGTGATTGACTTTTTAGACCTCGAACGACAGCCAACGACCCTGCAAGACACACACCCTTGAACTGCCACGACCAACCCTCGCTAAATACTTGTACACCCCTCGAACAGCAGCCAAGACGCTTTCCCCCCCTCTTTAACTCCACTCCCCTCGTTCCTTATATAGATTGTACAAACAATTCAACCGGTGGCAGGTCCCCAGGAGATTTTCACTTGCCTAGCAAAAACTTTGCACTTGAAAATGTCTTTGGAAAAAGTTTGAAAGTTGCCACAAAACTTTTTTTTTCTCCTCCATCTTTTTCTCTTTCTGTTGCTGTTTCGTTCTTTAAAACAAATACATGTCTAGAGTGCTGCTATATTTTATTTATTTGACAGTTGGTTGTTGCAACTTTCAGTTAACATCATCCAATTAAAACTGCACACGTTGCTCGGCCCTCATTGCATATGCAGAGCCAGAATCTGAACCAGCAAACAATTGGCCACGATTTCCATTTTCATTTTGTTTCCTCAATTAAGCCAATAAATTGGTCACAAAAATAAAATTCAAATAAAATAAAAAAATAATAGAATATATATGGAAAGTAACACGAATCGAGCAATTAAATGTTAATTTATTGAAGTCAATGTAAAATTAGTAGCCAATAAACTACGAAATTGTCATTTAAATGGAACACGTGTTTAACTGAAGGCCATTTGAGAGTAAACAACTGGCAAATACCACAAGCAATTTAAATTTCTTTGGAATTGTTTACTTTGTCATACATATTGTTATGATCTTTTAAGTTAATTCTGAACTTCAATCTAATAAAAAAATTAAAAAATTTACCACCATATTTTTAATTATATCTTATCTATTTAAAAACATGATTTACGCTTTTCCCACTTCATCATTATAGAAAATAAATTTTAACTACTGTGTTTTATTTTTTATTGTCTGAATTAATTGAGTCAAAGCAGTGCGATCATTGATGCTACTTCTTAAAGGTTTATTTCTAGATAGTTCTTTATAAAATGACAGAATGATGAATCTTTTGGATTAATTTTTATTATTTTCAAGTCCGATTACAAAAATTTTTAATTTGCTTGATATTCCCTTCTCATATTAAAATATTCTTTAATTAATTTTAATAATTAAATTGAAACAAATATGTTTACAAGGGTATCACTAAATTAGAAAAATGATGATATGTTTTTAAGTTGAATTATTTTAATTTGTTATTGTTTTACGTACTAGAATGCCTTTTTATTTGTAACACAGTTAAGCTTTAATATTTGTCGGGTTTTATTTTATGGTTTTACGGTTCCATTTTTTTTTTTTTTTTTTTTTTTTGAGGGGTTGCCAAATGAACATTAGGCAGAAATAGCCGTAGACTCAGATACCGACTAACTGTCTGCTGCTCTGGATGGTACTTCAATTTGGGGTCTTTCGCTGGCTTTCGTCTGTGTCCATTCTCATTCCAATAGCTCACATATCCGAGAGTTTTATGCCCACTTAATAGTTTTGTTTGTGCCTAGGGGGGCCAAGGCAAATGACTAACCAAATTGTGAAGATGCTCAGCTCCAAGTGCTCGGTAATTTATGGGCCACAGCGTCAAAAGGCAGACGGCTGGATACTTGACAAGCGCACACAAATAACCCCTGACAGTGGCACTTACACACACATTCAAACACACACACACACATACACATATTGTAACCTTTTGGTATGTGTTTAGGTTTAAATTATATTAAACTGCCAACGTGGCATGTGTCCCATTTCAAATAAAGCTACCGAACTTTACACTCTGCAACTAGTTAAATGAGCAAATGTTGCTCGAATTCAGTTTCTGGTTGCGGTTATCTGTCGAAATTGTTTTCATAATGGCCCCTCATAGAGTACGTGGGTTCACAAAGCACATCCACCTTTTCTTCTCTTCTTCCTCTTTATATATTATACGAAAACAAAATGCACATTTATCATGAATACCCCTACCGCCAACTCTCAAATAGCCTTGCCTCAAATTCAGGCATTTACATTTAGTGCATTGCAAATGTCAAAAGTTGGAACTCGCCAAAGTTTCAACACTTTTCCCCAAATATTAGCCCCTCGCCTCACCTCACCTTACTACCCCTCCTCTTCGGGGTAACAGCGAACCCAGCGGGTAGTCTAATTTAAATTGGTTTGTTTTGTCTGTGGCCATTGCGCTTTTTTCCAGGTCCCCAACAATTACGACTGCTGACGCAACACTCATTCTACCGTTTGTTTATTAATACCCTTAACTACGGGTATCTTAACTAGATCAAGAAGTTTTTAAATCATAAATCTCACATTTTTGCTAACTAGGCTAGTTTTGTGGCTATTGCTATAAATATTTTATGAAGATATAAATTATTCGTCTTTTCAATACTTTTTTTAGATACACATAAAATTTATTATTGAGTATTGCATAAAAGTAATTCATAAGAAAAGATCTTAAAAAAGTATGAGCAATTTTTCTATTAAATATTATTACTATTCTCTTGTAAGTAAGTGCATATTTAATTCGTCGCAGTGAAATGATTTTTTCTATAACACTCGCATTTTGAAACGGATGCGTCGCCGTAAAAGTTTTTACTGCTCGGGGGAGTTGCCAGTTGGTCACATCGGACCAAGTGGTTCAAAGAGGAAAGGAGGAGAAGAAAGGGGCCAACGGTAAATGCTAACGTTTACTACAACCAACTCTTCGTATATGCAATCGTACAATTCATTTTTTTGACTACGCCGAGTGAAATTAAAATGCTTGTTTTCACTTTATGCAAATTTTCTTTAAAATAAAATGAAGAGAAAGTAGAAAAATACAAATAAAAAAAACAAGGAAAATGAGACAGGATTCGCTGGATTCACTGGATGCGTTAAGAGTGCCCAAATACTCGTATTAAAAAAAAAAAGAAAACAGTCGGGCAAATAAAATGGCGCGTATTTACGTTTGGGAATATGTAAATAAGAGTCCGTTGTATTTATTTCCTTTAGCTTGTGCCGCAGCGTCTTTTTTGCAGTCCTCCCTTCCCCCTTTCAACACCCTTGCCATGCTTCATGGTTTCCTTTTTCTGGATACTCCCGAGGCTTACAAGCTATTAAAATGTCGCTGCAAGTACTTAACTGCTTGATGTTGTCAATTTAAATTAAAACCATTGCCGCAAAAGTTGCAACCAGACATCCAGACAAGACATAAGCTCCTCTATATACCCCCCCAAATATACTCCCCCTTCTGCTGCTATATGAACTGAGTGACAGGAGATGCTGTCGAAAGGCGTGGGGCAAATGGATATTTCATTAGCGAACGTGTGGATTAACAACAACAAGAGAAAACTTTTTGTTTATGTCTGCTGAATGTTTCAGAGTCCATATGCAAATGCATAGGGTCCCCGGTTCAGGATGAGCGCATTGGGAAATTAAAAATTGTTGGCATAAAATTTCTAATGTCGAGTCGTTAAAAACAAGTGACTTAATGTGAGTAAAGCCCCAACAAAAGTGAAGAATATTTATTCTTTTTAAAACTTTTTCAAAAGCTAAAACCATAAGTTTTGCATGGAGTGAGTATTTTAAGTAATTCTATGTAATTATTTTAAATATGGTAAAACACATAAAAAACTTATAAAATTTCAGATAAAGAAGGTTTAAATAAGCTGATATCATTTGACATTAAATCACAAATAGAGAGAGTGTTCCAAATTAGAAGAATGCCTTTAATAACTAGTCGGATTGAGCTACAGTCGAGCATTCTCGACTGTCGGAGACCCCGTACTTACTATGGTAAAAGCTAAGACTGCTAAAAATGCATACTTGATTTTCATCCGATCGGTCCTATGACAGCTATATGATATAGGGATCCGATTTGAACCAAATTTGGTCAGGATATATTAAACCAACTTAGATACATATTCTATCACTTTGGTTACGATATCTTAAAAAACAAAAAAGTTTTTTAATCAGCAATTACTAAACTTCGAACTGTCATAACTTTGTCAAATCTTAACCGATTTCCTTGCGGAATACCATTTTGATCATAATTTGGCATCTTTATTGATTCTGCATCAAAATATTATTAACTTTATAAAGAAAAATTGATTTTCGAATTTTTTCGAACATTGCTGTATCAGCTCGACTATTGATGCTGATCAAGAATATATGTACTTTATAGGGTCTGCCACGCCTCCTTCTGCCTATTACGCACATATTTGGTAAACCAAACCCAATAGACCCCTGTACTTCTATTAAGTACGGGGTCTAAGAATTGAATTAAAAAAACGACAGAATTTCAAGCCAAAGTTCAGTACTAATTCATATGTTCTCCCTTCTGTTGTCAGCGACAACAAAACGATCTGTGCTTATCAATCTTATAGACTAACGCTTCCATTTCGATACTCATTAAGTTGAGAACGGTCAACAGGCTTACCAGCTGAGATCTTTCCAAAAATCATGCTCGATTTTCACGAAATTATATTTCTCATGATTCACTTTCGAGATCAACAAAAACTAGTGGGCCGGTGCTACTAAATAGATAAAAGTAAGTATACTTCATTCGATTAGTTTTTCAATAAAATAAATGACTATATTGTGCACCAATTATCTTTACTTCCATTATCTGGCTAACATTTAACAGCCATGGTCATAAAATGCTTAGCTTGAAAATGTAATAGAACTAAGTTTTTATGCTGCAATCGAGAGTAGAAAATTCCTCTTTAAGACTGCACATGTCGAGTGACTTTAGAAAGGCAAACAAAGCACAGAACTTGAAGCTGTCAACGACTGTGCATTGTTTGTTCCCATATGTGTGTGCGAGTGTGTGTGTGACTGTGTGTGATTGTGTGGTGTAATAAGCGAGGCGGCTCAAAGCATTTTAGTGTGTACAGTGTACACATACTCACACAAAGACACAGGGAACACACACACACACACTCACTCACACACTAGTAAGCGCATAAAAGCACAGCTCGCACGTGCTTTGATTTTGTAAATAATTGCAATGACGATGCCAACGTGTGGCAACAACAACAACAACAGCAACAACAATACAACAACAACGACAAAAGGAAAATGGGGAAAAACAAGCCGCGAGCGTTGGCAGTCATGCACATGATAATATTAATAATAGTGGTAATAATCATACGCACTGTGTGACGGCACAAGAAATCGCGTTTAATATGATTAATGCTGTGCAGACTCGCAAAATATTTACACGTCTCCACGACAAGGCTTCTTTCTTTTCCGTTCTTGCTTTTTAGACTGTGAGTATTATAGAATGTGCTTAGACCAGCGATTTCACAATCATTTCGTCGCATTCCGGCATTCACATTCGACCAACTTTCGCACATGTCTCACGAAAATTTAAATTAAAATTAATTTATTAATAAATAAAAAGCATGAATCAAATTCTATGCAAGTCAGAAAGACTGTGAACTTTTGCAATTTTCGTTTTCCTTTCTTTTTTGGCGAAACTTTTGCGAATTTATGGCAAAAATTAAACTCAATTGTAACATTGTATTTCAAGCTAGCACAAAGTTTGCTCAAGCAACGAAAATTCAATGAACCACGAAATTTGCCTGACAATTAAACAGCTTGAGACGAAAGGAGAGAAAAAAAAATTGAAAGATTCTTACATGATAGTAAAGTAAAAGTTTATGCGCCAATTCCAAAGTTATGGCAATCGCGCCCCAAAACTTATGCAACGAATTTCGCATAAAAGAAGCAATCGAAAGTTTGCCAAGCTTTGCAGTTGCCAAAGCCAAAGGCAAAGGAAGAACTAACGCTAACTCATACACTCCACATCCAAAGGTAGCATCAAACCCACAAAAAATGCATTGTATATTTATGCCTTTTGGCTGCCGACGGATAAACTAAAACGAAAAATAGAGAAGGGAATCAAACCAATGGTAAAATGCAGCAGTGCAGAAATTAAAAAATAATATTTTCTTAGGGCCACAGCCGAAATGCAGGCAAGCGGTAAACCAAAAAATGCAGAACAGAAAAGAAAAACAGAAAAATGTGATATTGATTTGACGAAGATTTAGTACTCTAAGCGACAGAAATTAAGGAACAAAACGGAATTAAGCCATATAGAGAAATTAATGGAAATTGAAACAGAAACGTATTTATAAAAATATGTTGATTGTGAGACTAAGTGTAGAGAAAGAAACACAAATGTTGAAATTAATAAAGAGAGATGTATATATAGATATAGATATAATAAAAATAAATTTATAATAATGCACAGATGTTTTTTATATATTTGTACACTCAAAAAAAACCAACTTGTTTTTCACTCTGAAATTTTTAAATTCTCTGAATTGTTGTCAAGAGCGATTAGCCTGTCATAATTTATTTTTAAATATATGTCAAATCTTTTTTGAAATATAATACTAAGGGAAATTTAAAATAATTTCTGAAATCAAAAATTGTATTTCTATGTTTTACAAAAATACTATCTAATAATATTTAAAAAAAAATAGAAAGTAAGAGAACGTAATATAATTTCCGTTTACAAATAAAGTTACGTTCTTTAAGTCACAAATAGTCAAAGTAACCTCTGTTAGAGTATAAGAAATCCACATAGAAGTAGAAAAACATAAACAGCACTGTGACTAAAATAGAAGTCTTTAAAAACGCATAAATTGTATTGAAAGTGAGTTGCTTCCCGCTTCCCACTCAGGTTGACATTGCACAGAGGGTTGTTTGATGTCTACTCCCGCCCTTCACCTTCCTTGAATGGTGATGGGGGATGAGGGTGGGGGTGGTGTGTGCACATCTTTAAGTGTTATTCTTTGGTAACTAACCCTTGTTAGAAATACGATATGTTTACTTAAGTTACACTGAGGTAACATCAGACATCAGGTATGTACGGAGAAGCTGTTTGGATGGCGTTTGAGTGACAGTTGACAGAGTTTTTGTTTTAAGGAGAATAAGCCATAAATGGGATGATTGCATTTAAAATAAATACGAATAAATATGTGCAGCAACGAGACAATAAATCTGCATGCGCAACTAAGTGACAACAATGCAGCAAGGGGCACAAACCAACAACAATGGGAGCAACAACAACAACACCCAACAACATTGCATCATCAAGTCGTGACATTTGACAAATGAGCCATACCTCAACCCCATCATCCGCCCCACCCTCCACCCTTCCCTCAATTCCGTCATCCCCCTTAACACATTTGGCAAAGTAAAATATTGCACTGCCAGCAGACGCACACACACGTACGCACACACACACACACACACACACACACACACACACACACACACACACACATGCAAATTGAAGGTACATCAAATGGGTGTAACAAAAGCAAAAGCCAACAGGACCTGAGCATTTCATCTGATTCCATCACTCCTCTGTCACGAATTCAGCAATTTCGGAGTCTGCATTCGAATCAGCAAAGTCAGCAGAGGGAAAACCCCTCGACCCTTTCCCTAACAGAGTCCGCAGGCAATGTCACCTCCTTCTTTCTTTCGTGTATTTTTTTTCATGGCAAATTGTCAGCGCTGTCGTAATTTTTAAGTTAAAAAATTGTTAAAAATTTTCATAGCATTCATTATGCCATGCCCCCGACGCCCCAAACTTGCAGCTGCCACTCACTCACTCAGGATCCCAGACACAGACACAGTTACAGTCGGAGTTGTTGGCGTTGCTGACGTTGGAGTCAGTGAGGCCGCCGTCTGCGTGTTGCACAATAATTTATTGCCGCACAATTGCAGCTGCCACACATTCCAATGCACTTGACGCGCTCCACGCCTCAACACTCCCCCAACCACCAACCCTTAGTACAGTCATACACTGTTAAAAAAAAACGGTCTAAAATCATAATTTTGGTCTCAAAACTAGAAATTTTGTTCTTATAAATACGTCGAGAACATAAAATTCTTTAATTAAAAAAACACATTTTGGTTTTAAGAACATTTGGAATATGACCAAGTTCTTTTTTTAAAAACAAAATTTTATTATAAGAATAAATTTATAATTTTTTAAATGTTTTTTTTAAGAACTTCGATTTTTTAGATTAATATTCTAAGTATTATTAATATGTGATAAAATGGTCTTACTTTAAGAATAAAATATTTAATATTATATTTTTGATTCTAGAAGTTGGTCGTTTTTCTTCAGTGTACATATACGATAATAAAAAGAGGAATTCGCTATGAACTTCTAAAATAGAGCGGGCAGCGGTGAAAGGATGCAGGGATGCGAGTTGAGGGCATTTTCTCAGTGCTCCCGCTGCGCTTGTAAAAATCGCATATAAAACGTGGATTTTGGGCAGAGTGAACGAAAACCACTTCAAGTGCATTTTAAGTTGATTTTATTTTATGGTAGATTTAGATGTTTTATTTACATTGTTAGTACATAGTTTTTCAAAACCAATATAGTTTTATCTCAGTTTAAGTAGAGAGCATTAGCTGACAGACTGTTTAACCATTACCAATAAACTACTAAAAATCCAATAATAATCGGAAAAATTAACAATAAAAACATAATTTTATAATCGTTACTTAAAAAAATATTTTAAAGGGTAAATGGACTTAACAGGTACAATCTAGATTTAGCCATATATTAAACTTAGCCGAAAGACTTGTTGACGTCAAATGAATAGAATTTAATGTCACATTCAAAAATATCACTCAGTTATTAAAATTATTATTAGAATTATTATTAAAATGGTTATAATTATTATTAGCGTGGTAATTATAATTATTATTATTATTATTGTTATAAGTTATTATTATTATTAATATTAGTTATTATTATAAATATTATTATTATTATTATTATTACTATTATTAATATTAATATTATTGTTATTGTTATTATTATTATTATAATATTATTATTTAAATAAATTTAAAAAATATGTAACAAAAATTTAACTAGTTTATGTTATAGAAATTGTATTAACATAATACAATTCAAATCGACAGATGACATCAGCTAAATTTGCAAAAAGTGTCAATTACAGAAAATGTCAAAGACAATCAACGGCATAAATAAGTCATTACATATGTATTTGTAAGAGGCGCCAAGCGGTCAATTCGATTGGCCAATCAATAAACTTGGTCCGCAGGCCAAATTGCGTGCAGTTAATTAGTGTCTATGACAATGAACCCTCTGACCAAAAGGTGTTGCTCATAAATACACATTAACTATTTATTAAACTGTCTTCTGAAGGTGCAAGAAATGGGGTCGGTTCAAATAGTTAACATTTGAACTGACCAAAGCAAGTTGGCCAAATTATAAAGGGCAATGTATATTCTGAACTTTCAAACAAATAAAGACAGCAGTGTAAACTATTCGGAATGCACTCTGCGTGTGCTCATTGTGCGTGTCACTTGACAATCAATACAAATTATTGTAATCAATTTTAATTAGAGCCTGATAGCTCAATAGCACCACTAGACTAGACTCAAAAGTCCAGCCTATTCCTGAGAGCTGAATGGTGTCTGCATTTGACGTTGTCAAAGCGTAGCCAAGTGCAGTCTACCAACAACAAAGACATTATAATCCCATAGCTAAGGGCTTCACATTAGAAAAGAGACCTGTCCCTTACACACAAAATCATAAAGAGGAGCATACAAAGCAGATTTTTGCTTATGTCAAAACTCGAACAATGACCAAGTGGCTTTACCCCAAAAATTGAGCCTGACAGTTGCCTGAAGGCTGAGTCCCCAGCAATACCAGCAATCAGTTAACTGGCCTATTCCCTGCATATGCAGGACATTCCTCCCTCATGAAAGACACTGATAAACGTCACACGCAAATTCCCTTATTTGGATTAGACCAATTGTTGTCTGTTGCCTGCATCAGAACGAATAAAGCACTTGATAAAAATATGTATGTGTTTTGTAAATTTGTTAGAATGTTAAGGGAATAAAAGAAAACAAAGCTTACCATTTTTAAGCGATATATATTTAATATATTTGATATTTAAAATATTTTAAAAATTCATATCTTAACAAATTTCAATTCAAAATGTATATAACTGAGCTTAAAATTATTTCTGTATTTATTGCTTACTCGAAAAACTAAAATATATCAAATTTTATTCTTCAAAACTATTCCTGAAAATTTTACATCAATTTAAGCTCTTAAAAAAAAAACAATAGTTAATAATGATGAAACAGTAAAACCAAAAAGAGAGAGGACTTCATGTCGGTCTTTTTGATTGCTTTTGAAGAAAAGTAATTTCATAAAGTACACATCGAGCACATGTAAAATCAACAACATGAGTTGAAACAAGGACAAAAGCAGCTGCTGCAACTATTAACAGTAAATGACTAGCCTAATTCATGATGCCAACACACACACAGATACAACTGTGTATGTATGAGTAGAAGTTGTCTCGTATATGGGTAAAAACATCTATTGGAGAGACTAAAACACGCCGCAATGCCGTAACTTCTGCTCCAGAATTGATGAAATGGCAGCAAATACGTAGAACTTGGGAAGCAAAGCAGGGAAAAGAGAGGGTAGTTGAGTCAGTGTGAACTGAAAGAGAGGGAGAGAGAGAGAGAGAGAGAGAGGGGGTCCTATGAAATTGCTTTACACAATCGAAACGCACGAAATGACAATATAAATCGAGGGGCGGAACTAATTTGGCAAAAGACTCGAAATAGGCTGTACTCGAACCACGAAAACGAAATGACGACAATGCGGATGAGAATGAAGCAAGAGATGGAGATATAGTTATAGATGGAGATAGAGATAGAACTGGAGTCGGGGAATGTACAATGATGAGGGGAATGACTGCTATTTCAGTTACTATTTACCAACGCTGGCCACTGAATTGGCCAAAATTAACGCAACGGTAGAAAAGTTTTTGCGCAAATTGCGTAACTACACATTAATGAAGAAAAATTGCGTATGGGAAGATGGTTCTATACACATCCGGTGGGGTCGAATAGCCCCCCTCCCCGTTTAACGGCCATTCAGCCCATTGAAAAGGAAACTACAGAAAACTTTGGGTAACTGGCAAATTGCATTGGAAATTGGGCGACACTTTAACCATAAAACGGCTCTGATTTATGCCAATTGAGGTACGCCCCAGGTAAACAGCTTCATAATGAACTGACTGAGAAGGGGAAACTGATTATCCAAGTGCTGCCAAGTCACTGTGGAACGTGTATGCTGAAAATGTTGCAAAAATTGTTTAATAAAACAATTATAGCTTATAGATCTTGAAATCTTATTTATGTTAAGGAGGTAAAATGATTTGAAATATTTTTCTTATATGGATTAAAATATTATCAGGAAAGAAAAAAAAAAATTACAGTTTGTACTTTATTTTCCAATATAATATAATTATAAAAAAATTATAAACTATATTGACGATAAATATACATTTTAAATGATTACAAATATATTAAATGAATAAGTTTTACTATTTCTATATTATTTTCATTATTATTTCCATAATTACAACATTTTGCCCATTAGACATTGTGTCAGTTCCACTGTGCCCATGTGTTTGGTAGCTTTTATAGGTTTTCTAGTTAGGGTAACTAACAGCTTGCTTTGATTACACCCCTCCTCAAATCAAGCTACATCATTGCCTCTGATCATTTATAATGCCTTGCTAGGAAAACTTCTATTTCTATGCCATTGCTAAATTTTACGTTACGTTTCGCATTTGTAATTTTTATTACCATCATTAAAAGTGCTCAACCAGTTATGGAGACATCTTCTATTTATGACCAGACTGGCAACTACTTTACTTACTCGAAATTATAATTATCATTTGTCATCCGTTTGCTGGACTCTAATTAATTGAAAAGTTTTTGTTTAAGCCAAGCGACCCATTAATATTGTCACAGATGTCGCGTCTTTGAATCACAACTTGGCCAAAATGATTAATACATCAAAGTTGGCCAGTTAAAATGGACAGAAAGTATGCAAAAGATTTCCGCGATTTGCCAGCGAACATAACTTTCGTAGATACTGTAATTTAAAGATACAAAAAAACCGGCTTAAGTAACAGTTATCAATGAAGACTCATGCTGATTTTTCTCTGGAAATACTTAAGGAATTTTCTATATCATTCGCATCTTTAAATACTTACTTACATATACTTTCATTATACTTTAATCTCTGCTTATAATAGCTGTCCAATCCTGTATTCAACTCTGATAGCCAACTGTGGGCTTAAATGAAACTGGCCGAAACTTGGGATTATCGCCTCCTTCTTCCGGTCGTGGCATTCTAGGCAGTTTCAATTTATGAAATTAGTTTTAATAATATTAATAATAATATCATCACATGAAAGAGCAGTTACAATGAGTCTCCGGCTCTAGGTAAGCCGGCTTTGGCTCTTAGCTTTTTGGCCATAGTTCAGCGCGTGCAAGGAATTTACACAAAAGGCGTCAAGGCAACCCATAGACTGTCCCTGTCCCTGTCTCTGTCCCTGTCCCTGTCCCTGTCTTCTTCTCCTTCTCATTCGCCTTCTCCATCTCCTTCTGACTCCTGCTCAACTTTCACTTGAAGCTAATGCTCATTGTTTGCACTGGGGTTGCCACTGCCAACGTTGTCCCCTTCCCCCCTCCCCCCCTCCAGCTCCCATGTGGCATGAATCTGCCCACAAGTTTTAAAACTTGTGCTAGCTTCGCTTTTGTTTAAATTTTGCGCGCGGTTGGCCGGAAATTTGCTTATCGGCGCATTTCAGTTGCTGCTCTGTTGCTGTTCTACTGTGATGCTATGATGCTGTGATGCTGTGGGGCACTGTGGTGGACCAATGTCAATAGAGAGATTAGTGCCAGCCAGAGCTGCAGAGCTCCATGCTGTGCTAATTGAGCGACGGGTCATGGCAACGAACAGCTTATATCAATACCAACGGCTTTGTTTAATAGGCAACTACACACACACACTCACATACAAGTTTCTTTCCCATTTTCACTAAAAAAATATATTTTAATATGTATATAATTTTTTCAAGTCTCATTCCAATGAGATATTTATATATTTTACACTTATATCAATATGTGAATGACAAGCTAAAATTTAAACATTTGATTGATTTATTTTGTTTAAATATGTGTCGGTTTGAATATAGTAAATTCAATTTTATATGCAACTTTATAAATATGCATTTATTGCATATAAAGTAAAAATAGTACAATTTTAATTTTATATTTTAATTTCATAATTTTTTAAATTGGTGCAAGCCAGCGACTTGTTATATTTCAAAATTAAAGCCGTATTTATAAAATTGAAAATAAATGTATTAAGATGTGTAATTAGCGATTATGCAACTGTATTTATATTTCCTTAAAAAGCTGGAATTTTTGTTAGATTACTTTACGTTTTTCAGTTTTGTATATCAGCTTATAATAAATATAATAATAATAATTAATAATCTTAAACATACATACAAAATTAACAACAACTCGTTTAATTAAGCAAATTATACTGTATGGAATAGTAAGTAATTTAAGAGGTTTTGATAAAGGATCTATATGTCATGTAGCTATAGATCTTTTAAATTTTAACTAATCTAGTACAATCTTTGTGATGATTATTGGTCTGCAATTTAAATGATATCCTTGAAAAAATCTCGCATGTTCTTTATTTTTCCTTAAAATTACTAAAAGCGACATAATTTTTCACAAAAAATATACAGCATATATTTATTTAATGTTTACGTGTATGTGTGACATTCTGTTAAATTATATACATATTTGCTCAGGGAACTGAGGTAATTAGAGCAATCCCAAGCCCAATCCCAAGCCGCCAGGACGTTTGTTGGCATTTCCATTGCCATTGCTATTTCCACCACCTAGTCCAAGCTTTCCCCCGACGTTGCCCAGTCCCAGTTTTCCACCCACACCACCCAGCGTCTGTCCCAGGCCACCGCCCAGTTGTCCCAACAGGCTTCCGAAGGCGGCGC
Organism: Drosophila falleni; assembly: GCA_035045575.1. Taxonomy (NCBI): domain Eukaryota; kingdom Metazoa; phylum Arthropoda; class Insecta; order Diptera; family Drosophilidae; genus Drosophila; species Drosophila falleni. Next base: position 923,526 of record JAWNOV010000169.1, on the reverse strand, counting down.
AGCTCGTCGAGCTTAGCGGTGACAACGAGGCGCCCAGCACGGACAATTCACAGAACCGAAAATCACTGGCCGCCTCCAGTTGGGTGTTAATCTTGATGAAGGGCGTGCCGCCTCCCGTAACGCTCTGAAAGAGCTTGGAGCTTATAGAGCTGCCATCCTTGCCCGTCTCCTGCTGCCTGGCGAATTGGATGAGCATATCGATGAGATTCCTGCGCACTTGCAGATCTTCGGAGCTGGTGAGACGTGTCTCCGGCAGAGGATTACCAAAAATATCATTCGCATCGAACATATAACCCAATTCATCACCATGGGCCACCGTTTCGGGTTTATCTTTGGCCTGCTCCGAGACAATGGGCAGACCACGTAGGAAATTGATACCCTTCGATTGGGTGCCATTGTACTCAAAGCTGTACATGTAGGCAGGTGCCAGTTTGGACCACACTTGGGTTGTCAGCACAGCGGGCAGATTGAACAGCACATCGGTGGTGGACTCCACCACCTTGGCCAGCACTTGATCCACATTCAATGTCTCTGGCACCTTCCACAACTCCTGCAGCGTGGGCGTCAGTATACTCGTCAATCCCGGCAACACGGGCTTGGCAATATTCCCGGTCAACTGATCGATGCGCAGGAATCCCGTCAACTGATGCAGTGCATCATTTAATGAGCCAAGGAACTTCTCGGCGGAGCCAAAGACCTTGTTCAGTGTATCCACCGACACCGAGTTTGCCGTCTCATGTTTTGTCACGCCTGTCAATAAGGGGATTCCCGTAAAGTTTCCACTGCGCAGCTGCTGCTCCGGCTCGCCAATGATCAAACTGGGCAATGCTCTTCTATCATCCTCGGATTCGACATGCGGCTGGAAGCCAACGCTGCCCGTGAGTCCTTTGACCAGAGCACGTCCAGCCAAACGCTCCGTTTGCACCTTGTCATCGTTCTTGATGATATCCATGGCGGATTTCTAAGCGAAAATAGGAAATTAGTTGAAGGTTTCGAAAAGGTAACGAAGTAGTTAAGCCATTAATTTAACAATCATAAATTTTGAGTGACGGAATGCAATTATTAGTTTCAATTTACAAACATTATCCAGGAGTTTCAATTTTCCTTCTTTTACATTCAATTAAAATGGGCAAAAATGTAAAATCTCAAATTTTAAATAATACCCAAGTGCTTATGTAAAAATTACAAAGAAAATTGTCAAATAAAAAATTTATACAGTTATTTTATTATTGCAATAAACTAAACTATAGCCATATTTTATTGCATAGTTATAAATTTCTAATCACTCTTTATATAATTTATAATTTATAAAATAATTACTATATAAAAAGAATAAAAAAAGGCGAGTTTCCAATTAGGTTCCCTTAGATGCATATTATATGTCATAAAAATAATCGTTAAGAAATTATCATTACAAATACATTATCGTTAAAGACGATACATTAAGCAATTAAAAAATTATAAATTATTAAACAATTTGAGTTTTCTAAAATTAGTTAAACGATTTAAATTAACTTGCGAAGAATTGCCAAATGCCATTTTTTTGCAGTGCAAAATATAGTGAGCAACTTAAAGCGCATTTTTCGATCAGCTAACTTCAAAAGATTGTTTCAATCAACTTATTATTGGATAGAGACAACAAGTTACTCTTAGAATATCATATTGAACTTAATCTAATGTTAATATGTTGTCCGAAAATGAAGTTTTAGTAAAAGCCTATTGCTTGTTACCATATGGTAACGCTGGGAGTATTCGGGTTAATTAACAAGATTCAAGTGCATTACTCACCCCTCGCAGGCAGCCGACAATTTCGAGCTCATTGCCCGTGGGACAACCATTGATCTTGGCCACCTCCTGGACACTCTGCACGGGCTCCTTATCGGTGGCATACTGAGATAAGGCAGTGCCCGACATGGCCACCACACCATGAACCTCGCCAGCACTACGAGCTGCACGGGACATGGACAGGTACATGGCACTGGCCGCCCCTGAACCGTGTCCAATGGCCTGAACCTGCTTGGGATTGCCGCCAAAGTTGGAGATGTAGTCGGTGACCCAACGCAGGGCAGCGGATAGATCGAACATGGCCAGATTGCCGTCGAATTCCTTTGTGCCATCGCCCATGATGCCCAGCGAGCCGAGACGGTACTGTGGGGCGACCACAATAGCGCCCTGTTGGGCCATGGGCGTGGCATCGTATTGGGCAGCGGAGCCATAACGAAAGCCACCCGGATGTATCCAGACAAACACCGGCAATCCAGTCGTCTCATCCGGCATCTGGGGCGTATACACGTTCAACAGCAAACAGTTCTCATCTCCGATGATGCGTTGCGGCTGCTGTGGATGCGGCTGAATACACGGCTGTCCATGACGCGTTGCATTCAAATCGCCACCGAGACGACGGTAAACGGGACGCGCATAGCGCAATTGACCCACCGGCGGTTCGGCATAGTGTATGCCCAGGAAACTGTAGATGCCCGTGCTGGGATTCCGGATGCCCTCGACGCGTGCATCCCGATTGAAGAGACGTGCAAACACAACCGGATCATCGACAGGCGGCGCCTTCGAGTGTCTGCCGCCCACAATGCGCTTCACGCGATGATGCGACGAAGAGGAGGACGGAGACTCGGACTCAGACTCAAACTCAGACTCGAACTTGGACTGATTCAAGGTCAACACTGATGCGGTTAAGTGCAGCGCCAGCACTAAACAAATGTTCCGCTTCGCCAGCGATCGCATTGCAATTCGCTCGATTGTCAACTTGAAACTGAACAATTTCTCTCAATGCTCAATGCTCAATACTCAAACTCAGCTCAGCGACTCTTCTCGAGGCCGGCAACTTGTTCGGCTTGCCGATAAAAACAACAACAACATCAAAAAACTCAGTTGATAAAATTTTAAAATGTTTTTTATACTCACACACTTTCAACCGGCAGCTGGTTTAAGACTATATTTAAAATGAAATATATAATATACTCCACTCACATAAGTAGATAGATGTACCATATAGAGTGTATCCATTCAGCATTCTAATCACGTAAAGCACAACAACAATCACAGCAACAAATGCCAAATAAAGCGGGAATTCTTGTTCACCATAAACATTAAATCACTAGCGACTTTTGAATGCTCTATAGAAATTTAAAACAAGGTTGCTAATAAATTATAAATAAATAATAATCTAATCTAATGAAAAATAACTACATTTATTGCCAAAATTTATTCAGTTATTAAACTGGCGATAAGATATGGAAAATCTAATATAATGTAATAATTTTATGGATATTGAATAAAATATTATTCGAAAACACTTCGAATAAATTATTTTCTTTCTTAAAATTTCTTCCAAAGCAAATGAATTAAATATTATATTATATCTTATTTTTTTTAATACCGTAGTTGACTCAGATCGAATTAAATTTCTAGAATTATAAAGTTGAAAAAAAAATGGTTATTTATTTACAATCATACAAGAGCTAAACAAAAGAATTCACTTATTAATATAAACATTGACAAATTGAATTTTACATACATTAACAAAGTGTTTATTATTTTATTTAAGAAAAAAAGTATTTATTGATTTATTTAACAAACCTAATTCTTTAAAATGGATTTCATTTACACCAGTAAGCAAAAAAAAAACTTGTATACTATTCAAAACAACGCTTTATAAATAGTTATCAATTTCTAAAACGATTTAATATATTTCGTGTATTCTTTTAGTAGTCAACAAGCTAATAATAATAACAATGAAAACTACCAGTCGTTATGCAACATTATAAGTTTCAAGATGCACATCAATTGCACTGTTTAAGTATCTGACAGTTTTGAGCTATTCATCATGTAATTCACGGGATTCAATGCATGTGAAATGATAATCACTTGAATTATTTTATTATTTTACAATTTTGCAAAGCCATACAGTGGAACTGGTCAGTTGGGTTTTCCACAAGCATTGTTATTGTTTTTGTTGTTATTGTTGTTGATGTTGTTGCTGATCGCAGCAAACAATTCGCAGAATTAAGTAACCTGCCTGAGCGAAATAATAATTTTAAAGCCTCAACTTGAACTCAACGCAGCGGTTGCAGAGTCTGTTGTCATAAAGTCGTCCGATAGTTGACAGTACTGTGCAGCATTATCTGCCCAGATGAATTATTTGCTCAGCATATTTACGACTAAACACTGCATAGTCACGCACAAGAGGGGAAGTGAAAGAGACAGGGAAAGAGAGAGAGAGAGAGAGAGAGAGAGAGAGAGAGAGAGAGAGAGAGAGAGAGAGTAAAATAGGGGAGCGAAAACGGAAGCTGGCAAATATCATGAAACGCATGCCTGTTGTGATTTTAAGTTTCTTGACCCCCTCCCCCCACCGCACTCTCGACGTCTTGCCAGAGATGAAAGAGCAGTCCGGGATTAGGCCAGTCAGACGGCACGCGTTGCTACACTGAAAAAAAAAGAACAACTTCTAAACTCAAGAACATTCATATTAAATATTTTGTTCTAAAAATAAGAACATTTTAGGACCATACTACTAAAACTAAGAATATTAATCAACAAAACCAAAGTTTGTTATACAATAGTTATAATCCTAAATTATACTTAATTAATTAAAATTGTTAGAAAAGTATAATGAAATAACATTTTAAAAATTATAATAAATCTAAAACAATTTTAATTTCTAAGTTTTTAATTTTTTGATTTTAATTTTAAAAACATTTTTTTAAATAAAAAGTTTGATATGTCCTTAAATCCAAGATGGGTTTTCATAATTCAAGAATTTTATGTTCTCAACGCATTTTTTTGGCTTTAAATTTTAAGTTTTGAGACCAAAATCTTGATTTTAGAACATATTTTTTATCAGTGTAGAGACTCAGCCTCAGACTTAGTTTCAGCCTGACTCTGCCACATGAATCTCAATGTTGTTGTTTACACTGTCGTTGCTGCTTGCCACTGCTACTGCCACAGCGACCACGTACGTCGACTGATTTGTCTCTGCAAGTGGCGACTCTCAACTTTGGGGCAAGCACACATACATACACGTATCTCTCATGTGAAGCACAGACACAATGCCAAAATGACATTTAAAGTTACGACAATATAATTAAGTAGACTTCTGGGAGTTGCTGTCTGCCGTTGCAGAAGTGGCAGCCAAGGAATAATTATATACACACGAATATACACTCGCATACCAGTATGTGTGGCAGCAACAAGAGGCATGCAACATTTTTGTATGACACAAAGTGTGCCAAGTCGTTGCTCTTGCCACTTCCTACTTGGTCAGAGACAGTCACGCCTGCACATTTAACAAGCTTTATCTATTTACCATACCCTGTAATTGATAAAATCTCAAGGAAGGGTGTGATCGACGTCAGCTAAGAGCGAACCCTTTGAAGTACATAATATATTCATTTTAAACAAGGCTGCACACCACAAAAATTTTGTTATAGGTTCGGTTCATCAGCTCGAGCCATAGAGTATGACTTAGATTCGGTTCGAGAACCGCGAACCAAAGTCTCAAATAGTTGAGTAGTATTAGAAAAACATAAAATTTAGGTAATTAATACCGAGCCTTTCACTAAGGAAAGTGTTCCGGCTTAGAATTCGGCTTAGGCTACCTAAAGCCTCGAACCGAACGGGATCTATTATTATTCCAAATATATGTTTGAGCTAAGTTTTCAAATAGTTGAGTAGTATTATAAGAAGATAAAAATCAAATTAAAGACACATAAGTTATTCATTCCATATTCAATACCCTCTGCAGGGTATTTATTAGTCTAGTATACTCAAATTAGCATAGAATTACTTGCCCTTCTAACAATTCTAGTCCATAAAATGTTATTAATCTTTTGCTATCGAGTGAATATTTTGCTTTTAATTGAGTTTTAAATGCAGCAAAAGACAATTTGCATAAAAGTTGAGGAGCCTGTTGACAGGACAAGAGTTATCTCTGAGTATTCCTTACATCTGCCTGTTTACTAAATTATGTGGCATAGACTGGATGTGAGAGCAACTGATAAAAGTCATAATTACATGCTAGATTGAATTTTAATTCAATTTTTCGCCAACAAAGCCGAAGCAGACAGATAAAGTTGCATATGAAAAAGGGTAAAAAAAAACTTAAAAAGTTTCAATGTCTTATTTTAGAAAATTTTATAGCACACACTTGTTTTTGTTGAAGTTTATATATGGTATGTTTTCATATTCATGAATGCAAATACCTTTTTTTTCAATTTCTAAATCGTACACAAAATTACTTTTAATATATCATATTGCCTCATTTCCTTGAGTAGTATATCAAACGTGGTGCTGTTAGGGAGATTTCCTGTCTACATCCCGTTTAGATCTTCTCTACTTGAGTTTATTAATTGTGCCTTTCAGCACAAACTTTTACATTTTCTCACCCAATTTCTCTTAATTTTCTTTTTCCTTTTTTCATTTTTTTTGTGCCACACGCAACACGCTCTTGATGGTGCTCCACTTTTCTTTGCCCCACGATTGCGTGTGCTGTTCCCTTGGACTGGGTTCCAGCTGCTGCTGATGCGTTTCTAATGTGCAAAATATTAATTATAAAATAATAATTGAATTGTGCTTGCCTCGCTGTCTGGCAGGCCTCCTTGAAAGGTGAGCACAATTCCCACACCGAAGGTTATTGTTTAGATATCCTTCACACGCCAAGAGTTCATTAGCAGTCGGAGAGAAAGAGCAAATTGTGCACATCTGTTGGATTTCATAAATTGGAATTACTATTTAATAGGATCAACAAATGAGTCTGATATCAGATTAAAAATATGTATAACTAACTAAACAAGCTTCAGGTGCTTGTTCTATGATAAATTAATGCAAAATTATAATTAATTACTGGTATAAATAATAGATTATCTAACAAATGCAAAGCAATACTTTGAAAAATTGGAAAAATGAGTTTCAAAACCATAAACATAGTCCAATTATAAATATTTTTATATAAATTTCTGCAAATTTTACATTGGGAGCATGGGAACTTATTTTTATTATTTTTAAGTACAGTTTAGTTTTATCTCTGCGAATATTCACATTATGTTTTAATATTCAAAGCTTATTTGTTCTAATCCTTAACTGCAAAAGCAATTCTAAATATATAATTCCACAATTCATGTACACTTAATTCTCCATTCAAAATTTTCCTTACCTCAGTTCTTAAAGTCGTCTAACCACAATAGATAAATGCGATAAATTCTTTGAAAATAAAACAATGTATTTAATTATATTCAGAACTAATTCATTGCTCTTAACGCACATTAAAATTTTATTTGTTTTTCAAGAAACAAGAGAAATTCGTTCCAAAACCGCAATTATTTTTTGTGGCCTGAAAACGGTCAAACGTTTATTTTAGTTATTATGGAAAACTGAGAAAACTAGCTCAAAATGGGCATAAACGAGAAGAAAATTGCGGTTTGAATGCTTGTCAATGGCCAGAACTAGCAAGAATCAAAATCCTTTTGTAAGTAAAAGGAAATTTGAATTAGAAACTTGACTAAGCAAATGCTCTGTAGATTAAATACTTGAATCCAAATACCTATTCCAGGTAATAGATAAATAATAGTTCTGAGTTAATTAACAGTTTCTTCTGAAATATTAAGGATATGTAAAAGGCGAAGCGGTGATTCTATGATATTTTTAAAAATACATGTTTAAAAACCGACAAATGTGTGATTAATATCTCTAAACTTTGGCACATATAAAAGAGGACTAAGCTGTCAATATTGCTTATGAAACTTAAGACTTTAGGATGAAAGACCTAACATCGTTAACAAAACTCTTTCCCAGCACTTAAATGCCTACAGGGTATCGAAAAAACAAAGCAAATTGAAATGAATGCCATGTGGCAAAAGTTTTGTGGTAACTTCAGCAAGAACTACAACAACAACAGCAACAACAAACAAACTAGCTGAAGTGCAACAATGGACCACATAAATGACAAAAGCAATAACGTAATCCTTGGTTCCCCTTTACTTTACTTCTTTCCTTACCCCAATGCGTTTGCATTCAAAAACTTTTGCGGTTCAATTTGAAAAGGAAACGGACACACACACACACGCACGACACGCATACATACGAACATGTAAAATTTTAATTAAACTAATGAAAATGTAGAGCTAAGGACATAACTCGAAAAATGGAGAAGTAAAGGGATTAAAGGACACGAAAATGTTCTGGCATTCAATGTTAACTTTTTGTAACAATTTTTTGGGAATTGAGTACATTAAAAATTAACTGGCGGAATAATCGAAACTGTTAAAACGTTAATTTAACACTTAAACAAGCTAAACCGCAGGACAGCCTCAACAGTGTCCTGTGGCAGTAACTGTAACTCGTTTGCTGTATGGGTATGTGTGTGTGTGTGTGAGTGTGTGTGTGTTGATGTGGCAGCTTCAGTGTGTCACATTTAATGCAAAAGCGGAATTCCATTAAACGACAACCACAGGCAGCAAGCCAACAACGCGAAACCAACCACCCAAACCATCGAAACCATCCAAACCGTCAACCCACACAGAGGAAACGCATTTGTGGTGCCAAATAAACACGCACACACTCACACACATATATATATACACATACACACACACACACACACAGCCGCAGCCCAAACACTCCACAACTGACTGCATTGATCCACCCGAAAAACACAGACTCCTTCCCCTTTCCCCTTTCCACTGTTACGGCCACAGCATATTGCAGATGTTTGAGCTAACAGGGGAAGGGGCAAAGGAATCGAGAATTTTCCCTTACACACACACACTCACATGTACATTACAATATACGCACATAAATTGCAATCGGAATATCAAATTGGCAGCAGGACAAAACAGGACGAAACAGGACCGCAGCCCTCTCGTTTGTCCTGGGCGTTTGTTCGTTTGTTCGTTGCGTGATTTTATCAATTCAATAAAAACCAAATAAAATCAGTACAAATGCAAATACCATTAATGTATTGGGTTTAACTTTGTTTTTGTTTCGCTGTACATTGTTTTTCTTCATCTGTTTTCTTTCTTCCTCTCTCTCTCTCTCTCTTTTCCTCTCGTCGAAGTTTTATGCATTTCTCTTTGTATTTATGTATTTCATATTTTCTTTTGCATTATTTACGCTATTGTGCCTTTTATAGTTGACTGGGGCACATGTGAACACAACAGTGGTGGTAAAAAAAATATAAAGAATTCTTTAAAGAATTTCTGTAGCAAAACAGTGTACACCAAAAAAAAATAGGTAAAACTTTGTGAGTTGAATTTTTGCTCTTTGTAAATTTACAAACTGGAAGTTTACACTGTTCAATAAAGGATTTTAAAGTATTTTATTTATTATTATTATATTTTATTTATTTACTTTTTTAAAGCATTTCGCTGGAATTAACCACAATGATTTTCAGCTTAATAACATACAAAATTTTGATAACGGCTTGGTATCAAAAAATATTAATTGTCAAGATGATAAAAATTTAAATGCAAAATCAATTTAGAGGCCAAATCATAATCAAAATGACATTTCGCTTGAAAATCGGTTAATTTTGATGAAGTTATGAAAAAAGTATGAAACTTGGATGATAGATGGCTTAGCATCAAAAAAATATCAAATTTTCAAGATGATAAAAATTTAAATGCAGAATCAATTGAAAATCGGTTAACTTTTGATAAAGTTATGATTTAAAATTTTCAAATTTGAAATTTTTGAGCTGTAAATTTATTTGAAATCTTCTACAAATTATGCCGTTGTATAACATTTCTATAAAATAATCTGACCATTTCTATAAAATTCATTCGCAAATGTCTTGGTTTTTGTCCAAGTTTTTCACAGCTTTAATTTCTAAAAGTACTTTCTGTTTCGATTTCCTGATTTCTTCATATTTAATTAGACTTCTACATACTTCTATTACAATAGATTTCATTTTTCTCAGATAAAAAACATTTGACACTGTAAAAGACTTCTTTTTCGAATACTTTCCCGTTTGTTACTGTGATATCTTAATGCTCTTCCCCACACTTTCATCTATGCAAAACATCTGAGGCTAATTTGAAAATTAGTAGCCCTCCCAGCATTTATCTTCATACATTGCCCAATCATTAAGGACACTGACCCATCTATCTGATGGACCCCAACAACATACTATATATATCCAAAACCTACCCGTATAAAGTAGCCTAATTAACTCATTAGACAATGTCACAGCATTTCAAATAGTGAGGGAACAACAAAAAAAAAAAGAGAAAAATCAAAAGAAGTTTAGGCAGAAGAATGTTAAATGTGCAACATTTACACACTCATTTGTTGACAAACAAATTACACGAAGGATTTGCTGCAAATTACGAGCAATTTTTCAGCACTTTTTCTTTTAAATCCAAAAAAAAGAAGAAAACCCAAAAAAAAAAGAGCTTAACATAAAAAGGGAAAAACAGTTGAACTGTTTACTTCCCAATTCAGTTCAATGTGTACATATGTACCATGAAATTTAATTTAATCAAAGGGCAAGAAGGCCAACAAAGGGAGAGAAAGAGAGAAGCAGAGAGAAAGAGAGAGAGGGAGACGGCGGGAAAAACAGAAGCATCAGGCAGCACAAATCAATCTCTTTTCCCAAAGGCAGATCTTACACAGCGCAAAAAATAAAGGAAAGTGGGCGTTGTTAAATGAAATTGCTTTAAGCAGAGCCCAACGCACATTGTCCTGTTGTCCCTTGTTCCTTGTTCCTTGTCCTGAAGTCCTGAATTCCCTTGTCCCTTGTCCTTATCCAGTGTCCTTTTGGCCCATTGCTGATTGTCTGACCGTAACTTGTTTGCTCGCCTTTAATTTCATTTGCGCGCCACCATCGACGTCGACGTCGACGTCGCTGCCAATATCCTTGCTGGTCTTTAAGGCTGCGCAGCTGCCGACAAAAGGGGGACTTCCCCTTCCCCATTTGGAGTTTGATTTGGCTTGCATTGTCCGTTTGTTGGCTTCCACTTTTCTTTCACTCGTTTCGCTTTAATTTACATGCTTGAATTGTCCTTGTAGCGTTTAGCAATTTCGATTGTCCTGCTGCTTTCGGAGCATGTGATTTATGCGCATATGCTAAAGGGATAATGACATTAGCTTATAATACCAACAGACTCTTGGATTAATCTTATGAAAAATAAAGATATTTGAGAAATTGTGTATAATTCAGATAAAAGCATCAATGCGATAATTAAACTAGAGCGATGAAAGCACATTAAAGCTTAAAGCTTTAGAATAAAGCACACGCACGGTCTTAAATAAAATATTAAGGTATTTAAAAACAGTCAATTTGACAAGTGAAGACCTAAAAAACTAAAGAAAACTACTAAATACTTAAAAACATGATCGTGCAATACATTTATTAATTCTTTGGGACTTAAAAGCTATTAAATTAAAATTACATATATTAATAGTGAATATTTCAAATAAAATATAATGTGATAATTTCTTAATGATATAAATAAATAAAAGCTCAATTAACAGTCAACAATTTAATGCAAGAAACAACCTATTAATTTTAATATATTTGGTGACACGCATTTAATTTCCCAATAACTTTTTAAAATAAATCGAATAAATTTGCTGTCGAAGCTAGTGTCATTGCACAATAAGCCTATAATCGAGCTTTGACCCTCTCGCAAGGGTCACACAATCCATGTAATTTTTCTTCTGGCATTTAAACGCTTCACTGCTTGACTTGGCCAAAAGATGGAACTTTAATTTGCCACGGCTGATTGAATTAAGCGCACATGATAAGGTCGATGGGCAATCCCTTTAGAGATATGCATACATATGTACGTATACATATGTATGTATGCAAGCATGTATACATTTGTGTGTGTGTAAACGATTCGTTTTAAGGACTTTGCTTCGCACACACATTAGCGATATCTGTGGGGCGACAACGACCCTTCAGACGGCTATAATAAATGGCGTCGCGACAGTTTCCTTTTAACAAAACTTTGTGTATCCGGTATTAAGAACGTTGTACATTGTGTCTGCCGTTTGTCGGTTGTCGGTTGTCGTCTGGTTTGCTAGCTAACATCTACAAGAACCACAGCGAAACACCTGTGTCCACTCTCAGCAGTGAGTACTGTATCAGGGGGCGAGGGGGAGGGTGGAGAATGGGATGCGGCAACTGCACGCCACATAAATTCCAATGGTCTTGGCATCGCCCACTTTCGACGTAGCTTACAAGTTGGCAAATTTGTGAAAATTACTTTTTGTTTATTGTGCTGAAAGCCATGCTAAGCTTAATGTTAAGGCCAAGGTAAGACGTACCCAACCCCCTTGTCCTACCCCCCCTCTTTCTGCCCCTGGCCAGCAATAACATTGAGTTGTTCTCGTTGTGGTTACGTTGTTTCATTTTTTTTTTTAAGCATTGTTGTTTTCATAATTTGCTCCACCTACGTACATGGCTCGTAAATCTACACTCTAGTGTGTGTGTGTGTGTGTGTGTGTGTGTGTGTGTGTGTGTGTATCGTTGTCGTTGTCCTTTGCCAAAAACACGCTGCGTACGAACAATTGTTGTTTTCACACCATAATCATAAAAGGTACAAGCATAATTATTATTTTTATGTCCTGGCACTTATTGTAAAGCAGCAAATTGCCTGCCTCGGACCAACATGCGCATAAATATGCCAGAGACACCAACGCAGCCGGAAAACCAGCGAAAAGCAGGAAAAACCTCTCTCGTTATGTATAGTCAGATAACACACAAAAAACCAAAAAAAGAAAACCAAAAAAAAGAGAAAAAAGGCACGAAAAAATAGACAATACAAAGAGAATGTAAAGAACTGACCACGAGAAATGTAATTTTTGTGTTGTCGCTAGACTAGTGAATATTTACGATGTCGAGAATGAGAGAATATAAACATAATATTGCAAGAACTACAGTTTTAAGCAATTCTTTGTGCAAATAACAAAGATTTAGTTGACAATATACAGCAGAAATTTGTGTGGCTTATACTTTTGAAATGTGAGCTGATGAATAACATTTATCAGTGTCAATGAAACTATTTTTAAACAAGAAGTTGTATAAGTTGTTTTTTATAGTATGGGATTCTGTTTTTATATTCGAAAAGAAACAACGAAGCCTTAGGATCCACTTTCGCTCTATTTTTTCAAAATCCACCAGACCCGTCATTTTAAGTTTGTACTCTTTACTAGAGAAGTTTCTCTTTTATTATTACTTGACGTTTTTGCTTGAAGATCGGATAAATATAAATGTAGATGGCTTTTTTAAGATTTCAAGAAACGCAAACGCCAAAATGTATTCAGTAGTCTTAATAACTTTGAAGTTTACATTAGATTGATTAAATAATTCATAAAATATCTAAATTTGTAAGCTGGGTATCCTATAATCGAATATACATCGTTCCTACTGGGCTCTGTTAGTTTTTCTTTAATTATTATTATTAAGAATGCTCTTTACAATTACACATTATTTTTCTGAAATCTCAAAATTATTTAAAAGTAAGCTAAAACAAAGTAATCGTAACCATTTAAGCAAGTTAATTCTTTCACTTTTAGGCAACAATTGAAATCCTCCAACCAGCTTTATAAACATAGATGGCGTCACTTCAAACTTTTGGTTTATTTTTTTTTATGCTGAAAACCAAACAAATAAAAAATAATATTAAGAAAAAAGGGTTACGCCATTTGCCAACAAACGTTGGCGCTTAGAAAATCAGTCAATTGTGCAGGTAAATGGACTGCAAGCGACATTTCGAAGCCCCAAAGGGGCCAAAAAAAAAAAAGGAAAAATCCCATACAATTTTTGAGAGTGTCCAGGGTGGAAGTCGAGAATGTTTCACATACAATTGCACAAACGACAGCTGAAAGGGTCATTCAATTTGAAAAGGTTGAAGCTCCCCTTAACGCGGTCAGAGTTAATCACTTTTCCGACAGCCTTTCGATTCAAATCCCCATCCTTTCCCTACTCCATTTCCCTGCTCAGACTCTCTGGCAATCCTTTTAAATGCCCCAATCTGAATTTATTAGCTGCACGTGATAGTTGCTAAAGGTGCAGCAAATATACAAAAAAAAAAAAAAAGTAAACGAAAAAAACCCACGCCCAAGGCATTTTTAATGCTAATTTATTGCGCGGGCATTCATATGTGGCAAGGCGAATCCTTTTGGGGGCAGGCTCTCTCGATTTATTTATGAGCTGCTGAAAATTATTTCTTTTTTCATTTCCTTTGCTTTTTTTTGTGTATTTACAAATCTGTGTGGGAATTACATTTAAAGCGTCAGCGGAAAAACCATTTTAATTAGTTAAAATTCCCACTGCACGTATACGTAATATTTTAATAACAGCAGCGCCAACATTTTTTGCATACCGTTTTTGGCAGTCTTGCGAATTTTTGTGGGTGAGTTTAAATATAAATTTAGATATGGGAATTTTTACATATTTATTAAATAAACTTTCTAAGTTCTTCTTCCAAATTAGTGCGTCTTTTCAAAAGATTATTTATGATGTTAATATTTAATGTATTTGATATTTAATTATCGCTTAGCTATATCAACAATATATTCTGATCCATTTTACTAATCAGCTGACAGCTTCAGTCATTTATATACATTTTTTATTTATAGTATTTGCAGAAGGATATTAAAACTTCGACTATTTCATTCTAGTTTTTTTCGATGCTTTTCATTAATGCAGCTAAAAAGACAACAACTAAAAAAATGAAAGCTAGCTAAATTATGGTAAAACTTTTCAGCAGTTTAACAATAAAAAGCAAATGCCGCTGGATATAACTTGAACACAATGCCACGCCCACCTCTCACACACACCCACACACCGACACACACACACACACACACACACACAGAGACAACCGCACATTAGTAGTTAGTGCAAGCAGGCGACTTCAAACTTTTGAATAAATACAATATGGATGTGGATTAAGAGAGAGATGTGGAAGAGTTGGGTAATGAAGGAGGAGTGAGGAAATAGCGGAGGAAGTGGAAGTTGGATATAGATGCTCAGTGGAGACGCCTCCCCGGGCGCCACTTTAGACAATGAAGCGTGTAATGCTAAATATCACGCTGGCAACCACAACCAGCCGTTGCCTGCTCGGACGGAGTAGTTGTAAAAGGGGGCGGAGGTGAGGGGCGTGGCTATGCAGCATAATTTTGCTACGCGGTTTGGCAACAATTGCTTTCATTAGAATTTTTCGTGCTGCTGGGCTGCTGATGATCCACCTTAGAGAAACCCCTTGATGTTGTTCCTGTTGTTTGTGTTTTTGTTGTCTTGTTGTTGTTTTGTGTCCTGCGGCCGCAGATACATTATCCGAAATTTGCATAAAATAAATAAATTAAATATGCCAGACATGCGGTGCGCCGTTGGTCGCCTGTTAGCCCACGATTTTGCTTGACTCTCCGAAAGTTTTCATTTTATTATCACACGAGCGCACAGTGGATAAATTGCATACATTTCTCGATTGAAAAATATTGAAATACTCAGAAAAAATTAAGTTAAATAAAAACTCTATATCCACCAAATGAACTTGCTTTAATTAGTGCATTTAATCTTCTTTGCATTTACTTTCTTTTATCCTATTTTTGTTTTTCTTTTTATTTTTTTTTACTTTTTTAAATATAATTAAATTAACTCTTAAATTAACTGTAAAAATTCTTGAAACTTAAATTAAAAGTATTATATATGGTGACTTTGTGGGGTTGTAGCTTATTTTCTAAAATATTATTTTGATGATAAAATGTTTTAATGCGATTGTAAAATTAATCTACTTATTCTGCTTCTTCCTGAAATTTTTTTTTGTTTTTTAATATTTTATAGGTTTAGTTTAGCTAGAAAAGACCGAACTACTTTTGGATTCCTTACAGTCGAGAATATAGCTGAATAATATTTAATAAACTATAGATCATTTTCTGATATAAAAGAAAATGTTACTCCAATATGATTTTTTTTCTGATTTCAACAAGTATTAAAATAAAATAAAATATTTTAAAAATGAGCATTATAAAACAGTTGGTTATTTCCATAATACACTTGGAAAAAAACACACAGAAAATTCTTTTATAACTTTCGAAAGCAGTAATTTGTACAAGCTAGTCTTGCCATTTAGCCCATTGTGAAACGTGAGATTCATCCAACCATATAGAGAAAGGGAACGCTAGGAAGAGACTGTTTCAACCGATAGACAACAGTCCCAAGCAGCTGCACATACACAACAACAACAACAAGAACAACAACAAGAACAGCAGCAACGATGACGGCAACATTTTGAACTTGGCCAGCAGGCGATCTGTTGGCTTGTGGCATCAACAGCAGCGGTGGCAAGTGGCAGTGGCAGTGGCAAGTGGCAAGTGGCAATGGCGGTGGCACAGGATGCGCTACGTTGCGTTTGCTTGTCATGCTCCGATGCCTGATTTTTGTGCTGTCGTCCTTCGTCCTTCGTCGTTCGTCCTGCGCTTCATGCACGACTTGCTGCTGCCTCTGCCGCTGTTGCTGCCACTTTTTTTGGGGGCACATGGCTGCCCGCTACGAAATTGGTTCGTTTGGTCGTATGACCCAGGGTTTCGGTCGCTCGGGCACTTAAATTTTCTGCATGGACCTTTTCCTTGTTGTTGTTCTCGTTGTTGTTGTTGTTGTTGCTGTTGTTGTTGCTGTTGTTGTTGTTGTTGCCACTGCCTGTTGTAGTTCAATTTGTGCGATGCGGCTTAATGAAATTTAGTTGTTAGTTGCTGCACGTTTATGTGCATAGATTGCTGATAGATGGCGGGTCATTTTGTTGGGTCGACGGTGCGTATGCGTGTTGCCCAGCCAGTGTTGCCAATTCAACCTCCATAAAAGTAATTGCTGTGGCAACTCCTCTGCCAATAGAGTTAACCATATGGATGTAGGCGTTACATTTACTGGCCTGCTGGAAACAACAGGGCGTATGCGCAATGTTGTATTGCGATAAGAGGAATAATACTTCTTATAGTTTAAGTGTAAGAGTATTATTGTTTTTATAGTGTATCGTAAAAAATAAATTAGAAGTTTTTCTTTCGACTAAATTTCTAAAATTATGGTTTTTGGAAAATATTTCAATTTTTCAATCTAACTTCAATCTGTAATTTCAATTTAACTGCAAAAATTCAATAATAAACAATTTTATATCGGTAATCCTTCAGAAAATAATAGGCATTTCATTTAAAACTAAATTTTGCTTTTACTTTATCGGATTTGTTTTTTTTGTTGGAATTTAAATTTGAATTTGTACAGTTGTGTTTATATTAAAGAAAAACTTGGATATGTTGTTTAAATAGCCGTTAAAAATTAAGAAAAATTTGAAAATTTTGAGAAAATAAAAAAAAGATTACTGAATATAATCTTTTATGTTTTAGATGCATTTGTTATTAAGGCAACACTTTAACCATCTGCAGCTGTCACACTGAAATTGCCACTTACCTTTCTGCCATTTTGTGCTTGACTCTTCAAAAATTTCATTACGTCAGTCATAATTCAACGTCAACAACAACACCTCCCCTTCTCTATCTCGCTCTCACACTTTTCCCTATCTCATTCCCTCTTGCTCTATGCGACCTTCTGTCTAAAAATGGTAGACCCCGTGGAGTGACGGTTATCGGGAGCGGAACATCTGCCTTTTCTAAAATATTAAATAAAGCAATCAAATAAATCTTCCAACATGCCTCATTTATTGCAGATTACCATGCCCCCGTCTGCTCCACGTGGCTGTTGATGTTGCTGTTGCTGTTGCATGTGGCACAGGGCTCCACAAAGTGCAGCCACGCCCTGGAACGCTGTACGCACGTACGGGTCGGGGCACTATCATTACACAGCCCCTCCCCCCTCCCAGTAACGCCCCCTTCTGGCAGCACTTGTAATCAGCGGGGGGTGACGAGAAGAATGGCTGGTAGGAGGAGGGGGGAAAGTAAGTGAACCTTCAATTACAGCAAATGAGCACTGAGAATCGCAGATTATCTCATTAAAGACGCGCACGCCTAAAAGTCGACTACAATATTTTTTAAAATTCCGCTCACACGCAACACACAGAAGGAGAAGGGAGATGGGAGATAAAACAGAAACAGACTGCTGAATGAGCAAGAGGAGGGTAAATAAAGGAACTTGGTTGGAACAAACTAAAAACGAATGTGATGCCAGTTTTGGTGGCCAGAAAGAAAAGTGAAAGTCGCGACTTGCGACTTGTGCGACACATTTACCATTTTGTCTTGCTCGCATTTTCATTTTCCACACACACACACAGACACATACACACATACAAGTTCACTCCAACACTTTCGCTGTGGACGTCTTGTGCTTCTGGTCTATAAATTTCTATATGGCCAAGGAATGCGCATTTAATGGCCAACAATGTGCGTATGGCAGTGTGAGTGCTTTAAGCACGTGCTACTACTCTACCTCTCTCTCTCTCTCTCTTTCTCTAGTCCGTTCTCTTTCTATGTCTTTTTCTCTTTCTCTGTATGGCAATTGTTCGCCCAGGCATAGCGCCATTTATTATGCTTCAAATTTTTCGGCTGCTGGAATTTTACGCCGTTGTGCAAATGCCATTTTAGAAGATGTTTTATGTGTGTGTTGACATTTTTATTGCGGCAACATGTGTCGAAATTCGTTGCCCCAAACCAGCTGCCCAACTCCCCCCTCCCCCCTTCCTGCACCCACCTACATGCCACATGAGCCACATGGCAAACACACACACACACAAACACACACTTACATATAGAGTCCATTCCGTCTGTCTGTTAGTGTTTGTCATAGTTGTTGTTCTTGTTCGGATTGTGGAATGTGCGACGCGGTTTACATTGTACTTAACAGCTGAGCGAAGCGGCAGCAAGAGTTAAATGTCTGTCATAGAGTGGGAAAGTGGGTGTGGAGAGAGAGAGAGAGAGAGAGAGTTGTAACTTCTCTTGTGTGTCAGACTTCTAGCAGGATTAACAGAATGACATTTAAAGAGACCAGCGAGTGACTTGCTTAAATTGAGGTTTACCAACAGCTGAATTAATAATGCAACTGTTAGCCATAGCATTTCTGAGTTGATAAGTAACGCTTATTTTTTATTTGATAAAACGTAAACTATTTAAAAAAATATTTCAACTCACTTTACTCTGAACTTAATCAAAAGAAAAATTTAGTGAATAAACTAAACAACAAATAATAAGATAAAATTAATAAAGAATAGAAATAGAGGTTCTCTATTAAAAGATATATATATATATATCCTTCTACGCACTTGTAATACCTTTGATGACCCCATTTCCTTCTATTGTTTAATCGGCAAGTGTTTTATCATAAAAAATATTTTGGTTTAATCTAACAAATAACATTGTGAAAAATAAGTGGTTTTCGAATCAACCACCTATATATATTCCGTAACCACTTTTCTATATTTTGAAAACGGCTTACTATATGCAAATATATGGACTTTATAGGAACCATTTCTTGATCTCCAATCCAAGTACTTTTTATTATGAAATATTTTTTATTACCAAATTATGTTTTTAAACCCAAAATCCTTTATAACGGTAGACTAACCTTAAACCATTTAAGTCCCAAAAAGTATGAATAAATATCAAAAAAAGCATAGTAAAGACGACAAAAAGATTTGCAAACACCTCATAAATTGTGCGTATAGTGAAAATAAGGCTATAAAGTGTCATCCAAAAAATAAAACGAGGATCTACTCGAAGTGCCCAAAATGCATTAATTTTGATTAGGTAAGCGAGCAAGAGAAATTGCTGAGCATATAGAGGGTCTCTCTATATTAGAGGACTTATAAACAGATCTCGCACTGGGGGACAATTACAATTAAACGCGCAGCACAACATCGTTTATCATTTGAAGAAATCCAGTGACAAGAGACACAGAGACTGGAAAAAATACCTAGTGGAAGCTACATTACAAGCGATTAGATTTGATTGTGGATAAACAAGAAGAAGAAGAGGACAACAGTTTTTGGTAAGCATCCAAATCGATTGCCATAACTCACGCCACAGGATCTGTGGGAGCACAGGAGTTGCCAGTGAAATTAAGGAAACAAAGCACAACTACACGAAAACGTAATAAAATCATAATCGTCGGATCAACACAGTCATCAGCGGTGTCACAACAGCTCCTAGAAAGGCACACCACAAAGCAGAGAAGGGCAAACAGAAGGGGAAGGAAAGCGGTAGCTGTAGATGATGATGATGATGATGATGATGCTGGCAGGACGCAGCTATATTGCCAGGCGAAACTCGGCGGTAATTACAGTAATAATTCAAAAGAGATTTGCTACCAAAAAAAAAAAAAAAATACAAGAAAAGGAAAGCGAAAGAGGAGAAACCTGTACAGAGACAATGAACGGAACGTTGCAATGCGCACAGGGCTAAAAGTGGCAATTGCCCGAAACGACAACGACAACGACGAGACTAGAAAGACAGCAGACAGCAGACAGCGTGACTCCCAATTCTCTACAGCCACACCCCTTCCCCTATAAAAAGGCTAGACAAGGCAGAACACCCACGCACATGGCATAGTGCTGATGTGCAGCTTCCGGTTCTAAGCGACGCACAGGTGCAGGACGTAAGCCAAAGCCGGAGGCATAGACAGACACATACACTCAGAAAATTTATTTTCTATATTCAAAGAGATCACCAGTAAATTTAAACCGCCCTAAAATTGAGAAAAGTAAAAAGCACCACCTAAAATAAACGGCTTAGGGTTAATTTTTCTAAAATCAAAAGTTTTCTAAAATTTAGGAAAATTGCCTTATAAAATGTAATTGCCTGATATCATATAAAATAGTGTTTTTAAATTCATAAAAATAAAATTAAAAAAAAAATAATACACAATATAAATATAAGAATACAATTTTTTTTTATTTTAAGAGTATTTTTTTCAGAGTTTAGAAATATTTTCTATTATTTAGTGCATCTTAAAATCTAGAAAAAACATTTTAGAATATGCGCTTCACTTTTATGAAAAATTAATCCAATGTTAAAGGGGCATCGCCCTAAAATGTAAAATAAAACCTTTAAAAAATTATCTCTTAAGTTTAGAAAGTTATAGCTAGATATATAGAAATTTCTTTCTAAAATGAACGCCTTTTCTGGGCGAATTTCTATATTTAAGTGTGAAAGTTGACTCTTTTAGGGCGATATTACAATAAGATTTTTAAGAGTGTAAAAAGAGAAAAAGAGAGAGAGAGTGTGTGTGTGCAAGGAATAGAGAGACTAAGACTGAGAGAACGGGCGACCATAAAAACTTCAGGCAGTGTGATGATGAAAAATGCGACAATGAACAGACAGTTCCCCTCCCCCATATACACCTCTCCAGCCAAGTTGCTACTCCCCATTCCCACCCCTCTCTGTCCCGATACCACAGACGTCCAGCAGTTGCCCCCCAAAGCACTTAAAGACACTGTGCCAAAGGTTTTCAGGTCTGGGTGTGAAAAAGTTTAAGTGGCAACACAAAAATCCATGGATTTACTTTTATGCAGCACCACCGACTACTACCCAACACCATCCCCTTGCCCCAGTGCAATCTGAGGCGTTTTTGGCTAACTTCTTTTTTGCGCTGTGCACTCCCTTTATGACTTTTGGCGCGTCAAGTTGTTGGAAAGTGTCAATATTGCGTTCAAGCATCACGTGCCCGCACCTGGAACTCAAGCCCAACTTCAATGACATCCCCAACTTAAACTCCAACCCTATGCTCAACTGTATCCAGCTGTCAACTGTTGTTGTCGTTGTTGTAGTTGTTGCTATTGCTCTTCTATGGGATTAGCGAGCTGTACGTACGTTTTTGGGTCCACTTTTAGCTACTTATTGTAGCGTTGTGCACTCTAAAACGCAATACGAAACTTTTTGTTGATCCCCAGGCCAGGCAGGGAGAGGTAACTGCAGTCATGGGGGGGACTAAAGTAACAGTGAGGGTGTGAGTCTATCAGAGTCAAAAGGGGAGGATTGTTGACAATACCAAAAACAACGAAAACAACAACAAAAGTTGGCGCAAATGATACCAATAAACAAATCCCATTATACACGGCGCATCAGCTTTTCGCTTATACTACGTGATATGACTGTCAACAGATCACGGAATATAATAGTTCAACTGCCAACAAAAAAATACACGTAAAAATACAAGAAAAAAGTATAACAACGAAAAAAATACTGCCATGATAGATTAAATTGCCTGTGATATATTTTGAAAACGATAAGCGCTGAAAATGCAATTTGACAAGCGCATAAAAATTTATCACTACTTTTAATGGAACGATGGAGATACTAAATTTTTTGAACTTACTCGTAAAAGGATTATAATAAACTGCAAAAATTACTAATGATGCTTGATTTTAAATTCAAGCCTGTCTCGTACTATGTTATAAATTAAATTAGTTGTGAAATTATAATTCTCTCAATTTTATAATGAAGTATACATTGCATTTATAACAGATGGTCTTTTATTATTATTTTCTAGTCTTACATTAAAATTTTATTAATGAAAATATTATAATACATTTATTTATTTATGTATGACTAAAAGCAGTCGGCAAGAAACAAAAAAATCCATGTATAAACATTAAATTAAAGATAAAAGCTAAAGATAAAATTAAATATTAATTTCAACTGTAAAAAAAATTTTAAATTTCAATTTAATTTTTAAAAAAATTAATTTTTTTTTGTTTAAAATTTAAATTTATAGAAAAATTACATTATTATTTTTTAGCAGGAAAAAATTGTTATGCAAATTTTTAAAACATTAAATTTAAAGTAATCTCTTGAATATACAAATTTTTATTTAGATATTGATATATTTTCTCCATAATATTTTGTATAAAATTGTGTAATTTATAGTGACTATACATTGAATAATTAGATATTCTGTATGTGAACTATTTGTGAGGCCAATTTGCAAGTCCATTTCAAGCCTGCTATTAACTAATATTATAAGCCGAACACTTAAGCTACTTTGTGAGCATAATAAATCTGAAATAACTAAGTAAAATGCACTGCTTAAAAGTCGTGGAGGCAGAAAAGTTGCTTTTTAATGAACTATGCATTAAAAATATGTGCAGAACTAAGAGCATTCATTAAAAAAGTTTGTGCTTTAAATAAAGACTAAAGAGCATGATGTAGAGTCAAAGACGTGCAGTTAGCAGTTAGGCAAGTGGATGGAGTACAAATAGGGGATGGGGAAAAGGAAAAGGGAGGGGGAGGTGGAGGTGGAGGGGGGCTGGCTACTCTTACCAGCCAGTAACAGCCGTCGCTACAGTAAATCCCAAGTAAAAGCTGCAAAACTTTGCGACTTTTTGGCCATTCATCTTCTAACTAATTTCTGAGTGGACGCACGCACACTCTGAGCCGACTTTCAAGTGGACCGAACCACGAACCATACCACGAACCGTTCTGGACTGGTATGGAGAGAAGCAGGCTCTCTTAAGTGCTTAAATATTATTCTTTGTATTGCGTTTGGACCAGGAAAACACTCAAGTTAGTGGCCATATTTGTTAACGCTTGCCTAAATATTATTTAAGCTAAATAGAACTTTGCGCTCTCTCTCTCTCTCTCTCTCTCTCTCTCTCTCTCTCTCTCTCTCTCTCTCTCTCTCTCTGTCTTTCTGTGCTTGTCTACTCTTTAATGAGATATCTCCATCCCTTGCCTCTATCACACAGGTATTTTCCTGGTCAACTGCATCTGCTGGCGACTTTTACAACTTCTGCTGCTTTCCCAAAAACTTTACGCTGATTAAATGTTGTCCAAAAAGTCTTTCTTTCCGATAGCACGACACAAAGCCAAGCTGATTTTCCACTATCTACAACCTAACCTCCCACCCTAATTCCTAATACTCGAAACGATTGCTGTTCAAAAGATATGCGAGTGGAAAAACTTTAAAATCAGCAAAACCCCTTATCTAATTGCTTTGAAAAACTTTCGGACCGCCATTGAAACTGAATGCAAAAGTCACTTTTTGACTGTGGCTTCAACTTTTGCAGTTTTTGGATGTGTAGGAAAACTTAAGACAAATAAGAATGTGTCACAGATATGGCCACATATTAAATTAACAGACTGTGATTATCATATTAGAGTTCAGTAACTTAAAAGAAATTTCGTAACTTCTTTTCCCATAACTTTATCAAAATTTTAACAACTTCAGATTTTAAAAGATAATGTTGCCTACTTTTGTGGGCAAAAAATTGTGTTGCCTACTTATATGGGCAAAAATAGTGTTGCCTACTTATATGGGCAAAAAAATAGTGTTGCCTACTTATAAGGGCAAAAAATAGTGCTGCCTACTTATATGGGCAAAAAATAGGGTTGCCTACTTATCCATATTGAAGTTTTAGTATGAAAAAGTTTTTTGTTTGTTGAGATATCAGAACCAAACTGATAGAATACGCATCGGGGCTGGTATTTTACATCCTGACCAAATTTGGTTTAATTCGGTTCCATATATCATATAGCTGCCATAGGAACAATTGGTCGAAAATAAAATTAAAATTATTAAAGCTTTAGAAAAGACAATCTTTATTAAAAAAATAAATAAGGAAACAGCTTTTCAGACATCTCCAGAGACTGCATATATATTTAGAATTTGCATTGCAACTGCTGACCTGAGGAATTTTCATATTACAGGTTCTGGCGTATTGCCAAAGTCACGACCAGGCCAAAAGATATAAATTCAAAAGGTAAAAGTTAAAAGCAAAGAAAAAGCCAGCTAAAATCTTGTAAGGCAGCTAAAATTTAATTTCAATTAAAATATTTACAAACGCCTTGGAAACAGAAACGAGATATGAGCACAGCGTCAAAGGGCGCGACCCAATGTCAGGCGGGGGAAGGCTTATAAAAGGGGACCGGTTGGAGGGGTGGGGGAAGAAGGACTTAAGCCCGGATGAGAATGCTTTTCATAAAAATTTCAGCAAGTTTATAACAAAGCGCAACGGGGTAGCATGATAACAACAATAACTCTGAAGTATGACTACATAAAGCCATACTATACATATGTATGTGTATGAAAAGAAAAAAGTGTATATATGTATGCATGTTTTTGTGTGTGTGTGTGTGTGTGTGTGTGTGAAGGTTTTTTGAAAGCCCCCATGCGGCTTTTATTGATTAAACTTGAAGTTGCACGCACTGTGAGCGGTCGTTTTGCTTGCCAAGGAACTTTCTTAATTTTGTTGTAATTTCCTTTACGCTGCTGGAATTTCTATCTGCAAATTTATGAGCAGCGCACAAACTATTTTTATTAGATTAAAAAAAATAAGAAAAGTACAAACATACTTTAGATGTATGTATTTGTGTAGAGGCAATAACAACAATGCGCGGAAATCTCTTGACGTAATTTTCTCTAACAATTTTAATCGCATTTGCAAGCACTGAGCAAAATATTAACAACAATGTTGCTAGCTCAGACAATGGCAGAGAGAGAGAGAGAGAGAGAGACAGGGGAGGGGCAGCTCTGGCAGCTTCACTGTGGCATCTACCGGAATCTCTGTTCTGGTCCGTGGACCGCGCAATGACGAAGCGATTTTCATTACAGAATTATTCGTGCGTAAGAATGTTGTTGATGCAGGGCGGCATTTTCAATTTTCCAAGACAATGTTAATTTATTATGAATTTAGCAATTCGTGTGCAAAAATAAATAATAGACATGCTCGTACATATTTAATTGTTTGTTTGTATATTATTTACAACGACAATACAACAACAACAACAAATGCCAAGAACACAACCAAGAAAATGTCAATTGAACTTTTGCATAGCATACTTTTTAGGGGGCAAAATTCTGTGCGGAAACTTAATGATTTATGTATTTTGTACCCAGTAATTGATAATTTGAGAGAGGGTATAATATACTAGACAGTTAAATCTAAATATGTATAGACAATTCATAAGCTTAAATATGCCAAATCATTTTTGAAATTTTTTAATTGATATGGTGTTGTTTTTTAATTATAATGACATCGAAGTATATATCTATTATCCGTGTTTTTCCCTGATTCCGATAAATGATATATGCTTCCTACAATACCCTGGCAATATTTACAAATATTCTTAATAATATAACTCGTTGAAAACCCATTCAGATTAAATTACTTCTGATGCTTAGTAATAAAACCTTAATAAGCTTTAAACTGAAATAAGTTCAAGCATTCTGCTTTAAATAAAAATTTTGTAAGATAGGGTATCTTAAGCGTCAAGCACATTATATCTCAAATTATGTACCTATTTATGCTTTTTTGGGGGGCGGGGTTTTGGCCGCAACTCGTGCTGAATTTTTATTGCTTGATTTAATTATTAATGCGACCTGCAGATGTCACGAACACAGAACAGAGAATGAAGAAAGCAGAATACGTTAAGGATAACAGAAAAAATAACCCCAACCCCAAACATCAATACTTAGCTATTCTTAACCCTACCGTGCGGCACATTTTGACGCGTAAAAACAAAAATATTCCACCTCCTTCATCTCTTAACCCCACTCCTCCCAAAAGATTCAGTGAAGCGGCAACGGATTGCATTTTTTATTATTTATTTCGGCCCAAAAGATAGCTGAATTACTTCTAGACAAAATGTAGATAGCATTTCGAAATGCGTTTGCCGACCACGCTGAAAAAATTCATAATGAAATATTTATGGCCATAAAGCAATGCGACGTTGGCCTTTCCATCATCATCGGAAAAGGGTCGCCAACATCAAGAGAGAGAAAGAGAGAGAGAGAGAGAGAGAGAAAATAAACACAGATATGGCATTGGTGTGAGAATATTGCCATAAACGGAAGTCATCGCAGCTGTCTGGAAAAGATTACGATAAGAGACATGGTTTTTGTCCTTTAGCTGAGACTGATTTTGGGCAGAGAAAAAAGGTGTGGCAAGTAGTTGGTAAGGTTAGTTTGGCAACGTTTTTATATAGAAGCTGAAATGGCAATGGAATAATACATGTTGGCATCTCTTCATCATTTGCGTAGCTGTCGCTATGATTTTACTGAATGTGCTCTTCAATTGTAAGCAACCCAAAATAAATATATACATTTTATACTATAACATTTGATTGATGGAACAGAACTTTAACAGTATCATAAGCATTACTGTAAATGCGCTGTTAATGCTATGTTTTATGTGCTGTTAATAAATGAATACTGATACTTTTATATCGGTTCAAACTCTGCTTGTAGTTCCCGTTTACCGTGACTCTATTCAATCATATTTATTTTTATTATCAACTCTAAAAACTTATCTAAAAATGAATAAACTATCTGTTTTTTTAAATTCCCCCTAAACTTAAATTACAAATATTTCCCATCATAAATAGATGCTGTTTAAAATTATTTTTGGGGCGTTTTCAACAGCTCACATTAAGTGCGGAGTGCACATAAAGTACAGAGAGACCCCAAAACAGTTAACATAACTCATTAAAATGGTCGGGGAAGTGAAAAGCAAGGAAAACAGAAACAGAGGGGACGCCGCCCAGTAAATACAATAAATATGCAACTAAATCAAGCTTAAATGTGCTTAACAATTTTGAACAATAACATGGAAAACCACAAGTGCAAAAATGCCAGAGCACTCCAGACGTCTTTAACGAGCCGAGCCTCCAGACAGTCGGAATATCCTTGTGCCATGTTGAGTGAGAATATCAGGCTCCCTGGTCTCTGGTCCCTGGTCCCTGGTACCTTTGGCCATATGTCAGGGTCGAGAAATATAACGCACACAAAGTGCTCATTACGATGGACGTTGGCAAAAAAAGGTTTCGTGGAAATAAATTTGCACCTTAACGCCTTTAAATGCGCAACGCACACACACACACACACACACACACACACACACAGACACATTTAGGTGTAGAACATGGTGTTGCCAATTACCCGGAAGTATGCGAAAAGCTTATGCGATAAATTCAACAAAGTGCCAAAAAGGTATGCATCGACTGTGGCAGCAACTTCTTGTTCCTTGCCGCTCCTGGCCAAAGGAATAAAATGAAAATAAACTGTGCGACCCGCAAAAGTCTAAGGATTTTCAAGGTGCACAGACAAAAAACCGAAAAATATTTTCTACTCGGGTTTTCCCAGCTTGGTCGTCTGGAGCTGCTGCTGTTGCTCTGTGGCTTCCAAGTTCTCGGTCTGGCGTCTTTGTTATCCTCAACCAACTACTCGTAGTACTCAAAAGGACTCGCACCTGCGTCCAGCAGCCTCCATTGAAATTGAAAGGACAACTTACAGGTGCTCATGTGTGTGTGTGTGTGTGTGTGTGTGTGTGTGTGTGGGTGCATGGGTGAAAGTGTGTGTTGGGTTGTGCACATTTACGGCTTCCATATTGAAGGTTAAGTTTCCAACCAAAGCTTTAATAAAATATATTTATATTTTTTGTGTATTTTGCAGGTGCTCACCACCTAAAACAGATGACATAAACATGTAGTTTAAGGCTGAAAATCCCACAGTTTGATTGCATCTTAAAGAGATTTCATTAAAATTTACAATCCATGAGAAAAGCTGGCGTTATGGAACTCCCATTAAATAATACGGATATATATATATATAAATATTGTATGCCCAGTTCTTGCCGCTTCCGGAGACTGATTTGGATGAACCAAAGCGTGAAATATGATTGTAATGCGCTACAGCGTTAAGTAGAGGGCATATCAGTTTTAAGAAGCTTTAATTGATAGACTTCAGATTATTGGGTTTTTTCAATTTATTCCGTATATATTAAATTTGTTTTTAAATAATTATTTAACTAGTTAATTAAATTATCAGTAGAACTATTAAAATTTTCTCTTCATTAATAATTTCTCCGAAACTTTACTCACATTCATAATTTTAGTATATATTAATTTTATTATATATAATATTTCTATTAAGTTTTATTGTTTATATAGCTTCCTCGCACTTTTTAATCCCTAATATCGTCCACCTAATATTTTTGTCACTTATCTTTTATTTAATTTGCTTTATTAATTTAGTTTTATATTGTTTATATAGTTTCTTTTCAAAACTTTGTCATTGATATCTTTTAATTATAATATTCCTAATTATTATAAACATTAAATTATATTTTTTTTTAATTCAAAAGATTAAAATATTCAGCTACGTTTTCAAAAATAAAAAATAAATCTTATTTCAAAATTTTCTCGTATTTAAAAATAATTGTTATTAAAAAACAAAAATAAATTATTTTAAATAATACATATTTGTTGTAATCGTTAGTCTATTATATAATATTTATAAAGTTATACTTTTCTATATGATTGGGCTTATTTATACTTAGCATACGTTGTTAATAATATTAAACTCCTCTTTTCCATCAACTTCTTCCCCATCATAATTTCCCGCTCTATTTTTCCATTTATTGCGATGTCTTATAGCACTATTCATCCTGAAGATGCCATCCCTAGACAGAGCGCACCTGTGCAACACTCTGAACGAACCACAGGCCTCACACTTTATTACCTGAACATCATTTCACGCTAACCTAAGCGCAAATTTTGTACATAAGCCGCGACCAGATTCTCTGACAAACATAAACACAAACACAAACACACACACAGACACACACACACACACACTGTATGTCGAGGGTATGCACAACCCTCCCCGTGCCGCATTTCATCACTCCCGTTAGCATCTCAAGTGGGTAAACACAAGTGTAGCTTCCGAAAAATGGGCAATCAACTTCAAATGGCAACGGGATCCACCTGTCCGACCATCTTTGTAGAGTTTCCCTTCCCCTGTCCAACTTTCCACCCTTCCCTGCTGGAGTGCTCTTTTCATCCCTTTCTTTAGCTGTCTTGTTACTTTTTAATACTTTTTATGATTATAACAATGTGTAAGGTACACTGTGCAAATACAAAACAACTTGTTTTCATTTGCCACACAACAAAGATAGCAACAACAAACAACAGCAACAAAAACAACTGCAAGAACGTTGTGAAAAATAATGAAAATCTCACTCGGGTTTTATCCCTTTTTGGCGTTATTAGCGTTTTACCTTCGTTTTAATGTTAAGCTTAGTTTACACTAAACAAGCATCCCTTAAACCGAGTTGAATTTATATGCGAGAATATTGCGCATACGCCGCGTGTAAACAGCTTTGCCTGCTTATTATGTATTTTGATAGTCTTTTCGTGTCGCTTGCTGGATTTCTGCTTGCTGCGTTTAATTGTTAACATTTCATTTATGGCACACACATACACACACTCGCACACACACTCACACACACACACTCACACACACACCCCTTGAGCTTTGTGCCGCTGCGTCGAAAATTCATTTATCAAAACGTTACCCGCATGCCAAAAACTGGATGGCGCCATCAGTAGCAGCATGTCAGGAACTTAGTTGAACTCGAATCTAAATCGTTATGTGTGGAAACACACATATATCCATACAGATATATACACATACAGTTATGCTACCCTGAGGCCTCAAACCAGTCATGACGTTTGCGTATGTCAAAGTTATCTAAATGAAAAATTGACTTTCATACACTCTGTGTGTGTGTGTGTGTGGATGGGAATCAACGTCGCTTTCAGTTGAGTTTCCGTTGCGTAGAGTTTCGCATTTACGCATTTCCTATTTTAGATGATATTTCATACTTTTGTGCTGACAGCGCGGCAACAATTCAACCGCTGATGATGATGCGCCTTTATTATTGTTGCTTTCTGGCTTTTTGCATATATCTATGGATAATTTTACTAACTCCGCTTTCCATCACTGAATCCTCTTCCTTTCTACCCTGACTTCAGTTACTCCTCTGACTTCATTTCTCTGACTCCGCCTCTTCTGTGGTCTATCTCCATATGTGGTGACTCTCTGTCTGTTTGCCTTTGGGATTATCAACTCATTGTGACTGAAGACTTGTATGCATTTGCTTATGCTCATGTCTAGATACCCATTCTCTCTAACTTGTCTGTCTCTTTATCCATTTATCCATTTACTCATTTGACAGTTTGTCATTTCTCGTCTTTGTCTCAGCAATGCCTTAAACTGTTTGCTTTTAACATAATTGCAGTCATTGGTTTAATGAGTCAATGAATTATAATGAAGCTTATTCTCAGGCAGCTGGAAAATTTTAATTTTATAGCAACTGCGGTTATACAAATATGGAAATATAATGTAAGCAATTATTTTCATTGTTTAGTTAGAAGTTATGATTTATCAGCTCATCAGAGAACTGATTCTGAAAATGATTTCACACAGTTAATAAATTATTTAATTACTCAAAATAATTGATACCTTTTAAATAAAATTAAAAAAATATTTGCTTATTTAGCTGAACTATTTAATCTAACTATTTTGGTTAAATATGAAGTGGAAATAAAGTCCAAATTAAAAAGAAACTTTCAATTGATATGGAAAAAAGTTATTTTTTTTGGTTAATTTTGATTTATTATAAGACTAAATTCAAGTATCAATTAAAAATCCAGTTTTAAATTGCAGTTCAAAATAATTTAAAATAAATAAGTATTTATTTTCAATTTATTTTAAATACAAAATTTAAACAATTCTCTCATCCATCATTATCAAGTAATTGAACTTAATACATTTCCTAAAATAAATGATATATGATCAAATTGTAAAGTATTTTAACAGTGCTGAAGATGGCAATTTGAAAATAAACGGCGACTACGTGTCTGTGCAGTGTAGTAGCTAGTTGTCTCGCTCTATCACAAGCGAATCTAAGCAATTTGAAATGTCAGCCTAAAATTATGCTGCAAAATTGTTGCAACATCAATCAAATTGCTGATACGCGCACCAAACACACACAAAAGGGCACAAAGAGGCCAAAACAATT
This sequence comes from Drosophila falleni, assembly GCA_035045575.1. Taxonomy (NCBI): domain Eukaryota; kingdom Metazoa; phylum Arthropoda; class Insecta; order Diptera; family Drosophilidae; genus Drosophila; species Drosophila falleni. The sequence goes on along the minus strand of JAWNOV010000169.1, from coordinate 891,772 downwards.
GGCCTGCAAGGGCCATAAAAGCCAAGACATAAAGCGCCAATAAATTGTTTTTATTTTTTTTTTTTGTTATTCAGCTTTACATTATAGGAAAAAAAACTGGCAAATAAAATAAATTGAAAAACATTTAGCTGTAGCTGCCATCAATAAGCGCTGACAAAGACGCCGCTGCCAACAGCTGAGACCAGGGAAAACCAAAAGAAAAACAAGAAGCGAAAAGTTCATGACATTACTGCGAACTAATGTTGATATTGGCTTGCTACGATGCGACTCGACTCGACTCGACTTGCCTTGACTTGACTCGACCCCAAGCGACCCGAACGAGGGGCCAAGTCAAACAGACATAAAATATAAGAAATCATTTTAGCCAACTGCATTTCTGGCAACATTTTCAATTCGTGTCATATGTGTGTGTGTGTTGTTGTTGTCCTGGCAGCTGCTGCGCTTTTTGTTTTTTTTTTCTTGTTCTTTGTTTTTTATGCCACTTTAAATTAGAGCACATTTCTATGATTGCCTTTTGGCCGGGCCATAAACTGCGACAGGCGCCACTCAGTTCAATAGTTTTGTTTGTTGTCTACTCGGCAAAATGCCAACAGCAACAACAGCAACAGCTGCGACTTCTCAACAACGCCTACGAGCAGCAGCTCCTTTCCCGCCCCTTTGCCTCTTCTTCTCTCTCTCTCTCTCTCTCTCTCTCTCTCTCTCTCTCTTCTCCTCTCTTTTCTTCTCTATCTCTGTCTGTTTGCTAGGATGTTGTTGTGTCTTTTGTCGTTTTGGCCTACTATTTTGCTAGGCAACAAATGTGCCTTTGTCATTGATATTCGCTTTAGACCGGGTTAAATGGACAGCTTTAACCAAATGCCTGCAAGTCAAACACACACACACACATACACGTCTGCTTTATCTTCTTAACTCTTGAACATGATTAGACAGACAATCAGAAATCAAATTCAGCTGCTTGAGGCATTAGTTTTAGTTATTATGCCAACTAGAGTGTGAGACAGCTTAAGACAGATTTTGCGAAATATGTTCATATAACGTTCAAGTCAACTTTGACCTGTTGAACTAAATTGTTTGCTGAATTTTATTGATTACTAACTGTCTTCCTGTTCTTCGGCTTGTCAATTTATTTCTATACAAACTGCAATCGAAAGTGGAAGGCAATTTCAATATGTCGAAACTGTCCATCATCTAAATGGAACGATTAAAGTGCTTTTGTGTGTGCTTTTTATTTAAAAGTGTTATTTTGCCTTGCCCCATTTTATCCAGTTAAGGATTCAGTAAACTAACTGAAAGAAATGTACATAAACTAATGCCAAATTCAACAATAAGTTGATTGACTCTTGATTAAGATCAACAAAGAAGAAATTTAAAATCAGTTAAAAGCCTTTTCAAAAATAAATAGTTAGCTCTGAATTTGTTACATATAACTGTAAACTCTTTGTTATCAAATCAATATAATTATTCGAGACTTTTGACTTAGCTTTTATTTTGAAGAAAGAGTAATAACTGTCTAATCTAAATATTACTTACTTTAACAAGTATTTATTTTTAAAAAAAAATTTTTTTTTGTTTTCAAAGTTAACTTGAACTTATAAAACATTTTTGATAGCAAAAATGTAAAAGCATTTAAAATTTAATTCTTTTAAAATTCAGATGTACTTTATTTTAATTATTAAATAACATTTTCGAATTCTAGTTATTTTAAAATTTCAAACAAGATTTGGTCGACTGCTCTTAGTTTAAATTCAATAAGATAAAAAATAATCTGTAAACAATTTTTTAAATAATTCAAAAAGCTTAACTAAACTGTATTAACTATTAGTATTTATATAAATACTCTGGTACCTGGCATATAGAATCTTTAGTCTAGTACCTATCAAACAGGTCTCCTTTAAAATATTCTCAATTGATCGATTTGCAATTTGGCACATACACATTAGGATCCTTGAACCGCACTCAATCAAAGTTGAAACGTTTTGTATGGAACATCAATCTCTCATTTTACAGACAACTCATTTGGCGTTGTCAGCAGTAACACGCAAAATGCATTCGCATATATGCAACAGTTAACGGAAGTGCACCTACAATTCTCTCCCTCTCCTTCTCGCTTACACAATCACTCTCCCTCTCTTTCTCTCTCACTCTGCATTCAGCCTGTAACCCATTTGCCTTGTTGGTTCGATAAACTCGTCATGGTGCTGGGAGCTGTTGGCTGACAACATAACAACAACACCAATAATTCTAGGAGCAGGAGGAGCTGTAGGAGCTGGAGCAGAAGCAACAATAAAGAGCAACATTTCTAGGGGCAGTGCATTGGCAAATGCCCAACGGTAAGGAAGCAATCTCTAACTTAATACGGAAAAAACTTGTAAACGGTAAAAACGAAAATGGAAAAACTGAAAGGCAACCAAGAGGCAGACACTGGCAATACCAATGGCAATCGCAATAGAAATGCTAGTCCCAATGCCAGGCCCAATCCCAATTCCAATCCCTTCAAGCGGCCGATGAATGCGTTGCAGAAGCAATGGTATCGAGTACTCCTCGCCAGACGTGTGGGCTTCGGGCAAAAGCCTCCGCAGGATGAGAGGGAGATAACCTAGTAAGTAACAAGCAGGAAATGTATTCTGTGGTAAACCGAAGTCCTAATACGCTTGCCAGCAATTGTAGATTTTTCAAATGGTTTTAATAAACCGAAAGCAGTTTGAATTTGCAAAAAAACTAAAAAAATCAAAAAAAAATTTCCAAAAAATACATCTATATATTTTATTAAAGATATGTCAAAAACAAAATTGATTTTCCTAACTAGCCTTCGATTTTTGGACCAGTCACTATAATGATAACTATTTTAGAATGTATAAGAAAACACCAAATCGATAATCCATACTTATCCGATTTTAACCAGATTAAATCAAGATGGGTAAAACATTATTAAATACAGAAACAGCTCGTCGTTCTAATCAACAAATGTTAGTCAAGTAATTGTTTGGTAAAATATTTATTTTGACAAAAAAAAAGACTTTCTTTGTTCTTATTTTAAATTGTTTAATTTTAGAACGATTTAAAAATTATTATAAGATCTTTTGGGATTCATTATTTTTTATAATAAAAAAAAACAAAAAATATATATATAAAAATTTTTAATTTTATGAAAGTTTTATAAATAACACAACTTCTTCAATGCATTACTTACTTCTTGTCAAAATTAAAGTACCTTCTGCAAGGATATAATAATGATGAGAAGGCATCGCAACAGATCGAATCAAATTGTGTGAAAATTGCAATTTCCTGTTGATTTAATACATTTTTTTCCTGTTCCCACTTTTCTCGGCTTTTCCTAACGCCCTATCTAGCTCTGACATATGCCATAGACGCTATGTGGCCGCTTTCCGGCGCTACAATGAGCGTTTCCGCTGGGAAATGTCAATGCACGAGCAGATGCAACGTTGTGCCATCGACGCCATGCGCGTTCACAGGTGAGAGAAATTGTCAATTAGCCAATTTTACATCAATTTTGTAACAAGAATTATTTTTTTTTTTTTTTTTTTTTTTTGCACACAGAACTTTTGCCATAACGACCCTCTGGCTGCCATTGCATTCGAAGCGGGAAATCAACTCGACGCTGGAAACCCTCGAAAAGGTTTTGACAGTAAAGGAAAGACGTCGCCTCGAGGAGATACTCAAACGTGGCGAATCTCTGCGAACGCGACGTTGAGTCTCTGTCTTCATCACCGTGAGGAGAAATGCTTTCAAGAATAGCACTTACACTCCCTCTACATCCTGCTCTCTTTGCTGAACTTGATTTTCAGTTTGCCAGACAGTTTTCACGTTTCGCAAAATTACTTTTTCTGTTGATGTTTTATCGTAAATATTTAATACAAATAAAAGTGCGACTTTCACTTCATTTAAAGCGCAAACATACTTTGGTGTTTCCTTTTCACCACTGTCAATTACTAATATGCAGCATTGCTGCCAATTTACCTGTTTTATAGTAAGTTCTAACTATTTTTAAAGATTGGTCGTTAGGAAAATTCATAAATTGTTGTTGGCCTAAAATCTGGCTATTTTATATATAAAGTAAATGTCTGTTTTGTGACGCCATCTTTAAGATTTAAAATAAAAATTCTGTAATTGCTAATATAATTTTAAACATATATTTTTTTCCTATTTTTATAAATTATATGTTCTGAAACATGAAAATAAACTTTCTAAGAAATGTAACTTTTACCTGACGTTTTTGAGAAAATTTCTGGGTTTTAGAAATTTGGTTTCGATTGTTGTGTTTCCAAAGTTCTGATTTTTATAAATGCTGGTATTATATTTATTTTAAAATTAAATAAAATTTTATTAAGTAAAAGTGTAAATATTAAGCTTTCAGATACATTTTTTTTCAGTGTTCTGTTTACTCTTATATCCGTTCTCTTTAGGAGACGAGCTCTAGCTAAATCCTACCCAATATCTTATGTGACTTTATGTCTACAAAATTTTCATGCCCATTAGGATGATAGATTTGCATAGAGCAGAATTCTAACACACTGCAAATGGAGCGAGGCCCATAAAAAATGTTGACCTCCCCGATGATAAATACCAAACCGAAAGGAACAAATTTAATGGTAAAAATGTGAAAAATGTGCACAAATTTAGACGCTGTCATAGCTGGCATATCTGCACATTATTAACCCACACCACAGTCCCCAACTCTCCCTTTACTCTCTCCGTGCTCAGCTGTAGCACATTCGGAAAATAGCCAAGCCCAAGGAGGAGTCAGCCTAGATACAACCAGGTCAGTACATCATATTATGAAAAAGAAAGCTTCTATCTCTGACAGCGGCTGAAAAAGTAGTTTCCATTTCCATTTCCGCCCCAAAACAGAGCAGGAAAAATGAATAATAGAGAGGCAAAGAAAACATTGGATTAATATTAATTTGAATTAATAACATATTTTCCGGCAGACTTTTGCTACGGAATGTTTTGAGTGAGCTGATACTGAATGCGAGGCTCGTCCTGATTTAAATTACGTATACGCATGGAATTGGAAGGTCTCTGCACTCGCTGCCCTTCGACACGCCCCCAATTGTCTGCATAGTTGTCCCGTTTGAAACTTCAGGCATTTGCCTCATTAATTAGCTCTTAATACAAAGTTAATTTAGAATGGAATTCAGCTTGAGCAACTTGAGAGCTAGGCTACTGTTTTCAGTTATCGAATTTGGGCAAAGACTCAGCTTCAAGTATTTAAAGTACATTGATTTTGAGCAAAAGAAAAATGCACAGCATCAATTTAGACATGAACCACATGCTAACCGCATACCCTCTTGCTTAACTCTTTTCACCCGGCTCTTGGTCAAGCTAACGGTTCAGGCCAACGGCGATTTATTGACTGTATTGAGACGGACGCTCTACGTGCCGCACATAAACCGCACTTATCTGGCTGAGTGACTAACTGACTGAATGCCTCCCTGCCTCCCTGCCAGCCCTCCTCCTAGTGCTCCTGCTGTTTGTCCTGGTTGCTCTGCTCATTTCCTGCCATTCGAAAGGCGATTGCAGCCAAGTTGAAGAAAAATTGCATGCGGTCTCGAGAGCGAGCAGCAAAATTAATGGGTCTGTCCATGTGCGGTGAGTAGCAAAGTATACCAAGTATGCTCCCTTCTCTTTCTCTCTTCTCCTCCCCAAACCCCTTTCACTACCAGCTGTCACTCCCCTCCACTCTCTATTTGCCCTTCTCCTGACCACTTCCCTTTAGGCCCTTCAACTCCAACTCCAACTCTTAAGCAAATACTCGTAAACGTGCCCGTGGCATGCATATCAAAATGATGTATGCGTGTTAGATATCTTATAAATTTTATTCGCTGTTTGCCTTCTGCTTCTTCTACGTTCTCAAACTCTTCTCTCTTTCTCTATCTGTCTCTCCTTCTCTTTGCCAGCAGCAGATTGCATTGAGTTCAGTTATTAAACGCTTGACTGATTGTCTGGCATTGCTATTTGATTCTGATTAGAAATGAGCTGTCGCAAATCCAAAGTTTATCATCACATGTATCCTATACATTTATATGTTACATACATATTTATATGCGACAAATTTAATCATGTGCCTTATAGGGCTCAGCTCTGTTTCTTCACATAATCATCTTTTTTCTAACTTTCATTAAAGTATGATATTTTCTTTAAAATAATAAGAACTTTCATTACACCAAAAAACAATAACAACACTAGAATTTGATAACTTTAATTTGATAAAAAAAAAAACTCAAGCTACAGGAACGAAATAATTTAAGAACATCTTCAGCTACTATAAAAATAGCATCAACATGAGAAATATACCCTTATGAATTTTTTCAAAACTTTAAATCAGAGATGATCAGAAATTGTTTCGACTTGTGGCGCCAATTTAAGTTTAGTGTGATAAATTGACTGCTCACTGCGTATTTTTATTAATTGGTTAAGGATATCTTATAAAAATTTTCCAGCCTCCGACTTTCCTTTAACTTAAAGATTTATTAAATAATGTTCAAATTTCCCTTGATTTTGCAGTCAAATATTTGAATTTTGTTGAACAAATAAAGTTAAGGATAAATTTACAGTGTTAAAAATGATGAGAAAAAGTTTACTTATGAGCACTCTTAATGCTGTGGAGCAAGTGGAGTTTGTCTTCGAGCAGACACTGCGTACTATCGATGAGATAAATCATCGTTATAATATTGTCTCGGGTCTAAAGAGAAAAGCTGACAAGCGACAGCAATCCTACGAAGCGGAAATACTGGCTGCCATCACAGAGCCAACATTCACCAAGATCTCCAATCGCCAGAAGAAGCGTAAAAAGAGGAAGAAATGTAAAAAGAAAACCGTGAAAAGATCCCAAACTAAGGATACCCAGAAAAAAAAGACTGAAGATCAGGATATCTACAATCAGAAAAAGATTGATGACAGTTTCATCTGTAGATATGACAATAGAGAGTACTTTGACACGGAGTCCATTGTTGAAATGAACTGGGAAGAGTTTGAAAATGACTGGGACTTCAGCTCGGAGAACTCTGATAAAACAGACGAGAATCTTTGCTCCGGGAAAACCCATTACTGTTCCTCCTGTCGGTGTACAACTTTTTATTTTAACCTGACTTCCTAAAATTACAAATGTATACTTATCGTATAAACAATAAATATGTATAACAATAAATATGATATTGATAACGTTGATATAATTTTGATTTCCATCGGTTTTAATAATTATTCTTCCTCTTTCTAAAAAATAATTAATAAAAAAATTTTCCTCTGTTCACTAATGTGAAATTGTTATTGTATTAATTTTTTGGCTGGAAATTAAAGAAAATTAATAATAAAATCATTACATTAAGATATATTTTTAAAGTGTTGTGGATTTTTGCACTGAAAAATTTGTAGGTTTGGAAATGTGAAAAACAAATGGATGACAGAATTGCTTACAACAGCATCGATTACCAATGGCAAATACAACAATCGACTGACATTTCTACTTTCCCCTCTCCTCATTATTGCTCTGCCAGTCTGCCTGAATTGAACAATGGATAAAGGAAAACCATTTCGTTATTTACGAGACGCATTTTGTATGGCAACTTAAACGCTAATGGCATAAACATCCGAAACGTGAGTAAAATGTTTAAAATATGCGCCACAAACAAACAGGACCAACAATATCATAGCTAAAGCTGGAGTTGCTGTTGGAACTAGAGTTGTGAGTTGAGGTACAGGAAACAGGATCAGAATCAGAATCAGCACCCGTTGTGGCTGTAATGTAGCCAAAAGCGCGTTTGCCATAGCCGCACTGCAAATCAAATCTCAAATCATGCACGTTCCAGTCCAAAACCGAAGAGAAGAAAAACACAACGTGAAAGCAGATGAAGTACAACTGTTTTCCTTAAACTGACGAAGTTGAAATACCCTTGGATTATTTATAGATCTTTGAATCGAAATAATGTTAAGCCAATCCATTCAAATAAATATAATTAAAGACAGATTCTGAAAACTTTTCAGATTAAAGTTGAAAATTGATTGACAATCACCTAAAAGTATGCAGTAGTTTTTATTAGGTGGTAATTTTGTTAAGTACTTGTATATATATTGAAATAAGTAACGGGTATCCTATAGTCGGGATCTTGACTATAGCCTTTCCCACTTGTTTTTCTTTGATCAGTTGACTGTTGTAGTTAACCAATTTGATCTGTAAGATTTCGGCTTATATACTTTTTTTTTTAATTCCAGTTTATTCCAGTAAATCAGAAGAAGATAAAGACAGTAAATTATCGCTATAACAAAAGAGCTCTTCATAGGAAAAAAACAAAGATACTTACACCTTAACAGAATTGTAATGACCGCTGTAAGGGTATTATAAGAAGCATAGGAATTGTAAAGGTCTACACAGAGGCAGAGTCACAGTGGTTAGTTGGGGATGTAAAGAGGGGAGAACATAAAGGGGACGTGGCACTGCAACTGACTTTTTCACTGACTGACGGCAAATTGTTTGAAAATTCAATTCACACATTTGCCAGTTGTCGATGATTTTGTGCTGTGATTTTGGCAACGCTTTCTGTCGGCTCATCGTGTGGCATGCCCCCACTATTGAATCCCTTTCCACACTGGCACACGAACATTTTGAGGTCTGTCGTTTTTAAAATAAGTGGAAAACAGCAACGAATTGTTACAATGTTGCCGGGGCCTGACTCTGAGATTCCGTAGAGTCTCAGGTCAGACACAGGATCGGGCCGCAGACATGACATGCCACTTGCTGGGGCATGGTGGCATGGGGCATGGGACACGTGCAGCTCGACAACTTTGGCTTTGGGTCTGTCGATGATGCGTTGACTCGGTATCGGTTGCAAGCGTCGCATCACTTTTGTGGCATGTGTTTCGAAATCTGAGGCAACTTTTCGGGGTTTATTTGGCGTCTATTTTGTATGCAAAGTGATGCTCAAAATTTAATTTATTTACACGTTGTTGTTGTTGTTTTTGTTTTTGTCCTGCTTATTGTCTGCAAATGAAATGTGTCTAGAGTCCCCTTGGCCTTGGCTTTCTTTTTAAACGAATTACCATTTGCCGGCTTTGATGTTCTAACTGAGATTGGAACTTTTCTGCATTTGCTGCCCGCTTTTCAAAAGGTTTTCACTCATCTCGTTTTTTTTTTCACTTTTTTTTTGGGTTGTTTCTGCTTTGACGCAAACTTTGCAGACCATAAAGTTTTGACTTCATGCAGTTTTAATGACTTAACGAGCGCTGCGTTTGGCCAAGTTTCTTTTGACAAGGAAACAACCAACTGCCAACTGGCAAACCGGCAAAAGCAACGGGAACGGCAGCTAATTAGGCAAACGCGTTCCGATTACCACACAATTTGCACTTTTCCTTTCAGGCCAACAAAAACTTTTATACACTTTGCTCTTCCACAAGCAAGAAACAAACTGACTAAATAACTTATCTGGGACTAACATATTTATTCTCGTGGAAATTCCATTGGCAATTAACTAAAAAGATATCAAAAACGTACCTGTCAATCGAATAAAATTTTATGCCTTTTCTTTAAATGTGCCCCACTTTTCATAAAAATTTTTTTTAATTCCAATTAAGCTGAAACAAATTCATGTATCAGTTAAACTTTAGGTATTTGACTATGTTATTAAATAAAAATCTAATTTTACCAAACGAAACTTCTAAATACTTAAAATAATTATATTTCATCAAATAGAAACTTTACTTAAATTAATTAGTTATCGTCAGATAAAAGTCAGAGTCAAATAATAATTTAAGAATTGTGATAAAACTCAAAAAATCTCTTTTTAAATATATATAAGTAAATAGTATAAAATTGTGAAATCAATCAAAAAATACAATGTCTGAATCTTGAGCAAAGAAGACTGTTCTCGAGTCTTTATACAAAATGTTCCACAGAATGTTTACTGAAAATAAAATTCACTTTAAATGCAGTATATTCACACTTAGTCTATAAATGTCATTTAAAAATATATAATTTGTAATTGGAGTCCATTAATTCTTTATAACAAAATGTTAATCACTGTAAAGAAAATTAACTTTAAATGCAGGTTTTCCGCTTAACAAGTGTTATTTTTTAAGAAAATAGAAAAGAGAGTATTATCTTTTAATTCGTTTGTTTTTCACAAATGTTTGTTGTGTGTTTTATTATAGGTAGCTTTAATTTAGACAAATAAATTAAGAATTATACGATATAATAACTATGGTCAACATATGTATGTATGTATTATTGCAACTTGATGGCGGAGTTTTTTTTGGAGGAAAGGGGAGTGGGATTTGAGTCAATGAGCAAAATTAGACAATACACAAATTCCTGTAAAATAAGCACAAAAATTTTGAACACAAAACAAAATGCGCCTGCTGCTGCTGATTCGAATGATTCAAATCGTATCGATTCGAATCGCATCCAAACGAATAACTTCAAATGATGACACATTACAATACACATTCAATACTCATACTATTAATGAGGTTTGAATAGTGATCAGATCGACTGATTACGTAGTAAGTTTTTTATCTTTTAGTATGACTAACTATTCATTGCTGAGTAATGGGTGAATCGTTTTCGTCGTTGATCATCTTGACCATCTTCATCTTCATAACATATCTCGGAGCACTTCCTTTTGTGCGGCAGTCAACTTCTCGGGAAATTGTATATCGAAGGCCACAAGGAGATCGCCCTTGCGTGTTGTGTCCTTGGGGAAGGGCAGGCCATATCCCTGAATCCGTTTCACAGTGTTCGGCTTGATGATCTCCTGCATGGTGCTGATCCTCAGCTTATCGCCGGACATTGTAGGAACTTGGAAGACAACGCCGCAGAGTGCCTACAGAAAAGGAAAAAAAAATGATAAAAGGAAAATGAGTACCAATAAATAAATAAATAAAATGCTTAACTTATCAATCAAATGACCCTTCCCCTTCCCCACATAGCTAAACAACTCAATTTCCTCTAAATTGTTGTTGTTACCCCAAAAAGAGGAATGAAAGAAAAAAAAGCTGGACAAACAAACGCACATGGGGTTTAACTGCGAATCTATCAATCTTTTTTCCGTAATCCTGTTTATGTTCATAGTTGCCACTTGCCTCTTGCCACTTGCCACTTGCAACACCCCCAAATACATATACATCCACATGTCGCAACATGTCGAAAGGCTCCCCAGTTCGTTTATCGTCTTCTTATTGTTTGCTTTGTGTCTTGCATAAATCCTTTTTATGCTTTTTATGTGCCTAATTCATGTTTAAACATGTTGTTGACATGTTCCTCTCTCTGTGTCTGTTTTCCTTTCAGCCAAAATCCACAGTCGTATTGCCTGTTTGTCCACTTGGTTGGGGACTTTCAGACGATTTCATTTGCCCGACTGAGCATTCGATTTGTTTAATTGGCCTGCTAAAAGATAGCCATCAATCATGATTTTCCCTCTACATATATTGGAAGCTTAGCTCTGAGCATTAATGTGGCTAGCTAAATTAGTTAACGAAAAAGCTGTCCGTGATTAAAGCCAAACAAATTTTTTGATACGCCAAGTTACTTGCGAAGATTAAATATTATTTAATTAATTCGTTATTCTAGTTCGAGTCACTTTTTTTACTCAAAAACATTTGTCAAACTACCTTTAAAAGCACATTAAAGCTTAAAGAAACATAAAAAGCTCACTGCTAGCACATAGCACAAGCAGATTAAAGCTTTTAGCAGCTTCAAATTAACTTTATAATAAATCTCAATTAAATTAAAAGCTATACTTGCTGGTTACAAATACAAAATATACTTTACTCCATCAATCGTCAAGTTTTTTTTATCAATTTACAGCTTATGTATAACAAACTATTTCTTTTTCTTAAATATTTAATATATTATTTTAGAAAAATTACCTATCTAAATGACCCGTGTCATTCTTTTATTTATGTGCTGTACTGTAAGTCTAAGTCTGTGTGATTTGATATCTCGATAGCCCGCATCGGATTGTGTCAGATAGTCAGAACAGTCGGACACTCGCCCACAACATAAAGTATGTGAATAGTGCGAACTGCCCCACCCAATAAAGAACATAAATAAATTGCGACAAACGAAAAGTGCACACCTTATGAATATTTAAATATATGCTCCGAGTGTTCGCCGCGTGGTGAATTTAAAGCGATGACAACATAAACTGATGACGACGGCAGCAGCAACAACTACTATACTAACAACAACAACTACACTAACAACTACAACAACTACGAAAATTGTCGATGATGACGACGTCGCCGCCAGCATTGATATTTTTTAATGGAAATGTTGGAAATGTTGTCGTAAAGCAACGCAAAAAAAATAAATAAAAATAAAGAAGAAAAGCAAAGCAAAGTAAATCAAAATAAACAACTACAAAAATCTGTAACAAAAAACCGCTTAAATACTTTGCTACCTTTTACGGAAGCTGAGGCATATAAAAACCAAAAAAAAGAGATCACAGGGAATACAAATGCGAATTGCGATACGGTCAAAAAGCAACATCTAAAACTGGATCAACGAAGAGGGCAGAGGGAATTCCTTTTACTATGCATAGTCACAAATCAAAAACCTAAAATGGCAACTTGAAAGCTTGTAAAGCGTAACAAAAAGATAAAAGAGAAAGATAAATCTTTAAGAATTTTTGAAAAACTTCTAAATGTCAGTTTATTATATATTATTTTAAATTTAAATAACTTATCGATAAATATTGTAAAGTCACTTTAAAGCTTTAAGCTTTAGCCTTGTTAATTCTAAACAAACTTTACAAATGTTGTAAATATTAACATAAGAGACAACGAGTATATTGCTCGACAAACTTTTAAACTGTGATAAATTTTAGTTTTATCAGTTTTAACGCAAGTTAACTTTGTTTTTGGGATAAAAGTAAGCAATAAAACCTTCTCACTGTTCTGCAGACATTTTCAGATGCGAAGCTAGACAATTAAGCTTGGAAAAATACAAATAAAGAGACATAGACAAAAAGTGTTTGAAAAACAAATCAGCGACATTCGATCGCATGTCATAAAGCATTTTCTCCTTTTTTTCTGCCGAGCTTTGCAATGTGAAGGACGATGACGACTGTCATCAAAATGCAAACGAAACCGTCGAATTCTTTTGTATTGAGCTACCAATTTGGTGTATTTGGAATATTCTCATTCCCAGACTCTCGCTAAAAACGCCAACCAAAAATGAATGACAATAGCAATGGGCAGACAACATTTCACAACAGCGACAAATAAAAAAAAAAAACAAAATTTGTGGCGTCTGGCGCGTCCATCAGTTACACAAGCATACTATCCATAGACATACTATATAGATAGATAGACAACACATAACCAACATTCAATTGTTTGGCATTCATCAATTTAGGGAGCTGCATTCACAAATTCTGACGCAGACTCTTGAAAGCAGTACATATTTGCATTTCATCTAAAATGTACAAATATATCTATACATCTATATTTTATTTCAATCATTATTATAGTAGGTCAGTGCCATCAGTGCATCAATATTTTAATGATCCCATTTCGCTTGTAAAGCAGCCAAATATTACGAAGCTATATGAACCATGTTTAGAATGACGTATTTTTTTACTCTTATTATTAACGTTGACGATGATGTAATTTATGGCAAATATTAAATTTAATGCACAGCAGCAATAAATTCAAAATTGTTCCGACCAATTATGTGAAGTACTTATATGGCGCTTTAATTGCTTTATGGGCTGTTTGTAAATTGAAAAAATTCAAATTGAGACGAATACTAAAATCAGCTAAAAAAAATATTTTCATTAATTCTCCATAAAAGGAACCGATTTAAAATAATTGCAAGTAAACTGATTAAGTACAAAAGTAAAGTATTGTTTGACAAAGATAGTAAGGAGAGAGATTGGAAGATACAACAGTTTGAAAGAAATTAAACTATTATGAGTTTATTTACTGTGTTTTTAATTAAAATACAACAACAATATAAAATGTATCTTTCTGCAAAAATATTGGTTAATAGGACAACAACATTTTTAATGCAATACTACTATTTGGTTATCAACTCTATTCAATATTGATAAAAAATATCAAGAAACTCAATCTAATTTTCTAAAGACAAAAATTACAGGCTCATTTCATTTGGTTTGAAGAAAAACAAGTTCTAATGCATATAATTGAAAAATCAAATAAAAAAATAAGTTTATATATTACCAAATTCCGCAACGCATCATAATTATCACGAGTCGGCGAAAAACCGTGTCAAATATTTCTAAATAGAAGCAACAACATGACACTTTTAGCTAAACTGAGAGTCATCCAAAATGGTATTCATAATTTATAGTATTAAAAAATATATGAACGAAGGAAAATGTGAAAATGTTCGCCAAACCGGGCAAGACTGAGACCCCAAAAATATTTACTAAATTTGTCGCACTAACAAGCAATAAAATGTTAAAAATGTCAAGACTTAGATAGCAACTATTTAATCTAGTTAATGCAATTAACAATTTTAACATGACTACACTTCAACTGGCATGTTATTTCTTGATGTTTTTCTATTTTTTCTATTATTTAATTCTCTTTTTGTTTTTTGTGGTCATTAAAAATATATTTTTGGTTCGCTAGCCATATGCGAATATCAATTGTGAATGAGCGCGAAGTTTGTTTGCGCCTCGAAAATTTTAACGCAGTTTGCTGTGAAATACTTTAACACCTCAACGTTATGAACTGCCTACCAAGTTACCTGTTAACTGTGTGTACGTGTGTAGGCACGGTTCCGACCAACTGCTGTGAATGCTTGACTTACGCTTAATTGAAACTTGACCATGTTGACCAAATTTGCCAGCCATATCTCAGCTTTCGGCTCTGACAACGTTGTCTGGTCAACTGGCAGCGTATATGGTAAATTTGCCATAACCATAACGCTGATTTCATTATAATTTGATTTAGGCGCTGACCAGACTTTAATTGAGCGCCATACTGTGAGAACCCAACCCAAGTTGTCTTTTATCCTCCCTGTTGATCAAAACAGCACTTGACAGTGGAGCAAATTGACTCCTTAAGGTTCCAATTATACAAACTGCATTTAATTTTATTTCATTGAAAATTAAGGTAAGAGCAAAATTAAAATTACCATGGATATGGAACCTCTTAACTAATATTGTTATTGCTGATCGAAAATATGACTTCTTATCTCTGTTACATACATTCCAACGAATAGAATATACCCTTGCTCTGTGAGTAACGAGTATAAAAATAGCTTACTCTCTCTTTTTCTCTATTTTAGCCTAGTGTTTGGAAGAACTCACCTGCTTGAGGGTTAATCTCGCCGTATAGCGCAAATCGCTGCCTTCACGCTTAAACATGGCATGTGGCTTGTCCCGAATGATGAACACAATATCCGCTGGTATTTTGCCAGGCGCCTGATCGCCCTCCTTCTGGAACGTGACTTTGGTGCCCGATTTCCAGCCGGGTTTTATCGATATTTGAAGTACTTTGTCCTCCTTCTTTGAGCTACCATCAGGTTGGACGACACGACGTGAGATTTTCATTTTCTTAACACAGCCATGATAGATTTCCTCCAGTGTGACATAGAGATCATGCTCGACGGGTGGATCCTGTTTCTGTTCCTTCTTAAACGGCGTGTGCACATTGAAGGAGTGTGATCTGAAAGATGGCCTACGAAAGTTTAGCAAAAAACTGATACATAATAATAATAATAAATTCAATTACCTAAAGGCGCTGCCTAAGCCATGACGAGAGCCGAGACCACCAAAGGGCGATGAGAAGAAATCTGGTTCGGTATCCAAATCAAAGACATTCTTATCAAACAGATTATCACCCATGTCAAAGAACGATGCAAAGGGATTGCTGTTGCCAAAGAACTGTGTGAATGTTGCTCGTGGATCGCCATGGAACTGATATGTAAATGAATTGTTCTTTCCGCCGCCATTTCGAGTGCCTGATAAATTAAAAGTGTGAACAAAGTAGTATTCACATGCATAATTGTTAAATACTAACCGCCACTCTTTAGTCCATCCTCGCCGTATTTATCGTATACCTCACGTTTGCTCTTATCCGAGAGTACTTCGTATGCCTCGGCGACCTCTTTGAATTTCTCCTCGGCATTTGCGGCTTTATTCTTATCCGGATGATAACGTAGCGCCAATTTTCTGTAGGCCTTTTTGATCTCATCATCGGTGGCAGTTTTCGCTATGCCTAAAGTCTTATAGTAATCTTTGCCCATATTGTGTGATGTGTGTTCTTAGTTTTATATAGATTTATGAAGTTTCCAAGTAATTTTCTCTAAGATCTGCAATATAGATAGTTCTTTATTATTTAAATACCTTTAAATTAGTTGAAGAATACTCACAGATGACTTACTATAGCATAAGTTGTAGAATTTATTTGTCCATATATGTATGTGTATATACATATGCTTCTGGTTTTAAGGTGTGACTTAGTTTCTATGATAATGCTCCTCCTTTTTATAATGGCACATGCATTTTGTAGCTTGTTTTGTTTGTTTTTCTTTGCTTTTCTGAAAGAAAAAAGTATTGAAAATCGTCAAAAATAAGTATTATGATGATAGTCAAGATGTCGCCTTGACAATGCTCAATGCCGAACGAACTCTGCCCACGCAATTAGTTAAATTTAGCACTCAAGAGATACGAGAATCGAGAGATCAGGTCATTGGAAATTTTTACTTAGATCAGTACAAGAGTACGCTTACGAGAACGGAATACAGATGGATATATTTATGTACACATTCAAATTAAATATTTGCGAATGCAAATACAAATGGAATTAAAATTATTTATTTTTTCGTTCAGCATTTAACAAATAAACACAAGAGCCGGGTAAACTTTTTAACATCTTTCAATATATAAATATCTATATCTATATATGTTGATATGTATATCTAACGAAATATTTATGAAATTTGTGCGCTAGCCAATTCACATTGACCTTAACAAAGAGCTGAGAAAGTCCAATTGAGTGGAAACAAGCGCAAGAATTGAAATTGACGATGACATTTATGAATGTCTCTATTAAAAACTGACAACATCAGATCATAGCAACTAAATTATATATGTGCTTAGAAATTGTATGTAATATGAACTGTTCCTAAGATTTATCTGCGGTTTTCGGCAGTCACTCACGAAATTAATAAGACTTTTCATTGTGAAAAGTTAATCAAGCTTGAAATTAACTAAAATAAGTATAATTATTAACCACAACAATAGACCCGCACTTTTCATTACAAATTAAGGAAAATAATTTATCGAACTTAAATTTTTTGTAAAAAATCATGTGAAATTGAACAAAGGTGTGGACTTGTAAAGTGACTAAATCCGCAATTTTTAACACACCATTAATCCTCAAACCACCCTTTTTTTATTTTAAATTTTTCCTAAATTTTTTTTTTCCACCTCCATCTTTTTCACCAACTTTAATCTCTCATAACTTCATAAAAACTGAACCAATTTTTAAGGGGAATGTCATTTTGATCATGTTTTGACCTCTAAATACATTCTGCATTCAAATATTTTTAAATTCGTTTTTTTTTTTTTTCTTTCTTTTTTTTTTTTTTTTATTTTTTTTTTAAAAAAAAACCCCACACTTTTAAAATATTTCAAAATTTTACTGAAATATTTATTTCGGGTCGTAATGGCTTGATTTCCTAATTATGAATAATGAAATATGTCTCCTTATGCATATTAATTTGGTTCTAAGCTGTTGTCCCAGTTTTGATCTCAATTGCCCTTAGTCAAGTTCAAGTTGAAATTAATGCAATTCCCATGTCATATTCATTAACATTCAACATGTCAACGCCTGACAACGCCATTCTCAATGCAATTGCTTGCCTTGAATTTAACTGATTTCATCTTGGAATATAATATTTTTTCTCTGCTGTTTGCAACAAATAAAACTTGTCAAGCAAATGTCTGCTGCCAATTCGCCTGCCTTGAATCCAAATCCAAATCCAAAAAATGATTCCGAATTCGCAATCTTCTCAAATTGAAGCCGTAACTCACACACACATACACACACAGACACGCACACACATGTCTCATGGGGGACTAGCTGTCAATAATGCGCGCAATTTGCCGATTGATGCGATCAGCGCCATTCCAGACATTTGTCGGCTGCAATCGAATCGATATGCATAAATAATTGCTATCTACGAGTATTCCATATATCTATCTATCTATCTATCTATTTTCTACCGATCGTTGAATCGTGCCAAATGTGTGCCACATGGGCGCGTCTTTCGGGGGTGATTCGGGGTTGCGGATAGTAGCAAGGCCATTGCGTCGTGCTAATAAATATAAATTTTTCCACACATTTCGGTTCTGGCGAATTTGCTCAACCCTATTTTTTTTTGGTGACGAGCATATAAAAACTTTACTCTGCGTTGCGTACGGCCAAAAATAATATTTGAAAATTATTACGCAAGGTGAATATATTTCTCTTTTATGTTGCAGTTATTTTATATACCCTGTAATAAAATAAAAGTAATCAAATGCAAGGGTGGGCACAATCTCTGTGCCTATCGAATGTATATTTCATTTGCAGATTCTATATTGCAATCAAAATAATAAATCATATTCCCTGCAATCATATTTATTAGGGTCCACTTACTATTCAACGTTCTCTCAAATAAATCGATAAAAGAACGAATTAATCTAAAAAGTTTATTCCGATTAAAATCATATGCTTAGATAAAAATCGTTTGTTTTTACTGCGTATTTAATTTTTACATTATCGATGTGTTTTAAGAATTTTATAATTATTTAAAAACAAACAAATTCAAATAACTAAAACATAAAAACAACAGCTATTCTACATTTTGACACTATAGCTTTTTTTGCTTACAGGGTATCTGTTAAGTGGTTTTATCACACTTCAAAATACTTAAAAACAAAAAAAAAATTGTGATTTTGCTTTCGACAATTTAATTGAAATTTTCGCGCACGTTTCATTCGGTGTTTTTGTTATTGAATTATTAACAAGATTCGCGTTGTTCGTGCTAAAATAATGAGTATAAGCTGGAAATAAATTCATGCTGTTGGCGAGTGCTCGAATTATATATAAGAATGAATATTCCCCACCTTCTCCAATTGACATTTACAACATGTTTCTCTGTGTGGGCGGGCTTGGCGCATAAATTATTAACACACACAAAGAAAGAACGTTACTTATTGATTACAATATAACATTTGTTTAACAATTTATGGCAATATCGTATGCATATTGTAGGTAGAGAAATAAACATACATATATTTTCCATTAATTTATATATATTATTATCGTATTGCTTTTTATGTTTTTAGTGTCATTTTTGCCATTTTTGCATATGCAATTTCAATTTAAATTTCTAGTTGCGTCTGTGTGAGACTGTAATACACACTGTGTATGTTTATGACTGTGCATGTGTGTGTGTGTGTGTGAGTGTGTGCGGGCTAAAATTAATAAATTGTCGTAGGTTATGAGGCCAACGTTAAATTATGGCGCCCCATGCGCTCTAATTGAATTGAACTTGATTTATAACGCCGCGCTTTACTTTTATCCAATTTTTATGATCTCAAAACGCCTTTTTGCTCATAAATTTGCAACCAAATGCGCAACCGAAACTTATATGCCACAGATATTAAAGCAAAACCAAAGGTAAAACACTGAAAGAGCACGACTGACCAATTCCCTAGGAATAGGAAAGTGTCCTCCGAGAGGATTAAAAACTTTGATTATATACATAAATAGATAATATGGGTATAGGTAAAGGCATACAGTATTAATTCTAAAATAAGAGAATTTGAATAATGATAATGTTAACATTATAATGTTTGTAAAAACTTTCTTATGAGCAATTAAGTCTTAATATGAGCCATTAATTTTGGATAATCTGCACTGCAGGCAATTTATCAAAGAAAAGTTATACCAAAAGGCATGAACGATACTCATTGGAATGACAAATGATAATAATGTGTACTTCAGACACTTGGTATGGTATCTCAATCACACCATAGCTCGATTTCTTAGCACAATTTATATATGATTCAAGCATCTTGAAAAAACTCCAATTTTCAGTTTCCAAGGTTAGTAAACCTTATATTTATTTCATATTTTTTTTTTTTTTGTTTTGTATGTTTGTCTTGACCAACTCGATTTGTCTTGAGTTGTGTGTGATGAGGGCACAAAGCGACTTCATTCACTCTCGCTCTCTGCTTCAAAGTCAACAACAGCTTTATTCATTGACAACTACATTTTATTTGCTGCTGTTGTTGTTGTTATTTGTCGTGGTTACTTTTTTTTACTGTTTATTTAAAATTAGGCAAAAAGTCAAGCAGCATGAAGTTTATTCACCCACACTTTTGCAAAATGTTTTTTAAACAAAGTAGACAAAATAAACAACAGCTTAAAGCGCTCATAACATTTAGCCAAAGAGACTGGAATGGCTAAAAATACATAAAACAACAACAACACCAACAACTATCTACGATTGATTCCAGAATGTTGATTTGTAGGTGTTTCTAAGCCCCAAATCCGCTATGAAAATAGATGAAATGACTCAGCTGAAATGGTTTTTAGCGGCGTTTACCTGTCCACAGTGGAGACTCCCACATGCTAAGCAAATAAGCCAAATATTTTTGGAGAAAACATGTGCTAGCCGAATTTTAGGATGAATCACATTTTCGAATGGCATTGCTCTCAATGAGAGATTGTTGCAAAATTTAATAAAAATTGTGTAATTACTAATTTGTCTTACAATAAAAATAATTAAAAGTACTCAACTTTTAGTCAAAGCTGCAATTTAGTTGCAAATTTAATTTATTTAAATTCCTTGCTAAAAATTCAATTTCCGTTCATTTTCTTTTTGCTTAAAATCATAACCTGTGTGTTTTTACTCAATTTGCATAGAATAACTATTAAAACAAAATACTACAAACATATGGAACATATACACATACATATGTACATTCTCTACAGTTTGTCGACAAATTTGCATACGAAGATGAGAACTTGTTTCAGAATGTTTTTACTACTGATGGAATAATATTGTGTGAACTTTGTTTTCGTTTTAGATATTAGAGCTCAATAAAAAAAAATTAAAAAAATCAATTGTAAGCCATTCGCTTACATATGCACTAAAAATCATTTTAATTATCAAATATATTTCAAATCAACATCAATCACAAAAGTTTTAATAAAAAAGTAAAGGTCAAAGGAATCTTAGCTTTAACTGCTCAAAGTCCCGCTCAAAGTCCCGCTCCCAGTCCCTCTCCGAGGCCCCGCTCCGAGGCCCCGCTCCGAGGCCCCGCTCAAAGTCCCGCTCCGAGGCCCCGCTCCCAGTCCCTCTCCCAGGCACCGCTCAAAATCGCGCTCAAAATCCCGCTCAAAATCCCGGTCAAAGTTCCGCTCCGAGGCCCCGCCTTGAGGCCCCGCCCTGAGGCCCCGCCCTGAGGCCCCGCCCTGAGGCCCCGCCCTGAGGCCCCGGTCCGAGGCCCCGCCCTGAGGCCCCGGTCCGAGGCCCCGGTCCGAGGCCCTGGTCCGAGGCCCCGCTCCGAGGCCCCGCTCCGAGGCCCCGCTCCGAGGCCCCGCTCCGAGGCCCCGCTCCGAGGTCCCGCTCCGAGGCTCCGCCCCGAGGCCCCGCCCTGAGGCCCCGCTCCGAGGCCCCGCTCAAAGTCCCGCTCAAAGTCCCGCTCAAAATCCCGCTCAAAGTCCCGCTCAAAGTCCCGCTCCGAGGCCCCGCTCAAAGTTCCGCTCCGAGGCCGCGCTCAAAATCACGCTCAAAGTGCCGCTCCGAGACCCCGCTCCCAGTCCCTCTCCTAGGCCCCGGTCAAAGTCCCACTCAAAGTCCCGCTCCCAGTCCCGCTCCGAGGCCCCGCTCCCAGTCCCTCTCCCAGGCACCGCTCAAAATCCCGCTCAAAATCCCGCTCAAAGTCCCGCTCCGGGGCCTCGCTCCCAGTCCCTCTCCCAGGCCCCGCTCAAAGTCCCTCTCCCAGGCCCAGGTATGTATGGAAAATTTGATGATAGATGGCTTCAAGCATCAGAAATAAAAACTAAAGGAAGCGGAGCTTTAACTGCTTGCACTGCTTTAAATGCTTTATGCATTTGAAATACTTAAATTAAGTGAAGTGCATTTTTGTTGTGTTTGAGAAACTAAATAACGGGTAACTGCTAGTCCAGCCCTTTTTTTTGACTTTTTTAATTTGTACTTTTTGGAAAACTTCAGTGCACACATTTATCAATGCTTCCTTAACAGAAGCAGGGGGATGGATGAGTCTTAAAAAAACTTGTGATATTTTTAACACTTGTTAAATCGCAAACGTGACAACACGAAAATCGCACAAAAAATTGTAATTAATCAATTACAATAACAGGAAAAGAACACACAAAAGCGCTAAAGTGTATTTCCTTATGTTTGCTCTTCCACCATAATTCCGATTACTTTTGCTTAATTGCCAGCCCCAACAATTCATCGTGTTTGCCGTCTCTTTCTTTTATGACGAGCTGTATTTTGCGGCTCATTTGAATCAAGTGTGGCAAATTTTAAGGCAACAACATCAACGACAACAACAACAACCACAGCAAACAAAGGCCAACCGCCCACTCAGCAGCTGTTCAAAGAGTTTTTTGCGCTCTCTCACAATATCACTCTTTTAAAAAGAGAGTGAAGGAGAGTGCGAGAGAGCGTAAGTAGGAGCATTGCTTTGTTGTTGTTGTGTTTTTGTGTGTGTCATAATTTAAAAATACAAATAAGAGCTGCAGAAACGATAGACTGCTAACGGTAAAGATTGACAGCCTGCATGTGTATGAGTTTAGTGTGCGTGTAAGTGATTACGATTATGATTAGCACTCTCTTATTTATTGTCACTCACGCTCACACACACTCACACTTAACAGGGCAAAACTCACTTCGACTTTGTTTTGGAGGCCAACAATCTTTATTTTAATCAATTTCTTCTTTTCAATCAGAACCGCTGTTTACTTTTGAAAGCAGAATATAATATTGTTGACAGTTTGAGGATATTGCTCTCTCCCTCTCTGTTTTCTTATAAGAAGCATTCCAATTGGAGTTGATCACCTGCACTTGCAGGCCCTTTTAAGACACCCTGTATTGCAGCCTTCATAGCAACCCCCACAAATCTGTTCACACACACATAAAGTGTTGAGATGTATGCTGTGTGTATATTCCAAAGAATCGCTAAGAATATTCGAAATAAGTAGCAGCAAAGCAAAAAGTTGGTGAGAAAAAAAAGAAATACACAAAAATAACTAAAAATGCTAAAAATAAAACTTATTTAAAGAAATGAAACCATGAAAAATCAAAAACACAGGCAAAACCAAAAGCAAAACGATGGCTAGCAAAATATAAATAAAAGAAGAAGAAAATTAAAACCAAACGTTTATTTAAATATTCCTATGAAAATGCAAATTCGGATTGGATTTTGACTAGCTTGCAGATCAGCAGAAGATTTTTGAGAAAAAGGGGTTAAGGAATTGTTTGTATTTATGTAGATAGATATGAATAACCGTTACTTTACACGCTCTCGTTAGTCCAATAAGAATTTATGCAGCCTGCTGCAAACAACAACAAATGCGACAGAAACTCGACAAATTTTTCAAGCCATAAAAAGCACTTTACAATGCACGTAAGTATGTATATATGTACACTTATATGTGTGCATATATTTTTGTTATTTTGCTTTGACCACATTTGGCAACAGGCAGAACGTAGCACACACACACTTACGCATACACATAACACGCACACAAACAACTCCAGCAACAGCAACAATTCACTCACTCACACACGCACTTGCAACAGTTGTTGTTGTTGTGATTGATGATTAGCTATAAATTAATAACAATAATAATATCTTACAAGTGCTAGTGATTTCAAATTATAAATCTGTTTTTATTAGCGCGGTGGTTATTATTTGTATTTTGGGACTTGAAGAAAACTGTCAATTCGCGTAGACCGAGAAATGCGTAAAGCGCAACAACGACAGAAACGTTCGTTCGAGCGATCACCGACAAGCACCGACGACGACGACGCTTTGAGACTCACTGAATGGCCAGTCTGGCCGCAACTGCTGTCAAATGCCTGCTGATCTCTGTCTGACGTATGTATGTATGTACATACATCTGTGTATGCATGTGATATTGTCAAAGAGCGCGCGAGAGTTAAAGAGCAAGTCTCGCACGTTTTTTTCGTTGGAGCACTAGCAGACGCTTTGGGGCATACATATTTATGCCAATACATACATATTTACTGGTGTAAATGCTCGTTTACACACACACACACCTCAAGTGCCTTACGGAAAGAAAGAAAAGCGAATATATATATGTATGTAAAATCGAAAATGAATTGATCTTGTGGCTTCTGATGTCTCGCATGCGTCATGTTTGCTAAGCTTTTTCCCATAGGTAAGTAATGAGCTTTTAACGCCACGGACAGAATACAGAAAGCTCTCAAAGCTAAATCTGGTATTTTAATACCCTTTCATAAGGTATGAACAAATTATAGCAAGTCGATCCTATTAATGGTACCTCATAGTATGAGGCTCATACGAACTCCGAATATTTTATAGAAAGAAAGAGTTTTATACATATATATATCAAAAAAAAAAAAAAAAAAAAAAAAAAAATACAAAGAATATAAAATTTTTCCTGCGAGCAGGAAAGTATTCGTATCCTGAGTAATATTTTTCTACATTCGTATAAAAGGAATCCATATAAATAGGTTTAAATTTTTGTTTCTATTTTGTTTATTGAAAACATATTTTCTGTTCAATATATCTATCTGCTCTTTTCCTTGCGGCTGTCCTGCCCCTCCTGCACATTCAGCACCGAGTCAGGCGGCAGTTCAATATGCACGGCGCTCAGAGCTTCACGTATCCAACTGGGTATGGGCTGCTCTCCAAAGTGTCGGGCCATGAAATCGAGCACAAATTGAGGGAACTCATCCCGTTGTATCGCCTCTCGCATGGAGCGCATGAGGCGCAGCTGATAGGCGACATTGTGGACGCTGAGAAGAGAGCAAGAGACGCTCTCGTTGGTGGCAATGTGATGCAAGTAGGAGCGAGTGTAGCGTTTGCACGTGTTGCACTCACAGTCCTTGTCAATGGGTTCCATGTCGTGTTTGTATTTCTGCTGCTTCAGGTTCATCTGTCCTCTGTCGACGAGGGCGCAGCCAAAGCGGGCAGTACGTGTGGGGAAGACACAGTCAAACATATCGATGCCCAGGGCCACACAGACTACCAGATCGGCGGCAAATCCCACACCCATCAGGTAACGCGGCTTATCACGCGGCAAGCGATCCGTACACACATGAACCATGCGCCAGAAGTCATGTTTACTCTCGCCGCCGCTCAAGCCTCCCACGGCAAATCCCCGCACCTGCCGCTCCATCAGAGCGGCGACACAACGCTCACGCAGTGGAATCTCTAGTCCGCCCTGGACAATAGGAAACAGCGACTGATCCTCGTCACGGGCATGTGCCGCCACACAGCGATCCACCCAGCGTATGGTGCGCTCCATGGCCTCCTCGACACGTGGACCTGTTGTCGTGGTCTTGACCACATCGTCCAGCTGCATCATTATGTCCGCTCCAATGGCATTCTGGATTTGCATCGAGTGCTCCGGCGTCAACATGCATTCGCTGTTGTCGAACGGCGATCGGAAATTCACGCCCCGCTCATCGATCTCAGCCAGCTGGAGCAGCGACACCATTTGGAAGCCACCTGAGTCCGTCAATATCGCCCGGGGCCAACCCATGAAATTGTGTAATCCTCCGGCGCGACGCAATGTTTCAATTCCGGGCCGTAAACCCAGATGATAAGTGTTGCCCAGCAGAATTTGGCAGTCCAGCTCAATTAACTGATCCGGCAGCACGCCCTTCAGCGTGCCCTGTGTGCCCACGGGCATAAATACTGGTGTCCGCACCTCACTGTGCCTGTATTTAATTAAATTAATTGAAAAACAATCACAAACTTGTACAATTCTATGTTTACCTCAGTGTCATTAAGCCTGCTCGCGCCTTGGAGACGGAACATTCGGCCACAACCTTATAGGTCAGCGGCGGAATTTTGCTGCTACTCATTTTGTTTAGGAATACAGCCTTAATAAACGCAAAGTTTATTAAAAAATTAAATTTAAAGCACGTGTAACAAAAACGTAAACAACTAGTTGCCGCTCCCAAGTGTGACCGCATTCAGACAAAATATACCAGCTGCGAAGCAAGTGTAATCGATTTATTATCGATACAAAATACTAGACATATGCAGTTCAAAAACTGCAAGCGGCGCGCAATTCGATTAAATACATTTTTTCCTAACATTCCTAACAGTTCAAATTGAAATTTTAATTCAGTGAAAATGTAAAGCTAAACTGACTTTTTGCTTCTCTAATACGAATAGGCCATTACTAAATTTGAAACAAAATCTTTGCAATAAATGGAATTAATTCGATTTGACATTCTTGTCAACCTTTATTTATTATATACATTTATGAGCTATGTACTTGTATTTTAACTAAATCAGTTTCATGATTGGGATGATATTATTTATGTAAAGTTGTGAGAGTTGAGGTAAACATTCTGTTTGTCAAATATCTTAGTTGCATTGCAATCAAATGAACAATTAATAACTAAACAACTTTAAGCATTCTCATAGCGTGATTTCATCATTTTCTTAATGTACGTTTTGTAATCATCACCAGGAGCAAGTGTACCGCTCTTGTTGCCCAATCCCACATTATTGGATCGTGCCTCGGCCTGAGAATAAAGCGGCGAAAACAACACAATAAGCAATAGTTTGAATTCATATTATTGACAAGTTACCTCGATGATTTGCGTACGTCCTTGGTTCTTGCGGCCCAATCCCTGGCCCTCCGACCAGCCCATTTTCTGAAGCAATCGATTGCCCACATTATTGGAGCTGATGGGCAAAGCGGGTGCAGGACCGCTATCCTTTTGACGTGTTTGCATACTCTTAATCTCATGCTCGAAACGCTCACGACTTCGATTCGGCGGCGGCGGATCCCCCTCGCCATACTTTAGCCGGCGCTCCTTGGCGCGATCTCGATAGCTAGAAATTAAGAGCAAATCATGAATGGATAATTCGACTTGAAAGACTGACATACTTACGAGAGACCTGCACCTGCTGCATCATCGTTGCTGGCACCCGTAGCGTTGCCCGATTTGATCTTGGCAAGATTTTCCTTGTGCAAGTTGGACATCTTTAAATGCTTCTGCAGTATGTCATGGGATTGAAATGCACGTTTGCACAGCAGACAGGTTAGCTTCTGGAAGTCCACATAGTCCATTTCATCTACGCCAGCGCCACTGGAAGCAGCCGTATTCATATTCTGTGCGGCTGCAGCACCAGTATTATCCTCCTCGGAATCGGATCCATAGGAATTAACAAGTTTATTCATTGGTGCAGCGGCTGGTGTTGCCACATAGTCGCTCAACTTGCCACGCTCCTTCTTTTCGAGTATGGAGAAGCCCACATCAGCATAGGCACCGGCTGCAGCACGAGAAGTACTCGGCCCCTCGCCGGGATCACCCCGTCCAGGCAGTATGGGTTGCGGTGTGGCCACCACAGTGTAGTCTTTCTTTTGATTCAGTTGTTTAGCCCATTTCTCCATGTCCTTGACAATCTTCTTGGCCACCTTAACCTTGTCATGCTTATTGTTGTCCTTGTCCTTGCCCTTCTCCTTCTTGGACGACTCCTCATCCTTCTGCTCGGCCTGGGACTCCTGCGCCAGCGACTCCTGTAAGGCTGCTTGTGTCGAGGCAGGCGTTGCCAATATATACGTACTACGTCGCTGATCCCAGTACAGATAGGCGCCAGTCTCATTGTTGTAATAGTATTGAGAGTGTGCATCGTAGTACAAACCCGTGCTGGGATCATAGTAATAACCAGAGGTTTCATCATACTGATAACGGCTCACATCGGGCGAAGCTGTAAATTTAAAGTAGCCAACAGTTAGTAAACAGAAGGGACCTGAACATTTTGTTTTTATAATAAACAATAAAACATATATATAAATGTGTTATTATAAAGAAATAAAATAATTTTCTCATTAAAAAAGTAATGTGTAATAAAATCTTAAATTAATCAAATGTTTAATTATTAATTTTAAATGTATATTCTTCTAATGTAAGTAATTATTTAAAATTATTAATAAACAGAAACGTCTTGACTTACGATAAGTTTTGCCATCATTTCCTCTGGGTGCAACAACAGTCTGTGCCGCAAATGTCGCCTTTACTGCGGCAGCCGCCTGGGCTGCAGCTGTTGCCGCCGCTGTGGCCGTCGTCTCAATGCTGCTCATCTTCTTCTGTTTGCGCTGAATGGCCGAAAGTGCGACGGCTGCACCTGAATTGGCCTCCGTCAGTTGCGCCTCACCGCCGCCAATCAGTTGTCCACCGCCCTTCTTGATCTCGGCCACATAGTAATCCGTATAGTACTGCACATAATGTGCATGCTCTGCCGGCGTCGATGCATACAATGAGGCACTGTACTCCGCCAGACGTGGCACATCTGCCAACGTATATTCCCCGCCAGCATCCGAAGGCGGCACGGCGGCCAATGCACTGCTGTGAGTACCGCCGACGTTGGCACCTTGTGAATCCTTTGACGCCACTTGACGATCCTCTGCGTCCATGCAATAGCTGACGCATACTGAAAATAAAATCAAATCACATATTCATTAAAAAATAACAAGGAAAATAATGGTATTTTAACAGGGACTATATTCATTTTAAGTCATATTATTAAAGTTACAGCATAATAAAATGCCTTTGTTATTATTTTTGATTATTTAAAACATTACTATGCTTTCATTAGTTTTATTTCAATTTTCTTAACCGAAAGCTTATAAATAAAAATAATAAGTAGAATTAAATAAAATTTCTTTTTTCTTTCGAAGGTAACGACTGACTTTTGTAAAATCTATGTAATTCAGGAGTGCTCCTTAAAATTGTTGGTTTATTTTCGGTTGGTTGTCATTTCCGAAATTGCAAATCAATCAACTCACCATCCCGATCATCGATTCGCAGCGGCGTTTCCAGCGCTGTTAATGCATTGTGAACATCCATCGAATCGACAAGGGTATCGAAATGTAGATAACAAAAGCCACGTGAAGTTTGAGTCAAAGTATCGCGACTGATGAGGACCTTGGTGATGGTTTTGGCCAACTTTGGCAGCACCTTCTGCAGGGCGGTAAGAACACTCTCTTCGGTGGTAAGCGCATCCAGATTACGCAACATGATTTCTGCATTGAATTAGGAAGTGGTTGAGGGAGGAAAGCGTTTCAATTAAAATGATCACAACGCAACTGAATCGGAATTGTTGACAAAATGGAGATTTGTATTGATTTGTATACTTTTTGTTAGAATCGGGCTAACTTCGTCAATGCCCTCGCCGCCGCCAGAATAGATGCTTTCACTTTCTGCCCGCGATGCTGTGCACATGAAACAGGAGAAACGACGCTTGAAATTGTAGACGCCACACTGAAAAGAAAGAATTTATCTATGAGAAATAAAATCTTAATTCATTGACATAATCAAGGGAAAACTCAACAAGACCAAAAATAAATAATGATCAAGGCTGCAAGCCGGTCCTGAACCAATACGGTTAGGTCAAAGGACAAGCCAGTTAAATTTAATTATAAGTAAATAGTAATTGTTCTCAATTATTACCTTCACGCAATGCCAGTCTGTAATGCGTTTATGACTGTATTGCAGGAAAACACGTTGATCGCCCAACTTCAGATTGCCCTGGGTGAAAAAAAGGAAGAGAGAAGGGAGAATGAGAACGATTAGAGTTTGTTCTTTGGGATTGGATAAGTTGCACAGAGTACACAGTCACCAGGTTGCTTCTGTGTTTTAAACGCGCAGTTGTTTGTTGATTCGATAACGTTGCACTTGTTTGTAGTTGTCGGTTCTCCATTTGCATTGTTGCATTGGGTAAACGCAATAAATTGAAATGTTTACGTTAAGTTCAGTTCGCTCACGAAGACAACTCGAAAATCAGACAATAAATATTTGAAAATATCTAAACTATAAAAAGATGTAATAATTTTGCACTTTTTGTAGAGTTAAACTGAACTTAAGGCACATATTTCGCAATTATTGATGCCGAGTTTGTTTTCTTGGTTGGTTTCTTGTTGTGATACCTGAGTTAATTCCATCCAACGTGTTGCTTCCTCAACGGTATTAAACTCGACAAATGCGAAACCGCGTGATGCACCTAAATTTTAGATAGAAGCAGATACAAAATGTTTTTGTCAAAAAATGTAAATTGTTTAATATTTTTGTAACATTTTGGGTATTGTTTGTATTTTGTTTATAGTTTTGTTGTTTCTTTTTTATTGAAGGCCAAGTAATGTATATTCAATTTGGTTGCTGGTGCGAACTTTGCCGGACTACTGCCAAGTTAACACATAGAAATACTTACGCCTCGTGTTTAAAATTCGTATTACTAGATTTGGTAAACTAACTGCATAGATATTGTAACCCACCTGTAGGTCTTTTCCTTATGAGCCTTATGGAAGAGGGCTCCATATTCACTTGGATCAGCGCTCCCATAATCTATTAAGAAAAATAACCACGATTAAATAGAACTGTAAACGGTTTTACTTGAGAAACTCACATCCGCCTCAGTGATGTGCTTCTTCAAACCAAATATAATGATTTGGTTCAATGCCTCGTTGCTGGTTCTAATGTGATTACGACGATACTGGCTATCATCGCTTTCGTCGCTATCAAAGCTGTCCTCTTCTGTGGAATAACGTCTATCCCGATCCCGATTGTTGCCAACAGCCAAAGCGTTGTTGTTGTTGTTATTTCCATTGCCATTATTATGGGAACGAAAGTCACGACTGGGGAAGAAGGATTTGTTAAAAATATATCGTTTAGGAGCAAGAACCGCAATAGATTTATAAAATAAACATTTTATACCACTTTTATTAAAAAAAAATATTTTTAACTCTGGTTTTTTAACTTAATAACACAGGCTACATTTAATAATGGTACATTAATAAAGTTTCATTTTCAATATCACAATTCCTGGAAATAATTACCTGCGTTCTGCGCCTCTATCAAAGTCCGTGTTACGTTCACGTGGCTCTCGATCGTAGTTCTTCCAGCGCTGATCACGATCTCGGTCACGTTCACGATCACGGTCACGATCACGTTCACGGTTACGTTCACGTTCCCGATCCCGCTCACTGTCGTTGTTATCGTCGCGTCGATGGTGATAATTATTATTTCGCGAATTATTATAGTTGCTGTAGTTGCTGCCTCGATCCTCGTTATAATCGTCGTTAATCAGATCGCGATACAAATCCTTGTCGGCGCTGCCAGCATTGCGGTAATGATGCGTCGAACGTTCCCGACTCCGTGAACGGGAATTGCGGCGCCTGTAACCGGAATGTTCCCGGCTGCGTTCGCTGCAAGACATAAATAATTTGCATAGGTACGTAAATTGATTTAGATTCTATATTTACATAAGCAAGTGTGCGATTATGCTTACCGGGACCGCGATCGGGAGCGACTGTAGCGTCTGTGGTTGCCGCTATTGTTGCCCCCGCCCCCGCTACCACCGCCTCCACCACTTGCACCAGAAAAACTACGTCCATATCGTGAATGCGATTCCATATTACGCGTACCTGAGGCTGAATTCGTATCAATTCCAAATACGGATGTACGACTAACAATTACTTTCACAAAACTCACTCATTTGAATTTATTACGAAAACCTTTTCGCTCAAGCTCTAAAGTACTTTTAATATTAGTTAACAATAGATTCACATACAATAAAAAAATTTATGAAAAAAAACTCAGCCTGCTGCTGTCATTCACACAAAGTAGGGTTGTATCAAATGAACTAGTCTTTAAAGTGAATGAACGAACTAAATCCACGATTGGAAGTCTTTAGTTCAGAGACTAGAATCCCAATAATGATTATTCGTTGAAAGAAAAGTATTTAATTCAAATCAACAAAAATAAAAAATAAAAAAAAAAAAACCCCTTCTTAAATTTTACAATATACATATAAATTCAATTAAATTTTGAAAATAACGCCCCTTTATTGAAAGCACCCGCTGTTGCCAACTTAGCTATTTTATAGCTAGTTCAATTTTCGAAGAATACATACATTTTTGCAGACAGCAAATTTTTTGTTGTTGACAAGTGTTATTAATCGTATAGGTTTTAAGAACATTGCAAAAGAATATCAAATGTGTAAATATGTAAATATATACATGAACAAAGTTATTGACAGCTGAAAAATATTAATATAGTACTTTTACAAGTTTTTACTGCTGGAAATTGTACTTCAACTTTTCCTCAATATTTATTTGAGGTCTGGTTCTGCTGGCTATAGATTGTTAGACGGCACCTGTATTGAATTCTTTTGCCGAATTTGATAATGACTAATCTTCTACATATGTATGTATAAAGAATGCTAGTCACCCTTGTTAAACAAAGGACTATCGAAAATGCGTAATATTTAAAAATTAAACGAGCTTTTCAGAACAATACCCGCATAACCAGCAATTAGACAAGTCGAAAGTTCTAAGAAATATTTAGTTTATTTATATTGTAATTTGTTTTTTTTTTGTCATATTAATAGCGAAGCCTTCCAAAACTACTGGGTAGCTAGAAGCCACAGAGCGCTCTCCGCGTTCGTCCTGCCTATTTTCCATTTAATCTACTTCTCCTCGGCAGGATCTTTGATGTTGAATGTCTTGCGTATCTCCGCTGGAGTCTTGCCTTTGATCATATTGGCAACAGCCTTGCAGGTTAACTCAAGCAAGCTCTTAATATCCAAGTAGTTGGCGGCCAAAATCAGTTCAAAGAGTTCCTCCTGATCGACTTTAAGAAATTCGTCATCCCATGTTTTCATTTCAGCGGTTTGCTTTTTAGTACTTTCATCATCCTCGGTTGGCTGAGAATCATCCTTGTGATACTTGGCCCACTCCAAGACCTTGCGCAAAATCTTTGAATTCACTTTGGTCAATGGCACAACGTTATCATCATCCTCCGTTTCACAATCATCCAACATGTTGCTTATAGTAACAGAGCACTTGGCAACTTGTACATCGACATCAAAAATCTCGTCATCCGACGACTGCAACTTGATGGTTGGCATATTGAATCACAATTAATAAATATTTGCAGAAGCGTGGTAATTCGATTTCCTGTGATTTTGCGTTGATGAATCACGCAATAAACTTAACTACAAATTATAAATTGAAATTTACTCTGTAGCGATAAGTACAAGACCGAAACTACGATGCCTTCTGCGAAAAGTATGAGCAAACATCTGGGGTATTCCATAAAGTGATCCAGATTTCATGTTGATATGGTTTAAGCTAGTGTTGGTAAACACTGCTCATTTAGGTGAACACGTTCATTTGTTCCTCTTTTTCAAAGTGAGCCAACTCACTCAGCTCACTCACGTGTTCACTTCAAATTATCTTAAAATGACTTTCAACATTTTCCATATTTTAATCACAATAAAGACATTGATAAAAGCGGTCATACATATAATCATTTTACAATAAATATAAATATCGATTTACCGGCTAGCTATCGGCATGCTCAGGGATGACGAAATCTATTAAACATATATTCCAATTAAAGGTTATATCAATCGACCTTTAAAAATAATTAGAAATAGCTATAAAAAAAAACTAAATTGTGAACTGAGCAACTTGGCTTCTACATGTTCACTTGCTCATTTTATTGAGCAACACTTTTTGTTCACTCACTCGTCGGAGCAAACCGACACCAGATTTAGTTCGTTTATTCAATTGAGTGTAGTTCAAGTGAACGATGCAATACAACTCTTATTTTACTTGTGCACGCTTGCTGGGGAAAAACCAACTTATTATTTTATTTAATCAAAATAAACCGAGACATCCCCCGAAAGTGGCAACATTGAGTGAACGGATTTAGCAAGCGCAGAAGTTACAAATAAAGTGACAACAATGAAGAAAGTGTTATTAACAAAAGCTCAACAGATTCGTGTGACAACGCCAGATATTAAAATGAAACCACAAATCGGCGTGCAAACCAATGTAATTACGAATACATACATGCAGCGCAAGTCTTTTCAGTCCATTTACGAGGATATATTTAAATTGCTAATGCGTCTACCCGATAAGGCGTTGCAACAGCGCGTAATTGACGCTATCAACGGGCGTAGTAGTGATAAATTGGTTATCTCAAACCCTAATCAGTGTAAGCACTGCTCTAAAAATGAAGAAAAGCCCCTAAAAGTGAATGCGTCAACACAAACACAAACCGAAATATTAGAGACTAAAGAGACACAAAGCAAGTCACCTATTAAAAATGAGACTAATATTAAAGTTAGTGTGAAACCAGAGTCTCCCCTTAAAAAAGTCGTGGAAAGCACGGTTAATGATAAACCCACCGATCCAAATGTTAAAGTACCTCGCAAACGTGGAAGAAAACGGAACACATGTGTTCCACAGGTGGTCAAAAGATCGGCAGCTCAAATGGCGTTGCAGGAACGCGAGGACAAGCAACTGACACCATTGCAGCCGATCAAGAAGAAGAAACTGGAAACTCCCGTAAGTTAAACATATTTATTATAAAATTATTACATTAAACAAAAAATAACAATAAGTAATACCATTTGTAATAATTTATTTTGTTAAAAAAATTACTTGCCCAACTATATATTCTTACTCAGGGGTCCACCTGAGTCGATATAACCAGGTCTGTCTGGGTGAGAAACCTATATCTCTTTTAAAGGTGCAGGTAACAGATCCGCCATTTTGTCAGTATACACAGTATATCAAGTAATTGCTTTGACAAAGAGAAAAGCACAAAAGAAACCTGTTCTTGGTTTGATTTTTAATGGAAGCATTCCTTTCAAGGAACTATTAACAAATAAAAGAAACACTAATAACAATTCAAATCAGTCGGATTAAACTAATAAATCAGTTGCCATAGGAACGAATAGGTAAAAATTTAAGATTGAATATTTTGATGGTTGTCTGTATTTCAAACTCAGAAGTTGTGTTTTAAGTAATATAGACCCCGACCAAAATTAGCTTATATCGAACTAATCTTTTATACAGCTGCCATGATCTGTATTTATTTATTAACGTCAGTTAAAATCATTGGACAAAAAGTTAAATTATGCATAAAACAACAAAATTTTAAACAAATAAATATAAAAGAATAAAACTATTAATTTGCAATTAAATTATAAAACTTAAAAACGATTTTA
The DNA here is from genome assembly GCA_035045575.1 of Drosophila falleni. Taxonomy (NCBI): domain Eukaryota; kingdom Metazoa; phylum Arthropoda; class Insecta; order Diptera; family Drosophilidae; genus Drosophila; species Drosophila falleni. The sequence continues at coordinate 856,508 of JAWNOV010000169.1, read as the reverse complement.
TGCTATGAATGAAAAAATAAATTAAGTTAGATTAAGTTAAATTGATTTTAAGATATTTTTTAAATATTTAATAATTTTTGAATTACAGGAACCGAGTCCAAGTTCCAAAGCGACATCCAGCAGCCCCAACACAAATTCCTTGCAACGTCGAGATTCAGTTGCATCCAATTTCTCCGCTTAGCCTAAGTGACATCAACTTAACTGAGTATTGCGATCAAATAGATGAATTTATTAACGATGGCATTCAACGTACAATTCTTACCACAATGTCCAATGAGTTCCTAATATCTCATGTTATGTCAGACGAAGGACTTTTGTATGTATAGAAAGCTATTTCTTTTGGGCAATTAAAATAATTTACAATCTTGTTTTTTAGACCCATACACGATGCCATTTTGAAGAGCAATATTCAAGGTGTGCAACGTCAGGTTTTCGTTTGGTCAAAGATGAAAGAAAATGTGGACTTCAATGAGCTGCTAAGCGCAGATGGAGAGGATTGCCTACAGCTGGCCATAACCACAGATTGCGATCCAGAAATAGTAAAAATTGTACTAAATGCCGGCGTACTTCCCATGCATATCTATGAGGATTCAAATACGGCTGTCCACTTGGCCATCATCAACAATATCAAGTTGGAGTCACTGCGTCAGTTAATGCTCCACATAGACCTGAATCTGCTGCTGCAAACCAACGATGATGGATACACAGCTCTCCACATTGCAGTGCGTCATAATCGTTATAAAATGGCTGAGATCATTTGTAACATCATCGATCAGCGGCAGTTGGGTGCACCCGTCTATCAACGCGAGGAGTCAGACAGCGGGAAGACAGAAGAGAGCAGTAGAAGTCATGAGCTCAGGAATGAGAAATCGTTTGCCAAGTTTTATGAACGTGCCTGCGACAGATTGCATCACAACAAGGAGAAACTAATGGGACGTCGCCTCAAAAATGAGATTCTAAATGCTAGCGAAGCGCGTGCGGGAAATGCTAGTTTATACTTTGCCGTTGAGGGAGAAATGGAACACTTGTGTTACTTCCTATTGGCTCATCTCAGCGATCCCGATGAGGAGAACCTTAGTGGACATAGCCCAAAATCATATCACTATGAATTTGCTCGTCTTTTGCGCATCAGTTTAAAAATTGCCCGCATTATGGACAAGGTTATAGGCATTCTAAATGGAAAATCTATTTAATTGTACAATTGTTCAGCTATTTAATTTTACTAGAAAATTATTTATTACTAATTAAATTTAGCCCCAGTCCAAATCCAAATTGGTTTTCATCAGTTTGGACAAATTCATGGATTGAAGAGACGGGGGCAGATTACTTTTTCTTCTGTGGGAGCTCTTTTTCCTTTTGGATCGTTTTTTTTTTAATTGACTTACTGCAAATAGTTTATAAGTGACTAATAAATTGAGTTAAACTAAAAATATCGCTTACCAATTTTTTCCAGCTGCTTCAGCTGTTTTTCACTGTAGTGTCCGAAATTGCAGAGTAGCTGAAATTTACAATAGCCAGCAAAATAACGTTTACACGGCCTTTTTATGCGCTCCGCAGCCAACGTCTTGCGTGGATCTAAATATATGCATAAATGTATTGTTATTAACTAATATTTTAGTATAGACAAAATCTTTGACGACCTTCAAAGCGACGCATGTAAGTCGCTTTTGCGGTGGTGTGTGAAATGCCCGCGTTGTGTAATTTTCGGACATTGAGATCATTCTTCATAAAACAACAGCAATAGTCACAGTAATAACTCTTTCCGCCCATTAGTTTATGCAAATTATTAATATCCGCTTGTTTGTTTACAAACATAACAAATAAAATGTTTAGTGTGTGGAGCTGCCAACCTGTTCTAAATTAGTGTTCTAATGCCGTCGAGACCATCGATACCATACGATACCATCAATATATCAAAGAAAAGTGCATCACCAAACATAAAATACCTTAGAGGCATTATCCAACACTGCCCATGAGAGCTAATTAAAAAAAAACAACTGCGAAAATGTCGCAAATTATTTATATGAATTAATTTAAAGCTATTTCTAAGTAAAAAGTGAATCTCTAGTGCAATTATGTTTCTGCCCGAAACAGCTGTGTTCTGCATTACGCTACTGGTTTATGGCGCCATACTGTTGCTATTAATTTACTATGTGAGTTATTGCCTCTGTGCGAAAACAGCCGGAAAAGTATAAAAATCAAAATTTGTTATTGTTGATACATAGGTGTTAACGCTGGCCGACTTGGAGTGTGACTATCTAAATGCCCAGGAATGCTGTCGACGCCTAAACTTCTGGGTTATACCTAAATTTGGATCACATGCGTTGCTCTGCTTCCTTCTGCTCATCTCCGGGTAAAAAAGACTTATTCTTTTCATAATAACATAGGAATCAAACCGAAACTACTTAAGGTTACGAGTAATTCCCTGATCATAACAATTGATTTATAAATCTGTTGCCTTTTGCAGCCACTGGGTGATGTTTGTGCTCAATCTGCCAATGGTCGTATGGCTGTTTTACGAGCTACATCGACAGCGTCGGGACAGCCTCGGAGTCTACGATCCTGTCGATATACACAGTCGTGGTTTGCTGAAGGTGCACTTAAGGAACTGTATGATCTACCTGGGCTACTACTTTATCATGTTCTTCGTTGGATTGTACTGGTAAGTTGATGGCAAATTAATAAAAAAATTTTCAGACACACCTGTATAATAAGAGAACATTTCTTTGATTTTACTTTTCTTTATTAATAAAAAAAAAAGAAAAAATGTGTAAATTTATATTGTTACAACAATTACTGACATACTATAAGCAATCGTATTTAATTTCAAAATTTTGTGCATCTTTACAGTCTTATATCATCGCTGATCAAAGGAGATCCCATCAAGCGCTATGAGGATGATGAAATCGTCACAGGTTTCTAATAGTTCGAGAGGGCTTCCAAGTACACAACTATCTATATAAGCAAACTAGTCGCACAACAGACAAGATCATAAATTGTTCGATCTGCATAATATTTGACCAAGACCCCAAGTCAAGTCATTAGCTTGTAATCATCATCTTATTATTTATTTCATACCCTAGCATCTTCAGCCATTAAAGCGTATTCGAATACATCACAAATTAAATATAAATATTAATTTATATATACAGAAATGTTGGTACATTGTGCTTCACTGTAGGAAGTCGACCACCTCCTCTAGTTCACGTTGTCGGGCCTGTTTTTGTGCCCAGCGTGCTTCGGCTGTCTTTATGTTGAGAACCCAACGATCGTGGGCCAGTTTAATGCCGCAAACACCCAATCCCAATGCATTGTCCATTTTATTATAGCTGCTTCCAGATGCTATCGATGCTGCAGTTGCCTTGTTACCCATGTAGGTTTGTGCGTCGGAGCGTGGATGACGTCGCTTAGCCGGACAGAGTTTGCCGCCCTTGGGAAATGGAGGCTCCGATAGATAGTGCTTGAGGCAGCCCTGATGGAACAGATGTCCGCAGTAGACGCGCTCGACGAAGGCATCGTCACGGTCATCCAGTATCACTGTCTCCGGCTGTGTTTGCAGCACGGGATTATCACAAATTGGACACAGTTCAAGATGGAAATCTCGAGTCGCCTCCAAACAGAACTTGAGGGTGCGATAGAGACTGTGTACGGGTCGAAAGTTGGCGAGTTCATCCTTGCTGAGACGCAACGGCGGCTCCACACACTGACGCGCTATCTCCCGCGATTGTCCGTTGAGGTAACGCACCAGGACATTGGGTAAATTGGACTCCTGGCCACGCAGCTCGACACACTGATTGGGGTAATCATCGGGCACAACGGCTGTGATGCGATAGATGTAGTGACCACCTCGAGCAATTAATTCCACACAACTGGTGCGCTGACGCAGCTTTAGTTGACTGGCAACGTCCCCGGTGATTTCTCTGGACTTAATGTCCGTGCGCAGCTGCTTGATCTCGTCCAGACACACGCACAATGGATTGTCCGATAAATACTGCAAGGCAAAGCACAAAACAAGCAATGCCTGTGGTTTTCCCAAATGCTCCTTGGCATGCTCATCCATCAGTCGAGTAAGCTCGGCCAGCAATTTATCCGAATAAACGCGACTTTTCAGCTCCACCAAAATGGATGAGCTCTGTGGATAATCAGCCGGAAAACGTAAACAAACCGTCATTGTGCGATTTGGTCTGTCCGGCAACAGATCCACACGCACAAGTGTTGCATTGCAGGTAATGATTCTGCTGTTGGTTAATTTCTTCTCGCATTCATTTCTTATATCGGATAATTCACGCTCAATGAAATCCATTTCTGAATTGTATTAAATGTATTTCCAATTGGACCTATTTCGCAAGAGTTTGTTTCTATCTTCTTGTTAGCAAATATCGCCTATCGCAACAAGTATCGATAAATTCAGCGAATAATTTTGCACTGACCGACTAGTGATGTGCATTATGAATTTTAAATTTGTGACTACTACTTCTGTGACTTGTTTATAATTTTTAAATTTATTTGTTTGTATTCTTGCAGTTTTCAGTCAATGTTGTAAATCAACAATTTTGTACGCTTTATTTATACTACCTAATCTTTTTTGATACATCTTTTGATAAAATCAATTGCCGCTTGTTGGTAGAAAATAGTAGTGACAGGTAACAGTTACTCAAATATTGGCCCATAACTATAGTCGCCACGTTGTGACACACGCTGACGAAATTAGCTGTGAATTTTGTAAAGCATAAAAGCGTCGCATAAAATGGTACTGGACTTGGATCTGTTTCGCAGCGACAAGGGAGGCAATCCCGAGGCCGTTCGCGAGAATCAAAAGAAACGCTTCAAGGATGTGGCACTGGTCGAGACGGTCATCGAAAAAGACGGCGAATGGCGGCAGCGACGTCACCGTGCCGACAATCTCAACAAGGTGAAGAACGTCTGCAGCAAAGTCATTGGCGAGAAGATGAAGAAGAAGGAGCCGGTTGGTGCCGAGGGCGTCGAAGTGCCGGCGGAATTACGCACGGATCTGACGCAGGTCACAGCCGAGTCACTGCATCCACTGACGGTGAATCAAATCAAGCAGGTGCGTCTGCTAATCGACGATGCCATGACCGAGAACCAAAAGGCCATGGACGAAACGGAGCTGGCCCGCAACACGGCCCTGCGTGAGGTGGGCAACCATCTGCATGCATCGGTGCCCGTTTCCAATGATGAGGACGAGAATCGTGTGGAGCGCACGTACGGCGACTGCGAGAAACGCGGCAAGTACTCGCATGTGGATCTCATTGTCATGATTGATGGCATGAATGCGGAGAAGGGCGCTGTGGTGTCCGGTGGACGTGGCTATTTCTTGACTGGAGCTGCTGTATTCCTCGAACAGGCGCTCATTCAACATGCCCTGCATTTGCTATACGCTCGTGATTATGTGCCTCTGTATACGCCCTTCTTTATGCGCAAGGAGGTGATGCAGGAGGTCGCCCAGCTCTCCCAGTTCGATGAGGAGCTCTACAAGGTCGTCGGCAAGGGCAGCGAGCGTGCTGAGGAAGTCGGCACGGATGAGAAATACCTGATTGCCACCTCTGAGCAGCCCATTGCAGCCTACCATCGCGATGAGTGGCTTCCCGAGGCATCGCTGCCCATTAAGTACGCTGGATTGTCCACTTGTTTCCGTCAGGAGGTTGGCTCACATGGACGCGATACACGCGGCATCTTTCGGGTCCATCAATTCGAGAAGGTCGAACAGTTTGTATTGACCTCCCCACATGACAACAAATCGTGGGAGATGATGGACGAAATGATTGGCAACGCCGAGCAGTTCTGCCAATCCCTGGGCATTCCATATCGGGTGGTCAATATTGTATCTGGTGCACTCAATCATGCCGCCTCCAAAAAGCTCGATTTAGAGGCCTGGTTCGGTGGCAGCGGTGCCTACAGGGAGCTGGTCTCCTGCTCAAACTGCTTGGACTATCAGGCGCGACGTCTGCTCGTCCGCTATGGTCAAACCAAGAAGATGAACGCAGCTGTCGACTATGTGCATATGTTGAATGCCACAATGTGCGCTGCCACACGTGTCATTTGCGCAATTTTGGAGACTCACCAGACGGAGACGGGCATCAAGGTGCCGGAGCCACTCAAAAAGTACATGCCGGCCAAGTTTCAGGATGAGATTCCATTCGTAAAGCCAGCTCCCATCGATTTGGAACAAGCCGCTGCTGATAAGCAAAAATCCAAGAAGGAGAAGAACAAAAAGGATCCAGCTGCATAATCGATCCATGAATTCACTCTCATCCTTATTCGATTATCACCCGACATTAAATAAGCTTACAAGTCCAGAATTGTGTTATTACTTACGTATATTTATCGCATTTATAGCAAACCTTTTTATTAAATACGCTTCAAAATGCAACAAAAATAATAAAACAAAACCGTTTTTTATCATCAAGCTTAAAAGCTCGAAAATTTGTTTAATAAAGCTGCTGAACGAAGAATCTTTCATTCTATTTATTTCAACCTGTAAGAATATAAACTCTATATTTAACTTCCTATTACTTTGTTACCTCTGAAAGATTTAATTCAAGTTCGAAAATAGTTTATTTTAGAAATGTTGGCTGTTTTTCCACTTGGTAAATTTCGAAAATTCATAAGATTGCTCCGATTTTTTTCATCAAAAAAAAAAAAAAAAAAAAAAAAAAAAAAACTTATTTTTTTTTTCCTTTTTTTTTAATTAATTTTATACATTTTAAAAAAAATATATACATAATTTTTATTTTTTTTTTTAAATATTATCTTTTATTATTTGATTAACTTTCTGATCATCTAGATTTGATATCTAGATAAATGTAAATTATCTCCTACCTTTATCATTTTTTTGGGTGAGAAACACAACGTTTCCCTGCTGCCCATAGCAACGGTCTCTAGTTCGGTTTTAGTACATTTTAATACAAGTAGAATTTGAATCCAGCTAAGAACCGGCTACTCGTAGTTGCCTGAGCAACGCTTTCCACTTGTTTACAAGCAGTCCTTGCCTTTCTTTCATCAGAAATCAAATTGTTTTCAATTCAAATCATCGAGAATCTTTAAAAATGTCGCATCAGAAACGTCGAGAGAAAGCGAATAAGCTTACGCGTTGGGATCGCATTCGGAAAAGGCAGTTAAATGCAAATCCGCTGTCATTTAAAACGGATGCAGTGCGTCGCTTTATTGAGGTGGACTACGTGGATAAACGGCAATCTCAACTGCTAATCGATGGGGAACCCAAAAAGCAACTAAATCCGAGTGTTATAATGGATATGCGGCATGAGATGGTAGGTTATAAACATGAAATAACACCGGAGCCGGTATCGAAACCGTTAATCGAAACTAACCGTTTCATTTTTACTGTCGGAACTGAAACCGTTACCGAATTAAAATCTCTGTCAGCTCAAAGAGTTGACCAACTTCAAACAGTCATAACTTTTTCAAAACTGAACCGATTTTCAAACAGAATGTCATTTTGTTCATGATTTGGTCTCTTCATTGATTCTGCATTTAAATTTGTATCATCTTGAAAACTTGATATATTTTCGATACCATCTATCATCCAATTTTCCATTTTTTCAATAACTTTGATCTCTCATAACTTCATCAAAACTTAACCGATTTTTAAGCGGAATGTCATTTTGTTCATGATTTGGCCTCTTTATTAATTCTGCATTTAAATTTATATCATCTTGAAAATTTGATAATTTTTCGATACCAAGCCATTTATCATCCAATTTTCCATATATACCCCTTGACATTTTTTCAATAACTTTGATCTCTCATAACTTCATCAAAACTTAACCGATTTTTAAGCGGAATGTCATTTTGTTCATGATTTGGCCTCATTATTAATTCTGCATTTAAATTTATATCATCTTGAAAATTTGATAATTTTTCTATACCAAGCCATTTATCATCCAATTTTCCATATATACCCCTTGACATTTTTTCAATAACTTTGATCTCTCATAACTTCATCAAAACTTAACCGATTTATAAGAGGAATGTCATTTTGTTCATGATTTGGCCTCTTCATTAACTCTGCATTTAAATTTGTATCATCTTGAAAATTTGATATATTTTCGATACCAAGCCATCTATCACTTAAGACGGAGTATCTTATAGAGGAGCCCACTGAAACACATTTTTTACATAATTTTTTTTGTAAGTTTGCTCAAATTCCACGAAAATTGCCACTGGCGACTGTGGCACATGGCAGCACACTGGAGTCGACCAAGGCGCACAATTTGGAGGTGGAACAGCGTTACGTTCACAATCAACTGCAAAAGTTTCGCCAACAATTGGCCAGACAACATCCACCTCGCACACTGGATCGGAAGATTCATGTACGTCCCATTAAGCCGGACTTTAAGCTCAATCATGGTCCACTGATGGAGAGTCTGGCACAGGCATCCAGGCACATTGATGAATTCTACAAGACACCAGTGGATGCTCTGAGTCAGGCTGTGGAGCTGTGTGCTGCACACAAGCAGGTGGCCACCACGTCATTGCTACGCCAGCTGGAGGCTGAGCCGGAGGCAGACCAGGAGCACACTTGGCTGGAGCGTGAACAAGTGAAGGAAGCGCTGGAAGTGAAGCAATCGAAGCTGGAAGTGTGTGCGGAACTGGACAACTTTGAGTATCGTAAGTTTGCCAAGCAAGTGCAGCTGGACGAGAGCAGATCCCAGCTGCTTCAACGTTGCCGCACGCCAAGTCCCCTGCTGACCACCGAGGAGCTGCTGAAGCCAATGCGTGCCGCTGCCGAGCGTCAAATGCTGCACTTGCGCACTGTGCGCCACGAGGAGGAACTGCAGCAACAGCAACGGCAGGAGCAACCGGAGACGGATCCGGATGAACCGCCAAAGCTACAGCGAGAATCCTCAAGTTGCTCCAACACTAGCGATGGCATTGATTCCGTCATCTCGGATCTGGCGGAGGAAGCTCTGTACGAGCTGCAGCTGGAAGCAGCTGAGCAGCAGAAACAGCAGCTGGACGCGGCACTGGAGGATGCAACCGCCTCCAAGCATGTGCAGTTCCAACTGCCCAAGCAGAAAATCTCTCCAGCTCCCATCTCAAAATCAGAGCACACTCCTTCAGCAGTTGAGCTCGCGTTGGAACCTTTGGTGATCCGTCGTATAGAATTACCCCGTGTGATTGTCCAGCCCAAGCAGCAGATGGAGCCAGAAGTCCAGCCATGCAGCAGCAGTGAGGATGAGCAAGCCGCCGCTGTGCCGCACGAGAAACAACGCATAATTGAGCAACTGTTCCAAGCACGCGAAAATTCCGAACTGAATCTTATGCGAAAGTATTTTCTCAAGTGGATACACTACACGACCATGGAGAAGATCGAACGCGACTCGGGGAATTCACAAGGCAATCGTGCACAGAAGATAAACGCATTTCTCGCCAAGATCAGGCAGGAGAAGCGTCGACAGCGCTGCACCAAGCAAATTCCCACTCCAAACGAATCCGACAAAATAGCACAAAAGTCGCTGGAGCAGCGCGAGGAGGCAGTCAAGATGGCTAAGCAGTTTAAGAATAAGTAAGTAGCAAGATTTCTTGAGAGGATTGCCCTTACATAATCCCTCTTGCGACTTACTTTCCAGGTTAAAGGTGCAGCAGGACATTATAGATTTGCAGCGCATTAAGCTGGAGCGACAGGAGCGTTTGATAATGCAGCTCAAGCTCCACAAGCTCAGCGATGAGGCGAAGGAGGCACGCGAGGATCTCAAGCAGGAGCTGAAGACCGTCATACGTTGTGGTGATCCAAAGGCCAAGGCCAAGGCCAAGTGCCTGCAGTTAATTGGCAGTCTACGTGATGCCGAGGATGAGGAGCTGGAGCGCCTCCAAGGTAAGGCTCTACTCCAGCCGCGTTTCCTGCAGCACATGCAGGAGCGGGCGCTGGAGCGGAGCGTGCGTCATGAGCAAGCGCGTCAACGCAGAGCACAGGCGGAGGCGGAGCGGGAGGCAGCCAAGCTGGCCATTGAGGAAGCCAAGGTAAGTTCCAAGCTACGGCTTCAATTTTCAAGTTACCAGCTGGTAACTACGAAAGGTATCCATAAATACTGCTTAATATAGTTGAGTTTACCCAAAATTTTGGATCAAACACTAAAAATTTTTAATTTTCCAAACTCATGATAAATTATCAAGCCTCAGAAATTATTAAAAACTATCAGAACAGAAAACGAATCCAACCAAAAACCCACAAGACTTCATTCATTTTTGTAAACTATGGTGGTTTCTCATAAGTTTACAAATTTTTGTAATAGTCTTATCGACTTTTCAAAATAATTATTATACCTTTATCAGCAAGAACCTTTTTTTTATTTTTGAAATTTTTAGAGCATGATAATGTCCGTCTGCGAAAAGTTCAAGATAGATACCAGAAATTTTCTTTTCTTACGCCGTCTTTTCATATGGAGTTAAGATCTACAAAAATGTCTGGTCTACACCAGAAACACCTTTAATAATAAATTAAAACTATGAAAGCCTCTCAGCTCTGATAATTTTAACTGTGAGTTTACTGTCGATTTTGACACATGTCAGGTATAATTTGTCAAAAAGCAGACCTAGTTAATGTACAAATTTCCGTCGTCTAGTTCTTACAGTTTGTGCTGTACGTTAATCTCGAGACATCAGTTAGGTCAACAAATTAATATATATATTTTTTTGGACCTTCTTACCACAGCGCCAGCAGGATGAGGAGGCCAAACTGCTACGCATGGAGGTGCTAAAAGAGAAGCGTCGCCAGGAGAAGATGGCCAAAGTGCTGAAGGAGCGCGAGCGTCAACGCTTCATTGAGAATCAAAGGAAGGCCTTGGAGTTCGGTCGACGTCTGTTGTTGCGTCGCGTCGGCATGGAGGGATTTAAGCGTTTGCTTCAACGCAAGCGGGATAATCAGGTCAAGTGCGAGGAGTTCTGTCGACGCCTTTACAAGCGCAACTATTTCCATGCCTGGCGCAGCTTCACCGAGTTCCGGCAACGCGAGCGTCGCATTCGTGCAGATCAATGTTATTATCGGGCGCTGAAACGTCGTGTCCTTCATGGCTGGGTGCTCTATGTACACGAGGAGCGCCAGAAAATGCAGGTGGCCATTGATTGGTATGCTCTGCATGCCACGGAGCATTGGTTTAATCGCTGGCTCAACTACACCACTCATTGTCGCATGATTGAGGACACAAAAATGCGACAGTCCATCTCGCATCATGAGTGGTAAGTGTCTATGCATGGAAGTTTCTTTCGAAACTATTATGGTTACTTCTTTGCAGGCATCTGAAGTGGAAGGTCCTCGACTGCTGGCAACGTCTGCCGCAGATTCTGCGTCTGGAAAAGGAGACCGAGGAGCGGCGTCAGCGTTGGCGTATGAAGATCTGGGAGCTGTTGCCCGACTACAAGCCAAGGGAGGACAGTTTGTGGTAGTCCAAGGATTTCTTTAATATATTGTATTGTATATTCTTTTCTGTTCTTTTCTTTTGTTTTGATTTTATTTAATTCTAAAAAATTTTGTTTCTGATTAAATTGCATCTAGAAAGCTAATGACTGTAACTAGTAACTTATCAATCAATTACTTAACGAAAATGTATCCTCTTTGCACTACTAAAAGGTTTTTAATTAGTTGTAATTTTTTTCATTTCCATTCACATTTCTTTATACTGGTTAAAAAGTGTAACAACCGAGACAAAATATAATTTTTATTGTAGTGGAAGGAGGATAAATGTTATAGAAAAATTTAATTACTAAAGCTGACATAACACAATAATTGTAAAAAGTACAAAGATTTGTTATAATTACTTGAGTATTAACTTTTTCTCTCAACACAAATAGTTTAGAAATTATATTGATTCTGTCACTTTTATCTGAAGCATATTAAGATTATCTATGAGCATTAGAATGCAGCGTTATCTTATATTCTGCATGCTTTTCATTATATGATAATTAGATTTATTATATTAAGAAGCTTAAACTGTCGCCTTCCAAGGAAAAACATAAGAACACATAAAACAAGAGGTATAATCTAAGTGTCTACAACTGAATATTACGAATTAAGGCCTTATTATAGCTTAGGATTCAGCTGAGTCCGATATAATTAATACAATTCAATTGTCTTGGCCTTAATAAGTGCCAATTTAGTTAGGGATTGTGTTCAATCACTTGAGAATGGCTCGCCAGTTGCTCCAGACGCGGTTGCGATTGCCATTTGAGGCTGGAACACGTTTATATTCATGCAAAGTGGTGTCACGATACCACAGATACAATTGACGCACAAGGACACAAGTGATGTAGCCAGAGATGAGAAGTGCATAGGCGGCCACAACAAAGGATATGCCCAATCTAAAAGAAATATAAATGAATCCTTGTATAAACAAATTCGATTTGCTGCACTCACTCAAAGTCTTCGAAGACCTCGCTGCAGTCGTCGGGTAGAAGCAATGGCATACCCAGCAGACGCACGACCAGAAACGGATGACACACCGCTGTCAATGTCAGATTGGCGCCCAGCAACAAGGCACACTCGGAGAGGATGAGGGTCACCAGATACCAGCGATAATTGCGCTCTCCAATGCAACAGTTAAGCCAATAGCTGTGATGGGAGCGCCGTTTAACGCAACTGCCGCAGACAGCGCAATGATAGGCACGTCTCGGTGTCACCTTGCGACATGTCTCACAAATATTGGGCTGGGCATGCTGAATGAGGCCAGCGGATTCGGAGTTTATGCCCAGCTCGTTGTCGTCATCATCTTCAATGCCCAGAACAGTGTCTTGTGCCTGTTGCTCGGCCTGCTCCTCGCCACTGGAGGCTTCCGTGATGCCCGGCAACTCATCCTTGGGCGTAGTGCCATACTGTGCTGTCACCAGATTCAACGGCGCCAATTGCTTAGTGCGATATAGCGAATATAATGCTCCAAATGAAAAAAATAGCAATATATAGTTCTCCTCCGGCAAGAGTTCTAGTAGCGGCACCTCGCACTCAAAGATCACCCCCATATAGATAACCGAAAAGACAATCCAGCTCAAAAAGAACGTTGTTCTCGTCGCAGTGCGTTCCGCTATCTGCAATCCCCAGCTGACAAATCCTATCAACGATAGCATTAGCACAATTGCAGTTCTGGCATTTAAGGCCGCCAATCCCATCATTAGAGGCACTATCAAAGCCGGCGCCAGGGCAGCTGGTGATATGCGTTTGGCGCCACCGCGCCATGGTAAACGCAGGCGATCCTGGAAAGCAATCAACATGCCGTCTATGTTGCGCGTTTCGATGCGTTTACACGTGATAAGGCTGCAAATATGGAAATGTTTAATCAATGTGAGGAGAGCAATTTAGAGATATTGAAATAAGAGAAGTGCTGAAGATGGTTGGCAGAGTCTATATATAGGCAGAGATAACATCTTCCTTAAGACATTCACTGCTCATTTGGCATGTTTCAGAATTTCCCTGCGGGGTTCTGCAATGTTGGGAATTCAGTAGCTTACCCTGCTACAGGTAATTCGGTAACCTCATACAGAATTACCCAACTGGAAGAAGGGAATAAAGTCCCACTTTGCTGTTATCGAAGTTAAGCTTTCGACACTTTAATTTAATTCAATTGGAGACTCATGGCGAAACCATATGCGATATGTATTGACGTAATCCCACGGGATATCATTACTCTATAGTTTAAAATGTGGGTATGTGGTATAAGCCCGCAGATCTCTCAAAAGCATTTCTGCAACTGATCAACTGTGGCAGGGTGTATGTATGTAGATGTTTTGTGTACTTTTTTTTTTGTTTTTGTTGCCTACCGTGTGCATACCAAGTCAAAGTCTTCACAATTACAACAGCATCCTAGTATGTGAAAGGGCTGCTTATCTTGTCCAATATATTCGCAACAGCAAAGACTTTGCGTTTCCGTCTCTTGTCGCTCCGCTTCCGTTGCTGTAGCAATAAAATTCGCCGATGTGGTTGACATTATGAGACATCGATTTACAGTGGGGCCGGCAGCAGAGTTGGTAACCGTTTCGTTATCCACGCAGCGTGTAGGATAATAATTTGATGAAATTAGTTTAAGGCCAAAAACAGGCCCTCTGTAAGCTTCACATATGTATGCAGTTAAACATTTGATTATAGTTACAAATAATTTATTTTATCGGCGTAATACTCACACAGTCGCGTCGCGACAAAAACAAAACCCCAACTATTCGACCCTTTTTTTACAGGGTGCCTCAAGCACATATCTCATCGCATAAAACATAAGCGGTATTATATCGATATACAGTTAGTCAAATAATTCATTGCACCAAACAAATTTGGTAATTCTCAAAAATCCCCTTCCCGGATTTAAATTATTATCATAATTACCATAATAATAATTATACACAAATACCTATATACATACATCGTTTTATTTTATTGCAGTTTTAGTTCAACAATGCCACGTTTTAAATTTTCGTCAGCCTGCCACAGATTATTAGTTTTGAAAACCTTTTCACATTTTACAAGCTCAACAAATTGCTCAAGTCCTCCTCCAACTCCAAAATAATGTGATTTGGCGGCTATTAGAACATTTCCGTCTGGTTTTAGACGGTTTTTAAATGTTTCCAATAGCTTTTGCTGATTTTCAATGTTGTATATTGTTTCAGATGTTAGGATTATATCATATTTCTCAAGATCCTTCGTAAGTTCCGTAAAATGCGACCAGTCACCAGCATAAAAATTACTATCCGTTTCCAACAGTTTTATTTTCTCATCATCAGTCAACTCCTCCTTATAATTAAGCAGTACATTTGGCATTGTTATTTTCTCCAAAACATCTTTGTTCTAAAATAATTTACAAATATTTATATTATAATTAAGAATCCGCATAAAACTAGTGGTTACTTACATAATCTTGAAAATCAACTTTAGCACCACTTTTTAAAGCATATATTCCCAAGAGTCCAGAGCCGCACCCCAAGTCCAAGACCCGCTTATTCTTCCAGTGGGTCTCATCAAATGTTTTTGACAAATATAACAATAAATCGTCGGTACATTCCCAGACTTTGGCTCCACCTTCAAAAAAAAGTCATTTAAGCTTTGTAAATATTCTCATGAGAACATATTTATCGATACAAACCTTCATAAACTCCGGCTATTAAATCTGAGTGGGTTTCTTCGGATTTTTTTATATCTCCACTGTCTTGATCGTTGTTTGCTTTAATATCCTCAAGCAGAAAGCCAGCTATAAGATGACGCATTTCGATGCTTCCAATAGACAGCTCTTTGGCATTAAGTTCGTATATATCCAAACTATTTAAGAGCTCTTTACTTGGCTCTACTTGTTCAGCCTGATACCAGTCAATTTTTTTGTCAGCTTCTAAATTAGAATTGTATTGAAACGTTCAGAAAAGTTTTAAATGTGAATGTTTTCATAAAATAAATTCTTATTGCTAAATTAATTAATCAAAATTGTGATTTAAATTGCGCGCCTGACCATTCTTAGCTCCGAGCCGTCGACATTTTGTGGCGGTCGGGCAATAGCTATCGTATCATGATTATTTGGTAGAAAAACAACTGATATATAGAATGTTCGATTCATTAGTTTACTACAAATTTAACGGCTGAACTTAATCAATTATTGTAACTTACGTTGTAAAACTCTATCCTGGTCAAGTTTGGGCTTATTAAACGGACTCTCAGCAATATCCGATGAGTCCGGTTCATTTACTTCAAAATTGAACTCAAACATTTTTTGCACTAGAATCACCCTGTTTGTTTTGGTTTTAGTAATTGTATTATCGGCACATTTGTGATTCTGCAAAAGATAATTAAAATTGGAATTCAATTTAAGACACTGTATAAAGAATATTAAAATAATTTCCTTGGTTTATTATTACTAATTTTTATAATAATTTGTTGTTGAACCAGACGAACCTTAACCACGCTGCAAATTCACTGATCTATCGAAAAACAAACATGATGATGTCAAATGAGTATCGCCGAACCTATCGAATTCGCTAAGTCAATCGAAAATACAATATTGACATCACTAGAATTTGCGTTTTTGCTGGAATATTTTGTTTATTATTTATTAAAATAATAAATGGCTGACCAAATTCACGGGGATGTAAGTGTATTCTTAGTAGTAAAAGTTTAAATAAAAATCACATGCCAATTCATACAGGGTGGTCAACCGTCGGCAATGATGTCCATTCAATTTGAGCAGCAACAAACGAACGACAATGCGGCTAGCAATGGCAGCGGAGCCGGCGACGTTGTCGAGGCTAATGAAGACGACAATGGTAAGAAAGATGTAGATGAAGATCTAGTGCTGCCAAAAGCTCTGGAAGATGTGCTCGCTCTCAAGGATCAGCGTGTGGCTGAGTTTGACACCGATGTCGATGGACGCGGGGGTCCAGGTGGTGATGGTGCTTCGCAAGACGGCGATTTTGCCGATATAGGCGAAGACAGCGATGACGATGCCGATAACCAATTGAACGGTGTCAGTACCGATAAACCGGGTAAACAAAGTAAAGCGGACAAAAACAAAAAGAAGAAACGCCGAAAGAAGCAAAATAAGAGAATACGACAAAAATTGGAATACGAACGGCAGCAGCAGCTGTCGCGTCGCTCAGAGCCTAGGGAAGCAGAGCCCGAGGAAGATGTGAAGGCGACTGGCAGTGATGAAGAGCAGCCGGTGGAGAAGGAAAAGGATACACTAAAAGAGGGTCGCAGCAAAAAGAAAAAGGAACGTTCAGGTGACGACAAGGACAAGGATAAGGCCAAAGAGCGCAAGCAGACAGAGAACGGCGAGGATGATGTGACAATTGAGTAAGTGCATCATTGATATTGACTCTGATTTATTGCTTATTGTAATTGAAATCTTTCAAACACACAGATATGTGCCTGAAAAAATAACAATTGCGGATCTGGCGCCCATGTATCGTCAATTCTATCGAGTCTTTGAAATCTTTAAGCTGGAAAACAAGCCGAAGCCCGTTGAGAAGGACAAGGCAGCTCTGGATGCCGAAGCTTTGGCCAAGGCTAAAAAGTCCTCAAATAAAATGCATGATGATGACGACGATGATGCGGACGACGACGAAGACAATAAGGATGACAAAGAGAAGCTATCAAAGCGTAAACTAAAGAAACTTACACGTCTCAGCGTGGCCGAGCTGAAGCAGTTGGTCTCGCGTCCGGATGTCGTTGAAATGCATGATGTGACCGCACGGGATCCCAAGTTGCTTGTACAGCTAAAGGCGTATCGCAATACGGTGCAGGTGCCACGTCACTGGTGCTTCAAACGCAAGTATTTACAAGGCAAGCGTGGCATTGAGAAGCCGCCCTTTGATCTGCCCGCCTTTATCAAGAAGACAGGCATCATGGAGATGCGTGAATCGTTGCAGGAGCGTGAAGATGCCAAAACGCTCAAGGCCAAGATGCGCGAACGTGTTCGCCCCAAAATGGGCAAAATTGATATTGACTATCAGAAACTGCACGACGCCTTCTTCAAGTGGCAGACAAAGCCACGTATGACCATCCATGGTGATCTCTACTACGAGGGCAAGGAGTTTGAGACGCGACTCAAGGAGAAGAAGCCAGGCGATTTGTCCGAGGAGTTACGCATTGCTTTGGGCATGCCGGTGGGTCCCAACTCGCACAAGATACCGCCACCTTGGCTAATTGCTCAACAACGTTACGGACCGCCGCCTTCGTATCCGAATCTAAAAATTCCCGGCTTAAACGCGCCCATACCAGAGGGCACCTCGTTTGGTTACCATGCGGGTGGCTGGGGCAAGCCGCCAGTTGATGAGAATGGTAAACCACTTTATGGCGATGTATTCGGAATGAATGCACTTGATTTAGATGTGAGTACGCAGATTATACTTCAATTCTGTACAACATAAAATTGTTATTTACTTTACAGAACGGCATCGATGAAGCGGACATTGAGCGCAATCAATGGGGTGAATTGGAGTCGGAATCGGAGGAGTCTTCTGAGGAGGAGGAAGAGGATGGCGAGGATCTGGGTAATCAACAAGATGAAACCGGCTTAGTTACGCCAGTTGAGGGTCTGGTCACGCCCTCGGGTCTAACCAGTGTTCCAACGGGCATGGAAACTCCCGAGAATATAGAATTGCGCAAGAAGAAGATCGAAGCCGAAATGGAAGAGTAAGCGATCTTTGATTTACCATTTTAATTACGCAAACTAACAAGTTCCACTTCTTAAAACAGCAATGAAACGCCCGTTCTCTATCAAGTGCTGCCAGAGAAACGCACGGATCGCATAGGTGCCTCCATGATGGGCTCTACGCATGTCTACGACATTGGGGGCGGGCCGTTGGCCAATAAACAGCCGCCCGTGCGCTCAACTACAGATCGCGAAGGCATTGTCGAGCTGGCCTTGGATCCTAGTGAACTGGACTTGGATAATGATGCAATGGCTCAACGCTATGAGCAACAAATGCGCGAACAGCAGAATCATTTGCAGAAAGAGGACTTGTCTGACATGTTGGCGGAGCATGTGGCGCGTCAAAAGTCGAAACGCAAGCGACAACAAACAGATCCAGCAAAAACCACAAAGAAGTACAAGGAATTCAAGTTTTAATACCAACAACAACAACAAGAACTTTTCTGTATTCGAGTTTCGTGTTTCAGTCTTCATATTTTATAAGCGAAGTAGATACACGCCAATAATGTCATTAAAAGCTAATAGAACAGAATTAAAAAAGGTTTTTTTGTCTTTTACCTGAGAATAGGATTATGAATAGCTACTAGCTCATTCAATTTGTGAAATAATTAAAGCAGACTCTTAAGAATATATTTATTTTTTTTGCAAGAAATGCAGTTTAACAAATATTTTACTTTGATATTCAATCTATGATAGTTGTATTTGAATTTGAAGCTGTAATATGATCAAATTGCTGCTTTGACTTTTATACCCATTCTTTTAAAAATAAGTAAAAGGGTATAATGTGTACGTTTAAATGTATCTAACAGGAAGAGGGAGGCATCTTCGACCCTATAAAGTATATATATTCTTGACCAGCATCAACAGCCGAGTCGGTATAGCCATGTCCGTCCAACCGTCCGTGTGAGCGCCAATTATCCCACTAAATCGCATCAATATCGGACAAGTAAAACGGCAGTTTTGGCTATTTTAATGTTTTCAAAGAAATTCAAGTAACTTATTTAAATAACTTTTATATATATTGAAAATAAGTAACGGGTATCCTATGGTCGGGATCTCGAGTATGGCCTTTCCCCCTGGTCTTAATATAGTAAATGAATAAGTCTGTTGGTTTTGTAGTCACACAAAGTGCAAATAATATTATTTTGTTGTTCACTTATAATAATATTGTAATTTCTTTACATTCAAACTTATCGCTGTCAAAAAACTTACATTTGTTGCCTGTGTGGATGATTCTGCTATGGTCAAGTATTCCAGAGCAAAGCAAAATGAGATGTGCGCTAGAAGATGTACGTTGCAACTTATCCACAGATTTGG
Source organism: Drosophila falleni (assembly GCA_035045575.1). Lineage (NCBI taxonomy): Eukaryota > Metazoa > Arthropoda > Insecta > Diptera > Drosophilidae > Drosophila > Drosophila falleni. Next base: position 837,042 of record JAWNOV010000169.1, on the reverse strand, counting down.
AGAATGCTGAACGTATTTCTGTATACAACTTGGGTACAATGCGCACACGGTCTATGTTATGGCTATAGCTGGACTAATGCTAACTGCTTTTGTTGTTATTTAGCTGTTGACCTCATGACCTCAACTGATCATTCATCTAATTGTTCATTGAGTTGTGCCAGGAGTGCGGCACGCTTTGACTCCAGTTCCCCATCGCTTAGCGTAAGCTCCTCATTTCTGGATGTCGCCGAATCTGATAGAGCGGCGGGACTTATTGGTGTTGTGGATCGGATGTTTCGATGCCGTTTTGACTCCTTATCTTTTTTGGAGCGCTTTTCTTTTTTCTTCTTTTTCGACGGTGAATGCGAATTGGAATCATTTTGTTGCAGAGCTGCTCCCATGCTTGGAGTATGATTGCCAAGTTCAGATTCGCAAGAGGACTGCAAAAAGCAATAAAAATTTATTTCAAAATAGAAATAACAAATTGAAAGTATTGCAAACTCACAGCACGGGATTTGTTTTTACGCTTTTTCTTCTTTTTAAGCAGTTTTTCACTCTCAATACTGCCAATCGAACTGAGCGAATTCTGCAAGGAATACAAATAAATATGAGAAATCTAAAATCCAAGGAAAAATCAAACTTACTGAGCGTGATTTTGAGCGTCGCTTTTTGGACTTTTCCAGTTCGACAAGCTCGTTTTCTATATCTGATCTGGAGGTGGAACGTATGCGTTTTTTATGCTTTTTATTCTTTTTCGATTTGCGTGATCGAGAATGATGATGACTGCAGGCATCTTCGCTCTCTTTGATAAAGTCCTCCCAAATCTTTTCAACTCCAATTTCTTTCTCATATAATGCAAATGCCTCCAGATGCTCAACCACTTTCTTTGCGCTCTCGTAGGGCTCTCCGACGGAAACGTTTGCCTCCAACCATTCGTTTTTGATTTCATTCTCCAATTTGCGAAGTCGTCGCACTTCTTCCTTCATGCGCTCCTTTTCAATGGTCTCAGCCTGTAAAAGGGGAAGAGTCAGTTAATAACACAACTGCAAGTTAATTAAAAGTTTACCTTCTCCAGTAACGAGTTGTAGGTCAGCTTGACATTGCCCGCATCCAAGCTGGCAGATCGTTTATCTTCACACACAACCGTGGCAAAGTCTTCGAAGGATGTCTTGGCCTGAACGACAAACTGTTTCTCTTTGAGAATTTCGCGTATTATTTTCTTTTCATCGTGGAAACGAGCCTTCAAATTCTCCACATAAAACTTGAAAAGATCTAGCGGCGTGGAGCCATTCTGTCCCAGCATGGCGGAAAAGCGTATGTCCGCGGATATGATGGGATACAGCTCCACCCACAGCGACATGGAGGTAAGTTTGCCTTCTTCATGCAGTGAATCGAGTAACGCCAGAAAACCATCGCGATTCTTTCGCTGCTGTCGCTTTAAGCGCTTCTTTTCGCGTTCTCGGTCCTCCTCCTCCTCCTTCTCGAGCGTACGTATGTGCTCCTCGAACACAATCAGCGCATCCTCCTTGTCCATGCCCAGCAGCGTCACATCATTTTTAAATGCCGCATTGTCCAGCAGCATTACCTGCGCCTCTGACCACGTGCTGGCGTATGTAATGGAGGTCATTGATTCTAGCAGTTCTCCTAGTACTTTCATGTTACGTTTCTTGAGCAAACGGGATTCCTCCTTCTCGCGCTTGGCCAAGTTAAAAATGCAATCCTCGTAGATATCTCGTCGATCCGGTTCTGGCACTGTTGTCCACGTTCGATTGCTGGCAAAAACCTCTTCACAGCGAAAGTATTTCATTTGCGAGTTCATCTTATCGCTGGACATGAGAAACTGTTCCAAATCCTCCTTAGCCTTTTTGGCTTTCAGTCGCGACTCTTCACGCTCATCCTTCAGCTTTTGTGTCTTGTAGGCATTAAACGTTTGTTTGCGTTCGTTGAGAGTTTTGAAGGCATTATAACGCGGATCCTTTGATATGATTTTAACGCACTGGTCCCAATTGGCATTCGAGGGCACATTCCGATCTCGCAGCAGCTCTTTGAATGCCTCAATCGCCTCACGTTTGTCCTTAAACAAGAGCGCGGCATTCTCTCCGGATTTGTCATCTCTCTTAGCTATACAAACAATAATATTGTTAAGTAGGTTAAGTTAAAATGGGCATTAAAATGCTCACAATTCTGTTGGGGCACTTCGATGGCCGCCAGTGTGGCAGCCATGGCCTGGTCCATTGCTGAGGAGCTGTTCTCATTGCTGCTCGGTGTTAGGGGCGAGTGAATCTCGGGTGTGGGTATGCGCGGCGCAGCAGGTAACGCAGCTGGCAAAATATTTGCTAATGCCACATGAGGCACCATTCCGGCCAGGCTTGAAGACGTCATCGCAGCCACAGCTTTGGCCGCAGCGGCTGCTCTGCAAAAGGGAAACAGGTTTAACCCAATTATAGAAATCAAAAGACATGTAACTGTTACTTACTCCTCGGCTTTAGCTTTGGCCTTCATGTCCAGATACTCTGGTGGCGGCTCCCAGCATGTTTCCTTCGTGGTCACATTATGATAATACACTTTGTTCGCATCAGATCGGTATTCCTTCCAGGGGCATTGATTGTGCAGCAGCTCGGCGGGCGTCATTAGTGCCTCTGGCTTTTCCCACGAACTTTGCTTTGTGTTTTGATTATAGTAATACGGTCGTCCGTCCGGCGCTTTGTGCTCCGTCCACTCCGTATTCGAGGCGAGGGCACCAAATGCAGCTGCCAGTTCGGGTGGCGGCGGTGCACCAAACACTGGCGGCGGAAGATTGAATGGCGGCACAGGTACCATACCCGGCGTGTATCCCATGCCGCCCATCGCTGCCGATGGCGGCATCGGCATTGCTGAGTTGCCATTGCCAGCGCTAGGAGGAACATTCATTTCACTATTTTGCTATACAATTGAATGAATTTAACGTTTGGTACGAGTACCGGTCGTTTGGTAGCGCCAGCCAATTTGTTGCTTTCACAATTGAAAATTTTAACAAGTCTTTTTGCACTCTTTCCTTTTGACATTCACAATTTAGGTGCGTGGTGCAGCGTTGCCATGTTGCCACCTAGCAAAAAAAAAGATTGTCGTTGATTTGAACGCTGCCAGACCTCGAAAACTGATAATCTAGATAATTTTTAATTACAATGCAATTTTTAAAAACCATGTTCGTTTTTAGAATTAAGTTATATTTAATTTTAAAGATCAAACTAAAATGTTCATCAAATTTAATAATTTATTGCTAAATTAATCAAAAGGAAATTCACATTGAGGCAGCGTTGTATCAAATCGTTCACATTATGTTCAATTGAACTAATCTCTAAGGTGATTGAAAGAACGGTCCATAGGTGGCGCAAGTGCTGCGGACTATGGCTGGGCACCAAGTTCAAGTTCAAGCGGGTCATCGAAATAACCGAGTGAACTTTTTTTTTAAATTTATAAAATATTTTCGTTTCATTAATAAAATATTTTTTATTTAATTTCTTTATATAATTTTAGCTATTTACGAAAATTCAACAATTTATATGGACTGGTATTATACATCTTGACCAACTTTGGTTTAAATCAGTCCACTATTTCATGTAGCTGTCAGAAGACCGATTGGTCGAAAATCAACTTTTAGTACAGAGTACCCGAGCACAGAATATTCTAGTATGTTAAGTATGTCTAGAGCGTGCTCGACTGTAGCCAAACCACAGAGGAGGAGGCGGAGCTACCTTGTTCTTTATTGCACAGAATATATATTAGTATTTGTACAAGCAACGAATAAAAACTATTAAATAATGAAACCAAAAAAATTGCTGAAGAAACGTTTTGAATATCGCTGACATCGTTAACACTCTTTGCTCTGTATAAATGTTATATATGTCAATACAGCTGGCTTTAGAATGGTAAATGGAGTATCGTAAAAACTTCTTAGTTTCATAAACACAAGTTACGTTTAGACTGGCTGGGAGTATAGTCATGTTTCAAGGGCTGAATTATTTAAACCGTGGACGACGCTTACTGCTTTACTTTCTGGTCCTTTGTGCGCTGTTTTTTATTGTATATTATGCACAACGGAAACCACGAACACCATTTTCATCACAGAGACCACTATCACCACCGAAACCATTTTCACGATATGAATGTTATATGGAAACAGATTCGGAAAACTGGAATGAAGGACCTAAGAGACTAGAAGACGTTCTACTCTCAGATACATTACCTCCTCCAGGAAGATCCATATTTTTCCACGAAACGCGATGCCGTTCTCCATATTCGCAATATATACTCAACTTGACGGCGAGACAGGCCTGCTCCATCGAATCGGCGGCATTACATAATCCAAATTTTCAAGTGTTTGTTCTATTTGCAAGTTCCACCTACCTCTCTGATGATCAAAAGAATCCTCTTTATGATGCCCTTAAAAGTTACAAGAATGTTCATTTTCGGCAGTTAAATATCAAGCGTTACGCAAAGGATACACCAATAGAGGATTGGTTTGAAAAGCGCGATCTGTTTCGGTCAAAGTATACATTATTTTTTTATTACAATCCTCACACGTTTCTAAAATAATTATTACACCTAGATTTCTGACAGAACACATGTCTGATCTGCTTCGTTTATTAACCCTGTACCGCTTTGGAGGCATCTATATGGATCTTGATGTGGTAGTGTTACGTAGCTTGGAGAATCTGCCACTGAACTATGTGGGTGCCCATGATAATATTACTTTGGGAAATGCTGTAATCAGTCTGGAGCCCACGGGTATTGGCCACAAGATTGCGGAACTGTTTTTACTCGACTATCAGAAACATTACAATGGAAACGTCTATGTATCTAACGGGCCCAGTTTAATTAGCCGTGTGATACCAAATTATTGCAATGCAAATGTTAAAGAATTGTTAGGTAATCCCCAACTTTGTGATGGTTTTCAAGTGTTTAATTCAAGTGCCTTTTTTGCATTGGAGTGGACACAATGGGAACATTTCATTTTACCAAAGTTTCTAAACGAAACCTTGGCAAGGACTAAGGATTCATATTTAATACACTTATGGAATAAGGCTTCGTTCCGGACTCTTTTTAAAGTAGGCAGCAATAACGCTTATGGAAAGTACGCGGAATTGCATTGTCCTAAGTCTTATGCGGCAGCTGGTCAATATTTCTAAGTTTCTCGTTATTTCCTGCCTGTGCTTCTGTCTGTCTGTTTCTATGTTTTATTAAATCTTCGGTTTGTTGAAGATAAGCCCTCTTTAGAGTCTCTTTTAAGGTAAAATTCATATATGTTTGAGTAGATAAGTTGAAGTTTGTATTTTATAATAAAATTCAATAAATGCTGACTTAATTCTAATGTTTTCAAAACGACTGCTCTTTACAAGTATAATTTAAAGGGCACACTTAATCACATATTATACAATATGTATAAATAGATAGTCACGGGACCTCGCTTTTACCTCTACCTCTTTCTATTTATGATTATAAATTAAAGAGTTTGCATGATTTCGAAATTTATGTTACTTCGTATCTCTTAGTTGAGTATTCTTCAGATCAGCATTTCCGCTGGGTCTTATTATAAAATATTAATTGATATAACAAAAAAAATGTTCATTATTATCTTTGCTATTAACTAAATTGCTATAAGGGGGGAATTGATTGGGAGGAAGCGTAAAAAGCTATGTTGTATCTCTAGAAATGAAGTATTCTTACATGCAGACTTACGTGTATATCATTACATGCTAAACTTTGATTTTTACAACTTTGGACAGTTGTGACATTGAGATGATTTTTGACATCGATCTTTAAGTATGATTTAAAGGCTGATCGCATGTTTCCACATTGGCTTTTTCGGAATAAGACAGATAGCAAAGAATGTATTTAGTACTTTTAATTGAAACATGAAAAACATGAAGCAAAGACAGATAAGTTAACTTCCAAACTGTAATGATTTTATACCGACCACCTTATCTGTAGGTACATTTCAGTATTGCTTCGACAGGCAAGTTATAAGTTACGGTTAGACTGGCTGTGAGAATAGTCATGTTTCAAGGGAGTTATTTAAACCGTGGACGACGCTTAGTGCTTTCCTTTCTGGGCCTTTGTGTGCTGTTTTTTATTGTATTTCATGCACAACGGAAACCACGGATACCATTTTCACCACGGAGACCATTTTCACAAAATGAATGTTTTATGGAAACAGATTTGGATAGCTGGAATGAAGGACCTAAGAGACTAGAAGACGTTCTACTCTCAGATACATTACCTCCTCCAGGAAGATCCATATTTTTCCACGAAACGCGATGCCGTTCTCCATACTCGCAATATATACTCAACTTGACGGCGAGACAGGCCTGCTCCATCGAATCGGCGGCATTACATAATCCAAATTTCCAAGTGTTTGTTCTATTTGCAAGTTCCACCTACCTCTCTGATGATCAAAAGAATCCTCTTTATGATGCCCTTAAAAGTTACAAGAATGTTCATTTTCGGCAGTTAAATATCAAGCGTTACGCAAAGGATACACCAATAGAGGATTGGCTTGAAAAGCGCGATCTGTTTCGGTCAAAGTATACATTATTTCTTAATTACAATCCCCACACGTTTCTAAAATCATTGTTGCACTCAGCTTTCTGACAGAACACACGTCTGATCTGCTTCGTTTATTGACCCTGTACCGCTTTGGAGGCATCTATATGGATATTGATGTGGTAGTGTTACGTAGCTTGGAGAATCTGCCACTGAACTATGTGGGTGCCCATGATAGAATTACTTTGGGAAATGCTGTAATCAGTCTGGAGCCCACGGGTATTGGCCACAAGATTGCGGATCTGTTTTTACGCGACTATCAGAAACATTACAATGGAAAAGTCTATGTATCTAACGGGCCCAGTTTAATAAGTCGTGTGATACCAAAATATTGCAATGCAAAAGTTAAAGAATTGTTGGATAATCCCCAACTTTGTGAAGGTTTCCATGTGTTCAATTCTAGTGCCTTTTATCCGTTGGAATGGCCGCAATGGGAACATTTCATTTTACCAAAGTTTCTAAACGAAACCTTGGAGAGAACTAAGGATTCATATTTAATACACTTATGGAATAAGGCTTCATTCCGGACTCTTTTTAAAGTCGGCAGCAATAACGTTTATGGAAAGTACGCGGAATTGCATTGTCCTAAGTCTTATGCGGCAGCCGGTCAATATTTCTAAGTTTCGCTTTATTTCCTGTCTGTCCTTCTGTCTGTATGTTTCTGTATAAACTAGTCTCTTACTTTGATGATTAAATTCAATTTTTTTTTGTATGTTTTGATTTTTCTTAGTGCTGCAAGCTTTTAAATTATGGCACTAGTCATCTGATTGAATCACTATACCATATAGCTGCCATATGAACGGCCATTCAAATTAAGTTTCAAAATGTTGGTTTCACCTCACTCAGCAAGGCTATAAAATCTTCGGCGTGCTGAAGATAATTACTTCTAGTAATTGTTTATGTGAATAAATTAATGTATGTATTTTAAAAAATATTCAATAAATGATGACTAAACCTAATTCTAATGTGTTGTAAACAGGGCAGTAAATCGAAACGAACAAAGCTGAACAATTTTGGCGCGATCTTTTCAAGTGTAACAAGTTTCCATGTCATAAATTGTCTTCGAATTACGCTTTACACACAGTAAAACATTTATCGATCGGTCAGCGTAGTCAAAAGTTTTTGCGTTGCCGAATGGGCCAACTTTAAATGGGCTACCCTGTATATAGATAGATGAGTTAAAGGTTGATCGCGTGTTGCCACAATGGCTTTTCAGCAATCAGACAGATACCGAGAAATGTATTAATACTTTTAATTGAAACTTGATAACCATGAAACAAAGTCCGATAAGTTAACTTTCAAACTGTATTAATTTTATACCGAGCACCTTAACTGTAGATACATTACAAAGTTAGAAGTTTTTGAGTAAGGGTCAAGGGACAAGTCAACGGAAAAGTACGGATAAAATAAACAGTGATAGGGAAATAAATCGAATTTTTTAAATAAATAATATTTTGATGCAGAATCAAAGTAGAGGCCGCATGAAAATCGGTTAAGTTTTGGCAAAGTTATGAGAGTTGAAAGTTTTTGAGTAAGGGTCAAGGGACAAGTCAAGAGAAAAGTACGGATAAAATAAACAGTGATAGGGGAAAAAATCGAATTTTTGAAATAAATAATATTTTGATGCACAATCAAAGTAGAGGCCAAAAAATTATCAAAACAATATTCCGCATGAAAATCGGTTAAGTTTTGGCAAAGTTATGAGAGTTGAAAGTTTTTGAGTAAGGGTCAACGGACAGGTGAAGGGAAAACTATGGATAAAAAAGGCAGTGATAGGGGAAAAAATCGATTTTTTAAATAAATAATATTTTGATGCACAATCAAAGTAAAGGCCAAAAAATTATCAAAACGATAGTCCGCATGAAAATTGGTCAAGTTTTGACAAAGTTATGATAGTTGGAAGTTTTTGAGTAAGGGTCAGGGGACAAGTCAAGGGATAAGTACGGATAAAACAGACAGTGATACGGAAAAAAAATCGATTTTTTGAAATAAATAATATTTTGATGCACAATCAAAGTAGAGGCCAAAAAATGATCAAAACAATATTCCGCATGAAAATTGGTTAAGTTTTGACAAAGTTATGATAGTTGGAAGTTTTTGAGTAAGGGTCAGAGGACAAGTGAAGGGAAAACTACGGATTAAAAAGACAGTGATAGGAAAAATAATCAAATTATTGAAATAAATAATATTTTAATGCAAAATCAAAGTAGACGCCAAAAAATGATCAAAACGACCAACTTTGGTCAGGATATATAAAACCAAGTTTTATGTATATTCTATAGGATTGGTTACGATTTCTCATTGAACAAAAAAGTTTTTCATACTAAGACTTGATTTTCGCCCGATCGGTCCGATGAGAGCTATATGATATAGTGGACCGATTTGAACCAACTTTGGGCAGGATATATAAAACCATATTTTACGTTTATTCTTTAATATTGGTTACGAGATCTCGTAAAACAATAAAGTTTTTCATACAAAGATTCTATTTTCGCCCGATCGGTCCGATGAGAGTTATATGATATAGTAGTCCGATTTGGACCAACTTTGGGCAGGATATATAACACCATATTTTACGTATATTCTTTAATATTGGTTACGAGATCTCGTAAAACAAAAAAGTTTTTCATACTAAGACTTGATTTTTGCCCGATCGGTCCTATGACAGCTATATGATATAGTGGTCCGATTTGGACCAAATTTAAAGAGGATATATAAAACCAAGTTTTATGTATATTCTATTGGATTGGTTACGATATACAATTAAACAAAAATGTTTTTCACACTACAGCTTGATTTTCGATCGATTGTTCCTATGGGCGCTATATGATATAGTGGACCGATTTGAACCAACTTTGTACAGGGTGTATAAGACTATATTATATGCTTATTGTATCAGTTTGGTTACGATATCTCATAAAACAAAAAAGTTTTTCATAGTAAAACTTTTTTTTGTTAGACACTATAATCTTATGTGAACGAATTTATTAACACATTGCCAACAATGTGTAAATACCCTGTTGGCGATCCCGAAAAAGTTTGTCGACAATTTGTGACACTAAGAGAAGTCAGAGAAGTTAGTTATACAGCTGAGCAAATATTAAAATAATTTCCTAATGCGATACCAATATTAGGGTTTTAGTAGTAACTCAACAGTTAAATTGCAACGACATGTTGCTGCATTCAAGGAATTTATTATCGCGGTTTTGGAGCTTTGGAAAAAGCCTGCTGCTTTCCATACTGATTTTTCACATACTGGAGTTCATTGTACTCATCATAGTCACAATCTACCAGGGAGGTCCTGAAAGAATGTGTTACCTGAATGGAGCTGTACCGTCTATTGTAAAATCTAAAAAATTAAACAGAGACAATGAGCCCATTAGTCTAGAGGATATAACTCTTTCGGATGTAAAGCCTTCACTAGGACGAACAATATTCTTTCATGAAACTAGATGTCATCCTCCAGACTCCCAGTATATTTTAAACTTGACGGCTAGACAGGCCTGTGCTATCGAATCCGCAGCTTTACATAATCCAAATTTTCAAGTTTTTCTTTTATTTGAAAGTCCCAGCTACCTCCCTGATGATCAAGAAAAACCTCTTCTTGATGCCATTCAAAGCTACCAGAATGTACATCTTCGTCAGGTTAATATATGGCGATATGCAGATCATACACCTCTTGAGGGTTGGATAAAGAAAGCCGATCTACTTCGTCCAAGGTATGACTAAATATTTTTTTTAATATTCGAACTCTTCTTCACACTTTATCACTTTGGAGGCATTTACCTGGATATAGACTCGATAGTTTTGCGATCCTTAAAGAATATGCCCCTTAACTATATGGGGGCTTATGATAATGTTACTTCGGACAAAGCTGCTTTTAGTCTGGAACCCAAAGGCACCGGTCATGAGATTGCAGAACTATTTTTGCTAGATATTCAGAGAAATTATGATGAAAGACTATTTGAATATAAAGAAAACAGTTTAATTAATTGGCTAGTGAAAAGAATTTGTGGAATGGTATCTGTTAAAGCAATGCAGAAAGATACCAGTGGTTGTCATGGACTCCAAGTATTGAACTCCACTGCCATTTTTTCAGTAGCCTCCCAATACTGGAGCAATTCTTTAGATCGTAATTTGTTGAAAGCTATAATGTCTAAGACCAAAAACTCGTATATAATACATTTCAGGAAAAAACTTTCTAGCAAATGCCATTTAATAAACGGATTCAGTACTATTTATGCAATATATGCAAAACAGAATTGTCCCAAAGTCTATGAGGCAACTGGTGAATTTTTCTAGTAGTAGTGCTTTTTATTAGTGATATATTACAGTTTTTAATGTATGGACAAAAAGAAATATGGCATAAGAAATAGTTAAATGAATATTGTGTATAAAACAACAAATTGGAAACTGAAATAAATAAGTTAAGTTTTTAAACTCACTAGATGAAAACTTATAAAAAACAACATAGATACAAATAAATGTTTAAATGTAAGCATTTAATTTAATAAAGCATTTTGTTTATTTGGTACACACTTTATTGATGCAGTTAAACTAAAATTATAGCAACCCTATTATTTTATTTACTATTTTCTGTAAGAAATAAGAGTTACTGACATTTGTCCGCTACAGTACAAAGTCTATATAATTGACCAAAACAACCGCTTCGAATGTTTATACGGGTATAATGCGGTTTCTCCAATCTCTTTTGATGCAGTTGAGCTAATATTATAATAACCCTATTCATGTCTTTTTGCATAACTACAAAGCATACTATAGTTAGGTTTCAGTAGTTCCACAATATTCGAATTGCATAGACATGAAAATTACAAATCAGAGATCTTTCCGGACGCGTTTCCTGATCTGTGGAAAATTTCTAATGATTCTGCTTTTCATTTTGAACGTATTTGAGATTATTATTATACTGCTGAGTAGGGAAAAGCCATCAGAGTTAAATCGCTGTTACATGGATGCGGTCTCAATGGAGACAAGTCCCAAGAATTTGAGTTCAATCGATGATGGGGGTCCTAGTTCCTCTGGAGGATGTCCTACTTGCGAAAGAGAAACCTGTGCCAGGAAAAACCATATTTCTTTTAGAAACCAGCTGTGCCTGTTCAGACTCTCAATTTGATTTGCTTGCTCTGACTTCACGACAGGCTTGTGCCGTCGAATCGGCCGCTTTGCATAATCCAAATCTCCAGGTGTTCGTTTTGTTCGTCTGCCAAACCTCACGTTACCAATTCGATCCCATAACCGATGCCATTATCAGCTATAAGAATGTAAAGCTCCGTCATGTCAATCTGTGGCGATTTGCAGAAGGGACTCCTGTTGAGGATTGGGTCAAGAAGGACGAACTGTTTCGATCCAGGTTCGAATGATTTTTGAATAGTAAATTATCCCCTGTGGCTCTTATATGACTTTACTTTAGATATCTAATGAATAACATATCCGATCTCCTACGCTTACTAAGTCTATATCGATTTGGCGGCATCTACATGGACATGGACGTAGTGGTTTTGCGCAGCTTTGAGGATGAGCCCCTTAATTTTGTAGGTGTTGAATCAGAGAAATATATTGGAAATGCTGTCATAAGTCTGGATCCCAAGGGATCTGGCCATACACTTGGTGAGCTCTTCTTGCTCGACTTTCAGAAAAACTATAACGGCGATATCTGGGCTTATAATGGACCCAGAAACATATTTACCATAATGACAGAGGTTTGTGAAACAGATGACGTTCATCTCATGGAAAAGGATCGTAATCGTTGTCACGGCATGAAGGTGTTCCCTACCAATGCCTTTTATGAGATTGACGGTGGACAGTGGACTCATTTCTTTGAGCCGAAGTTTGCTAATAAAACGCTGGAGAGGCTGAAGAATTCCTATCTGACACATATATGGAATCGAATTAGTACGAGGCGCTCTCTTAGGGTTGATTCCAAGGCAGCTTACATCCAGTTGGCGGCACAACATTGTCCCAGGGTCCTAGGTGCTACAAAAGATCGTTTCGATTAATTTAACAATTTTTTATTTTGAAAGTTATAAAATAATCAAGAAATATAGAATTATATAATCTAGAAATATTTTTCTCATCATTTTTCAAAGATAAGCCTTTCAAACACTCAAACACAAAAAAAATAAAAAATTCCAACACAACACAATAATATAAAATTAATTCAAAAACTAGTTCACTCTTAATATCGTTGCCATTTTATCTTAATGTAACAATGATAGATTAAAAAGGGATTGTCAGAAGAAGTGTACACAAAATGAGCACAAGCTCTCCAGACAACGAAAACATAACAGTTGGACTTTGTAAATGTTGCAGCTGAGCAAACAATTAAGTTATAACTTTATTATGATAACTTCATCTATCGGGTCAGTAGTAAATCGTCACTTACATTGCAACGTCATGTTTTTGCACCTACATAAATTGCTTAGTCGTCTTCTGATCTGTGCGAAGTTCCTCCTGCCCATGTTGTTATTACGTGAGCTGGAGCTCTATGCAATTTCTAATCTCGAGAAATATGTTCCAGATATTCCACTCAATTTATTTGATTTAAATCAATGTTACTTGAATGAGTTACCAGATAAGTTGAGCTCTAATAAAGCGAATGAGTCAATTTTTCTAGAGGATGTCCTACTCTCGGATATAAAACCAACCCCAGGACGAACTATATTTTTCCTCGAAACAAAGTGTCAATCTCCCGACTCGGACTTCGATAACATTATAAATTTGAATGCAAGACAGGCTTGTTCCATCGAATCGGCAGCAATAAATAATCCCAACTTTCAAGTATTCGTTATTTTTGCCAATCCGAAAATATTAGATAAGGAAAACCGCTATCTAAATATAATTCAAAGCTACAAGAATGTGCATCTCCGTCAGTTGAATATTTGGCGATATGTGAAGAATACTCCAGTTGAAGATTGGGTCTTAAGGGATAATATGTTTTTATCAAGGTATGTAAAGTTATTTTTGAACTTATCGTCTTATTTCAATATTACGATTACTCCATTCAGTTACCCGACAGAGCACACGTCTGATCTACTTCGCTTGTTGACTCTATACCGCTTTGGAGGCATCTATATGGACTTGGATGTGGTGGTGTTACGCAGCTTGGAAGATGTTCCCCTCAACTATGTTGGGGCCGAGTTCTATGGCTTGTTGTCTAATGCTGTGATCAGTTTGGCGCCTACGGGAATCGGCCACGAAGTTGCAAAATTATTTTTACGTGAATTTCAGCAAAGTTTCAATGGAACTTCGTATCTATTCAATGGACCAAACCTAATAAAACGCGTATTGGCGACGATTTGCGGCACAAACTCTGTTAAAGAAATGACAAATAATCCCAGTCTTTGCCACGGGTTTCGCGTATTTGATCCAAGTGCTTTTTATATATTGCAAAAAATATTTTATCTCTTTGATCCTAAATTGCTGGAGATAGCCTTGGAAAAAACTAAAAACTCATATCTGATACATATATGGAATAGCAATTCTAAGAAATGTATCCATAAGGTTGATTCAAATACAGCATATGGAATATATGCGGAACAACATTGCCCCAAGGCATATGCAGCGGCTGGTAAATTTTTTTAACGAATTAAATCCCAATATGGAAATTCAATATAAAAAGTGCTGAAATTAAGTGATTTCTTAAAATTGCACTGAAAATGTTGTAAGCAATATTAATAAAGAGTAAAAAAACAATTTTGGGTGCAGATTCTGTTGATATTTATGAACACATTTTCATAAAAAAAAAACGTGATGTTACCTTTTCATACACCGATCCCCTTTTTCATAATCAGTTTCAAGACGATTTGAAAACTACTTGGAATTACAAGACTTACTTTGACCTTTTGTTCGTTTTGTGTTTTATGCTCCAATTATAATATCCTCTTTCACGTTTTCTCCTCAGAACTCTCGCGTCCTTCCCTGAAATCCTTATTTTTCCGATACCTTTCGTTAAGTCCCTGACCTTACTTATACAAATTTTTTTTATTCTTAATATTATCTTAATCTTATCTTAATATTAATACTATTACTAATACCAACATTCGCACTTATTAATCTGATTGGGATTTTCTGGGTCTTTCCTATTCCTTAAAAAAATGTGGGATCATTTATAACTTTTGCATACCCCAGATTGTAAGATACCCCAAACACTGTACGAGTAGTGCGTGTAATTAGATTAACAACGGATAGCCATCACAACTAGATTAAAGATTAACACAAGTTATTTGAACAGTCGGACTACAATATCTATTTGTAGTTGGACTTTGTAAATGATAAAGCTGAGCAAACACTAAAGTAATTATTTAATAAGGGGTTGAGTTCATCAACTTGTAACTTGTCGTTTGCATTTCATCAACATGATTCTACGTGTGCGCAATTTTCGACCGCGTCTTCTGATCTGTGTTAAACTGCTGGTTTCCATCCTGTTTTTTCACGTGCTGGAACTCATTGCTCTTACCAAATTCAATTTTGATCCCATATTAAAGTTACATCAATGCTACATGCACGAATTTCCGGGCGTAATATCTGAGAATTTGAGTTCTAATAAAGCGAATGAGTCAATTTTTCTAGAGGATGTCCTACTCTCGGATATAAAACCAACCCCAGGACGAACTATTTTTTTCCTCGAAACAAAGTGTCAATCTCCCGACTCGGACTTCAATAACATGATAAATTTGAATGCAAGACAGGCTTGTTCCATCGAATCTGCAGCAATAAATAATCCCAACTTTCAAGTATTCGTTATTTTTGCCAATCCGAAAATATTAGATAAGGAAAACCGCTTTCTAAATATAATTCAAAGCTACAAGAATGTGCATCTCCGTCAGTTGAATATTTGGCGATATGTGAAGAATACTCCAGTTGAAGATTGGGTCTTAAGGGATAATATGTTTTTATCAAGGTATGTAAAGTTATTTGTCAACTTATCGTCTTATTTCAATATTACGATTACTCCATTCAGTTACCCGACAGAGCACACGTCTGATCTACTTCGCTTGCTGACTTTATACCGCTTTGGAGGCATCTATATGGACTTGGATGTGGTGGTGTTACGCAGCTTGGAAGATGTTCCCCTCAACTATGTTGGGGCCGAGTTCTATGGCTTGTTGTCTAATGCCGTGATCAGTTTGGCGCCTACGGGAATCGGCCACGAAGTTGCAAAATTATTTTTACGTGAATTTCAGCAAAATTTTAATGGGGTTACGTATACATTCAATGGACCAATGCTCATAAAACGCGTATTGGCGACGATTTGTGGCACAAATTCTGTTAAAGAGATGACAAATAATCCCAGTCTTTGCCACGGGGTTCGCGTATTTGATCCAAGTGCTTTTTTTGTATTGCAAAAATTATTTTATCTTTTTGATCCTAAATTTCTGGATATAGCCATGGAAAAAACTAAGAATTCATATCTAATACATTTATGGAATAAAGATTCTAAAATATGTATCCATAAGGTTGATTCCAACACAGCCTATGGAAAGTATGCGCAACAGCATTGTCCCAAAACTTATGCAGCAGCTGGGACATTTTTTTAACACATGTTTTCTCTCTCTTAAAAACATTTATTAAAAAACAATAAATGAATGAATAACGAAAACAGTCTAGAAAGCTAATTCATTCATAATAAATTCAAAGGGTTTTTTTTCAAAGAACGGAAGCTCATGAATTTAAATTTTTACGATCTGTTATTTTTCACAAAAAAGGTAGAGAAGTCTTGAAATCAAGGGAATTATTATGGTACAAATAAGAGATTGCAAGATTACGATCTGTTATTTTTCACAAAAAAGGTAGAGAAGTCTTGAAATCAACGGGATTATTATGGTACAAACAAGAGATTGAAAGACATTAAATATATATTTATTATTATGAAACTTAAATTGGAAATAAAAGTGAATAACAAATAATTTTCGAATATAGTCAGATCTCAAATATCATGTACTGAACTAGTTTACTTTACTCATTGTCGCATTCTAGCAGGAACGCAGTTGTTCAGTATTATCAAACTGAATTCGGGAATTAAAACCATGTCAAATATAATACTATCAGAGCTATATTCTTTCACAAAACTATTTGTCATCCGCCAAATTTCCAGGTCAGTTCCATCGAATCCACAACTTAACATAATCAGAATTTGCAAGTCTTTGTTCTATTTGAAAGTCCCAGCTACCTCCCTGTTGATCAAGAAAGCACTCTCCTTGATGCCATTCAAAGCTACCAGAATGTACATACATCTTCGTCAGTTAAATATATGGCGATATATATGGGTTGGATAAAGATAGCCGAATTACTTCGTACAAGGTATGACTAATTATTTTTTTTAATATTCGAACTCTTCTGTACGGATCATTTCCTCAGCTTTCAGTCGGAATACACATCAAATCTGATCCGTTTCCTCACACTTTATCACTGGATTCATTTAACTGCTTATAGACTTTATTGTCCAGCGGACCTTGAAAGATGTACCCCTTAACTTTTTGTTTGATGACAATAATGTAACTTTGGACCATGCTGTTTTAAGCCTGGAACCCCAAAATTATAATAATAGACTTTTTCATTATTTGACTTGTGAAAAGAATTTGTGGATACCGTCCTTTAAAAAAACGCAGACAGATTCCGATCGATCTCAGTATTGTTGTGTTACTGACATTAATCAGCTACTGTACAATGTATGTGCAGTTAAATTGACCAGAGCACCTGCTTCGGTTGCTCAACAAATATTTCGATTTTTCTACTGTATTTTGATGCAGTTGAGCTAATATTAAGATAACCCATTTATTGTCTAATTGCAAAACTGAAAAACATACTTTAGTTTAGTTTCAGTAGTTCCACAATATTCGGATGTCATAGACATGAAAATTAAAAATCAAATAAATTTCCGGGCGCGTATCCTGATCTGTGGGAAATTTTTAATGATTCTGTTTCTTATTTTTAATGTGTGTGAGCTTATTATCATACTTATGAAAAGGGAAGTGCCGTTGGAACTTAATCACTGTTACAATGATGCGATCTCAATTGAGATAAACCCCGGAAATTGGAGTTCAATTGGCCGTATACCTCTAGAGGATGTCCTGCTCGCAAATGATAAACCTGTGTCAGGGAAAACCATATTTTTCCTAGAAACCAGCTGTCCATGCTCAGACCCGGAATTCAATTTGGTCACTCTTAACTCACGACAGGCTTGTGCCGTCGAATCGGCCGCTTTGCATAATCCAAATCTGCAGGTGGTCGTTTTGTTCGCATGCCAAACCTTCCGTCACCAATCCGATCCCATAATTGATGCCATTATCAGCTATAAGAATGTAAAGCTCCGTCATGTCAATCTGTGGCGATTTGCAGAAGGTTCTCCTGTTGAGGATTGGGTCAAGAAGGACGAACTGTTTCGATCAAGGTTCGAAGAGTTTTTTAATTATAGTATCTATATTTACCCATCTTTATCGTATCTAGTGTAACTCCTTAATGATTTTCCCTCAGATTTTTGGTAAATAACGTATCCAACCTCCTTCGCTTATTAAGTCTATATCGCTTTGGTGGCATCTACATGGACATGGACGTAGTGGTACTGCGTAGCTTTGAAGATAAGACGCTTAATTTCTTAGGTTTTGAAACGAAGGATTCTATTAATAATGCTGTTATAGGTCTGCAACCTGAAGGATTTGGCAAAAAACTTGGAGAGCTCTTTTTGCGCGATTTTCAAAAAAACTTTAAGGGCGACATCTGGGCCCACAATGGGCCGAAAAGTTTGTCGAGAGTAATGAGTTATATTTGTGAAGTAAATAATGTTAGTCTTTTGCTGGAGGATCGCCATTATTGTCACGGCATAAAGATGTTCCCTATCGGTGCCTTTTATGAGATTCCCGGTTTCCAGTGGACTCATTTCTTTGACCCAAATCTTGCGAATGAAACGCTGGAGAGGCTCAAGAGCTCCTATTTGACACATTTATGGAATAGCTTAAGCCATAAAAGGTCTCTCAGAGTCGATCTTAATACTGCTTACATCCATTTGGCGAAACACAATTGTCCCAGGGTATTAAATGCAACGCCAAAGCGATTCGATTAATTTCTTTTCGGTTTTAATTTTTAATAAAATCATAATGATAACTTGATTTTTAGTTTTTTTTATGTTCACGTAATTAACATAAACATATACATTTTGGTTTCGGAAATCGTTTTTGCTTGAATTAGTTTTAGAAGGAATACTAATAGCAAAATATAGCTGAATATATATTGATAATGACCAACTTTCCGGCCAATATTTCTGAAAATAGCCCAAACTTAGTTGACAACAGTGGTACAAAACCACCTTTACTATATTACTCCTCATCGAGCGTTCTCTGTAAGCTCCTCACTTAGTAGTAGCAGTATTCAACAAGTAACTGCGACTGTTGTCACAAAAATACTAACATGAAATAGCATACTGGAAAAAAGTACTGACACAAATAATTCATGTACCCATTCAGTCACTAAATTTTAAGAAAGAGATATTTTACAAATTAAATAAAAGTGATATGGACTGTTAAGCAACAGCTGGACTTTGCTCTGTTAGGTGAATTAGCCGTTAAATTTAAATAGAGTCTTTCGCAGTACATTTCTTTTTTAAGAACAACTATCTAAATAAGATGCAAAAATTAATCTGTTTTTCCAATTGTTTCAATACGTTAGAAAAATGATTTAAAAAAAACCGTATACATGAGAAATGTGTAATTGCATTTGCAACGAAAGTGCAGTCTTTAGATAACATTACAGGAAAATGTAATACTTTGTTGCTGCCTGTGTGCATGCGTGTGTCGTGTAATTTTATAGAACTTGTTATTCATACACAGTTGTCTCAATATGATAATCTGATAATGAAAATGCAACAATAATCACAGTGTAAGTGAACATTTAATTGTATGAATAATTTTTAATGAATCAGTACTCAGAAAAATTTTCCATTATGCACTTTAGGCTGCATCGTCATGTTAATGCGACTGCCATTAATGTTAGCGCGTTTTCTGCACAATGGGCGATTGCGACTGCTTTTTCTGGGGCTTATTGTGCTGCTTGTGGGAAGCATTCTCTTAACTTATAGATGGCGGAAAGATGCGCAGCTCTGTTTTATGGGTACAGAGCAACCGCAGTTACAAGGAAATGGTCCATTGACGGATACAAATGTGAATATACCAAGAATACTTGACGATTTGCTGCTCACGGAACCGAAGCCCGTACCTGGACGTAGTATATTCTTTCATGAGACCAGTTGCCACAGGCCAAAGCGCAAACGGCAACGACCAGGACAGAGCTTTGACGCACAGTACAACATGTTGCAGCTGACGGCACGTCAGTCGTGTGCCATTGAGTCAGCCGCACTGCATAATCCGAATTTTCAGGTGTTTGTTCTGTTTGCCGGTCCCACCTATCGTCACTCCGACAACAACAGTCAACACCAGCAGCCGCTCATCGATGCCCTGTTAAGCTACAAGAATGTGCAGCTTCGTCAGCTTAATCTTTGGCGCTATGCAGAAGGTACACCCATCGAGAAGTGGCTGAATGATGGCAAACTGTTCGGTTCCAGGTGAGTAATTGGCTATTTCCACGACCACTCATATTTGCCACATTTGCTTATACTTGAATGTGACACATTTTTGGCCTTCCACGACCAAATGTGAAACTGTTAAAACATTTGCCATTCACCCAAAGCAAATCAGCTGTTCGGTTTTTGTGCAAAAATTATTAAAAGCTGGCAATAACAACATTTCAATACTTATTTTGATTTTATAATTTGCGCACATTTTATTTTAAATTTAATTTTTTTATTGAACAAAACAGCTGGTTATGGTGATAATTGCTTTATCTCATGAGGTTATCTATAAAAATCGGGCGTTTGATAAAAAAATGATAAAAACCGCCGAGGCGAATGTCAAAAATTGTTAACATTCATTATGAATGAACCTTAATGATCATTCAAATCATTCGCATGGTTATTTACGAAATTCACTTACATTGCAGCTACCTTTTCTCGCACATATCGGACTTTTTGCGGTTTTTAACTTTATATCGTTATGGTGGCCTCTATCTGGACATGGATGTGGTTATGCTGCGCAGCATCGAAGATGTGCCGCCCAATTTCACGGGCGCCGAGTCCAATACTCACCTGGCAGCAGGTGTTATGAGCTTTGCCGCCACAGGGTTTGGTCATGAGATGGCTGATTTATGCCTACGCGATTTTATGTACAATTTCGATGGCAGCGATTGGGGCAATAATGGTCCTGGTGTGATAACACGTGTGGCACAAAGGATTTGTGGTACCAAGGACATCACACTGATGCTGGAGGATCGCAAACGCTGCCTGGGTTTCAAGGTATTCGATCGCAATGCATTTTATGCAGTTCCATGGAAGCACTGGCGACATTTCTTTGAACCACAACTGCTGGAACAGACGTTGGCGCACACGAAGGATTCAATTTTGGTGCACGTTTGGAACAAACACTCCAAACAGCAAGCAATTAAAGTCGGCTCGAGTACCGCCTATGGCAAGTATGCGGAACAGCACTGTCCACGATCGTATGCGGCAGCGGGAGAATATTTCTAATATATCAATAATTCAATCTATAGTCCAACATACCAAAGATCAAGCTATGAGCAAGTATGGGCAAGAAAAATTTCGAATAACTTCAAGTGTGGTTTGTTAGAAACCAAAACAAAAAAAAAAAATTAAGACTTGCATAAAGTTATACCCTGTTTTACTCATTTTAATATAATCTGGGTATAATAATACAAATGCAAATAATGCCCTGCCCTGAAATATATCAAATATACTTTTTGGAAGCTGAATATAAAATCATTACCGAAAAACGCACAGTTATTTAGCGCAGCAAATTTTATATATTTTATAATTTTTTAAAAATATTTTTAATATTACATTTAATTACTTTTTATGTTCAATTAGCAAATAAGAATGCAATATACGACCATATAATTCTTTGAGGTGTGTGGACTATAAGAAATTATCAAATAATATTTGTTTTATGTGTATAAGAATGAATCTCCATCTTCGGCCAACCGACGATTGAATAATCTTGCTAATCAACTTTGAACAATTAATATAAATGTATACAATCAATTGGAATTCTAGTCAAAAAGAACGGCCATCTAAGTTGGTACAATTATCTAATAACAAAATGTAGCCAAAATTTTTATAACCATATCAAGAGAGAGAGAGAAAGAGAGCAAGGATATTAACGTATTTATGACTGTCCCAATAAATGGAATTTAAAATGTTTACATGTGTACAATCTTGTCGAAACAGTGCAATAATATCTTAATTATATATGTAAAAAATTTATTAATTGTAATTGTAATTTTTAAATACTCAATATCATTACATAGCAATATAAAATGTGAAACCTTTTTTCTGTCCAACACTTAAAATAGTTTTTCTATGGATGTTTACATACCCTTTATACAATATGGCAAATATATATATATATATAGAACTCTTAGAAAAAATGCGTCTCCTTATTCATATTTGAAATTCATGAACGTCATTTACCCAAATAGGTGGTTCAAGGAATTTAAACATTATGAGCTCCTTTTCATCTCCGTCTTTTAAACCTATCCTCAACTCTCGCAGACCTTTTTTAGCTGTCAGATCCATTTGGGAAATCTATAGAAAAAAAATTTTTAAAAAACAAACTCAGACTCACTGTTGCTAAATTAGCTATTTTATAGCTAGATCTGACTTTTTCCAGTGTGGCCACACGCGACCAATAACGCGCTCTAATAAATATTGATTCAGTATTTTTGAATCTAATATACCTGACTAGTCTGGTATATTTTAGGTATAAAATTTAACGACATTACTACTCACTTATCGCGTGCAGTTTAAATTTTCTTAGTTTTATTTAAGCAATAGTTGCCAAGATTGCCAGTGCTAACAGAGTTGTCTAGATATTTTTCAAAAGCTTTACAGCCAGGACTTTTTATTTCACTAAAAATTTGGCAACCACTTTATTTTTGTTCAATCGCTGCATATACGGCATGTCTTTTAAATTTCTGATTTTTGTGCTCGTTACAGAGAGATGGATGCATCGCCGATTCTTTAAGGTACATAGTTACCTTGCTTTAAATTTTTGATGTGTTCCCTTCCACCCTCTCAATTCGCAAAATAAGACACCACACCCACAGTTTTAAAGATATAACGCCATTTTTGTTTATTGCCGTTAACTAGTATTATTATCTAACATCTCTCTGGCTTCTCTTTACCTAAGATCTCCGTGGAGAAAATGCACACTATTGAAACTAAATTAAATTTTTAGTCGTAACCGCATCGACAATAGACTTTTCGGCTAGTTTACATCTCTTTCTATTCAAACAATAATAAAATTAAGAAAAAAAAACTTGACTTTTAATATTTGTTTAAAAATAAAAGTTAAATTGAAATATGTACATATATTGAATTGAAAATAAAATTCCATTCACATTATAGAAATTATAGTTTAAAGTGTCGCCAAGCCTGGCGCGTTGATCAGGGGCAATATGCTGCGGGGGCCGAAGCCAATCGGCTTTTCACAATGACCCGAGCCAAGAAAGAGAGAGAGAGAGAGAGACAGACAGAGAGTAGGTCGAGTTTAGCCGAGAGAACAAAATTGTTCTCAGTATCAATTCTACTTTCAACGGAAGCAGGTCTGTGTCGCTTTGTATTGTGAGTAAGCTGCGACAAATGCTATGAGTATTAAAACGTTTGCATCACGAAGCATAACACAATTGTTGATTTTCATTCGTTTTATCATACCGACCCCCATTTGCGCAAATGACGTAAGCAACATTTCGGCAAAATTTGTTATTTTATAAATGAGTGTGTTATGAATAAGTATCATCAGTATCTGCACCCAAAATATTAAATATTGGCTGTACATATTTACTGAGACATTCGATTCTCAATTATGACGTCAGCGAAACAAACACAGGATAAATAAAACAAACTTCTGTAAAACTAGTTTCTTCGCATTAACGTCATTTTCGCATAAAGGGCTCGATATGTTACGGTTAATGTTTAACGTTTGGGGGGCGAAAAGTAAGACAAATGTTAAAACAATTCCGAAGAAAATATTCAATTAAGAATTGTAATATATTAAGTGTTTCTCCCATCAAATTGATACAGATAATATAGTAAAATATGTTTATAACAAAGCAAAAGAAACAGCCGCAATACATTTCGTAGAAATTCATTTCCAAAATTTCCACGCGGAGCAGAGAAAATATGTTAATTCTTTGTCTTAAGCGATATGCTAAGCATAAAGCACATTTTGTTGCTCTCGCTCTATTCGTGGGCAGCACTGCTATTTATAGAGGCCAAGTTCAATCATTTTGGGTCAATTGTTCGAGAGAGTTCAATCGGAACTAAACAAATTTATTTCAATTGTTAATATGTAAAGCTCGAAATAAACAACTTGTAGAGAACTCTACGTTAATACGTAGATGCCCGTAGCGAGTAGACCAGAAAATGGTCTGGTTAGTCTAAACTTCAGAGGAATATGACGACTATTCCATAGAAAACTTATGGAAAGAAACCGGCGTATATTTCTGGTCTACTCCATTTCGACCTTAGGAAAGCAGTTGCTACTTTATACGTTTGAACACGTTGATAATAAACTTTTCAATCATTTGTTTACAGGGTATACAATTACTATACAAACAATTCGATGTGCGGCATAAGCTAAAACTGTTTACGTGTAGTGTTGAAGCACATCTGAATATAACAACATGGTGTTTCACCGACCGATGCTTCTAGTTTCTGGTGCCAAACGATTTAAATTGTTGCTCTATGCGCTATGTATCATCCTTGTCTTCGTCCTGGTCGTCGTTTACAGCTGGCCAACAGCAGTGCAACAAGACTCGAGGTGTTTTATACAGACGGATTTTCAATCCGCAGCAAAAAGTCTACCCAAGACTCTAGGAGATGTCTTGCTGACGGAACCCAAACCTACACCTGGGAAAAGTATATTCTTTCTGGAGACGAGCTGTCCTCATAATCCCCATTCGCTGCAATTGAAGGCACGCCAAGCTTGTGCCATTGAATCAGCCGCCTTACATAATCCCAACTTCCAAGTGTTTGTGCTCTTTGCCAGTCCGCGCAATCATCCCCAGGACAACAGCAGCGGGACAAGGGAGCCTCTAATTGATGCCATCTTGAGTTATCCAAATGTGCAGCTGCGTCAACTGAATCTAATGCGATATGCAGCAGATACTCCCATTGAGGATTGGTTAAACGATGGAATGCTTTTCCGTTCCAGGTGATATCCATGCTTTCTTTCATTCCTTTTTTTTTATTAATCTGCTTTTAATCGTTTTCGTTAGCTATATGGTCGTTCACATTTCGGACCTGCTTCGTTTGATCACCTTATATCGTTTTGGCGGCATTTACATGGATCTAGATGTCGTACTCCTGCGCAGCATGGAGAATGTGACACTGAACTATGCAGGAGCTGAGTCGGATACCCACATAGCGAATGGGGTCTTGAGCCTAGATCCCACTGGGTTTGGTCATCAATTTGCGGCGTCTTGTCTGCGTGAATTCCAACGAGGTTTTGATGGCAGCGATTGGGGCCACAATGGACCTGGTGTGGTTACACGTGTGGCGCAAAGGTTTTGCACTACAAAGAACATCACAATAATGCTAGAGGATCGGAAACGTTGCCTTGGCTTTAATGTGTTTAAACGAGATGCATTTTATGCAGTGCGTTGGTGGAACTGGCGACACTTTTTTGAGCCACAATTTCTAACAGAAACTCTAGAGAAGACGAAGGATTCCTTTTTAATACATGTATGGAACAAGCATTCCTATCAACATCCTGTTACGGACGACAGTGCCTACGGTAAAGTTGCGGCGCAGAACTGTCCCAGATCGTATGCCGCAGCGGGACAATATTTTTAGAGTGAAATCAAAAGAGTTCATAGAAGATCTTTGATTACAACCATTATCTAACTCACGCCTGCAAGAGGCCTTTCCGCAATCTGCATTTCAATTTTTTATTTTTTATTTAAATCGTAGTCTAAGGAAAATACCAAGAGAATCTTAATGAGAATCTAGTGCCTTTGCAGTCATTGGTAGAGCCGTATGCTTACAATTGTGGCCTTCAAGCTGATTTTTTGACTTATCAGCTAGTTTTCTAACTAAAAAAAAATAGTTTTTGCAGAAATGGCATTCAAAGTTTTAAACTTTGTACCACATTGCAGTAAAAAGAAGATTTTTTTTTACTTTCATATCAGTTTACAAGATATGAGTTTGATTTTTTATACAATATAGAGGGAAGGACAAAAAGAATATTTGCATCAAAAATACAAAAAACACGATTTTTTTGAGCAAATGAGCTTTATATTTTTATACTTTTGATGAGAATATTTAATTTAAAATCATTAGTTGACGTTTAAAAATTAATTCTTGAAAGAATATCAAAATAAGTTTCGTTAGTAGAGTCGGTTTGACTAACGGACATGATGTAATCCCAAAGAGAAACTATTTATTATATGTAACTGTAGTAAAGTAATATCTCAAATTGAGGATCTCTATGGAGACGATTGTTTAATTTTAAGTATAACTATTTCGATACAAATAATTGTAAATAAATTTGCAGCCGATCTGATTAAAAAATTTTTCGACACGATCTCTGTTCAGATAAAGCTGCCCTCAGAGTACTTTATGTGTTATCAACCTACAACGAAATGGGTTCATGTTTGTTGCAACTATCGTTAACCTCTATGTGACAAATTTTAGATAAAATAAATATGCTGTACTCATTGCCATAACTAATCAACTTAAAGTATTAAGAAAAGTATAGTAATGATATAGTAGTAATAGTTGAAAGAGATCGACTAGCAGTTACGCTGAATTTTAGACATTTATTTCACAAACATATTCAAATTGTTGGGCTTATGAGATTTTTCAGCTGTCGTTTTGACATAAAAAAATAAACCTCTACGAAGTTCCTCTATTATTAATGTTAACAACGGTCCAGCGACAATCTGATCGAAGACAATAGCTGGAAAATCATCAAATTCAAAAGTCACCGACACACGAGAATGTCTGATTACAGTGATTGCAGTGATTACAACGAAAATGATAAAATTACAATTTTAAGGAAGCATGCTACATTATCCACTTAAAGTTGATCAACTGGAATGATGAATTATCAATGAATAATCCTACATTAATAATTTTGAAACAAAAAAATAGTCCCAGTTTAAGTTACAGTTTCGTTTATGACTGAATTTGATTTTCGCTTATATAGGTTACTCAAAATCCGTAAATAAAGATTGATAATAGTCTCTTAACCTATTCAATTATTTATAGGGTATAAAGATAAATTGCAATTAGATACGCTTCTAGTCCCGATAAATCTTTCATTAGAGTAAATCGTATTTGACCTATTTGTACTTAATATTTAAAAATGGGATCACGTTTGCCGCTTCTACCAGTTCAATTCGTCAAAAATAGATGCTTGAGATTAATAGTGATAGCTTTAATTATGGTCTTTGTGGTCATCATGATCCACAGTTACAAATGGCAAATGGATTCACAAACAACAATTCGATGTTTCCTGCACAAGGATCAACCGGGAGCTGAATATATGATTTCGCATCGTATCAGGAGTCTGGAAGATGTCTTGCTGACGGAACCCAAACCTACACCTGGAAAAAGTATATTCTTTCTGGAGACGAGCTGTCCTCATAATCCCCATTCGCTGCAATTGACGGCACGCCAAGCTTGTGCCATTGAATCAGCCGCCTTACATAATCCCAACTTCCAAGTGTTTGTGCTCTTCGCCAGTCCGCGCAATCATCCCCAGGACAACAGTAGCGGGATTAGGGAGCCTCTAATTGATGCCATCTTGAGTTATCCAAATGTGCAGCTGCGTCAAGTGAATCTAATGCGATATGCAGCAGATACTCCCATTGAGGATTGGCTCAAAGGAGGACAGCTCTTCCGTTCCAGGTAATTTATTCTTTCCTTCACTTCTTTTCTTCTTTATTAAACTCTTGTTATTCGATCTCTCAGCTATTTAACCTCGCACATGTCCGATCTTCTCCGGATGCTGACTCTATTTCGCTTTGGCGGTATCTATCTGGACATGGATGTGGTTCTCCTGCGCAGTTTGGAACAGGTGCCTTTTAACTATGCAGGAGCTGAGTCAGATACCCATGTGGCCATTGGGGTCGTCAGTCTGAGTCCCACTGGGTTTGGTCATGAGTTTGCGGCATCTTGTCTTCGCGACTTTCAGCTAAATTTCGATGGCAGCGATTGGGGCAACAATGGACCTGGTGTCATAACACGAGTGGCACAAAGGATTTGTGATACGAAAAACATTACACTGATGCTGGAGGATCGGAAACGTTGTCATGGCTTTAAAGTGTTCGATCGCAAGGCATTTTACGCGATAAAATCGAAAGATTGGAGACATTTCTTTCAGCCCGAATTCCTAGAAGAGACACTGGAGCTGACAAGGGATTCGTATTTGCTGCATGTATGGAACAGGAAATCGCATCAGTTGCCCATCAAAGTCGGTTCGAACAGCGCCTATGCGAAATATGCGAGGCTGCATTGTCCCAGAGCCTATGAGGCAGCTGGAGAATATTTTTAGCCAGGAATCAAAGAAATTTTTTAGGGAATCCCACTAGAAAAAGTTCCATTTTTATGTGCAACTTTTACTAAAATTTATTTTACTAATACATTTGAGGTGCTAGATGAGTAGAAACCATTTAAACATTTTCTAAGCTAAGTCTTTTTTTTTAATAATCTGTTTCAAATTTAACATAATTTATCGTTGGTCAAGATAAATCGACAAAATGTACGTTTACTTTTTAAATTATTTTCGTTTACTTCTCGGAACAAGACAGACATTTGATCGAACATAACTATTTTTATGGATTTTTGTAATCAAATTGTGTATACATAAAATGATTTACTTATAATTTCAACGAATATTGTTTGATTTCATAGTTTAAGTCAGTACTGATATTAGTTTAATAAATAATATTATATGTATATTCCCTATCGGGAAAAGTTTCTGTTTCCTTGGCACTAAGCTATAAGATATTGTTCCTTCGCCGTATTACTATCAATTTTAATGATTAACATCTTAAATGTCTTGTAAGTAAAGTCTTGAAGTTGTAAATATAAAATTTCGTAATGTAATTTTCTAAAACTTAATAAAAGCTAATCTCCAGTTAGACGCAGGGCACCTGGGAATATCGCAGACAGGCGCCGATATTATCCTCAGCATTGCCCTTACCAGGCGCATTTCCATCTCCGAAATGGACTCCAATATAAAATGGAGTGACGGTGCTTTCAATGCGACACGGCCAGACGCCGGAGGAGCAGAACTGTGAGCCGCAATGCACGGGCTCACAGCCTGGCAGGGGACCCAGTCCAGTGCCAATGAAATCCTCAATGATGCAGGGCATCGTGATTCGATCCGAGCATGTGCTAAAGAATTGACGAGCCTCCCGACGACGCCGTCGATGTCGCAGACGCAAATCGAAGGCGCTGCGCAGAAAACCAAAAAGATCAAAGCCCGACGAGGATGAGGTTGAGGAGGAGGTGGAGCCACCAACTGGACGTGGCTTACGAGACACTCCAGGCCGTGCGGTGGTTGCTCGATTGCCACCGCCGCCAAAGAAATTAAAGATGCTGTCGTTGTCATAATCTTCACTGCCGCCAGAGCCTTCGACATCATCGTTTGCTGGCGAGGATGAGGGCGTCTCCTCAGATTCCTCTTCCACAGTTTCATCATATTCAGGATACTCGTCCGGGGCAGCCGTTGTGGTGGTACGCACTGGAGTTGCTGTCGTCATGGCTGTTGTCATTGCTGTCGTGCTGCTGCTGCTGCTGACGCTCGGTTGTGGCAGCAACTGTTGTTGTCGTGCTGACATTGACTGTGGTTGCAGCTGTCGTTGTGGTTGGAGCTGTAGTCGATGTTGTTGTCGTGTTATTAACCCAATTGCTGAGCATCTGAAAGAGATTGTTAGTTGCTGCCGTTGTCATATTGGCAGTTGTCGCTGTCGCAGTCGCTGCCGGAGGAGCTGCAGATGAACTGCTGCCATTCATATTGGGCATAAAGGAACCGCCACCCATTCCTCCGCCAATGCGAAACGATTGCTCATCACACGGTTGGTAAATGATCGAGCACATCTCCAGCTCCTGTCGCACACAAATCCTATAATGCTGATTGGCCAAGTGTCTTCCGTTCTCGGCAAAGTTAAAGGTCTGAAGGACGCCCTCGACTCCCGTATGATATTGCAAGCATCCCGCCGGCGCACGCTGATTAAAGGGTATCTGCAGCACGCGTATTTCCCATAATCGCATTGGCAGAAAACGCTTCGAGACATTCAAACTGATCTCAATCAGCTGATCCTGCAAATTGTTGACAGTTACATTCGCGGGCAATGCCGGACGTAGACTGCCATACAGGGTCGACTGGCGGGGAAGTCGACCGGATACCCACATCATAGTACACTAGAAATAAAGTAAAGGATGTAATTCAAAACTTAACAATTAAGAAAGTTCGTCCAAAACAGCAGCTTAAGAAAATTTTAAAATATTACTGTTAGCAAATAATAGAGCATAATTTTTTGGATTTATAATTTTTTAAATACCCAGCAACCATTTTTCGAAATTTAAATGTCTTACTTTAATTTTAGCTTAAACTTTATTTTGTACAACTTACGGAACTATACCCTGATTAATGTAATCGTAATTGATAATATCCATTATGTTACTCACAATGTTGTCCACTGTTTTGGCCACAGAGCAGAAAGGATCCTCTGGGTCCCCCACTGATGTTGAACACATCTCCATCACAGACTCCTGTCCTTCGATTGGGTTGTCCCAGCGAAAAGTGATGAAAATCGAGACGCAGCTGACTTATGTCATCGCTCATGATCTTTACCCTCAGTTTACATTCCGTAAAGTTGCTGGGCATAAAACTGGGAAATCCCGGTGACACAATATAAGTCAAATTGTTGGCAATTGTTCCATTGCAATCGGCCATAAAAATACAGCAGACACCAAAGCCCATGGCACATTCACCTCTCGCCTGGCCGCCCTTCTGACGGCATTCGTAGGCATTGAAACAGTTGCCCATGCGACGACCATCATCCGATAGGCATTCCCCATCAACGGGCACGGGAAAGAGATGAATCACTGCAAATGGGAGAGAAGCATTTCATTTATTCCTCAACTAACAGAATTTTTTAATTATGGAGTGAGTCTTCAAAAGTTCATTACGGCATGTTCCGAAAAGTAGAAGAAACAGTTGCCAAACTGTTGCTTAACAGAGCTTTAACAGTTTTGACAACAGCTGCTTGGGGTAGCAGAAAATCAAACTGTTTAGAGTTTCGTTAGGTATAAAGCAGAGAAATGAAGCGGATGAATAATTACAACCACAGTATATTAACACAGATTACAAAGTATCAATGAGATATTGAAAATGAAAACGATGACATGAGAAAATTTTCAAAAATTTTACTCCTTTTTTTGTGAAATTGTGGCGAATATGTTTTCAATAACTTGTCTCCTCCATAAATCTCATTAGGTTGACCTTGCAAAACTTACCCTTGGGCTGTCGACTGCTAAAGTTGCTTAATTGATAGGTGTTGTCGTGATCGTTGTCATCCTGCAGCAACAATTGCTCATGTGCTGGCAATTCCTCTTCCCCGATTAGATCTATATCCATTTCCAACTGCTGTACAGCCGATGGCGATTTCAAATCTGCGCTCCAAATATCATAATGATGCATCGGTGGCCAGGCGGTTTCATTTGTTGTTTCTGTCGATGATGATGATGATAATAATGATGATGATGATGATGGTGGTGCTGCCTGGCTCAGCTGAGCTGCAATGAGTATGCAAACAGCCAGCAGCAGGTTCCAAGAACAAGCAACAACACCACAACAACCGGCTGGGCCACCAACGACAATAACTTTCTTTTCAGTCGCGCCTCGTAATAAGCTCACGAATTTATTGCACTTGCTTAACAACAACAGCAGCCACAACGACAACAACAATTTAATGGCTTCCATATCCACAATGCCAATGCCAATGTTAATGCCAATGCCATGTGCGATTGCTGCTCCACTCACAGCTCCTGCTTCGAGTATTGCGTGCGTTCCGCTGCGTTGTTAAACTATAAATGTGCCCCAGTCTCTAACACTAACTCTAACTCCAGCTTCGGTTTCAGCTTCAACTTCAACTTCAATTTCAGTTCCAACAATCCGAGCATTTGGATGCTGTGCGTCGTCAACTTGATCAGCTTTTCTCCCCAAGTGCTGTTGCTGTTGTTGATGTTGCTGCTGCTTTAGCTGTTGCTGTTGCTGTCGCCTACATTGTTGACTCTAATCTGTGCTTACTTATTTGCTATTCTTGGCAGTGAGGCTCCATTTTAACAGTTATATTGGTGCTATGATGAGACTTGCTTGAACTAAAATATATGCCCCTAATATTAAAATGACTTGCAATTTTTGTATTACAAAAATTCATCTAATAAAAGGCGGGCAGCAAAACTAAGTATCTAAAATTTACATTGTAAATTCTGTAAACATTTTTAACATACTGTAAACTAACTCGGTTTTATGTAAAATTGCGCTCTTGTGCAGCATCTTGGAATGTTATTAACACACAGTCGATCGATGACATATCATATCGCTGCTTCTCTAATTCACACGAAATATATTCTTGCTGAAAAATTTGCAAAAGGGTCGTACAATATTGTAAATCCTCTAAGCATTTATATTAAATGACTCATAAATAACACCGTATTTGCACTGGTCCCTAGCAAATGTCATGTCTAGCAAGCACTGCACTTTTAACTGCTTGCTAAATGTTAAGCAAAGCAGCGCCTCTAGCGTCTGCTGCTGTTGCCTAACAGTCGTCTGTTAATTTATGCATGCTTCATGTTAGTTGCACTTCGTTTACTAACTCCTTCCACTTTTGCCTCATTCTTTTCACACGCGACCGGCTGATGCTTATCCGACTTTCCCCTCTCTACTGCTCCACAGCAGGAATGCAGAAGCAAGAATGCTTTGCATATACATATACATATAATGGCAGTAAATTAACTCACATGTTCACACTTTGGAGCCTCTCTGACTGGACAATACGTGAATTAGCTGAAATTGGGTTGCCTTGCATTTCTGCTGCATCATGGCTATGCTTGCAGTTGTTGTTGTTGCTGTTGTTGGCAGTTTTGTGAATGAATGTGATACTGTGCCATCCAATTGGCAAAGAAAATCAGGTTAAACAGCTCTGTGGTAATTTACGTTTGTCTCAAAACAACAACAACGGTAACAAAACAAGTCTGTAAGTTGCGGCCAGCAAAGCGTAGAAAGCTGGCAAAACTGTGTAATGTGATTAATTTTATGGCCAAGTGTGAATCTATGTGTGGCAAGCTTAGAACATTTGTAACAGTACAGTACTCCATAGGCTAGTATGCTGTTCATGCGCACTGCTTGCTAAATTCGAATTAGCAATGCACAAATGGGAAATTAGCTACTTGTGTCGAGTTCAGTGTGACCATAGATGCTTGAAATAATGGGTATTTTAATATCCCTTCTTAATGGTTAAATAATTAAAAGACTCGCATAATTATGAAAATATTTGTTTTTGTATTGTATTTTTTTGAGGACAGCTCATAGTATACTCGTAAGTAGCTGCTGAATGCGGCTATGTTAATGTTAGTTAACATTTAGGTGCATTCAAAATATGTATAAAAAAATTAACAGTCAAGGATTACAAAAAAATAGGTGTTTTGAGTATTTCTTTTGTTTTTCGTTTTTAAATAAAGCGCTTAAGCTTAGGTCATAGGTTTGAACTTTGTACAATGTTTTTAGTATGTATGTAGGTGTTTGTGTGTTAGCGAAGTTTTAGTTGTTGTATTCGGGTGTTTGGGAGTTTTTTAAATGCTTAAAGCGGCTCCAGGGCTGTGGGTCCATGTGGACTGCCCTCCAGCTTGCGCCAGACGACGTTGCACATCTCCCGCACCAGCGCCTTTTCCCCGTCATCCATCTGGTCGAGGGCACTGCCCGCCAAATTCCCCAGACGATCCCGTTCCAGCTGCTCCCGCACCTCCAGCACTTGCAATGCTCGCACCACAGCCTCTGGACGTCCCGCAATAGGTTCCGGCAGTGCAACGGCAGCGGCAGCAGCTGCAGCCGCAGCGGCGGCAACTGCCTGACTGATGTCCTGCTGTGTGTGTGGATGTGTGTGCGGATGTGGATGTGGGTGTGGATGTGGCGAGGGTGCTAATTTGGCTGGTGATGCGGCTGCTGTTGTTGCTGCTGCTGTAGTTGTTGTTGTTGCTGGTTGTGCCTGCTGCTGTTGCTGCTGCTGATGTTGCTGCTGTTGTTGCTGCTGCTGCAGACTGGCTGTGGGCGTGGTTCGTTCCTCTTCCAGCTGCTGTATGCGTCGCTCCAGCGAGCGTACATATTGCAATGTCTGATCATTGAGACTGTGGGCGTTGCGTAGATCCTGCAATACAGAAAGAATTCGAATTGTGAATTGGGAACGTGTGTTGCACAAGAGTCTCTGCCACTTACCGGCAATTGCCGTTGTTCCGCATAGTTGCGCAGCGCCGTGATTGTCTCGTCCGCGTTCGTGCTTGAACTCGAGCCGTCTCCATCATCTCGCAGCGCGTTACGCGTCGCTGCCCCACAGCCGGCGCACAGCGCGTTGGCTGCCACATGGGCGCGCTCCTCGTCCAAGTACAAGCATAGCTCCTTCAGCTCCAAATTGTCCGTGATCAGCTCCTGCTGTTTGTCATCCAGCTGACGCAATTTGTTCTGAAAATATAATGGGAAATGTTACAGTTAACATAACCTGAAGCTGTTAGGCTGCGCTGATAACAGTAGACTTAAATGTTATATATCTGTAATTTATATTTAACATTACTTTAAACTGTAAACGTATGAGTAACAAGTAGAGATAGGCACTGGCATTCTTTTTGGGGCCCGAAATTAATATGTAAAGCCCGGCCCGGTGATATTATGTAAAAACCTGATTTCTTTTCTTTGCTAATATTAGAGATTCATATTTTTTTCTCTGGATTTTATAGCTATGAAAATTAAGCTTGATAAACATATCGATGCTTAACTAATTTGTTGATTTGTTTAATAAATATACACCTTACCTGATATGCTGCCACCTCCTGTCGCATTACACTGGCCGTGTATCGTCCAAAGCGCTGCCATTCTCGTGCCAGCTTGCGACCCTTTTGACGATCATCGTCCAGAAAGCAGCACAAATCCCGCAATTCCTGATTGTCATCCAGCAGACGCTGATTTTGTTCCTTCAGCGCGCGGAGCTCATTGACCAGGGACTGTAAGCAATTAACATGTTTGAAAAATTAACATTAGTTAAAAATGATATTTAACAGTGAGTTGACATTCATTACCTGCAATTGTCGATTCTGTTCGACTGTTAAACGTCCGCCATTGGCTGTTGGAATACCCGTATTGTTGTTGTTGTTGTTGGCCACACTGGAAGTGACCGATGCAACGGGCGACGGATGTTCCTGTTCCGGTTTGCGCACAAACTTGAGCATATCCTGTTGTGCTTTACCGGATTGCTGTTGTTGCTGCTGCTGTTGTTGCGGCGGCTGTTGCAGATAGCGTGAATGTTGCTGCTGTCGCTGTTGTTGCTTAACAGAATCGGGTATATAGATGCTGGTTAACTGTGGTATATCCGGTGGATATTTAAGCGGCAAGTGGGGCTTCAAAATGCCTCCGCCTGGTCCCGGCTGTGGCGGTGGTTGATAACGAGGGGGAATCGAGTGTGCGGGCGCTTTAAGATGTGCCTTGAGCGTGCTGTGTTGTTGTTGTTGCTGATGTTGTTGTTGCTGGTGTTGGTGTTGTTGCTGCTGCTTGCAATTGATAGAAGCTGCGTCGTGTGGGCGGCAGCTGCGAGTGGGATTGCAACTCCTTAGAATTGTTATTGAGCTGTTGTTGTTGTTGCTGCTGCTGTTGTTGTTGTTGTATGGGCAGACGCGACGCTGTTGCGTGTGTATGTTGCTGTTGCGTTGAGTGTTGCTGATGTATTGTGGCCACAGTTTGCAGCTGATGCGACGACTGCGCTGGCGACTGCGCTGCTGCTGTCGGCGTTGGCGTTACGCTTTGCTGCGCTGACGTTGTTGCTGACGTTGTTGTTGTTGTTGCTGCTGTTGTTGCTGGTAGCAATGAACGTCTTGGCTGAAATTGTTGGTGGTGTTGCTGTTGTTGTTGTTGTTGCTGATGCTTGCTAATTGCAGCTGCTGTCGTTTTATGTACAATTTTGTCAACACTATTAATATTTATCAAATTGTTGCCCAAAGTGTTAGTTGTTGTTGCTGTTTTTTGCTGTTGTTGACTCTTCAGTTGTTGTAGTTGCTGTTGTTGTAGTTGCTGCTGCTGCTGTTGTTGATTGCCGGACATTTTAATGTTGGTTCCTTGTTTGCACTTAATATTATGTTGTGTGTTGTTTCTGTTGTTTGTTTAAATTACTGTTGGGTCTTCGACCTTTTAGCAAAATGAAAAGATAAACAAAAAGCGAGTGCGTCATTAGCAAAAAGTCAAAACAAAGAAAAACAAAACAAAATACGATAATTGGTAAATGGCAAAACATAAACAAAAGTAACAATAAATCAGTTGATTGTAAAATGTAATTTATGCGACAGTTGAGGGCACGACGACGACAACAACAACAATAATTAAACTGTCATTAGACGGTCGCGACGATAGAAAGTGAAATGCGCATTTATCGCACTAGTGCAGCCATGACACATGCCTCATGCCACATGCCACATACAACACAAGAGTTTCCTAGACAATCTTGTCTGAATGCAACGAAGCGTCGTAAACCAACTGATGACATTACGACTGTCACTGTCACTGTCATTGTGACAGTCGCTGTCGCTGTTGCTCTTGCTGTTACTGTTACCATCGCTGCTAATGTTAAACAACTCTGTTGGGTGTCTAAATGACTAAAGACCGGCTTCCGTTTCTGGTTTCAAAACAGAAAGCCAACTAACGTGTAGTTTAAATGTGTGACTATCTTTCTGGAGGATCTTCAAAAGTGAAACCCACTTTTTTTTATAAATTGAAATTGAAAATTGAATTCATAGCGTGACGTGTGTAATTATGTTATACTTCTAAGTCCAATAAAGTAATGTCAATATGGGAACATATTTTGATATCACTTACTACAGTAACAGTCATGTTCTGTAAGCTGTCAAGCTGCTGTTAATCAAATTAAATGCTGTTAATACTGACTACAGTGGTCATTGGAACATTAATAACAGGTTCAATTAGTTCCGCCTACAACCAATAATATTCTTTTTTGACACCTTTTATAACATCTAAAATACATATTTCAGCTGCATATCTGTACTTCTAATCTTATATCAAGTAATTTCATGATTTTCACATTAAAAATAGTCAAAAGTTTTTGCCACTCTTCTTTTATTGCCCCATTGTAAAGGGACGCGAGCAAAGAATGAAGATACTTATACTTAAAGGTAGAATTCCCACAACTTTTGACCGTGGATGCCACCCACTAAGTATGGGAAACCGGCTTCAACAATTTTGCGGCTCAACACCTCCCCTTTGAACAATAAGTTGCCTGGGGCTCCTCGAGGTAAAAGAGAACCGCTTTTTGCATTTACATACGTACAATATACATATTTAGCTACAGCTGGTTGTGGCTTGTTATGATTATTACAACCTCAGCTCAACCTCGCATTAAAATTGCCACTAATTACACCAATTTGTTATATTTTGGGAAGAAAAAAAACTGAAGCAACGCCTAAAAGGTAGAGACACCTAAAACACCCCACACACAATAAAAGAAAAAAATAAATAAAAAACAAGAAAAAAAGACATTTGAGCGCTTACAATAAATACAAAAAAAAAGGTTAAATAGAAACAACAAGATTGCTTATGAGCCGACTTTAGATTTAAGAGCGCGCCACATGCCAAGTCATAAACAAGACTGGGATCTGGGATCTCAGAGCAGGCTAAGCCGGAGGGGGCGTTACCACACGCATAAGTAGGCAAAAAATGTTTAAAGTGCGTTCAATGCGATGCCGAAGGCTTTTTGTTGCTTAACTCCAACCAGGTGATGATTTGCTATTTATAGGGTTCGAGTTCGAGAGCTCTGTTGAGCTACATACGATTTTGAAGGTTTCTTCAAGTGCCAAATCTAAGCTGAAGGCTAGAGAAACTTGCTGCCTACACTGAAAAAAAGAACAACTTCTAAAAATAAAGAACATTCATCTTAGATTAGGTCTTAAAAAACTAATTTAAAAAATCTAAGTTCTTAGTATAAGAATATAATTTTCAAATCCCTCTCTTTTCAAGGTAGTAAACATTAGTTAAGGAATATTTATAATATTGGCCAGACAAAATATTTATGTTTATCAAAGTAAAACAATCATAAAAATATAAATTATAAAACTTTTTTGTTGACATAAATCTTAAAAACATTTATTCGTTTAATAAGAGCTTGGTCTAATTTAAAATGTTTAAGCTTTTAGACTGTTATGTTCTCGACGCATTTTTTAACCATATTTTTTAGTTTTAATACCAAAACCTTGAACTTAAAACATATTTTTATCAGTGTAGAGTTGCAAAGTATCGTTTTCATGAGAACATTTCAAATATCATAACATTTAATTAATATTTTCAGTTTTGTGTTTTCTGACAATCTCTTCCCCTTTCTTGTGCGCTTATGATTAAGCAACAATAATTCACCACATAAACTTCTAACACCATGAACAGATCACAGGTTGACTGAGCTTCGCTCTCTCTCTCTCTCTCTCTCTCTCTCTCTCTCTCTCTCTCTCTTTTTCTGCGAGAACAGCGTAAATGAGGATAAAGCTTTTTTGCGTTGTAAACTGACACTCATTAGAAAGTTCTTAGACGCACTTCGACACCACACGCACACCAGTGTTTTCCTGTATATAAAAATGAACTTTCGTGGCAGCTTTTAATTTACTTGTGAGCAGACTAAGTAGGTAGTGTTAAAGGGGTAGGGAAAGGGAGATCGGAGGGGAGTGGGGAATGATCGCACCACGTATTGGCATTTCCGACTGGCGACCCCAGTGTCGTCTTTATTGAAATCGACCCCAGTGCTCAAGTCGAAGTCAGGCTCAGATTTAAACTGAGACTGAGACGGAGACTGAAACTCACGGCACGGCAATCAAAAGCAACAAATCTACAGCAACAACAATGAGAGCAATATTTGTGCTCATTAAGCGTAACTGACACACGAAGTTGTTGCTGTTGTCGTTTCGTTTATTTTTTTTTGGAGGGTTTCTTCATTTCGCAAGTCGCCAAAAACTACATCGCCCGTCGCCTTTCGGAGTCTGTATCTGTGTGTAAGTATGTATGTATGCATGTACATACATATACACATAAATCTGCTGCGACTGCGGCCGCCCCCTCTCCTTGTGGCTTTGCGAGTGAGTGAGAAGTTAAAGTTGTTGTTGGCTTCTCGCATTGTTTTTGTGCTTGTGCTTTTGCTTTGGCTTTTGGCAATTTCATTTTCGTCTGACTGTGGCTCCAGCAGCAAAGAGAGTCAGAGAGCGATTGCTATTATTTTAAGGTAATTCGATGATTTACAACTGTTGCTTTGTGTTTTGTAAGTTTTCTTTCAGAATGCTCTGACTCCGTTGTGTGGGGCAACATACCAACGTACCAACAACACCAACAACAATCATTTTTCAAACCAAAAACAAAGGGCCAGTCAGTCATTCAGCCTGGCAGCCTCTCCAGGCGAGGCCCTGCCTGTGACTCCCTCCTCTCCCTTTGCCTCTCCCTCTGCTACAATCAGCTTGCCTGCCGCATTCTTTTGTTATTTCGTAATGGCGACGATGCCGATTGCGTTTTTTTTTCCTCTTCTGTAATTTTTGCATAGCAGCTAAAGGGGAAGTGGTTAACAGAGGGTTCTCTTTTGTCTGTGGCGACATTCGACTCTCTCGAGCGTTGCGTGTGCGCTGTAAGTTCGCGCCATGTCGCGGACAACTGCCGACTTACATTTCACACCTGTTGTCAATTGCGCGCTCTCACTTATAAAAGTTGTTCAGCTGTTGTCAAGGAATAGGAGCAGGAACTTTCTGGCAAGTTGACAGCTTAAATAGCTGAGTCTAAAAGGGTCTAGAAGATCCTCATTGCCATGATATGCCAGATGGTGTACATACATACGTATATACAAATTGAATAAATTTATTGCGAATTGCATTGCAACTTGTGCGTGAGTGAGACGACAAATCGAACAGCGCTGTTATTGCCGCTCTCCACCGCTCACTGTTCACTCTGTCAAGCAATATGTTAAGTCAAACAACGAGGACAAACAACAGCTGGTTAAAGCTTTCACCTTTCTAATGCTATCAATCACTTGCAAAACCATTCAACGTATGCCACATAAATTTGCAATGCTATTAATTAAAAACAAATGGACGAATGTACATAAATGTGCAGTATAAAGCAGTACGTGCCTAAATCAGAGCTCTTTTCTAAGATCTCGCCATGTTAAAGCGCAGACGTCTGTTAATTACCAGTTACATGTGTAAACAATTAACAGTTTAACGAGCTGTTAGAAAAGCTCTTTTTACAACATAAAACTACAGTTGAAACCAAATTAAACAATTATTCATGGAATTTGAAACTTTTCAAAGATTATTTGTGGTAATAATAGATCTGCATCATCAGTTGAAAAATGCGTACGTGTTTTTTGGTCAATTTCTGCAATACATACTAATTCCATTTTGTTTTTAAATTAATGACAGTCGGCATATTTTTATGTGGTGTTGATTTTTGTGTTTTTTAAAGCATTGCTCAACGAAGCTTGAAACAAGTGTTTAATTAAGGAAATGAACGTAGACCTAAAATAAATAAACACGCATACAAATACACAGAGACTGAGCAAACATCAATTTAATACACCAAAAAATAATAAGCAAAAAAAGAATTGGTTAATAAATAAAACAAGAAACGAAGGTAAAAATAATACGTGAACATATGCTGAAAGGTACTCAAGGTTAAGAAATCTCTTTAAAAGCACACGCACTGCTTGCAAGATCGACAGCTTTTTGGATGTGATGACAGCAGGCAACTACAAAAATAAAAAAAAAACAACAACAACAACTGTGGCGACGACGAGAAAACCACAAGTCATGTGGGTTAAGTACACTTACTTAACAACACAATTCAAAACTGACCGCGCGCACAGACAATGAAATTTGTAATGAAAGGTAAAGCTCAGCTCACGACAGCGACAGCGACTTCGACGATTGTGATTGTGACTGTGACAGCGACAGCAACAATGGCGATTGCAAGTGTGGGAATAGGATAAACCAGGGATGGCAAACTAATTTAAAACAAGTCTATTTAATGTGATCTATTTACATATGTTTACATACATATATGTATGTATCTATGTTTAATATGAATTGAATTGCTCAAAAGTGTAATCTACAACAATGTTTTAAAATTAAGATTTTGGGGATCTGTTAAGAGCTTTCAGTTTGCAGCCCTGCTGGAAACTAGACTTCAACAGCCACCCACAGCACGGGGAGAGCCGGCAAACAAACGCACGAATATATGACGAGAAATCCCGCACAAAACGCAAAGCCAAACGAAACACCCACACACTTCCACACACACACAGACAGACTAAGAGAAAGACAGCGATTGAAACCAATACCGATTATTCTCTCGTTCCACACGCTCCATTGCATTTGCATTGCACGCACCAGAAACGCGTGGTATACGTTTGTATGTGTGTGTGTGTGCTCGTGTGGACTGCATTTGAACATGCATATATCGTTTTTCAAATGTTGTTCATTAAACGCCTTCGCCGCTTGTATCAAATGTCAAACGACAACAGCAACAAATCTAACGTCGCTGTCGCTGAGTCTCAGTCAGCGCTAAGACAGACAGATGACTTCAGAAAGAGAGTGAGAGAAAGAGAGAGTTGACCGGCGAAATTTTCATGAATGAACCCAAAACAAAAGGAAGCGCGCGGGAAAGAGAGAAAGAGGAGAAAAGAACACCTCCACGAGAGATGCTCATTTATCAACCGTGTGTGAAGGAGATGGGGGATTATTGAATCATAAGACGATTAAATTGCACGTGACACCGTGACTGGAAAAGCCGCTAAATTTATCAATCATTGAACCGTGAGTTTTTTGTGTTGGTCCACTGATTCTAAGAATCATGAAAAATGATACGTATTGAATTGGATGCCCACGATTAAAACCCAAATCAAACATTTTAGTAGTCAAACTAATTAAGCTTTTTTAAATGCCGCCCACCCACGTTTACAGGGCATTCCAGTTTGTTATTGCTTTTCTCCCTTTATTCTCTTATGATGCTAATAAATTCATTCGTGTAGCACGGTAAGCAAAAACACGAGCTCACTTACCAACAATGCCAACGGCGCAAAAAGAAAAAAATAATAAAATAAAACCGGCGCCGACATACAAATTAAAAGCTCTGTCTGGCCATTTGAGAAAACGGCATAGGTTAATCCGTAAGTCAAGCTGGGGAGTAGGGGGCGTTGAATGACATGAAATGAAATGAAATGGAGCGAGAGCTCAAGACTGAGAGAGCAGCTGCTGATCGAATACGGGAGCATGCATGTGGAGCGCTTTAACAGCTGTTAATTTAACATCCAAACATTTACAGCTTACAACAAATCAACCCACAGACTGTACAAATATAATTACAAATACAGATACAAATGATCTAATTCCAGTTTTTTCTTCACGTTCCCAATATGTAATCCCAAATATCACACCATAAAAAGTTCCAAGTTATAAGAGCTGCCCACGTCAGCGCCAGTTGGCTACAAATGGCGTTCAATTCTTAACCAACAGCGCCACAATTAATCACAGTACGTGTTTAGGTTGTAAGTAAGTGTGTGAGTGTGTTTTATAATAAAGCTATAAACAGAAATCAAAAAAATCGAAAGCAAAGAAGCTAGAAAAGAAATTCAACGGCAGCAAATTAATGAAACGCCTCATCAAACAATGAACCATCCCAATGGAACCTCCCTCCCTCACCTTTCCCACTCTCAAAAGCGAACAGAACATTAGCATATATAAATTTAGGTTTTTTTTACGATACTTGAGATACCTTTCCCAAATAAGTATGAACATGATTATTCAAAAATCAAGAATTCAAATTTACACCTAAAGAAAGAAATCTGCTGAAGAAAATTCCATTCGATAATCAAAACAAAAAACAAGTGTGTTTGTTAAAGAGGCGTGCTCGACTTGCAGATATCCTTGTCGGGTCAAGAATTGATCGAACTGCTGAAAAAAAAACAGATGCCTTGTACAGATAGATAATTTTCCAGCATTTAACATCATTTGCTGCAAACAAATCTACCCTTTTAACTTTTTTGGGCAGGGTAAAAACACAAAATACTATGAGATTTTTCCAGCCGCTGCCAGATGATAATTAAATATTTGTACATTTGAACTTTACTGGGTTACGAGGCCAGCACTCAAAAAAAAGCAGAAAAAACACATACGTATACATATGAATAGGTCTGCCTGTCTGTCCGTCTGTTTAGTTGGGTTAGTTCTTTAGATTGCTTCTCTGTTGTTGCTTTTGGCAAAGAATCTGTTTTCAAAACTTAATGCTGGCTAGAAGATTGATGCCTTGTTGTATTTGTTACAACAACAGTCTGTCTAAGATATATTCGTCTACGTTACGGATACACATTTGCATATTTAGGCAATTCTTTATGGCAAAGTCTGATGGTTACGCCCTAGCAACGTTGTGGGCGTGGTAATGAGTTTTGCCAAACAGATAAATTCGAAAGTTACAACAATTTGAGTTGTTGTTTAGCTAAAATGTTTTTACATGTTTTCTCAATCTATTGCTTATTTACATGCATAAATAATTCGAACCTGATAGCTTATTCTCGATCTGCGATTCTCGATTCTCGATTCTCGGTGTGACAACGTTTCGCCATAAAATCGACAAGTTTATAGCATTCGCCTGGTTTTTAGTTGTTTTGGCTTCACTTTGCAAGTCGCTTATAATCAAATGATGCCATAAACTATAAACTGAAGTTTCAAATGGAAATTTAGGCTATTTTTATTGCCTAGCATAAATGTGCTTTTGACTGGGTATCAACTGCTTTTTGGGGATTGGTTTTGTTGTAATGATATGCAACTTCTAGAACGACATGGATTTGAGTTTTAAGAATTTCAAATTGGATATTGATCATTGGGTTTTGAGGAGTGTCACCAATAGCTGTTCAAATTATGCATATGCAATTAATCGTTTGGCTTGCATATAAATAACTCAAGTCTCATAAATGTTTATTGGACTAGAAAAAAGCTATGATGGATGAAAGACTTGTGATCATTGGCTAGAAAAATGTGAACACGTATTCAAGATAAATTTTATATATTTTATATATTAAGATAGATGACAGTTTAGAAGTAAAAGCTGACTGTAAACAGAGCTTTCACAATTTAAGCGTTTTGTTTTGTTAAGCTGAACTAGAATCTTAAGTTTAAGTTTGATTTTCTCTAAGAACTGTTGGCACTTTTATGTTTGAAATTTTGTTCTATATCTTCAAGATCGTTTGCCCTTAAGCTAACCAC
Organism: Drosophila falleni; assembly: GCA_035045575.1. Classification (NCBI taxonomy): domain Eukaryota; kingdom Metazoa; phylum Arthropoda; class Insecta; order Diptera; family Drosophilidae; genus Drosophila; species Drosophila falleni. The sequence goes on along the minus strand of JAWNOV010000169.1, from coordinate 792,836 downwards.
ACAAGAAAACGTGCACATGGCCCAAAAAAAGCAATAAAAAAAAGAAATTGAAGAAAAAACAAAAGTCAAATCATTATGTAAGCATTAGCACGCTTTAACCCTCAGTTGGATGTTTGTTTATGCTGCCCGCTGTCCGCTGTCCCCTCTCTCTATCACTCTGTCTAGCGACACGCTTTTCACAGTTCACAGCAAGCGTGAACGAACCATAAAATACAACAACAACAATCAAATGACAGAGGAGGCCGCACATGCGCAATAAATGCCACAGGCAATGGGCAATAAGGCAACAGGCAATACCAATGCAAACCAATTAATTTTCTATTAATTTTTTCCATTTTTTTCTCTCTTACTTATTTTTTTTTACCAATAATAATACGTAATAGGCAATGCCATAAAAGCGGAAACCATTAAAATGACTATAGAAATTGCCCTGGTGTGTAAGTGTGTGAGCGTAAGACGGAATTCTATTTCCTTTCTTGGACAAAAGCCGCTTATGCGATGCCCAGCAATGATATGTGGAACGTAACGCGGTCCCCTTTGTGCGACAGAAACTTCCGGATTGAGAGATTTCCTATTTTGTACATATATATGGATATTTATGTATGTGTAAGTACTGTGAAAGATATGTTAACTCTGCTATGTAAACGAATTGCCATTTTTTTACGAAATTAATTTGAATACAGAGAAAATTTAGATGCCAAACAATAGACATAATGACATTCCGCTTAAAAATTGGTAAAGTTTTGCAAAAGTTTTAGGTTTCAAGTTGCTCAAGCCTCAGACCTAGCAACTTGACAATTTTAATTCTTTCTTATTTTGAAATATTTCCTATTAGGAAAGTTTTTATGAAAATCTGCAAGATTTCTTGTAAATTCTCTGCAAGTGTATCAAAGCGTCCACACCTTTTTCCATTTTTTTTTTTATTTTTTTTTTTTTTTTTTTCTTCTTTTTTTTTATTTTTTTTTATTTTCCTTTCCCGGCTTCACTTTGTAAGTGAATGCTTGCCACATTGAATTTCATTGTTGTATTTTACATAAGATAAAACTTATAAACTAATTAAAAGGCAGTTCGTGTAGAGGTGTGCAAAATAAGAAGTGTGGTAAGAGGGGGTTACGAAGAGGGTACAAATTCTGGGCAGCAGGTAACTCAATACTTGGGGCCCATTGAACCATGTCAGATTTGTAAGAGGGAACTGAAGCTGTTCGGCTCGGCTTGGTTTGGTTTGTTCGTCAATTCAACAGCTGTGGCACGTTGAAATTTTGCTTGTTGGTTGCCTCGTTTCGGATGCTGCTGCCTTGTTTATAAATCAAGTCACATTAAGTGTAATAATAAACGCAGATCTTTGCCCCGGTATTGGGACAGCCGGTTTTCATCAACGTATCGAATTGAATAAGTCATAAAAAAGAGGGGAAAAAACAAAGGGAGGCCAGCGAATTTAATAAAACGCACCTCACAACAGTACGAATTTTATATGGTGTGTGTGTGTGCGAAAGTGTGTCTGTGTGTAATTATAGAGGGCAGCCTAATAACTTTACCAGAAATGCAGAAATGACAAAACGCACGCTTCATTGCAATCTCAGTCTCTTTCTCTCTTTCCCTCTCACTGTCTCTCTCTCTCTCTCTCACTGTCTCTCTCTCTCAGTCTCTCTATCTCCCTCGCTCTCTCCCCTCTCCGTCTCTGTCTCGCTAATGATAACGACAACAAAATGCTGATGGCACAAATTATAGGCAAGAAAAGAGCATCAAGCCAAAAGCCCGGCAGTAACTCTGTCAGTAGCGATTGGCAGTGGAAAGTAAGCAAGAAAGTTTGAGCCAAGTCAACCGTTGTTGGCTGCTGTCGCGGCTGTAGCGACGTCGTCGTCGTCGTCGTTGAGACCCACAATTTCCGCCATTTATGACAGTCACAAATCGAGTTATACTCACACCGCACCAGAGCCCCACGTACTTTCTAATTTCTAAACGTACTTTTTTTTTTTGATGCTGCCGTTTCGGTTTTCTTATACCCTATACAATTATAAGCAGCAAGGTATACACTTGTGATAGTATCCACACCTCTAAAATGTATTTAGCATTGAACATTACAACTGTTAAAGCTCAACAAGCTACTGTTAACTGTTATTAATACAGAAATGTCACATAACATAATGGTAACATTAGTGTGCCTATTTGTAGCTCATCTTATGTCCAGGGTATTTTAGCTTGCATTTTAGTCTGCGCTCTTCATGTCTCTTCTAATACAACTTTTGTGGCACTATTTTTTCCAAAACGTATTTTAGCTCAACATAAACTTGTTTTTAACGGCAACAAAGTGTTAATGTTAATTTGTGCATGCAATATTCTTTTTACCTAAATGGCCATGCAATAGAAATTTGTTGCCGTTGTTTGCAGTTACATTTTATGTAAATATCTACAGCGTTTATCGCGCAAAACAATGTTCGCTTAACAGCAGCGCAGCACAGCTGCTGCGACAGAAAATAAGCAACATTGCATAGCAACATTCCCTGCTCGCAGACACACACACACACATAAAAGCTTGGGGCCAGTTAGCTTAGGGGGCGGGAATATGCGATTTGTTTGATAGGCTGGTAGCTAAGTGATGGCTCTGCGGAATAACTGTAACTAAAGCGTGGTGTTTTGCTGCAGGAAGCAGCAATTGTTATGTTAGCAGAAGAAAAATTCCTGTGGCAAATTTTTATAACATTTTAGAATTGTTAGCAAATTGTAATGAATACAAAAGAAGCGTATTTATGGCAATGTCAATTGATCTTCTTAGAATAAATAGTGGTAGTTAGTAGTAGCTCACTCAGTAGTCGGTGCAACGTTGCCACCTTCTCCTCTTTCATTTCTTTGCTGATTTGCCGTTGTCAATTCCAAGGCGCGCCAATGCAAAAGCTGCCAGCAACATTTTTGTTGCTGCTGCTGTTGCTGAGAAAATGTTGCCAACGGTAATGGGGAAGGTGCAGCGTAAGAAAATAACTGAAAGTCTTAAGAAAAGAGCGTGGCAGCGGCAGAGGCGGTGACAGGTGGACAGGAAAGTTAAACTAGTTCTAGTTGCAAGCAGTGGTCATAAAGTGGGGCACTTGTTGCAGCAAGTTGCACGCTCAATTGGATGAAATCAAAGATGCGACCAAAGATGACAGCAACACATAAACACACACACACACACACACACACACACACACACGCGCGCTCGGAGCACATTCCAAGCTTCCCACGCAGCGTTAACTGGGAGCGGCAGAAAAGACAGACGAAATTGTCTTAATGGACCATGAAGCTGATATGCAACTAAAAGGCCGCCCAATTATATAAAAAAATAAAGCGATACGCTGCTGAAGAAAACAGAACAGAGCAGCGGCAGCGACGCAGTCGACGTACGCATGGCAGCGATGCTGCGTGATAAGCCCAAAAGGAAAAGAAAGTTTTCTTCTTTTGCCGACAGCAATTTCATTGACAAAAAAAAAACCAACAAAAAAACAAAAGCTCGTTCGTGCAACGAACTTTGCATAACTGTTGTTGTTGCTGTTTTATTGCCTGCCTGCTGTTTTGGCATTAGTTACAGTTTACCGATACACGAAATGGACTAACATACATATTTCTAACAGCAGCAGTCGTCGCAACAGGTTGCCAGCTCTCTCCCTTGCTGAGCATATTCTGCTTAGTCGCTCTCTCGTTCCCGCCTCTCTCTCTCTCTCTCTCTCTCGCTCGTTTACTCTTTCACTGCATGCATTTTCGTATTGATTTGCTGCACATTACATTTCGAAATGCTGCACTGTTTGTTGTTGGCCGCTCAATCGGTTTTACCTGTTGCATACCAGCAGCAACAACAACAACAAGAACGAAAGCAGCAGCGTCGGCAGCGACTGCACTTTTTTGTTTGATCTTCTCTCTTATTGTTGAGCCGTTGTCGTGCATCTTTTTCTGCTTCTGCTGTTGTTGTTTTTGTTGCTGTTGCAGTCTCTTGTTTCACTGTGAAATTTATTGGCGCATATAAATGCCTCAAAATTGATGTTATTGTCATTTTTAGGTTGACCCTTTTCTGACTGTTAAGAATCTTCCCTTCTTCTGTCTCAGCTTCTTCTTTGTGTTTGTGTGTGTGTGTGTCTCTTGTGTCCTGCTTGTTTTGAAAATTGATTTTTACTTAGATTTTATTGTTGTCAAGATAAGTGGAAAATGGGTTTGATATCGCTGACTGTTTATTGTTGTGTCTTGCCTTAAAGAAATTTGTAGAGAAGAGAGAAACAGAAACGGTGGGCGCGCCCAACACTGAATCCAAGTGGGCGTCACTGTGCGCCAGAATAAAGCAATTTGTGCGAAGGCGGCAGCGAAAGGGAGCAAGAGAGGGACAGAGCATGTTGTGTTATCCCTGGTCTATGAGTTAATTTTGTTTGACTTATGAATACGTCAGGCAAGTGGGCGGTCATGTCACAGTTCTCTCTCTCTCTCTCTCTCTTTCTCTAAAAGATGCGGAGAGAGACGGTGAGGGGAGACTTACCTATATATGATGTTGCTCCTTCTTATTTTACTGTTTGTGTGTTGGTTGTGCAGTTTAGAGAGCAAGCTTTTTTGAGTGAAGCTTTTATTAGACTAGTCTGCAGGAGACGTTGAGAGTTCAAAATCACACACACACACACACACACACACTTGCGGCTGCAAGGAGATGAAGATGCCGCAATTAGCGTGTAAAATTGCGCAGTTCTACGGTCGCGACTGCAACGAGAACAACAAATATTTGCAGACGCATGCGCGTCGCTGCTGCTGCCGCATTCCAATGCAAACGAAACGCGGCGCGTATCCGCGACTAATTGTTTAAATAACAGCAAATTTTCACACAATTTGAAGGCAATAACATTCAAGATTTGTTTGTTGTTTGTTTATTGCAACACAACACAAAATACACTCGCGCACACCACACACACACACATGGACACGGGCAAAAACTATTTTCGCACACTTGGCTTTCTGTATGTATCTTTTATTAGCTTGAATTTTCCTGCCTGCCCTTTTCGAGAGACAAAAACGCAGACGCAAAACGGGCAGCGACCTGTTGCATCTTTATCTTTGCTTTTTGTTTTTTTTTTCTTATTTTTTTTGCACCAACAACTTGCGTTGTGTACCAAAAACTAGTTGGGGGGCGAGTGTTTGACGCGTGTGTTTAATGTTTGCAACAATAATTTACAAGCGTCAACATTTTTATCCGCAACAAACCGACGCGACCGAACCGCTCAAATTCCAACAACAAATTAAATGTTAATGTTAATGCTTAACATATGTTAACATCGATCTCGTTGATCAACGCAACATAATGTATCGGTCGATGTGAGCGATAGTTAGGACATCGATTTAAAAACTATCGATAGTTTAAAGTGGTACTACCATTCCATTTAAAATTTCGGCGTTTCTTGTGTACGCAGGAACTACTAACTTGATTTTATGAGATTTTTTTGGAAATTTTTTTTGAGAATGGTGGCAACGCTTCGGTTTAATACGCTGCTACGGAAAAACATCTGTTCTTAGTTGAAGACTAAAGGAAATATTGTCTGTACTACTTTTACTTTAGTAAAGTATAATTTAAATATGTTTCAACCTGAAGAACATGGCCTAGAGGCCGATTTTCGACTAACTATGTTCTCCACCCTGCGAGGGTGAGGCTGCAAAGTCCCCGAAGAGAAGCTTTTACAGTATCTCAGGGGAACAGAAATTGTTAGTAATACATCTAAAAACAATGACGACTATATTGGTAAGTTATTGGCCTACGTTGTTATTTATCTAATTAATATAATTTTATGCGAGTTAAACTTTAGTTGCTGAGTACCTTTACCTAATCAATGCTTGAATTATCACAAAATATGACATGTGCTTAACCTGTTGCTTATCGCCGAAGCACACACAGTCACACATATACAGTTGGTTAAGTAAATATTTTGACCAGGGATTAAAACCGTAATCGAAGCCTTTACTCGATATTCACTATGTAATATTCGCAACCGTAACTTAAACCCTAACCGTAGCAAAAATAACTTAATTGTAGCGAAACCGAAATACACAATTATTAACCGATTTATGTATTACGGTTAGTTTTTGTTTAATCATTAAACTCAATTATGCTGCTAAGGTGTCATTATCGTTCTTATAGTTACTTACTAACGAAAATGTATCATAATATATGATAAATATGTAATATAAACAAGTAATTTTCTACAGTAAATTTATAAATTATAATAAATTTTTTAACGATTATACGTTCTAGAAGGATTTTTAAGAAGATAAAAGTATTTCAGCGAATGTAGTGAAATTATTGTTAGTTTTTAAATAGTTCAAATCGACTAAATATATAATTTTTATTGTTCTAATTACCATAATCCGAAGAAAAAAATAAGAATAAAAAATTATCTTATTTTATTTTATTTATTTTAATAATTATAATAATAAAACAATAACTTACAGTAGTTTTAAAGCAATACCATTATTTATTGTTCCATTTGCAGGATCTGGAATGGACTGCGCGGTTATACCTCTCTCTCGGCACAAGGAATATTCATTAGTTCAGACTGTTGACTTCTTTTATCCACTCGTTGATGATCCTGAGACAATGGGACGCATAGCTCTGGCAAATGTATTGAGTGACGTGTACGCTGTGGGAGTTACTGATATTGATAAACTGGAAATGCTAATAAGTGCACCTTTGAATCTAACGGAAAAGCAGCGAGATATTGTGGTACCATTAATAATGAGAGGCTTCCAACGGGCGTCGAAAAACAGCGGATGCTATGGCAATGTTACGATCAAGAATGTTATCGTCAATCCCTGGTGCATTATTGGAGGCATCGCGACAGCCGTTTGCCGAAAACAAGATATCATATTGTAAGCTCATGCATTTGAAAAATTGAAATTTATTTATCAATTTTCAATTTTTGTAGACCATCGAATGGACGAGCTGGTGATGTCTTAGTGCTAACAAAACCACTTGGAACACAGTTGGCAACGAGTTCATACATTTGGCAAAAGGAAAAGAATGAGAAATATCAATCTATTTTATCTGAATTAACTGATGATGATATAGAGGAAACATTTCTAACCGCCATCAAATCAATGACATATCTAAACCGAAATGGTGAGAGTAGAAGTCTTTATATATCAATTGCATTTTTAAATAGAATTTTATACATTTAAGCCGCTCTTCTAATGCACAAATATGAAGCACACGCTGCAACGGATGTAACCGGGTTTGGTTTATTGGGTCACGCCAAGAACCTGGCCGAATTTCAGAAGCAGCAACTCTTGTTCAAAATTCACAAATTGCCCATTATTAAAAATGTACTCAAGATTGGCAAGTTGGTTGGTCAAAATACTAAACTAACTGCTGGCAAGGCTGTGGAGACATCTGGTGGACTTCTCATTTGTCTACCCCCGGAGGCAGCTGAACAATTTTGCGATGAATTCGAGAAAGTTACAAATGGATCACAAAAGGCCTTCGTTGTTGGGGTACTCGAAGAAACGGATAAATCGGCAGCAGTATTGTCTGATAATGTCGAGTATATCGAGGTTACGCTTTAAAAGATTGTTGTAATGAATCCAGTTGGGTAATTCAACTTATGATTATTATTTCACAAAGGCTTTTTAGCTAGGAAATATTATGAAATGTTTTATATGTAAATATAAAATTTTTGATATTCAACTGGATCCATTACAGCTATGATTTAAATAAAACTTTGTATATTCTTGATTTCTATAAATTTACTGCATTCAACTAAAACGTCTCAATTTTATAGTATTTTTAAATAAACTATCAGCACAAGCGATTAATTTATCGCAAGCCGAACTGTGGCACCACAGTTTCATTTATTTATTTAGAAGCCAAAACCATGGTTAAAATGACAATCCGCTGGAAAATCGGTTTAGTTTTGATCAAGTTATTGTTGAATGTTATACTCACTTTGGCACTGTTAATCTTATATTAGCACTGTTAAACTCACATTGGCACTGTTAAACTAACATTGGCACTGCTAAGTTAACAGAGTTCTGCTAACCGAGCACCTACGCAGCATATAAAAGGCGGCCTTCTTGCAGCAGGCAGGCAGTTGCTGTTCGGCGGTCGCAGGAGTCGGATCATCGCGTAGATTTAACTAACCTTAAGGAAATCGTTTGTACTTACATTTATTTCTTAGAATAAGCCCAAATTTATTGGAATAATTAAGTTGTCGTCTATATGCTATATATAGGCAGTAGGCAGGACTTGGTGTTCGGCGCTCGCAGAAGACGGGTCAGCAACGGCGGGCAACTTCGTAGCATTAGAAGCAGATCGTTATAAGTTAATTATAAAAATTGTTAACCATTATTTTGTAAGCTTAAAAATTATTTAATAAAAATATTTTTATATAATATAGTTTTATATAATATATTATATAGTTTTATATATAATATAGTTTTATATATAATATAGTTTTATATATAATATAGTTTTATATATAATATAGTTTTATATATAATAAAGTTTTATATATAATATAGTTTTATACATAATAAAGCTTTACATATTATAGTTTTATATATATAATTTTATATATAATTGTTTTATATATAATTTTTTTTATATATAATAAAGTTGTATATATAATTGTTTTATATATAATATTTGATATAGAATAGTTTTATAGCTGTTTTATTTTTAACAATATTTATTTTAGTACTTGAATCACAAACATCGCGTACGTGACTGTGCCCATCACTGATCTCAATAGGTTACCACATCGTTTTTTTTTTGTTGAAGCAAGGCTGCCACATAGTCTAATTAAGCATTTTCCAGTTCCAGTTAGGGATGCAATATCCAAGAAAGTGGATATTGACTTCCAAAATAGTATACTTTCCTATTAAAATATCGCCAACTAACACACTTCCGTAAATTGCAACGAGTAGTAAGGGTCCAAATGTTATTGCATTGAAATATCGTATATCGTGTCCTGCTAAAAATAACGCCAATCAATATCGATATTATATCGATGTTACCATATCTAAGCCCATCCCTAGTTCCAGTTTCAACAACACGCAAGAAAGAATTTTTTTGTGCCGGAAAAAAAAATTGAATAGAATTTTCATTGTCTAAGACAAAAAGGAATTTGTGAGGCGGTCACAAAATCATCAAATCGGCTAACACGTACAAAATTTCACACATTTCAATACATACCGCTCACCCATAATATAGGATAGGATCATGGCGTCGCATCAATATCACCAAATCGCAAATTTGCTGGAAAAAGTATGTATAGAAAATAACTAAAATTTGCAAAAAAAAAGAAGGATTAATTTGTATTTGTATTTTTTGTTGATACATAGATGACGTCTACGGACAAAGATTTTCGATTCATGGCAACAAACGATTTAATGACTGAATTGCAAAAAGACAGTATTATACTGGATGATGAGTCGGAGAAAAAGGTGGTACGCATGGTTCTAAAACTGCTTGAGGACAAGAACGGTGAAGTGCAGAATTTGGCTGTAAAGTGTCTGGGCCCGTTGGTCAACAAGGTCAAAGAGAATCAAGTGGAGACAATTGTGGACTCGCTGTGTGGCAACATGATGTCAAATGTAGAACAATTGCGCGATATCTCCAGCATTGGCCTCAAGACCGTAATTGCCGAGCTGCCACAATCATCGAATTCGCTTGCGCCCAATGTTTGCCAGCGCATTACTGGTAAATTGAGTATTGCCATTGAAAAGGTGCGACCTAACCACACTCATTACCCATATACCCGATGAATCTCCCAATTAACACGTAATTCACCTTTGCAGGAAGATGTTTCCGTTAAATTAGAGTCGCTGGACATATTGTCGGATTTGCTGTCACGTTTCGGTGAATTCTTGGTGCCATTTCATAGCACCATATTGAAGGCACTCATGCCACAGCTGGCATCACCTCGTCAGGCTGTCCGGAAACGCACGATTGTTGCATTATCCGTGCTGCTGATCCAAGCGAATAGCAATGCCTATAATGGGGTCGTTGATCACCTGCTCGAAGGACTCGAAAATCCACAGAATCCTGGCGCAATTCGCACCTACATTCAATGCCTGGCTTCCATTTGGTAAGCAATTGATGAACCTCACTCGATGACACTTTTAAAATTACTTCTTTTATGTAGTCGTCAGGCTGGACATCGTCTCTGTAACCATATCGATCGCTCCATGTTGCTGCTGAAGCAATATAGCCAGCGGGATGATGACGAGCTACGTGAATTCTGCCTTCAGGCTTGTGAGGCATTTGTTTTGCGTTGTCCGGACGCTATAAATCCACACATTCCCATGGTAATATATATACCATTATATGACATTCGCAACAAAACACTTTTTATTTTTCATTTGTCCTCGTTTCATCTATTTATAAACTATAATTTATTTCAATATAATTGAACTGGTCATTGACCAGTTCACTTATATATATTTTATTATATTTTTAGTTTGTGGTTTTTAATGCAATTGTTTTGTTTTTATTAGATACTCGAGCTGTGCCTCAAATATGTGACATACGATCCAAACTACAACTATGAGGCCGATGACGGCGATACAGGAATTGCTATGGACACCGAGGAGGATGAGTACGTGGACAGCGAGGAATATAGCGATGATGATGATATGAGCTGGAAAGTTAGGCGTGCTGCTGCCAAATGTCTGGAGGTTCTAATTGCCACACGTCAGGAGTTAATTGAGGAATTCTATCGCACGCTGAGTCCAGCATTGATTGCTCGTTTCAAGGAGCGTGAGGAGAATGTGAAATCTGATATATTTCATGCATATGTTGCATTGCTGAGGAACACACGTCCAGCTGATGACCTGGCCCATGATCCCGACTCCATGGATCAAGTGTCGGGACCAACTCTATTGCTAATTGAGCAACTGCCGCAAATAATTAAATCCATACAACCATTGATGCGTGAGAAGTCGATGAAAACACGCCAGGATTGTTTCCTCTTGCTGCGCGAACTGTTGAACTCTCTGCCAGGCGCACTGGGACCACATCTGGAGAGCATTGTGCCCGGCATAAGCTATTCGTTGAACGACAAGAGCTCGACAAGCAATATGAAGATTGAATCACTGGGCTTCCTTTGCTCATTGCTGCAGGGCCATCAACCGCAAGTTTTCCATCCTCATATTCCGTTGCTGGTGCCGCTGGTTGTGACATCGGTGTTTGATCCTTTCTATAAGATTGCCACCGAGGCACTTTTGGTTCTGCAGCAGCTCGTTAAAGTTGTGCGTCCATTGGGCGTAAATGCTGTCAAGTCCGATTTCGATGTGACACCATTTGTTGGCCAAGTTTATTCGTGCACCTTGCAGAAACTGAAGGTGACCGATGTCGATCAGGAGGTTAAGGAACGCGCCATTGCCTGTATGGGCCAAATTATTGCCAATATGGGTGATCTGCTTGAGAACGAATTGGCTATATGTCTGCCCATCTTTATGGAACGTTTGAAGAACGAAGTGACTCGTCTCAGCAGCGTCAAGGCTCTGACCATGATTGCAGCATCCCCATTGCGTATCGATCTGTCGCCCATTCTCCACGAGGTGCTGCCCACTTTGGGCACATTCTTGCGCAAAAATCATCGTGCATTGAAGCTGCACTCTCTGGACCTCATCAACAAGATTGTGATCAACTATTCCTCAAACTTTGAACCCAATGTGTTACAGTCGGCTATTGTGGAAATTCCTGGTCTCATTTCCGATTCCGATTTACATGTGGCCCAATACTCATTAACTCTATTAAGTACAACAGCTCGACGACAGCCTCAGGCATTGGTTGGCATACACGAGAAATTTTTGCCATCTGTTTTATTATTGGTTCGCTCGCCGTTGTTACAGGTGAGTTATTAAAACAAGAAAATAAATCCCCAGTAGGAATTATACCCAGGGTATCCATCCGAAGCGAATATTGGTTTAACTTGAGGTTTCGGCTATGTTTGTATTTTGGTTTTCGGTTATTTAAAACTCTTTCTTTCGGTTTAAAAAAAAAAATATAAAAGGTAGAAATGTTATAAAAACTTTTATATTTAGCAAAAATTGTTTTTATTTAAAAAAAAAAAACTTCTGTTTAATAAGATAAATAATCAAATTTTAAATCAACATTTTTTTGAAATACAATGATTACCTCTTAGAAACATAATTGTATTTAATGCTTGCTTAAAACGAAACTAACCGATATAATATAATATAATTGCCTTGTTTCGATTTAGGGATTTAATTCCTGGTTATTTCCTTGCAAAATCAAAAATCAACTTTAGTTAAACAATATCTTTCGTTTCTTGTTATCTTATTTATCCTGACCAAATCTGGTTTTAAATTGGTCAGTCAAATATTAAATCTTGTTATTAATTAAATGTATATTTCAGGGCAGCGCATTGCAATGCACTTTGGAGCTATTCCAGGCATTGGTTCAGGCACAGCTACCAGGATTGGACTATCATTCTCTGGTGTCCAAGCTAATGGAGCCAGTTTTAACTGGAAACGATCCAGCCGGAAAGAATCCAAGCGAGCACGTTCAGCTGCATAAGCAGGCATATCATTCGTCGGCCAAGTGCATTGCGGCTTTAACCCAACAATGCCCACAGGTGGCGACTCCCCTGGCCACTCAACTAATGGCCGAGCTACAGAAACGCGACAACAAGGATACGCAGATAATCTTCTGTCTGCTGACAATTGGCGAAATAGGCAGGCACTTTGACCTAAGCTCGATTCAGGTGCTTCCCCAGACAATTATTGAATGCTTTGGCGCCACCTCGGAGGATGTTAAGGCAGCTGCTTCACATGCTCTTGGTGCCGTATCTGTGGGAAGTCTGCAGACCTATTTGCCCCTCATTCTAAAGGAAATCGAAGCACAGCCGAAGCGTCAGTATCTGTTGCTTCATTCATTGAAGGAGGTCATATCATCGCTGTCGGTCACACCAAGTGGTCTGGCCCAATTGTTGCCATCAGTGCCATCGATATGGACGCAACTCTTCAAGCACTGCGAGTGCTCGGAGGAAGGATCACGCAACGTAGTTGCCGAATGTCTGGGAAAACTAGTACTCGTCAATCCCGAGGAATTGTTACCACAATTACAGCAAGCTCTGCGCTCGGAGAGCGCCACCATGCGCACCGTTGTCGTGTCCTCGGTGAAATTTACAATCTCTGATCAACCGCAACCAATTGATTTGTTGCTCAAGCAAAGCATTGGAGAGTTTCTATTCGCACTGCGCGATCCAGAGCCACAAGTACGTCGCGTCGCTCTCGTTGCATTTAATTCGGCAGTACACAATAAGCCAAGTTTGGTACGTGACTTGCTGCCAACGCTTTTGCCCTGGCTATATTCAGAGACAAAAGTGAAAAGCGAGCTTATACGTGAGGTGGAAATGGGACCATTTAAGCATACGGTCGATGATGGTCTCGATATACGAAAAGCGGCATTCGAATGCATGTATACACTGCTTGAACAGGGTCTGGAACGTGTGGACGTTATGCAATTCATGGATCATGTGCAGGCTGGCCTATGTGATCATTATGACATCAAAATGCTGACTTACCTAATGACAGCACGATTGGCCGTACTATGTCCCGATAAAGTTTTGCTAAGTATGCAAATATATTTGTTTATCCATTAGTATGCATTTCTAACATATTTTCTTATAGGATTGGATCAGTTTGTTCAACAATTACGCGATACATGCACACACAAGGTAAAGGCCAATTCGGTTAAACAGGAGTACGAGAAACAAGATGAACTTAAGCGTTCCGCCCTGCGAGCCGTATCTGCGCTCTCACAAATACCCAAAGCAAGTAAGTATATTTACAAATACTCACAATAATGAATATAAACTGAGTTAATTTTCTTGTAGATAAAAATCAGCAGTTACTAGACTTTTTAAAGTCAATTAAGGAGACTCCGGAACTGTGTAAAATTTATGAATACGTGCAGAAGGATTCCATTACCGGCAATTCAGACATTATTGCCATGGACCAGACTTAAATGTGTGTGTGTGTTTTAAAACAGCGCTGTTCTATGAATTATAATTTTATTGATAATAATGTAATACGAATGTGTGAACACAACAAAGAAAAAACATAAAAATAACATGTATCTACTTTCTGATACAGCCATTAGTTTTTTAACTAAGCAAAAAAAAATGATGCTGTTTTTATTACGAGTACTTTGCTTATCTTAAGCATTTCAACCAAAATGGAAATTTACATCGTCTAAAGACTGTTGAACATTACTTTCCTACACTTTGATTCACAATGGAAATGTTCTTATACATTTGTGCGTGTGTATTTACATACGTTTTATTGATTGTATTGCGTAGTATGAAATGAATAGCATTTAAATAAAAGTTTTTCCATGAAAACCGAATCTTGTAATTTTGAATTAATTGAACTATTTATGAATTTAACCTATTTTATACGTTTTACAATTTTAAAGCCAGAAATCGGAATTTTACAAACTGTCGAATGCTGCAAATTTAACTTCTCTGTTTCGATCGTTTCTTCTCTTTTTCGGGATGATCATCATCGGACCTCATCTTGCCAATCGGTTGGCTATCATCGGATGTTGGTCCGCTGTCTGAAACTGTCTCTGGTGGATGCTCAAGCACATGATCAATGATGCCCAGGGTCTTTGCCTCTTCCGGGGTCATAAAGTGGTCACGTTCCATACGAGAACACATCTCATCATATGGACTTTTCGCATGCTTAACATATATTGACGTCAGTTGACGTTTTATTTTGATGATCTCCTCCGCATGTATAAGTATGTCTGTTGCTTGACCCTGCAAAGATTTAAAAGATAAGTGCATAATTGAGATAGTACTGCATTTGCAACTTACTTGAGCGCCTCCAGAAGGTTGATGTATCATGATCCGTGCATTCGGCAGGGAGTAACGCATTCCAGGTGCCCCAGCTGCCAATAGAAGGGAGCCCATTGAGCATGCCTGACCAACGCACCACGTTGCAATCGGCGGCTTCACATACTGCATCGTATCATAGATGGCCAGACCAGCGGTTACCACGCCACCGGGCGAATTGATGTACAAGTGAATGGGTTTGTTGACATTCTCCGACTGAAGGAACAGCAGTTGGGCAACCACCGTCGAACTGATATCATCTGTAATGTTCCCCATCAAGCATATGATGCGCTCTTTGAGAAGACGCGAAAATATATCATAGGCGCGTTCTCCTCGTCCCGTTTGCTCGACAACCATGGGGATTAAATTTATGCCCCTCACCGATGGTGTGTGAGTGCCGCATTTTGCCTAACAACAAATGCGTCATATAATATTATTTATTCAATTAAGAAGGAACAGCTATAATTAACTTACGGAAAGGTTTCGAAATAATACACTGCCGGCGTTCTTCAGCATGATATCCAACTGACTGGTGTTTACTGTTTGTTATCAAACTGATTCGCAATTTTCCGCAAAACAGCTGTTTTATGAGGCCGAGATGTTTTTTTTACTTCCTAGGCACTACAAATCATTGCTTGAACAACTAAATTTTTCCAAAAACTGCTTTGTTCAAATAATTCAAGTATTTCATAAGCAACAATAGAAAATACATACGTATGTGATGCGAGTAGAAAACACTAATTTTCGGATTAAGTTCTATTGAACCAATCACTAAAGTGAACGAACTAAATCCCTGATTGTAATTCACAACTGTTTTATAATCGATGTCAAAGTATCGATAAGTGTAATTTAGTTGTATCGAATCATTTAGATGTTTTAATGGTTCAATTCGTTCGTTCGTACGAGCGTTTGAGTCTCATTTATTGTGTGTTTTGGGCCATTTAGCTATTTTATAGCCTAGTGCTGGCTATTTTTAAAGTTCGATTGCTAGTAAAATTTGAAATTCGGAACTCTCCTGTCTAAAATATTTTTTTTACCAATGTTTTACTATTAATATATATTTTAAAACTATGCAAAACTGGCAAAAATTTAAACGCTTATCAGGCAAAAACAGCTTTTTTTTCTTGGCAATAGGTTTTCCTGTTTCGTTTGCTTTTATAGACTGACCTACTTCTTTAAAGTATTATGCAAAATAATTTAGACCAGCATACCTATTTTTATGGTATAAAGGTTACGAGCAAAAGCTTTCAGAAAATATATTTACAAATTACAATATTCTTTTTTAAATCAGTTGTGGTGTACCAATTGTTTGGCCACTACTGTACATTGATAGACTGATTTCAAATCCACATGTAAACAAACGTATTACGTTTATTGCTGCTGCAAATACAAACGTTTTGGCTAATATGTGTTGGCTTACACATATGCTATCTATCTACCTATATTTTGCATGTGTATTGCACTAGAATTCACGCAGCCAAGATCAAGGTAATTGCATCGTCCCAACTGCCAACTGCAGTTTCATTCTGCAATTTTCTTTCAACCCGATTGGATGTGATTTCAAGCGCGATTCGAATATTAAAGAGTGTCCCGCTTTCGCAAAACGTGCATGAATAATACGGCTAATTAACAAAAATTCTATTTAAATTTATATAATTACATGAGAATGTTGTGTTGGAATATGAAGAGCTATATTTATTTTAAAATTTATTTATTGTGCGTAAGTATCTCGGTGGTTGTGATATACAAAATCAATTTAAAAATGTCTCTTGACATACTGCAGTTAATTATTTCTTGGTTCTCTAACTGTTTAATTTTCAAATGACTATCTTTTTTGATAGGTTTTACCAGTTTACTGCTATGCTCAAGATTATGAAGGTAAGTGTAAAAGAAAGTGTAATAATAAGAGTTAAGATTCTGACTCTTGAAATTTTTTTACAGTTGCCGATGTTCAGTGTACGTTTTCCACTGTTGGTTCCGATATTGAAGACCTTATAACGGCAACCCTAAAGAGGCCAGTTGGATTTAAGGGCGTTCCCATGTTTGCTGATGATCGAAATGGTGTTAGAGATTCAAATCCCCACTGTATTATATCGAAAGACACCAGCGATGTGGATGAGCGCACATATAGTCTGAGAATAAACGATTTTACACGATGTGGGGTTCTTAAGCGTAATGTAAGTAGTTCAATCGTTTTATTAACTTAGCTATGTGCATAATCCATGTCATGAATATAGGGCTTTGTTCATGTCCGTATCTGGTTTCCTCAATTTCCTGGCGTTGTAATGCAGTCGGATCAGGAGCTAATCATTATGTGCAAGCCACCAGAGCCAACTATCATTGAGAATAAAGCAGCTGGATTTGCTGGATCATTGTAAGTTTGAGAAAAGCTATAATCATTAGAATATATGGTATTTTAAATACGCTTTATTTGACAGTCCCCATGGAGCTCGTGTATCGGGAGTCGTTGAGGAGACTCCGAATAGATTGGAATACGAAGTGGCACTTTATAAGGAGGCGCCTCCAATAGCACGCGTCAGCGGTACCAACAATCCAGTTAGTTCATCAAACGATCCTCCCTCATCCGTTGCCAGTGAACAGACCGTGGATCAGGCGGTGCCTTTGGGCACCAAGCTGCAACTGCGGGCGCGTATTAGTCAATCGGTCTGGAAATATGTAAAGCTAATGGAGGTTACAGTATCACCAGATCCAGGTACTTTTTTGTTTTATTATTTTAATTTAATATACTTAAGAAATTGTTTCTTACTGTAGAGAATCCACATGCTCATGGTGCAGTGTCTCTGGTGCATCATGGATGTCGTAATCGAGAGTTGGCCACCATAATACCGCATCAACCGGCCAAATATCGCGACAGACCCAACGAAGTATTTCTCGACTTTGAGGCATTTCTGCTCAGTTCAATGAAGGAGAAGGCCACACTTTGGATACACTCCCAGATCAAGGCCTGCATCGATATGGCCGACTGTACACCTGATTTCTGTGTGGATTTATATGAACCCTCTGGTCATGGCCGTCGGCGGCGTCAAATAGAATCAACGACATCAAGATCAACAACTCCAAAGATGCAACGACCTAATAGTGTAAACAACACCACATCTGGTTCAGAGTTCAAGCGATTCAAAGAAAACATCGAGTACACCGTTATAATGCCTGGGCAGGTTGATAAAAAGATGGGACTCTTGATCGATTTGACACAACATTGTCGTGGCGCCCTCCTCATTAGCTCGTTTTTTGTCTTCATGATTACGTTCTGCTTCACAATGGTAAGAAATGTTTATAATTAGCCTCACATTGCCAGTTATATAACTTGATCTTCTTCTCCACTCCCCGTCTCTCTTCTTGCAGAGCTGCTTGCTGGCTTTTCGCGTTCAGGCCGATAAAAAGCTGAGATCACTTCAGTTCAGATCTGGGTTCAACACAGGTTATGCTGGCCGAGCGGTTGTTCAATAGACCACTCTCTCAATCTGATCGTCACATAAAGAGATCGCTTCCTGCATTTACAATGGATGTACATATTCATGCATTTAAAATTACATATGTGCTTAATGTACTCGTGTACCTTACATTTATTTACAGCTTTAGCGTCAATTATATTTCATTTAAATATCAAAATAAATTACATTTTCAATTATAGAACAGAATTATAGATATTACTTATTTCGAATGAAAATTAAAACTAATTTATTTTGAAAACAAGATATTATTTTGAAGAAGATAGTATGGATAGTATGAGTTTCACTGTTATATTTATGGAAAAACTGTGAAGGGGAACTCTCTTATTTATTTATTGGTTAACAGACAGATAAAAGCTTCTTCCAATTGCCTCACTGAACAAGATCATCTATTAAAATCTAGCTTATATTTAAAATACATAAAAGTATAACAAGCAAATTTCATATGCGTTAGTTTGTAACGTAAAAATGTTATCTATACTTTCGAAGCAATTAATTTAATGGTTCAGCCGTAGTTCAAGCTATTATTTTATGTTAAATGTTATCAGAGAAATTCAGGCGGCGCTTGTGGCTTTGTGAAATACAGCAAGTTGGCGTTAAATGGCCAACAATAAAACTGTCCAAAATGTCACTAACTGATGCTTTTAGCCAGTATCGGGAAACCACTAAGCTGCAAATGTCAGAGGCAAAGCCATGGCCAAAAAGCTGCTTTAATTGATTCATACTAATCCGAGTTGGCAGCTGCACTTGGAATGTTTAATAAGCTGCTTCGTCCTGATATTATATAATCTGTATATATACTGTAGCACATGCATACATAATGTATTAAATCACATTTAGATTGTTCGCTATTTCTATGCTCATAAATCAGGCGCGTTTAATATGTAAAGTCCTGTTGTGGTCATGTTTAGTATAATTTGCATAGTAAATTTAATGAAATTTGTTTAATCTATTGTAAAGAATAAGTTATTGATGCAGCTTAAATTGTGTTTACCCATTAATTAAAAAAGTTTTCTCTGTTGCAAAACAATGCATTAAGCTTTCTAAATATGGCGCACCGACGTTTTATTTCCCTTTAAATTGCGTTGCTGAAAATTATTAAAAGCATATCTGCTGCATAATTAAATAACAGACATTTGAGTCTTTTCAGACCTGCTCCATCTGATCTAACTGTCCGTCAGTAGATTTATTTACATATAACCTAAAGAACAAAAAGACTATTACACATTTAAAGATCTGTATATTTAAATTGATTTTGACAGTACATTAAATAAAAGATATATAGTTCAGGTAGTTCATCTACGCTTCCATGTGATACAAGGATTACAGTTTATTTTCTTGCGTGCAACTGAAGCGTCAAAAAAAAATGTATAAAAATGCAAAAAGCTTTTATAAGAACTTTTAAAAATTTGTTAACAGTTGTTAAGAGGAAAGAAAATAAAAGATATATATTTCCTTTATACTCCAGCACGGTTAAGTGGTAAATGGTGATTGGTGTTTGTTGTTGGGCTAACAGAGCGTATGATTAATGCGTCCTAGGTTCGCGTTACTCTCAATGAAAATCAATTAATTAAGTAAGCGCAATGGCAAAAACAAAAGACACGCGCGTGTTCTCATGAATGAATCAATGAACAACGAATGAACGACGAATGAATGAACGAATGAGTGAGTTAATGACTCTTTCATTAGGCAGCCAAGCGTGAATAAAGCATTAAATGGCAGACATGCAGACACTCCGGCCGGACAGTTGCTTTTGGCGGGCAAGGAAGGGATGAGGAAGGACATCAGGTGATAGGGACATCGTTGTTGGGAATCAAAAGCGAGGCAGCTGCATAAATTTCCATTTAGACAAATGTGACAAAACGGAAATTGCAATCGCCGTTCTGCTGCGCTCTCAACAGCACTTCAACATCCTGTGCAGCGGCAGAGGGAGAAGCTTCTCGACTTGCTCGACCAAACAGTCAAGGAATTCTCCAAGGACCTGTTCCGAATGCTGCTCCATTTGTTGCCATTCCCCTGGATTGCAGCAGCATTTAATAAATAATGAACACGTTGAAGCATATTGAAATGTAATTCATAACGAAGCAGCAGCAGTTGCCATTCCTCTATGCATGTGTGTATGAGTGTGCGTGTGTGTGTGTGTGTGTGTCACTCGGTCCAAAAGCAAATGATGATGAAATACGTGCCTGACGGTATCACATGCCATATGCATAAGTCATGTTGCACGGGTTCCGAACTCGCGTCCTCATCTCACGATGATTCAATTATAAGCTCGGCCGACTTGCATGTAATTAACTTATGTACAGCTATGGCAAAATGACAAAAAAATATCAAATAGAATTGATTGACAAGCATATATCCAGTACTCAGATTGATCTTATGATTGACTGAAATAATTCCAATTGAATTTTAGATACTTTAACAAACTATATACAGCTAATAAAAGAAAAAAATCGAATTTTTAAAATAAATAATATTTTGATGCAGAATCAAAGTAGAGGCCAAAAAATGATCAAAACGATATTCCGCATGAAAATTGGTCAAGTTTTGACAAAGTTATGAGAGGTGGAAGTTTTTAAGTAAGGGTCAAGGGACAAGTCAAGGGAAAAGTACGGATAAAATAGACAGTGATAGGGGAAAAAATCGATTTTTTTAAATGAATAATATTTTGATGCAGAATCAAAGTAGAGGCCAAAAAATGATTAAAACGATATTCCGCATGAAAATTGGTCAAGTTTTGACAAAGTTTTAAGTAAGGGTCAAGGGACAAGTCAAGGGAAAAGTAAGGATAATAATGACAGTGATAGGGAAAAAAATCGAATTTTTTAAATAAATAATATTTTGATGCAGAATCGAAGTAGAGGCCAAAAAATCATCAAAACGATATTCCGCATGAAAATTGGTCAAGTTTTGGCAAAGTTGTGAGAGGTGGAAGTTTTTAAGTAAGGGTCAAGGGACAAGTGAAGGAAAAGTACGGATAAAATAGACAGTGATAGGAAAAAATCGAATTTTTTAAATAAATAATATTTTGATTTGGGGTCTGCCACGCCTTATTCTTTATTATACCCTTTTTTGGTAATTTTTAATGGGTATAGGGTATACAAAACGGTGCTTTAAAAAGCAGAAGAATTCCCGCCGTCGAAAAGTTTTGTCCCACTCCATTCGGGGTTAAAGAGCACGCACTGTGGTAGAAAACGCCTCCTTTATTGTCTAGTTGTGGTTTTAAAATTTTGACATAAGTTCAAGTAATGACTTTTTATGCCAATGTTTATTTTGATTAATTTAAAATTGTTGTTATTTAATGTTGTTATAAAGCAAATTGGAAGACACAAGACTCGGAAGGATACATATATTACATAAGTGTAAAAAGAAGAAGATTACGAACTTGAAATCTATGGCCTGATAGGTAAGGGTTGCCATCTCTGTACTATATATCGTCGATGATAAGGTGGGATTTATTTTAAGTTATCGATCTCTTCGATAGATTCGTTTTCATATGGCCTCACATGCAGCCCATGCTTCCCAGGCACGCCGATCATTCTTCACGCACGCAGAGAATGAGAATTTAACTGAAGAACAGAAAAAACGTCGTGCACGTCTCCATCGTATTTTAGTTATTGTCAAGATTACAATATTTCTAGCGATATGGTTATATTTTACTGTATTTATGATTATTACTGCACCTTATGAGGATCATGAGATGGTAGCATCACTGGAGCCAAAAAAACCAATAACATTGAAACTCTCGCCGAATCCGACGGGTGAAACTATCAATGTTCTGCTTAAGGGAAAGATCGATGAAGATGCCACAAATCGACCCACATTAGCAGGGGATAATCAATCCTATGTCATTGTCAGTGCGGTTAAATTTGATAGCGATACGAATCAAACGCTTTGGTCATCCAAAGACTGGAAGGTCTATCTTGATGATTCCGATAAGTATAAGATAGTCACGGTGTCCAGCAACATTGATGTGGATGGCCACAATTCCAAATCATCGATAATGTTATCAGACATCGATTATCCACTAGACAGGGACATAAAACCAAGGAGCTCATCCGATATTCCCCTAGCCGTATCCTTTGTGAATTTTGGCGATAAGGCAACGGCATTCTCTGTGTTGGTAAATCCAAATCCTCTCAATAAGAACCAAGGTGTAATCTATGCGTTTCTTTTACTCTGCTTCCTGTACATACTGATCATCTTCGATATAGCGGATCGAACATTTGCCTCCCTACTGACAGCGACAACCAGTATTGGTGTTCTCTGTATGTTGGGTGAACGACCGTCGCTGGAGAAAGTCATATCATGGATTGATATGGACACGCTAATGCTGCTCTTTGGCATGATGATAATGGTGTCCGTGCTGGCCGAGACGGGTGTCTTTGATTACCTGTCCGTGTTCGCCTATCACCTGTCGAAGGGACAACCCTGGATCCTCATCTTCCTCCTTTGCATGCTGACCGTGATACTGTCCGCATTTCTGGACAATGTAACAATCATCATGTTAATGGTGCCCGTCATCATTCGATTGACCGAGTGTATGGGTCTGAGGACGACGACGGTTCTCATCTGTGTGGCGATCTTCTCGAATATCGGCGGTGCACTGACGCCTGTTGGGGATCCCCCTAATGTCATTATAGCAACGAATTCGCATGTGGTTGCCGAAGGTGTTAACTTTCCCATCTTCGTTATTCACATGCTGCCGGCCGTGGTATTTAGCATAATTGCTGCTTGGATTTATCTGTTCCTGATGCTGCGACATAAAATGTATGCGGGCAGCGAGGATCAGATGAGGGAGTCCATCAGGAATCTCATGAAGACGGCGGCCAAATTCAATGCACCCACGGCCAGCGAGGAGCAACTGCGCCGGGACATATTAAATCGGATCGAGGAGCTCAAGGAACGTTATAGACGGAAACAGGATGCGAGAACCTTTGGCCTACAGCCCGCCTCCAATTTCATCGAAACTCTGGCCGAAATGGAGACCAAGTATAAGATAAAGAACAAACCTCTGCTTATCAAATGCTGCATCGCCTTGACATTTGCCATTCTGCTGTTCGTAATGAACTCGTTCCCCTTTATGAAGGGTCTTTCGTTGGCCTGGGCAGCCATGTTGGCGGCCATGCTGCTCTTGATCTTGGCCAATAAGCCGGACATGGATGCAGTGCTGGATCATGTGGAATGGTCCACATTGCTCTTCTTTGCCGGTCTCTTTGTCCTGATCGAAGCTGTCTCGGAAATGGGCCTCATCGATTTCATCGGTGATATAACAGCATCGATAATCATTAGCGTGGATGAGAAACATCGTGTGATCACCTCAATTATGTTGGTACTGTGGATCAGTGCGATATTCTCCGCATTTGTCGATAATATTCCCATTGTGACCATGATGCTGAAGCTGGCCATTAAGCTGAACAGCAGTGATGATATGCATCTGCCACTGTTGCCAATGATTTGGGCCATTTCGATGGGTGTCTGCTTTGGCGGCAATGGAACTTTAATTGCCGCATCATCGAATGTGGTGGCAGCTGGTATTGCCAATCAACATGGCTATAAAATCACATTCTTGGAGTTCTTCAAATATGGATTCCCTGTCATGCTTATCTGCGATGTCGTTGCTACAATTTATCTGCTCATTGCCCATGGACTCTGCCATTGGCACTAATTATAGCAGAGCAGGGGAAGACTCAATTTGTCTCCATTTGCATCAGCTGGCCAAAAAGAAACTTTTTCGGAACATCCTGGTAAACTTTATTATTTCGTTGCAAACTTTTTAATGAGCAAATCAAATCGAAAATTGTAATGAAAAGAATAATCTATGAAATGGACAGAGAATATGAGAACAAGGAGGTGGAAACAGTATTGACTAAGTTTGAAAAAAAAAATTAAAGCATATTGAAATAATTGGAACTTTATTAATGGAGCAGCGGCAAAGCGTTAAATGAATTAAATATGCACAATTTAAATTTAAATTCACTTGATTGTCCGGCTTGAATGCATCTTAAATATGTTCCTGTTCCTGAATGACCTTTCTCCCATCGTTCACCTGACTTCAGTGGACAATCGATTGACACCTGTGCCTCAGTGCAGCTTGCCACAACGTTACCAATGTCAACCTGCCACATTATGTTGCCACACAAAGCTCAGTGGAGCGGCAGACAACTTTACATATCATCCTGACAACATCTCATTCTGACTACATAACATTCTGACAACATATCATCCTGACAACTGACTAAGAGATGGCGCTAAGGAGTAAATAGTACAAAGCTTTAATATACATACATATATGATTATTGATCAGGAGGCGAAACAAATATAGAAGAAATAATACAGAAATATATTAAAAATGGATGAGAAAATCAATAGTAATGGGCATTTACATATATGTAACTCATATGTTGTAGTCTTTGTATAACACACCTTAGTCATTATTTGATATTT
Source organism: Drosophila falleni (assembly GCA_035045575.1). Classification (NCBI taxonomy): domain Eukaryota; kingdom Metazoa; phylum Arthropoda; class Insecta; order Diptera; family Drosophilidae; genus Drosophila; species Drosophila falleni. The sequence goes on along the minus strand of JAWNOV010000169.1, from coordinate 768,061 downwards.
TAAAGAAACTAAATTAACTGTAAGTCAACAGAAAATAAACGCTTTTTTATCTAAAGATATTTGCAAAACATATGTTTCACATTGAAGAAATATTTGCGTGTAAGGAAATAAAATTTGATACACTGAAAAAAATACCAACTTCTAAAAAATTTAACAAAAATAAGTAAAATAATTTTTTCTAAGATGAATTTGGGCCTCTAAATTTTAAACTGAGCTCAAAACCCACTTAGAAGGTTTCGTTTACCTGTAATACAAAAAAAAAATAATTAAATTAATGGTTTCTTTTTCAAAAAAACTCACATTTTAAAGAATGGATTTATATATTTATAAATATTTTTTTAGTAATAAAGGAATTACTTATTGATATTAAGCAAAGGGTTAAGCTTTTTTATAAATTGCATAAATAGGAATTTTGTCTGTTGATGGTGACCGTATATTTTTATAGGATCCGATTGCTTCTGACACCAACCGAAAATCTCTTAAAATTTATGGAGTTTTGAAAGATTTTCGGTTGTTTTCGATTTTTGTGTGACTCCCCTGATAATTTATTTTATTATATAAACATTTGTAGGCTTATTAAATTTTATTTATTCCTGTCGATCACATTTCCAATTATACACACTTCAAATTTTATACGAAAAATTATTGTTTTTATTTGAGATTTGTTTTTAAAGGCATAGCGAAAGAGTCTTTTGAAAAATTAAATTTTTATAAATGGTAAATGTCAATGGCCTTACTTGGAGTACGTAATCCATTTCGGCTGGATGAAGATTATTCTGATGAGGAGGAACATCGTCGTGCGATTCGAAATCGCATATTCTCTATTATAAAGATTGTAATCTTTTTAATAGTATGGATGTTCTTTACATTCTCCATTATCTTGACTTCGACTCATTCCCCGAGTGAAAGACTCGTACCGCTTAAACCTAATGTGACTGAGACTATAGAGTTAGAGGAGGAGCCGAAAGGAGAATATGTTAGCTTAGAGCTGAAAGGTAACATAGATCATTCAAAAACACTCAGTCCGAAACAGGCCTCGGATAATGATCCACATATCGAGATTCTCCTGCAAGCTGTTAATGAAATATCCAATAAAACACTGTGGAAATCGAGTGTATGGCGTGTCTATATCGATGATCAGCACTCATATACCTTTATCACTGTGAAAAATGCATTTAAACTTGATAAGGAAAATGAAATATTCAAGGAGAGAAGCTTAAGATCATGGCGTGATTCTGATATTAAAATGCAGTTAGCACTTTTAAATCTTCATAGCCAATCTACTGGTTTCTCCATGATAATCGATCCTAATCCCGTGGATTCCACAATAGGTGTTTGGCTGGGACTCTTCCTGATTACATTTCTATATATTCTTGATCGCTTTTGAAATAACAGATCGCGCATTTGCCGGAGTTCTGGTTTCCCTTACCGCTTTGGGCATACTCTCCGCGATGGGAGTTCGACCATCATTTGAGAGGATTCTTTCGTGGATCGATATTGATACGATAATTTTACTATTTGGCATGATGATTATGGTTGCGATTCTCGCCGATACGGGTCTATTCGATTATCTATCGCTGTTTGCCTATCGATTGTCAAAGGGAAAGACTTGGCTTCTTCTATTTTATCTGTACATGTTCACTGGCATTTTATCCGCTTTTTTGGACGGTGTGACCATGGTGCTGATGATGGTACCTGTGACTATACGACTCTGTGAAGCCGTGGGATTACATACTCCATTGGTTGTCATCAGTATTGTGGCATTCTCGAATATTGGCGGAGCACTGACGCCCGTGGGGGATCCCCCCAACATGATAATTGCCACCAACAGTTATGTGGTTAGCAAAGGCGTTGATTTTGGCAATTTTACTCTGCACATGTTACCTGGTGTTGTTGTAAGCATGATTTTGGGTTTTCTTTCAATCTTTGTGATGACCCGCAAGTTTATCTTCATTGGACGAGCTGATCAGATGCGACGATCTTTAGCAAGACTCGATAAACTTGCAAAGAATCAGAAGGAGGACAACAGAGATATAACGAAGCGAATCGAAGAGCTCAATGAACGGTTAAAAAGAAATGAGGCCAACATTAACAATCCCGGTAGGGACTTTGATGACAATCTGAATGACATGGAGATGAAATACAGAATCAGAGATAAGATACTGCTGATCAAATGTTGTATTGCCTTTGCATTTGCCATCTCAATGTTTCTGGCCCATTCATTTCCCAGCATGAAGGGTATTACTCTCTGCTGGGCTGCAACTTTGGCGGCGTTACTTCTGCTCATTTTGACGGACCGACCGGATGTGGATAAGATTCTGGAGGGTGTGGAGTGGGACACTTTAATATTCTTTGCTGCATTATTTGTCCTGATGGAGGCACTTGTTGAAATTGGACTTATCGATTGGGTGAGCAATAAGACAATCGCTCTTATCCTCTGTGCGGATAAGAGTTCACAATTATGTGTGAGCATTTTATTAGTACTGTGGATCAGTGCGCTTGCCTCGTCTTTTGTCGGCAATATTCCCATAACAACCATGATGCTTAAACTAACCATTAATCTGGCAACAAACGAGGAACTTAATCTTCCCTTAACTCCCTTGGTTTGGGCCATATCATTTGGTTGTTGCTTTGGAGGGAATGGAACGTTAATTGGAGCATCGGCCAATGTGGTATCTGCGGGCATGGCTAACTCATATGGCTACAATATTAATTTCAAGACCTTCTTCATTCTCGGCTTTCCTCTAATGCTCATCACATCGATAGTAGCTTCAATATATTTGCTTATTGCACACTGTTTGTTCACGTGGCACTAAACAACAATACTAGATCACAATAATCCCAACTTTGTACCTAAATTCATAGAAACTTGACTTTTACTTATGGATTTTTATCGCCTGACGTAATATTGTATTTAAAATCATTGTAATATATTTTTTGATACAATTAACATGTTTTTATTAAGCTGGGCTTTCTAAATTTTTTTCTTTCTTTCTATATCCATGTATAAAAATGAGTGCTTTTCGTTAGATTTTCAATAGGAAAGAGATTTTATACTTGGTACGAAGGTAGTTTTAGTATGAGAAACTTTTTGGTTTTTTAATATATCTAAAACAATCTGACACAATATACATCTAATCTAGTTACATACATCCTGTCAAATTTGGGTCAATTTGGGACCACGATATCATAAAGCTGCCATAGACGCTCAGTCGAAAATCGAGTAATAGTAAAAACAAGTTTTAGTTTTTTAAAATATCTTGAAAAAACTGATAGAATATACATTTACGTTGGTTCTATGCATTTTGGCTAGATTTGGTTCAAACCGGTTACCTATGTCATGAAGCTGCCACAGTATCTGGGCACAGGGTATCCTACTGTCGGGAAGCTCTTTTGTTTTTCTGTTTATTGTAACTCCTCTTCTTTAACTCATTTCAGGCGTTATTACAGATAATTTATCTACCTAAAATCCATTTGGGGCATATAAAATTCGCACAATAAACAGAATAAAACTGTTTTTGAAATACACTAAAGCGCAGCTGGAGGCCCAGATGTATCTTGAGTGTGAATCAATCAATCGATAGCGCGCCAATGGATTTTAGTGAGAAAATTCAGAAACAGCTCGCAAAGTGCACATCGACGAGTTAAAAATCAATCAACTTTTTTTTGTCGCTAATTTGAACAATCCGTCAGATAAATGCGACTGAAAACTACATTTGTTTGCCACTGGGGGAGAATTTTGATGGTTTTTGTTTGTTATCTTTAGCCACAAATTGCTGCACTCACATGTGTCCCCGGCCTTAAAACTTGGCCATAAATCTTATTGTGCCAACACAAGAGCCTGAAAGTTGCGAGTTTCCGTACACTCTTGAAAATTTGCACAAATTTTTGTGTCTATTTCAGTCAGAGTGGTCAGAATTTTTTATTTATCTTTCCTATGATTGATGTGCTTTTAGTTTTTAAGTCTGATTATGTAGTAGTCGGATAGCGTAAATAGCTACTAAACAGATAACTCTAAATTTGTGAAATATCTGCTTGAATTTTTGTTTATCACACGGTCTTGAAATAAGTGCATACAAATAAAATTTACTAAGTATCATATTTTTAATTATACACATATACATTACATGTATATACATATTACATAAGCACATTAAGCAGTTTATATAGTCCTTTTTTTATGTATATTTATTTTATGCTGTTTCAAGCTTTGGAATGGGTATAAAACAGTCCGAATTTTTACTGATGCGGCTCTAATTTAATTTCACACAAGAAGCAAACATTTGGTACTTTTTTTTTGGAGCATAGCTTGGGGGGCTTAATAATGAAATATTTATATACAAAACAAAAGAAAATGGCCAGAGCTAATGAGTGCCATATTCTTGCTCCCCCTTTTCTTCCCATTCGCCACTCTCCATTCTTCATTCTACTTTCCTTTCGCTTTCTCTGGCAGTGACAGGCAGGCTCAAACAACTGACACTGAGAAATTGCACCCATGAAATTAAAAATAACTCAAGCGAAATGCTTGAAAACAAAAGCGGCGGCAATTTATGAAACCAAATGGATTTCCCAAAAAAACAACAACAAATAAAGTGGTGAACCATTCCAAAAACAAAAGGCTTAAAGTTTTGTTAACCAAAAGACACGTGAAATGCTCTTGATGTTGTTGTTGTTGTTTACGTTCGCGTTTGCGAACAAAAGCCGCAAAATGAAAGCAAAGGCAGAGAAAAGAATTTGTTAGCACGTTGATTTATCATCGACAGACGAACTATGATTCATGCTAAAGAAAGGTAGACCCTCTACCACAATCTAATTCAATAATAATAACAAGAGCACTGAACTACGAGTAAAATGCGAGTTACAAATGCCAGTAAATTGTGATATAAATCACAAAAATTTCCCATGTTGGTAACTGACAGGCGTCGCGACGGCTGGGAGTTCCCGCAGCACAGTGGGCGACTTGGCCAACTTAGCGTAATGAAACTTGTAGCTTAAAAACTAAAGATTTTTTCAAAATTGTTTTTCCCAAAAGCTCATAAAAAACAAAATGGGCAAAAAAGGGGTATTATGTGCTTGGAAGAATGGCAGATAGGCAGATCAAGTTTGTTTTTATTTTTGGATCGGTCCACTATATTATATAGCTGTCATAGGACCGATACATCGAAAATAAAGTTTTATTATAAAAATTTTTTTGTTTGTTAAGATAGCAGAATAAAACTGATGGAGTATGCACCTGGTCTGGTAATATACATCTTGACCAAATTTGGTTAAGATCGGTTAACTATATCATATAGCTGCCATAGGAACGTACATCGAAAATGAAGTTTTAGTATGGCAAAGTTTTTGTTTGTTGAGATATCAGAACCAAACTGATAGAATATAAATCTGGGCTAAAATATCGTATAGCTGCCATAGGAACAATCGACCATAAATCAACTTTCAGTACAGAGTACCTGAGCACAGGAGTATTCAACCTAAAGATTCTGAGCAATTGCTTTGTACTTGCACTATTCCCTAAAAGCTCATAAAATATAATTATTTTTATTTTATTTTATTTATTTATATGTAATAATAAATAAAATCTTTATGTTTAAATTATTCTTATTAATTTTACAAAATTGTTATATAAAAAAAAATATTAAAAGTCGCACATGATCAACAGTTGTAATAGATGCGGATTGCTGCAGCTAATTTTGATAAATTATCACAGAAGACGATTCATATTTTCAGATAAACATAAATTCATTGCGGTGTAATTTCCTTTTGTTGCACTAGATCGACCAAATCGCCCACTGTGCACAACTCTGAAAAAAAGAAGAGAAAATAATTTGGCAAAACCGATACCAGAAATAAAAGCCGTCCGAAGTTTCTCGGCCACATCGTCATGCCAGAAACCAAGAAGTGGCAAAAAAACACAAACTGTAAACGAAATTGAGGTTACTGTTGGTCCCAATGCATTGGCCCATTTGTGTGGACAACTAGATCCTTTAAGCGCTTTCAGAAACAATTTAAAGTTGGTTTACTTCTAATTGCAAATGACTTGCAAAGTGACTCAGTTTAGATTAAGCTGATTGTTGAACTCCTTGAACAAATTAAGTAAAAGGGCAAAGATTACAAATTCAGACTGATACTTATTTATGTTTATACTCGCATATGAGAACAGCCACTTTCAGGAACAAAAGGAATGTGATATTCAAGTCTGTCTTTACTGGCATAAACTTACACACAAACGTATTTAGATGCTCAACTGACTTGTTGATAAATGAGAGCAGAATAAACTTTAATTAAATTGACCAAATAAAAAGACAAACAAAAACTCATAAATAAATTGTAGTCTGCACAACGGGGCGTATGTGTCATATTCTCAAGAATTTAATTAAAATATGTGTTTGACAGTAAAACTTTTAAAATTGCCACAAAAATAGGCTAAGAAAAAAACATGAGGCATAATACAAGAGCAATTAAAAGTTGAGAGGCTTAGAAATAATTTCTAACATTTTTGTTTAGTTAGTAAAATTATAATTTATGAAACCAATTTGGCTTGTAGTATATAATAAATATTAGTTGCTGTCTGCAAGAAAGCATTTGCTTAAACAGAATAAAAACTACTGCGTGCTTTTAGGCGCTTGTATTTCTTTAAATATATTAATAATACATACAATATACATCCTGATCAAATTTGGTGAAAATCGGTTAACTATATCATATAGCTGCCATAGGAACGATACATACGAAAATGAAGTTTTAGTATGAAAAAGTTTTTTGTTTGTTGAGATATCAGAGCCAACTGATAGAATAAGCATGTTGCATACTTTTATGGGCAAAAATAGTGTTGCCTACTTATGTGGGCAAAAAATAGTGTTGCTTATTTATATGGGCAAAATAGTGTTGCCTACTTTTGTGGGCACAAATAGTGTTGCCTATTTATGTGGGCAAAAATAGTGTTGCCTATTTATATGGGACACAAAAATAAGGTTGCCTACTTATATTTGGTTTGATTTGGTTCCATATATCAATTAGCTGCCATCAACCTCAGAGTAGAGTACCTGGGCTCAGGGTATCATACTGTCGAGCGTGCTCGACTGTAACCGCCCACTTGTTCTTTTTAAATTTCATGATTTTCAAGATGTGCTTTCTCTTGCCTGCGTTAACTAGTAACTGAATCAATTTGTATACTGTCTGTGGCCGATAAACGTGACTTGGCCACGTTTGTTGTCTTTTCGTCGTCTTTCTATGTAAATATGTGAATGCTGCATGGGTTTATGTGTTCAGTCTCTGGTTTGTTTGTCCTATTGTTGGAGCTACGCTTCTGGCAGATGTGGCAACTGCACTAATCCCAAACACCAGCCTCATTGACAGACGCACACATTTACGCACACATGCACGTACATAAATAAACGTTGTATATTCCGTCTTATTGTGAACATAAATTTAAGGCAATCTGTCACTCTTTGTGGCTATAAGTTATGATTTGTGCGAGTGTTTCTTATTTGAAATTTAAAAGACATTTTAAACTTTACTTTAAGATAATATACTTGATTATAGTTCAATAATGCTTTAAAGAAATTTAAAAGTATTGTATTGTAATAGATAATGTGGATAAATTTGTAAGATTATCGATTTGATTAGATTCTAATGCGCAGGTTAAAATACTGATTAAATGGTTATTATGATTAAAACACAAAACGTTAAGCTTTGTAAGTATTTGCGCTTGATATTTTAGTATTTTTAACATTAAATATAAATGGGGATATAATAAAGATCAATTTGATTTGTTTATTGACCGTAGAATTTTAATGCCAACCAATTTGGTAGTTTTAATTGCTAGTCTTGAGCATTGTAACTAATTGACTGGATAGTGCTGTAGTTGTAAACAGCACACACCACACCATGCAACACAACTACGCTTTAATTAGAAATAAGTTCAAGGGTCAGGGGAGTGAAAGTACCATAAGCGGGTCTATAGTAAAACAGCTTAGTAGTTGCCACTCGACAGCTGCAGTTTGGTTTATTTTTGTGGCAGCCAAGTGGCGAGTATCTGTGTCTGTAGCCGGACCATCTGTGTGTTGGTTTGCATTGCATTAGCACAAACACACACACAAATACACTCGCATATATAGGAGGCATGCTAAGGCGCCCACAACTAGACTAGAAGATTACAAAACAATAAGGAAAAAGCAGAAATGCTCATGCCGTTGAAAGTTAATTTGCAATTGAAATCAGCAAGTCAAGTTGGAAATAGAAGAGCAGCATCCGAAATGCCAGAGAGACAATACACTTGCCACAATGCCAATACTACACAGAAAAAAAATAATTTTTATCAATCAAGTTTAAAACTCTTTATTTTTGCTCAATTTATACCAGTTACTTGAAAAATAAGTAAATGGAAATATTGTGTGACCCCATAAAGTATATATATTCTTGATCGGCAAACCAGACGAGTAGATTTAGCCATGTCCGTCTTTTCGTCCGTTTGAGCGCCTAAATCTTAGACACCACATTCACATTATGGTAATTTACGTTATCTATTAATATTATCTATAATATTACTTATCCGCAGCAAGATCGGACAAGTAGAACGGGAGTAATAGCTAACCAAAGTTCGTTAATAAAACTGTTATTTTAAAACAATCACCTAAAAAAGTCAAAGAAGCCTGAAATTTTTGATACAACTGAAAATAAATCTTGCAGATCTCCGAAAATTAAAATATTCTTGAGAAAAATTGTGTTTGATTTAAGGGAATCTGGGATTACCGTACTTTTGACACCGCATTGGATTAATTTTATACTGGAGTCTCATATTTTTTTGCTGTGTAAGTTTTGTTGGACATTTGAATGTATGTTTCAGTTTGTGGCAACTTGTGGTAATTAAAAGCAACAGCATTTCGCATGTATTTTAAATGCGGTGCATAAATTCAAAATGGGGCCATAAACAGGGGGATCGCCATACAGTGACTGCTGATTGTATGCGCATAAATTGAGAGTACCCAATTTTGTTGCTCGACTAATTGACTGGACTCTCATTATTATGCCAACTTGCTAATCTATGAAAAGTGGAGCATGTTAACTCTCACATACGGATGATGTTAAACTTTCCGTTGGAACAGTTGACAGTTAGTTGCGCACAGAACCATAAAACTGCTATAAATAGTTAATTTTTCGCAAACAGCGCTGCAGTTCCCTATAATATCTGAAAATAAACTGAATATTTATGGCAACTAACCCTACATATCCTATTTTATTACATGAATTTTAAATATATATTAATGGGTGATGTATTACAAAGGCCAATATCTAAACATTTTTAAAAAACTCACAATGTGTAAAACTCTTTGCCATAAAAATTAAAAAAAAAACATGAAAAAATCGCAACTGTTATTAAAGTCAATTAAAGCCTATTAAAACAATAGATTTAATTAATTGTATAAATAAATAAATTAGTCATTTTAAATATATAATGTTTCAATTCGCTGATTTTTGCATTTTACTAGATTCAGCTGAAGACTACCTTTATTTCCTGTACGAAAACTTGAATGAATCTTAAAGGTAGGGCAAATACGTATTCTTAAATATAAGATATGTTAAACCAACTTAAGACGTTCTAAAAGCACAAAAGTCCCTGCCTGACGATTCTCATCCCTCGAAATCCATAAGGCTATCATTTAGTTCAAAGAGCTATCAATGCTAAATCTGACTGTGCCACGGCTGGCAATCATCCGAAAGCAAAACTTAAAGCAATCAAAGCCAACAAAACAAAAGCCCCAAAAGCCCCGAAGCTCCAAGGCTCAAACAAAAAAAAAACAATACAAAAAGAAAAGGGAATATAAGAAAGTCGGAGAAGAAGAAGAGGAGAAAACACAATGCAAAACTAAAAATACGGCCGAAGCGAAATAGGTGCAAAAGTATTGTTGGGAGTGGGGAATGAAAGGCGTATAACGATGTGACGACATATGTATGTTTGTATCTGGTTATAGCGAGGGATTACACGGAGCATGCCACACAAATCTGTTCTGGAGTCCACTTGGGCACGCAATGGCGGTCATTCCGGAAACGATGGCAGCCAAAGACAGCACAAAATGGCGGTAGGCAGTAAGCGAAATCATATCCTTGGCCAAGTCTCATGCATATGCATAGCATACTTTTGGGCGCTTGCTGAAACTGATAAGAGCGAAAATAATTGGATTCCTAATTTTCAACTGTTTGCCAAAGTATATCAACAGAAGCAATACAAAATGACCTGCAAAGAGTGCTAGAGCTAAGAATACCCTGTAAATCTGTTTTAAGCAACGCAACCCTATTTTAAACAAAAGGATTTCTTTCTAGAAATCATTTATCATTACATTTTCATACTCTTTTTGCTATTGAAATTTAATATTATATAAACTTCACAAATAAAAGATAAAATAAATATATAATTGTATGAAAAAGTATGAATAAGTTGTTCAATCTTATAGAGCGATGATTATATTACAGACTCAAAAGCTCATTTGATTAAAATTTCAACCGAATAAGACTAAATTTTTTAAAGTATGTTCACAGGGAACACAAGTAAAATTTTTATTTCACAGGAATTTCAAACAATTCGATTTTCTTTTTGGGTCAACAAAGTCATTTCCGGTGCAGGAAAGAGGTCGTTTTACCGGTTGCAATTTCTTGTGCCGGTAATTCTATATTACAGCTGCTCTTTGCAATCAAATTACAATTAGCACACAGTTAATTAATTACATTTTAACTCACATTAGAACACACACTCTAACACAGATGCTTATGTAAGCACACATGTGCGATGTGAACACGTGTAAAATCAACATGTTGCGCTCTGTACGTACAATGTGTGAATGTATAGGTGTGCGCGTGTATGCTTGTGTGTGTGTGTATAAATATGTAAATGCAAGAGCTAGTAACTTATCCCTAACCCCCATCTATGTCTTCATTTTTCGCCTATTAGCTGGTTGAGTTTGTTTAAAGCGCAGCTGAGAGTTATTCAAACCGTACATACATATACACACACTCACACACACATATAAGCTGCACAAATATTTCCTCAACAAGTTTGCAGCGTCTGATTTTTGAATCTCTCGACTTTTGTGTTGTTCCTGCGCGTAGTTGTTGCTTTTGCCAGCTATCCGCGTTTAGCGTACTTCCCATCCTAAAATAATGTAACAAAACAAACAAATAAACATACACACACACATAAATACATGCAAGCCAATATAGAAACACACACACACACACACACATAAACACCAACTCGCACCCACTTAGCGCGCCTCCGAATTCATCTGCCATTCATCCCATGCCTCTCACCGCCTCGCTCGCCGCCATTTCTCTGTGTCAGGCGGTTCGCGTGTTTTTTGTGTTTGCCAAAATAAAAGTTTTATTAGGCAAAGGCAAAGACAATGCAAAGCCAAAGGCAACAGAAACTCTCCAGCAGTTGCTCTCAGTTGCGCTCTCTTACGCTCGCGCACTCTTGCTCTCTCGTTGTGTGACGCATACACTGCTCAAAAAACCTATGCGAGTCTAATTGTATCAGCTGTGCTCGCACACTGTGCTCAGCGTTATTCAACACCTAATGTAAGACGTATGGTATGATGATTGCAAAATTTATTATTTTGTTTAATAATTATCAAGATATGATTGTTCATATATTATATGTATATGGCTGCCATTTTAAATATATCTGCTTAAAGTGCTAAGTATTATATATAATATCATTATTATTTTATTGGTTTGCAACTCTATAAACTTATTGTAAAAGTATTTTCATGAAATTGAAAACTATTTATATAAATATATTATTATTAACAAAATATTTATTTATTAATTTTATAAAAAGATGCACTTAAGCAGTTTAAGCTTTTATAATTCTTATATTTAATGCCAAATAAATACTTGTTGATAATAAATAATTTTACAATCGAATAATAAATTTTATTCAATGCTGCAACCACTGTACTTTGGCAAGGCCAATGTCGTATCCGCAGAGTGAGCAGAGAGCAAATGATACAGAGAGCGTGTGTGGGAGAGCGAGAGAGTGTATTGACAGGAGTTGCGCTCTTTGCCGCATTTTTTTTTTTAACCATTTTGCCTGGCCACATTTTCCAGGGGGTATTTCATCTGTGTGCCAATCTCGGGCAACGTTCAGTTTCATCTTAGACGTTTGGCGCAGCGGTCGATAAAAAGGAAACAGCAGAAATTAAAGAGGAAACCGACTCGCCAGCAAAAGCAGCGTGAAACGCGTGTCGGGGGTCTTAACTGTGCATATAAATATAAAAAACAAATTAAATACTTTAATGTAGTGAATGTTTTGTGACTGTTTGCCATATACACATACAACAGTGTTGATTGATAATTCCCAAAAAATATAACTAACAGTTGATAGTTTAGTTAATTTAGTGCATTCAAATTGCCGACGCTAATTGCAAAACACCGTGCGAGGCGGAAAACTTTGACAGGACATTTAGCAGCGGCTACAAACTGGGCGAATATCGCAAAATGACACGTGTCCGGCGTATTGTGGTAAGTTAATCGAGTTGGCCACGCTTAAAGCGGCATTGAAATAACTTTAATCCACACACACAATTACTACAAATACTTTTATATATGTTAAACACATGCAAATATTAAACATAATCACTTAACCCTGTAGCGGCAACGAGCCAAAATTACACGTACTACAAGAAATTCTTAAAATATTTAACACACCTTTCCACCTGCCCAACTGCACCTTTCCTCTCAAACGTAGCCAACCAATTCAATTTCACATTTTAACGCGTTTGCATGCTAACCCCTATGGCATTATTTTTGGGGTAATTTTAGTGCTAATTTCATATTTATTTTATTTTCCATTGAATTTCTGCTCTTTGAACTTTTTGTGGTCAGCATTTGCGTCGAGTAACCGCACCCGTGTGATCCTTGACGTGCTCCCTAATTAGAAATCAAGTTTAATAAAATTATTAATTATAAATAGCTGTTATAATAATATATGCCCAATATAAGAGAGTCGTGCATTTATAAATAAATGTTGAGTTCAATTGCCGAGTTGTCGAATTTGCAGTTGAAAATGTAAATTATTTAAAAATGTTTCTAGGCTAACAAGTATACAGGATTTATTCAAATCAAATTATTTAATAAGTCTATTTTATAAATTTCAGTACACACAAGTATCCCTTAATTTTCAGCTAAGCTTAAACATGTCCAGAATTATTCTCAATGTAAACATAAAAATCGAAAGACAGGGTATTGAACATACTACAATTCTCATGCTTGGTCACCTTCTGTTGCTAAACATGATTTCTTTTTACGATTATTGCAAAAAAAAATAAATAAATGGCTACGCTCACGTGACGTATACGCAATGTGAGGCAAAGTATTTGTGCATGTGTATGAATTTCATGTTTACTGCTCCAAATTGTTGAGGTTAAATTTAAACCCACAAGCAGAGGGACTGACAGACCGACAGAGGGACTAAGGGACAGATTTACACTGACAAAGGCATTGTGCACATATTTTTGACTTTGCCAAAGCTGCCAAGTCGCCCTTCAGCTGAATCGCCTTTTTGTTGTGGACGGGGTAGACGAGAATTTGGGGCCAGTTTTTATCAGAACCAGCGAGTTATGCTTCCTTTCCCAAGTCTTCTATTTTTTGCAGAAAAAACCACGCGATAAAGTCATACAAATAAGAGAACGCAACTAAGAGATGCGCTATGAGAAATTAAAAAAAATTATCGCTTAACAAAAATTAGGTTATATTTACACATAAAGACTTAATACATACAATTAAAGTATTTAAATAAATGCTCGAAAGAGTGGTTACAGGGTATTTGAAAATCGTGCTTCAAATATGCATTATTTTCCAACACAGTCTTTTTCTAAGCCTTGAAACTAGCCAGCTAGTTGGCAATCCAGCATAAAATGAACACAGCAAAAAATGCAAATGCATTTGGGTGGAGAGGCGGAACAGTTTCGTCCATCAGCTTTTCCCGAAAAGCGAGTTTTTCTGAGGCATGGGCAAATATCCATGAAAATTGCAGCACGAGCACAAAGTGGGTCTGGTAAAGTCCCATCGACATAAACGATTGAGCGCGCGGCCTTTCAATGAACCGAATAGATATCAAGTATACGCCAAGAAGTTGAGTCAAGCTTAAAGTAGCTAATAATATATATTCTCACACATTTGAAAATTGTGCTGAAAACTTCAACGACAGTTTTTGCGGAAGTTTCAGTGCCGCTTAAAGTCGTTGACAGTAGCTGAATTTTAAGTTGCCAACCAAGTTACAAATAAAAAGCTAAAATAAATTTATGACTCTAAAGGACTTGAAAACGAATGTCAAAAATTAAGTTAACGTATATGAAACGCAACAGATTTTGATTTAATATAGTATGACAATTTAATTTTTTAAGTATGAAATAATAAATGAAATTAAATAATTTTTTTAATTGGTAAAATAAATCAAGTAATATTCTGAAAAATAGATCCTAATCAGAAATATTATAGACATACTTTATAGAAAAACTTTTAATTAAAGATTTCACATTAAAAATAAAATAAAAATATTACTTATTTTAATACTTTGCCAAAAATGATTTTAACTAGACTTCACTTTTAAAATTTCCTTTATGTATTTATATAAATTACTAAATTATTTTGAGTATTAAAAAGTATGGAAAGGAGTTTAAAAAGAAACATATTAATTAAAATTGCAAGTTATTTTAAATTTAAAAAAAAATCAGTGCAGAAATAAAAATCATTTAACTTTAAGCCATACTAAAAATGTAGCAAACTTGAGCCACCTTTAACCAAGTTAAGAAGGTGACAAAATTGAGCAGATCAGTAAATTTTGGAATTGTACATTTGGCCTGGCTCTGACTGAATTTGTTGCTCTAGCTCTAATGGTTTGTCACATTACTCATACGCCCTGAAGGCACATTAACCTGTTGACCTGCTGCTCGAAGTCGTGGCACTTAATCTGCCACACATACAAATCAAATGTGCGCCTTTTTTCCTAGCCTGAGAAGTGTCCCTGTTTAAGACGCATCACGATTATCACAACAAGGCAATAAATCTCGGTTGCTTGTCGCTGCTGAGAGGAAGAACAACATTTTTATGTTCGTTTTTCGTGTTTTCTTTTTGGCAGTGGGAAAAGTGTTGCGACAGCTGCCGCATTTTGCATACTTTGAGCCGCATTGTCAATGTACACTCAATTGGCATGGCAATACATGATGAACAATGTTAAGTATACGCCCAGTCTCACAATTTTCATCTCTCTTTGCTTAGCAAGTTTTTTGCCTGCTTGCGATTTGGCAAACAACTAAAACAAACATTTTATTTAAGCATTTTGATTGATGGCGTAAGCCTGACATTTTTTGCGGCAATCGAGGGGCGTTCTTCCAGTTTGTTCGCCTTTAATTAAAGTGCCAGTGGGCGTGTTGGGCGGTGAGCGTGCCACATTGTGCTGTTCATCAAGCTGTGGCAAGCTTAATCAGTGCGCTCTCTAAGCTGTTGAGGTTAGCGTTCTGTATGTTGCCAGAGCCTTTGGGGCAAAGGAAACGGAAAATTTCTATATATACTTGTATGTGTATCATCTAAAGAGTGTGAAGTTCTCTCGTTCTTACTTTTTTGGTTGCCTTTGAGGGTTTTTTCTTGATTATTGTTGGGATTATACTGTGGTCAAGACATGCAATCATTAGCAAAAGATATTTTTTCGGTACTTTGCAAAAATTATGAAACTTGCCGTGATAAATGATATGCCACGGAAGTATAACTTATGTTCTTTTCATGATTGTGACACAACTGCGCTTGAATTAAAGATTAATATAAATATACACTTAAAAGAATTTTATAAAATCAAGATATTGGTCTCAAAGCAAATTAGTTTGGTCTAAAAAATGCATCAAAAATATAATATTATAAAATATATTTAGCTATCTCACACAACTTTTTAAGCAATAACGAATTAAATAAAGTAACCCTAAATATGTATTAATTCAAAATTTAAAAATGTTAATATTTAATTTTCCTTACTTAAAAATTCTTAGAAGAAAAATGTCTCTTTAAACTAGTATAATTAATGTGCAGCTTTCGTCGTACAGCCACTTTGTTGGTAATCTTCGGTCATCAAGCATACGCTCCGTCATCCAAAAGAATTTAATAGCTGTGATTATATAGGTACTAAATGAAAGTTGCTTCTTCTTTAGGACCACAGTTAAGAATGAAAATCTAGCACTGAAAGTACACTTTAATGGGGTTTGTCAATGGCCAGTGGCTAGTGTTGGCCATTAGACAGGTGCCAGGTATTCGCGGCCAACGTTGTTGTCACTTTTGTTATACTACTTGCTGTTGTTGTTGTTGCTGTTTTCGTTATAAAATTGAAGTGCCAAAGCCAGCGGGATATCAACGCCACAAAGCAACAACAAACAACAACAATGAAACGCCTTGTTTGAGTTTTGCGTTCAACAACAGACAACAGCAAAAAGGTTGCCAAAGAGCACAGAATAGTTAAAGGGGTGTGGCAGGGAGTTGAAAAGGGGAATGGGACCTGCTGGCCGCAGAATGTCAGGCCAAATTGCTTTTTGCTGACTATAAAAAAGACCCGTGGTTAGCAGCAGGTGCTCAACGACAAACGCTGCGAGTGCAACGCAGAACCAACATTTTAATTATAATGTAGTGGATAACCGAAACTAAAACACACTAACTTGTATCACTAGTTGTGGCAATTTATAGCAGAGAAATGTAAAATTAAATAAATAGTTAGTCTATTGAATATTTTTTCTTTTTGGTTAGGTTTGCAAATTCAGAACATAGATTTTTTAAATCGGGCTTTAAGAAATCAATGTTTTATATAAATAAAATATCGCAAGCTTCGTGGTGTTTTTGTCACTAGTAATTTAATTTGAATATTTAAATTGTTAATAAATACTAATTGATAATGCAATTTTTTAGTTTCTCAATGTACTTAGCATAAATTATACGTGAGTTTATTTTTTTATTAATTTTTAACTAAACTTTTTATGTTTTCGGTTATGAATTTAATATGCTTGTTACTTATTCATATTTTACAATTTTTTATTTTTTTAATTGTAATTAATTTTTGTTTTGTCAACTGTTTTTAGTCGACGTTAAAGAAATAATAGATATATTTTCTAAAAGTTCTGCTAGCTAGCTTGATTGATTTGATTGTAAATTGATTACCTTCGGTGCACCAACAAATTAAACATAAAATTAAATTCGAAAAGCTGTGTTATAAAAAGCGATATTTCTGTATCTTTGCATGTCAATACTCGTCTTATCCCATAGAATGTTAAATAGTCTGTAAGAAGGTTAGCATACTCAATGCAAGCGTAGTGTTTAACAACAAAATAACCGCACGTGTCGTATTTAAATTGGCCATTTTAATTAAGCTAAACAAATACACTTCATAGACACTAACTAGCCCACACTCATAAATGCACACACATATAGTCCACTCTTGGACAAGCAAATGGACAAACTCACCTGCTCTGTTTGCTGTTGTGCTTTATTTTTCTTGAATTTAAAAAAACGCCTGTGCATTTTCCTTACACTTCATTTAATTTCATTTGAAGTTGTGTGTGCCTTTTACTTATGCTCCACTTTTTTTATGGCGCTGCCAATTACGCCGCCAAGTTGCTTTATTATTATTCAACTGAAGTAGCAGAAGAACAGCTCCCTCCATGCCCCATTTATTTACATTCCCATCCTATATTTACATTCTCTCAAATGGCTGTCATTTGAAAATTCTTCCATTTTTTTCTTCGACATTGTCAAAAGTCTTGAAGCTGCTTTATTAAACCATAGCAGACGCAATCGCGTAAATGAGCGCACTTACACACACACACACACACACACACACGCGCACATGCATTCACTCACACAAAAACACACATACATACCCGGAGAGCACATCTCTATAGAATTACCTATGGGGGCACGTGCAACATTTGAATTTAAATTTGAATGTCGCTTTCGCTACACACACACTGAGAGAAAGGAAACGACCGAGGCGGTCTGGGAGGGAGAGGAAAGCTTGTGAGAGAGAGAGAAAGAGAGAGAGAGAGAGAAGGAAAACAGTTTACACCTACAGTGACTTAACAATGTTAGTTACGGCTAAGGCAGCAGCATGGGTTGTCCAGAAAATTTGGTATAATTCAATTCTTAACTTTTAAAAGAAACGGCTAACAAAATCACTACCAGCAATTTATTGAAATTTCTCACTACTAAAGAAACTTTTGGCATGTTATAAAAAACAATTGAATTAGTTTAAAATGTATCTAATGCCTATGAGTTATATGCAATTGACTAATTCTATTTGGCATTGTTTCTTCATTAACTATTATCTAAATATACTTGTTAATGCTTGCAAGCAGAGTAAGGTTGACTATAAAACAAAAGTAATTATTCATATATGTGTAAAAATTATTATAATAATATTTGCGTATAGCATACTTACAGGCGCAATTAAAATGGAGAATTTATTCATTCATGTTTTAAAAAATATGCTACACTTGTTTACTTTTAAAAATAGGGAGTTTTATTTGTGGGCTTAAAGTTAAATACAATCAAAATACATTTTATTTCTTAGTTTATAAAATAACATGTAATTTAAAATCCACTTGAATCCCGCTTTACAAATAATACTCAGAAATACTCTTACATAAGAATTGTCAGGTAAATACCTGAGTATCTACTTAACTTATGCTCAATTGTTGGTAATATATTTTTCTGAATCTCCCCACTGCAATTTGTCTTCGTGTATGGTACATATAAATATATGCTCAATGCCATGCCCATGTCCATGACTCGAGCACACCGTTACACTTGCAACGCCTACACTCTTCACTTGCTTCTCTTTCTTTATTTTTTTACTGAACTGCGTTCACATCAAACACTACACAACACGTTCATATTTCATACGGTTCGTTACACATTTAATATTAAAGCAAATTACCGACTCTTTACATTCTGCTCTGCATGTGTGTGTGAGTGTGTGTGATTGAGTGTGGGTAGGTGTTCATGTTTCTGTGTGTGTATGCAGTGAGACGTAGTTGGTCTAAGGTCCTTTTTTGAGCACATTCTTCAGCCGTTTGGGACGCCTCTAAATGATATGCAAATAAAAACGTTGCTGCCCCCTTAAAATACGTGAGAAATTTGATCATATGCCAATGTATGTGTGAGTATGTATGTGTATTTTTATGTGAAATTGTGAGCCTTTTTAAATTCAAATTTAAATTGCTTGCTTCATTTAAGCGCCGTAAATCGCACACATTGCCTTATCTATGTGAAAGTATAGTTGAAGGGGTCAGTCGAGGAACTTTTGGCTTAATTAACATAATTCAGACCAGGGCTGAAAGAACTAATTGGATCGTAGTTGGGTTGGGACTGGCCGTGATGAGCTAAAAATCCTATTGTGTTGTAGTACTTTTAATACTAAAGCTATTATGACATAAAATGTCAAAATATTAGTCAAACGATTTCATAGAATTTAAAATTTATCGCAATAAATTGAGAGTAATTGTAAATTGAGAAAAATGCAATAAAACACATTTAAAATTTTTAAAATTATTAATCAGTTTAAATTAATGATATATTATAAAAATATTTGAAAATATGTCGCAAAATGAAGATTGTGATGTATCAATAACATCAATTAAAAGGATTTTCAGCAGACTTAATAAAAATATCAATCATAAAAATAATTTGGCTATTTTAATTGTAAATACATACTTTTAATAACTTACAGGGTATACAAAACAGATATACTTTCGCATGCCATATGATTTTCAACACCGCAAAACTTTTGCATACCTTTTGGCAAGCAAAGTTTTGTTAGCCTGGCTGCAAACTTTGCACAAATTGCAGTCGCTGAGATTGGAGCGGAAAGAGAATTTCGCTATGCATACCCCTTTAAAGGGGAAGGGGTGAAGAAAGTGAGAATCTCGCTGTGCGTCGCGGCAGGGATTTATTTGATGCTTGCAGCTATTTATCTTAAGCGCGCTAGTGCCTCAAAGTATGCAGTATAAGTACAGCAGCTTCACTAACACATGCACACTCTGTCACACATGCAATGTATGCAGTCGTATGTGTACACACACTTCTGTTAGAGTGCACTTTCCACTTTCATTTGGCGCTCGCTTGTTGACTGCAGCTTTTCCCCATTTTCATCCTCGTTCCACTTTCATTATTTGCGTTTATCGCACGCAAGTCTCACATTACACCCATACAAGCACAACAACAGCAACACCTCGACCCACAAACACACACACACACACACACACACACACTTCGAAAGACACACACCCACACAAAGGAGCACTTCTCATTGTCATTTGAGGCTGAAGCGAGCGTATGCTATGCATTTTGTCGCTGACTCATGTCCATGCACTAAAAATTCCATTTCACCAGCAATTTCAACTTGTTATACTCTTTGCTTAGGGCATAATGGCATTGTCATGCAGCTGACAGTTGCAATGACAACAGCTCCCACCCACAAACCAAAACAACTGACATTCGAGATCGGAGAGCTTTTTACACACTCGTTTACAATTACAACAATTATGTTATGGGTAAAGAGAAATGCGAGCACGCTTTGGAAAATGGAAAAGCTGCGAAAAAATGCTGCAAAATATAAGCTTGTTATAATTTTATTAAAATGAATTTTAATAGTAATACAATCTCATGAAGAGTCTAGGTTTTTTTTTGTTTTATTAAATATATCAATACATAAAGTAAAGGTAAAATAATAAATTTGAATTTAATGCTGCAAAATTTAGACTAAACAATTTTCTTATAGTTTTTTCACAAAATTAATTTGTAATAAAAATAAAGTATATTAAATTTAAATATTATAAATTAAAAAAAATTTAAACCATAATTTGATATGAAAATATTTAAATTTAATATATTTATATCTATATATTTATTCCGAATTTGACGCTAAATCATAGAGGAAATTATTTAGATCAATGTGAAAATTTTACAATTTTTTTCTATCAGTGTAAGTTATTTAAAACTTTAAAAATATAAAACTTTAGTTTATTTAAGACTTGATTTTAGGCTTAAAATATTACATTTAATTTGTTATTAATTAACAACATTTAAAATTTTGCTGGCTTTCTTAAACGTTACTCCGTAAATAAAGTATATATAAATAAAATTTAGAAAGCATTCCAGTTATATTTGTGGAACTTATCTAGATGTCAACATGAAGGAAGAAGGATCTCTAGGGTTGTGGCATGCCCCACAACAAATAGGTTGATGATACATCGTATGTTGTTGTAACTACCATTTAGACAATTGGTTGACCCTTGTTGTTGCTGCTGCTGCTATTTCTTTTGTTTTTGTGCTCTTTGGGCCCCAAAGCATTTTGTGATTACTAACTGACGGTTTCAGCTGGGCTAAAAAACTCATGCGATCTCAGCTCAGTGCCTAAAGTTATGCAGCAAATTTTGTAGTTCCTTTTTCTGTTTTGTTTTTTTATTTTTCTTTTTTTTTTTTGGCATTCTAGTTCTGTGTATTTGACACTTGCTTTTGTTTCGGGCGTCCAGTTTTTGTCATGTTTGTTGATTGTAAAAGTTGCTGAAGCGCTTTTTAACAGTTTTCGTGACACTTTCTTGCTGCTGTTGTTGTTTTTGTCGTTGTTGTTGTCGTTTTACAACTAGTTGCAGTTGTTGCCATTGTCATTGCTGTTGGCTACACAATTGACATGTACATGCCCCGGCCATGGTCGCCAAGTGTATGACCTTTTGGGTGGAGAGAGAAGGGAGCGTGTACCGATTATCAAGCATATGCCACACGACTTGCAACATGTTTCCCTCTTCAATTTGTGCCGCACAATGCAATTTTATGGCAATTTTACTGTCACTGCACATGGAATTACATTTGGAACGTTGTTGCATAATTCAAGAGTCCGTAATTCCCCCTCTGCTTGAAAATTGATCAATAAATTGCAATTGAAAACCGCTCGATTGATGGGACATTATATCTGGTGCCCATGTTGCCGCTGTTGCTGCTTCGTGTGGTTACACGTATATATACTTACTGCACCCACTGATGTTGTTGCTGTCGCTCTCGCTCTCGCTGTTGTTGTTGTTTTTTTTGTTGCAACATTGCATGTGAATGGAATATTGATAATGATGCACACATATATATACAGCTAAAAGTTGATTTAGTGCCGCATTGAACCAAAATTGCAGAAATTATATCAAGTAATTATATATAAGGCAAAAAGGGTATTTTGAAGGGCATCCCGTCAGTTATTACAACATTTTAACAATTTCCTTAAGGTATATATTGACTTACATTCAATTTTTTAATTGAATTTCTACAATTCTTTTATAATATCTACAAAGATTTAAAATAAATTATTTGATGCTTAATGCATTTCAATTTATATTCTTAAAATAATTATATAAATATAATGCATTACATTAATTATATATAAAAAGAAATAAAAATGTATGTGAAATTTATGAGAATTTTGAATTCAAGCCATAATGATAATCATGTTCCTTAAGAATGTTCTTATTTGTGTGATAATTGACTCAGTCTTTCAATTTTTAATAAGTTTAAGTGGTAGGGTATGAGATAGTTTAATTGCTTTTTACTTCAATCAATTTTTTTAGGGTATCTCATGATCAATCAGCACTCTTTACTTACATTTCCTGCACTGTCGTTGCGTCTGTTCGCAAATTCAATTGAAATGTCAAGAGTAATGACTTTTTGGTGATCGCTTTTGTGGTTTTATAAATGGAGGTTGCTATACCATACATACATTAAAGAAATATATATTTTTTCCCCACTTATAAATCGATTTATTATGAATTCTCAAAAGTCATGCTCAGTTCTTGGTTTTATTTAGAGGAAATCTTTTTGAATCTTAAATTAACCGCACACGCAAATGTCTTATTTAATGAATGTTAAGATTTACATGCTGAAATATTTATGGTTCTGCTTATTGTATCTTCCCAATACCTAGCGATATTTTCCAGTAAGCACTTGAAGCACATTAAAATCATTTTTAAAAATACCATTGCCATTGATTGAATATTCCCTTGTTTATTGTAATGTGCGATTGTCTGCGAAATCAACACGTGCACCATTTATTTTTATTTATTTTTCATCCACTAATGGAGATATTTATGAGGTATAGGTTGATAAATCGAAAATATTAAGCTTAATGATTCGTTTTAGAATTATTTTAGATGATATTTTAAATAAATAATGTTATTTTAATTATCGCAAATGACGCATTAAACAAAAAAAAACAGCAAAAACAACCACATTTACAATTTTTAATTTACGTCAAAAATCAAATAAAACTGCAAAATCATCTCTCTATTTTTTGATGTGTACTCTAATTTATATTGATTTTATGCGGCATTTAAATTAGTATATTTTTTCTGTTTATTTTAAGTTTGTTTAGTTTAGTTAAATTCATTAGCTGTTTTGCCCATTGTTGCGGTATTTTCAATTATGCTATAAATAATTTTTTCTTATATTTAAATTAATGAGCTACCCGCTGCGACCACTGAATAAATAATGAAATTTAATTGAAATTATTTCTCAACACTTCGCTGGACTGAGTTTAGATATTTTTTTGCATTTAATGTGCATTTAAGTGAAACCCGGAAGTGAACACAAATGCAAATTCTAAACCAAAAACGACATCGACCCCAATTTAAAAATGTGCCCCTATTCATGTCTGTCAATCATGCAGGTCGAACATGAAAATCATCTGTAAACGGAATGGGAAAAACATAAAAATTATTTCAATAATAATATTACCTAGACAGAAGCCAACTTTCCATTATTAAAGTCGTGAAAAGAGGGGAACAGGGAGCAAGGGAGGAGGCAAAACAAGCTACCGCGTACAACCCTCATTTGTCTCGTTTTGTTTGTTGGCTTAATGTAAAATATTGCGCATACGCCGCGTTGTACATTAAAAGCTTTATGCCAACGAGCCAAAAATTTGTTTATATTCATAGTTGTTTTTGCTTTTCTTTCTCTCTCTTTCTCTATCAGCTTGTGTGTTCTTTAAGTTGTTGTTGGTTTAGAATGTTTTTTGCTTGTCTACTTGTCATGCCATGCTATGCATAGCCTAACAAGACAGACAATTGACTATATTTATGATAAATAGGCAAACATACAATAAATTGGTAAATAGTCTTTCTGCTTTTTGCTTTAGATCTTTTATGTGGGCTCTGATTAATTGTGAATTTACTATTCAACTAATTAGTCACAAGCAAGCACAAATCATTAAACATACATATTAGGGCTATAATTATGCCACAGTTATTACAATGTATTTTTGCGAAATTCGCAATATTCTGGAATCAATAAAAACTTAGCCATAACTAAACAAATTCTCAAGGACAACTTTTACGATATTTAGCTTCTATTGACTATTAAAAATATTTTTTCAATATCTAATAAGAAAATGTCATTAGGAAGTGCTCGACGAGCAGACACATTTTTTTCATTAATATATCTTTAAATGAAACTTGTATCAACTCACTTTGTTAATGCATTTTTATCTGCATCTTTTGCTTCAAATTTAGGTTTTTGTACAGTAAGATATAGTTTTACTATGCGAATTTATAATAAAATAGAATTATGTCACTCTCATATAAATATGTCATATACATCTAGAATAAATCGAAATATATTGAATTACATACTACGTTTGTTTATTACATTATATTTCTATTTGTAAATTTGTAAAAAACAGATGTATTTATTATCCAAATATCTTACGTCTGATGTTTTTAGTAATTTTTCCCAAAGAAGTCAATGTCAAGCAGGTCAATGCCACTTTAAACAATTGTATATCCGGGTACCGAATACTCTGTAATTGGTACCGTTGGCGAAATTCAAACACAAAGTAATTTAGCATTGACTTTTCATTTGTTTTTCTTACATTACAGCAACTCGGAGGGGTTGTGGTTTCAGAGGAAGGAGCAGAGTGGGAAACTGTGCACTTTTGTTTATTGATCTTCTGCGAGCTTTTTTCTTGTTCGTTTTTCTTATATTTATAGTTTTGTTTATTGTTGTAAAATATTTGTACAATTTTCATGTCGATTTTAACACAACTCAGCGACGGCATTTATTTATTTTGATTTGCCTGCAATTTGGGCTCTGAGTTTAATCGAACTTGAATTTTACAAGGTGAATAATGTTTTTGTCGAAATTTTGTATGTGTTATAAAATTGCTTTCGAAATAAACTCACAACACATAGCTCGTAAAAATCGCAAAAAGTCGGCGACAAAGTGACATGAACTTGTAGTCGAAGGGTCTCTGGGTGTCTTTTTTGGTTCATTTGCTTCTGCTTTTTCCACGAAGACTGCGAATATAATTTGGCATTTTATGTGCTGCTTTTCAATGACACAACATGGCTCAGTTAACAAAGCTACAGTTAAAGGACCAAAAATAGACCCACTTTTGACTGCGATTGCCACGTCGTCTGGGCAAACATGTCAAGCATTTTGTTTGCTTCAATGGCGTTGGGCGTCTCTGTTTATGGCTCATAGAACGATGAGAAGGAGGTGGAGCCGCCTAACAGTACTCGAAGTCTTGGGCCATAAAAACGGCGTCTGAAATGAGCCAGGCGATGGGGTAGAACATCGCCAGCAATCACAACAGAACCCCAGTGTACATAGAGATGCCAAATATAGTAGAGATAATCCACTCAAAATATAGCTAAACAAATATTCAAATCAATTTATATTTATGGTGCATCATTAAAATGGAATTAGCAAACAAAAGTAGCAATATCTAACCATAATTCAATATGTTTATGTAGCGATCGAAAGTGCTTAATTATAATTTTCATTTCTGTAAAACTAATTAATTTATAAAGTATAAGAATTGGCAAGAAAAATTTTCATTTGTAAACAAGAGTGAATTAGCCAAGATTATAATAGCTATTATAGCTTATAAGATAATATTATAGTGTTTTACTAACCGTAACCTATATTTGTTTCGGTTTGATTCTTTGATTAATAAAATTAAATTTTTTTTATCTTATATAAAACAATTCAATTTTTTTTCAGGAACCCTTATTAGAATTAAATACGACATTTATTGAACTTATTTTTATTGCTAACAAGCCTCTGACTTGAGAGATTTCCAAGGAATTTTCTAGCTAGAATAAAGCGACATGCGACAGCACTTGCCATAGAAGTGTTAGTTGCTGGACCGTGTCAAGGGGCAAGGGGAGTTGCCAAATCGAATGCCGGTAGCAATGAACAGCTAAATATTGTATTTGCTGGCTAACTTACGACGGAGGCAACGCAATGTAAGTGGATATCTCAGATGCGCAGTAGTGAAGTTGGTTAGTTACTCAGCCTGAAGAGTCCACAACGAACGCTTTCCTATAGAAACGACAATTTATGTTCATGTTGTGGTCGATGTTGCTGTCGATGTTGTTGTCGATGTTGCTGTCGATGTTGTTGTTGTTGCTTCTGCTGTCTGCTTTCTGTTTTTGCTTTAAGCTGTACGCTGCGAGGCAGGCATTTATTATTTTCTTTAATTAAATCTTAATTTTTTTATATTGTTCGCTATCTGACTCCCTCGCATGGCATTGAAGGCCACTTAAAATGAACAGCGGAAGCTATCAGGCAAAAGGCGGAGAGGTTTCATATATGCGTTGAGCCGACGATTTATACAAAGTGCAATGGCAACCGCAGGATGCAACGAACTGCAAAAATAAAATTGCATGCCAAACGACAGGTTGTTAAAACCATGACCTGCCCCTGTCCTGCCTCCCTTGTCCATATCTTAACCCTCCTGAGTCTGGCAGTTGCTGTTCGCAACATTGAAACTCATTTAAGTTGAGCCGGGCAACAGCCATGGGAACGCCACTAATTAAGCCTAATGGCGCATGAAACATGCATTAAAACTAATGTGCAATCCTTGCAATCCTCGCCACCCTCTCGTCCTACCAACAACAACTGTGTCGCATTGGGACTGAGCCTCTGCAGCCTGTTAATGGCCTCCGCCTAATTTTATGCCACACAATATATACATATTGTCTGCCTCTGCTTCTGCCAACTCCATGAAACGGCAGCAACATTTGCGTTTTATTGCGTCGACCCAATGATGAAACTACTCCTAATTGTGTATACAGATTTCTATCTCCAAATGTGTCAGCTAAATTAAAAGATATGACACATGGCTTTAATAATTTCATAACAGGAATGTGAATATGAGATAAGTAAATGCATAAATAATTAATATGAAATATTTACCTTATTTGTGTGTCGATAACTCGATTGTACAAGTTCGATAATCTTGTAGCCCTGAATAAGAATGGGTAGTGTTGCCAGCGGGTTCACTAATCATTCAAAGCTGCGATGGCAACGCCAAATCTCGACTTTCATTGCAAATACCGTCGAAGAACATTTAAAATTGATATTTAACAGATTCTATTAAATAAATTTTAATTGAGTAATTATGTTAATGATAAAAATCAATTTTAGTAAAGCAAACTCGTGTACTTTTTAAACTTGATTACCTCAAACAATCCTTCAGTTGCGAATTGCTTGAGAGAACTCAATTTCTATTGAATTAGTACAAATCCAATAGCCAGGAGGCTATCGATTGATTCATTTGGCTTGGTTGGCTGCCTGGACATGCTCGTAGATCACTATGGCTTGTAGTCGAGTCAGTTGGCCAAACATTGTACAACGACAGCAGACAGTTTGGCATTCTGTTGGATTCCTGATGCTTGAAGGCAACTCTAGACGCTGGCTCTAGAAGCAGCGAAGCAGCCACTAATGAAACATTATGGGTTTGTCGTAACCCAGCCACGCCGCACAAATCCAGTAAAAACGTTTACGGCTTACGTGCAACATGGGCTGACTGCCACTAAAGTCTACGGCAACATAAGTGGCACGTACCATGAAGCCAACTGCGGCTGCGGCAGCGGCAGAGACTGAGGCTGAGGCACTCGCAGTGGCAGCTTTAGCGGCCACAAAAGTGTCCTGGCAAATTGCTGGCTGCAACACGTTTTGTGGGCAGTAACTGCAATTGATTTTTGCACTTGACATGTGTGTCCTGTGCTCTGTGTCCTGCCGCATTTTAAGCGCCACACACTTGTGGGCAATCAGTTTTTTTCAACGCAATCTCTTAGCATATATGTATATGCATATATAAGTATGTATGTTCATATGTATATGTATGCGTGGTAAACAATTCACAATTCATATGCTTTCTCGCTTCATTGAAGCAATAAATTTAAATTTTTGCAAAACGCCATGAAACGATATGAAAACATTTGACAATGATATATGCGTAGAGCTCTGGAGCCTTCGTCTCCCAAGCGGAAGTCGCTTACGCACGGTTGCATTACGCCCGGAAGTCAGCTACAATACCGAAAGAGACTGACTCAGGATGTGTGGGTGTGTGTGTGTGTGTGTGAGAGAGAGAGGGAGAGAGCTCTCGAATGAATGTCAACATGCTGATAACAAAATAGGATCGCACACTTTGCACAAAATGTTTTGTCTAGCACTAATATTTCGCATACATAATGCTGAAATGAAAAGTCGCAGCTCTTACACCCTTTTTTTAGTTAAATCTTTCAGGATCGGATTAAATTAGGGTAACTTAAAAAATATTAAAGCTCATATTATGATAAATATGACAAAAAACATTAAACAAAATCATCGTCGCTGATATACCATAAGCACTCAAATAAAAGTTAGACTTATAGTAAAACAAAATTCTAGAAGATATCTTCATAAGTAATTCATTTCAATTTCCTTTTATTTAAATACAATTAACAACATTTCAAATTATTTCAAGAATATAAAACAATATTCATTAAAAATATAATTTAATTTAATTTAATTTAACTATTAAATTTAAGTTACCTTTAACATTACTTCTCAAATATTTTTTATGAGTCTCATAAAATATTTGTGCTTACATTTTCAACTGAGTAAAATTCTGTTCGGTTTTTGTTAAGGTAAAATTTAAAATCTAATTAGATAGTAATTTTTTATGTTAGTTTCACTTACCTACACAGTGGATTAATTTTTATGTATAAACTATTTAACGAATTCTACAAAAACCTTTATAGTATTATTCCCAACATTTTTATTAAAGTTGCACAACATATTTTTGCGCTGCTCGAAAAAATGTTGATGCCCTTTTTTTCACGGCATGTTAGCATTTTAAGTGTATGTTTTTTTTGTGAGGAAGTGTGTGTGAGGATTTATGTGGAAAGTTATATGGGTCTGTTGTTACTATACATGGCAAGCTGCCTTTTGTTTTACATGGTCAGCATTCAGTTATTCAGCGAGTCTTTACATCAACAAATATGCAATGTTTTTTATTTATTATTTTACTATGGTTTATTTCTCTGTGTTTTTGCTTGAAAGTTGTTTTAAAAAATTATAATCGTTATGAAAAAACAAAAGCGCCGCTGGGAGGTTGAGGCAAAAAACTTGTGACAACAATTTGGCCAGTCAAAAATTAATAAAATTTGTTTTTTTGTTGCTGTGACTATTGTTGCAGTTGCTTTTGTTGTAGTTGTATCAAACGTTTTTATTGTTCTCACAGGATAATGAAATCTCACATTTTTCTTGTTTTTCTCTTTTATTTGGCTTTATTTTTTTAATTATGGTTGTGCGTGAAGCATTATGCTACTTCGGAGCTTTAAAAAACGAGGCAGTAGCAGTCAAAAAGTAGATCCAAAAGCCATAAGTCTTGCATTGTCATATTTTGTATAGCTAGTGAATTTTGCCTAACATGACTAGAAGTAACAGCAATGGCTTTGTCAGGACAACAACGGAAAGATGACTTTTAAAATTGCAAAGCGAACTTTGCTTAGATTATGACTGTCACAACGAGCAGCACATGGATTAACTACTTAGTCTATAGCTATAGGTCGACCATAAAATTTGCATTTGTTGTCATCAATTATGTGTGCTAAGTAATTTATGTATTATAGAATATTAAGCAATATTTTACGGCAGATTAAACATTTATCAAATTAATTTTATTTAACAAAGAATAATGAAACTTGGTTTCCAAAAGATGCCTCGAGCATGGATGAATTTAAATAATATTAATCTTGTCTAAACGGAATATTTATGAACTAATGGTAGATGGTATTTATCATTGTTGGTAGATTCGGGCTAATTCGGGCAAAAAACGTTTTCAAAAACTTGTAAAATAAGAAACATGACACATTTTAGAGCTTGATGATGAATTCGAGTCAAAGCTAAAATAATTTTAATTAAATAATTCTATGAAATCGTTTTTACTTTAAAAATTTATATTATTACATGTCTCTTGCTGTAAAACATTTTTTTAATTTTCTCCACCTATATAAATCTTTTTCTCTCTCTCCCTCTTATTTTGTATACATATCTTATCTATATCTAGACATAAGTTACTTTTTAAAATAAATTCTAGTTATGGTGATTTAATTTTAAATTTATTTTAATTTTTTCTCAAAAATACTCGTTGTGTAAAGAAATATTAAATATTCTCCTCCTAATTATTCCATTTACTCTTAAGACACAACTAGTTCACTCTCCCGTTCTCTATCTCTCTCCCTCTATTTCTTACTCCATCTTTCGCAGTTGTATTACATTTACAAAATTAAACATTAGTAGAATTCAAAGCACATTTGTTTTGGATAATATTATGCTGCTTAGGCGTCTTTGCAAAAACATCCCATAACTTAAATTGAAAATGTAATACTATTAACACTACACACTTTACACATCACTGTATACAAACACACACATATTCGCACATAGCAATTTGCATATAATAAAACCGCTAGATGTAATATTCTTACCACTCCTCCCACTCCCGTTTCCTCTTGTATCACAAAGTTGCATGCAGCACTTTGCATACCAAATAGTTTAGTTTTTAAGGTTAACAGCATGTCGGCCACAGAAACAACAACACCAAAAAGAAAATAACAAGAAGCAGAGGAGGAAAAGAAGAGAAAGCAACTGTAAACACAGCACGTAATTAGAAAAAAAGCATTGCCTACTTTTTGGCGCTGTCCTTTGTTTATGCAAATATTAGACATTAGACAACTTAACCTACATATACACATGCAAATGGATACACACAGAGGCACACACACATCTATGCACATCTACATACATATGCATATACTATAATCTCTAGCAAATACATCACAAGAACAACAACAATAACAACAACAACGGTCTGGAATTTTCTAACATTCTCTAACAACTTGAATGCAATGCAAAAACAATTGTTGGTGTTCCTAAAACTAATTTTGGTTGCTTTCAAATGTCAAGAGAGGTTTGGTCAACTTTAAAATTTATTTAATAAATTTGAATTATTTTAATGTTGAAAAAAAGGAAAAAGAATACAATAAAAGAAGTTAAATTGTTAATGGCTGTCGATTTAAATTGCCGAAATTTAACAAACATATTTTGTTTAGTTGCTTTCAAAAGCAATTTTCAACAAAATCTCTTGGGATTTATGAAGCATACCTGTATAACAACTAAGCCTACTACAAATGAATTACACATATGTATACGTATGCACACACTCTCACACCCACAGGCCACACACATAACTGGCCTAAAAAGCACACAAAACACAGCATAAAAATTGGCACTAACAACAAACACACTGGCAATGCAAATGAAACAACACCTACTACAACAACAACACGAACAACAACAACTTTGATGCAGTGTTTTAAAATGTGTTTTCCATTCTCTTTCAATTTAGCGCTCGACCTAAAAGTATGCTGCATCATTAGTGTCAAGCATTGAAAAGCGCCTGGGAAAGTCGACTGCAGGCTCATTAGAATACGAGTAACAGCAAAAGCGCATTACGAGGGCCAAAAGACAAGTTTCTAAGTCAAGCAACAAAGCATTCATAATTACCAACAACAGCAGCAACAACAACTACAACAATAAGGAATAGGAAAAGAAGGAAGCACAGCCCGTCAAAAAGTCAAGGACACAAAAAGTGTCCTACAGTAAATTTACAAAGCATGAACCTAGAGCTGGCTGCCAACAGAAGTCACTTGTGTTATACAAAGCTCTGCAGGATGTCAGCATCGCCAGCAAGCTGATGCGTTTCATAAAGCTCCAAAGAAGAACAACTATCACAAAAGAGCAAGGCAGCGAGAACAGGAGCGAAAGCGAGCGAGAAGAGAAGAGAAAACAAATTAAGAGCACTCGCAAATTGTTGCCGGAAAATTGATATATTCGATTAGCAATCTAAAAAGTTGAAACCAAGGAGGGGCAAAGGACACGCCCACATTGTGAGTGTGTTCGTGTGTGTGTGTGTGTGACTCTCGGAGAGAAGTTAAAGAAAATTTACATCCTGTGCGAGTCGAGTCGCATTATCCGATTTAAGCCCACGTCAAACGCCGAGTCATGCCTGAGCAGGATAATTACGATGATGAGGTAATTTTCATTGTTCCTGTTGTTCTTCTTCCTCTTGTTATAATGTGACAGAGGCAGCATCCGTTGATGCACAGCCAAATATTATATGCACAAATATCATTAGGCATAATTATTAATTAATTTTAAACCAAATATTTAAACACGTGTGTGTGCCTTGAGTCTCTGGGTCTAACAGCATTTTTAGCCGAAAAACTGTTTACTGTTTAATTTAATATGCATAAAAGGCCTTTCAGTCGGTAAATGTATGCTTCATGCTATATTTGTTTAAGACGCTAAGAAGATTTGAAACGAAGAAGGAAATTAAATTTTTAAGCAATATCTACAAAAAATTAAGATGGCAGCACATTTTTTATTCTTGTTGATCAAATTTACATGATGAGTTAACAAAGTATATTATTTACATCGGTATGATTAGTGTTTCGAAACTATTATAATGTTGTAAAATCTAAGTAATGAAGGCATCAAGTAATCTGCTAAGGATAGAATTTACTGTTTCTATCTAAATAATTTTCTAAATAATTAATTTTTGTTAATTTCTTTTCAAAATTTCAACAACAAGATTTTATTTATTGAATTCCGTAAATTAAGAACTAAGCATAGACAATTGTTTTTCAATATAACCTGACAGACAAACAAAAACTAAATAACTCTTAGAGCTTTAAACGCAGCACTTTTTCATTCCCATTTTAAAATTCCTTTTTGTGATAAATGAATTTATTTTCCTATAATTAATTGAAATAAATGTAAAGGAAAAAAAATTATTAAACGTCAAATCATAGTCATAATCTGATTGCCATACCTATTCACCTCCTGGAAGAGCTCTCAACGCTTGGTTAACAGCACTTGAGTATGCTGATTTCCAAGTTGGACAAGTGCTGCACTTTGTTGAAAAGTTCTGTCAACAACTAACAGGAAAATCAAGTTGAGTTCTCATCAGCATCATGTCCATTCCCATTTCCCATTCCCATCTCCGTACCCAGTCCCATTTTCACTCCCCTCCTCATCGTAGTTGGTCAACTTCACGCTTCGCTGCACACTTCGTGGCATTCGCTGGTCGGCGTTGGGTCTAATGAATTCCAAAGCATCTGGAAGCGGGAATGGAGAGGAGAAGAAGGAGTCCACAGTCGCGTCATTTATAATTGAAATAAATTCCTCATGTAATTCAAATGCAAAGCGCTGACAGCGTTGACAACAATTGCAAAATTGAATTATCAAAGCGTTGCGTGTGCGATTTGCATACAAATACAAAGTGTGAAAGCTTAGTTCGCGATGGCCATGTGTCAGCAGGAGTTAGGGACAAAGGGGTCAGGGGTCAGGAGAGCACAGGTTACCGCCTTCACGAAATTTCAAATTTAGAGTGTCGAGAAATGACAATTTGGCATTGAAGCGGAAATCAATTAGCTATTGCAGTTTCTTTGTCTCCCATCGACGCGGACATCAAAAAGTGTTGCATCTGACAGTGTTGCCATAATCGATTGTGATCATTATCTTATCGCAAATTAATGACTGCTGACAGACGTCACTGTAAAGCTGTCAGGCAAATTACGCGCGAATTAAACACAACCCAGCTGTTATACAATTATTTTAAATGGTTTTGCAGATGGTAGGCAACTGTTATACAATTATTTTTAATAGGGAAATAATTGTGATATGGCTGTAAAATTACTCGTAATTTAAGTAGCAAATATAATTGTTATATTATTAGTTTAAGCGGATCATGTAAATTGCGACGAAATTAAGTGCATTGTGAACCGAGTTAATAATTTGTGTCAACTTAACATAATTATTTTATTGATATGGCGTAACAAAATATTTATTCAAGGTAATGCAAATATAATTACGACTGCTTTGCAACAATAACTAAATAGCATGCCAAAAGTAGTAGAACAATGTGACTATTCAATAGTATTTAAAGATAATTTAATAGCTTTATACCTGAATGTAAGTACATATGCAAATATATTGTTTTATTATAAAACATTCTTCATATTTACTAAAGAAGCTTTTCGTCAGGTGACAAATTTAATTTAAATATCAGCGTTACGATATAAAAATATTTTTTGATAAATTCATACAACTTAACGACCGTTGACAGCCGCGACAGCTGTTAGAGGAGGAAAAACGTAATCATGGTCGTGTTATGGAAGCTCAAGTATGTTTTGACATAGACGCAAGCACACAGAAAGCTAGACACAGAGAGAACGAGAGAAAGAGAGAGAAGAAGAGAAATGCACATAGTTACACCTATGAACACACACATGTATATTGTACTTACATGTGTAGCATAAGTTTGCACGTGACAGTTATAGCGAATGCTTTGCTTTTATGGCCTTGAGCTAAACTGTTGTTGACAATGGCAAATGTAGAGAGACGAAAAGTAGTAGGTTAAGGTGGAGGGTACAGTTCAGAGACGGTACACAGACAATGGTACTAGAAAACCGGAAAGCCAGACATTGATGGCAATGACAACAACAAGAGTTACCTACCTATTGTTCCCCCTTGGCACCTCTAAGCGTACGGTACTTTTACCATTGGTATTGCCAAGGATGTATATCTGCGTATCCTTTTGCAATCGTGCCCGACGGGGCTGTTTATGGATTTCATGTTTGGCAGGAAAGCAGCAAGCCGTAAAGATTGGCTTGTAATATCGCCCAGTAGCACAAAATGCAATTTTATTGACAGCGGGGCTGCTGATGCTTGCAGCTTTTGAAAGGTGCATAGGTCACAAATATTTGGAGGACAATAGATTCGATATTCATCAGTAAAAAAATATGCAATTTCGTTTGCTTCATCGTTTTCGAAATATCACAAGATGTTTACCAACTTATATTTAGTTATTCCCAGCAATTGCAATTCGATCTTGATCAACTATTATACAATCTTAACTAGAGCAAAAAAAATGTATTTATTTAGATGCATTTCTAAACATTATTGTCACAAATATTTACGCCTTTTCTAAAAGGCCATTAAAAAATATTACGTGTCGAGTACTTAAAATTGGGTTCTACACAAATTATTTAGCGTATTTTACTTGAAAGGTCATCAATAAAATAGTTATTTTCCTTAATCCTAATACCATATATATTTTATTTCATTATAAAACTTTATAAAAATTAAAATAAATAAGGAAAATAAACCTTGGCTAATCGACTACTTAAATATTTTCTGTACCTGATTATAACATATGTAACTTTTATAAGCTCCAACCTTTTAGCAAAAAAAAATAGTATTTAAGCATACAGTTAAGCGCAACAGTTAGTTAATTTAAAATCTGCTTCATCGACTACTTAATGCGATTAACACCTGAGTAAATTCTACTTTAAATCCCTCAGGTATTCTCATTGCCTTCGGTATACACCGCTTAGCATTTTCTCTCCCCGCTCCATTTATAAACCCACGAATGGTGTCTATTCTTAATGCGCTTAAAAGTATGCAGCTTTTTTATTTTTGTCCCTTCACAGTTTAATAACTATGGCAACTTATGCAAATAACTGGCGGCTCTCTCGCAACTTTGAACTTTTTACACTCAGCCATGGGAAAGGCAAGAGAAACAACAAGTGAATCAAGTGAGCGTTTACAGTCGGACACGCTCGACAGTAGAATACCCTGAGTCCAGGTACTCTACACTGAGGTTGATTTTTGACCAATTGTTTCTATGGCAGCTATATGATATATGCAACCTAATTAAACCAAATTTGGTCAAAAGGTACATATGTACCAAGTTATAATAGTCAACCTATTCTAACAATTTTCAGATTTAATTAAGATTATCTTAGTTGTTCTATATCTCAACAAGCCAAAATCTTTTTCATACTAAGGCTTGATTTTCAACCGATCGGTCCTATGACAGCTATATGATATAGTAGATCTATTTTAACCAAATTTGGACAGGATGTATAATTACCAGCCCAAATGCATATTCTATTAGTTTGGTTTTGATATCTCAACAAGCAAAAAACTTTTTCATACTAAAACTTAATTTTTGATGTATCGTTCCTATGGCAACTATACGATATAGTGATCCGATCCAAAAATAATAACAAACTTGATTTGCGCCCGATATCCAGGAACCTACATACATACCGAGTATGAAGTCTCTAGCTCTTATGGTTTTTGAGATCGACGCGTTCAAACAGAAGGACGGACGTTGATCCTGATCAAGAATATATATACTTTTGGGGGCCTGCCACGGCCCCTTCTGCCTGTTACATACATTCTGCCAAACACATTATACCCTTTTCTGGCCATTTTCAATGGGCTCAGGGTATAAAAATGCAAAAACTTTTCAACCACAAAAGCGTCTAATGCTCTTAGTCGTGACGTGTTTGATGGCGAGGTGAGGCGTGGTAAGGCGTAGATAAGGAATTTAGTTAGTTCATTCTCCATCCGATTTACTTCAACTGCCCCTCAGGATAGACTCCATTAGGTATTAGACATATGCTCTTAGTTCAGTTGAAAGTATCAAACTTTAAGCAAGTCTCGAACTTGAAAGCTTCACCGATTTTGGCCCGTAGCTTAGTTCAGTTGAAATGATGGAATTCAATCAACAACAACTGAGTTTAAGCCTAGGTTTACCTGCGGGCGTAATTTTGTTTGTCTAAATTGCAAACTAACTAAAAACACAGTCCGTTTGATTTGAGCTCGTAGTCCCAGTAGTATTGAGAACACACCTTATACCGAATAATTATTGTAA
The DNA here is from genome assembly GCA_035045575.1 of Drosophila falleni. Classification (NCBI taxonomy): domain Eukaryota; kingdom Metazoa; phylum Arthropoda; class Insecta; order Diptera; family Drosophilidae; genus Drosophila; species Drosophila falleni. The sequence goes on along the minus strand of JAWNOV010000169.1, from coordinate 730,938 downwards.
TTAAATAAAGACTTAACAATTATGCAATCCACAACTTTTGACAACAATTTAAGCTCGTACGCGGGTTTTGGTCTCTGAAATATTTATTAAATACAATTTTTCATTTTGTTATTTGGTTGAATTGATGGCTCATTTGAATTCACTTGGTTGATTTAATTTAAAAGCTCAAATGTTGGCTTCATTTTGTGTTTTGTCAGCAGAATGCTTGCTGCCTGATGAACTTTGGCTATTGCCTAATTGCAAGCCATTAAAAATTCATTGAAATAAATAGCACGCATACGCCCTGTGGGCGCAACAAACGCTCACTTCGACAATATTTATATAATTCTGAGAGTCGAGCGGTTGAGCTGCGGGCAAAATTGATGGCAGAAATTACATTTAATTCCTTTAGCGTTAACGGCAACTCATCAAGCAGAGTGTTCAAAATTCATTTATGGTCGCAATATTTGCATATTTACTTGAAACTTTCGACTGCAATCAACTTAAGTGTTTCCTTATTTTATTTTTGCGTTTTTTACACTCCTGCACATCCTGCACATTTGAAAGAAATCCCTTCAGTTCGCGACTGACCCCCCAAAAGAACTAAATAAACAATTGAGCGGCATCATAAATTCAATTCAATTAAATGAAGTATGTGCGCCCTGAGTTATTATTATGATTCACAACAAATGTTTGTATTTAAAGAACGAATGATCAACTAAGTGATACGCTCTAAGACATAAACAGACTATACTTACGATTGCACTATAATTTAAAAGTTTGTTATTTAATTGATTAAATTTATTAGACCCTATAACATGCATATCCAGTGTATAGTAAAGAACAACAAAAAAAACATTTTGAAACCTTGTGGCCACAATTGCTATTTGATTCGCGTTTAGTTGATGTTGTTTTCCAGTTTTTAGTTCACTTTTCGGTTCAATTTTCTGTCCTGCGGGCAGCCATAAATTGTAAACTGTTCCATGTGTGCTTTAGCAAGTGTACACATACATATATGTGTATATATATGCATGTGTGGGTTTATGTAAATGTTTGCATATAAATAAACATGAGTTATGTATATTGCACATGTGTTCAGGCGTTTGTATCTTTATAGTTGTACCTGTGTTTCTTGGTTATTAATTAAGTCTCGCGGCCCTATGAATCTGACTGCTCTAATTGCATAGGTTGCCAGTAAATATTTATGCGATTTAAATTGAGGCCATTTGATTTGTATGGCACTGCATTAAATAAATGGTAAACCGAAAGTATCGATATGTCTGCCAAGTTATTATTCAGTTCTAAAGTAGGTCACTTTTTCAGACTTAAAAAAAAATTCAATTGGAAATATTAAAAATAATATATTAAACCAAATCTCACTCATGTTTCTTTTGTGTCACTTTTGTACACCCTGCACTGAGAAAAATGCTCAATAAATTGAGATTTTTAATGTATAACAATTAAACATCATATTAGACAAAAAAAAATTAGCTTTAGAATAAAAATCCCATCCAATTACCACCACTTATTTTAATTTAGAAATTTTAATTTAAATTTACCATGTTACACTTTAACTACAAAATTTTTAAAACTATGTTCAGAATTTTGTGATAGCACTTTAATTTAATTAAAGTAAAAATTAAATACAGAAAAATACTCTCAATTATCTGATGTGAGCAGTATACAAACTAAAGATAGGGTATTTTTAATTATGCACTATATCACTGTCATATATTAATTAAGAGAAAAATCTAGCTCATCTTTATGTGTCCCAAATTAATGATGGTGAAATAACGAGGAGCATAGGACATGATTGACTAACCGACTGACTTAATGACTAACTAACTCGAGCTTTGATTATGCTAACCAATAAAAAAAGAAGGAAAATCGGTGTCAGCGCGTACGAGTTGCGTGCCACAGTTGCCACAATTTTGCTGAAGTTGCCACATTTGGCTAAACTTAAGCTCACATTTGTTGTTGACTACATTAAATATGCATTAAGCGGGGATTTCAATAGAATTGGCTGCCTGTTAATTTGTATTCATACAATAGATGTGCACAAGTGTGAGTGTGTGTGTGTGTGTGTGTGTGTGTGTGTTATGTGTGTGTATGAATGTGAATGTAATTGTGTGTATGTGCCACATAAATTAGTCAAGTCGTTATTATGAGCACAGGTTCAACAGCCTGACGCTCGTATCCTGTTAGGTTCTGCACATAGTCATAAGGTTACCTAATCAAAAATTGCTGATTACTGTCCAAATTGCATCCTTTTTCTTTGCGTGGGTTGGAAAGGGAATAGCGGATAGGGAATATGGAAAGCCGCAACATTTAGTCAATTATTTGCGGTCTGTTTAGTATTTTGGCCTTATTAGTTTGGGTCTCTAATGTGCCGCACGTGGCTTTCATTATGATATTTGCATTCGCATTGCTCATTTTAAATTAATTATTTTCTCTAATGTTTCCATTTTTTTCTCTTCGTCTTTCTTTCATTCGCTGCTTTTTCCAGTTGGTTTCCAGCAATCCAAATCAACGCAATTGGCGTGGAATACTTATTGCCTTGCTGGTCATCATCATCGTTTTGGCCCTGATTGTTACCTCGGTGGTAAGTCGAAAACCGTAATACGATTTACTCTAATGTTAACTGGTTGTATTGGCAAATGCTTTAGTTTATTGATTTATATTGTGATTATATTGAAACGGTAAAAATAATCAATATTAATATTCCATATAGTGAAGATTTAATCTGTCATATAAAATACAAATAAGTGTGGTTACTAAGGTGCATTGATTTGTATGGGCCAATAAATCTTAAAAATTTAGTTTCCCAAATTTAAAATCCAAGCTCAATGCTAAAATGTTTTCAATCAATGACAAACATTTTTTTTAATCAAACCATTTGCCAATATGAACCAATACTAAAGCAATTATCACTAACACACACAGAGACACACACGAGCAGTTGTACAAATAACAGCATTGTTTGCCTTAAACTATTAAAAGAAAATAAAAGCAATAAATTGCAATACAATAATCACAATAATCTATTGCAATTGTATTTTGATTTGTGCTTAGAAAAAAAGGAAACTCACACACACATACACATTTACATTTACATTGTACAAATAAATATCCACAAATGAAAACTTTAATGTTATGCGTGTAAATACGTTACGCTCATTTTTTGTCTTTTATCTTTGTTCACCTTTTTTTAATGCATTGCTGCGTGATATGTATGTTTCTTCCCCCCCTCACCCAACACCACACATCGATTTTCGTTCATCATTTAAATGCATTATTGTTTTGATGTTTTTGTTCTCGTTGTTGTTGTTGTTCATGTTGTTGTTGTTGTATGTTGGTACATTTGGTACCTGCGCGTGTAGAAGACAACATATAAAATTTCTGCATTTATGAACAAAGGTGCTGCTCACACCCCCCGATGAGGGACCTCGGGTCAAAGGGCAGCGCATCAAGCTGCAGGACATTGTCGACGGTCTCTATGTGCCACAGCGCGCCAATGGCAGTTGGATCGATGGTAAGCTTTCTCTCTCTCTCTCTCTCTATCTCTCTCTTTCACACACACAATACCATTTTGGCCTAAATCCATTTTAATTTCCGTTTCCATATGGATGATGCAGCCGAGGAGTTTTTGTACCAGGACCATTTGGGTCGCATCTGTCTGCTGAATGCAGCCAATCGCACGGAACGTGTCCTCATGTCCAATATGACATTTGTAAGTACATTTCAAGAACACACAAAGCATCCCCTCCCCCTACCCCCCTCTCTACCCATTACAGTTAGCATTAAATGTGTGCTTATTGCTTATCTCGGAGCAGAATAAATATTTGCAGCATGTTATTTACGATTGGGCGCAGTGGGTGTGGCAGCATCGCATGAATACTATCTCAAGTGTACACACTTGACTTGGCAGCCAAACAGTTGGCAGGCACTGTTAACAGATACAACGCACCAAAGTAGGCAAAACAAATGGGCCAAGTTATCGCTACCCCATAACGATAAAAGCCAAGCGATTTTTATTTCAATGCTTGGATAAACACGGAACGCCAAGCCACCGCGTACAGTGGTCAAAACGGCTTATATATTTCAATAAATTTATTAAAATAAAATATCTTTCAACCACCTATACTTTAATCAGCTTATTAAAGCTCCTTTAAAAGCTTTTCAATATATTTCTGAACAGCTGTAAATTTTCATATAGTTGTCCAACTTTTCCTATTTATATACACAAAACAATATATGTATAATGCGGGAACCTGTGTCTATAGGTGTTAATTATAAAACATAATTTACTATTTAATCAATATAATCTCCAACTGTCTTTCGAGAAACAAATATATTTAAGTCAGTCTCGTATTTTTTTAGAAATCTGTTGCTTACAAATATATCAATTCGAATTTTAATATTTTAACCTTCAGACTTAATTACTTTCATCCAGCAAATTTTTTATACTATTAACACCTTAAAGTAAGCTTTTTGTTTTGAGTAATGCATTTTGATAGACTAAATCAGCAAAATTGCCCACTGTGCGTCGCGTAGAGAGACCTAGTGGGAATATCCGGTTTTATTGTGAGTACAAATGGATGTTTTTGTAGGTGAAGCCTTGACTAATGAATAATGCGCGCTTTTAAATTGAAAAACAAACAAATAAAGCAGAGGAAATGTTTATGGATAGCCCCCTCCTCACTCTTCACTCTGTTGAGGGGATGGGGCACGTATGTCAAATTTCTAAAGGCTGCCAAGTCGCGAGCATATTCGGTATGCCTTTGGGCGAAGTGCAGCAACAAGTGCCACATGCCGCCAACTGTCAGCTGCCAAATGCAACATGCAAAGCAATCACTTGTGTCAACAGTTGCCACTTGGCAAATAATTAATGTGTCCCCCTTACCACCAAAATGAGCAGTCACAAGGATAATGGATACAGTCAGTCAAGTATTAACAATAGCTCGAAGCATTATATATTTGGGGGAACATAAATACATAAATACACTGAAGCACAATATGCGACAGTCAACAAACATGTTTTAGTACAAGAATCCAATTTAGCCTAAGGAAACTATTGATTGATACTGTAGAAGTATTAAAAGAACAGTCAGCAAATAGTAATTTATATTATTATGAAAATATTATTGCAATAATGATTACGTTATGTACTACAGATTGACTTGAAAGACTGGGTAAAATAAAAATATTTATTCACTTAATTGTTCAAAAATTTAAAGTAAAAATGCAAAATAAAATTCAATTTAAAATCTAGAAATTTATAACAATTCCCTAGATACCTGACTGTAGTCCATGCAATAGAAACATAACTTTATTTTCTTCTTTGTATATCATTTGTATAGCATCATTTTATTGCCCTGACGACCTTTAGAATACCCATTTAAGGTCATTATTAGCTATCTTGCAAAGCTTGGCAACATCATTTCGAAAGACAGTCGGCCATTCTAAATAAGAAATTACAATTCTAAGATGTATCCATTGACAAAAGAAGCGCGCGTGCAAAGCAATTAAAATTTTAATTAAAATCGCGCATACGCAACTTTAGCCATTATGTATACGCACATTGTTCCACAATCCTTGTATACAATTTGTAACATTTATTTGGAATTAACATGAGAAAACATTTTAATGAAACGCATTTAAATGGCTTCTAATGCAGCACAATATTTTTATATATTTGTACTATTCTGCAGAAAAATCTGTCGCCCTTCACATTCACCTTATCGACGGATAAACGTTACCTGCTGCTGGCCCAGAACGTTGTCAAGCTTTTTAGACACTCGTATCTGGCACAGTACACACTTTATGACACACACACGAGGTAAGCTAAATCCAACGACCAGTTGACACTTAATTTCATGTCAAACCCTTTCGCAGTGAGACCGTCAAATTGCGCAACAATCAGCTGCAGGACGAGTGGCCCTATTTACACTATGCGCGCTTCACTGGCGCTGCCAATGCCCTGATTTGGGTCTACAATTACGATATCTACTATCGACAGGAGGTGCGAAGTCCGCACGCTTATCGTATTACCCACGATGCGGTGCCGGGCATCGTATATAACGGCATTCCCGATTGGTTATACGAAGGTAGGTCGCGAAAAATGTTTTGATCTCGATAAATTATCTATTAGATAACCAAAGCATTATAAAATATAAACAGTTTGTTGATTTATATTGACAAATTAATACATATTTTCTTTTGAGACTTAATAATAAAAAATGTAAATTCATAGCTAAATTTAAATTATTATTTATAATATTTAAAAAAAATATATAAATTGTATTTCGTTAACTGACATAAATATAAATATAATATTCATTTCAAAAAATATTTTCATTAAATTTTAAATTAAAAATAACGGTTTTTTGAACTATAAAAAAATTTTCCAAACCTTAATTCTCTTAATCTATATCAACAATATGAGTTTAAAGAATATTTATTAACGCAGGGAAAACATTTTTTATTCACTTTCATTATTTAAGCTTAAAAACTTTCTAAAAATAAAAATAAAATTTAAAATTGCTAAAAAAAGGTAATAAGTTAATACATGTATTACTATAAAAAAATAATACAAATACATGTATTACTAAAATATTAGCCAATTTTACATACAATTTGTATCATATTGTATTTTTATCGATATTTTGTAGCGCTTAATAATATTTCGTAAATATCACGTAATTGCCACTCATCGTAATTCATTTTGCAATCGTGTCGTCCTTTCCAGAGGAAATCCTGCATTCAAATAATGCCATTTGGGTGTCGGATGACGGCCAACTGCTGCTCTATGCGACCTTCAACGATACACACGTGCAGGAGCAGCACTTTGCCTGGTACGGCACCACCTCAGCTGGCCCCGCAGGTGCTGCTGCGACAGGTGGCACAAGCAATGGCGGTGGTGTTGGCGGTGGTGGTGGTGGTGGTGTTGGTAAAGGTAATGGCGGCACAGCTGGTGGCACTAATCCGCATGCCAACTTGTACCCGGAAATTAGATCCTTACGGTAAGTTGTGTACCTGTCCTAGGCTATATTACTTTTCGATTAAGTGTTAATGATGTGCTCGTGACTGTCATTAGTCCTAATAGTGTTTAGGTAAACTCAGGTAATGCTTAAAATTCATGAAGCGACTGCACATAGTTTTTGGAGCCCTTTTTAGTCCGTGTCCTGGCAGGTGTCAAATATACATGTGTTAGTGTGGCTACATTGAAGGAATTAAAATTAGTTTAAGGCAAGTATTAAAGGACCAGATAAGCTTGTGTCTCTTTCGATTTGATAAATTGTCAAATGCACAAAAGGTTTGCGTTTGCATAGCTTCTGTCCCTAAAGCGGTTGAAGTCGGAAGGGATTACCGAGGTGACATAACTGCCGCCTAACCTGTTGTGTTAAGTGTAATGTCATCATTTGAGGCTTAGTTATGCAAATATCATTGTGTGTATATATATATAGTTACATACATATAGTATACTTTTGTGTATGCCCAAGTGTAGATGCTATCAGTTGTAATTGAATAAGCTAAAAATAGAATGAAACACTGAGACAATAACGAATTCGAATACAAGTATGCAAATCCTTTTCAAATTGAACTGCTCAGAGTTGACTTGAACCTTTTACACATAAGATTAAAATTGATAGCAAGTAGTTATTTGAATTGTTATTTCACAAGTTAATTAGACATTGTTGAGCTAAACTTCCTTTACAGATAATCGAACAAATAATTACATTAATGGTATCTGTGCAGTTAAACAATATTTAATTATATGATAGTGTTAAATTAATAAGAAAACTTGTCAAAGAGACTATAGTCGAGATCCCGAACATAGAATATCCGTTACTTTCTATATAGTATTTACTATCTTATTAAAACTACTGCATACTTTTGGGTGCTTGTATTGCCTTAATTATTAATAAGTTTGGTTAGCTATTCCTGCCGTTCTACTTGCTCAACCTTGCTGCGGTTAATTGAAACAATAAATAATATTAATATTAAAAATATACACATATCCCAAAGATATTTAATATATCTAAATTTCGGAAATAACTAGCAATGCATTTTAAAAACTGATATTTTCTTTTCCTTGTTTATTACAATTAATTTTTAAACTTAAACTATTTTTCTTGCTATAGCTATCCGAAGCCGGGCACCCAAAATCCCACATTCTCTTTGCGTGTTGCCGACTTATCGAATCCCCAGAAGATACACATAACGGACCTGAAACCGCCGATTATTATACAAAACGAGTGCGTAGCGAATGGTGAATAATTTATAGCGATACTAATCGGTTGCTTGTTCCAATAGAGATCATTACTTCAGCAGTGCCAACTGGGTGAGTGGCACGGAGATCGCAGTAGTTTGGTTAAATCGACCTCAAAATATATCCGTGGTCAGTATTTGCCGGAGTCCGTCGTTCGTCTGCATTGAGGTAAGTCGCAAATGGCCTAATTAAGCGTGTCCATGTTCATATCCTGTATCGGTGTCCCTATCTCTATTTCTATCTCTATCTCTATCTCTGTCCCAGACCCATCGAGTGAGCGGTGATGGACGTGGTTGGGTGGACACCGTCTCAGTGCCATTGTTTGCGGCCAATGCAAGTCTCTATGTGGCTATATCCCCACTACGAGATGGTTCATTTGGTAAGTGAGTCATATGTCAATTTGGCTTTTGTTTCGAGCTGAATACACAACACACACACTCTCTCTCTCTCTCTCTCTCTCTCCTCTCATCAAACACACGCACACACACACGCATGCAAACCGACAGGCTATTTCCGGCACATCGTGCACGTGGACATTGACAATAATCGCGTGCTTCCCCTCACACATGGACCCTACGAAGTGAATCGATTGCTGCACTGGGATCAACTGGATAATTGGATGTGAGTATCCATCGGAAGTAACAATTCCACAAACTAGCTAGAAAACTGAATCTATAATGTGACAAAAACCCAAAGTTAAAAAGCTTTTAAATCAAACTAAGTTTTATGCCTAAAACTGAATTGTTAAGTTATAAAGGTTAAGCTACTGCTTCAACTTTTTCAACTAAGAGTTAGGCTCATAGTGAAATCACAGTTAAATACTACTTAAAACTGGTCGGAAAGATTATAGTCGAGATCCCGACCATAGAACACCCTTAACTTATTTTAATACATGGTATATACAAGTACTTTATAAAAAGAACTATCTAACAAAAGTTACTGCATACTTTTGGGTGCTTGCATTGTCTTATTATTGATAACTTTGGTTAACTATTACTGCCCGTCTACTTGTCCGATCTGGCCGCAATTAAGTTAGATAATAGAGAATTTTAATAGATAACGTAAGGTATCAAAAAAACCAGACAGACTATATTGATTCGGCTGTTAATGCTAATCAAAAATGTATATACTTTATGGGGTCGGAGATGGCCTCTTCTTCCTGTTACATATATTTCAACGAACACAGTATACCCTTTTACTTATTCTTTAAGTAATTATAATAGAAAATGATCTATTATCTCACTTATCCGTTGTAAGTTCGGATAAGTAGATAAACAGTAATAGCTAATCCAAAGTAAATAATAATGAATTCAATACAAGCACCTAAAAGTATGCAGTAGTTTTTGTTGGGTACTTACTTCTATAAAGTACTTTAATATATTTATAGTAGCCTAATTGACTAGTTTTTCTTTCTTTCCCATTTCCCTTTTCGCAGCTACTTTCTGGGCACACCGGAGCGTCTGCCATCGCAGCAGCATCTGTACCGCGTCTCGGCGTTGCCCGCTCGCCAGGGACAGGCTCTCCAGATGCCCGATTGCCTAACGTGTCCGGCTTTAATGCAACGCAGCGATGGTTATGACGAGGGTCACACCAAATCGCCGCCCAAGCTGGTCACTGCCTGGGACGATGATTGGGAGGACTCTGAGGAATCAGAGGCGTTGCCACCGTCACCAGCTTTGCCCGTGGAACAGCAGAGGCAGGGGCATGGTCATGGCACTGCACCACCGGCACCACCCAGTGATTGTCTGTACCACGAGGCGCAGTTTCCGCTCTCCCTGCGAGCACGCTTTGTCCTCATAGAGTGTCTGGGTCCGGTTGTACCCAGCGCTACTATCTATGGCCTAAAGCCCATGGGAGCACCGAAGGCTAAGCGGCAAAATGCGCCGCAGGAGCAGCTGGAAGGTGAAACAGAAGCCACCGTGAAACTTATCGAGCCCAAGTCACAGTTTATGGAGCTGCTTTTCACCGTGCAGAACAACACACGGCTTAAGGAGAAAATGGCCAAAGTGGCAATGCCGCAGGTGAAAACCTTTCCGGTCATGATCTCTGGCGGCTACCACGCCCAGGTGCGTATCTACCAGCCGCCCGTGCTGCGCGAGGACGAGATTACCCGTTATCCCACCATATTACACGTCTACTCGGGTCCGGGCTCCCAACTGGTCACCGATCGTTGGCATGTGGACTGGAACACCTATTTGGCTGGCAATAAAGACTACATTGTCATCGAGATTGATGGGCGTGGCTCCTCCGGTCAAGGCTATCAACTGCTCCACGAGGTCTACAAACGTCTGGGCAGCGTTGAGGTCTCCGATCAACTGGAGGTCAGCGAATACTTGCGGGATAATTTACACTTCATCGATTCACGTCGCATGGGCGTCTGGGGCTGGAGTTACGGCGGATACACAGCTGCTCTCGCTCTGGCCGGACAGCAGTCGATATTCCAGTGCGGCATCAGTGTATCTCCAGTGACCAATTGGAAGCTATACGGTAAGACCATTAAGTAACTCCTATTAAATTTAGTTTAAAGAGTTCCTTATTCCTAATCCGAAAATAAGAATAAAATCAGGAAATAAAACCGAAACAAATATAGGTTACGGTACAATAAATCAATTTTGAAACATTTAAAAATTTTAAGATGTCGTTTTATAATAAATATGACATCGAAATAAACAGACCTAGGGCAAAAAATTTTTTTAACGAATTTTAAAATTATTTGAATGCAGAATGTATTGAGATGCCAAATCATGTTCAAAATTACATTCCGCTTGAAAATTGGTTCAGTTTTGATGAAGTTATGAGAGATCAAAGTTTTTGAAAAAATGTTAAGGGGTAGGTATGAAAAATTAGATGATAGATGGCTTAGAATCGAAAAAAATATCAAATTTTTTAGTTGATTAAAATTTAAATGCAGAATCAATTTAGAGACCAAATCATGAACAAAATGACGTTCCGTTTGAAAATCAATTAAGTTTTGTTTAAGTTACGACAGTTGGAAGTTGGAAAACTCTTGGACCTAGCAACTTTACCACAACCGTACAATAGTTGGAAGAAATACAAATAATATTAAAAAAATGTTTGTTGTTGAAATTTTCCAACTTTTTTATTTAACTTTTGTAAAATTTTGATATTCAAATTTTAATTTTCATTTATTAATTATTTTTTTAGTTTTAAGTTTATAATTGTTTTCAAATTTGTTATTTTTGGTATTATTTGTTTAAATTCTTGAAGCAAATTAGCTTAAAGATGTCGTTTAATCTCTATATCTTGTAGACTCCACCTATGCGGAACGTTATCTGAGTTTTCCCAACGTAACCGACAACTATAAGGGCTATGAGGAGAGCGATCTATCCAAATATGTGGACAATTTACGGGAACGTCAGTTCCTGCTCATCCATGGCACCGCCGATGACAATGTGCATGTCCAGCAATCGATGGTGTTGTCCAGAGCTTTGACCAACAAGGGAGTGCTCTACAAACAGCAAATCTATCCAGATGAAGGACACAGTTTATCTGGAGTGAAGCGTCATCTCTATCGCTCGATGACCGCCTTCTTTGATGATTGTTTTAAGAAGCTGGTAAATGCTTATCTATGGATTAAGATCTAAACTCTTTTGTAAATACTCTTCTACCACTCTCCTACCATATCTCTCTATTTCTCCTGCTCTTAACCACCACTACCACCACGACAATAACAACAACAATCATTTCATTTCATCCTCAATTGCCTTCTATATCATTATTGTCACGATCTTTCGCATAGCTCGACCAACAACAGCAAAATCAAACAGATTCCATGGATTTTCTGGATTTTCATAGTTTCTATGGCGGTTAAATTTTGAACCAATTTCCCCACTCAAAAAAATGAATGAAAAAACAAGGACTAGGTACAGTCGCCGTTGTTAACAATCGTCGTCGTTGTTACTCGTATTTGTTGTGATTAGTAGACCTCTCTCTGTTTCGCTGTTTTCAATGCCGTTTTGAGGGACTGCAATTTAAGAATATTTTCTTAGTCATATTTTCAACAATGTTACTTATAATGATTTTATTTTACTCAAACTATTGAATCGTTTTCATTAAAAATCTGTTAATGGCATGATCTTTCGCTAGTTATTTAATTACAAAATTTTCCGTTCTTTTCGAATATTTAGTATATTTTATACTATAAATAAAATATATTTTGTCTTTTATTTAATTTAACAGTTCGTTTCATTTTTATTAAAACTCTCAAGAAATGTTATCATATTTAAAAGCAACCAAAGTTCATTTCAGGAGCACCGTCAATTGCTGTTCGATGGAAATTTGAAAATTATTCAGCCTTAAAATCAATTAAAAATCTAACTTTTTGATAAAGTTGTTTAATGAATGTTTATAAGCACTTGAAGTTTCTTACATCCTCGATTGAGTTACATAGCTGTAAGCTTCAAAATGTGCTCAATGTTTTAATGAACATAATTCTTGTTGCATACTTTTGTGCGCTATGCAGAATTACTTACGCCACCTTTCTTATTCCAATTTCCTATACATCCTAAAAGTGGGCAACATAATTTCTGGACCACAACTGATTAAAAACTGTAGGAATTCAACCAATTTCAAAAGACTGCGAAATAATATTTGTTATTGCAAAGTGTATAAACAAAATAAAACAAAAGAAGTAATTTAATTCCGTTATGACTTGAACTTATACATATAGCAAATTCTTGACTACACAAAACTAAACATATTTCTTTAATTCACTTTTATTTTATTTCGTTGCAAAAGTTTTTCTTTGTTCTTTCTAAGTTGCTGTTGTTCGTATTCTTCTTCTTATGGGTATTTCTTGTCATTTTTTCTTTCGTATGCAAGTTTTACCTCAAGTTTTTTCTACTTGAATTTTGTATTTCGTTTTCTTTGTTTTTTTTTTATAATACTTCTTCTTCATCTTGTTTTCTTCAATTTGATGCCACAAAACCAATTGTTGGCCGTTTCGTATGTTTGCGAGTGTGACTGTGTGTATGTATTCTGAGTGTAGGTGAGTGTGTGTAATTGTTATGGGGCTTGTTGTTGTTGTTTGTTGGGCGCAATTCAATGTGTTTTTTTTCTGTTTTTGGGTGTAAACACACACACACACACACACATAATGACACAAACACCGACACTTGCTACTTTACCTGAATGTTGCTTATGCTTTGATTGTGTTTTTTTTTATACTTGACTTAACATAATGTCTCTGGTTGTGTGATAAAGTCAGAATCAATTGGAAACTAACTCGTTAAATTTATTCTCTCTGCATGTGTACAACAGGTGCCGCCGGAGTCTAAGGCTGGCCTCGGCAGCGGCGGCGATATGCAGCAGCAATAAAACCAGCAACAACAACAACCACAGCAGCAACAATAACAACAAAACGTAACCATAAAAATTTTCTGATAACAGCAGCGAGAAGCATAAAAATGAGAAAACAAAACGTGCGAGAAAAACGTTTGCGTAAATTACATTAAATGTAATTTATCATAAACAACCACATACACACAGACAGACGCACAACCAACAGTGGTGGCCACATAAATAGATTCAAAAGTGGCAACAGCATAACGTAAATGGCATTTTGTATAAAATTAATAAACGCGAGAAAAAATACATGCAAACAAAACGAAAAATCAACATGGTTGTGAAAACATAACTAACACAGACACACCTGCACACCTACACACATACACACATGCAAAATGGACGCAACACGATGACGCACAAAAGTATGCAATAAAAAGTGAAAAAGAAAAAACTTACACGCACAACAACCATAAACGCCGGAAGTGGGCGTTTTGTGGGTGTGACAGCAGCGACAGCAGCTGCAGAAACAACAACACACAAGTGTCGCAAATTTTTTTTATTTCATATTTTATGCATTTGTTGCATAAATTTCCAATGAATTTGATCAAAAACAGAAATGAAATTACAAAATATTTTTATTGAAGTGCAAAGGTCGACAGGTGAAACAGGTGGCTGCGAATCGTATTGTGGTTATTATGGGATTGTCAAAAATGTGTACACAGGGTTGCATATGAGTTGTAAGGGAAATTACTATCATAAATCAATTTACAAACATTTGAAAAGCCATTTAAATGCCATTTTCTGTTGGCAAAGCGACTAAATCGTATTTCAAGTGCATAAATTGTTATCAAATTTATGAACTGTAATTTTGTTTGTGGTTTTTTTTGTTTTTTTTTTTTTTAAATGGCATTGATTCAACTAACGTGAATTTTAGTAAATTAAAAATAAATTTAATATTTTACAATAAACTAATCATACCCAATGAATAGTCATTGAATAGTCTGCTATGTTTGCTCAAAAAAAATAGTTTAAACTTTATATAGGAAAAGTTCTTATATAGCATTTCTTTCTGCTCATAAAATCAAAAGTTCAATCTTCTTTTATTTTAAGCCAGCAAATGTTGAGCTGAATGAAATGATATTAAAATTTTGCAATAAATACATGAAAAACATCAATGCTTAAAAATGCACGCGTATGCGACATAAGCAAATCTATTAAAAATTTATTTGCAAGAAATAAAATATTAAGTACTCTAACGTAGAAGAAAACAAAATCAACTGTCGGCTGTCAGAGCGTAGCCAAAAATAAAAGCAAAAAAACAATTTAATTGATTATAGAAAAATGGCCAAAATAAATTATAATTCAATTGAAATTAGCAACAAAACGTAAGCCGAAAATTAATAAGCCACAATATTTTATGCATGTAAGTAGCGCAATATTTAATTATAATAAATAGTTAAGTTCAGTTCATGATGGTTGCAACAAACATGAAGAGTAAACGCAAAAAGTACATTTCTAAATGAGCATAGTTAATGTAGCGTTAAAGAAAATCCCCAAAAAATTTCTAGCTAATTAAGTGAAAATCTAAACTAAACATACATAACATAAAAGTAAAAGTATAAATACAAATGAAAACGAGAAACGAAAAGGTCAAAAATAGCTGCGATACACATTAAAAATTCGAATACAAATTACGACGGGCAGAACGTTGAAAAAGGACAACAAAATAAATGACATGGCGCCACAGTTCCCTTTCCCCAAGTCCTGTCCCAACAAGAAATAAAAAAAATAAAAAAGATAACGAGAAAACAGCATCGTACATATGTGCAAAAGGATTAGCTTTAATTAGATTTTTTCTGTGGCACAGCGAGTACCAGTTAATTAGCATTATTACTTCTGGCAATTGCGATCCTTAATTATAATCCTAGAAATATGCTGGCAAAATACAAGTAGACTTCTGGGTAAACTTGAAGTTTTTAATAAAAAATTGTAGTGCGGATTTAAATAGGACATCTGCGTTTTACTAGTGAAACGTCATATTTTAAAGAGTTTTTCTTTAGTATTTCATATTTAAAATAATTTGTAGCATACAAATAAAAATGTCTTCATGCGAGTAGTGTCCAATAATTAATAAAATTTATAAGATTAAATAAATAATTTATTAGCTGACTTTAAAAGAAACATTTCGCTGCTTTCACTAATGTCGCATAATAAAACAGCGCGCTGTAAAGTATGCTACAAAAATAGCAATGTTATAGCTAACTCGCTCACTCATGTGCATACGTATGAGAAGCTTGACAAGGCCAGCATAAATTTATATCTGGCTGACACTTTATGTGCGGCTTAGGCGGTTTTTAAAAATTTTACGATTCTTTGTGGCACCGAAATTCGCTTGCCTCGCTGGGCACAATTAACATACGACTCACACACAAAGAGAAAGAAAGAAAAGGGGATAGAAGCAGAAGGGAAAGCAGGAGGGGAGGAAGCAGAGATATGCATATAGACACACCTGGACAGTCACGCCCACGCTAACGGCCAAAGGCGTTTCAATTTTTGTCTAAAAGGTCGTCACAGCTGTGGGCAGCATAAAAAGGCAGCTGCCTTTCAACATCACCTCCGTCTGTCTGGCTTTCTGAATCTATGTATGTGTGTGTGCGTGTGTTTGTTTTTTGTTGACACAAAAAGGTGTTTGCTTAAAGTACATGGCAGAAAATGTGGAATGGGTCGGTTAGTTGAAAGCCACACTCACAAATAAAGAGAATGAGACCGAGAGAGTGAGAGTTAGAGTGAGAAACAGAAAGAGTTCATCTGGGCTATTATGGTATATATGATAGTTTTCACATATTCGACCATTAGCGCCTATATAAGCCCACTATGTGGTTTATTTTTAGGCTTTGGAATTTTTAAAGTGAATTTATTGTAATTTTAAATAATTACGAATTTAAATATAGCTAAAAACTTTTTTGAAAATTCTTATAAATTGTAATTAGCTTAGGAATATGTTTTGAACCTGTCTTTTAAAAATTCGCAATTTACGTGTAAGTTCAGGATTACAGTCTTATATAATGTATTCTCTAATTATTATTCTTAAACCATCCGTTTCAAGAAAATAAACCTAAAATAGACAAATGTTTTCAAGAGAAAAAATTTGGCAAAAAATTTAGTCATCCGGACCACTGTGAACTGGGCGCAGCGTCATTTATCTGCACGCTCAAAAGAAATGCTATAGAAATTTAAAATGCTCTACAGTTTTAAACGCTTTCCATGTAGTGTAATAAGGACCAATTATTAAAACCAAACTCTTAAAATACAATTATGAAATTATAGCAAAGTGTAGAGAAACAATTAATTACTTAATTACCTAATTTGCAATATACTAGTTACCAAAATAAGTACTTAAACATACATACAAATATATACTGAACATTGACTTATATGAAATGCAATTTAGTAGTTATACATACGCATACATATACATATATACATACATATGTATGTATATCCATAAATTATATTTACCATTAGATTGTGTCGTTTTGTGGATCAAGCGTTGGCATTATTCGAACTACAATTTAAACCAAAAATCAATTAATGCATAATTAATATAGAGAATTCTTCGATACTGCGTAATGTTAATTAGATTGTTAGCTCAATGAAAATGAACTCCATGATGAGTTGATCTGTAAAAATAATATACAACTGTAATATATGCTCCCTATAACTATAAATACATAACTATACTTTGATATATGATACATACATACATACATACATATACATATATTTTATAACAACTTTTACTCTTAAACAATAAAAAATTTTAATACTCTGTCTTCAGCCTTAACATGAAATCGAGAAAGAGAAACCAATCTAACTATGAAATGTCAGTAGAAATGATAAATACAAATTTATAAGAAAAGTCTCAAAAGTGCATGGAAATTAAACCTATGCACTTGTTACTTATGTTTAATGTAAATACGCTTTAGAATCGTTACTTACTTTGTTTGTTTTGTTATTATAATAAATTAGCAGGACGTTTGTTAAAATACCAAACCTATGTGATCCAACAATTTCTTCTCTTCCATGAAGAAACTAAAATTTAAAAAAAAAATCGATCTCCTAAAAAATTAACGATTAAATGATTATCAATTTAAACATTGACTTAATTAGCTGAGATGTTGAATAATTTCGCAAGGCATTTAGCATAAATTAAAACCAAAATCAAATACTTATATTCATACAATAAACCAAAGCATGAGAACCAGAATAAAAACAAAATGTGATTTTATTAAAATGCATTAGGAATGCATCAGGGTCATAAATGCAATGCATTATGTCGATAAATCAAATCCTCACCTCTATGGGCCAAATTAAAAATGAAATATTGCAGTCAGTGTGGAAAAGTGTGCTATTGAATTTACAATGCAGCGTTGGAATAGTGAAAAATCGAAAATGTAAAGAGGGAAAACCCCAAAACGAACAACTGCAAAATCTGCATAAAACATTCAACGAGCTGCAGTTCAAAGCTGACCACAACCACCAACAAATGT
The DNA here is from genome assembly GCA_035045575.1 of Drosophila falleni. Taxonomy (NCBI): domain Eukaryota; kingdom Metazoa; phylum Arthropoda; class Insecta; order Diptera; family Drosophilidae; genus Drosophila; species Drosophila falleni. The sequence continues at coordinate 712,830 of JAWNOV010000169.1, read as the reverse complement.
TGTCCCACCTGGCACAACATTTGTGTTTTTAGCCAGGCCAACAATGCGGCACGCAAATGGCCACAAAATGTTCGACTGGCATGCAATGGCCAAATAAGACCAGGCAACTGAGACTTTGGAATACTTTTCACTTAATTGGCCAATTGTTTGCCAAGGCGATGAACACGACTAAAATGTTGCAAATATTCATGGCACAACGACTTCGTTTTTAAGGAGTCCCATTTGAAAAACCATCATTTCAACAGCTCATGGTTTAATTAACAGGCGTTTCTACCGCTAATATTCAACTAAATGAAGCACACTTTTCAGGGCGTTACGGCGTAATCAAGTGCAAGTCCCTGCGACCATAATTAAAGCCACACAATGACCACAAATTGCAGGCTACTCAAAGTGAAACCTTAGCGACTTCAAAGGTGCAATCAAAACTATTCAATGAACACTCAGCCTTGACTTTTATTGTCACGGTTGGATAAATAATTGAACAAATTAAATGTTATCTAATTGCACTAAGTGTAACTGCAGTTAATTTACATTTACGGTTAAAAATTATAACTACATTATGATTTGAATTAAATGAGCTGTCTGTCTGTCCGTCTGTCTGTATGAACACCTAGATCTCAGAGACTATAAGAGCTAGAGACACCAAACTTGGTATGTAGGTTCCTTTATACTGCAGGCAGATCAAAGAGGGACTGGGAGCGGGGCCTGGGAGATGGACTGGGAGAGGGCCTGGGAGAGGGCCTGGGAGAGGGACTGGGAGAGGGCCTGGGAGAGGGACTGGGAGAGGGCTTGGGAGCGAGGCCTGGGAGAGGGACTGGGAGCGAGGCCTGGGAGAGGGACTGAGAGCGGGGCCTGGGAGAGGGACTGGGAGAGGGACTGGGAGCGAGGCCTGGGAGCGGGGCCTGGGAGAGGGACTGGGAGAGGTACTGGGAGAGGGCCTGGGAGAGGGACTGGGAGAGGGACTGGGAGAGGTACTGGGAGAGGGGCCTGGGAGAGGGACTGAGAGCGGGGCCTGCGAGAGGGCCTGGGAGAGGGACTGGGAGAGGGACTGGGAGAGGGGCCTGGGAGAGGGACTGGGAGAGGGACTGGGAGAGGGGCCTGGGAGAGGGGCCTGGGAGAGGGGCCTGGGAGCGGGGCCTGGGAGAGGGACTGGGAGAGGGACTGGGAGAGGGCCTGGGAGAGGGACAGGGAGAGGGACTGGGAGAGGGACAGTGAGCGGGGCCTGGGAGAGGGACTGGGAGAGGGCCTGGGAGAGGGACAGGGAGCGGGGCCTGGGAGAGGGCCTGGGAGAGGGACTGGGAGAGGGCCTGGGAGAGGTGACTTTTCCGTAAGAGGGACTGTCAGTCGGGGCCCTCGGAGTAGGGCCTGAAACAGGCTCGACTGGCACACCGGCCGACTAGTTAAATTTTCGTTTGTGGAACATTATTAAATTTTAATAAGTTAACAGCCGCATTTTCTGGAAAAATATATAAATACTCTATGAATATATTTATAATTTTGATGTTGTAGATATATTTAAATAATATTAGACCATTTTTTAAATTGCTAGATTTTCCACTTATAAATAACAACTAATTAAAATGTATCTCTTATAAGGTTTGCAGGACTAAAAGATTGAACTTAATTTATGCCATTTATAAATTACCATGTTTGCTTTAATATTTTTGGGATACATTGAAATTCTTTGGCTATATTTGACGCCGACCTAATGCCAATCAATTGTTAGCAAATGTCTCCTGCACTGACGAGGGTCCCACCAACAGTTAACAGTTGGCAATTTTGTGTTTTTTTTTCTGCGCTATTGTCGATGGGAGTCGCCAAAGCCGGATGGTTGCTAGACTGTGTCCAAATCCAATCCTGGTTGGAAGTATGCATATAAATAATTTACATTTCGCATGGTCACGCACAAATCATGTGAGGCTGGCACAGACAAACAGACAAAGCAAAATCTGACCGTATCCCCAACCCCTGTTTCCCTCCATCAACGATTGTGAATGGCTCTGCGAGAATTGCGTTGGGATTTTGGTATTGGTTTGAGGCTGGTGCTGCATGATGCGTATAAAAGTGACAGTTTAACATGGAAACACACTCAAATGTTAATTGATATGCATGGCGAGACGACGGGCCTCAAAGACGGGGCGGGACAACAGAACTTTTACTGGTTTTCAGTGCGTTCGTAATGAAAATGATGGTCATGACTATGAAATTCGCTTGCAGCTTTATTTACGATGAGGTTTTATTTGAACAGTCATTGCATTCATGTTCTACAAACAATTCAAAAATCACAACCCGTAAAGATGTCACAGCAGATACATGGAATTCTAAAGAATAATTTAGTTGTTTAGAGATCCGGGCTTGCAAATCCATTGCTTATTTCCAAAAAGAGTTATCATTTATTGTCTTAAAAACAAATTTGAAAAGACATTATTTTGCATCATAATTTTTCATTCATTAAAATGGTTACCTTATTTTATTTAATTTTAAATTTGTATAAAATTATTAATTTATTTTAAAATTATTGCATTTGACAATTTGCCTTAAGTAAAATTTAAATTCAGCCGTTATTGCAGCGCCATCTAACGTCACATTCTAGACCATTTTACTCCTCACGTTGCTCCTCACTTAACAGTATGCCAATATGCAACAGGCGCGGAATTTAAATGTTACTATTGTTTTTGCAATATTATAGCAAAAAAATTAACATTTTAATGAAAATGCTTAATTCAAAATTAGATAAAGTAAACGGGAATTTTATGGAATACTGGAAGTTCGTAACAAAAAAAGGTGGAATATATTAAAGATACCAATTTTGGCATTTGACCCAAAGTGGTACACACTGTCAGATCGGTGGTAGCCATTCTGTCGGGCCAATTGACAATGTTGTGATTAGAAATGCGTTTTGCTGAACAAATATATTCGCTTTTTGTCTTTACAGAAGTGTAAAAAACAATTGAACAATTAAACAACATAATGAACAAATTGAACTATTTAGTTCATCATGAATGACTGAATAGGTTCACTCGCTCATTTTAATGACCCGTTCATTTGAACTTAGTCCGAACGATTCATTCGAACATGGACATGGACAACCTCAATGACGATTGTGTGTGCATAATATTGGAGTACCTGTCACTGGTGGATCAGATAGCAATGGCACGCTGCTCATTGCGCTATGAGGAGTTGTTGTGTCAAATTGTCTGGCGAAAGCCTCGTTATCGGGAAATTTCCGTTTCATACACAATGTTTGCGCCACTCAGCAAAGAGGATTACATGTACTTCTTTGAGCTGACCAGTTGTCAGATGGAGAAGCTCTACATATGGAACGTGCATGAGAAGGCCTTTGATTCGTATCTGGGTCGGCATCTGATGCGTCCCGAACTGACATTCTATCTGCGCCTGGATATGTCCAATCTTCAAGAGCTTTGCATTACGGACGATAATATGAACAACAGCATGATTCAGACAATCACCAAGAGTTGCCCAAATCTGCGCAGTCTCAGTGTGTCAAGTGCGTATATCACCGGCAAATTTATGGTTGGACTTCATAAACTCAAGACTCTGGTTGCCCGCGAATGCTCCATCGAGGCCACTCACCTGGAGGAGCTGCTGGCCCAGCTGCAACTGACCACATTAGATCTGACATCAAATAAAAACAAAGTGGAGGAGACAATCCTGCAAGCGCCCGCCTCTGGCTTGGCACGCCTGCAAAGATTAGGAATTTCAGATGCACAGAACTGTGGCTTTAGCGTTGCCGAGCAACTGCCCGAGCTCAAGGAATTGGTGGTGAGTTATCACGATATGGAGGCGCAGGATTTAAGTGATATGCTGGAAAAGACTAGACAATTGGCCGAATTATCGGAGACCAAGTTTCCGAAGCGCCTGCAATTGATCATGTGCAATGTGGTTGACGTGGAGGTGGCTCTGGAGCAAATAACTGGCCTGGAGACCCGCAGTCCACGGGAATCGCCAAAATTCTGTGAACTACTGAAGATTATCTACAAATGTAAATAAGTTTTCATTTAACAATATTTATACTCTGACATTATCCTTACATTTTAAAGCATCTGCTTTTATTTAATCTAGTCTTAGAGTTTCCTAGCTTGGTCTGGGAAACTTAAGAATATAGAAAGAATATCTATATTCAACATACCAAAGACAGTTGATCGATCTTTTGATTGTGTTATGTTTTTTTTTTTGTAAATACACGACAGTTAATATTTTCTACAAATGGTTTAAAACTTTATTTAAACATGTTTACAATTAATAGGTAGGTTTTTAAATATTAGTTTGTCCGGCAATATGCCAAAAGATCAAATATATAAATTCATTAGTCAAATATCTTTGTTGTTATTTACGTAATGCTGAAAACAAACGCGAACATAATTTTCTTTGTGCAACTAAATTTAAAAAAAGAGTAATGAATGAATGATGATATAAAAAATGTAGCGAACTAATTGGTTCAAAGTTGTATAATAAGGGGGCTTAAATAGGAGAACATAACGCCGGCAAAGATGCCAGAAACGAGGACGGCAGCAGCAAACATCCCGGCGGTTATCTGATATTTAGCATGAACAGTCTGTGGTGTGTACATCATGCCCAAGGAACTTAAATAGCCAGAGCTGTATGACATAATGATGGCAATGATCCAATACACCCATTCGTTTGTGATAAATACAGGCAATGTTCTAACAATATCTTTTGGTGCATAGTTGCAAAAGATCATTAAGGGTATAAATACAACACGTAAAACGACAGGTACTACCAAGTATTTTGGTTTAGGCCATTGAACCCACGATGTGGTCAAGCTGCCCAGCATTGCGAATACATTGAACGTTAAAAAGCATGTACTGAGTGTAAAATAGTCTTCTCCTATTATGAAATCCTTAGAACCCTTTATATCCGAATGGATAGCGGGAAAAATGGACAATGTAACGAAGAATGTAAAGAATACATTAAATAGCTGAGGTGAGGCTTTCTTAAATATCTGCCAATATGGTACATTCAATTCAGTTTTAGAACCGGAACTCTTTTCGTTTTGCTTGCTTATCATCTCATAATGCCGGAAGAACTTATTCAATGGCAATGCGAAATATGTATCGAAACAGAAGAGCAATACTAAAATTGCTGTCACAAAATAATATATAGCCGATGTCCTCTTCGAGCTGAAGAACACGGTGCACAACATTGACATAATGGTAGCGAAGCATCCACTGACGTTAGCTCCCAATACAACAGCACCCGTATATTTGGGAGGTAGAGACGCAACGAGTCCATAAATTGTGCTTTGATAAATCCCATTACACTGAAATAATAAATAACTGCTGATAACAATTGAAAGGCAGATAGTCAATAATTGTAAATCTTACTATGTTTATCACAACGATTAAGCACATGGTAGCCCAGAAAAATATGCCAGGCCACTATAATGAAAAGAAAAAATTATTAGGAAATTTTTATTAATTTTCGTTGGTTAAGTAACTGTTTTCTCCCAGGGACCGTTATCATTATAATTTCTATTATAGAAATCACTTGGTAATGAACATAATTAATTTGATTCCGTATTTCTTTAATAATAATCATTTATGTTGAGTAACTTAATACAACCTAGACCATAATCTTTATTATTTATAAAAACAAAAAATTAAAACAACTTGATTTTTTTGTATATGTTATAATGATAGTGGTCTAAATCTTATTTAATTACTCAAAACTAATGATTATTATTTATATATAATAAGTAAATATATATTATTTTCTAAAAATAATTATTATTATCACGCTCTTTGTTAAAACAGTTGCTTGACCCACTATATATAATGATCTTTTTACTCACCTCAGATGAATCCAGCATAGCAAGCACAACTGTCACGATAAGAATAACAATCTCGATAAGAATGCTATACACAATACGGGTGGTCAGATCACCACCGAATTGCATAAAGATATTTATCCAATTGAAGAGCACGTTCGGAATTTGTGAAGCGAAGCCCATATTCTGCATAAAGTTACCGCGATAATTCGTTTCAGTGGGTCCCGTATAGTTCTCACTCAATTTGAAATCCTCAAAGTACGCTTTGGCGGTTATGAACATGTTCCATGGCATCAGAGTGCCCAATCCATGCAGTATAAAGATGTAAAAGACGAGTTTATGTTTATCAATTGGCGGCTGCAGCGATGTCACAATTTTCAACATCACAGAACCTGAGCCTTTGCCATTGGTGTCCGATTGCAATTGAGACTCCCATGATGGATTCAATGTCACTGGCTTTTTTGAAGAAATAAATGGCGATTCTTCGCTTTTTCTGTCACCCATTTTTTCTGCTTCACCGATTATTCAAAAGGCAACGGCAAAGTTATTGTTTATACTATGTATGGGCGCGACTTCAATTAACTGTTAATTAGCAGTTGGTTGGCAACAGGTTCCACCAGTTCCACTAGTTTTATACCTAGAGAAAAAAACCTGGTCTCCCTAAACGGTTATACAAGGAACCGTTTGCCGGCACGTTCGCTACGAAAAAGGCACTTTAAAGTTTATAAATAAAATTAAAACGCGTCTAGGTAGCAAGATAATCTTGCCCGAAGGTTAAGATTTGACGAGCTGACAAGCGCGTGGTTTACTCGGTATTTTCTTATCAGCTGCTGGTTTTTTTTTAGTTCAGCATTGTCAGGTTCCGTTCAGTTGGTTCTTTTTAAAGTACGGTGCTCATAATTTTGCCGCGAAACCAGTCACTGAACTATAATCAGTTATATACATTTTTAAGACTTATATCTTATAATTACATTTATATTCTTTAATTAAATTAGACATTCAATGTGCTTTTGCAGTAAATTTATTACTATTTAGCCAAGCACCATACATCTTATGATAAAAATACGCAAAGCGCAGTAATCGTTGTTATCGATATCGATAGTTCATGCTGTTATCGCGCGGCTGCGGTACTTTTCGTTATAAACAACGTGATTACTTCTTGTCGTTTATTTATTTATTTGATTTTGCATAATGCCCAGCAAACCGACCACACCGACCATACAACTAGGCGATTATATTGTTATACAGCGTCAAAAGTACACAAAACTGCAGAAATTTGGCAACTTGGATGCAACGGCCACGTTGGGAAAGGAACATTTGGAGCTGAAGTCGCTGCTAGATCAACCCTATGGCTCCACCTTCAAGATGTGCGTCAAGGAGACCAAGGCGGGTAAACGTGGAGCACAGCGACAACACACACTCGAGCTGGCCAGCGACAATGAGCTCCGAAGCATACGCGACGTGCTTAACATTTCCAGCAGCGGAGCCGACAATCGCGATATCAGCGACAATGGGGAAGCCCAAGCACTTAAATCACAGGTGAGTTACCTATAAATAAAGTGAAGATCCCTTAATAATACTCTTAAACTCTATGCCAGGACATTGAACAGCTGCGTGAAGAGTGCAATGAGTCCAGCAAGATCATTGAGAAGCTTGTGGAGAACTCAAAAACCTTTCACACACGCACCGAGTATTCTCAGGATAAATATTTGCTGAAGAAGGAGAAAAAGTACTTTGAATTTGTCCAAATCCGACAGCCAAGCATACGATTAATGGCCGACATATTTCATCGACAGGATGCTGACAAGATATTGGGCATTCGTGTGGACACACTTTCCCAGATTATCTCGTATTCCGGTGTCTCTGGCTTTGGCAACTATTTGCTCTATGAGAGCGGCACAAATGGACTATTGCCAGCTGCCATGTTGAACTCAATAGGCGCCGATACCGAGGCGACTTTGGTGCACATGCATCCGGGTAATGTGCCACAAAAGCAAGCACTGTTGGCACTTAAACTGCCGTTGGAACAACAACAACGTTGCATCTCAGTCAATTTGTACTCTGTGTTGCGTGAATTTTATCAAGGAGACAAATTGGAGGCGTCAGCTCCCTCAACAGCTGAAGCTGAGGAAGAGACAACGAAGGATGCAAACGATGACACAACGGAGGAGCAGACCGAGACCATTGAGCCAACGATTAAGAAACCCAAATTGGATGAGTCCCTAAACGGTAGGTAATCCTCTATTAAAAAGTTCAACTGAATCCTCTATTAAAAAGTTCAACTGATGAGCATCTTTTAAATACAGCACAAAGATCAGGAGCATTGCGCTGGCAACTGGAAAACAAACGTGCCTCCACATTGATGCATGCCAAATTCGACAGTCTGGTAATGGCAGCCAAAGAACATCCATCGAATATAATACAGGCATTGTTGCCTCTGGTTAAACCATCCCGCCCTGTGGTCATATTCAGCACGTGTAAGGAGTTGCTGCAGGAAACGTACATGGAGTTGAAGACATCCGGCAAAGTGACCAATCTACATGTGACCTCCAATTGGCTGCGCACGTATCAAATATTGCCAAATCGCACACATCCCGAGGTTAACATGAGCGGCAACAGTGGCTACCTTCTCACAGGCTACACATTAAAATAATGCATTTATTTAGATGTATATACTGAAAATTAGTATATTATTTAATGACTGCAGTTCACGGCAAGCTTCAAGTATATTAAATTGCATTTTTGATAATATCATGTAACGTTTCTCAGTATCTCTGTATAATGTGGTGTAAGGACAGCGCTCCATTTGTCGTGTAATTAAATTAAATAGGGTCGGCTTTCTTAAGCACGTAATAGTGTCCGCATTCACAGCGTTTTGGAGCTCCTTTCTCCAGCCACATCCACTTGGGACCACGATCGCCAAGGCAAAGACAACCGACAAGGCGACCATCAAAGGCTGATGGAATTACCGTGGGATCATTCTCTCTGCCAGCTCCACGTTTCAAGGGCTTGGCCATGGTCCATGGATCTTCGTTGCCTGCTTGACGCAGCTTCAGCTCGCGCTTAAAGAGACCCGTGGCCAGTTCCATATCATCGGTCAACACTGTGGCAGCATCACCAGATTTAGGCCCAACCAATCAACCAAATTACCAACTGCACTTACTCTTGTCGGCCACCACAGCTGTTGTGGATATGCCACGTTGTCCAGTGCCCTCTTTACTCCCAAATACGCCCAACATCTTCTGCAATCCCAATTGTCGCAGCAGTGCACCCAGTTTTCCCTCGCCACGTTGGGTCAGCTGCGAGACGAGGCGTTTGGATGGGAACGAAGACTTGAGCAGACGCGAAATGTACGACGACATCTCGAGGAAATCTTTAAGAAATGTTGTATGTATATTAACTTGATAAATTTTTCAATTTTAATATTTGGAATTCAATATATGCCTCTTTGAATCCGTTTCCTTTGCAAAGAAATTGTGGAATGAGCCTGCTGCTCGAAATGGGCTTTCAAATTGAATATTTTCAAATATTTCAGCCTACTCAGAAGGGTATCAAACCGAAACAAATATCGGTTTTAATTCTGGTTTTGTTTTTTGTTGTGTATTTTGGTTTTTAAATTGAATGCTGGATTAAATCGAAACTAATCATTCAAAAAGGGTTGTTTTTGATAGGTTTTCATTACGGTTACTACTTGCAATCGGTTAATACCGGCTAAAGGTTAAGGTTCCGATTACAGCTTTAATCCCTACTGCTCAGGAACATTTTGGCTGACCAAATTACTTGTTTAACTGTGAGATATTAGAAGTCCCTTTTTAGCTTTTCTACAATTTGCAATATTAATTGATTTGACTTTTCTTTAAGTACCTCACATCGCCTTTCTGCCTTTATTGTTACATCGTTTTGGTTTCTTTGCGTTAGTTTATTTATTTAATACATCGAACGTTTTGCATTCGTTTCTCGATGGCACCAAACAAATCTCGAATCGAATCAATGTTAAATTAGAAGCTGCCCCGAGTTTTCAACGGTGCGTGTTTTATATTTGGATATCCAATTTGTGTTTTTGGGTTGATGTTTGTTTTATTTGGACAGCTATTTAGATTGACTTTTAGCTTAATAGTTGTTGCTTGTGTGTGTGTGTTATTAATTGGTTTATTTAATTAATTAATAATAACATTAAACGGCTGCCTTCTCGACCAGCTTGAACCAGTGTCCGCACTCGCAACGCTTCTGGTTGCCCTTTTGCAGCCACATCCATTGCACATAGGTCTGATCCTCTTCGCCTAGATGTGGAACGTGGAAAGAGAAAGTATGAATTTCTGTTGATATTATTAATTTAAGAAGAATCAACTTACAGATGCAGCCCACAATGCGGGCATCGAAGGCCGATGGAATCAAGTTGGGGTTCTCCTTGGTGCCTGCACCGCGCTTGAACACCTTCATGTCGAAGGGATTATCGTTGCCGGCGGCTTTCAGCAGCAATTCGCGCTTCTCGATACCCGTGGCATGCTCCATGGGATCGTTCATCACTGCAAAAGAATGAATCGAGCATTAATTGATAAGCTGATAAGCGTTGCATTTGTTGTTGAATCAGCTGTCGGTGTGGGTATGTGTGTGTGCGTGCGTGTGTGTGGGCGCTGGTTACATAAAGCCAACATAAAATGCCATTTCCTTCACACCTACTAATATGGAATTTTAACCTTTAGATACGTCTGCAAGGTGTGAATTACGCACTCTTGGTTACCAGATATACAATTAGACCACATTTGTAATGCGCGTAGTTATTACATAACCTCCCTCCGCCACTTGCTCCTCGTTTAGATGCCACAAATCACAATGCAACATGGTGATTGGAACTGCATTCTAACTGCTGCTGAGATTAGGTAGCGTATTATGTAATTTGGGTCGTGAAAGTGTCTTTGGATACGGCTCAGATGTCACACGCACACGGACGAAAGACGGACGTGACGGTCGTCCACTTTTGGGCGGATTTTCCAACTTACTTTTGCAGGTACGCACGGAGTGGTATGTCACATTCTTCACAGCGGCGGTACGAAGAGCCATGCGTCCACAAATCGAAGCCATTGTTCGTTTTTGCACAAATTTGTTGGTCTTAAAAGTGATGAACAGCCGAATTCTTTCGTAATTTTTAAAGAATGTTGCCACCCGACTGAAAGGCTGCCACCCTGTTAAATTCACCCATCTGGCAATACTGTTACCATGTACCATTTTGAGTCAATTGTCAAAATTGGTAAATTTAAATTTCTCTACCCCTAATTGACAATTTGTGAATTTTAAAGATGGAATTTAAGTGTTTATGGAGTTTTGAATATTTGCAATGTCTAAATTTAAATTTATCGCCTCATAAACCATTGAACGATAGTTCACTTTAGGTTCCGGTGATAAATATTGCCGGCGTACAACTCAAATGTAAACTTATTTTTAGTTCATTTATTAGTAATTTTGCAGTAAAGTAACAATTAGAAAAAGTTTTTAAACGGAATGCGATCAAATAAAAGTGATCACTTTTATGAGGACAGGAAATTCGACACACCTCGGGAGAAGAAGTTGTAGAATTTAATTAGTTAAGAGTATCACAAAATTAAAAACCTACAAAATTCTAACGAAAGTTCTACAACTATTTTAAAAATTTTAGACTAAAAATTTTGAAAAAGACTCTGGAAAACAGGCATTAAATGAAAAATGATCTAGATTAGATTTATAAGTCTGGCAGCGTTAAAATAAATGGAATCTTTTTTGCGAGGTGGCAACGTTTTTGAAAAAGCGGAAAAAGAGAGAGAGAAAAAGAGAAACGACAGTGTCATTTTAATTTCGTCAAATTCAGCAATACGGGAGGTGCTTTAATTAATTTGCATTATTTTCAAAGCAGACCATCGAGACAGAGCTTTTGCAAAAGCTGCAACAATCAAAGTTGACGCAGTGCAAGCGTGAATATTAACAACAACAGACAAAGCCAAAAAATCATATAGACGCATTAACAAACAATTTCGCAACACATACAAATACAATACCCTCGGAACAGACGGCACTGTCAGTCAGTCAGTCGCACGGCCAAGGAAGTCGAAACGAAATTCAATTGCAGTTAAACATGAAATTTGTGGCAACACAAAGCATCGATCAGCATTTTTATAATCAGCAGCAACATCAGCAGCAGTGTATAAATAAAAAAGGCGCGTGCAAACCAACAACGTTCAGTTTAGTATCAGTTGTCAACAATTCCAAACGTGTGTTGTGCAACAAAAGGCAACAACAACAACAAGCGCAGCAACAAAGACAATATTGGAAATATAAAAGCTTTTTTATAGCTGCGTCTTGATTAGAAGCCCTTCATTCTAATCTAAACACATAAGACAAAGAAAGAAAAAAATCGAACTCCAACTCCTCAAAGGAAAAACCCCGCACAATAAAATCTAACCTAAATTCCACAACGTCCGCGACATATAAAATCAATAAAAGCAGAAAACACGTGCAAGTGCCGCCAACAGTTGCCGCCAAACGCGTGTGTAGACTTCTTAGTGGAGACTCTCTTCTCACTCTCTCTCGCGCTCAAAGGACACTGTCCTACACGACTTCTTTTTGTGTGTGTAAAACAACAACGATCACCATTAAGATCAATACAGGAAAAATCACTAAAATTCAAGGTTTTAGTGAGCAACGCAGTAGCAACAACAACAATAACAATATGCCGCGACGTAATAAGAAAGCAGCAGGCAAAGGTGAGTCACAAATTCCTCACAAAAGTTAAAAGACTTTGCGTGGGTGTGTGAAATGAAGTGTAAACTGTTGACAATTTAAAACAATTATTGTGTTGACCTTTTGCGAAGAAAATTTTTGAAATGTATTACTCATCTGTAAATATACATACATATGTATGTACATTGTTTTAAAGCACGCAACTCATTTCGTTGGCTGCGAAAGCTTTCGCCTCCAACCTGTTTGGCAATAATCAAAAAATATAGATATTTTTTGTTGCTGTGCTGGCAAATGTAAAAAGCTTTGCACGCGCTCAGCTGATGAAACAGACGAGCGACAAAACAAAAATAAAAGAACAGCAATTAAAATATATGGGTAGCCTTTAATATACCCTATATTATAGAAGCTTTCTCAGCTGACTTTAATACGTTGTGTTGTTTAGACTTTTAAAGAAGTTTTGAATAATATAAGCATATTATTAACATAGGGTGTCACTCAGACGCAATTCAAGTGTATAGTTTCAATGTCAGCTTATCAAGAACAATCCAAAGCAACACACACATACGCAGTGTTGGTGTAAATCTGTAGTTGTGTTTGTTAACGTTGAAATTTATAAATAAATCTTAGATATATATGTATATCAACATGCGCTTCTCATGCGGAAATCGTTGCAGACAAAGTTTCGATTGTGAAACATTTTCCATTTATTGAGTAACTCTCCAATGTTTGAGTCTACAACATTACACTGGCCAAACAACTTTCAAAACAGTATCGTTTTCTCTCCCTCTTTACCTAACTAACAAACAGCTGTTCGAATTGTAGTAGTTTTATTGTTATTACAAAACAAGCATACGTTGTTGGAAGGGAGTAAAATGAAAATTTATGGCGGAAATTACCTTGCCCCAAATCAGCAGTCAGGTGCTAAGTAAAAATTCTGATGTCTATAGAAAGTTGCGCAAGTTTTAGTTTGGCTTCAAAACGCAAATTGAAAAACTTGTTGCACAATATTTTTCTTTGAAGGTCGTGCAATTGGCCCAAAAATGCCAATGGGTTTTCCCTTTGTTATTCCCTCAATATATAAAATATACATATGTACATTATACACAAGAGTATTTATAGATGAGTTTGCAAGCAGGCCAAAAAGAACCACCTATAGGCGAGTTAATACTGTATGATTCATTTACATAGTATTTATTTTCGCATGTCGCTCATTGAGTCATTTAACGAGGTATGACAGTGACTGTACAGTTTTAACAGCATTATAAATGACAAAGAAAATAACTCACTCAACTGTCTAAGTGAAACTCTCACTAATCTGTCAATTGTCAGTGTTGGCAATTTTTGAGAAGAACTTAAAGAAGCCAAATATAACGAGAAAATATCTGTTCTACGAACACTGATTAGTTTTCTTTGCACTTACAGTTTGAGTAGCGCTGTTATACCGTTTGAATTGCATTTTGCACTTACAGTTTTATTTACACACATTTTTCAGGATTGGCAATTAAGAACTGAAAAAAATCAATCTCAAAAATATCTAGATGAAAGAGTAAATTTTTGGATAACTTTAATTGTTTTGTAACAAAAATGAAAATAAAAATTAGAAATTTATATCAGTTTTTTATTATAAAAATATATGTCTGATAAATAAAATAAGTAATTGATATTGTTTATCTCAATAAAAAACAATTAACAAATTAAAGTTTAATTTAAAGAATAAGTGTTCATTTATTTATAAGAAAAAATGCCGAAAATAATTGTTGTTTAAAATGTTTTTTTTTTTTAATTTTAACAGGCCGCACCAATGACTCGAACTCTGAGGACGAGTCCTTTGACAATGTGAGCGTTTATTCGCACGTCTCGGAGGCGGCTTCGTCGGAGACAGCCGAGGAGTTGGCCAACGAGCGCTTTGAGGAGAAGTTCGAAAAGGCCCTGGAGCAGGCAACCGAGAAGTCGGCACAGACTCGGGTCCAGGCACTTCAGGCCATCTGTGAGCTGTTGATGCATCGCTATATGCCCGACTTTGTCGAGGATCGCAAGATGACGCTGATGGACTTTGTGGAGAAAAGTGTGCGTCGTGGCAAGGGACAGGAGCAGGTGTGGGGAGCACGTCTTGCTCCATTGCTGGTGCTGCAACTGGGCGGGGAGGAGGGCATGTCCAAGACCATGAATCAGTTCCTTTTAAACACTGTGCAGGACAAATCGGTTAGCTTCGATGCACGTGCCAAATGCTGCACAGCTTTGGGATTGCTAAATTTTCTGGACTGCGAGGATGTTGGAGAATTGGTACAGTTGATGCAGTTCTTCGAGAACATCTTTGCCGGCAGCTATTTGCGCGGTGATGACAAGACTCCCATTTCTGTCACAGCCGAGGCTGGTACTCTGCATGCCGAGGCTTTGTCCTCCTGGGGATTACTGCTGACCCTCATCCCGTCCGGTGACTTTGTGTCCCTCATGACCACCGGACAGCACAAGTTTCCGTAAGTAAAGATTCGAATTCCATGAGAGATTCCGATCTAATGAGTCTCTCACTTACTTTGTAGATCCATCAAGCGCTTCTTGGGACTGTTGGAATCACCACATTTGGATGTACGCATGGCCGCTGGCGAGGCTATTGCTTTGATACTTGAATCGGGTCGTGGACATGATGAGAACTTCCTGGAGGAGCACATCACTGAGCTCTGCGATGCCGTTAAGCAGCTGGCCACCGATTCCGCCAAATATCGTGCCAAACGAGATCGCAAAACTCAACGTGCCACGTTCCGTGATGTCTTGCGCTATCTGGAGGTGAGTTCATTATGCATTTAGGTCAACAAAAAATTAAATACCCTCGATATCATAAATGAGCACATGAAAATAGGGAAACAATTTATATATTTAATAAGCCATTTACTTGGTGTATTAATATCAACGACGAAGAAGTCGACATGCAGCCGCCAAAATAAAGAAAAGATTCTAGGCATAAACAAAACTCCGATTTAAACGGAACATTTAAATACCTATTAGCGCATACACTTCATTTTCGATAACCTGATAAAGTAGGCAGTTCTGGATTACCGAGGTAAAATAGTTCATTCAAAAACAAGTGTGCGAATTATCGTGATTGTACTGTACTTTTAATTTGAACACCTCAATTGACACAAGCGAATAATTTACACCAAAAAAGAAACTGTTGTAGCGTCAGGGGATCAGGCTCCACTCTAAGGCTTCATATCGGAGCAGTTAAATCGTATCTCATGTCTGCAATGATTCGCCAGGCACTTGGAATGATCGTGTAGCTTGTTGCGCATTATGATGCAGCCATTGCGACTGATCGAGTCCATGTACTCGGTAAAGTTGGGCACCTTACGGAATGTGCTTGACGCCGCCTTCCAATGCGAATTGTTGCCCGAGTTGACGAACTGCGATGAGTCCGAGAAGGTCGTCTTGAATGGCTTATACGCCTGTTCGCATTCATCCGCTTGTACTTCATATCCTGTACTATTTTCACGCTCCATTTGCCGCATCACGTCCGAACGGAATTCGGAACATGGCGCTGTGTTTGTCATTAGCTTGTCCGATTTTAATTTGGATGCCTTATCCGTGGGCTTCATGCTCTCGTAGATACCCTCCGGATATTCGTTGACATCGCAGTAGTCGATTTGATAGGTGGTAAACATCCGATTCGTTTCCAATCTGCGACCAAGCTCCTCTTTGGGCATCAATTTCAAACGCTCGTACAAATCCGGATAAATGTTGCGCAAGATTTTGAGAAAACGATTCGGCTGCATTTTGAAACAATCCGATTCCGGAGCGAATGCCATTTTCTCCACCTGATCTTGTGCCAGCTCTGTGGGTATAAGACGCGGATCCACTAAACGACCCATCGGTGCAATTCCAGTCCACTCAACGCCCGCACAATTTTTGGTAGCATCCGTTGGCGGTTTTATAATATCCTCCTCAACACACTGGCACTCGATGACTTTTGGGCCACCGAATCCATCGTGGCCCTTGAGATGCGTCATAAACTCGTAACGCTTCGTGTTTGGCGGAACATAATCGTGCATATACGTGGAAAGCATCATTTTGAGGTCCGGCTAAAAACAATTTATATCTTCTATTCTTTTTTTTTTTTTTAATTTTTATGTTTATTAAATTCTACATAAAATTTAGTCTGTGCTAAGATGAAGTAAAATTAGTTTTAATAAATAGGGCTTTTTTTATTGGTCCAAATAAAATGTTCTAGAATCATATGTCAAGGCTTGCTAAATATTATTTGTTTTTTCTTCGATGCAGGAGGACATTTCACCAGAGATCAATATACGTTTTGGAAATGATGCTCTTACCTTGGACGCCTGGTCCATACATCATCAGTATTCGGCTTTGTGCACTGTAATGGGTCCTGGAATGACTTCACAACTGCAGGAGAACGAATTCATACGCGATATTTTCCAGCTGGGTCCACGTCCCACAAACACTGGCATCAATGGCAACGCCAAGATCAAGCAGTCCAAATTGGAGCGAGTAAGTAAAAACTGATAGATTTCATCCTATAATATGTATCTAATATATAATCATTTTAATCTACAGCATTTGGTGAATGCAGCCGCTTTCAAGGCACGCTCTATCACACGTGGCAAGAACCGTGACAAGCGTTCGGCAGTTGTCACATAAACAACGCTCTGGATTTTGCAGTTCAATCAACGCAGAACTCTTCCCAACTAGTTGAATTGTTTTCACCCTTAGAACATTAGTCCGGCTTAGAGCATACCAAAAGCTGATTCAAATGGCTCTCAATTTAAATGCACATTTCGGCCAAAATTACAGTTCGTGACTAAATTTAATAATTAGCAACTATTAAAAAATATATACCAAGAAGTTCTTTAGCTTATAGTCTTTAGTCGATTTAAATCATAGCACATAAACATATTAGCTAGTAATGTGATCTACAAATTGAATTTTTCTCTTTGGCATTAATTGCGTGCCAGCTGAACTGTGTGAATTTTAGTTTATTTCTTTTAATTTATAAGGCCATTTTACGTTGTTGTTTAATTAAATATATACATATTTTATGCAAGTTCATTACATAGCATGCTTGCTGTAGTAGTCATGATCTAAGTCATAGTTTGACTTGGCTTCTCTTATGCATATTATGTAAGCATAATTTAATATATACATATATACACACTTGTATTTTATAGGTAATGCGTGTAAAATAAATGTATAACTTTAGATTTAAAGGACAACTAAATTTGAAAGTGTGTTTGTTTATTGGGAAGGGCTGTGATAATGGGACTATGAAAATGACTGATTCCACCACTGAAGAAAGTGGGAAAATCCCTCAAATCCTTTGAGTGTATGAGATATCCTGAAATATTCATATTTGTTTTAAATAAATAAATTTTAGAAAGGTCTAATTTTAATTTTGAAAAGTATAACCCTTATTTTGAACTTTCAACATAAAATCGAGAAGTGTATTTCGGGAAGCTGCATATTTCTCCATTTCCATAAAGTCAAACCCCCTTATATTCAACTTTTAACTCTCAGACAAAAATTGTTTGCTTGAAATAAAAATAAAGCTGTCCTGAACACTAGCGACCGTTCAGTTTCAGAAAATTGAATTATTAATTAACCATTATAGCTAAGGCGAAAAAATCAAAGCCGCCTGCTGCAGTATAAATGAAAATACAATTTCTACTTTCTTTTGGACAATACTCGCCTGGTATTTTCACCCCATTTATTTATAGCGAAAATTGTTCTTGTCTCTCCAAGTATCTCACAGAAAAACGCATTGAATTTAATTTTTTAAATTATAATAATGTATATTTAACTGGTTTATCACAAAAATGTATGTTAGCTTAAAGTGTAAATATGTATGTTTGTTGTTAAATGTAGAATTCTTGTTGATAATTTGTAGTAACTACAAAATCGAATTGAATAACACAATTTAAATATGGGCGCGATGCATTCATATAAATAAATGTATAAAATGTTTTAATTATAAATTAATTGTTAAGTATATGCTTAAAGTGTAATACTGTATTCGCCACGAATACAAATAATATATAAATTTCAAGGGAAATACAATGATGTATGTAACGTGTGTGGTCTTAAATTAATATTCGCCAAATAAACTTAGCTGTGCTGCATGGAACGAAAGAAACGCTTTCGATATACATACATCATAGAAGAACCTTAAAGTGTAGACTAAAAACTACGAACATGCTCAGCTAGTCTGACATTGACTTGGGTGGTGCCATTGCTAACTAATTAATCGCATTTAATTTTCAATTGATGTTGTTTTTGTAATTTTAAATAGAAAATACATTCTCCAGCTATAATTGGCAACGCGTTCTCATAACCATAATCTCAAGACGTTCTCAAACATTTGTGTCGTGTTTACGTTTAAGTATGTGTGTATATTTAAATTTAATTGATACTGACTTATTCTTTTATGTATATAGATTATATAATATTTGGCTTGTTTAAATTGTTGTTTTTTTTGTTTGTTTTCAATTTTAATACATGTCGCACTCGGAAAATTGCTTGCGACTTTGAGAGACAAAATTGACTCGTTTATCAAACAGTGTTTTCCTAAGATCCTTTCCTAAATTACTTAAAATCTATGTACACAGTTTGCTGGGAAGAATTTTGTGGAGGGGGGTATTGAGCAAAAATGTGTGCAAAACACGCTCTAAATTAAATCGTACGTCTGTATATGTTTCGTATGTTATGTGATGTTTCCATATGGCTTCGACTTGAATTGCCTCTTAATGTTTAGGATGCTGCACGAGCAGCTGCTGATGTGCTGGCACTGACATCCTCACATATGGTATGAAGTTTCTCCATCTCCGAACTGGTTACAATGTTAATCGAGCTAACCTTGGCACGCTGATAGGCCAAAACGGTATTCTCGCCCAAACACTTGCAACACACATAGCCAATGAGGACGGCAACGCCTACAGTGAGAACACGCACCATGGGATCCACGTACATTTGTATAATTGCCCAGGCTGTGGCGCCCGTTACACAGATAAGTGTTATCAGTATAACTGTCTTCATCCAGTGCTGTATGGTGAATCCTTTGTCCCACTCGAGTCTGTAAATAATTTAAATACTCAATAAATCTACTCTCTTTATGGGGCTCTATAAGAATTTAAACCATGTATACCAGAGATGGGATAACAAATTACTTTAATTGTTTTAGTTTTGTTTGAAAAAAAAACAAAAGCAATTGAAAAAAGCAAATTCTGATAAATCTAAGCTTTTCTCATAATATTAATAGAATGATTTTTTTTCTAAATTTTTGCACTTTGAATGTATTTTGAATTTGATTTCCCTATTTCTTGCTTCTTGTTCCTCATTCTTAACCTTATTGTGTTTTTTTTTTTAACTTTTGTTCCTAGTATTTTTTGAATAACAATTTCTTAACTTACTTTTTGGACTTTTCAATTTCGTAGGGATGCGCACAGACCTTGCAGGAGAGCTGTGCCTCATTGTTGCTGCCGCAGCTCTCGACCAGCCAGCGTTTAAGGCACTCGTGATGCACCGAACTGACATCGCCAGTGCAACGGCAGGGCTGTATAAGAGGTTCGGGCTTATCGCTATCATAGCATATCCAGCAATCCTTTTTGGCCAAGAATGTTTGTCCCTCCTCGGGAGACAACTTATTGCTGTCGGCATCAAGTGTGGGTATCGATGGATCGATTTGACGCGACAGAAGCTTGCGAGGATTTAATATCCAGAGCTGTTCCGGTGCCATACAATTCCACAGGCAGCAGGGAAACCACAAAGCGACACCAATTTCAGCAATGCGAAAGATGATGTCGTGCCAGTTTCGTGAATTGACAGGGACTCTGAAGATAAAATAGAAATACAATTTGTCAATCACATATGAATCTGCGTGGCAAATTTTAATTTACACGGACATTATCGTGTAATATTTAATTCAGTTCCATAAATTAGCATAACAAATTCTCTGATATCGTTAAATTTTAACATTAAACATTAACATTAAATTTTAACATTAATTTATGGCTTAAGCTTATTTTTATTTGTTTTATGACCACATAAAATATGTAAATATCTATCCTTTTACTCACTTGGTCTTCCAAAAATCACCCAGCGTTTCGGAGGTCAGAAAACCCACAATCACAATGAGCATTATTGCCTGACTCAGTAGTCCAAAGCGCGATTGATGCAACTGGGAGGCATTCACAATTGCCTCGCTGGGTCCGAGAATTTTACCCGTCTGATCGTAGACAAATCCACCACGCAGCTTAAAGAACACCTCCACGCCATAGATCAAAAAGAAGATGACGACAATTAACAGGAGAATGGCATAGCAGCCATTGAAGATGTGCGCATAATCACGACGTTCCGAGTTGATCAACGAACTGAAGACCTCGATGCCGTAAAGGCTGTACAGGAAAAAGTTAAATGCCACGAAACCAAGGAAGCTCTTGGAAAGAAACTGCGACTTCTCCCAACGTATGTCGCGCAGGTGGAAGATCTAAAATAAATGGCAAGTGTGAGTAAATATCAAGTATACGTAAACAAATATTTTAAGTCAAGTGCGCACGTACCGCGTCGTTCAAACGTTCTCACAAAACTTAATTAATGAACGCGATAAATTGCGGTCACTTATCAAATCGCCCTCTTGCGATATGGCAAATGTGGCGAACAAAAACAATTGAAATAGTGAGTACAAGTGCACCCAATTCTAAGAACAATTGTTGTACTCAAAATGAGGGGAAAAACAATTGAATTGAAAAAATTCTCTTATTGTTTGTGATTAAAATGAGAGACTGAATTTAAATCGAACATACTCTTCCTACTTTATCCTCTAATTATGATAAGATAACACATGTTAATTAAAGATAATCTGGCATTATTGTTTCACAATTTTTAGATTAGATTTGTCTAAAGCTGAGCACAAATATTTATAATTCTCTTTAACAAAATACTTTTATACTGTTTCGCTATTTTCGTTGTGATGTTGCGTATCTCGAATATACATTTGAGTGTTGATAAGGTTATTCCCTTTGCAAGGTGTTCTATATTTAAGATATGAATCGTGTGAAAAAGTTATTTTGCTAGAAGTATAGTATTTAATTTCGTATTAAATCAATTGATACAATATAATATCTTTACTTCTAATTAATATTTTTTTAAATAGGAAACGATTTTAACGTTTGTCTCAAAAGTAAACTAGCTGATTTAAAATTATGTGAAGAACTAACTAAGGTAAGGTATCTTATAAACTTAAAAGAAACAGTTAACAGTTTCAATTGAAACAGTTAAATAAAACTAATTCGCAAAATAATTAAGCTTGTAACATAGTTTTCAAAATGTACTCGGATCCATTAAAATGGAAACCCATCACCCAAATGTTGACTCACCTCAGCCCACATGCAGACGATGAGAGAGGCGCAAGTCATGAGGAGCGGATAATAGGCGGACATCAAAGTCACAGCCCATTGAGGCTGTAAGTCCAGCTAAAATAGAAAGAAATGCACAATTCATCAATAAATTTTGTAAATAACGAATGGTAATTCAATTGAGAACTTACCGGTGTGGTAAAATAGGCGCCGCGCAATGAAGATGCCACAAAGACCATGAAATAGAGTAGTTTTTGTGTTGTGATGCGACAGGCGCGTAATATCGAGGGTTGTTTAAGGCGTTGATACTCGGCCACAATGCAGATGAGCAGCTGGATGACCGAGACGAGAGCCACCACATAGAAGACCGTTGAGATGCCGGCATAATACGGCAGATTGAAGAAATTGCATTCATCGCCCGCATAACGAATGTCACAGACGCAGGTGTTGTTAACGCAATCACCTCGTCCGGAACAGCTCAGATCGTTGTCCGGCGTA
Source organism: Drosophila falleni (assembly GCA_035045575.1). NCBI lineage: Eukaryota > Metazoa > Arthropoda > Insecta > Diptera > Drosophilidae > Drosophila > Drosophila falleni. The sequence goes on along the minus strand of JAWNOV010000169.1, from coordinate 690,456 downwards.
AAGGGGCCGTAGACGCCGACGCCGGGCGCCTTGCTGTGTCCAGAGTTACGCATCTTTACCGCGTCCAGCGGCGATTGCAGAACTCGCTTCGAGCAACGCATTAAGGTGTCAAAACTCGGTAGCATTCTATATTAAATTAGCTGCAATTCAGAGAGAAACAGATACAAATACATTTAGTTGTGGCATGACAGATTAATTAATTAAATAAGAATCAAGGTTGCAAATCGATAAACCAATAATAATTTAGCCCGGTTCTGTATAAACAACAAAGACGACGTCAACAACGACAGCAAACACCCTTTTGTCATTTGAATAAACATTTGGGTCTCACCTCCAGTCGCTAAAAACAAATGCAAATACGTTTACACATGCAAATACATATAAATAATACATCTCTGTATATATCAGTGTCTGTCAAAGCGCCGTCTTAGGGGTGTTCACTAAAGTAACTAAAATTTTTTAAATTTATTTCACATGCAAAATTAAAAGTTATTAGATAAAAATTTATTGCATTTAATAATGTAAAAAACTCGTTTTGAATTTATTATGTATATTTAAATATTTCGTCGCAGAAAATAGTCTCAAATAATGGTATTTGTATTATTTAAATATTTCTCCACTATAAGAAATAAAAAAAAAAAAAAAAAAAAAAAAAAAAAAAAAAAAAAAAAAAAAAAAAAAAAAAAAAAAAAAAAAATTTTTCATTTATTTATTTTATTGTATGCTTTTTTTATTTATTTATTATAAAATCTTAATTTAAAATCGTAACTTTAGCCAGCGTTTACAAAACTAGGTTCCTTATCGACCCCAAAAATGTATTATTTCACAAAAGTAATTAAACCAATTATTTATGTGTTTATTTAAAATTTTAAATAAATATATAAAATTTTGATAAAAAGAGAAAAATATACACCAAATAAAAGGTATGTTAATATGAGGGTCTGAGTTATTTATGAATGCTCTTGGGAATGTAAGCTGAGTATTCCACATTTCAAAGCTGATTAGAAGCCTGCATAAAATTGGCAACAAATATAATAATTACATCTACTAGGAGCAGAAAAGGAATGGGGAAAATGTTGCTTATGGCTTCACTATAAAGCTGTCGGCGATTTCTAAGCCACCAATTACAATATGTACAAACAAAGTCAAACATACATATATATTTAAAGAAAAAAAGAATGATAGAGAGGAGGATCGAGGCAAAGAGAGCATCGATATAAATGCCTGGTTTGCACTTGACACCCACGACAATTAAATGATGGAACTGAAACTGAAAATGAGCTGACAACTGAACAACTGGTCAAGCAATCAACTGGACAAGTCTATTGAGTTTATCAATTGAAATGCATGACACGTGTCTGGATATACACTTTGTGGTATGCCTTAAACTATAGTTAGACTTATGTACATATGTACAGTTTATATATATGTAAGTATATATATTACTGAGCGTGCCTTGAGGCGGTCACATGGCTTTTTAAGTAATGCTATTTCAGTTATAAACTATAAAAATAATAATAATTATTTTTTATGGCTTTTCAATTCCGTTTAGCGCTCGTTTTATTTTTACCTTCTGATAAGAGTTTACTTGACACGAGTACGCCTGCACCTTATTTTAACGGAAGTTTAATGACCGACAATTTCCCATTTGGGAATGCTTTTTAATTTTTAAATATTTAAGAGTTTAGTTTCACACTTAAAACAAAGTATTTGTTTGATTTATAGGGGCGTTTCAATGTGGCACTTTGCTAGTTAGATCAAACAATAAGTAATAACAACATACTTTTATATACAAGTGTAAGTCCATTTTCTAGAAAGTTCACATAATAATACAGAAAATTTTTAATACGTTCGGTAAATAAGCACAAGAGTGAAAAAAGAAGCAGCGCTGCTTTTGATGATTACTTTGGGGATGACGTGTTTCAGCACAATGATTATAGAATATTATAATAACGTGTCATGTTGAAGTAAAGTAAATTTGTATACATTGACTAATAAAAATAATTTGTTTATTTTGAACAAGATCAACATTAAATACACATAATTTACAAGTAAAAAATGAACGTTATTTTAATGCATACACAATTATTGTTTTATAGTTATCCGCGAGATTTTGGCAAACAACAAGCGGAATAAAGCTATAAGTAAAATGTTAATGCAATGCGCATGTCAATGTGAATGTGTAGAAATGAATAAATGTATTTGTTGTTTATTTGCTTTTGCTTCTTAGAAGAACTTTAGCAGCAGGCGACGGCGATAAGATAAAGCCTCAACTTGTATCAAAGTCAAAAATAAAGCACAGAAACAGTTAACACTCAGGCAGGTCTAGTCTTAATGCTCTGAAAAAGCTTTTGATGTAACAGGGGCATTACATGATGTTTTTCAGACCGGAACTAATAAAGTGGAAGAAAGGCCAAAAGATTTTGAGAGTAAAACCGAAAAAGAAATAGATAGAAAAAGTTGACACCCACCATTTTAGTGTTTATCGTACATTTTTGCTTTGTTCACAATAACAAAAAATAGTACTTGTAATACTCGGTAAGAGACGTCTGCAGCGCCCCTGACATTTTCACCAGTTTATTGCGGTTATGAAGCAATTACAACCACCCAAAAATAAAAAAAAATCTAGCACAAATAGCACACACAAATACGGCGAGTATGGGTTTTATTATTTTCTACAGATATGTATTCTCTATAGATACTCGCAATGGGGTATTTATGGGGTGCTTGTTTGTTTGTTTGCAAACACGCACACACACACACATATAAAGTCGCACTAGTTTTGTATACGAGTATCGCGACGAAACCGAACGATCATAACGCGACGCCGCTTCTGCTTACACTGAAGGAGAGACCTGTTGCGACTCAGGCTGCTAACACTCACTGTTAGCGGTGATCGTTGGCAATTAACATTGATATAAAATTAACAGATTATTAAACATACATCTGTTATAATACGCAAAGGAAGATATAACAGTATTAGAATCAAGGGATTTTACAGTATTATTATTTAGTGTATTTAGCAGACTATTCATTTTACATTTTTCTTATCTCTGTTTGTCTCTCTGGCTGTTGCGATCCAGTCTGTTAAATTTTTCGGTGCGTATCGCAAGCAGGCGATCTGTTAATTAAAGAACTGGTTTTAGCGGTGACTTTAACATTGATATACTCTGAGCAGACAGTGTTTGGCAACATTCACATTAACATTAAGTAGACAGGCGTGCATGCACATGTATGAGAATAAGAGCAAAAATACACACATGATCTACAGTAGTTTAAAAACCGATTAATTAATTAGTTTTGTTTGTAGACACACCCACATACAGATCCAGATACATACACACATATGTACAGGGTGCAAAATATGTGTTAACACAAAATACCCGTTTGGCAGTTAAAAAAATTTAAAATTGAAATAAATCTCGCGTCCAATGTTTTGTATGTATAGATAAATAATTGTTGTATTTATTTTGTTGGGACTTATAACAAACGCATCGTTTTTCGACAATTAAAACTGCCGTTTTTCTTTCCATCATAATAATAATACATTATGCCAAAATAATTCAACTGAGTGTATGCTCGTGAATATGAATGAGTGAATATGTGGAGAAACGAGGGTAGTAATAAAAATGGAAGAGAACAAACTGAACTAAAGCTGGAAATTGTATTAAATCTTAATTTAATTTGTGTTATGCCTAAATAAACGAAGTAGCGAAATCAAAAAAAGGTTCTGTTCCATTTTAAAGCATAATACAAAAACTGTATATACATATGTACAAATATTTATTAAAACTAAAAAGATTTAATTATAAAATATTCTAGTATTAAATAAAATCCGTATAATTAGGCATTCAAATCTTAATATTTTAAGATATATCACAGATTACGTGTAAAAATAAAAAGTACGAAAATTAACTTGAAGACTAACTTGAAGACTACGTTAAACATTACTGCTAACTTTGATAAAAATAAATTTATAAGCGCCCCTCTCTTACTTAACATAAATGAATTATTTATTAAACAAATGTATGTTTTATTTTTTTTCAGAAATGGCCAAACATTGAGTAAAAAAAGAAGAAACAAAAACAAAAACAAAATAATAACAACTCCAAAGCAAAAACGAGTTTGTGGCGCCCGCAGCTGAGTTACAATAGACTGGTTTTTTGGTCTATGTTGCGCTAAAAGCAGCTCATCGTAGACCGGGCGTTTCACTCAGCGCGGGAATGAGAGCCAATAATAAACTTTTGTTGAGATTGAGAGGAGTTGAGACGTTCAGGGTCTGCGGTTGAACGAACGATCGTGTAAGTTTTTCAACATACATATATATAAACTTAAAATATAGATCTTGTCACGATACCAAAAACTCTTTTATAATTGCAAAATTGTTTTGCTAGACAAGTTTCCTTTCATTTTTTACAATGCGTGCTCTTGAATTTAACGCTCCCCTGCAAAATAATAATACACGACCATAAAACCAAGGAATATATAATAATAATTTAATTGTTTTAAACTTTGAGGAAGCCACACGCAAATGCTCAAGTCGACTGGGCGTGTCCAATACAACCCCCTAGAGCAAGGCAGTAAAGTGGCATTTTAAGGGGCGTAGCTGTGATGGGGCGAGTTAAACCATTTACAGAAAATAGAATACAAAACCTGAATTATAAAATTAAGTGTATATAATAAACCTGTTGATTTAACCTAATTTTTTATTTAAATTGTCCCAATTAAATGCGAATATCAAAGTGTTGAGTGTGTAACATAAATTTAAATAATATCTAGAATAATAGAACACTTAATTTAATGTTAACGTTAACATTCTGTTAACCTTGTATTCTCATGTATTTCCGAGCAACAATTTACACAGTTTATCAGCATCAGCATAACCACCTTACTCATGATAAGAAGTATCAGTTTATGACCCCAAATATTTTCCTATTAGATCCCATGACCCTTAATTTATTTTTGTTTTCCGAACAACAAAATAATTTGAATATTTATATAATATGTAGAAGTAAATTTATACACACGACGAGTCAATTAATTTATTTGAAAAAAATAGCTCAGGTGCAAACTGAAAGGTGTTTACCTGACGCAGCACACGAACATCATAAATTCTCTAAGCAAATGGAGAACGAGCGAGTTTGCATTATGAGATGCCACTATCACAAATGTCTTCATACTGATATAGCCAGAGATAGCTGTTGTATCAGATACGAAAAGAAAAGACGATTATCAAAGGCCTTACAAGGTGACAAGACGATATTGTAGTTAGTTGATGTATAAAAAAAATATAAATTTAAACAAAATTATTGGCTAAGTAGAAAGTTGTATTGGTAGTATAATATATTGCGCCGTCTATTTAAAATTTAATAGGTATAATACGTAATAGCCGCTTATATATATTATTACTCATGACTAATGTGTAAATAATCAGTACACAACGTAATGATAGTAAAAGATAGCATTTATATATTCGAAACTGTATAGAAATGAAACCAATAAACTTTATCGTCAAAATAAAAATGCTTATTTTTCTATATAAGATAATTATAATATTCAAAACTGTTAAGAGTATCCACAGTTTACATATATATGTCAGATTCTTGTTAAATTTACAGTTATAAAAATAAAACAACATAAAAGGTTATAAATGCATGCCATAGCTAAATATAATATAAATTACTAAATATCTGATGAAATAAAAAAGGGAAACTGTCCTCTCGATTCAACATAAAACAGAAAATAACCCAATATTACGGAACTATAACAACAGCTTCTGATTGCGTAGTGCGAAATAAGAAAGGTTTAATCATCGTAGTTCGACGCATGCAAAAAATACTAACAACGATAGACTTATTTAGTTGTTTATATACTCACATTGCATAGACTAGGTACATGTTTGGGTTCATTGATGACGCTAAAACTCATTGAAGAGGACGAGATGTGCTTAATGCAACTAAGTTTCTGAGCGACAAAGTAATCTTAGCGTAGGCTGCAAGAGAATTATATTAGCTTTACTTTTGTACATATTTATGCAAAAAAAAAACCAGAAGCAGAAGCGTAACAAAGGAAAATTAAACCAAGGTAAAGCAAGAAAATCAACCTGGAAACGAAGGACGTTGCCGACTTATTGGCTTATTGTGGAAACACATTCGTAACGATGACGGTTTACTCTTTCTTGAAATTGAAAATAAGTAATTTAAACTTAGAAAATAAAAATAATCAATTTTATATATATTTTTGTTTATTTTACTAAATTTCGTATTTAGAAATTAAATGTTTTTTTTTTCAAATTTTTTAATTCAAATTTATAGCTTCCTGACACAACTTAGTCTGTCGATTTATAGAGAAATTTTACGAGACTCCCAAGAAACGTATTCTTATTTCAAAAAAAAATTAAACACTTTTCAAGCAATTCATTTAGTATTACTATAATTGCTTAATCTATCAAGATATCGCAAGGTCAATATTATTACTTTCCAGATCGGGAATAATTAAATTCCAAGACGGAACTCACACATTATTATTTTATATAATGATTCACCAAATGCTAGCGTCATTAATTAGCTAATATGCACTACTTACACAGTAAGAAACTAATTATACTAACATACATATTTCACATAAGTACTTGTTTTGATAAAATAAATATCACGACATTCTGCAAAATAAATACATTTTGTTGATTTTTTATTTATTTTGTATTAATGTATTTATTTTTGCAACTGTGTAAATTTGTTTGAAAAAAAAATAACCAACGTTAACATACTTTTTATTGTCAGCAAGAGGTAGAATATAGAAAGACAAGCGTGGTAATTTTATACGGCAGAAGGCAGCTAAGTGAGTGTTACATTTACATTTCATCCGTGCAAGAAATCTGGGCATAAATTTCAAACGCGTGGCACAACGCGTCGTTGACATGTGTGAGAGAAAGAGAGAGAGAGAGAGAGGAACAAGGAACTAGGCCGTGTGATAAATGTAAATTTATTGTTACCAGTCTTTTATAGCCAAGTTGCAAGCAGAGCAAAACAATGCGAACTGATGCACTGACCTGTCCTCAAATTGAAAATTGCGAGCGTTGCAATAAAATCATAAGCGTAAACAACAGAACAGAATTGTGCAAAAATCATATTATAATAGGTATACAAGTACAAATGCACATAAATATTTATAAATGTGCATGTGTAGTCAATTAAGCTGATTCAACAATCTTTAACTGAAATGCTTTTGAGAGATGTCGGATCATCATTGCGTGTGACGAGCAATTGGAAAGTGAAAATGGATGTTGACATGTTGCCAAATCAAAGGCACAGTTGAATATCCCATAAGACAAACGCTTCCCGCGAAATTCCTAACAAATTAAATTTAATATATGTACATTTACTTTTCATCGCAAACAAATATATATGAAAGTTTCGCTTCTGTAGGATCCTTATTATAAAAATTGTATTAGATAATTCTTAGTCAAAATATTTATATAATTTTAGAAATAGTTACTATTGTCTTTAATATTTATATTATTATTTTTGATTATTCATTCTCTAATTCAAAAATATATTTAGTAACCAATATCTACCTAGAACTTCCTATAAACATTTTTCTTTTAATTATATATAATTCTTTATAATTATTTTAACTATTTAAATATCAGAATAATAATCACTTAAAATGTTTTAATAGCAAACTTATAACATGTTTCGTTAACAACTTGACATACAAAATTCATATGGAACAGACATTTTATATTGTTTTTAGCACATACAATTTGTGAAGTTAATATCCCATTACTATATAGCAAGTGAGCTAAGTATTTACGCTTTGGCATAGCTTTTACTTAGTTGTGGTTGTTGTTGATTTTTATTGTTTGTCATAAGCGAAAAACGTTTGGCTCGGTGCACGAGCACCTAAAAATAAACATTTCTAGGTGCATGTAAATAAGCAAATGAAAATGAAACAGAGATACAAAGTTAAAGTTGTGCAGTTGGAGAGTGGGAAAGAGAGAGCACCACGGTACGGTAATTACTATTTGGGTCCGTAAATGACAACAATAAAAGCTTTGAAGCGCAAAAAGCTAATTTGAAAGTGAATGAACGCACGGGCAGACACCAATAACAACACAAACAACACTTACACATACATACATATGTGCATATGTATGCAAAATGTGAAGTGCTTAACCCTTGACAGCCCGCTGGCATGAAATTAGTTGATGACTGCAAAAGCCTTTGACATTAATTAATATTAATCACCTCATACTTTCCGGTGTTTAACTTGACTTTAGTTGCAAGTAACTCTGACGTCTTACACAATCATTGTGTTTATATCGTTATGGTTATTATGCGAATTTATCCAAAGTATACATGAGTGTTAAAACTTATCGTTACTTGGCTGAGTGTACGCTGGGTACATTCCAAGTGCAGCTGCACCTAAAACGCACCGCCAACCGAGTGCAGAAAAACGTTGCAGGCAGCTTAAAGCCAGTAGGCTTCGAATGTGAATTGAATAAGCATGACTAAGGTATGTATATATGTATATATATACATATGTATATAATGCTGGCGCCAGGTAGAATACAACCTCACCCACCCCTACATTAAAAAATTGAGTCATTGGGGCACGCGGAATATTTCAAAGCAATAACTGATTGATCAGCGATTATGAATTGGACTTGCAAATATGTTTTACTTACCTTGCAACAAATTCAAAACAAAAAATCCACAATTTCTTCAGTAGAAAACAAAGTGCACCCACACACACGCGCACTGATATACACACATACAATATTACAAGCGACACAGTTTGATACTATGTTTGATATTTATTATTAATATGCTTGGCTTATTGCTTCTTTCACAGTGTTATTTTTCACATTTTATTTTGGCAAGCTTTATTAGCTCTATGTTTTTAAATATATTTTAAAATTATGATGCTCTTATTTTTTTTGTTCCGGAGACTCGCACAACCACAGTTGCCAACTTTTTATAGGATTTACAAATGTAGCTGCAGTGCTGCCAACTTTTTAGGCGATTTACAAATGTATCAGCAGTGCTGCCAACCTTTTAGAAAAGAAAATAGCGCTTTCTGGCTGAAAAACAGCTAAATTAGTTATTGGGTGCACTTTTGTCCAGCTTAGAAAAATAAATAAATAGCAAACATATAGCTAAATACAATTTTAAAAGAACTATGAAAATAGCCAGAACTTGTTATAAAGTAGCTACACAGAATGTTACAGCACATTTAATATTAACATTTGCTGTAATGTTACAACACATTTATCATTAACATTTGCTGTAATGTTAACAGTGAGCACTACATTTCCTCTGCAACATTCCGTTAAACTTTGGCAAAACTTTACCGATTTTCAAGCAGAATGTCATTTTGGTCATGGTTTGGCATCTAAATTTACTTTGTATTCAAATTTTATTGAATTCGTGAAAAACATTTTATTTCTCTGGATCTAGATATTTACTTTGATGTCATATTTATTATCAAACGACATCTCATTTTAAAATTGATTTCGTATACCGTTTCGATCCGGTACTAAACCGAAACAGAGAGAAGAAAACTGAAATAGAACCTTATACGGAAATAGTAGTTTTGGAAAGTTGGATTGGTTTAACTCTTTCTTTATTCTGCATTATTAATCATTACCTTAAATATTGTTTGAACTTATAAATAATGTTTTTGGTTTACTAAACGGATTAATCGATTTTCCTGCACCTATCTTAGCCACAATCGATTGTGCTTTTTGAAAATCCACGCATCGTACCATCGATTATTTGAGAATTATTTTCAGAAGTATGACTGTGATTATGTTTTTTAAGATTTTCACGACGGGTAAATGTCTTTGGGCAACGGTTACATTGAAAAGGCCGTTCGCCTGAATGGATTCGAAGGTGATTCACTAGATGGGTGCTCTGGATGAATCCCTTGTGACAGTAAAGGCATCGGTAGGGTCTTTCTCCAGAATGAAGGCGCATATGCCTCTCCAGGTTATCGCTTTGGCTAAAGCTCCTCGAGCAGTAGGAGCACTTAAAAGGACGCTCGCCAGAATGAACACGACTATGCCTCTCGAGATCACCCCGGCTTGGAAAACTCTTTGGACAGATGGCACATTTGTACAGGCGATCCAGAGAGTGAACTTTACGCTCTTTGATTTGATATGGTTGGCTGAAAGTTGCCTTTTGATCCTGGGATAATTTGCATGGCAGCTCGTTGAAATGCGTACAAAGATGTTCCTGAAGAAGAGATTCATCTGAAAAGTTGATCAAACAGTGGGTGCATTTGTGAGAATGAATACGCATGTGATTCATCAGATGACTGCTCTGAGTGAAGGCCTTCGGGCAATGGGAGCACTTGAACGGTCTTTCGCCCGAATGAATCCGTACATGCTTGTCCAGATTACAGCTCTGGGTGAAGCTCTTCTCGCAATACACGCATTTGTATGGACGTTCGCCGGAATGGACTCGAATGTGCCTGGTGAGACTGCCGCGTGTGGTAAAGACCTTTCCACAGTGCGGACACTTGTCGGGATTGTCAACATTGGAATGGATTAGGGCGTGTACCATCAGATTTGTCTTGTTTGAAAATATCTCATTGCAAATATCACAACGATGTTGCGTCTCCAGATTAACACCTGATTTGATGCCAATTTCAATGTCATCTTTTGCTAGCTCAGGATACGTATCTTCTATAACGAATTCTTCGGCTTTTATTTCTTCCACTTCCATTTTACACAACGTCTTCAAATCCTGCCAGTTATTCTTCTCCCGAAGCAGCGCACAAAAGTGCTGATGACTCTGCTTGCATCTTCGCTTGAATTGAAATGCATTTTTTGCATCCAGAACGCAGGATAAACAAATCTGCTGTGGTAAGGAATCATCGGACCGCACATTACAATCGACGCATTCGTTTAGAATTTCCGCCAGACAGAGCTCCTGCTCTTCCGTCTGCTCACGCTGCCCGAATATATCCACAAGTGTCCCAGCGCTGCTTGTGCAGACGCGACAAACATTTTCCATGCTATTTACTAAATTATTTTTAATAATTTCTCTCTTGTTTACGTTTTGTATTTCAATTTTATTCTTTATTGTGAAACGTAGAAAGTTTGCGATAAAATACAGAATTTTAGGCAATAGAAAATACTGCAAGAACTTTGAAAAAATACTAACAGCATATGCTATTACATTTGACGGGGGACAACGCTACATTTTGCGACATCAGCCACGGTTTCCACACTTGGAATTTTTGCTCTAAAACTGGCTCTTATTTTTTCTGTTGGCGCAATGGCAATTTTATTTTGGAATTGGCTCATTTTTAGTTTTTAAAAACTATTTAGAATCTAGATATTTTCGCTACCAAAATTAAAAAATTATTGTACAATCATACTGATTTTTCCAGCACATTCACATTTTTAATATCGCAAAAAAGAGTACTTAAGGTTTGGACTAAATAAATAGTTATAATTTGGTTGAGTTATAACAATTTCTTCGTTTGAATTAAATTGTTCTTTTTTTTAAATAAAAATAGTCTCATTTTAAAAATTTTTTTCTGCGTCATTTTTATTTTATTAAGCCGTGACATCAGGCTTCATTTTAAATATACATTAAATAGCACTTTTTAATAAACTACGCAAAACTGCTTTTAAAAGTCTTAAGCTAGTTAACAATTTTAAATTCTTATTTATTCTATTAACATAAATTAGATATTTAAATTTCATTGGGATTGTCTTCAAGTTTGCTAAATCTTGTGCGTTTTGAATGTGACTTTGCTTTGGTAATCGGCATTTTTTGGCGACATTTAAAGCGTTTATGATGGTTTAAAGTTCCGATGGTAGTAAATCTTTTCAGGCAATCTTCACATTTGAACGGACGTTCGACTAAATGGGTAGCCATGTGATTTTTCAGATGCGCCTCCTTTGTGAAACGATAAGTACAATGGGGACACGGAAGCGGTCGACTGTTGGCATGCACCTGGATGTGTTTTTGCAGCAGATCTTTAGTCTTGAATGACTTTTGGCAGTATTTGCATCTCAAGAGTTCTTTGCTGATATAACGCATATTATGATCATTAAGCTGTGTGCACTTGATCAGTTGAAGATCCGAGTGGATAGCAAGGATATGCTTTTTCATGGCTGATTTCCAATAAAAGGCCTTCGGACAATGGGAACATTTGTGGGGCGGTTCTCCAGAGTGAACAACAACATGATTATTAAGTCCTGATCGTGACGAATAACTTTTAAGGCAGTAAGGACACTGTTTGTAATCACGACCATAGTGACTTAGAGAATGTCGAATTAGCTTTCTGTTGTTGGGGAATCCCCTGCCGCATGTGTCACAGAAATGCGTAAGGAAATTGGTGTAAATAACATTATTATCAATCAAATGGGTACTCGGGCCATTCGTATTTGAATCCATACACGTCGGTTCTTTTTTTATAAAGTTTTCACATATTCCAAAATCATCCACTTCGGTTTCCTGAACTTGACTCTCCTCTTCTTCAAATTTAAGGCATTCCAATGTTTCTTCCTCGATGAATCCATTTCTATTGTGTTCCTCAGCATCTTCATTATCGCTTGCTTCCAGATTGTTTTGGAATATATCCGGTGTGCTCGTGAGTTCCTCATATTCTGGTTCCTTTGAATATGTTAAGTTTAAGAGCTGGCATAAAAGTTTGTGACTCTTTTCATAAGTGCGCTTAAATTCAAATGCTTGTTGTGTGGCACGGACGCATTTTAAGCATATTTTCTTTGGGAATGGATCATCGTAGTTCACATTGCAGTCGACGCATTCAATTAGCATGTCTGCTGGGCGGAGTCCGTTTTTTTTAAATTCGGTAAATAAATCAATAAGGTTAACATTACTGTTATGTATCGTCCTTGCACAAACGCGACAAACATTTTCCATGTTTCAACAGCTAATTCTTTTTATATATTTCTTTTATTTACGTTTTTGATTTCGAGGCGTCTGTCTGCAATACTAAATGCAGTGTGACACGCAGAAGGCTTCCGATAAAATCCAGAATTTATATCAATACTAAATACTGCATGACTGTAAAAAATACTAGCAAGTAATAAAGAGGAAAAATGGTTGAGTGGGCAACATTGGACCTACATAACAGTGTGGCAGCCTTGGTAATCAATTTCATGGGATCTTGCTAAATTTTTGGCGAATATTTCATTTAATTATTCAACTAACATTTTAACTATATTATTTCGAATAAAAACTGTGCAATGACTGCGTTGCCCAGTGCTTAAAAATTTTAATTTTTATTTTATATTCCTGAAACATGTTTAGATGTGGTTTAAATTTTTGATTTTAATTTTATTTCTTTTTTACTATACAATTTATATCTCAAATTTGAATAAAGTAAGTATTATTTTGTAAAAAATTTAATAAATACTGTCAAAACTATTTAAAATTTACAATTATTATTATAAGTTTTTCAAGTCTCTGTACGGGTATTTAATTTTGTGCGTATTCGACATGACTCTTCTTTATCGATTTTCTTAGGCATATTACATCGAAATCTGGTATGCTGATTTAAATCCCCTCGATTAACAAATGATTTCGGGCAATTCTCACATTTGAACGGACGTTCAATTAAATGAGTAGCCATGTGATTTTTAAGATGTAACTCCTCTATGAAACGTTTTTGACAATGGGGACACTCGAAGTGCCGATCGGTGGAGTGAAGACCCATATGCTTTTTGATAATTTCGTACTTCCTAAACGTCATCGGACAGTAAGGGCATTTGAGACGTTTGCCAAAATGATAGCGCATATGATATTCGAGCTGTGTATTGTACGTAAAACTCTTTGGGCAAATAGAGCATTTGAACGGACGGAAGTTCGTATGGATAAGTATATGTCTATTCATGTTCAATTTGTAAAAGAAGGTCTTCGGACAATGGGGACATTTGTGGGGCTGTTCTCCAGAGTGAACAACAACATGATGATAAAGTCCAGAGCGTGACGAATAACACTTTAGGCAATACGGACACTGCTTGTGGTCACGACTATAGTGATTTAGAGAATGCAAAATAAGACTTGTATTGTTGGGGAATCCCTCGCCACAAGTGTCACAAAAGTGCGTATGCAGCTCATTTGTGGTATTTGATTCGATTAATGACGTTTCATTCTTTATTAACTCATCGCTTAGCCAATTTGGTTCCTGCAATTGACTTTCCTCCTCTTTACATAGTGTCTCTTCCACAGTAACTTCAATTTCTTTTTTTATATGCCCTTCATTAAAACATACACTCATTTCCAAAATTGATTCCTGCACTTGACTCTCCTCCTCTTTCCCTGTTGCTTCCTCAATGGCTCCAATTTGATTTTGATCAGTTTTCGTGTTCGTCTGTTCTTCACTTTCTGCGCTCTCACATTTGCTTATATTTAAAAGCTGGGAAAAATGGTCATGGCTCTTTTCATAGGTGCGCTTGAATTTCAATGCCTTTTGTGTGGCAACGACGCAGGTTAAGCATATTTTCTTGGGGAATGGATCATCCAGGTGCACATTACAGTCGACGCATTCAATTAGCATGTCTGCTGGGCGGAGTCCATCCTTGTCAAATTTGGAGAATATATCCATAAGGCTAATGTTAGACCTTGCACAAACCCGACAAACATTTTCCATTTTTCAAAACCAAATTTTTTTACAATTTATTTTATTTGTTTACGTTTTCGTTTTTAATTTCTTCTGTGAGACGCAGCAGACTTACCATAAAATCCAGAACGGAGATCGATGAAAAATACAGTATGAATGTGAAAAATACTAGCTAGCAATAAGAAAAAGGGGTTGGCCTGCCACTTAGGTGCTAAACAACGGTATGGCAGCCTTGGTTTTACTTAAACCTCCCTGCCAAGAAGTGACGAACTGCTAACTGATCAACTATCTAGTTTCGAAATGAAATCGTGCAATCAATTGTTTTTTTTTGTCAAAATATACAATTGTATACTAATATAATTTTTATTCGGGCTGAAGTACATTCAGATTTGGCTAAAGCAGATCTGATTGAATTAACCGATTTTGCATAGAAATCATGTACAATTTGCAATTTTTGTGATTCAAGTACTAAAATAAACATTGTTAAAAATAAAACAGCTATAAAACTATTCTATATTAAATATTATATATAAAAAATTATATATAAAACTTTATTATATATAAAACTTTATTATATACAAAACTATATTATATATAAAACAATTATATATAAAACTTTATTATATATAAAACTATATTATATATAAATCTATATAATATATGAAACTATTCTTATTAAATATTAAAAATAATAATAATTTTTAAGCTTACAAAATAATGGTTAATAATTTTTTATAATTAGCTTAAACGATCTGCTTCTAATGCTTCGAAGTCGCCCGCCGTTGCTGATCCGTCTTCTGCGAGCGCCGAACACCAAGTCCTGCCTACTCCCAGAAAGGCCGGCTTTTATATTCTGCGTGGGGGGTCTTTTAGCAGAGCTCTGTTATCTTAGCAGTGCCAATGTGAGTTTAACAGTGCTAATGTGAACTTAACAGTGCCAAGGTGAGTATAACATTCAACAATAACTTGATGAAAAATATTTACCAAATACGATTTACATTTTTTTTGAGCGTATTTCATAACCTAAACAACCTAAAAGTCAAATCCTCGTTACAGTAAAAAATTGGATTTTTATTATGCAAACTATATTCTTACGAAACTTTTAAATTTTAATTTTATTCCTTTTTTTAATATACAATTTGTATTTCAAAGTGTTAAAGTAATTAATTTCTTGTAAGAAATATAATAAAATTTGACAACATTTTTTGAATTTACAATCATTATTTTAGTTTTTCAAGTCTCTGCGTGGGTATCAAATTTTGTGCGTATCTTATATGACTCTTCTTTCTCGACTTTCTTAGGCATATCACATCGAAATCTGGTATGTTGATTTAAAAACCCCTGATTAACAAATGATTTTGGACAATTCTCGCATTTGAACGGACGTTCGGTTAAATGAGTACCTATGTGATTTTTAAGACTTGACTCCTGTATGAAACGCTTCGGACAATGGGGACACTCGAAGTGCCGATCATTGGAATGAAGACCCATGTGCTTTTTGAGGATTTCGTACTTTCTAAACGTCATCGGACAGTAAGGGCATTTGAGACGTTTGCCAAAATGAGTGCGCATATGATATTTGAGCTGTGCATTGTACGTGAAACTCCTTGGGCAAAGAGAGCACTGGAAGGGTTGTTCTCCAGAGTGAAGAACAACATGCTGGTAGAGTCCAGAACGTGATTGATAACACTTTTGGCAGAAAGGACACTCTTTGTGATCACGACTATAGTGACTTAGAGAATGCAAAACAAGTTTTGTATTGTTGGGGAATCCCCTGCCGCAAGTGTCACAAAAGTGCGTATGCAGCTGATTCGTGGTATGCGGTTCGGAAAATATCGATTCATCCTTTGTAAACTCATCGCTTTGCCAATTCGGATCCTGCAATTCACTTTCCTCCTGCTCACATTTTATGCTTTCAGTTGTCTCCTCCTCAATAACTTCAATTTCTTTCTTTATATGCTCTTCACTAAGATACATATTCTTTTGACCATCTCCCACATTTGTTTCCTGCACTTGGCTCTCCTCCGATTTAAATGTAATGCATTCCACAGTGGCTTCTTCAATTGCTCCATTTTCATTGTCTTTCTCAGTCGCTTTAGAATCGTCACTTTTCGCGTCCTCACATCTGTTTATATTTAAAAGCTGGGAAAAGTGTTGATGGCTCTTTTCATAGGTGCGCTTGAATTTAAATGCCTTTTGTGTGGCAACGACGCAGGTTAAGCATATTTTCTTGGGGAACGGATCATCCAGGCGCACATTACAGTCGACGCATTCAATTAGCATGTCTGCTGGGCGGAGTCCATCGTTTTCAAATTTGGAGAATATATCCATAAGGCTAATATTAGACCTTGCACAAACGCGACAAACATTTTCCATGTTTGAAAATCTAATTTGAATACAATTTATTTTATTTCTTTATGTTTACGTTTTCAATTTCTACTGTGGGACGCAAATGACTTTCGACAAAATCCAGAAGTAAGATCGATAGAAAATACTGTATGACTGCGAAAAATACTAAAAGGCAAAATAGTATCAGGAATGCCCTATATAATCACGAAATTTTTGGTATATATTTAAAGGACAATCTTAAAATTGTTGAGTGTTGAGCCGGCACAGCTGAGTTTCAAATGTAGTAGCACTGCCAACTGGTTTTAATGTTCATGTCGCAAGAAAAAACAGGCTGCCAGCTGCCAGATTTAAGCCCATTTCCTTAAATTGTTAACTTTAAAAATGGGTATAATTTTCAAACTACAATAATTATAAAACGTGTATTTTGAGAACGTTTGCAGACCAAAACAAATTCATCCTGTGATGCACAACAAACTTCCAGCAATCCTAAAAAGCTTTGCCTTTATTTTATTTAATTTCAAATTAAAAAGTTTATTCAATAAATTATTTTAACCAAACTATTATCAAATTGATTGTGTAAAATTTGGACGGCAATTTCAGTGGAGAATATAAAAAATTATGTAAAAAACTGAAGTAACATACAATTATGTTAACAATTTAATATTTCACATCAATTGTTATTATTATAACAATAGATACATAAAATCAAAAGTACAATATTTTCTTTACAATTGGTTAGCAGTCTTCGCGCTTAGTCACTAATTATTTCTGGTTTAACAAATATTTTTAATATTTGCCGTAATACTCGATTTGGGCGGTAAGTCAATCGATAACAAGAATATCGAATATACGGCGGTTGTAGTTTAACAGCGCAACATGTTCCTAAAGCATGCCTTGCTCTCACTCTCTTTACTTCGTGTTGAAAAGAGCACTTGTAACATCATTCGGTTCCGTTAACAGCTGTTACTCAAATCTGTTATTGTATATCTTGCTGTTGACGCGTGTGGTCGGGTCTTTCGGCGGTTAATGCGGGTATTTTAAATCTAAGCAACAAATCTAAAGTGCAAAAATCGGAAAAAATTTATGCAAAAAATTTCAAAAATTTCTAGATGTGTTTACAATTACTAAAAACATAGAATTAGTTGCAAAAAAGGTAAATTACCTGTAATTTAAAGCAACTTTGAGTGTGTGTCGTAAAATCGATTATTCAATCTGTGTGTGAGTGTATGTATGCGTATGCAAGAGTGTGTGGGTGTGTGTGTGTGCCTGTCTTAACGTTTTTTTGTACAAAGATACGGGGCATACAACACTATATGAAACTTATAATGTAAAATTGTAATTTATCTAATTAAAATTATAACAATTCGAAAATAATACACTCAGAGCAGCTGAAAACACAAATGACAAAGCAAAGCAAACAGCAAAATTTAGAGAAGTGTATACCAAAAGCAGAGAGTAAAAAAAGTTCAACCAGAAACGCACACAGCGGCAAATACAGACATATACACACACAAGTGCAGAGCCCCATGTACGTATGTATGTATACGTGCGTATATAAAGTAAATGGGAGCAAAAGCAATTGCGAAAAAACAAGTGCAAAAGCAAATAAGACAAAAGCAAAAAACAGTGAGTGTGTGCAAAAGCAAAACGCAAACGCATAGCGACTGATTTAATAATTAATTTAGTGTTTTAGCTCGAGTTTAGGGCTGACAAAAGATTCTCAGCGAGCTGGCAGCTGATGCATCTATAAACGAGTGCGAGCGGGAACGCACTATATCACAACGGCCATCAGCTGTTTTGACACTTGACACGATCGTCGCCAGTTTTTAATTTCTTTTTTGTTTTTGCACTTGGTATTTTTTTAAATTTTTGTTTTTTATTTTGTAAACGAATTGTGCTTTGATTTCTGCGTCGTGTTAATTAATGCAAATTGCTTTACCTATTGAGTTTTATAGCTATTTTTTCTACATAGTTTGGTTTTAATTGACGCAAAGACAATTGCAAACACACAAAAAAATCAAAAGCAATAACAAAAACAAAATGCCAGCACATCGCAGAAACAAAAAATAAACACAAATAAAAATGAAAATTATTTAATGATAAAAATAATGAACTGTGACTTAAAGAAATTTGAAGAGTTTTCTGCAAATTATTTAAATGTTGTGCGAATTTATAAATAGAAATGTCACAAAATTTATACTAATTTTTGTTATTTTCTTTTCTTTTCAATTTTGTCTTTGCAGCAAAAATATATATAAAAAAAGAAAATACAAATTTTAACAAAAAGCGGAAAAAATAAAAATATTTCAAGTGTTTAACCAAATGTTAGTATAAGCTTAAAGTCTAAAACTAGTTGAAAAACTAGCGGCAGTGTTTAAAAAAAAAATCATAAAAAGAGTTGAATTAAAACCTGCAACATCAACACCAACAACAACAGCAACAGCTTCCACTAAACCAACAAAAGCAAAGTTCAAGCGCTAGCTAAAAAAACGCTAAACAAAAACAAAAGCAAAACCAAAATAATAAATAAATACAACAACAAATAGAAGTGATTTAGTTGCGCTTTGCTGCAAAAGCAATTGCTAAAATTTTCTTTTCACCGTTGTTAATAAACTCGGCAAAATAGCTAAATCCATTTTACAATTTCTTAAAAAGAAAAAATCACATCATAGTTCAGGAACGGCAAGCGGCAGCGGCAGCGGATCAGAGGGCAAGTTACAGCAGCAGCACAGCAACGAGGAGGAAGGCGGTGGTGCAGGGGGAGGACAGCAGGAAGCAGCCGCCGCTAGCCACAAAATAACGCCGCCGACCACAACAACAAAAACAAATACACAAGCAGCAGCAACAACAGGAGCAGCAAAATCAATAACAGACGCAACAGCAACAACAGAGACTGTTAACAGTGAGGAGCAGGCAGGCAACAGTAACAGCAACAGCAACAACTCACCCCAAGCTCAAGTCTCAGCCAGCGCCACGTTTCGATTGTCATCGTTGACGGGAACAATCTCAAAAATGGGCAACAACGCGACCACATCTAACAAGAAGGTGGATGCGGCCGAAACGGTCAAGGAGTTCCTTGAGCAGGCCAAGGAGGAGTTTGAAGATAAATGGCGTCGCAATCCAACCAATACCGCTGCTCTTGATGATTTCGAGAGGATTAAAACACTGGGCACGGGCTCCTTTGGACGTGTCATGATCGTTCAGCATAAGCCAACAAAAGACTATTATGCCATGAAGATATTGGATAAGCAGAAGGTCGTTAAACTGAAGCAGGTCGAGCATACGCTCAATGAGAAACGCATCCTGCAGGCCATACAATTTCCATTTCTTGTCTCGCTGCGATATCATTTCAAGGATAACTCGAATCTTTATATGGTTCTTGAGTATGTACCGGGCGGTGAGATGTTCTCGCATCTACGTAAAGTCGGACGCTTCTCGGAGCCCCATTCGCGTTTTTATGCGGCACAAATTGTGCTTGCATTTGAGTATCTGCATTATCTGGATCTCATCTATCGTGATCTGAAGCCGGAAAATCTGTTGATTGACTCCCAAGGCTATTTGAAGGTCACCGATTTTGGTTTTGCCAAACGGGTCAAGGGTCGCACCTGGACGCTTTGTGGTACACCCGAATATCTGGCACCCGAAATCATATTGTCCAAAGGTTATAACAAGGCCGTCGATTGGTGGGCGTTGGGTGTTTTGGTCTATGAAATGGCAGCCGGATACCCGCCATTCTTTGCGGATCAACCGATACAAATCTATGAGAAGATCGTCTCTGGCAAGGTGCGTTTCCCATCGCACTTTGGCTCCGATCTGAAGGATCTGTTGCGCAATCTGTTGCAAGTGGATCTGACCAAACGTTATGGCAATCTGAAAGCGGGCGTTAATGATATTAAAAATCAGAAATGGTTCGCCTCCACGGACTGGATTGCGATCTTCCAAAAGAAAATCGAGGCGCCGTTTATACCACGGTGTAAAGGTCCCGGCGATACAAGCAATTTCGATGACTACGAGGAGGAGGCGCTGCGAATTTCTAGCACCGAAAAGTGCGCCAAGGAGTTTGCTGAATTCTAGAAGATGCACACATTTGTCGCATTCTCGTCACCTTCGTTACCATCGTCGTTGTTGTCGTCGTCTCGTCTATATGTCTACTACTTACTACTAGTACTACAACTACAACTACAACTGAAACTATTACATCTACTTGCGTCTAGCTGGGCATATACTTATCATATAAACACGTCATCTTCTAGATACCAAATTGGATTTCCCACACCACTAAAACAACAAATTATCCTACTGTAAGTATAAAATATCAAATATTGAGTTGAACTTTTATTAGTTATTGGTTTTCAGAAAGCTTTTCGTTCTTTATGATTTATTATTTAATCTTGTATTTATTAAAACATAATAAATATATTATATGATAGTGTAAAGTGTTACAATTTCCTGAATTTGACTGGTTGTAAGGTAATTTAATAATAATAAACTCGTTAAAATGTTATATTCTTGTTTTTTTTAGAAGCCATAAAAAGTTTCATAGTATAAACGTACCTAAAAGGTAGAATATTAAGGTTTATCAGAAACTATTGTAAGATACAGTTTTATAAATACCTTAATATCAGTAGCGTATCGTCATTTGGATGGGCCAAAAATCGTTACTACCGATACAACAATAAATTACAGCTTTAACCTTTTTTTTCATCAAATATTTCTAGTATCTCCCTTCTAGCTTATTACACATACTTTCTCTTGATAATGATTTTCTATTATTGCGAAAAATACGAAATGAAATAATTGTTTTGCTTTATTTGCAATTTGCTTGATCAGCATGCTATTCCATTAGATGTGAAGATTGATTGTATTTTGTTTGGACAATGCTTTGGAGTTGATTAAACAAAGCAACCCCCTTGACAACACAATAAATGGCACCTCCCTACAAGTGAGTTCATCAAGAGAAACAGTTCTGACTGTGCTTTTAGACAGCTTCCTCTTACCCTGCCTCATTTTGACTCTCTATCTTCCTCTGTCTTTCTCTATTTTTTACTCTCTTCTACTCATTCTGCGCGTGCTGGTCACTCTTTTAATTAGTTTGACTCGTTGCAGCTGTCGGTGAATGACTTGAATTTCTTGGTATTCGCTGAGGCCTTTTGGTATGTGAAGGGAGGGTCTGCAAACTTTGACAACCTGCTTGTTGGCCCCACATGTGGAGCATCTGTACATTGTTTTTCTATTGAAATAATTCCTAGTACGTGCTTTTACTTTAGTCTAATTTCCACTGACTTACTGAATCATCAACAGTTGCTGGGGAACACCATTTGAGATAATTCTAACAACTGTTAGAGTGTGGAAATTAGTTTCAATACAAGCAGCAGAAAATGAAAAAAGTTGTACTCTACACTAAAACAATACGTCTTATGATAAGAAATTTGTGTCACAAGTCAATTAAAGATACAATAAAATGGAGCTTACAATGGTTACTGATAAAATATTAAGACAGTGGTTGTACAGTATACATACTTATATATGCCAACATGTTTATATGAAAAAGTTAAAAGCCTGAACAAAACGTGACAAATAATTTTTGTTATTAAATAAAAGATTATATTATTAATTTTCATTTTCATTTATGTTAAAGACCGAAACTAAAAGCTTACAAACTGCCCACTTCTTTATGTTTTATTTTGTAATCTTGTCATCTTGGAATTTTTCCAAGAATTTTTCTACCTTTTCAATATCTTTTTTTCGTCTTTACTTTGTGCTCTGTATTTTTCTTTATTAAAACTTTTGGGAATTTCGTGCTTTGAATTTTTCCAGCAGGTTGAAACGTCCGCTCTCTTCTACCCCAGACTCCCAACAATATCCGCCCACATACTCGCATGGAACTTTCTGTTAAACTAAATCAGTGGCCAAAAGTCTTCAATATAGATAGATATAGATTTACACTTGACCCATTTGGTTGCCTTGGGAGTACATTTTTGTGTATGTGTAGGTGTGTGTAAGGCTCATCTAAGCACTAATAATGTCAAGCCCAAGAAACCAAATAAAAAACGCAAACAAAAAAAATATATTAATATATT
Source organism: Drosophila falleni (assembly GCA_035045575.1). Lineage (NCBI taxonomy): Eukaryota > Metazoa > Arthropoda > Insecta > Diptera > Drosophilidae > Drosophila > Drosophila falleni. The sequence continues at coordinate 667,420 of JAWNOV010000169.1, read as the reverse complement.
ATATATATTAAGTTATGCGTTTGCTGTACAGTTACAAATTGGTATACCCTGTTGCGTATAAACGCCGCAAAGGGCTTAATGAAATGTAAAAACAGAGAAGAATGAGAATCTTAAATCTTACCTTTTTTCTTAAGTTTATAAAATAAAAGCTGGTCAATTTAATTTTGGAATAAAACAATATAAGGAAGTCTATTTCACAGAGAATTCTATTTCTACAAGCATAAATATATATATTATTAACTAAAAAAGTAAAATATTTCATAAAGACTGCGAATCTTTCTGTGAAGTCATCAATAAATCATTTATTGAATTGCGTTTAAATCTGTATTCGCACTTAAAAATTAAAAAAATTAAAGTTTTTAAAAATAAAAATATGAGCTTAAGAAGGGCGATATTCTCATTGTAAAATTTAAGTTTTTAAAAATTGCATTGTATTAATCAAATGAACTAAATTTTTTTCAATAAACATTTCGGTAGAGTGTGCAGAAAGAATAAGTAGTTTATATGCTAGATCTGTTTACAGGGTAACTGTTAGTCAAGTACTAAAAACTAGTGGATTCTAACTTATTTCATTTGCCTTTGCGTGATCTTAGAAGCATTAGCAAAAGAATTTTTTTTTGTATAGTTTTTATTTTTATCAAAGCCAAGACGTTGTTCATAATTAATATAATAATAAATAAGAAGCGTTCGCTGCGTGTAACAGGCGCATAAAACCTCAATGAGAAGAAACTAAAAAAAAAATCATAAAAAATTTATAATTACAAAAATTTACAAGATGTAGCGTGGGCCGTCGTTAGACGCTACACAAGACTCAATAGACGAGTTTCTATGCTGACCTTCCATAAGAGAGAACATACATACATATTTATATTTATTCAAAAATTTGTTGCAATCATTTATCTCTGACCATGACCTTGCCTGACCTTTGAGCCAAAGCATTTTTATGTTGTTTTGTCAAATTGTCTTGTATCTTGTGACACTTTCCTTGCACAGCTTTTATTGGCACTAATTAATGTTCGTCTTCAATTTGGCTCGCCAAAATGAATTCAAAAAAGAAGTAGAAAAGAAAGAAAACAGTTAACAGAAAAGAAGCCATCAATCAATTTTTTAAGACTGAGGCAATTATAATTATAGTCCTGGGTACTAGCACTTAAGTCTTTACTTAAATTATTTACATAGCCCCAAAGTGCTCAATGAATATTCGATATCGGTGGTGCGGGATTGGTTCAAGTTTGTCGGCAATATGACTAAGTTGCGGCTTTTGGGTTTTAACTGGATACTTGCTGACATTCTTACGGATCGAAAATGCCAATATGTCTTTTCATTAAAAAATTAAATTTATTTTTTTGTTATTTAATAAGTACATCTGTTGCCAATACAATTTATAATGCAATTAAATGTTTAATACCCTTAGGTGTTTCAACTCTTTTGATCTTTTCATATTTAAATTTAAAACTTTGTTTATTTGTGAATTTAAAATCTAAATTTCTATTTTAAATGTAAAACTTAACTTTAATTGGCGACTGCAAATAAATAAATAAGTAACTAACGAACAAAAAATATAAGAACTCTGTAGTGGTACTATTTATTTTGCTTTTAATCATGTAGTCTGCCCACGTTTAAATAATTTTGTCAAACATTTTTGATATAATTCTGTACAGTGCTTTGTGACATTTCTTGATGTGTCTAAAGAGAGCGTAACTATCTGCTTTGTTTGTGGGTGAAATAAGGTCGTCTTTTGGGTACATCTCTCTTCACATGCTTGGTTGGTTGCGCCTTGAGCGACTGCTTAAAGTTCAAATCGCAGTGGGATGCTATTCAACACAACAATAACAATGTAACAGTCGCAGCAGAAACTTGTTTAGAACTCACACGAAATTCGTTGCTCACATTTGTGTCGCTCCAATAAACACTTAGACCAAGTTTAGATGCAACCAGCGAACAAATGCGCCACATAAATCTAAAGCAGAAATGCAACTGCCAACGCGTTAAGACATTGCTGCTGTCTTGCCAACTGGGGGGCTGCCCGACAGATAGACTGACTGACAGACAGACAGACAGACAGACAGACATACAGACAGACAGGCTGAGACCGAGTTGGTCGGGCAGCCTTGTAACAGTGCCCTCAAATCAACTGCAAACACGCACGCGTTGCAACAACAACAACAACAACAACAACAACAACTACAACTACAACTAGCAACTTCAACTAAAACAACAGCTAAACAGCCTGCATAATGACAGTAACAGAAAAAATAAAGCGCACAATTATTAGCAACAAAAGCAGGCGTACAATAGCATGTTTAAAGATTACAACTAATTATCAAGAAGAAGCAAAACGACAATTTTGCACTCTTGAAATAAGTAAACTTTACTCTAAAGTGAAATATGAAAACTTTACTGCTCAATTTCGAGCATTTTTTTATATTTAATAATTCTAAATATTTATCAAGAAAAGACTGAACGTCAGTTTTATAGACTTGTAAAAATGTTAGTCTTCTATTAGTTTATCCTGTAAATATTGTATTTAACCGTTCATTGAAGTTTATTAAAGTACTGTTGTACCTATTTCACTGAAGTTTCTTCTTATGTTATTATGTTATGTTAAGTTTTTTGCAGTTTAGACTGTATAAGTACCTGTACTATTTCCCGGTTCTTTTACGTAGTTAACCTCAAATAGAGATACATGTTGCAATTATTCAAAAGTCAGTAATTATAAATGTAGTAATTACTAGACTTGTTTTATTTGAACACCTTTTGCAATTTTAGATTGTTAGAAACAATTAATTGTAAAATAAATAATGCATGCATTGTTTTTATTAATCTCCCAATATACTTAACCCCAGTTTAACTCTAACATTTTGCGATTATTTTATATGACTCTCACGTCAGTTGTGTTAACAGTAAATGAATTATGTTAATGAGAGTCACATCTTGCATTATTTATATACTTGGGTAATAATTAGAAATGTGGTAGTAAATTAAATCTGAGTTGTTTTTCTCTGAATTAGTTACGATAAATTTTAATTGTTTTAGCTGTAAATTATCAAGAATCAGTTCAATTTAATGTCGACTTGTTATCCGCTAATTAGTAACTTTGCTGCTATGACACAGTTATACGTACTACAAATATAAATATATACATATTTGCTATCTGTTTCATTTTTCCTTTCTGTGATGTTTCAGCTTATTTTATTTTATTTGCTGTCAAGGGTATTCGCATTCATAATTAATTCTTAACGCGCTGTGTCAACGTGACGTATGAGCAATGCACTGAACGAAAAGCTGAACAAATGTTAGTTACTTGCGTTTGTTTTTGTTTCTTTTCGTTTCGTTTCATTTCGTTTCGTTTTCATACGCAATGAGAATAAATTATATGATTTTTGCTTCTCGAATACGTTTATATCTTTATTTTTTTTGTTTCTTATTTTATTTTTTGCAAAAGATCTCTGGTCTTTGGGTATGAAAACGAGTTTTGTTTGGAGCCTCAGCAAATGCAGGCTATAAAAAAAAACATTTAAATTGAGACAGCAGCAGCAACGAAAACAACAACAAACAGCAACAAAATCATCATTTAAATAACGCACACGTCGTCGTCGCCATGTTGCGCCCGTTTTAATTTTTTTGGCTGTTCGTTTTTGCAATTATTTTTGTTGTTGTCGTTTTTGCTTTTAAATTGTAGCCGCTATTTGTTTAGCTTTTGTGTGTGTGTGTTTGTGAGTGTGTGTTTGTGTATCCGAGAGATAAAACGCGTACTTTTTGCTCGTTTTGCATTGCCTTCTGTCCGTTCGCTTTGCACCTCTCCCGCACTCTTTCGCACTCCCTCTTGCGCCGAAATTCTACCTCTGCCTGGCTTTGTCGTTAACTGTCTCTGTCTCTTTCGCTCTGTCTGCTGGTGTCTGTCGCTTTGGCTTATACATTTTTCAGTGCCATGCAATTTTCATTCAGTATTTATGAGCAAATGAAATAGAATTGAACATGGAAAACGCGCATACAATGAAAATTGAAAATTGTACATTTTCTTTAGCTTTTTCTTTTATATTTTGCTTGTTACGTGGGCTCTCTTCGATGAGCAGGTGTATGCTACGTAACTCAATTGTTAGCAATTGCTATCCCCCAGAAAGTTGCCAGCTATAATTGGTAGTAATTCTATCTCTCTCACTCTTAGATTGTTTGTACATCAGCTGTTTTCAGACTTCAATTTGTTGTCGTGCTATTTTATTAAAAAAAAAACAAATTGATAACTAATGAAAACAAATAATTCCTCTTTTAGTTTGGTCTTATCAATAAGATTATTAATATGTGCTTGAAACTAGCAATAACAAATAAGACTGAATAACAAGAACCGCAATAAATGTGCGATTCTTGATAAGAAGTGGCAACAAACAAAGACATTTATTGCATTAATATATGTGTAGCCTAGGAAATAGTGCGGGTCATCATCGTCATCCTCATTCTCAACCTCTTTCTCATTCTCTGAATTTCCTCGTTGTTTGTTGTTGTTGTTGTTGTTTTTTTGTTTTTAATTTGTTTTGTGTGTGAAATGGGTTAAGAGTATGCACCCTAGCAAACAGCGTACTAGGCCTTATATTTTTATTATTGTTGTTGTTCTTACGTCTTTCTAAGCATTACATAATGCATTCATTTTTTGGCCTGCTTTCCGGCACGAGAGAGAAAATGGAAAAAAAGCCAAATACGACACAAAATTTATATTGATATATTTGTTTTCTCTCTCTCTCTCTCTCCCCCTCTCTCGTGTTTTAATGGCCATCACACAATTACAGTTATATATAGTAGTTCGCCGCGAGTCGTTTGCCTAATTGAATTTGTTAGAAGCGACGCTCTTCGCTCTTCGCTCTCCGCTCTCCGCTCTTCGTTGTCCCACCTCTCAAACAATTCAATACAAATGACATGTAATCAATAATAATTTGTTGTTGCGTTGACATTAGTCAATGGGTGGGCCAACAGGAGGCGGGGCAAATGGGCTGTGTCTGCATGCAAGCGAATGCCAAAGCAGGTGCTTGCCAGCAAATTAATTGAACTTTTTTCCCGTTTACTTTTCTATTATTTTGTTGTTATTTGTTATTCGTTGATGCCCTCCCCCGCTCAGTTCATCTTTTGCAGTCAAATGATACACGCCAAGTCGTAATTATTGATTAATTATTTGTCGTTCTCTGGTTTTCTATTTATTTTTTAACACTGGTCAACCAAGATTATACGTTTGTTTAAATTAAATAAAAATAAATTAATTGACTTTATAATAATAGTATAACAGAACAAGTAGCGTATGAGTGATATTATTCATAAAAACATACATTTTAAATTAATTGAATACATGATTTTATTTTAGCTAAATACAAATATCACTTATGTTCGACAGTGTAACTCATTAGATATCATTTTCCCTACGTTCTATGCATCTTTGTGTGGTGTTTGTGTGTTGTTGGCCCGTTTAATTACATTTGAGTATTACGTATTGAAATGTCAGAAAGTACCGATGGTGGCTTCTAAATGATTGATTGTTGTAAACGATCTTTTTGCTATAAATATACAAACTACGCACTGACTGAAGTTGTATGTAGATAAGCTCCAATACGATAGAATTGTGGACACTACAAAGAGAATATTATATAATCGCAGTGTAAGCGAAGGTCATTTCTGTATAGCTTTAGCAAAATTCAGTGAATTTACCTTGGACACGAGGCGTATACTTAATAATATCGCATATATATTACGTATACGCAGCGCTATGCGCTTCCCACGCGCTCTTGAGCATTGTTGAGTGTTTCTTTTTTTGCTGGCAGCAACAGATAAATGTAATTATGGTCTTATCATAATTACCAGGAAAATAAGAGCAAAAAACAACAGAGAAAAAAGAGAAGTACATCAACAACTAGATGGGTGAGAAAAGCGGAGATGAAGAGTGCAAAACTGAAACCCTGACGATGAATGACGATGCTTGCAAATGAGCTCAACTGTGTTGCCCACACACATACACATACACACACAGGCACACGCACGTACATATACAAGTGCAATTTATGGAAAAGTAGAAAGACAGAGAGAAAGAGAGCCGGACGGTGCGAGTGGGCGGGGGGAGACCGGGCCAGCAACAGCTTCCTTTTGCCTGTCTGTTGTTGTTGCTGTCGCCGTTGTTTCAAATTTTAATTTTATTTTATTGCAGCGCACAAATTGTGCGCCAACGGCGTTGTTGCGTTTAAACTTCAACCTCATTCTGAGCGAGGGCTGCTCTATTAGTACTTAAAATAACAAGATTTAACTAAAAAAGGATTCGAAGCTTCAAAACAATCTTTAAACGTGCAGTAAAAGTACGGAAAAATGAAATTTAGCTTCCAAAGTATAGTAAATTAAATTATTAAGATAATTTGTCTGCTCGATTAACCCTCGTCTGTGTGTGTGAGTTAATTGCAAGTCACTCCCTTGTCACACTTCCTTAACGCGGTACAGAAAAACAGGGAGAGAAAAAGAGAGAACAACTAAAAGAGCTAGCGGGCTCAAGTTGTCCTGCCTTCCCCGTTCTACTCTTGGTCTTTAATTACTTTCGTAGTTAATTTTGTTACAACAAAAGCGACAAAAACAACACCAACAAAAACAACGACAATTTTCAATTCCATTGCAAAAGTTAAAATTTGCTTTTAATTCACAATGCTAAATTGGGAACTAGTCTAATCCAGGTCCATCCCAGATTTGTCTTCAGCTCTTCAGGTCATTTCAGTTTCCGTTTCCTTTTCATGTTCAGACTATCATTTTACATACATATTTATTTTCCATTAGTTCTACTGAAAAATGTAAAGGAAAACACATATAGAATATTTTAACTGATTGGAAATCGACTCTCTAGCATTGTTCTTGTCTTTTCATTACTCCCTCTTTTTCTCTCTTGGTTTCTGCTTTCGAATAACCTGAAAATTTATTTGGATTTCAAAACCAGCAAGTTTGTTGACATTAGATTCGAAGGCCACGCCGTCTCTCATTTTTCACATTCTTTTCTTGTTTTGCTTCAAAAGTTTTCCAAGTTTTTTCACACTTGGAGTTGGCGATATTGGACGAATTGATAATTGTCATCATCGTAAACGTTGCCACGCCCAGTATTTCGCATTTTGTTCTTTTATTAAAAATGTTGAGAGTTCAAAGTGAGGAACAATACCTTTTCAATGAGTGTGAGAATAAACAGAGACGCAGATGAATTGGAGCAACAAAAGACGGCAAAAGTGAATAATAAATTGCAGATTTTTTGGCGTCTGTTGAACTCGAAACTCCCGACACTTTTGCCATTTATTGAAAGACAACGTTGAACTCTTAAATGGCCCCAATAAGCTTAAAATGCTCTCTCCCTTGACAGCCAATGAGACTAAACAGATGAGAAGGCCAAAAGTGCGTTCATCAGCACTCTGAGGAGTGCAAATTTTCATTAATGCCAATTAATAGGTGAAGAAACTTTCAGCTTTTTGAATTATTTTTACTCGAAAGTTCTTAAAACGAACAGTAATTGATGAAATGAAGTGTTGTTATTGAACCAAACCTGAAGTCTATCACAATTAATATCAAATTCTAAATAGATTTAGCAAACTTTACAGTCGATATTTGAAACAATAGTTACTATCGATAGTTTTCTTTTGCAAGCGTGGGTAGATTTAGCAAATCTGTCCGAGAACAGTTTGTCTAAGATTCAGAGACTTGCTTTAACTTAACGATCTTAATAATAGGTTTCCGAGTTTTTATGCTCTAAATATTTAGTTATTTTTGTGGTTCAATCATTTTAATTAAAGCACAATATAAATGCTTTAACTTTATAACTTACAAAAGTTAAAATTTGAAAGCATATTTTTGGTTTTTAAACGATCTAATCTTAAGATTTTTGTCTAAAATATCCCTAACTACTCTGCAACATATTTGACCTACAGACAATGACAAACATGTTGCCCATTTAATAAATAAAAATTTTCCTGCACAGCACGAAATATGTATATTAAAAAAATAGAATTTATATATACATATAATCACCCATCATATGAATATAAATTAAATTATATAAGCAAGATTCCTTGGTCAGCAAAAAAAATTATGCACACAACGTTTACTAGAAATTTATAAAAGCATATATATTTCCCCCTTTCCCTGTGCAGCACGCAATGAAAAACATTTTAATAAATCAAGAGACGAGTGGACAAGCTCAATATACATTGTATGTGTACATATATGTTTGTACATATCTTCTTGTAGAAGCAAAAAATAACATTCTAAATACATATTTACACAAGATATAGACACAAATATTATGAAAATGAAATGAACAAATTTGCTGTCGACCAGTTGTTGTTGGCAATTGGCAAACTATTTTCGATATGAGTGTGTATGTGTGTATGTGAATCTATCTTTTATTTTTCTGTCTGTCACATATCTCTCAGGGTTTGGTCTGACCGTCGTCTGACGTCTGTCGTCTATTGTCCACGCCCATCCCAAATTATTTCTATTCTGTTTGTATTCCAATAGAACAACCATAAACAATAACAAAGGACGGCGAACATTTGCCGAATTTCGAGTGCTCTTAAGTTAACAAGTTGTGGGTAAAATCATTTTAATTAGAGTTTCGCAGTGAATCAGAGACATAAGTCATTGCTCTATTTAGTGCTCTTTGGAATACTCAAATGCTCAAATGAGCTATCACAAACAGAGATGAAATTACAGGGGAAATATTGTCATTAACATATAAAAGAAAAAAAAAGAATATTAAATATAAATTTAAATCGCTTATCTATTAAATCGTAATATCTATTTTTTAACTTATGGTATTTTAAAGAGAATAATTGTCAGCTAATTTATCATCTGCTAGTGGATATCCCATACATTGTACATACAGTTTTATGAGGAAATATGGCAATGCAATAATGTACTTCAGTTGACAACAAACTATTGAGGGGTATACACACGTGTTTATATTAAACTGTACCTTGATATACGATCAGCTTATTGAAGTATCTATATTGTAAACGAAGCGCCGTCAGTTCCTCCACTATCCTATGTAAATTGCACGTTATCTTTATATATGTGAGTATGTATGTGACTATGTGTACAAGGTTGAGTTTCCAGCAGTGCTGTTAAGTTATTCCAGCTTGTTGAAGTTCCCCAGGTGGTAATTACGCATTTTTTGTGAATGCAGTTTGTTTGTATGTTTCTCTGTATCTCTTTGTGAGCTTCATGAAATATGCACAGACTGAAAGCACAACACGGGTGGAACGGGAAATAGCTGAAAAGAGTGTACGTGTACTTGGGGCAAAGTGCTATCCCACTTGAAAATTCACAAAAGGAAAACACAAGCACATAAAACATAAAATCCAAACTGAGTAAAGCGAATATAAATCTTGGTAAATAGCTTTTTAAAACTCGTGCAAGTTTAACACATGTAAGTCCAGTTAGTTTTAGAGCTTATTTAGTTTGTTAGTTATTTGATATGGGCACTTATGATAAGGCATTCCCAACGTGTCTCAAGTTTTAAGCTAATGTACATCAAATTGCGATAGGACCTTGTTTTGTTTGACCCAAGATAAAGTAAACTACATACATGTACATATGTTAGGGGAAAGTACACACTAAAGATTAATTTTCTTGTGGAACTATCTATTTTAGTGTGTGCAGTCATACAATGTTATAAATACAACTTTTAGCAGTAAAGTACTTAGAATTTGTACCAGGACTAACATTTTGTAACGAATTAAATAAATTTGAATGCAAAATAAGTTAAGATGCCAAATCATTTCCGCTTGAAAATCGATAACGTTTTGCCAAAGTAATAACAGTTTGAAGATCTTATAGCCGCTAACTCAGCAACTTTACAAGTTAAAATATTTCTTCATTTTAACATGATTTTTTACAAAAAATTAAAGGGGTGACTCTTACCATCAACATTGAACCATATAAGTATTCAATCAGTAATAAATATATTTCTTTCAAAAAGTTTTTCCTATTAGGAAAATATAAAAAACAATTAATTTAAAAATAAATCTTTAATCAAATTTAGTAATACTTTATTATTTTCTTGATTATCGCGTAACTATTTCCAGTCAGGTTCTGTCGGTTTTTTTGTTATTGTGGCTATTTATATATTTGCAATTTGCATTTGAAGCTTATAGAAAAACATTAACGGAGAGTCTTACACTTTTAACGTGATTGAACAAAAACTTATCTTATTTGTATTTATTGTTAATAAACATTTGATCCTATTATATATATAATTGACTCGTTTAAGTACCTCACGTTATTTATAATATGCTCCTAAGAATCTGTCAAAATTGATAAGTACTGTCTTAAGGTTCAGATAAGGTGGGCTTACTTTAGTGTGGGTTGCACTTTTGTTGTGGTTAAGAAAGGTCAGTTATGTTTTGAATTGTACATTCATATTTTATTCATTGCGTACATAATTTCATCAGCTACACTTTCTATGAATAATATTTCGATCATTTTTATTTCCTTGTGTTCGTTTTGCTTTAACTATATAAATTATCTTTAATTTACTGCACATTCCAAAGCTATTACTTAAATGTTATTTTTTTAAATTTATTTATTTTTATTATTTTGGCATTTTGGGTATTCCAAGGCCAGTTAAAGCATTTGGCAAGTGAAAGCTTTGTTTTGAAATGGTTGTACAATAGTAGTAAGCAGGTAATGCTTCCGATATTAGTCAATATTGCGTTTATGTAATACGGTTAATATAAAAATTCGAAGAGTTCGTAGATCTCTTACTTTGTGTACTTGTATGTGATATAGATATTATGTATTCCAGTATTTTTATACCCGCTACATACGAAATATGTAAAGGGTGTGTTTTTTGGAATGTATGAAACAGGGAAAAGGAGGCATCCCGACTCCATAAAGTATATATATTCTTGATCAGTATTAACAGCAACAAATCGCGAAAAGCCACCACACCCACAGTTTTCAGGATAATACAGTTTTATGGTAAATAACGTTATATTTTAATATTATTTTTTAATCTCACTAAACAGCAGCAGGATCGGACAAGAAGAACAGGAGTAATAACTAACCAAAGTTATTAATAAAGTTATTATTTCAATACAGTCACCTAAAAGTATGCAGTAGTTTTTATTAGGTAGTTATTTCTTTCAAGTACTTTTATATGTATCTCAAATCTCGACTATAGCTTTTCCACGCGTTTATATTATATATCTATCTTTTTCAATTTGATATTCTCATGTTTGTATCTAATATTTTTTATTTTATTATTGCTTTTTGCGTGGGCGCAGTTTTGTTAGCGGCTCGTTCACTCTCGAAAAAAAAGAGAAAAATTTTTCTGTCTGCTTTTTTTTTGTATTGTAACTTTTGTAGTTGTTTTTTCGCTCTCTTCTTTGTTGTTATATGATTTTGTGAAAAAAGATTTAATACAACAAACTGCCGTCGCTGTCGCTGCTGCTGCTGACGATGCTTACGTCAAAGGCGCCCACAGACAGCGCTGCCAGCGACATTCACGTTGACGTCGACATCGGCGTCGCAGCGACAGACTGTTTGGTGTGTTTGGCGTTAGGTGTGAGTGAGCATGTGTGTGTGCGAAACTGATAAGTCGCAAAATCTATAAAAGTTTTTACATGGCAGTTAAGCTGTGGGAAATGGGAAAACATAACGATTATACTTATTTTGTTAACAGTCGCTGACAGCATTTATGCAACGTATACATTATATATAAAAAAATAAAACGAAATTAATTATATTATAATATATTAACCAAAAAAATATATATTGAAATTAATCTTAAACCAATATGTAATATTCACTACTGTTTTATAATCACTACTAAATTTCAATTTTTCTAAATCAAATAACTAAAAATAGAGAAGTGACCTTGACCTAGCTCAGTAATTAGCATCACGTGGGCAGAGAGCTATGGCAACGATTTGTATCCGAAATCGGAACCTATCAAAAACATCATCAAATTTTTTGGCTACAGATATTTAACAAGTTTAATGGTCAAATGGTGAGCTTGTTTGAATATTGGCTAACACTCAGTTTTAAGACTGAGGTTAAAAAACTCAAATAGGAAGTGCCTCGAACATAAGTTTGGACGCTCTCTCAAGGCTGATTGATAGAAACAAAAAAAAAAAAAAACAAAGATTATAAAGCGATTTTACCTACTAAGTTAATGAATTGTGCATATTATTAGATCGAGTTGCTGTTTTAAAAGTTTGATAACTAATTAATTAATTTTTATTTTTCTCTTTTTTACAGCTTAGTGGAACTTCAATGCTCCCCTCAGAACACTGATGAACGTATTTTCGAAGCAGCCTTTAAATGAGCTTCGGCAAAAGCTCAAAGTTTTTAATAATATTACGTACAGCAGCTAAACAAGCAGGGAGTGAGAGAGAAGAAATATGAAAGATTTAGTGAATGAGAGGAGCAATCCACTATAACATCAACAATAAAAACAAAATAATAAGTAACAACAATTTATGGTAAAACACACACATAAGTAATCATTCATAAAATATAGCGTATACTATAACCACGAGACTACAGATATTTAGTTGTAAAGTATATAGTTTAGTTTAACAAGCAAAAAAAAAAACACAAACTAAAATGAAAAACACGAAAAACAAAGCAAAGGCGAAAAATGGGCAAAAACGAGAAAAATATTTGTTTTTAGGTCAACAGCAGGCAACACTCCCAAAAACAACAACAAGATCAAGAAAGTTTATGTGAAAGTATGAACCGCTTTATTAATTTATAAATTAAATACAAATAAAATTATGGCGCACTTAGTGTGCTTGACAAAAAAACAACAACAAAAGAATAAAAGCAGAAGATAGGAAGACAAATAAAAAGAGATAATTTATGTATTCTCTCGGCAAAGTTCTCACATGTTCGCAAACTTGTAAAAAATGGGTAGCGATAAAAAACAGGTCAACCAAGTGTTGAGATTTTTGGCGTTATTCATACGATTTCAGTGTTGGTTAACAAGCAGACTTTCACATTTCGCATTGCAAGTATGGTCAAGCATCGGTTTTGCATAAAAACAATATAGTTTAGTGTTGCCAAAGCCAAAAATTTTCAAAAAAAAAAAGAAAATACAAACGCTGAATTTCTTATGTGCCCAATAATCCTCGACTCCCGCCCCCTGCTACTTACTGAGCTTACGTTTAGCTCTCGATGTTTTAGGCGTTCTAGACATACGGGTACATATGTACTATAAATGTTGTACAATCAGCGACGACGTGCAACAATAAAATACAACAGATAAAAAAGAGTACACAAAACAAAAAAAAAAACACAAAAGAAACAAACAGTAAATAAGAAAAGCAGGCGAAAGTTAATCAACATCAAATAGACACACTGACATATACACACGCTCATAAAAAGTGGCACCTAAAAGTAAGCGCACTCACCGAACACATATACATATACATATACAAATACATACGTACATACAATTTAATATATCATGCGTGGATTTTCCACGTATCGATCGCAGGATCTAGGGCCAAAATGCGCCAGAAAGAACCACATGAACTACTCAAATTCTAAAATAAATAATAAATATTAACATGAAGAACATGAAAATATATAAAACAAAAACAAAAACAAAAAAACGCAGCAACAAATATAAAATCTAAATGTTAACATTTAAGTCGCAAGCAAAAATAAAAAAAAACTGAAATTTGTGTGTAAAAACGTAAAATCGTAGCATTAATTAAACAAAGAAAAAGATTTAATATTATACACTTATATTAAAGAAACAAAAGAAGATACCGAGAAACTGTGCAAAACATAGAAAGAAAGTGAGAGAATGAGAGAACAAGAAAGAGAAGCGCCAATTAAGTTTAATAATTTAAAAAGAAAAGCTAAAAACGTTATATACATATATATTCAAGTAAAGATCCATTATATATTTATTGTTTAACAGTTCTATACAAGAACTTTCTCTAAAAAGTTAAAAGATCTTAGGGGTTTAATATGTGGAGCAGCGAAGCCTTTTTTAAAGAATAGGCTAAAAGAAGAAACAATCATTTAAATTATTTTTTAATTGCTGTACTTTTTGTTAATTTATTTTTAAACGCCAAGCCTTTCAAATTATGTTGTGAAAAAAATAAAAAAAAATTATTTATAAAAAAATGTACAACGTATGTATGTTTTAAACTGAATGAAATCTATTCATTTTTTTCTACTAGTTGCGTCAAAAAGTCATAAATATTAAAAAATTAATTAACAAATAAATAAATAATTAATAAATGGAAGCACACATCACATTGTTTCTAAATGTTTAATAAACTTTTTGTTAATAACAATTATTTTTATTTAACATAACACACACCACCAGCGACAAAAAAAATAGGCGCATTAATAAATAATTGAAAGAAATATACATACATGCATGCATGCAAATACATAGTCTATAGTAGTCTGAGCATACAATTTCATAAACAACAACAAGAAAAATATTTATAAATATACTGGGACTATATACCGTATACATATGTATATACATGATGTATATGATGATGTATTGTATTTCAGTCGAGACATAAAAAATAACGAACTTGGATTTCCTTCTTTCGATTATTGTAGAGTTTCTGTGCAATTTTGTTTTTTTTTATTAGTTAACTTTTAATGTAACTTATTTAGCAATGCTCTACAAATCATATAACTGAGCTTTAATACTTGCTTTACGTATTTGTATAAAGAGAAGGATATACATTATAATATTATATATATAAATATGTATGTATATCATTTTGTATAACTTCCAAGAGAGAGAATCGTTTTAAGCTAACAAAAACCTGCTATATAATGTGCAAATTGCAATTCTATATACTTCTATATAGTTTGTAATGTCGACAAAGCAAAAATCATTTTTTGACAAATATTCAATAATGAATAACCTTTTGTTGTTGTTTTATGTGTGTGCGTGCGTTAAATTCGAGGTACATATATTTATAAATATATATATATATATATATATTAAATATGAAAGAAAAAAAAACCGACAAAAAAAACACAAAAGATAAAAAACTTCAAATTATTTAATTTAGTTTATACATTTAAGTTTATATAGCAAGTGCGTATATATAAAAATATTAAAAATAAAACCAACAACAAGCATGATGAAATGTCTTAAAAAACAAAATTCAAGCATACAATAATATAAAAAAAGAAAAGCAAATTTGCGAGCAAGTAAACAAATTATAAGTAATGATGAACAAGAAATAAGAGGAAGAAATAAACACAGAGGAAAAGATAAGCAACAAACAAAACAAACAAACAAACAAAAAAAATCCAATAAAATGAATTTGAAATCCTTAAAAAAATATATATAAGAATGATATATGTGTTGTCATTGGGCGGGGAAATTGGGGAAATAGTTTCCGATCGTTTGATTCATTAAAAACTTTAGCGAGGCAACACTTTGGCAAACTTTCCATGGAAATATGAGCATGCATATATGCTAATTTAGCAACTGTTGTGGCGTGCTAACAACTTGTCCCCGATGTCAAAACTTTCGTCAGTTATTATTATATTCATATTTTGTAAGGGTGTACTGAAAGGCAATCTCCAAAGTGCAAGTATATCAAACCCACTTTATCCTATCCAACATAATTTAATTACTTAGTTCTGCTGAAGACGCAAAACTTCATTACAGGTTTTCATAACGACTTAAAGGTGTTGTCAAGGTAGTAAGTATTCCACACACACAACCGAAATAACAATAAAGGCTAACACATATGCAAACTACACGAAATGGAACTGCTGGCCAAAATGTTTGTACGTGGCTTAGGCATACAGAAATGTTTTCTGCCAAAAGTGGCAACTAGAAACACCTGCCGCTTTTACTATATGTGTGTGGATTTCAGTTACATACAAACCTTTCTGAGTATAAAAAATATGTGGTGGTATTGGAATTTTTATAAATCATTTGATTTTCTTATTATTCAATTTATTTTTAATGAAGTACAATTTAAAATAATCTAGTTTAAAAATAAAAAGAAGTAGCTTACGAAAATTTAATTAATTTATTTCACACTAAAATAATTATGAATAATCTTTAGAGGTGTTGAATTAATTCATTTAAGAGGAAGTGTATATTTTAGAACGAAATTGTTTCAATATTTTAGCTAATTGAATAAATATACTAATGAATATTGTTTTTTGTATGCATATGACAATGACTTTTAAGCATTTGATGTATTTATTTATTTATATTTATTGTACTAGTTAATAGAAAATAAGAATAGAAGAAGAAAAATATAATGTAAGATATTTATTATATAATATTGTAGTACACTTTAACACAATGATGCTTCTGTTTTACTAAAAATATTTGTACTATAACAAAAACAGATGATTTAGTTTTCGACGCATTCTGTAATCAAATCTTTCATACATGAAACTTTTCAAGAAATGAATACTTAAATTCTTGTAGCAGAACAGAATACAATCTCAAAAGATAGTTGAAGTTTCAAAGCTACCCCAACAATGAAACTTACAAAACTTACGAAATCGGACAACCCACAAGAACTAAGTTCACAACCATTTTCCATATATAGACTGCCAAACTTTTGCATAATTTTTGTTTGTGGTTTTTTTCTACACACACACGCACACTAAGGCAAACACAGCTTTGACACACTTGCCGTTGGGTTTGTTTTACTTTTTACGTTGAAAAAGAGAGAATAACGAAAAGCGGTTTTTACTTAGTTTCCTTGATTTTAGTTGCAGAGAAAAAAAGTTACAAAGTTGGCGTGTATACACGACACATGCACAAACTTAACACACACACATATATATATACATATACATATACTTATGTATATATTTGAATACATACTTACATGGCATGTGAGTTTAGGGCGAGGCTTATTGGTCGTTTTCCAAGTACTGAGAGCATGTCGTAAGGTTATTTATAGCAACACAACGTTTTTCGGGCATGTATGTATGTATATCAGAGTATTAATATTACTTTGCCTCGTTTGCTTGGTTGCCATTTTTGCTGCCAACTTGGCCAGAACCTACAGGACAGGACAACAGCTAAGCAGCTTTATGATTTACCTCCCAACCTCTCGAAAACATACATACCTAAGGCAACGACATGTGCATACTGGACACAGGACACTGGACAGGGAGACTTTGGACTGATTCTAAAATCAAAATACATACATAAGTACAGTCTTTGATATGCTTACAATTGTAAAGTGAGTGGCCTTCTTCTTTGCCAAAAGCCGGAACAGAACCCATAAGTAGTTGGTTTTGTTTATTTGTAGTTATTTCTGGCCTGGCCTGCAAAAATGTAGCAACATAAAGGAAAAACAAATTCCTTACATGTTACGTATGTGTTGTCATCCATTGCCTATAAGTTGAACAGTCACAGACAAAGAACCAACCCACAAAATATTCTGAAAAATTTATATGAGTGTGCATTTGTTGTCAATTTCTTTCTTTTCAACCTGACCAACGCAAAGGAAACCAGAGAGTGGATACAATTCGATAATTCGATGTCAACTTATAATTTTTATCATATAATTTTTGTTTTACAAATTACCATTACTTTATTGACTTTTAATATAAGACATATAAATTATAGTAACATTTTAGAGGGAATTTAAACTAATCCATAGATGATAAGAAAAATGATATAGAATAGAAAACAAAAATAAATATATATTCTTAAATATAAAACCTACCATCTTCAGACAAGACGAACGGAACGAGCTAGAAGAGAATATAAAATATCAATAAAGTGAGAAAAATAAAAGTTAAAAAAATAAAGTAAATTAATAAGTTACAGCTTTTTTTGAGGTTGACTAAAACTTAGTGAATGTATAGAATATCACTGTTGTATAATACTATTACATCTACGTATTTGTTAATCAAACAATTATTGGGCAATCTACATTGTGAAATGCAACTCAGTTAATTCGCTAAATTTTACAACACAAAGGCATATAACTCAATAGAAACAGCAACAAAAATAGAAAATAAATTAAATAAGAAAAAGAAATTTGCTGAAGCTGTAGACTAAAAGATACTCTATAGTTAGATACAGTTTCAAGTGCATTTTTGTATACATATTTATTTTATGTCGATATATAATGTTAAAAAAGTTAAGCATAACAATAACTGCAGAGACTAGGTCTCTTATACTGTCTGATTTTTTGATTAAATGGCCTCTTATACCCCTATTTTAATAGTATTACAAGGTATCTAAAATGGTTCCACGAATAGCCGGTTGAATTTAAGTTAATTATTAACATGCTATTGTTAACATCGCAATTGATAAACAAAATAAATGGCTCTTTCCACTCTGTTCTGATTTATTTATATATTTTTCATTTGCTTGCATTTCATCGTATTTTCAGTTCATGTGCCACCAAAAGCTGTCAATGGTCATTTGCATTTTGCGTGATGCAGCGCCAACAGCTGCCCACTGAGTAGGCCAAGAAGAGTGCATGGCCCATACCGGACTGGGCCCCCTTTTCAGATCAGCTGAGGCAGCCAGACTGGCTCTGAGACTGGTTGACCGGTTGGTTGGCAGTTTGGTCGCTTGGCTGATTGTTAAAATGATTCCTGATTTAATTTTCCAAATGGCTGAACATACAAAATGCCGCCACTACCAACGCCTCCATGATGCCGTAATGGGCGTGGTAATACATTGAATGATTACCAACAGTTGTTGACTGCTGTAAAACAAAAAACAATCTGTATATTTAACGATGCTTGCGACCTGTTTTTACGGACTTCACACACTTCAGTTGTGCATTGTGCATTTTAATTTGAATAATCATTTAAATGGTTTTAACTTTTAGCAAGTGGAAAAGTTTGAGACTGCTTGTTGTTAATTATATGAAGACCTGACAGAAACAAAAAAAAACATTATAAGACATCAAATGAGTAATTGTAATTAAATTACTTAAAGCGTGAGCTAGATTTCAAGTATGATCAATTAGATAGTGATTAACGCTAAGATGTCCTGTACATTCCGAATCGATAACACATACATCTTGCGTATTAAAAATAAAACAAAATATTACATTTATCTAGTCTAATGCACTAAAAATGAGCTAAAAATATCTCACGGATTCTTATTTTGTGTTTATTTTTGTTTTCATAGACGTATATAAAAAAATATATTCGTTTGAGGACAAAGAAAAAAATTTCTACAAGCAAAACAAATTGCTAAAAATATCAAATAGAATTGACGATGTGATATGAAAATTTTACACACTTTCCACGCCATTTAAAAATGTTTATTATGTACTCTTTTTAAAGCAAAAGCAATATTTTCTAGTCATTGCAATAAAAAGAGATTTTATTGACCCAAACGAATAGCTAAATAAACATAGAATATTGAAAGTCGATGAAAATGTAAACAAATATTCTGGATATTTATGTGTATGATAAGTTTGGAAAATTTTTGACTCATTCATTTTCTGCACCGATGAGTGAAAATGTTTTAAAATATTTTGGTGTTAATATAGCTTGCCATAAAGCAGACTTTCAAACTGACTAATATGCGATTATATAATATATAATATTATTAAATGACGCTAACAGTGCGTATGATTAATATTTTTTATTTTTAACAAAAGTTGACGCCAATTTTTTTTAAGAGTCAAATGCGAGTATAATAAAATAAACATAATATTATTGTATTTGCTTAGGGTATCCACATGAAGTAAATTTAAATTTATTATCATTAATGTTTAGTTAGTAAATAAAGATTTTTATTGTTGGAACTCGAAACAAATCGTAATTCATTTGATAAAATAATATTATGTATTATTTAACAGATCTCAATTGATAGAAATTTTACAGACGATTTCTATTTGAAATAAAATTTTTGAAAATGTATGTAAATTGTAAATTAATTGTCATGTTGCTAATTTGATTATAATTATTAATGCTTTGCGTGGGTGCTGGTGATAGTACGCATATCAGTTAGGCCAGTTGATTAGAGCATATATAAAATCCGACTTGTTGTCCGGCCAGTCAGCTTGAATTTATCTATTTGTTTAATTTATTTGTGTGTTTTTGCCACATGAACGTGTGTGTGTGTGTGCGTATGTGGCAAATTGGTGTTAATTGATGGGGAGGACAAACCTATCACAACAACAAAAACTTTTTGTCAGTCATCATTTGTCAGTCAGTCATTTAGTCACATCACAGAATGTTTGTCAAAGCGCATGCGCCGTATAAAAAGCCATACATTCTTATAAAACTGATATTTTTCTTACAGTAAAGCTTTGCTAAACCTAAAATAAAATCAACTCTAGCTCGTAAAATCACCTTTTTATTATTATTTTAAAATACCTTTATAGCTACTGACAACTTTGTTTGAAATTTAAATTCAAATATAAAAGTTAATTTTTTTCACTCTTGTTCTTTAGATAACTTTAGATATGTAAAGTGCAAAAATTAATAGTTATTTTAAGCTATTGTCAATGGCGATTACAGCATATTTAAGCAGTTGTCATTTCATGATTAATCACCCTGCTGAGATTCTTTGACAATTTGCTAAAACAGTGTTTAACTATACTTATGCTTGTGTCATATGTGGAACAATTTTTGGCGTTTGAGGCCGCAAATACACACAGGCACAGACACACACACACACACTCCACACACAGGCACAGACACACACACAATCACAAACGCACACACAATTGTAGTGGGCAGACAAAAATTGTGACAATTACGTCAATTTGGCGCTGATTTTCTTCAGTCGTACTATATATATGTACACAAGTGTGAGAGTTTGGGTGTGTGAGTGTATAAAAATGTTTGTATCTGTGAGATTGTATCTGCAGCGCATCTTTTGACCAGCCATTCAATTCATGTTCACACGTGTGTTTATTTTGCGGCAATTCGCTGTGGAGGTGGATACGTCTGCTTGGCTTATAAATATATACATAATTGTACACATACAATCATATACGAAAATATATATATATAACCAATACACATCATATAAAGTGTTATGGCATTTGTGGCATTGGTTTGTCTAAATTTTTGATGGCACACACACACGCGCATATTCGCTTACATTTTAATTGAGTGTCATTAAATTATTATAAAATTCATTTTGTGGTCGCCTCATGATGCTCGCATTTCATGCGAATTAATTCGAATATATTTTTTATTCATATTTATTAGTTAGCTAATTAAAAATACCGTATCAATATTTTACCGCTGGCGACTTTTAGCGATTTTTAGTGCTATAGGGTATTTCTAAGTTGAGTAGTCTCCTTCAAGATGTTTGTAATTATAATTGTAATATTTTGAATTTGTTGTGTTACTTAAATTTGCATTTTATATTTTTCTTATTGAGTCGTTTGCTATCTAAAAATGTCTTAATTATTATTCTTTTTTTTTATAATTTACACTACAATAATTTTCTCTAAATGCATTTAATGTCAATGTTACTTAGCTGAAAAAAAATCAATTTAAAATTAAATTTTAATTAAGTAAAAGAAGTGAGACCTGTAATAATTTTATAATTCCAAAAGTAAGAGCATTTAAACTTTTAAAGTATAAGGACATTGATGCTTTCAAGCATAAGAAATCAAAAGTGCTGAATCATGGCGACAAATGTTAATCAAAATAATATGCGTCGTTGCACGAAATTAGGCAATAGAGAGAATGGTCCAAGGAAGGCACAGTGTGGTCCGGTTTGGCCAGAAAAGTGTCAGGTAGGCAACTAATTAAGGCACGTGGCCAAAAACAACAAAAGCAAAAAATAACAAGCATCAGAAAAAAGAAAGCAGATAAATGTAATGGCAACGACAAATTACAATTGTTTGCACTTTGGCAATGCCAAAAGTCGAAGGCGGGAGCAAAGATGGAGACACAAAAACGAAGGCCAAATGTTGCCTTTGGTTTACTTAATTTTTTTTGTCGAGCAAAAAAAAGTAGACGATTTAATTAATTTGTGATTATTTAGCAAAATAAAATAGAAAGCCAAAGCAAAGTGCAATTAAAACAAGAGACAAAGTCGCAGAGAGAATCGAATACCAATAGAATATTCAACGAATTTAATCTTTGGGTGAGTAAATAAATTGCACGGAGAAATACAATTAAATTCAAAATAAACTGAAGAAAGTCATTAATTTGATGATTTTAGTAAGAAAAGTATAAAATAAAAGTGTTGAGTATATTAATTACACCCTGTAAAATAAAGTAAATGTCAATAAATTTAGGTAATTTTTATTCGACATTTTTCAACGTGTTGTATAGACATTTACGGAATATATTTACTGAAAATTTCTTAGCAATCAGAGCGAAGGAATTTTCTTTTACTTGTAAACTACTTACAGGGTATTTTCTTTTGACTACATATTCTAATGAGCTGTAAGTATACATATAAACAGTTCAATAAACTCATTAGTTATATTTATAACGTCGCGGTCAAAGTTTACCTAGCACATTAAACACACATATTGGATTTATAGACATACCGTGTACTTGTGGTTCATAATTAGAAATGATGTTAACACGTGACTATCTGAGATATCATATTGTGTATACAAGCAACCAGTTCGTATCTGTTGTGCCTACACATGTCTCAGATATATACATATATATAATACATACGAGTACGAGTATCTTTCGCAAATTGAGATAAAAAACTCATACGCCGTGTGGTTTTCCCCCACCACCGAGCAGCTCAGAGAGTCAACGATGTCGCCGTAATTGACTCAAGTAGATCTCTCGTATTTCTCGTACTCGAGCGAACGCTTAAAACGGTAAACGTGTTTTGCCCCTAATTTGATTTGCCGTCTTAATTGGGGCGTGGATTTTGTTTTTGTCAACTGTGGATGAGCTCATTGTTAAATTGTTCAAAATATACGCGTATGTATATATTTATTCGAAAATGTACACATTAATTAGCCACTTTCAGATTATGTTGTTGATTACGCTAAAGTCGTGTGGCACGATTTTTTCCCACTGATTGGACTTTATTTGCTGGCATAAAGATGGAACAAGAGATACGGGAAATTTAAAGAAGTTAATTTATAAATTGATTTTAAATTATTAATAAAGTCCATAATTAAGCAATGGTTAGTCGGATCAAGGCTTACAGATTTATATCAAGTTGTTGTTTTCGTACAGCTTACGATTATCTGTATCAATTTATTTATTTATTTTTTACCCACACAACAGTTGCATTTAATTATAAGAAAAATGACGGTAAATAATTCAATTTCAATATAATTTTTTTAATTATTATGAGTATATGCAATATAATTATAAAATATTTGCACTCATTAAACATTGTTATCAACGCCTTTTACTTCAAGTAGTTTCTATAGAATTAAATCATGTAAATTCATAGGCTTTAACATTCCCTTATAAATAAATATGTCTATATGTATTGACATATGTATGTGTGCTTATGATTGTATTTGTGTGTATTTAACACATCTCATAATTTTTTTAAACTCAGATTGCATTTTGCTCGCGTCACTCGCATTAAACTCATTGAACCGCATAAAGTCAACTAAACTGACAACGTCAACAACATGAAGAAAATAATAATAGCACAAACAACAACAATTGAATTAAATTGAAAAACCACACGCGTCAATAGCGCCAAATATGCGTACTAAAAAAATAAAGACTATAAATACGCAACTAAAATAGAAATCATAACAATGAACATAATTTAAATAGCTCACGCAGACGTGGCATCTGTTAATGCGAAATTATTTGAACCAAACAAATTGTAGACTATATTTAAGTAAGCATATGGAACAAGATGACGAAGGCGATCGTCTTCGACAATGCTAAGTTTATTTTTGAACTATAAATAAAAGAAACTTCCAGCCAAATTAAAAGTATTTGTAGATTGTTTTAAAAGCAATCGGTTGTTTTTGAGTTTTCGCACACTAAGTTACAGCTGATGTTAATTTCAGGGACTGTCATTATTGTAAGTTATTGTAAGTTTTATTATGAAAATTAAAATAGAACGGTTATTTTTAATTCAATTCAATTCAATAATATACTTTCAATAATTCATCATCGATAATAATAAAATATTATAAATAATGATTGTTCCTTGTGCTTGTTTTTCCAACAATAAATATTATTTTTATCGATTGTTAAAAATAATTATTCAGTTGTAATCAAGTAACAGTCATTTTTTTATGAGCTTTAAAATTTATCATTATTTAGTGAGCAAATTAATGAAAATGTATATTATTGTAACTAATGGTAAAAATGCATAAGTTAAAAAGGAATTTTGGTATAGTTTACGCTAAGTTAAATTAAGTTTATCACTATTTTAATTAAGAATACAATGATTACTTACAGTTCCTGATTAATCTACATGTTGATGTGTTCTTTCTTCAGAAACCCTTAAATAAACTGGGTGTTAAATATGTGTGTTTAGCACAATTTTCTACTTCACATGGATAAAATTTTGAAATGCTTCAACCACGAAAGTATGCCCCAAAGCATATCTACAATTTATTATACTGTTAGACAATTTAAAATTTAACTTTGGAGCTCATAACTAAAGTTTAGAAAAGGCAACAAGATGCATTAGTACTCGAGAAAGTTTACTAATTACTTAAATGGAAAACTTGCTTGCCTGCAGTTTAAAGCAGCTATAACAAACAAGACCCTTCAATTGACTGACTGGTAATTCACAGCGATTTTACGCACTCTTCGGCAATATGGTTAGGTGGAAAGGCAAGGAGAGTGTAAGGAGAGGCGTTCAGTCAATTATTCAGCAAGGACGCGCCCGGTTCACCCAAAAAGCAAGCCTTTCAGTGGCAATTTGAGACGCAGTGGCAAAGCAATTACAGCCAAAAGGAGCCAAGAGAAAGCAATGCCATTAGCGCTATGAGGCTAAAATGGAAAACGAAAAGTGGACGAGCTATTGGCGTCCTTGGAGCACAACCTTCTGGCCAGCTTCTGCTTGGGATTCGGATTTGGATTCGCATACGAATTCGTTAAACAAATGAAGCGAAAGTTTAACTTTAGCACGCCAGCAGTTTTATTTGATTTACACACAGGTGCACAGGTGCACAGGCTGTTACCTGCATGCCGTGCCATGCTGGCGTCAGGATGAAAAATGACTGTCGTTTTGGCTGATAATAAATCAATGAAGGGGGCGTCGGCGAGGGGCGGACCGTTTGTCGCGGTTGTGCGATGATGTTATTGGTAGCCCACATATTGAACCAAACGTTTGAATATTTAATTAAGACAATTATTTTGATGCGGTTGCGCTATAAAATGTTAAACGTCGCCATGACAACAAATCAATATGCATCGTGTTCGTTCGTTGTCACACGCGGCGTATGCGTAATGTCAACATTTGTGAGCGAACACACCTCAAAATCCTTGACCAAATCGTTTGTTCCACTCCCATGCCCTTTCGGACCCTTCAGTCGTTATCCGTTCATGTATCCTTGAAACCAAATACATTAACGCTAAGTGGACTGGACGTTCGATATCAACGCCTTGTCTCGCCTGTGTCGTTTTCATGCTAAGTGAGTTTATTCTACATGCCGCATGATTGTTTGATATACAAATATTTTAATCATAATTCTATATTCTTTATTCATCATTCACTCTTCATTTATTTTTGCTGACGTTGCATTTGATGGGCGCACACTGGACGTATGAGTAATTCGTTTGATTAGCTGCGATTATATGGCAATATAAAACAGAGGCACACAATTATAATCTTACCAAGTAGCCCTTGACTATAAAACCTCACAAACGACCCATATAGAAAACTAAGTGAGCACTCGATAGCTATTTTTATCCTCAGCCTTTGGTTTTTTAATAACTTCTGATTAGTTCTAGTTAGTTAATTTAAAATGAATATTTATTAAAACTATATTTACTTATATATTATCCTATTTAATTTTGATATTTATAATTTTCAGACTCGTAATAATCTTTCTAGTTTTATTAAACTATAAGATTTTCATAAATGTTGCGAAATTTCAGCGGAATATTTTTTCATTATACCTTGAGCTTTAATTTAATAAACAAGTTACAGTTTTATCAAGTGACAGTTTACATTCAACAATATCATAGTAAAAAGTGTACTTAGTTTCCGCAATTTCCTAAGAGCTATAAAAGCTCTCAAGCTTTTACAATACTAGGAGAATCGACAGATGCAAACAAGAAAAAAATAACAATAGAATTTTGAATTTTGAATCGTGGATATTATGAGAAAGGGCAATTACTAGATTCTAGACATCTAGCAATGCGGAAATAATTGCATTTCAACAACAATGGAAAAATCGCTGCCGGCGCTTACCAGCTGCGATAATCTTCTTAACAATTGGAGCGCCGAGGGCGGCATATCAAAACTCCGCAGGGTGTCGGTAAAGAAGGGAGAAGCTGTAAGAGCTGAAAACAGACAGTCGAAGATAAAGGAAAATCAAAGAAAATTAAAATAAAATGCAAATTCCGAACCCGCCATTCACATAGATCTAATATTGTTATGTATCAAAAATCAATAAGCTGCTGTCAAGTTTTTGCCTGATGAACATTAGAGTTAAACAGTTTTGTTCAATTGATTAAACTAAGTTTAACTCAGTGAGCGAGTTATTAAAATTTTTATAACTCTCATAATGTTGTAAACTCTCATAATGTTTGTTTGAAATCTAAACTAACATTTGTTCTAAACCTTTAAACTCTCATAATATTTCAAGAATATAACTGATTAGCAGTGTTTGACTTCTAAATTGAATTTGCTTCCATTTTATTTGGCATTTATATTTTTGACATTAATGGCAACTATTTTCTTTATCCAAAATTACCAATTCCTTGCATACATATCTAAAAGCTGAATCGATTTTGAAGAGCAATGCTTTTTTAATGGTTGTTTTCTGTCTTTATTGTTGTTGCACTTACATTTCAGGTATCGAAATTAATGTCAAATTTTAAAATATTTCTTTGATAATATTTAGAGCTTTAAATATTTAAAAAGTATATTTAGGAGAAAAGAAAATTCATAATTATTACATTCTGTCAGCTGGATTTAGTTGACGTTCAATAAACAAGTATATTAAATGAAATAAATAAGTAAATAAATATAAATAAACTACCAGTTAGCTTGGTTAAGTGATTGGTTTGCTTAAACTTTTGCTTAACGATACGCTGCAACTAATAATAATACGAAAAGGTAACAAAGCTCAACTGAGCTGGACATTCAATGGGTTTATTTGACAATTTTTCTACTTATAAAAATCATTTGGTGTTGCTTTGTGTTGCTGTTGCTTGTTAGTTGCTTTTGTTGTTACTGTAATTTAACTGTCATTTACATTTCAGTGTTTGCTGTTTTCCATTCGTTGTCAACGCCGTCATTTTCGTTCTTGTTGCTTTTGTTGTTTTTGCTGACAATAAAAATCGAAATCAATAAAATGAAAATTGATGCTTTCAGCCGTAAAACAAAACGGAAATTGAAATGTGGTTAAATGTATGTGTGAAAAAGAGTAAGAGTGAATAAGAGATAGAGAGAGAGGGTGAAATGTGGTATGTAACTGTAGACCCTAGTTGGTGCAGTTAGCCAGTTCAGGGTCGATTTCCTTCTATAGCTTACAACACGAACTGGCACGAGCTTATAGCCATACGATTCTCAATAGGTTTCGGTTCTTGTCGACCCATTTTAATGAAATATTTATGCACGTTTGCATATCGATTACCATTCGGATCGAATGTTAAGGGTCAGCAGCTCAGTAGCTCAACTGTTTATCAGTTCAGTTAGTCCATAATTATGTTCAATTAAAAAACAATCACTCATCGCAGCTGTAAAACTTTTAACTCATACTCAACTCAACGCGTACAAACATGGTTAACAAAAAAAGTTGAAAAAGAAAACGATATAAAAAAACACACGCGGCGCCACTTAAGCGCCCACAATAGCAACAAAATAACAATCATATCTAAGCCAAGCTATCTATATAAAAATTTGTTTGTGTATGTTTATGCCTAAGATTAGATTAAATATAATGCCGTCGACTGAAGCTAAAACCTGTGAAAGAAATCAAATGAAAACAGATTTTGTTTTTTATTATTATTTTTTTTTTCATTTTTTAATTAAAGTGGAACTTGTCAATAACTTACACAAGACAATTATAAACTCCGTAAGTGGTGCCAAAGTGGCACAGACATTGTATAACCCTATTTAAAAGCTGTTAATAAATCTAAGTACAATTTGTAAATATGAACAATTGATTTCGTTTACTAAATTATATTAAAAATTTGTAGTATATAAATGAGCAGTTCGCGTAAATTTTTCTCTTTAACCTACTCTAAGTGAGTGTGTGTGTGTGCGTGTGTGAGTGTGTGTGTGTGTGAGTGTGTGTGGGTCTAACTGTGTGGTTGTTCTGCTATTCTGTTTATCTTATTATGACTGTGTATTTTACGATTTGCTCTAATTTTATTTATGCTTTCATTATTTCAAAATGTATCTGTATTTGCAACTGTATCTATTTCCGTGCATCATGTATCTCTGCGATTTTTCAACGCTTGCGTTAAATCAAATGAAGAGCAATTTGATTAGATGAAAAAGTTAAATGGTCTTCTAGTGGTTCAGGAAGGGGCAGTGGTTGGGGGAGAGGCAGTTACTTTAGTTTTGCCATCACAAATTATTGTTCGGAATTGCAATTGTTGACTAGTTTGCAGTTATTTTTGATTCGAGTTGCGCCACTGAAATATTTTAAATGCACGCCCACAAAGTCTGTCAAAAATGTAGTCAAGTATCTCAAAGCTTTGAAATTTTCAGTTTTTAAGTCTATCGTGGGCTGTGACACACAAAAAAGCAAGAGAAAAACAATCGTATTGAAATGTTTACTCAAATATGTGAGTGCGTAACTTGCAACTGCCAAAAATGGCCAGAAATGCTGTGTGTGCTCCGCTTGACCAACACAACTTGTCCAAAACCTCACACACACATGCTCTCTAATACATTGACACTCTCAAGATACAGCTACATTTGCTGTATATGAATTTATCATAAAGTCAGACTGACTAAACTTGCTGCTTGAATGCTTGACATTACATTCTTTACTCTCAGTCCCCAAACTCAGTTGATTCTTGACAGTATTTTATGCTGCTGTTGCTCTCTTAATATGACGCTCACGTTGAGTTGAGAAATACGTTTGTATATCAGAAATGTCACGCTTTAATTTTTATTGTATAAAATTGCTCTTTCTGTATCTTTGGCACGCACACTAGACATATGCTGATATCTTCAATATGAGGCATGCAAAATAATTTAAAAATAGTTTAAATAAAAATATAAATAAAAATCAAAAGTTACACTTAGTAATATTTATTTAAAATTATTATTTTAGCCGTTATTGTCATTTATTCTATCATTTTTATTTTCTCTGAATATACTTAAATTAATTTCTATAAAAAATTTGATTTCAGTTTTTAATGTTTGACATATTTGATAGGTTTTTTTTTCAATCAAAGATTTGTGGTATATATTCTAACGTTTTTTTGTTAACACTTTTATAATTAATTGATCGGAAATCAGTCTTTTTGAAACCGAAACCTAGAAAAACCCGGTAGTCATTACCGATAACCCAAAAACAAATTTACAACCATAATCGAAAACGTAATTGACTATTGAAAAACTTCATGTTTATTCTTGTAAAAATACTATTTTTAATTTTATATATTAACTAAATTTCTTAAGAAATGTGGTTTCTTTTTTTAATATTGAAAAGATAGTCTTAATTTAATTAAAGAGTATTTTAATATTCTTTATATTCCACACATTGGCGTCTAACCGCAGGCATCTTAATTGTAATTTGTACTGGTCTGCGGGTGTTTGTATTTTTACAAATTTCATTGTGCTCATATCAAATGTGAATACAAATTGCATGTAATCATGGCAGCTGATTCAATTTGAGTACATAAAGAAATATATAAATAATACGCAAAGTGTTCTGTTGATGTCTATGCGTAGACTGAATTCGATTTGCTTAGTCCGGTTTTCGGAACTCAGAGTTGTAGAAATAAATTAAAAATAGAATATACTTTATGAATGGGTACACGTGTACAACTTGCCTGTTGTAGTCTGTTATCGAAAGTTTATTATACATACATATATTTTGATATGTTAATTAAAAAGAATAGAGAATTTTTTTCTGCATATTATTTTTGTGGACACTGATAAGATTTGATTAGGCTTACTCTCTTAGGTATGTGTTGATATATTCATAAGCAGTACACAGTCAATTCGTCTAGTTAACTGTTGTTGACCCCAACCCAAATGCCTAAATCACCGTATCCAATGATAAGGCTAATCAAATGCTTATTGATTAACTGCAATGAAGCATGAGGCGTTTAGAAAAACGACTATAAAGAATGCTATTTATATTCATTAATTTATCAACCGTTTCGCTTGACATTCGTGTACTTCGACTCGGTGAGTGAATAGTAGCATGAGTGGATTCATAATTCACTTTGACTCGTTTCCATGCTCAAGTGCCCTGGCACTTAATAACAAATTTCTGAGCAAAAATATGTGTCGTTGAGACTTCGCTAGACGACTCCCTCTTGCTGCACTTAAAGAATTTGAAATACACGTCCCGCTGTTGTGTCATGTCGTTCCATGGTTCTCGATTGCTTCTATAGTTGAAGCCAGACTGTCGTTCCTTCACTATCTACGTGCAACAGTACTGCAAATACATTTAAAATGTTGCTTTCTGAATACTCTACAAGTTTCTTATCAAATGTAAAAGATACTTTGTCGTATTTTGGTTTTACTTATTGGGATAGTCGTTTATTTACTTTTTGGTAAGATTGTTTATTATATTTAATTGATATTATCAAACAATATCTCAGATGTTTTATTTATGGCTGTAAAAATGTTATGTAAATTCTTTGTGCAACGGTCCATGGCTACGGGTGCGCATACGTAATTACTCATACGCCGATTGTGCTGACATCAGAGGACTGGCAGTTGACATTTGACTTGATTGGGTTTAAGCTAAGTGCCATTGAGTTAAGACTTACTTAAAGCACCTTTCCCGGACTAAAGTGGCGTTCGTTTATCATATTTGAGTTTGAATCGCAGCTGCATTTATCCATCACCTATGTATATGTAAGTATGGAGTAGCATTATATTCTAGTTTAAGGGTAAATGTTTTAGTATTTTTAACTAATTATTTTCAATATGGTTCTTTTAATATAATTATATTGACTAAAGTATTACCTACTGGTAGTACTCATAATATTTTTTACCAAGTAGCTTCCCTGACCCAATCCATCAATCTGTACTAAATGGGCGTATCTGTCAATCGAAGGCACCTTGAACCACATTACTAGCAAAGTTTCCACACAATTCAAATGTAAAGAAAGCAAAGTCGGTTCTCAAACTGTCATAGATTTCAATCAAACTCAACTCATGCCATTCTGACATGCAAAAATAGATACATGTTGCTACTCACGGAGAAGTAATAAAAATTGACTCGACGTCTGGGATACTGAAAAGGGAAGTTTTCTATATAATAAGAAAGATTACAACAATTCTGTGCTGAGGTAAAAGTTTTTAAAATTCAATTACCAAATAAATTTTAATAAATAATATTTATCTTGTATTTTTATAGTTTGTATTTTTGGTTGTAGATTATGTTTACATTAAAATTTAGTGACCTTTAAAAATTAAAAGAATATTAGTTCTTGAAATCTGGTTCTGGAAGGGTATTTATATTGTTGTTTCCTATATTTAATTTTTTTTATTTGTGATTTATATTTTTTGCTCTATTCAGCTTTTCGACACGCTACTTTATGTAAGCATTAAAACTAGCGCCTCGCACAAAAGCAACGGCTTTAGATACTCGTACAGCTATAGATACAGATACAGATACACATGTTGTCGTGCGGATTTGCTAGTTGTTGTTTGTTGTCGCCGTTGTTGTTGCTGTTGCCGGCGTTTGCAATTTGTGCATATTTGTTACAAGGTCAATTTGTCTGATTGTAAAAGTGCGAAAAAAACAAACTAAAATCAAATGTTATGCCTACATTTATATCCATATATGTACATAGGTAAAATTTATTTCTAAGTAATACTAGCTTGAAAATTACATGTGAAAGAAACAATAATAATAATAATTTTATTTTATACTAGAGTAGTGATTTAAATCCAAATTTTAGATCGAGTTTTATATCAAAATCAAAAATTGACGCAAATAAATATCGAGTTTTCTGAACCAATTTTTTTTGAATTGGAAAATGAAGTTGTAAATCCATATCATACTTTTATCGAAAATCATATTTTTTCTTGAAAAGTTTTACGCCTTATTCAAACTTTGACCATTTTGTAGGTCAACTATTACGGTAGTTTATCAACAATTAAACGACTAAACTCAATTCTACAAATTACCTACGATAAGCTGTTAATTGTACCCTGAGCCCATAATGTGAGGGTATAATGTGCTTGGCAGAATGTATGTAACAAGCAGAAGGGGGCGTGGCAGATCCCCAAAAGTATATATATTCTTGATCAGGATCAACAGCCGAGTCGATTGAGCCATGTCCGTCTGTCTGTCCGTCCGTCCGTCCGGATGATTGAACGCGTCGATCTCAGGAACCATAAGAGCTAGAGACTTTGAACTTGGTATGTAGGTTCCTGGATACCATAGGCAGATAAAGTTTGTTTTTATTTTTGGATCGTTCCACTATATTATATAGCTGCCATAGGAACGATACATCGAAAATGAAGTTTTAGTATGAAAAAGTTTTTTGTTTGTTAAGATATCAGAACCAAACTTATAGAATATGCATCTTATCTGCTAATATACATCCTGACCAAATTTGGTGAAGATCGGCTAACTATATCATATAGCTGCCATGGGAACGGAACATCGAAAATGAAGTTTTAGTATGGGAAAGTTTTTTGTTTGTTGAGACATCAGAACCAAACTGATAGAATATGCATCTTAGCTGCTAATATACATCCTGACCAAATTTGGTTAAGAGCCGTTAACTATATCATATAGCTGCCATAGGAACGATACATCGAAAATGTAGTTTTGCTATGGAAAAGTTTTTTGTTTGTTAAGATATCAGAACCAAACTGATAGAATATGCATCTGGGCTGCTAATATACATCCGG
This sequence comes from Drosophila falleni, assembly GCA_035045575.1. NCBI lineage: Eukaryota > Metazoa > Arthropoda > Insecta > Diptera > Drosophilidae > Drosophila > Drosophila falleni. Next base: position 634,308 of record JAWNOV010000169.1, on the reverse strand, counting down.
ACCAAATTTAGTTAAAATCGGTTAACCATATCATATAGCTGCCATAGAACCGATACATCGAAAATGAAGTTTTAGTATGGGAAAGTTTTTTGTTTGTTGAGATATCAGAACCAAACTGATAGAATATGCATCTCAGCTGCTAATATAATCCTGACCAAATTGGGTTAAGATCGGTTAACTATATCATATGGCTGCCATCGGAACGATACATCGAAAATGTAGTTTTGGTATGGAAAAGTTTTTTGTATGTTAAGATATCAGAACCAAACTGATGGAATATGCATCTGGGCTGCTAATATACATCCTGACCAAATTTAGTTAAAATCGGTTAACTATATCATATAGCTGCCATAGAAACGGAACATCGAAAATGAAGTTTTAGTATGGGAAAGTTTTTTGTTTGTTGAGATATCAGAACCAAATTGATAGAATATACACCTAGGCTGGCATTATACATCCTGACTGAATTTGGTTAGAATCGGTCTAAAATATCATATAGCTGCCATGGGAACAATCGATCGAAAATCAACTTTCAGTACAGAGTACATGGGCACAGGGTATTCAACTGTCGAGCGTGCTCGACTGTAACCGCCCACTAGTTTTTTTTTTTTTTAATATCGATAAATCGTCAAACAAATCATCGAGTTTCGCGCAAGCGATTATCGAATTGTCGATATTTCGATATATTTTTATATCAGCAGAGTAACATTGGTTTAAATAAGATGATACAATAATTTTTGGTGGCTTGCTGGGTAACCTACAGTCGAACATTGCTTGATTTCGTTATATTTTATTTTATTTATTCAATTTAATTTTATTTCACTCAAATTGAGTTGAACTGCTGATAGAATCAAAATAATGTTGCTTGCTTGCCTCGTGGATGCTGCGATGATGTTGCCAACAGCTGCAACCATTTGGTTGCCAGAGTTTCCTCTCTTCGTGCCCTCGCCCACACTCTCTGGCAACACTTTGACAACAACAACAAAAATGTACAAATTGAATTTGCTGTCAGCTGCCAGGATGGATGGCTGACGCAAATGACTTCTCTGTCGTCTGTCGCAACGTTAGTCTGTCCATCTGTCCAACTGTCCGTGTCTCAGTCTCTTTGGTCAAATTAATTTTTGCGGCCAAATACGCCGTTCGGGCCTCACTAAGTGCACACTGGCCATGATGCAAAACGTTTTTCGATGACGTGATGTGGCCTAGGTCTCGGCCTCGACAACGACAACGGCCAGTGGAAAATTACATTTCCCTTTTGTCCGCATTTCACTCGACAGCGCCTAATTTTCCTATTAGGCGACAAATTGCCAGCCAAAGAGCAGCAACCACAGCAAAACTTGTATCTCCTAGTATGTAAGTGCATCTGTATCTTGCACTGTGTGTGTGTGTGTGTGTGGGCACTGCATATGTTGTCGATGACATAACCAAATGCAACGTCTCTCTCTCTCTCTCTCTCTCTCTCTCTTTCTCTGTTTCTTTATCCCTAATAAAACTACAATTACGCACGATAAGCGTAAAATGAACACATTTATGTGATATGTATTTATATGTGTGTAAGCACTGGTAATTTTCCCAAGTCATTGCCAGCAATCGATAATAATTACACGTCAAGGACATTTGATATGCTGCACGTCGAACAAGGATACATATAGGAGAGAGCAGAAGGAGATGATGAAAGAACACATGCTAAGACAATCAGAGCTTGTTGCAAAATTGCAAAATGCCTGTCATCAAACAGGTGGAACATAGTCAATTAATTGTATTAAATTTAATGACCATATCGATGTAATTTAATTGTCCTCTGGTTAAATTAAATTAGAGTGTTTGAAGAAACTCAGTTATATTATAACCAAAGAATCAAGTTGAAACCAATTAAAGTTACAGTTTCGGTACCGATACATTACGAAACATTGTTTTTTCCTTTCCAAACATAAAATTTAAAATTTTCAACAAATAAAAATAAAAAAAAAAAAAAAAAAAAATTTTAATTTTTATTTATTAAATTCAAAAAAAAAAAAAAAACTTAATTCATTTTTTTTTTCTTTTTTTTTTTTATTATAATAAAAAATATATGCCTTTCAAATTGAAAGTTTTAATGAACAATACAAAACAATTTTACCGATTTCAGCAATGTTTTCTCGGAATATATGGGGTCGTAATTTAACAAAACAATGAAATTATTTGAAATCAACTTCTTTTATTATAATCAACAAAACTAAACATCCAAAAACAAACAAAATTATACGAAATCAGAAAAAGGCAACATTCTTGGAACAAAACGAATTTTATTTGTAAACATTGTAAGGGAATAATATTTTTGAATGCAAACTTTAAATTAAAAATTTGCTGAGACATTTAAATCAACATTGTACCCTCATAGATTTGGAACAGTTCTATTTCTTGGAAAAGCTTTCAGCTAAAACGAAAATTGACCGTCATAATTTATCGAATTGAAAAGAAAAAGAATAGAAGGGTGGAGAAATTGAAAAGATACGAAAATAATACGAGTGGCAATAAATCACAGAGACTGAAATAAAAGAGAAAGACAATTTGACGTGAGGATATAAAAACAACCCAAATCGATGGCCAAAAATGAGAATGGAAAACGTGGAAATACAAAATGTGAAAGGAATTTGTAGCAACAAAATGAAGGACTACGCACTGAAGATCAAACTGAGGGATGTGAGAAGTAGGAAGTTAGTCTCACAACAGCAGATACATTGGCGGTAAGCCGGAAAACTACAAACTGCAACCGCAGCTGGCAGAAGGCCAAGGTAAGCCAAATAACGAAAAGGCTAAAGTCAGCTGACATTGCAGCAGTCGAAGCGGATGCTGTCAACAGTGTACATTGTACAAGGCCAACACAGCCAGGACAATAGCTCAGCCCGAAAGCTGCTCAGCAACAATCGGATTGCCCAAGCAGATCGGAGATGTCAGTTGCTCCATATGCGGTTGTGGCCGAGAAGGAATTTGTCCAGTTTCTGCAACCTTAATCCTGATTCCAATAAAACGTTTGACTTAAGCGAAATGTAAATGCTTTAAAGCTAAAGTTGTGTATGTGTTTTTATGCTAATGAAGAAAAGAAAAGATGTAAACACTGAGGCTGAATCAGAGACAGGGACAGGGTCAAAAGGATGTCGCCGCAGGCTCGACTAATCCACGGCACGTGTTGGTAAATCAACAACACACAGATAAACAAACGAAGCGCCAAGTTGGGGGCAAATGATTAAACTTTCAAAGTTGCGGAAATTTTATAAATAACTTGAATGTTACCAAAGTCGAAAGGATGATACCCTGTAAGATTAAAAAATATATTAATAAGATCATTTCTTATATCAAAAATGTCATCCCAATATTACCAATAGTTAGCAAATATAATGAAATATTTTCCTTATCCTTTTATAAAAGTGAAATTAAAAATTTTTTTACCATCAAGTATTACAGAAAACACATTTCAATATTGAAGAAAATAACGAAGTGGAAAGTTATTATGGGAATATACAGATTGAGAAAATGGGTTTGCGGGTTTCTCAGAAGCCACAGACTTAAACAAATATTTTTTATACGCACGGTGAACCCAAAATTACGCACCATTTTGTGGAAAAAAATAAATAAAGCAATCAAAAGGAAACACATAAAAATGGCAGCAATTTGGCAAATTGAAATAAAACAAAATAACAAATCAGTACAAATTAGATTTATAATTTAATAAATGTTGTCTGCTATTTATAATATTTTTTGTTTTCACATGAAAACAAAATTTACATAGCTAAATTGTTTAATTTGTTGACATATGTACTTTGATCAAAAACAGGTCTATTTAATAAGTTGCTGTAACACGTCACTCTACTGTCACTGAATTGACACCTGTCATATTTCTCAATAGCTTGACTGCAAATTAATATTTGAATCTGTTATTATGACAGTTGCCCGTAGTTCGAAAGGATATATAAGATAATCTAGGGGAAGGTTAATACTAGAAGGTAAAGTTGAGAAAATGTATATAAAATTCAAAGCTCACTGCAAAATTATGTTGTAATCTATCTGTGTTTGGCAAAATAAATTGGGAAGCAAGTTCAATAATTTATTCCGACGATCTTCTTTTATAAACTGCATTAAAAGGCAAATGAGTTTAAGATGATGATATGAAATGATGAAATGATAGATTTCATTTCATGTAATTTAAAATGTCAGTTTCGCATAGAGTAACTTTGGTAATTGTGCAACTGTCAAATTCACACTTTGCCACAGAGTGAAGGTAATTCAATCTAATATTAGCAAAATACCCATCTCTATTCCTCTCTTTCTTTAAACGTCACAAGCTTTCAATTCAATTTGCCATATTATTTGCAAAGCCGTCGAATTGCCAATTAAAGTTGTCTACTGTCTTATTTTACCCTTATATATATTGGTCATTATGGCTTTTCGATATGTAAAGTAGATGCAAGTGTGTGTATGTGTGTTTTAAATTTTCCATGTCTATGAAGTTCAAGGACAATTATTTGCTGTATTAGAGAACTGCTTTTATTTTGTTTAATGAATATTTTTTTCTTACACCCCCTCAATATTTTTTTGGAATTTATCGCAACCTTTTTTTTTGTTCGTCGCAACAACATTTTACGTTCATTCGTTATTGTGAAATAGACGCGTCACAGCCTAAAAATAATATATATTATGAACGACGTAAAATTTTCTGAAACCCTTCACGAACAGACGCGACCCTTACCACAATGATGATGAACCTGACATGGATACTGGAGAAACTGCAGGAGACGGAGAACAGAGATGTGAACTCAAAGAGAAGGAGAGAGTGGGATAGAGGTGAGCGGATCAGTTTATATCCACCTTTGACAAGTGGCGTAAACAAGCAGACTCGTTTGCCACGGAAATGCAGCTGGCTTAAAAAGGCAAAAAGAATATAATAAAATGCTGCGCAAATGCGCATTTAATTGCGCACTCAATAGGAAGCCCCAAAATGGGGGCCAGGACGAGGGAATGGAAGGTGGTCTCGTTGGGGTCTAGGAAATTTGCACAAAGAGAGCCAACCAAAGTCTTGACAGCTGTGCGGTACGACGACTTTATTCTCTCCCCCATTTTTTTACCATTGAAAAAACTCTCCATTTACTCGTTGCTATTTTCCCAAATGCGTCGCATTTTGTAGTCATTACTGAAGTGAGAGTAATGGTCATTTGCGTTTTGGTTTCGAAAACCACACAAAGAATTCTATAGAAAAGATGAAAATCCAAATTAGTGAAAAATATTTAACTAGGACAAGCTGTTAATTAGGAAATGTTATTCATAAAATAGCTTTGATTTACTTTTAAAGAGATAAAGGTCATTTTAAATCGCTGTATTTATTTTTTTGTAGAAAGAAAATTTAAAAAGAATAGTTGAATCATGAAAATATTTGTTTTAATAAAAAGTAAGGAAATTTGCGAAGTAACAATTATTAAGGAAATGGCAATTTAGTAAGCCTGAATATTTGTGTGTACTTTATTAATCATTTTAATTTCTTAGCAAAAGCTTACTGCAATTAAAAAAAATTATAACACAATATTAATTCGATAGTTTTTGCTGATCCAGGATATATATACTATATTGGGCCGGGGATGTCACCTTCTTCCTGTTTCCGAACATGTTTCTTTTACTTGTTATTTAGTAATGGGTATACAAATTATGAAGAAAACGTAAAAAGTAATTCGAGGATAAAGTTTCTTTGGTTTCCTAAAAAAAAAAAATTGTTATTTAATATAATAAATACATTTTCATACAAAATTACTGAGACCGAACATAATTAATTACTTCCTGCAACTTTAAACGAAAAAAATAGTGTATAAGGCATTTAAAAATAATTTTAAGCGGAAAACAATGTATGCTACAACTTGTGGCAAGTTGGTAAGCTGCAAGTTGGGCACATGGTGTTCACGAAATAAAGCCGCTCATCAACATCAACATGAACATACGAGTAGAACACACAGAGGCTGGCAATGTTTTCAGCTGGCAACTGGGACACACAAAATTTCAGAAATTCAGAAATTCAGAATTGCAAACAGTAGATAAAGTGGGCGGGGTTGGGGGTCGTTCATTCTCTCCTTTTGTAGTGGCTTGGAGCAAGCAACGTCAACAAAAAGTTTCAGCTTGGCTGCATTTGTGAAGCTTCTCTTGTTCAGCGACGCGGCCTGTTGCATGTTATGTTGCAACGTGTCAGCAGCAAAGCAAACCCAACAGCCACCACATGCCGCACATCCTCCCTATCAGGTGGTAGGGAAATAGGTACCCCTCTCCCCACTGTCAATCCCTTTGGCCAGCAGGGAGAGGTTGTCATCCGTTTGACAAACGCCGCCATTGACGTCATTACAGTGAACCTGCAGCAATGCATGCCACAAGGTTGGGCGATAGGGGCAGAGTTACCTGTGTTGTGTGTTTTGGCCAACATCAACGGTTGCAAATGCTTTTGAGGCTTAACTCACTGAACCAGTCGCCAGAGTCGAATGGAGCCATTGTAGCGTGCCATGGACATGCGTATGCCATGCCCCCCATATTCCAGCTAACACACATACGCCCCGTGGACCAATCCAAATTTCAATACCAGCCTCTGTCCCCTTTTCCTGCTCCCGTCAATTGTAGTCAGCGCCAGTCGACATTGCACTTTTCGATGGATTTTGAATTGTTACTACATGTCCTATTGTTGTTTTTGTTGCTGTTGATATTGCTGTTTCTGGGACCTGTAATTATAAACACAAAGGCTCTGTTAAGTTGGTTCAATGAAAATTTGTATTTTACAGAAGGAGGCCATACAGACCTTCTTCTATTCAAGTCAGTAAATTTTGTTAATTTTTGACTAAATTTGGTCAAGACATAACATAAAATATCGGAATACACATAAAATAGCTCCAAAAAAAAACAAAATTTCTCCCCCCCCCCCCCCTTTTTTTTACAAACACAAAATTTTTTTTCAAAAAAAAAGGGGGGAATAATTTAAAAAAAATATTTTTTTTTTCCCCTTCCTTTTTTTTTTTTTTGGCCCATACAAATCGATGCATATCTATTTTGTTCTTCATAGCAAATACTAGGTATTATAAAGTTGAGCTTACTCGACGGGCTTTTTGTTGTTCTTGCATTTTATTCGCACACAAATAGAAAGACAAATGCATCGTTGTTTTACTGGACTAGAAAAAATAGCAAATAACAGCGTGTTGTTGGCAAAGGGGATAAGGGAAATTGGAATTGGGATTTGGGATTGATCGGCAACAATCGAAGCAGCTGATTGATTGTGAATCTTAAAGTTCGACATAGCCTGCAATAATGGCATTGATCTCAGTGGAACTGTCAAGGGCATTGAAATAGTTCAAATAGTAAAATTCTTTTTGTACCCGTTAGCTAAAAAATAAATGAAAGGGTATATTGTGTTCGTTGGAATGTATGTAACAGTGAGAAGGAGGCATCTTCGGTCCCATAAATTATATACATTCTCAATCAGCATCAACAGCCGAGTCAATATAGTCATTTGTCTGTCCATCTGTCCGTCTGTCTGTATAAATACCGTATTACTTACTTTAAATCCTTATTGCTTGCCCTTGACGAAATGAAGGATGTTATTCGCACACATTTTCTTTATACATTTTATATGAGCTGCAGTTGATAATTTTTTCTTAAAAATTCATTGACTTCTCTAAAAATGTATTTCAAGCAACTTTCAGAAACCGCTTCTCATAACGTAATAAAGCTGTTTCCCATGTTTACCTCATCAATTGCGTGGATTAAGACCTTGGGCGCTGATGAGGCAACCTCACGCACATAAAGAGGATGCCACAAACTGTTAGTTACATTTTCATTTCATGGCTTATTCCTGTTGACAGATCTGTGTGTCTTAGTTTCATGGCGCCGAAGCTCATAAAAAATTATTATTTAGCATTGGCACAGTCAAGCAGTGCAAAAAGTTTGTGAAGAAAACAGAATAAAAATAAAAATAAAATAATCCAAAAATTCGCAAGATATGAATGACGAAGAGAAGAACTTTGTTTGTTGTTGCTTCTGTGTTCGGCTCCCATTGCGCTCGTTTTGGCTTAATATCAATTACCAAAAACAAAATCCTGCCGCGTGATGCTCATAAAATGGAACCGAGCCAGGCCGAAAAAACCATAAATGAGCCACAGAACAATGCCAAAATATGTAATGTGCTTCTGTTTCTGTTTGTGCTTCTCTAAATCTCATTTCGACGATGATGCAATAAGTTCAGAGTGAGAAGTTTGAGGTGACAAAAATAAGACATCGAAATTGTTGTCTGCCAGTAAGGATAACCAGAATCAAGTAAAACTTGTTCGCGAAGTCCAGATTTGCTTTTATTAGTTCTAATTTAGTTCTAATTGAAAGATGTATAGTCTATTTACCAAACATTTTCAGCTCGAATCAATCATCAATTGTGTGCGACATTTGAATCCCTTTCAAATCATGCAACATGTAAGCCAAAGACAATTTTCAACATCAATTAGGAAATCAATTTTGTGGTTTGCTTGTGTCAGCAGCCAGTCCACAAGTCGATGACAAAAACGAATGTCAAGGCCCCAAGATGAGGGAGGAAGTACCTTGGCCACGTTTACAAGTTATGGCGTTTGTATTTGTTGGCCAAAAGTACAAAGAGAAAGCAAAGGTTCAAAGCTCACTTGATTTACAATCATTGAAATATCCAATTGCAATTCCACTTGCAATTTATTGGGACAAAAGAGAGATTGGGCTAAATTGTAGCCATTTGTCGAAGGTCAGCAAAACCTTTTCAACAAAAATAAATTATCAAACTTTTTTCGATAAAAACAACGACAAAATTTAATTAAATATTTTAGGAGTTATCCATCTCTCTCTTGCTCATTCAATTTTGTTGAAGGACAAATTTCTCGCTTATTATTTAAAAATAAATTTGTGTTAAACCAAATGTATTAAAAGGTAGTAATTTATGCATATTAAACTTATTTGAAAAGGTTAACTAGATTGGTTTCGCCATACAAATAGGCCAATCAAAGGGCAGCTAAAAAATTTATTATGCTAACCAATTTCTATATAAATGAAAGCACACAGTTTATATGAGTGGGAGGCTGAAAGTTCTCTCGTAGTTGTAAATTATTTAGTTGAAAACCACAAGTTGTGGAGGTCCAGTTGACTGTTTGACATATGTGCATAAGTAATTCGTTTAAAGGGAATAAGCTTACCTTTGATATTTATTTTGTTTTATATGCGTTTAAGAAGAAACACTGCCATACCATTTGGACTCTTATGATGGGTTTACAAAATTAAAGGTTTTTTTTATAGAAGATAAAGAATCAATATTTGTGATTTTGTTTAGTTACGTATATTTATTTCAGATACTTCTGCAAATTTAAAAGAATTTCATATATATTAACAGCTTAAATAATTAAATAAATGTTTTAAGCTACAATGCATTTATCTGTTAGTTAATTTTTTGTATTACCATTATTGACTTCATTACTGCATTTTAAGTTCGACCCTTTATTTTTGACCTTCACAAATAAAAGAACTCTTTACTATCTGTATTTAAGTCAAATGTTTTGCTTGAATGCCAATGCCAAGGCGACTAAGAGCAATACAAGAGAAAAAAAAACTTTGCATACTTTTAAGCGTGGGGCGACGTTGCGTATACGCAATATGGAGAAATTTATAGAGCTGGCAGTGGCTGTTGTACAAGTAGCAGCTACAATGTGTACGTAAACATACATATATATAAATTGTGTGGATGTATGTGTATATAAATTTGTTAAAATAAATGTATGTATATATAAAGTAAATGTGCGTGCCAGCAAGTGGCTCAGCTCTGGCACATACTAAAAACAAGCATGTAAGCAGGCGACTGTGCACAAGCTCATGTGTGATTTGTATGTGTGGGTGTGTGTATGTGTGTGGGTGGAATGTTGGAGTATGAGAGCTGCCAAATCAACAGCAAGGCAAAGAAATGCCAAGCACAAAACGCGGCGACAACTACGAAAAGCGACGCTGGCAAAGGTCACGAACATAACCTTTTGGCAGCTGGGACAGCGACTGCGACAGCGACTGCGACAGCGACTGCGACTGCGACAGCGACTGCTGCAGAATCTGTAGCAGAAACAGAAGCACTGAAAATGAATTTTTCTCACTCGCTGACTTTTTTTTTGCTCCTTGCATCAGCGATTTTCACTCAACGCTGATAGTTGAAACGCCTGACTGACTCACTGGAGGCTGCTGATGAAGGTAAAACGCCACAGTTCTCCCTCTCCCCCAAATCTCCCTACAACAACCCAGCAAAGTGGCTGAAGGACATTTTAAAGAGCCAAAAACTTTTTGCTGTGGTTTATTTTTGCTGCTCCGTTGCCTTCTTCTCATTTACGAAGGAAAAATCATGAGCATTGATTAGTTACGCACTGACGGAGGCTCAAAGAAAGAAAGAAAACATCACTCGAGCACAAAAAGGAACTCATCAAAATAAGTTCAGCATTTTGTTTTATGTTTTGTCATCAAGACCACAAAACAAAATGCCAAATTGGCGACTAGTTTTTTCTGGAATTTTCTGATTTTATTTATAAAGTCGAAGGCAATGTCTTTTTAAATAAAGTGCAGAAACGATGCTCTTGCAGGTAAGATAGACTTTTTAGTTCTCAGGAAAAACTCTTCATTAACCGCTCTGTCGCATTAATTATTACTCACAATTGTGATTGATGAATATATAAAATAATTATGTATTCAGTTATTCAATATAATTAGGAACCAAGTAACAACCAAATTGAAAAGAGCACATAAAATAATAAGATAATGCTCATAGTTCTACGAAACGTAAAAAATAGTGAATAAAATTAAATAGTTTGACAATAATTTTTAAATGTTTCAAATAATTGTTTCAATTATTAAAATAAGTTTGCCAGAGAAATTAGTAGATTAATATAATAACTTTATTTCTTTAGATTTTTTGATAATTAATATTTGTAATACGACAAAGACTTAATTTACTTTTCAGATAATAAATACCACACTATTTTGATATTAGGCACATCACAAATCTGAAAAAAACTCCAGTTAAAATTATTGCAGCGACTGACAAATAATTCTGCTGTTGTTGATTGTCACATTGTAAAACCCTTTGTTAGAGTATCAGAAAACACACATTTTTGTAAATACTTAAGCTCCGAGCCTAAATAAACTAATGAAGGCCACTGTAAAACTCACTCAGACGTTAAATTGAACGCAATACACGTTGTAAGCATTTGCCAGTGACTGGAAAGTTTTAACCTCTAAAAAACCGCAATACTCGGCTTTACCTTTAACATCTAAATTTAAACCGCAAGAGATGTGCAAGGGGATGTGTTTAGTTATAGCTCACATTTATCTTGTGCCGAATAAACGAAGATACGAGATACGAATACGTGTCTGGCATTTTCAAGGTTGCGTTTTAATTCCATCGCACTTCTAATTTGACACACAAACACATAGATGCACACAGATACATATATTATATGCAAATATTCAAATGATAATACCGCACTTCATATTGGAGGTCCTTGAAATGGGATATGAAGGTCTTAGGTGCCCTTCATTTAGCAGCATATTTAAATATGCCAAACACGTAGTTTGCCAAACCCAAATATATTAAATACATACATACGCATTTATATGAGATACACCTATAGATAAATATACTTACCGATTCATATATAATACATTTGAGTATGTACATATACATTTGATTTATGCGTTTTTACTTACACATTACACTTTTATATATTTTTTTGTTGTTGCACGCAAATCAGGGGGACAAATGGTAAGGACATAGACTGAAGTAGAAACCGAAAGAGAAGGACAAAAACATTTTTAGAAATGGAAATAAAAGTGGAAACATTTTCGACAACAGACAACAGCAACGTGGCGCCAGATTTGTTTCAGCTTTGTTCATCCCTCTGGGAACCTCCCTAGACACTTTCAAAGAAATCCAAATAAAATGAAAGACATGGGTGGGTGTTACTGGGGGATTGAGTGACAAACAGGCTTTGCAATTGATAGATTAAAGTCATAAATAGTGATAGTAAGTAAAACAGATCTGTAACTGAATTAACTCCCAGTCCCTCTCCCAGGTTTCTCTCCCAGACCCTCTCCCAGTTCCCGCTCCCAGTCCCTCTCCCAGGTCCCTCTCCCAGGTCCCTCTCCCAGGTCCCTCTCCCAGTCCCTCTCCCAGGCCCCGCTCCCAGTCCCTCTCCCAGGAACCAAAGCTCCTAAGTCCAAAAACTATAAATTATTTAGTTAACCTTAAATGCAAATGTTAACAGATTGGTTACGATATCTCATAAAACAAAAATGTTTTACATACTAAGACTTAATTTTCGCACGATCGGTAAGAATGTATAAGACTAATTTATGTGTGTCAGCCTCGAGTCGATGTTATCACGTCGTTGTCGTTCTGGTTTACGTCTTTGCTCTCTCTCTCTCTCTCTCTCTCTCTCTCTCTTTTAGTCTTTTAGTTTCTCTGTTACTCATAAAGTTTTAATGCGCGTTAAAAATGTGACAGTTTGATTCAATTAATGCGACTTGCGAGTGATTTAAGTTTCATTGATCCATTTTAATGAGAGTCTGTTTGAGGTAAGGAGAGAGCTGAAAGATCTTACGGAAAAAGTACACTTGTCAAGGAATAATCCTATTTTAACATATACTCCAATTAATATTCCATTTAGTCCTACTTCTATTCATACATCGAACTTGTACTTCTTCCTCCGTTTCTCTTTGTTTTTCTTACCGTCTCTACTACTGCTACTATAAATACTACTATTAATATTCCAGGTTCCTCTCTCAGTCCCTCTCCCAGGTCCCTCTCCAGTCCCTCTCCCAGGCCCCGCTCCCAGTACCTCTCCCAGTCCCTCTCCCAGGTTCCTCTCTCAGTCCCTCTCCCAGGTCCCTCTCTCAGTCCCTCTCCCAGTCCCTCTCCCAGGTCCCTCTCCCAGTCCCTCTCCTAACTATATGGTCTAACTCACAGCAGCATAGTGGACGGCAGAATAAAATTTACAGAAAAATATATTTTTAGTAAAAGTAAATACGTTGAGCACATTACGTAAAGTGGTCCATGGAGAGCAGAATCTGTAAAAAGCGTTATATAAATACTGGTTTAAAATTTCGTAAAGTTCGTGAAAGAATATCAAAATTTAAATTAGATAAAAGCTCTAATGAGTCAATATTATTGTTCATTTAATTTAATTTGTTTTTCTAAATATTTCTCTTGGCAATGATTCGTTTAATCTGATTTACGTGTATAATAGCAACAACACTGATCTATTAGAATTAAGTACACAGGAAACTGAGTATAATCTATCACAAGTAGTTCACTTAAATGTAGCCTCTTAAAAGTGTTCAAAATCATCATATTGTAATTTACCTGTCTCAACATGCACCTTGTTAGGTACAAAAAGCTGCAGTAGCAAATTAAAATCAAAATGAAAGTACTATAGCTGCGTCGAAAGGTTGATTGAAATTCATGAATATATCTATCGGATGAAATAGACGTGAAATAAAATACAATATAAAGAATAAACAAATGAGAATATCGGCTAGTCGACTCACAACTGTCACATTGTACACAATAAATCGGGAACCGGTATAAAACAATCAAAGCTATGCTTGAAATATTAACTAGACCACATGCCGATCCCTCCAAGTATCCGTTAGTCGATAGCTATTGGGCTATTATAATCATAGTCGGATCCTATTTACTCTTTGTGCTAAAGCTGGGACGCCAGTTTATGTTTTATCGGCAACCATATGATCTCAAAAAGGTGCTTAAAGTGTACAATATCGTTCAGATAATCTACAATAGTACCATTTTCATAATGGTAAGTGCGAAATGTTCTATCTGAATGGGACTAAAATTACTAAACAACTCCAATTCCACGCTTTACAGGCAACTTACTATATTTTTTGGAGGAGGGTTGTCACATTAAGTTGCTTGACAACATGGCCATTGGATCATCCACTGAAGACGACGGAACGTTTTTTTAGCTATTTGTATTATTTAAACAAATATCTTGACCTATTGGACACCATCTTCATAGTACTGCGAAAGAGTTATAGGCAAATTACAGTGTTACACCTTGTTCATCATGTGTACATGACTGTCGGATCATATTTGTACGTACGCCTCAATGGATATGGAGGCCATGTGCTGGTTGTGGCTTATCTGAACGTATTCGTACACACTGTGATGTACGGATACTACTTCCTCTCATCGCAGTATCCCAATATTAAACAGAGCCTGTGGTGGAAAAAGTACATTACCATCCTACAGATGGTTCAGTTTGTGCTTATTTTATTACACAATATTTGGACCCATATGCAACCCGAATGCGACGTATCATCTTTCATTTTATTTTTGGGATATGTGGTGCCAATGCTAATGCTCGCGATGTTTATAAATTTTTACATACAGGCATATGTACGACCCAAGAAGATAGTTACCCACATAAAACAAAGCTAAATTCATGCATTTTCTACGAATTTCTAGCAGTTGAAGAGTATAGAATATAATACTAAAATATTTGTTAAAAGCTTTTATCAAATTTTATTTTTAATTAAAATTCCATTTATAAATTATTTAAATACGGTTATAGAAAAAAATTTCAAATAAATTCATTAATGACTTTAAATATGGCAACAATTTATATTACTATAGATACTAAACGAAATATCAAATTTCCTGTAGCGTGGGAGTTGTAATTTTTTATTAAGTAAATTTTAGATTATCGCACAAGCTGAATTGCTTCAATAATTTAATTTGACAAGCAAAATTAATTGATTCAATTTAACTTAATTAAAAAATTATATAAACAGTACAAGATAATAATCTGCATTTTCCAAGTGATTAAAATTTTCATTGCATACTTTTAGGTAGCAAGTTGAAACTTTTTTATTTCTTAAAATACTGATAATTTTTTGTGGATGTCAAATGAGCAATGTAACTCAGCTCTTACTTACATTTAAATTACAACTTTGTATTAATATATAAAAGAAATTTAATAGGTACATTTAGTAATCCACTGATATTAATTTACATATATATTACATTATAAGAGCAACTGATTGTTCAATATATCTACCGCCTCTAGCTGCTGTTTGGCCATTTCAGTTTATGACGTATTTATTATAATAATAAGTCTACGGAAGAGAAGCCATTTCGAATCGCATCAAAAAAAATCATTGCCTACTTCTAGGCGGCAGTATAAAGGCTTGGTGTTGCTGTTCGTGCTTATCATAATTTCCATAAATACGGTCCAACTTTTTCAACGATGTGCCAATGATAAAGTGCCAAATAGGAAATGGGCGTTGTGGTGGGCTCGCATATATATATATTTTTGTTCATTCAAGAGGCGCAAGAGCCGAAGAACCTTTGTTTTGTGGCTACACCTTTTTTGTTGTTCTCGTTGTTGTTATTTTTCTTCTTTATCGGAAAACTCTCGTAATGATTACGGGCCAGCCAGCTGTTTGCCAAGCCACGCGCCAAGCCCGAAAATTTTTATCTTTGCTACGTTTGGCGCTTTCTTTATAATATTCTTGCATAGGGCATTATAGTTTTTTCAAGAAAAGTGTTACATATCAGAATGCTGAGTCGATATAATTCTGTACACTGAATTAAATGTATAATAAAAACCATGTTCATGTTGTAGTTTGTACTTATCTTGTGCAAACTAAAAAGGTTTGAATATAATCAGACCAAAATCATAGGAACAATCAGTCGAAATTTGATTAAAGGGTATTAAATAATCGATATGCCGAAAATAACCTATCTTATTTCCTTTTGTTGCCAGTTGCCGAGTGTAGAGTCGAGTTCAGGGTGTCCTTAACGGCTGCTGAGCAATTTTGGGTCTTAACCTTGACTCGCTTACGGCATACACGAGCGCGCACACTCAATGTGGGCGTGGTGGCAGCGCCATCTTGACGAATGCTGCCTGTTGTCACTGGGCTTCGGCGTCTAATCTTATCTTTCACATTGGGTTCCAGCTGCCTGCTGTGTGAGTGTGTGTGTGTGTGTTTAATGTCGTCTCCTGAAAGTCATTTAAAATTATGTACATCAAGTCAAAGCAGCAGGAAAAGCTACAGTTTCAGTTTTAGCTTCAGCTTCTGCTTCGGCAGCAAGTCCAGATCAAAATAAAATATATATATATATACATATATATTCTTTCTAATTTAGTCCACGCGACTTTTATGACTTTAATGGCCTACCACTTTGGCATCTCCTCCATTTCTCACTCTCGCCTGTTGACGGTCGCCTGGGGATTTGTCATTAGGTATTATTGTTGTTATTCTTGCCTTTCCACATCCTTGTGTCCTGCCTGGCACTTGCTGTTTGGGACTAGGTAAGTTGCCCAGCTGCCTTTTGTGCCACCGCATTGATTTATATTTTTTGCTCACATTTTTATGGGGCTTTTGCTGTGTTTCCAGCGCCAACAGCGTGGCTATTTATAGATTATGGTTTTGGCAACAAGGGAACACAATTGAGCCGCCTTTTTTGCCAGTTCCGTAACAAATTCTTATGGCAGATATTCTTTCGAATATCAGATAGTTTGAAGAAAAGGGCACGGCATCTAAATAGCTTTGAACAAGTAAAAAACAAAAAAAAATTAAATTTAATACCCATTAATAACAATCCTTTGAAAAACGAAATAATGAAGGAAATTAATTATTAAATTAAACAACATCGGCCTTATTAACCAGAAATACAAAACTCAATTTTAAATTATAAGGTAATATTAAAACTTTAAAATATTATAAAACAGCTTTTTATAAATTTTACCTTTCACTAAAAGTGTCCAATCAATTCCTCACAGTTTTATTGATGTAACAATTACCTAATAATCGTTACGTCTTTATTTTTGATATTTATTAAACTTTGAAATCATTCATTAGAAACTTACTCATATATAAGCTGCAACTAGTTGCATTGATTATTCAATAACAAGACAAACAAGATTGTAACGAAATACCTTTAATAATTGGGTCAAGTAAATTGCCAATTTGCGAGTAATTCGATTTTCAAAATAGTTGAAGATGCTTGACAGAAACTTTTACCGCTCAAGCTTTTAATTAATTAACAAACTTTGTATCAGGCTTATATGGTTTAGTGTGTTGAGCATTTGAATATTGAAATTAAAACACGGCAAATAAAACACAATGAAAAGAAATTGTATCTACACGTGGACAAATCAATCAATAATTTCAGATGCTATTGGAGAGTAATTCCAAAGGAGAAGCAGCAGGAGACATGTGCCCATCAAAGGACTCTTTGGATTCACACCACTTTACAGTTCATTAGGCAGCCGAAGCGTACGAAGTGTATCTCAAATCTAGGCGAATGAGTATCTGTGAGTTGCTCGGAAAGGAAGGCGTGGCAAGGGATGAGTCAAGTGTCTTTGTGTGACTTGTTTTCGCTTTGACAAGTTTAAATATAAATAATATTGTAAAAAAGTGTAGCGAAAAAATGAACAGTGCTGAACAAAACTTTTCCATGGAAAAGCGATACATAATAATTAACATACTCAATTCATTGAGCAATTAATTAATTTAGCGTTAATAATATTATGTGCCAGGTTAGTGATGAGACAACTGGTTTGAGCATGATACTTTTAGCTCACACTGTGTGCTGCTATTTTTATCAATGCCAACGTCAACGGCATTCGTCTTTCGAGTCTTCCATCTCTTTCAAGGAAGTTCATCAAAGTCAAGCAGAGCCACAGACAGGACATGGAGAGACCAGTGCCTACCTGCCAAGTCAGTTGACACATGTGGTATGTGGCATGTGGCATGTGTGTGCAAGTGTGTGTAACGAGAGGAAATTTATTTCATTACAGCTCAGCACCCAACGCAATTGTGTCTGTCTCTCTGTTTATCTGTCTGACTTTCTGACTGTCGATATGTTTGACTATTTGACTGGCAAGTTTCCGTTTCACTTTGCCGTTTTTATCTACTTGTATCAGACAGTCAGTATCCTGCTGGAAAACTTCCTCGACGCACATAAATTTCCATGGTGTGTGGCACGTGAAAAGCTTCTGGCACAAAAATCAATTAACTTAAATTAATTCCACGAATTATTTGCTCTGTAAAAAGTTTGCCACAAATTTCGCATCTCATATCGTTTTTCTGCCGCGTTGTTTTCTTTCCATTTCCTTTTTATTTTTGCCCCGTTTCCCATGAGCTTAGTATTGTAAATTTGTTTGCCAGACTTGATGCTGAGCCATAAGCTCATTGGTTGAGAGCTTTTGGGAGTCCTGTAATACCAAATGGGCTGACAATTTATTTTGAATTTTACGTGCACCATGAACTCAACTCACATACACAATCTCAGATTCGCAGACATGCAGACTATCCACAATAGGCTTGGCAAATTGAATTTAATAAGCCTTATCAACTGGTTTGAGATATTTTACAGGGTGTGGATAACAACTAAATCGCTTGTACAAAGATGAATGTGTGCGTGAGTGTGTACACAGCTGCAAATAGATACATTTACAGATAGAGTAAAATGGTAATGCCATTTTATTCTGTTATTATTCAGCTTGCAGATAAATTTAATGTCAGTAATTGATTTGCATTTAAATATATTTCCAAAATTATAAATTACTGTGCTCAGAATGTATTTGAATATTTGTGGGAGAATATTTGCGCCCACTTTAACTTCGTAATTGAACAAGTAAATTGAGCACACTTAGAGTATTTTGTCGAATGTCAAATTGACCATCATAAATGATAAATTATTCGTTTTTGCATGCTTTGCATATGTGCTCGAATAATGCAATTTTCCAAACGATTTGACAATTGCAACAAATAATCAATTTGAACATGGTCGTTCATCATATTTAATAAAGCTCTATGAACCAAAACGTAAGAAACAAAATGCAAAATTGCAAATTTCTGTATATTTTGTGGGCCATTCGAAGCATTAAGATAAAGACGATTAAAACTTATGAATATATATATATATTTATTTTTTTTCATGGTTCGGCATGGAGTTTATCTTAAAATAAGTCCGTTTACCTATTATTTTGTCAAATTTAAAGCTTTTCTTAAACCGACTCCCTTCCAATAGTTATAAATTTATTAAATAAAATCTAAATATTTAAAATTATATGTCGAAAATTTTTGAAATAGAAAACTATAAATTGTTGAAAATATTAATTGATCTTGCTGAGTATAAGCATAATTTGATTGGATAACTAAACATATAAAATTCAATCAGTGTTAGTAAAAACAAAATAAGTTCAGAAAATCTTATATCTCCCAAATTTGCAACCGATTTATAAATTTTCATTTCAGAGATTGCTGTCAGCATTTATAATTGCACAATTTCGCATCATATTTGGAAAGGCACAAATGTATCTCAAAAATTTCATTAACTTATTCGGCAGAGCATAGGAATTTTGTTGAGTTGCAGTCAAAAGTATCTATGTGTCGGTGTGCTTACGTGTGTGTGTGTGTGAATAGAGCTTAAGCTGTAGAGCACGTAGGCAAACATGGAGTATACATAATGTCGTCTGCTTTAGATACATTTCGTGCAAGTTGTGCAAAAGGAATTGACAGACTGTTGAGTTGATTGAATGACGCATTGATAATAGTAAAGTATGAGTGCGCCTTCAAGTAGGCAACGCATGTATAAAAATCAAAGTCAGCTTCGACTGTCATTTTTCCGACATGAAAAACTTCGCGCAATTGCTGAATGAAACTGAAGACGATAAACGATTTGCGGCTACCATCAAGGACATATGAGATATTTAACATAGCTGCACAGAACGAAGCCACAAAAGGGAGGGGAGGAGATTCAGTTGAGTGTGCGCACATTTCAAGAACGTCATCGGTTAAAGACAAACATAGTTGTAACCATGGAACGAGGCAGCCAGTCGGACAGTCAGAACGTCAATCTGCCAGGACTTAACAAAGTTTAACGAACTTGGTAACACAACACATTGACTGAGTGAGTATGTTTATCAGTATGTGACAGTGTACGCACCTTGGCGCTCCGTTACTTGCCACAATCTTACGGTAATACCAGCATTAGGAATATCCGCTTAAAGCTTTCAACATCCCTTTTTATTTCACTAATAAAGTTTACAAACTTATCGCCAAGCTTTTTTCGTTAAGTTTTAGCTCAAATTCCTGTGGGTTTGTGTATTGGGTGAACTGTTAGGGATATTTAAAATTGACTTTACTAAAAGGTAATTTAATGTGATTATGAAATTTGCTATAGACATTAACTTTAAGTATTAACATAGCAGTTAGATTTGAATTTATTAGTGATTTTATACCTTAGTTTCAATACAATTCAAAGGACATAATTAATTAAAAATTAAAATATAGTTGGAGCTCAGATTAAAAAACATTTGATTTTTCAATACAAATTTAATACATTTTAATACATGTTCAACTTCAGCTAGTTTTATATACATACTATACTTTAGTTAACCACCTTCTGAGGATTACCAGCCATGTTGCTTATGCAGGACATGTTTGTAAATAGTATAAGGAACAGGATAGGGTTTTGGCACTGGTATTTTAATGTGCTTAATCACTTCGACGGGATAGGGTTTTTCAATTTCCACAGGATAAGGCTTCTCCACGGTGTAGGGTATTTTGCGTTCCGTTATTTCGGGAACTATTTTATATACGGGCACTTGAATTTCCTGCTGAACGGGCACGTGAACTGCATAAGGTTCCGGAATTTGTAGTCTGATAACATTGGGCACCTTAACAGTAGTTTGTAAACATTAAGTCAACAATTGTTAATTGGTATACAAAATATGAATACCTGAACAGCTACGGGATGTGGTATGGGCAGTGGCACCTTCTCAATAACGTGAACAGGGACGTGTTTCGATATCTCCGAGTAAGTGGTTGGTGTTTCGTGGTGCTGTTGTTGGTGATGATACTCCTCTGCACCGCCGCTTCCGCCATAATGCCCCTCTCCCGTGTGCTCCGAGGCGTAGGTCAGTGACAGACTGCAAATCAACAGCTAGGCAGGTGTATTAAGGTTTAAGATTGGCTTTATCTGAAAGATTCCTTTACACTTACAAGTAACCACATTTTATTTATGATTTATTGTTAGCTCCTAACGTTGTGAATCTAAGTTAAGCAATGCAAGTGGTTTCAACTTTATACTCGCTTTTATAGTCTCAAAAGTGAAAGATTTTGCAAATGCAATTGCAATTGGTCAACTGTTGAGTTGATGTAACCATAACATTGAAATAGAAAGTATTGCATTACCAATGGGATCGCATAATTTTCATTGTGCTTTTCCAAGCAAATGTTATAACAACGAATTGGGTTCAAGTGGGGTATCAAGTGTTGCCCGCTGTCTGTTCATTTGGCTGGCAAAGTGAATGGGCCCGTCATCTCCCCCTTCCCCCTTCAAACTCCTCCTTCCTCTCTTGGCCTGGCTTTGGGGTTAAGGTTGTAACACGTACTTGAGTTCTGCTATCGCTTCCGTCAACCGTAACCCGGCACAGGCGAAAAGTGATAGTCGCCAAACAGACGCTTCACTGCAGCCAGTCAGACCACTTTAAAAAAGTGCAGTCTTGGCTAAGTAATGGGCAGTACTATGGGCTGGGTCGTAGGCACTGCAAGCAATCCAAAACTGGTTATCCCTGTAGCAGTTTAAATAGATGAAAAAAAAAAACAAAAACTGTTACGATGCCTAACATAGAATTACTTGAAAAATGCAATTCCCGCTTTATTACAACAATGTCATAATAAAACTAGTCGGATTGAGCTACAGTCTACAGCAATTACTAAACTTCGAACTGTCATAACTTTGTGAAATCTTAACCGATTGCCTTGCGGAATACCATTTTGATCATTATTTGGCCTCTTTATTGATTCTGCATCAAAATATTATTAACCTTATACAAAAAATTGATTTTCGAATTTTTTCCGACAAAATCATGTACTCCCCCCTTTGACTTTTTTGAAAAAATATTTTTTTCAAAATTTTAAATCTTTAGTTTTCACTTTTAATCAACTCCTGGTGCCCAAATTAGTATAAAACAACACTTTAAACTTGATTCTAAGCGACTTCATTTTCCTGTAAAAAATCATGTCGAAATTGACAAAAAATTTGACTTGTAAAGTTGACAGTCCAAGCAATTACTAAACTTCGAACTGTCATAACTTTGTCAAATCTTAACCGATTTCCTTGCGGAATACCATTTTGATCATTATTTGGCATCTTTATTGATTCTGCATCAAAATATTATTAACTTTATGAAAAAAATTGATTTTCGAATTTTTTCGAACATTGCTTTATCAGCTCGACTACTGATGCTGATCAAGAATATTTATACTTTATAGCCTCTATATACTATATGCTATAGTAGTCCGATTTGAACCAACTTTGGACAGAATATATAAAACAGAGTTTTATGTATATTGTATAAGTTTGGTTTTGATATCTCATAAAACAAAAAAGTTTTTCGTACTAAGGCTTGATTTTAGTCCGGTCGGTCCTATGACAGCTATATGATATAGTAGTCCGATTTGAACCAACTTTGGTAAGAATGTATAAGACTAACTTAAATGCATATTCTATAAGTTTGGTTACGATATCTCATAAAACAAAAACGTTTTTCATACTAAGACTTCATTTTCACCCGATCGGTCCTATGACAGCTATATGATATAGTGGACCGATTTTAACCAACTTTGGTAAGAATGTATAAGACTAACTTAAATGCATATTCTATAAGTTTGGTTTCGATATCTCATAAAACAAAAACGTTTTTCATACTAAAACTTGTTTTTCGACCGATTGTTCCTATGGGCGCTATATGATATAGTGGTCCGATTCAAAATAGAAACAAACTTAACCTGCCTGCAGTATAGAGGAATCTTCATACCAAATTTGGTGTCACTAGCTTTTAAATTGCTCTTATAATTTGGATATGAAATTTTTTTTTCCGATTTGTGGACGTTAAAAGGGGCGTGGCCGAATTTTGAATCAAACTTGATCTGCCTGCAGTATAGAGGAACCTATATACCAAGTTTGGTGTCTCTAGCTTTTATAGTCTCTGAGATCAAGGTGTTCATACAGACAGACGGACAGACAGACAGACGGACAGACAGACGGACAGACAGACAGACGGACAGACAGACAGACGGACATTGCTATATCGACTCGGCTTTTGATGCTGATCAAGAATATATATACTTTATGGGGTCTGCCACGCCTCCTTCTGCCTGTTACGCACATATTCGATAAAACAAACCCAATAGACCCCTGTACTTTTTTTAAGTACGGGGTCTAAAAATTTGACTGTACTTTTATATGTGAATGCTACTACGTATATATAATTACTAACCGGACATATGATATGTTTATGATATGTTTTTTTTTTCTTGAAATACTTTAATTTAAAGGAACACAACATAAATCAAATAAATCACTGTAGTTCAAGTCAGATATGATTGATTTTTTTATTTATAAAAAATGTGATTCGAGTTATATGGGAAAAACTTTACATTTCGTTTTGTTATCGCTAAACTAACTTATTGCATACAAACTAAAGAAATGCAGTTTCTCAGGCTTGCTCATCCAATTCATCTTCCCACTCCCAGTTGTCGAACTCTTCCTGCAAGGGAACAGTATACGAATTATTTTCCATTCAAGCTTATGAACTCATGATCTACTTACATAGTCGTCTAGGCTGCCCTTTTCTTCGGGTAAAGCAGTGGGAGAACAGGCCAGATAGGGCACACCCGAATTGTGGCCGGAGCACTCGCAAGTCTGTGTGCCAATGGGCGTGGCAGTTTGGGCCACACGCTTGGCAAAGATGTTGGCAAACCGCACGATGTGATATTTACGCTCTGGCGCTAATTTGCGTGCACTGAACACGGATCCTTTAGTCTCCAATGCCAACTGCGTGCAGATGCCCAGATTTTTCTTGGAGATATTCGCCAGCTTTCGTGCTTCGGCATTTCCCTCAGGGTATCGCTTAGAATAGACAATATTTTTATCCAAGCCAAAGAAGTGTCGCAAT
The DNA here is from genome assembly GCA_035045575.1 of Drosophila falleni. Classification (NCBI taxonomy): domain Eukaryota; kingdom Metazoa; phylum Arthropoda; class Insecta; order Diptera; family Drosophilidae; genus Drosophila; species Drosophila falleni. The sequence goes on along the minus strand of JAWNOV010000169.1, from coordinate 610,279 downwards.
TTCTTGTCGCGCTCAAAATCAAACTCCGTGTCCGCCAAAATGTGCAGATTGACGCCTTCCTCCAGCATAAACTGCAATATGGAGGTGGAATCGAAGCGCATATCCTTTGCGGCACAGCTGCTACACGAGAGCAGGATAAATGTCTTGGATACGCCTGGACGGAAGTTCAAGCGTGATGCTGTTGAAATGGCCATAAGAATGTCACTGCTACTTCCATTGCCCGTATTAATGTGGGCAAAGTAATTGGCCAATTGATCCGGCTTTGAGGTAAACACATTTTGCTCGTAGAAAATGCTGCGAGGCTTATCAAAGGGTTCAATGCCGCCGAAGGCCACAACAGCATAGCTAAATAAGGAATTGATTTAGCATATAATATTGTTAAATATTTTAATAGTTAGTATCTACCGATTGTTTGTCAATTTGGCAGCTCGCAACTGTTCATCGATGCTGTTCACAATGCTCATGATGCTCTTTGATTCCTTCAGATTTGCATTGCAAGGCTTGGCTTCGACAATAAAGACGACATCGCTGCTGCTTGGTATATCTGACCCGCTGAGCTCCATAAATTTACCCTCTGGCACATAGGAACCATTCGCCAATTGACAGCTGTAAAGGGAGAAATACAATAATTTGTCGTATTAAATTAAAAACATATAATAACGTAAAACAAAATGGTATAAAGTATTTGCTACTTATTCTACAACTACAAATTTATTTCTTCTCGTTTTTTTAATAATTTAGTTTTAGCAGAAAAATATCTGGCATCAATTAAGAATTAAATTTATTTTCCTCACAAATACTAAAACGTTTTCCTATTTTTAGAAAAAAAATATTATTACCATTACTATTAAAAAGAATTCGGACAGAAAATTTAAACATCTTCGCAAAAATCTAAGCTAATTTCAAGTAAATTCTATTCATATTAATGAATTTGATTACTTATAAGTTTCGATCTAAATGTTTTTTCCTACTATAATAATAAAAATATATATAAAATATATATTTTATATATATATTTTTATAAAATTAAAAAAAAAAACAAAATAAAATATAAAGTAAATATTGATATAATTTCATAGTGAATGGGGCCATTAGAAGTAAGTATCAAGACTTTTACTTACAATATACACTGATCCGGCACACGCATGGGCACCTTCAATGAGGTGCAGGTTTCGATGTAGGCCAAGGCAGCGGAACAAGCACCTTTGATTGCTGGATGACCCGGTCGAATGGGCTGAGATTTCATGCCCAGATCAAGGCACATTTCATAGAAAGGTGTTGGATCTACGACAGCACTGCAAGCGGACAATATGCCACCATGGAAGAAACTGTCGCAAATAACGTTTACTTCATTTGTGGTTGTTTCAATCTTGGCCAATTGCTTTGGCTTGCAATGTTGCAGGCTCCAAGAGTCGGTAAACTTCTGTGTTTCATTCGTAATCAGACTGTTGGACATGGTGTACTCATCGTAGGGTTCATTATTCAAAGTTCCTAGCAGACCGGCTGTTCTGGCAAAGTACCAACCGCTCACCTCGAACCAACAAAGATCGAACTGAACATTGCAATGCAAACTGAACTGTGTATCGGAAATAATGGAGAGTATGTCCAGCTCACGATAGATGTTAACTGCGCCCAGTTTTAGTGGCAAAATGGGCTGCGGATTGCCATTGATACTAATATGCTGTAAGATAGTTAAATAAGAAAAATTAAATGTCAGTTATGTTGAGAAATAATCATTGCTTTACTCACATCTGTGCCCAAATCAATTTCTAAGAGCTGTCCATTGGCTATAAAGCTCAGCTTGCGTGTGGACAACAGACCAGCATCTCGACTAGCCTTCGATTGTGTCTAGAAGAAGGAAAATATTAGATATCAGTTGAAGTAATAGATCTATTTCTCTGTTATCCAGTCGGTGCTACTTAAGTTTAAATTTCAGTTTTTTGGCTCCCCAAATAAAAATGATCCGCATACATACGACAAATTCACTTTTTAGTTTTCCTTCTATTTTAATTTTAGCTCATATTTCATTTATGTTAATAATTGATATTATATTATTAATGTTAATACTTTACGAATTTAATATTTATCTGGAAATGTATTTTTAATTATCTGATTTTAGTTGACGTTAAATAATAATTTGTTAACGATTGCTTTATGTTGCCCCAAAAAAATGTATTTAATGTATTTATGTAGACTTACCGCCGGTTCTAGGAGTAGCGTAAAGTTCCGCTTGAAAAAGTCGTGAGCCAACAAATAACTGCACTGAGCTTGAGGCAACTGCTCAAAGTTCAAGTTGAGGCCAACAAAACGTTGATCGAAGGTCATATAGTGACGTGAGTCGATGAGCAAGGCTCGTGCTATATAGAAAGATAGGAATAATTATAACAATGTATGTAACAAAATATCTACGAGTTGCCACACATTTTAATCATAATTTGGTCTCTAAAATGATTCTGCATTTAAATTTTGCTGATCTAGAAAATTTGATATCTTTTCGACCACCAAGCCATCCATCATCCAATTTTCCATACCATACCCCTTTACATTTTTTTGAAAACTTTGATCTCTCATAACTTTATTAAAAATTAACCGATTTTCAAGCGGAATGCCATTTTAATCATGATTTGGCCTCTAAAATGATTCTGCATTTAAATTTTTGCTGATCTAGAAAATTTTATATTTTTCGATTACCAAGCCATCTATTATCCAATCCATCTATCATCAAATTATCCCACACATTACCACTCTATACTATATACAAAAAGTTGCTGTTGCTATTCAAATCTCAATTTAAAAATGGTATTCAACAACCTATTTCATTAATAGTTTATGTAATTGACGGACGGAAAGAAAGACAATGTAAAACCTACTCGGCCTTTAATTACTAGCAAGAACACTTTTAAATTATCGATGACATAAATTTGTATGAAGCTATTTTTACCTATTAGTAAGTCGATATTAAATAGGCGAATGGTATACAAAATAAATTTAAAGAAACTCCCCGTTACTTACAGTAGTAAGGTGGCAGCCAGGTCTTGGGATCCAAATGAGCTCGCATATTGTACAACTTTGTGATGATCGAGGAGTTGGTTTCACTTAGGAAATTCTGCACTTTGGAGAGCATTTTGTATTCGGGAATCTCTTCGAATTTGGGCGTCTCATTGAATGCATGCCAGGACATGGGTAGCTTTTGTTCCAGATCAATAATGCCCACTTCCGGATCAAAGATGAACTTGGTCTTAGCCTCTCGATACATGTCCGCCGTTTCCAGAGCATTTAATGCATAATTGCGGAATTTATTGCGCAACAATCCGTACAATTGATGAATGCGATACTCGAGCTGCAACTCATCGGCAATCCATTCTAATCGAGCCAAGACTTCATTGTACTTTTGTACCACAATCTTGACTTGTTCGATTTTCTGTAACTCCTTTATTTCCTGCCAGATTTCCGTGAGCACCTCATTAAGTTCGGCACCAAATGGCACCAGCTTGAAGTACTTCTCCTTGATGAAGTTCCAGGTGAGCGTGGAGTATTTTTTAATGTTGGTAATGGCATCATTTGCCTGGAAGTCTCTGTACAAACGCTCCGCATCCGCTGTGAAGCTGGAGACCTTGTTAAAGTACGGAGACTCGGCGAGTTCATTGGTTCTTTTATATATGAAGTCAAACACTTCCTTGCTCAGATCCCAGGCAGTTGTTTCCACAAAGCTAATGATCTTGAACATGTGCGGTTCGAAACGTTTGAGTACATTCTTCCAATAGGTTTCTGCCAAATGCCAGGACTTGTGCCATAAATTTTCAATGTATTTGATAAACTTAATATGCAGATCCTTGACAAATTTATCATATTTCTCTATGCCCTTTTCCATGAGTGATGTAACATAAGTCAAGCTCTCGCCGTGGAAAAATCGACTGACGGCATCGAGTACATTATTATAGGTCTTCTTAATGGTATCGATTAACCAGACGATGCTGTTTCGCAACGCCTTCCCGGAGTCTCCCATGGCTTGCCACAGTTCCGAGAAAATTTTCGGCAAGGATTCAATGTGATCCCGGATAGCCAACTCTTCCAATATGGTCAGTGTAAAGTTGACAACATTTTTGATATAGAAATCATTGGCCTCGTATGATTGATTGACGAACAGACGCAGATCATTCAGATCTTCCTCTAAGACGCTCAATTGACTGATGTCCTCAACGAACCTGCTGTTATATTCCTTGGCTGTTTTCCAGATGACACCCATCGATTCCATAGATTCCGTGTACAGTGATTTGATCCAGAAATCAATGCCATCCGAAAAGGAACCATAAATGGAATTACCCAGACCATTGAACTTCTCACGAAGATCTTCCCTAATGTCGGGACGCCAATGGAATCGGCCCGTTATCAAACGTGAGTGATTCATCTTTAAGTATGAGCTGACATCAATGATGCGTATTTCTTCGTAATTCCGCCAGATGTCCAAATATCCACTACGTGAATCGGGAATATATCCAACCATCTGTAGATTCTGACTCGCATCCTCTGTGAGATTAAAGTCCATGCGGGCAAGACGCTTGGCGATATCCACGTAGACGTAACCCGAGTGATTTGTATCTGGCGTATCCCAAACTGTCGCATTTAGGCCATAAATGGGGAACTCCATGGTGGGCAGAAGCCAAAGACGCACCGTGTGATAAGGCGATTGACGTTCATATTCCACCTCCTTCTTGTTGAGATCCAACAAGGCCAAGAACTTGCCATAACGTGGAGAATAATCACGTTTATAGTGAGCCGTTGTTTCTGTTTTGTAGTACGAAGGACGAGCAGCCAAAGTGCCATTTAACTCCACATCCAACTCAGAGGCAGGATGATAACCATATAACTTGAAAGTATAATTCGTATGACCTAATTCATGATACAAATCCTTCAGTTGGGCACCCAACACAATCAATTGCTCAGGACTTTCCGAATAATCGATGGTTAAATGTGTTCTAAGCAAATCCTTGATGCCGCGATAATAATCCGCCTTGCAAATGATATCCTTCTCGAGATAGGGATGTGACACAGTCAGGGCAAATGTCTGATGATCACGATCGCCCTTTTCCAATGGCTCCGAATTCCATTGCAAGTTGCTACGAATCTTCCTCGACTCGTCATGCTGCCCAGTTCCTGCCCATTTCAATGCCAAGTCCGCATTAAAATGCTTATCTGTGACATAATACCAGCCAGAGGTGGACAAAATGCGTTTGGGATAGAACAGCTCCAAGTCAAAGCGCTGCGATTCGTTGCCATGCTGTGGAAATCAAAGAAGAATAGATTAGAGAAGCATTTATTATAAAAATGTTCTCTTCGATCAGTGAATTGAACTTTTAAATAAATTTCAATAATTAATCAATTAAATTAAATTACCATGCTAAAGTTGCCAAGTTCCAGATTATAGCCAATCCAGGCCGTTTCGGATAATTCGATCTTGGCATGATGCTTGACAATCTGAGGACTCACATCCTCGTACCTTGTGGTGAGGACAACGGCACGATTCGGATGTACCGCAACTAGTTTGAACTCCTGCGAACTAAGAGTGGTCAGAGTGTGAAGTTCACCGGTCAGATTGAAGTTCTTCGTATTGCGCAGCTCAAAAACTTCGATATGTTTGACATCTCTTGTTCCAGCGGGATTACTCATATCCCGAGTGTTGACATAATGAATGCCAAGTGGTTTCATATCGTTCTCCAGTGTAATGTCTGTGGTGTCCTTGTAAAAGGGATGCTTCTGTTCTTCTACACGCTTGTATTTGCCATCAAGTATCTGTTGCTCATTGTAGACAACCTTTAAATTGCCCGAGTCCAAATTGGGACTTTCCTGCAGACCATATGAAATATCAGCACGATGCCGTGTGGCCAAAGGAACTTCTATTTCAATATTGCCATTTAGATTGTGATTATTGTTATCACTGTCATAGTTGCTGTTCAGCTTGAAAAAGGCGCTATCTTTGGGCCAACTGCAGTGTATATAACGATAGCTGTGACCGCTGTGGACGAATACAAGTAGAAACGAAGTTTAGTGTAAGCTGGAGTCAGGTATCCCAACAAAAATAAAATGTAATTGGTTAGCAAGAAAATTTTCCACAGATCGAAAATAAAAATTATGATTTAAACCAAAAAACAAACCAGAAAAAAATTATTTGGTTGCAATATACTTTTTACACCCCGTACTTAAAAAAAGTACAGGGGTCTATTGGGTTTGTTTTACCGACTATGTGCGTAACAGACAGAAGGAGGCGTGGCAGACCCTATATATTTTTAGTTTTTTTCCATTGAAGTACGGGGTCTCCGACTGTCGAGTATGCTGGGAGAGGGACTGGAAGCGGGGCCTGGGAGCGGGGCCTGGGAGAGGGACTGGGAGAGGGACCTGGGAGAGTGACTGGGAAAGGGACCTGGGAGAGGGACTGGGAGAGGGACTGGGAGAGGGACTGGGAGCGGGGCCTGGGAGAGGGACTGGGAGCGGGACCTGGGAGAGGGACTGGGAGCGGAGCCTGGGAGAGGGACAGGGAGCGGGCCTGGGAGCGGGGTCTGGGAGAGGGACTGGGAGAGGGACTGGGAGCGTGGCCTGGGAGAGGGACTGGGAGAGGGACTGGGAGCGGGGCCTGGGAGAGGGACTGGGAGAGGGACTGGGAGAGGGACCTGGGAGAGGGACTGGGAGAGGGACTGGGAGAGGGACTGGGAGAGGGACCTGGGAGAGGGACTGGGAGCGGGGCCTGGGAGAGGGACTGAAAGCGGGGCCTGGGAGAGGGACTGGGAGAGGGACTGGGAGAGGGACTGGGAGTGGGGCCTGGGAGAGGGACTGGGAGTGTGGCCTGGGAGAGGGACTGGGAGGAGAAATATTAATAGTAGTAATAATAAAGATTTTAACTTATAAATGGCTTGCTGATTTCGAGTTAGCGTGGAAAAATTCTTAAGCAATTTGAACCAGCAACTCAACTTTTAATGATAATATAATGCCTCATCTATTATGTAATGTGTTTATAACAAGTCATTTTAAGTTAAAACTCACCTCTTTGTGGTAAAATCAAAGTCTGCTTTCAACCAGGTAACATTGAGAAGAGGTGTACTGGAATTGACCACACCATGCATGTTGGTGTAGGAATTGAAGGAAACATCAAAATCAGCTACGCGACGACTGGCAGGATAATCCAAGGCACACACTAAATTGTGGTAATCTGCATCCGGTTTATCATAATGTCCACTCAGACCAAAAGTATGCTCTCCCTTGAACTTGGGTGTCGTCAGCTTGGCCAAGAAATTGCGGCGTAATCCCTGTTTGCTTTCAATCAAAAAGTCTCCCTCGATCACGGATAGATTTTCCTTCTTTCCCCATTCAGCATGGGCCAAACCATTCAAATCCTTAGTGTCATTGCGATAGGAGAGACGTGATAGAAGTATCCTTTGTGCCTCCACCGATTCGTAGCCAGCCTCAATAAAGAAATTGGGATTTTGAAGCTGTTTACTGATCACATTTCCACGATATTTGGCACTCAGCTGGTGGGTATCTCCCACTGGCAAAGGCAACTGCGTCAGAATATCGAAATCAAAGTCATCTGTGGACTTGAAGTGCAGACTACCATTCACTTCCAGATTCCATTTGGAGTCGACACTCAGTCGTCCACCCGACTGCAGTTGTTGGAAATTCTTGCCGGGATTGAGATATCTGGCACTGGCGTGCACAATTCTCGGCTGGGCAGCGGGTCTTTCCAGATAACTCTCCAGCACCAGCTGCAGATTCTCGCTCAGAATAAATGACCAGAGGCAACTGCCTCGTCCAATGTGCTTGCCAATTTGATATTCTCCGATAATCTGGCCGCCATCGGATCGCACTTCAAGATCGGAGTGAAGATGCACAGAATCAATGCCCAAATGTTTCCACGGTGTCTCCAGATTCATGTCACCCACTAGACGTCGCTGCTCCACGGGTTTCAGACTGCCATAGAAGTTAATACGTGCAATGTCCGGTTCGGAGCTCTCCACAAGTAGTGAGAAATCCATGGCGCCATTGTTATCACCGGCGCTATATCCGCCAGATATCTGGCACCTCTTGCCATCCTCAATGGCACTGAATGTGAAGGTTACTTTTTTCGGCCCTGGCTTTTGTATACTCAGCGTAATAACCCCGTCACGACCTCCGGACTTTGGCTGTACCCTCAAAGTGGTCTCCATGGGCCAACCATCTGTCATTCTTACCGCACCCGTCACACCATAAGTTGCCATATTGCGATAAAGATTTCCCGACACATCGTAACGCTGAGGTTCTCTAGCATTCTTTAGAATTGTGCCGTGCATCGAGATATTTCTGTAGTTCTTCAATGGAGTCCACACTTCAACATTGAACACATCCTTCTTTATATTTGATCTCGTGCCATAGGCCATACTCTCTCCATCGCGACTCACAAAAATGAGATCGAAATTCACCTGGGGATTTGGTCCCTTTGTTGCCAGCACTGAAGTCGAGGCAAGTTTCAGTGGCAACATTGTGGTTTCCACCTTGCCATTAACGTTCACGTAATATGAGGAGTTCGTGTGCCAATCCGTTTCGATGTGAAGCTGTAAGTTAAAGGCAGACGAATAGAGAGATTACAACGAGATCTTAATAATATTACATTCAGGAAAACAATAAATATTTCCAAAACTAATTACAAAAATCTCATTTAATTCAAGTTCGCATTTCACAATTCCAAAAGGATTTATATGTGATTATTCTGGGAGACTTTAAGAATATTTTGGGACTAATTCAAGTAAGTAAAACAACAATACATACATACACTAACCCCAAAATGTACTTGTTTTTAGATTCATTCCGATCATAAAGCATACAAGATCAAAAGTAAAGCAATCTTAAATTGTCAAATCAAATCACTATAAAAAGCGTTGATGTTTATAAAAGGAAATTTTACCCAGTATGTTTAACCTGGTCATTATATATTTCAAATAAGTTTGGTTAAAATCTTACATAATGTCATAATTATCATCACATAGGTGCCATAGGAACGGTAAATAGAAATTTTAAGTTTTAAAATCGTTATTACTTTAAAAATAATAGAACGCAGCAATTTTGAAATGTTTAGGAACAAGACGGTATAAATTAAAGTACGGACCTACCCCATAATATGATAGGAATAATTTTCTAAATGATATATATTATTCTTACCTGATTGACAGTGCCATTATCAGTGACTTCAAATCGCACTTCAATAATATTATCCACGACAGAAAAGTCCCTCTTGAAGTAAACTTTGCAAGCGTAATGCGGTATGACATCTGTCTCCAGTAAGATGCCCACAGAGGTTTCCAGGAAGTTGTCTTCATTCTAAAAAGCAATCAAATATTTAATAAATAATTTTATTTATAAATATATATAGGTTCTTACCTCCACAGCTGCAGCTAGTGATAAACGAGTGTTGGCTGTCCATGAGCTAATGTTTCCCTTATAGGCATTGTCATCCATCTCGATGCGACCATGAACATTGATCTCTGGCAGCAATTCGTATGGCGTTATGAGCTTCAATTGGACATTGAATGCCTGTGGTCTGACATTGTCTACGACCTTGGTGTAGTTCAATTCAACGCCCATTTCCTGGGACTGCTCTAATTGGTTGCGCACCATAAACTGAATACGCTGATAGAAGGAGTTGAAGTACAAATCAATGTGATATTCGAAAATAGACTTGAAGTCCTTGGCAATGGCAAATGGTGTGGTTACAGTGAGCACATTCAATACATTAATGTAGTCTGGATAATACAGACGATCCCTGAACTCCACGCGTCCCTGCGGTAGATCCACATGGCCAACAATGAAATACATATCGAGATTTTCCTGTATATCAACCTGACCATCAATTGTCGGCCAGACCAGCGAGTCCAATTCGAAAGTCGTTAGGTAGGAGAGATAATCCTCATCGGATTCCTCTTCAACTCTCGGCGGCTGGAAGTCATCATCGAAGTGTAAATCTAATTGCATTTTCTGGCTACTCAATTGATTGACCAACTTCGGTTTGGGATGTCCCTTGATCTTAACACCCAATTTGTAGTTCGCAAGCTTTCCATGCAGCTGGAATATGAAAGTTTCCCTCTTCAGCAGCTGTACAATAAATCCATTCTCTTCGATACCCGCAAAAGGCGTGAACACCAGGTAAGAGTATTCAAAGTCGGTAAGATTGCGCATATGCCACACACCTGTAAAGCCCAAAGTGACATTATTACAGATGCCACGCATATCCACACGTTCCGTATTGACTTTGGCAAACACGGCGGCTTGCTGGAAGCTCTCAATGGGCGTGGCCACACTCAGCTTGACATCAAAGTCCAGTAGATTCTTAATATCCGCAAGAGCTTCAAATCCAAGGGCGGCAGTTGGAGCACGTACTTCTGCCACCGCATGACGTTTCTTCTCATTCAATCCAAAGCGTCCATTAATCGTATGGAATTTTTCCAGAGGAGTTGTGATATTAATTGTCAGCATATTATCTGTGAGCTTCTTCACATATCCATCTATTGTCAGAGTAAATTCACGTACGTCAAACTCCAGGGAGGCAGCTCCTTGAATCTGCCGCTTATCGTCCAACATGAACATGGCAACCAAACCTCCCTTTTTATACCCCTCGAAGGGACTGACCAGGGAAACTGTGCCGGAGACATTGTGATAGCGTTGATTGCGTATCACATCCCAGTTGGACTTGATGCTGTATGTGTTGAAGGTCTCATTCTGTTTATATCTCAAATAGAGATCCGTGTCGAATTTCTTTGTATCTTGCATGTGCTGTACCTTGACATTTATCGTGGGTATATCCTTGATGGTGCTGTTGATGCCGATACGCACATCAAAGCTAACCAACTGATCGCGTATATCGTGATCGCTCTTAAAGCCCAGCTCCAATAACTGATCATCGGCCCAGGACAACGTTGAGTTGATCAATATCAAGTTCTTTACGTTATAGACACCCGCCCGTAGACTGTTTGTCCGCCAGCCATTGAAGGGAGTGCTAAGCTCTGCATGTACCCAATTATGAAGGGTCTTTCCGGGCATAATTCCCGCATCGTAGCTGAACTCAATGACCTCAGTGATGCTCCATGAGGCATGTGCTTTGCCGGAATACTTGGGACCACCCGTATACGTGTTAAAGCCACAGGTAATGGTGCGTTCCGGATAGGTTAACATAACGTTGCCGTCGTAATGCTTATTTCCCGGACTGTTGTACTCTAGGAGCAAACCCAATCTCTGACTTGGATCACGATTGGCATCCCATTTCAGTTCCAGGGACAACTCTTTACGCTTTTCAATGTTCAACAAGCCCAGTCTTATGTGCACATCTCGAATTCTAATAAAAATGATTACAGAAAATTATTAATTGACCATGGAAGTTGATTAAGAAAATGAAACATAATTAATAAAATACTCCATTAAATATAAATTTACGTTAAAGAATACAGGATTAAATTAATGGAATATAATCAAAAAAATGTATCTCTATTATTGGGATATTAAAAAAGCTACATATTTTCTTATATATAGGATTTGAAAAACCAGGCGCAAATATAGAATATATTTTGTTAAACCTCAAGTTGAAGTCCACTTACTTATCAATGTGCATTTCTAGCTGCAAGAGTTTTGGCTGCTCTGATAATAATTTTGAATTAATCCAATAGTCTTTTTCCTTGATCTTCAAACGCACTTCGGCATTCGAATTGCGATTGTGCGCATTAGAAGCATATTGTACGGTCAAACCGTAAGGATCCTTTCCATACTTGGCTTGCAGATCGGAGAAGATCAACAGTTGATTACGTCGATAGACAATGTTCAATGAGGTTAACTCAAATGAAGGACTCTCCACGATCATTTTTAGATGATGCAAGGCCTGAACACGCGTGCTACGATCTTTATAGTTGCCTTTGATGGAAATCGAGTGACCCGTGAACCAGGAACCATTAATAAACACCTTAAAGAATAAATGATTGAATTAAGTTGACTTACTATACATACTAATAAGTTAAACTAACCATATAATCCTTTGTCGCAATTTCATTGACTTTAAGACTTGCGGTGCAGGAATTAAATTCCGGCACTGATATATTCATATAGGCATCGATGGCAAAGAGACTACGTCGTGGCAGATGTACAGAAAACAGACCCGTAATCTCCTTCTCCGGCGCATACTTCAGACCTATAATAACATTATTCTCCGTGCCATTTTTGCTGCGCTCCTCGTGTCTGTTAAAATTGGAATTACGTCAAATTCCTGCTTAGATTATCCATTCACTTACTTGACCATTATGCGGTAATCTATTTTTGATCTTGGTAGCTTCAGTTCCAGGCTGGCACGCGTCCTTGTACCGGTAAAAATAGCATCCTCGGATTGAGAGCGTGCAAAGATTAACCTCACTAAGCTCGTGTAATTGGGATTGATATAATCCGGAGCATTGTTATAGGTAAGTATACCCTCCGTGTGTCCTTGCAGACTCAGCCAAGTGGCATTGGAGGCAAAGTTCAGTTTGGGATACGCTGTCGTCCTCAGTTTCATATTTCCTCGATATTCCGTCTTGGATTTATCGCCATTGTCCAGCAGACGACCAGCAAAATTTATTGTTTCTATTTTGGCATCCTTAAACTATAAAAATTAATTTTATTATAGAAATTTGATTATGGCTTTTGATTCTTTAATATTTCTAAATGTAACCATTTTAAGTTCTAGGTTTTGAAATAGAACCTGAAAAATATTGTCTGAATTAATGAGAGCATCTCAGATTTACTTTTATTCTTCATTTTTACTATCCAAAATAAATTTTATCACTTATTTATCACTTGAATTAAAAAATCTTAAAATAAAAAATATTTAATTTTAAAATCATAATAAAATCCCGTTTTTCAATTTAAAAAAAATTGCAAATGCCGAAAAAATATAATTTTTTCGAATTTAAACATTTTGCAATAATTTTTTATTTAGATCAAACAATATGATTTATTTTTTATTTTTTTATAACTATGATTTAACTTACCTAACAATTACTTTCTACGAATACATACCCTGTAATTAATGGTCATATTGGTCGAGGTGGTCACTTCGTTTTGCACTAAGGTTTCCACTGACCAAAGCCTGCAGATTCTTTGTCTCGAAGGAGAGATCCACATCATGCTGTTTGATGCCGTTCTTCTCATTGATTTTGATGGAACCAACCAGGCCGGTAACCTTGACTCCTTGAAGAGTCAACAGCATGCGAGGCTTATAAATCCAGGCAGTAAAGTCTTGATAGCGTCGCAGTTCCATGCCCAAGTCAAAGTATCGTTGTTTGTTATTGTCCAGATAGACGTCGAGGCGTCTGAAGTCGGGATTATTATCAAAGCTGCAGACGGCGGATGCTCGACTCTCGCCATTTGTGAAGGCAACGGAAGCGTTAAAGGCATTGGAAAGACTGGTCAAATTGGCAACAAGGATGCGAGGAATCTTCGAGCCAGGTGTGCTGAAAACTAGCGAGAAGTTGTTCTTCTCTTCCTCCTCCTGATCCCAAATGTACTCGAACACATACTTCTTGGCCGACAAATCCGATTTCTTGAGAACTAGACTGAAGTTGAGTGGCCCAGATAGTATTAAACTGGGATAAGCCGCTGTGGCATTGCTCAGATCGGGAACACTATAATGCGAGCACATTTGCAAACCAACTGCCGTGTCCAGGACAGTCCAAGTGCAGGTGGAGTTGGCACTCCTCTTCTCAATTCCCCCCTGGGGCAGCTGCTGATCCCTCTTGACCACCAACAACTCGGATCGTGCACTAAAGATTTCATTCTTATCCTGCGGCAGGTTGAAGGAGAATGAAATGAGATTGCGACCGCGCATCTTTAAGTTGGCTTCCACCTCCGAATTGGAGTACAAGTTGCTCTTGACCTTAATGCCCGATTGACCCCAATACATATCCGTTGACATTGTTGTTATGACATCCACGGACACCGAGGGCTTGAAAAGTCCTTGCACATCGAAATGCCAATCGGCATCAAGGTAATCCAGATTGCCCGACATGCTCAGATCAACGGAAGAAGCACCAAAAGCGTGGATTGCCAAAGGCATGCCAATTGCCAGAGGAACACTATAAGATGCATCCAGGAAAACACTCGACTTGGTGTAGGTAAATGGTTTCCCCGAGAGCAGCCTCTTGGCCTGAGACATGGGATTAAGTTGGGCTGCCAACAATGCTACCTCCGTCATGGATTCAACATTATAATAACGCAAATCGTTGCCAAAAATACGCATTCCAAACTGTGCTCGAGGATTGTTATAATCGTATTTCAGTTTGTATCCCAATTGATCAACATTCCGATCGATTCCCTGTTTCTTTGCCTTGGCTGCAGTATCAGCATTCCGCTTGGTTCTCACTGATTCTTCCTCATCATCTTCCTCGAATTTATATTCGGAGTCCTCCGATTCTATGGCATCCTCAGTCCTACGTTTAAGTCGCAAATTGTCTAAACTGAGCAAATTGTCCAATGTGTCCTCCTCCTCAGCGCTCTCATTGCCCAGCCAACGATTGAGGAATGAGAGTTTCTTGCGCAGTAGTTCACCGTTCAAAGGTCCTTTAGGACCAAAAACATTGGACACTAGTTCCTCAAAGCCCTCGGCTCTTGCATTAAACTCAAAGAAGTTGACGGATTGACCAAAGAGATCGGCGGTGAAATTAACGCTGACATGACGTGGCAGATAGGAATCGGTGCCAAAGATGAGATTGGCATCCGTTGTGGTTCCTGAAAATTCGAATAGATAATCGATAAAATGAACTAGTGACTTTAAAGTATTATCTACAGTTTTAAATTTATAAAGTATTTAAAGCTTTCATAAAGATAATGTAAATGTGTTGTCATATCAAATAGTTATATCAATGAGTTAAAAGAATATTATCTTATATTACAATTATAAGGTTACACGTACCGAAATTGTACTCATCGAAGAACAAGCTGTGCTCGTAGTTCCGGGAGAACTTGCGTATATCCATTTTGAACTTCTCGGAGAGTTCATCATTTAGCAATAAACCCTGAGCTTCAATGCGAACCGGAGAATTGGACTTGGCCAAATTGGTTAAATGAGACCAGACAAAGGAGCCAACTTGGTTGATCTGTTCATGTTCAAGAATGGACTTAATTTCCGCAATAGATATATAGTCTGGACAGCGCATGGTTTGAAGATAACTGAAGATACGCAATTCAGAGTTGAACGTATAGTCCGCATAATAGTCCAGGAAGAACTTGCGATGTTTAAGACAATTGACGCGTCTAAATGAGAAAATACTCTGCAATCTGATGTTAACAGGCACCGAATTGTCCTTGATGATCGATTGCAATTGCACAGCGAAATCGTTGGACATGACGCCAATGTTTCCCAATCCTTTGAGCAGAATTGTTAAACGCTCATGTTGCTTTCGCTCGCCACGATATTTTTTAAACTGATTTAGGAATTCGGTCTCCAGCAGCGTGATAATCTTTGTAACCTTAAGGTTTTCCTCGCAGTTTTCATGATGCTTGCAAAAACTGTGGACCACAGCCGTCGATCCTAAGGTGTATTCCGGATCTTGTTTGTTTTTGGCGTAGTCAAGTATGCTGTAGAATGTGTCCAAAGTCTCCTCATCGGGACGTGTAATATATGACATTGATGTCATCCAATTATATGCCATTTCTTTAGAAATTTTCTCATTAACAATTTGATCGCGCATCACTTGATAAGAGGCAGTGCTTCCAATGTAGGGCAGCGATTCCAGCACGTGGTTCCTGTAATTGATAAGACACAAAAACACCTTATCAGTTAACCTTCAATGGGGTTTATTGCACTCCCAGATTACTCACTTGCCCTGCGGACAAATACTCGCCGAACGTTGCAACAACACCGTCAACGTCTTGTAGTCCAGACCCTTGGACGATTGTAGAAAGTTGGTAAAGACATCGATGAACTCACGTTGGATGTTCGGGAAACCCAAAGCGCACATTTCCACCAACAATTCACGGGCGACCTTAATCTCATTATGAGTGGGCTTCACAGGCGGCGTATGATCGAAGATTAAGAGGAGAACGTCTCTCAACCATCTCGATATCTACGAGATACAAAGTGCAAATTTGATATTTTTATTTAAAAATATACCATACATTCTGACCAATACTTTTTATAAATCGGACAATAAGATCATAGAGCAGTTCTAAATAAATTTGGTCCAAATTCTACCACTACAGTACACTATATAATATACTCGTACTAGGAACAACCAACTGAATATTAAGTTCCATTATGGGCAACTTTATTGCTCTTCAAATTAGTTGCTATCAATCTTACAAATCCAACAATCTTACAAATGAATTCCAAAAATATTGTTCTTTATCGGACTGTCATAGGAACGATGGGCTTAGAATTAAAGTCTTGTATTCGAGTAGCAAGCATATGTGGCTTGAAAGATATTTGAATTATATATGTTCAGCTATCTTGGTCAGATTCTAAATAATAAAAAAATTAGTTATCATAGCAACAATCATTTAAAAATGTAATATTTTTTTAAACCAAATTTTACAGTAAACTGTAAAGGATATAAAAACTTCGATATGCCGAAGATAATTTTTCTATATTGCTTTAAATATTATTTACTTTGTTCCAGGAACTCGCTTATGCTGTAGTCATCGCTTCCCGTCAGCAGAAGTTTACTTTTCGTGGTGGTCAAAGCGCCGGAGCTGGCATTCGAAAAAGGAATCAACAAGTGACTCTCAAGGCAGCTGATCTCGCGGTAAACATTCTTATCAACAGTCAACTGTAATAAGAATTACATGGTAGATGAGTCAGTTATAATAATTGACTATATCGATAACAAACTTACATTGCAGTAGCTCTGTGAATTTAGAATGGGCCAAATTGTCTTATCATCTCGGAAAGTGTAAGGTGTTGTTTGCAGCACAGACTGTGTGGCATAACGTCGTCGACATGTGAGAATATCTTTGGTCTTACGTATGGTCACATAGACATTGTCGATTGTTACGAGTTCATACTGTACTTCACAGTCGCCAGATACATCCGTTTCGGTGGTATTAAAGTCAACATCAAATCGCATCATGGTATTTTGAAAACTTGACAATATGCCCTTCTTGAAGTTGAGAACCCAAGGGCTTTCCAACTCAGCTGGACACACTTCGCTTATCAGACCATCGTGGAAGGCGAAACGTAGCAGATTCTTGGATAATTCGGCGGACATATCGTAGCTTTTAGGGTGCAGATTCTCAAAGTCTGAAGCCTCGCCCGATTCGCTGCTGGCCAAATTATCGTAATAGTCATAAGTATTTGAAGTACTTTCACTGTTGGACTCGTTAGACTCTTGAATCGTATCGTAGAGCTTAACGGAATTAATGCGAAGATAGCCCTCGCAACCCTTGGGAAAGAATATCTCCAGGTCGGCTTTTAAATACAAATCTGAGGTATTATCGCCCGATCCAGCGAATTCGGTGCGTAAAGATACCGTATAATCATATTTGTACAATTTATTGCCATAGTCGAATTTTGACGTAATCGCTTCACACTGTGGACGTCCGCAAATGCGCGGATCCTTGAGAGGATCTAAACAAAAAGAAAAATAACGAAATTCAATTTTTACATTTATTTAAAAACTAGATTTAATTTGTTAATTTTTATTTCATAATCAGACGACTTTAAAAATTTACTTGTATACATATACTAAAAAGATTTTAAGTAATTTAAATTTAAAAAAATTAAAAATATAAAAATGTATAAAATTATAAAATGTGTTCTTTAAAGTTATGATAGTAAATATATTCAACTTACTTTCCCGCGCCGCCTGACTCTGTGATATAATCAGCGTCAGGAGCAGCAAAAGAGCTGCCAGGAGATTTACAGCGCCCATGCTGGGCGTGGATAGTTAGTGTCTCAAGACTTCGATTATAAGCGAAATCAATTTAGCATAGCTCGAAAATGAAGCTAAAAGTATAACAAAGAAAATTAAAATTATAAAAATAATTATGCTGGAATGAAAAGATTCTGTTTTACACTTTAATTGCATAACACAACGGCGTGTAGAATCTTATGGTTTACTGCATTAATTGCATTTGATAGCAAGCTTCATTAGACCAAATGCTGAGTTCATTATGTGGCTTTGCCCACAATTACATAACTTGGTTAACTTGATCGCTTTGTCAAATCCTGTGCATTTGATTTGATAAAGCGACCAAGTAAACCAAGTTAAACAACAGACAGCCCTTTGTTGAAACTAATGACTTGGCTGACAAAGCCAGAGATTCCAAAATTTCAACCACAAATACCAACTCAAGCAGAGACCATAGTAAAATCGTTACTTTTTGTAGTATTTGCAAACGGATTTTGTGCTTAAATAAGTTTTACACTTGTTGAACTTGGCTGGGGCTTGGCCAAGTCATCGTTGGCCTCTTTGAAGCTCAACATATGCTGAGTGGAAATGAATGTGGGCGGAAATATGCGCCCATTAATGTAACGCCTTTTGCGTATTTCCCTTTTGCCGCAGCAAAGCCACAGCAAATCAATTGAATTTCCACTTGATTTCACATACAAAAAAACTCACACACACACACACACACACGAAGACACGAAAAGAAAACAAAGAAATCCATGAAACAAACAAGTAAAGCATTCAAGCCCAAGCAGGGAGCAAGTGCTGCCATCATTAATTCCAGCAATAAAGTGGGAACAGATCGGAAGTGGTGAGCAGAGGGGACATGACGATTGATGCCAACTGTTGTTTGCATTTGCATTTGATTTTAGATCCGGAAAAAATTGTTAACGCTTTTTTTTTTCTTTCTCTACTCTCCTTGTTTGCATTTTTTTTCTTCCATTTAATTCTTTGCTCTTTGCACTTTGCATTGCATATAAATCGCAGTTACAGTTGTGGTTTGAGGCTGGGAACAGTTCTGGCACTGGAACTGGAACTGGTTCTGTTTACTGTTTGCTTCTGGGTATTTGCTGACAATGATTGGCGGCGGGGTTTCAAGGAGCACCAAAAGCACTTAACACTTTCTTTTTTTTTTGCCCGCTCTTGGTGCATATGACCTGCATACATGCACAAGAAACACACACATACACTTATGTATATATATATGTGTCTGTTTATAACACATATCAATTGTTCTTCTCATAGAGTATGGTTAGGGAAGTGAAGGGAATACTGTCAAAATACTTTTGTTTGTCTGTCACAAATTGAATTGCATTGGGTTTTGTGCTTACTTGGAGAGAGAGCGGTACATAAATAATGATTGCAAATCTTGCTTGTGACGCATTTGACGCCAAATTGCATTTCCATGTTTGTTTTATAACTGAAATTAAGTTTTTGAATGCTGGCAGCATTCGTATGATTAGTAAGCGGTTCAATACTTTTGAAAGTTAAAGTTATCAAAATGGATTCTTTTACAAAGAAAAAAAAAGGATTCCGTTACTCTAGGATTGTTTAAAAAATACTAATTATAAGGTAACAAAAATGACCTTGATATCTATTGATTTTTATAAAATATAAAAATGGATATATATTACGCCTATATATTTATATTTTTTTTAATTTCAGATTGCTTTAAACTCGAAATTTTAAAATAAAATATGTCGATACTATAATTAAGTTTGGTAATTTATAATCAATTATAATTTTTGTAAGCTGCAATTTGCAAATGTGCTAACTTGGTGATCAGCGTACCACACCAGATAGTGTTGGATAAGCGAGGAAAGTGCTGGAAAGCGTGGCGAATTGGTTTTCATTTCTAATTGAATTGCTAATTGTGCAAATATTTTACATTCTAGTGAAAACAACAGAGTGTGGTTACAAATAAGTAATTGTAAAAGCAAAACATGATATTTTGTATTGTAAATCAAACAAACAAAACTGGCTACATTTACAAAGGACGCCCGCGGCTTTCTGTGGATAAAACCACTGTTAATTAAACACACAGTGAAGTATGTTATTGTTTACTGCACTGCAGAGAGAATATAAATGTATAAATATTTGTATATGAAGCAATATTACTATAACTATTGTGTATTACAGCATTACCTGCCTGCTGTCAACTACCCGAACGCAGTTCACCCGACTTCCCATTCCATCCACCTCCCAGAACAAAGCTGATAAGCGGCTTAACCAACGCTAAAACCGCTGAATACTTGAATTGTCTATGAAATGGACAGAGTTCCCGGTTTAGTAACCATAAATCCAATTTGTCATAGCCTGAAACAATCATGTAGGCATTGTATGCTGTTCTCACTAGGAGGTTCTCGATAACGATAAGAGCATTTATCTTTGTTTTGTTTTGAATATTCTTGCAAATACTCGGTTCAACGACAAATTTGCCTTTGATTTGTTATTCGCATGTCACTCGTACTTAGTATGAGTTTAGCATGTGCTTAAGTACGCTCTCAATGATTTGTGTTTAAGCAGGTCTTAACAAAAAAGAAAACAATAAGAGTGAAAGTAGAGCATAAATCGCTTGACATCTAATAACAAAAGAACTCCAACTCCATACTTCTAGCAAACAAAATATATTGCTTGTTTCACCAAAGCCAAATGCCCAAACGCCATTTGTTTTCATATTTCCCGACCCCAAAAAAAACCCCAGATACACACACGCGAACACGCATTAAAACATTTTTCCGACATGGCAAACATTTTTGTACAAAATGCAATTTTCAAGTGGAGCTCAAGTTGAAGTTGAGCTGCGAGCTGTGAGTTGATTGTAGAGGGAATGGTCGGAAGCGGAGGCTCTCTTTTGGGGCAGGGGTAACTACGAAGTTCACCCAGGTAAGAACTTTACCAGATTGTTAGCTATTCTAAAAACAAGAAGTGCAAGTTGTATAATCTTTAACTTGTTAACAACGAATTGCAAATGCGCTGTTTTATTATTAATGCTGCAATTTTATACTACAATTTTATATTTTTTAACAAAAAAACGGTCTGATATTTTTGAATGTCTTTAAAGTTTTATTAGACTTTGACAGAAAGTTGCAAAAATTTAATCAGATTTGTTCTTTACCAGAAGAATTTCATATCTTTCTGAAGCAACTTAAAACTATCCAGAATATTTTGTCCGGGATGAATTTTTAAATCGATTGCATCATAGAATATAATAAGTTTTTATAGAATCAATTAGATGCTGCTCAATATATATATATTTCTTTGCTGCTAGTGTTTGCCTTTGAAAGAGTATGAAAATGTAAAAATTTCTATAGTAACATAAATTCTGAGCTAAATGCAATTACGTTTGCTGGAACAACTCGCGCGGCGAGTGAGAAGGGGAAGTTACTACAGTGCCGCACCATTTAGGGTTTTGTTAGGATTCGAGAGGGGGTCACATACTGCATACAGAAGTCGTGACCTGAGTAACGGCACGAAAATCTAATAACAAAGTAAGCGAATAAAGATGCATATATGTATGTATGCAAACAACATCAACAACAGCATCGGCTCCCAATCAAATTAAAGTTGAAGTTGAAGAAGTCGAGAGAAATTGCAGCATCGGGTGTATCGTCTATCTCTCTAGCTTTATCTTTGTGTTAACGCATATTGAAAATTCAAGTGCAACACAACAACACGCATTTTATTGCACACTGTTGCAAAGCTGTTTGTATTACATAGGTACTCTTCTCCCATTCTGTTGTTCAGTCTCTCATCTGCTCAACAACCTTTGAAGGCGCAGCAAAAAACAATCTAAATACGTATGAACGCTATAGTCGAGTTTGCTCGGCAGTGAGATACTCAGTATCCTTTTACAATATTCTTTGAGGAATACCACTGTATTCATCATAAATAGATATTATTTGTGAGAGCTTTCCAAAAAAAAAAAATGATAGTAATTAATTTAATACCCAACAGCAGTTAAAATAAATATCAGTCTAATTAACCTTTAGAGTTATTCAAAAAAATTTTTATAAAAAAATAAATTGAGAAATTATTGAATAAAATAAATAAATCTTAATAAACTGTTATTTCTTTAATATTTTCGATAGACGTATTTTCGAATATCTTCTATTCAAGGTAGACATTTTAAAATTTTTATAACTTAAAATTATATTTTCTTGACAAAATTACAATTTCCACCTACTGTTTTCATATAAAAAAAATAGGATATATATACTTTATTGGGTTCAGATATGTTATTCCTTCTTTTGACTTTTACATACACATGCAATATGCTATAAATGGTACATGGGCTACCGAATATTAAAAAAAGTTAAAAATTGGTTAGCAATGTGCGTCTGAAACGGCTTCTACTACTTTTTCAGAATATTCTGTTTTGCTGCCAGCCTCTACCTTCCGCTAGGGGTCGCTTTTCTCGTTTCGTAGGCGCTACATGTTTGTTATTGCTGGTTCTCCACAGGATGGCTGACTGTCTGGCTGGCTGCCTAGCTCTAATAGCTTCCAAATGGGAAGCCATGTTTGGTCACTGCCTCCACTTGTTTGCCTTCATTCTGCTCCTACTTCCGCTTAACAGCGCCTGTATGTATGCAATGCATTTTTTCATATTCGATAAAGAGAAAAGGCTCCAGGGCGTAATTTCGTCTGCATGTATGTGTAGGTGTAGTATATGTGTGTGAGAATAGGAACAATGCACGTTGCAGGTGCAGGCACGGCATGGCATCACATTCCTGCTACCAGGCGAGAAATTGCAAAATTGAAAATTATGTGTATCACTTGAAAAATGGCTAATAAACGAGATTAAAATTGCGAACAGCGTGATTTCCAGCTGCTGTTTTCAACGTTCATGTAAACGCGTTCAATGCGAAATTGTCCAAACATAGAGAGCAAGAGAGAGGACGGGGATGAGAAATGCATCTGAGTTACGGACCATTGCCGAACGCAATTCACATTGGCATTTGTGTCCAATTACAGTAAAGGAACTGACATTGCCAGGCAACCGAAGAGACGTATGTATGTGTGGAGACTGCCTTGGGATTCTTTGTTATAATCCAATTACCTAGATGTTCTAAAATTTCAACACAATTCAATGTAATATATGAGAAGCATTGTGTAGGATATGAATTACAGATTGTAGGAGCGCAAAATTAAACTCGATCAGTTAAAGTCAAAGGGATAAAAGCTGCTTTTCCACTCTGAAAAATGAGTCAATATAAATCAACGAATCCTCATTTGATCGCTCAACACATAATTCTAAGCAAGCTATTTTATTTAATGGATGAAAAAAAAACATATTTATGTTAAAATGAAGAAACTTAGTATAACGCTAAAATGTTTTTCTGTGCGAATAGTTAATTCCACATTTAACTCCATTATGATTGTTATAGTTTAAGCACAAAAATTAAAATCAATTTGTCGTCCAGTATTCACTTTTTTATGACTTGAAATAAACGTAATTTCGAATTAAGGTATTGGGTAATTAGTCGATTAGTCTCTCAATTCCTAAAAGGATTTAAAGTTATACCTATAACCCTTCAAATAATACTTCCTAAGTTGCAATACATATACACATTTATCAATTAGTGTGCAGAAACTTTGTGAGTATAAAGTATAAGCTTAAAAAGCGACTGGCAGCTAACAACCTGCAACAAATAAAATTTGAAGCTATAAGTTTTCTTTAATTACAAGGGCTATGAAAATTAAACGTACCAAAAGTGCGGCAACGACAACCACACAAAACAAAAACAAACAAAAATGGAAGAACGGTCGAAATAACTGAAAAACTAAGTAGTCTAACGACAACAAGAGCGCAACAAGGCGAAAAGGCAGGTGGTATGGGACGATTTAAGCCAAATAAAACCCAGCAAAGAGCCAGACAAACTGCCAAAGCTCAGAAAGAGCAGGAGTCAGACGGGGAGGAAGAAAGAGCGGTAGAGAAGTGTGAGTTAGCCAAAAGTGGCGTAAGGAGAGTACACTTAATGCTTGGAAACACCTTGGCCTAAACGCTTGGAGTTTCTTCTGGCCAACTGCATGTCCCAAATGGAAGCAGTGTCAAGAGAGAAAGAGAGAGAGAGAGAACTTTTTAGAGTTCTCAAATAAATTTGCATACTTTTTTATTACCTTTTTTTTGGCATCTCGTTTTTTTGGTGTGCCATTCTTGATCGTTGTGTGCAAATGTGTAAAGGGAACTGGCATCCAAATCTAAGTGTGCATTGCAAAATTATGCAAATATTTTCTTGGTTTGATTGTACTATGTGTACTGTATGTGTGTACAACAGTGCGTATGCGTATTGATTTGGGCATTTAGTGCTCAGTTAAGTACTAATACTGTTGCTTTGGCAACAACTCCCTTTCCACCATAAACTATGCAAGACTTTGCCATCATTGTCTCGTTTAGAAATTTCACACCAGAGTGTTTATCTCTCTCACTTCCTCAAACTATATTTCTCTCTTTCTGTCTATACAAACATGTCTAAGATGATGTGTTTTTGCCTTAAGCTCCAATTAAGTCTGCTATTGAAAATAAGAAATTAAAGTAATATCTATTCATATGAAAATTTACACAATTTTCATACTTTAAATATTTTAATATCTGAACATAATCGAAGTTTATAGGCTGGAATATAAATGCTTTTAATAAAGGACCAACAATTACATCCTCAGTAAAAGACTTCAATATACGCTTTTAACTCCTTAAGTAATTATTAATTTAAATTAATTTTATCGTTAAAGTAATATTATTGAATGCTTTTCAGGTTTTTAAATTCTGTATTACATGTATTTCATGAATTGTATTTTATTTCAGTTTTATATTTAAGTTATCAATAAGTTTCTAGCAAATTCTAGCGCTTTGAGTTTGTCAAATATTAATAGCATTTAGTTGTAGAGTATTTGCTAGTTAAGACATTATATTCTGCGTGAACAAACTCTTTGTCCCTTTAACTATCAGCAGCTGCCTTAAATCAAACGTGACATAAATCTTCCTACAGCAATCTCACAGTTAAGCTGATTCTGGTTGTAGCTCTTTGATCCACGTCCCTTTAGCAAATTCACAGCTATATCCATCACTCTGTCTTCACTAAGCATTTTTTTTTTTGCCACAAAGGTGTCACCGAACATATAATACCTCCATCTCTTTATATTCCGCCTCCGCTTAGCTTAGAGTGATGCGCTTAGAGCTGACATCGTTTCGACAACCGCAAATTATGTCACAGGTCGACCGCAAAAATTGGGGAAACAAATTATAGTTGTAACGTTTGGGTTGACTTGGGGTTAACAACAAGTAATTGAAATGATCATGAAATTAAATACCTGCCCTAAGATGATACACTAAATGCATATGTCAGTAGGAAAAAGGTAAAGGAAATACATATGTATAAGAAATGTTGTACACTTTTGTTTCCTGGGGCGTTGCTTTTACCTGTTTTCACAATTTCATCTTTGACTGTCACTTTACATTTGTCGCAAAGAAAATGCACAAAAATACGCGCATTCATACATAAGAAGGAGTTATCGTAGACAACGAGACAAGAGGAGGAAAAGAGCTCTGCATGCAATGCAATTTTAAGGCCAACAATCATACGCAGTGTTGTACAAGGAACGTGAGAAAATTGTAGTTACAACTTGAGCTCTGAAGGTTCTATTGTCTTTTTGTCACTTGTGTGCAAATTTTTGTTAAGTTACATAAAAGTGAACGTACTCCTTACTTTAGTACATATGTCTTCTGGAGTTGACAGCAGCTTAAGAGGGTGCGAAGTATTTTGGCAGTAACTATCTTACTCGCTAGTTACTCTCTTAACTTATGGCTAACAAGTGCATGTGAAGCGAAATAATTTTAACGAAATGATATTTGTAAAATGTATCAAACTACGAATACAGCTGACCATTTAAGGAAATATTCGTTTTATTTGAAATATATTTAATAGCTTGTTAAGAAGAAGAATATTCTGCAAAACAAATTCATTAAATTTTGCTAAATTTATATGAAAGTATAACCAACACTCAATGTCGTTAAAAGTTTCATTCAAGTTTTCGACATTTTTTATATTTTGTTTTTTTTTTTTTTTTTTTTTAAAAAAAAATTTTACCTTAACATTCATAAAATAAAATTAAAAATATTTAATCTCAAACACTTTAAATTAAAACAAACAACAAAAAAAACAAAAAAAAAAAAAAAAAATTATAATACAATAAAACAAACAAAAAAAAAAATTTTTTTATTATATTTAGAAAATGAATGAACAAAAGAAATAAAAACTAATTTAACGAATTATAATATTTTTAATATGTGTAAATAAGATAAATAATTTAAATAACTTCAAAAGGCAGCAATTCTATAGATGGTAGTTTCAATAAAAAATTGGAACTATGTATATACATACATATATATGTATGTAAATAGTCCAGACCCACAACAGTGTATGTCAAAAAAAATTGTCTTTATCATGGTTCAATCTTAGAATTTACAGAATTCAGGGGAATTATTTGTATATAATTTACTTAGCTGATTTTCTGTATTCTTATCAGTTTAATCGTAAGCACGTTTCACAGTTTATTTCGTATGTGAGTGGACATATTTCACATTTGAATTAAATATTTTCTATTTTGCACATATCAACAAAACGAAATGCCTATGGATTTTTGTCAATTTATTGCCTATGGATTTTTGTCAATTTATTAAATTGCAATGGAAAATGCTAAGAGACAATGGAATATTAAAAAACATCTCTCTCTCTCTCTCTCTCTCTCTCTTTCTCATTCTCTCTCTTTCTCTCTCTCTCTGTGTCTCTCACACATACACACAGACAGTTTCTTATCACTCACAGAGAGAGGAAGGAAGACACACAACAACTAAACTGAGACTGATAATTTTATATTTATAAAACTTGTTGAACTTTTGAACTGTCTTATCATCAGTTCATGATTGATTCTAGCACGTACACGTTAAAATTGTAATAAAAAGATTCATCACATTTCACATGTGGCACAGTTTTTCAAATATTTGAGGTTATTTTCTAGTATTTTCTAATTTTCTGCACTTATCACAGTTCATAATTCTTTTTGCTGAGTTTTTTTTTTAAACTAACTGCATTTAATGGACTGCTTTTGACTTTGCCACTGGTGGTTAGGCAGTTTTTCCACACAATTTTCCACAATTTTTCACATTTGAATGCAGTTTTATTCGAGGTGCAAAAAGCGAATGCAGTAATGAGCCTTGAAAGCACTTCCGGTGCGTTGAGCACACGACGATTGTTATGGCACTTTCGCCATTTTGAATGGCAACCAGGTAACGGTTAGCCGTGAGCCGTTAGCTTTTACCCGTGTTAACAATGCGACGGCGCAACAGGATGAAATACAAGAAGGCAATTTCAAATTATCCTTACTTCCGGTTAACGCGGCACAAAACCCCTTTTTGCCGACAATTTTCAACTCGGTTTTTAAGAAAATTCTGAACTGCGTCCGCTGTGCACGAAGCGGCAAACACGAATGAACCGCTGCTTTTCCTCAGTCACATTTGATGCTGCGACTGAGCATCGTCCGTGTCGATTCGTGTTTAGCCGATGACCAAGTTCCTCGGCTTTCACATTCGAGATAACAGCGTTAAACTGACGCTGACTTGACTGTCGCTGTCTGTGCTCGAGGCTCGCGCATCTTTTGGGTTTCGGTTTTCATTCTCGTTTTTGGCTTCGGTTTCAGTTTACAGAATGAACTGAATTGAAGTGAAACGGCGGCTCGTTGCATGAATGAAAATTGCCGCGCGTATATCAAACGCATGCCATGTGCCATTCTAATGGCTGTCAGTTTGTATTATCACCAAGTTTTTCCCATATCATCAACATATCTATCTGCCTGCCCAGCAGCTGTCCATATATCAAAGACTGCCAACGGCAGTAGCAGCATCTAACTCTGCGGTGCGGTTTCTCTATTTTGATTTGATTTGATTTCATTCGGGTTTTTGTCGTATGTCAACTGACGTCCGTTTTAGCTTATCAGTTTTGGACTTTATGCCATTTATTTTGCTCTGTCTTGTCTCTGCCCCGAAGTCCCGCAGTGAGCGTATTTTATTTAATAGTAAAATCAACAAGCCGCCAGTCAGTCAGTTGCAGAGTCAGCACATCAATAATGATAGCAGCTTTGACATACAGCAGTTAAAAAAGATTAAATTATTATCGAATCAATAATTTCACTAAAGTTCAAAAAGTTTTAAATTTAGTTTTTTTTTTTTATAAAACTTTAAATATTATAAATTATAATATAATTCAAACGACAATTTAGGAAAAATAGCTTTTAAAGTTCAAGCGATGTTCTAAATTTTTACTAACAAAATGTCAAAGTTATTTCTGGTACTTTCCTTCATTGTATTTTCAATAGAGATTTACTCAAATAATCTTATAGATGCTTTTAGTTAGTTAAAAACTAACAAGTCCATTTTTAAATGAAAATAGATCTTTTTATAGATGTTCTATATAATTTATAATATATATTGACCATGTCAGCAAATTGATTTTTCTTCTGATAAACCAAGCTTTCAACGTAGTCTCTACATAACAACACAATCAGCACAATTTCATATTTATAAACGTGACACAACACTTTTTGTGGTTCACTACAGCATAAATACAAGCTATATGTATAAAATATTGACTTAAATTTAGTTATAAACTATAGTGTGAGAGTAGCAGCAGAACTTCCTATCGACACGAATACAAAAAAAAGTAGCACACATATTCAACGAATATTGGGTTCGAATATGGACAATATGGACATCTGTTAAGGGGGAGGGGGATAGGACTATCTCAATGTTTTTCTTTTCTTTTCCTGTTGTTGACGATGTTCCCGGTAACGGCTGTCGCAACCTTTTGTTTTTGTCCCAGTCCAATTGATTTTGAGTGCTTCAAAAAACAAGCTACATCATTTTAATAACTAATAAAAACAAGCATAAGTTGAACTAGGAGATACTCTGCACTTCGGTTGAATTGAGAATTCCAAAAACAAGCATAAATTGAACTAGGAGTTGCTCGGCACTCAATAGAATTGGAATAAGACTGAACGTTATGACACAATCCCAAAAGTGTGTTAAGCTGTGTATACAACTAATACGGCCTTTTTGTAATATAACATAAAGGGTATGCGAATTTAAATAAATACTGTACTCCCTGCTCAAAACAAACCTCAAAGATTATTGATAAAAAAAATGGTATCCAATGTTGTTTCCAGTTTTTTCTTTACATTTTCATTCTTGCATAGAACTTAAAGCATAGATCTGCCATTCGTTTATTGCTTTTTTATTATTTGATATGCAAATATTTAAGTTAGGGGGAAAGATGTAGGTAAGGTGTAACTAAGAATTCTCCACTGTCGAACGTCGAGTAACTGATGTAGACTGTGCAACTATTTTGCTGCAAGTGCTTTACCACTTTGAGAGTCAATAAAATAAATGCTTAAACATTTGCCGCTATGTCTGTTGCACATTTTATGCATTTACATAAGTGGTAAATACTTTGAAAGAAATCTTTTTTATTCAACTCTACTCTCTTTCACCCTGGGCATCTTGTAAAGTTGTAAAACACATAGCTTGGCTTGATTTTCGGGCAAAAGTTGAGCTCTAGTGTGATGAGTTCAGTTGCGGGAAGCGACATTTGCCTCAAGTGATTGTAAACTTTAGTCAAGAGTTTTCACAGTTTATGGCGCGAAGCTTTGAACAAGGATCTGAAAAATTCTCTTACAGTTACTTTAAATGAAGTATAATAAATGTATAGAATTTTCTATAACTATGTGGAGTCTTATGATGCTGTTTTTTTACAAAGATGAATATTTTGAGATTTCTTGAAAACTGTATACTAATACATTAAATTCATTGGAATTTGTAAACTGTATTTAATGTAAATATTATTATAGTAGTAGCATAAATAAATTAATTTATAATATTGTTTTATTTTTTAAATAAATAAACAAAAAAAAATTTGAGTCTTTATATCCAACAAATTACGATGAAATAGATTTAGAGCATTTAAATTACGGTGTTACGGTTACGGTGTTAGTACCTGATAATATGTGATATTTAACGTATAGAATACTTTTAAATTAATTACATAAATTATTTTTACAATTTCCCAAAAAAACTATTAATAAAATAAATATAAATTATTTAAAAGAGGCAAATATATTGGCTTATCGGCTTACAAGCTTAAGAGCTTTGTGTGGTATCTATTAAATTGTCTTTCTTCTTCAGCAAGCCTCAAATTAACCATGCAGAAAATTGGTTGCAACAAATTGCCAACTTCTTATAATCTTTTTGCCAAAAATTTCATGTTTGTGGTAGGACGAGCAGCAACCAAAAACCAACATGGCAATAATTAAAACGCAGCTGCAGCAACAACAACAAACACTCTGAAAGAGAACAACTATTTATCTATCCAGCGTCGCCGTCGCACTCGCCTTCTGCTGTCATAATAAAACTCGCAGTGGCAACCGCCACTGACAAAAATTGCAAACAATTTAAGCAACTGCAGAAAAATACAAAAAAAACAATCCAGAATGAAAATAAAGCCACTAAATAAATAACAACAAAATAAACGCGAAGGGTAAAAATTGTTAGCTGCTTCAAAAATATACAAAAAATGTGGAGGAAAAAAGCCATAGCGAAAATAAAGCTATGAAAAATCGCAGCACTTGTAATGAAAGAAGTTTTAAGCTGCGAGCTGGGAGATGAGAGCTCTGAGCTGGTTGCCAGCCGAATAATAGAGCAGCAGAAAAATAATAAACTCATAAATAGTGTGACAAGCAGAAGAAGAACGCGAAATGAAAGAAGAGTGCACGAAGGACGACAAGCGAAATGAAAGGACGTGGACAAATTACGCCAACAGCTGTGACAGCTTTTGGTGCTGGAGGAACAAGAAGCGCAGAACCGAACAAGCAGCGGATCAGAGGCAACTGATGAAAGATTTACGAAAGCTACGGCAATAAAAGAAAAAATCACAAAATGCATCACAAAACGTGTGAGAAAGTTGTGAGAGTTCTCGACTGGGGAATACGCTGTAGAAGGTGGAAAAATAAATATACGTTTGTCTGATGCAGCTTAAGGCAAAATGCTCAACTATAAAATGCTTCTTACTAATGATAAAAAATATCAAGAATTTTGAAGTAGTATTAAGATTTATACCACTGCAATAGTTTTTTGATTAAATATTTCATTATTTGTACAAACATTTAACTCTTTAAATTCGAAGAAAAAACTCAAAAAGGCATACACAAAATAAAGAAAACCATATGTTTAAAAATGCAATTAAAATGCACTATGTCGATTAAATGGGTAGCAATCGCAGATTCATATGACAATAGATAAGTTAAACTTATAATTCTTCCAGGAATCATGTCATATTTTATTTTCCTCATAAAGTAGATATTGACGTAGAGCTTAGGAGGAAGAATCATTCTCATTAATTTTCAATATAAAAAAGTATAAGCTGAAAATCAAACAACAAATCATAATATATTCGAAACTTCTCTTACATTCAGTGTCACACAAAATATATTTTTCATTCAACTGTCATTGGTGTGAGAAGCAAATCCATGAAAATATCAAAATAAGATTTTTATAGCCGAGACCAAGAAGGATATTAAAAATTAATATGACTGCCAGTAAGGCGTGCTGCAAACTCGCTTTCGGAAACTCTAATCAACGCCCACGCAACAAATTGTTGCATCAAAGTCGCTGACATTGTTTTAATTTGCGAAAACTCACTTCGCCTGCTCTTTTCAGGCATCAGATGTCAAACTTTTTGGAGTATCCAGTTTTAGATGGCATTAGAGGTGAATGGGGCGGAAAAGGAGGGGTTAGAGCCTGGTTCTTTTCATTAAGAATGTGCAGCTCCAGTTGTCGGGCAGTTGACTCCCAAAACTTTCAGTTGGAGCCTTCTTTATTTTTGGTTCTTTTTTCTCCTGCTTAGAGTTGTTGCGGTTGATATCCTTGTTGCAGTTTTTGACAATTGCAAAGTTTTCCCTTGGTACGTGTTGCTTTTGGCCTAAAACTTTTTAATGAACGCGCTGAGAATATTTTTGTTTTAATTCTTCTTAATTTGCGTTTTAATTGAATGTCCCCTAAAATTTAATTGAACTTAAATTGTTAATTATTATTATAAATAAACATATTTATTTTACCATTTTTTTAATGATATGTTAATTATAATTTCTGTTTAAATATAATTAGTTTTTATTTGATATTTTATATTAATTACTAAAAAAATTTTAATTTTTTGCAAATATGTCACTTTTTTATATGGGTAAATTTGATAAAACTGCAGAAAACAATGCAAAAATAGTCTAAGACTTTGAAAACAAGAAAATACAGTTGAAAACTTTGAAAATACGTTTTCTTGTTCTCCTGAAACGCCAGCATTTCATACACAAATCAAATAAGTTGCACTTGGCAGTTTCATTTCCTATATCGAAAACAGCCGCAGTATCGTTTCAGATATCAGTATTTCAATATATTTATACATATATATAGATTTATACAATTTTCAATCGGCGGAAATGAAATAAAACGCAAACAGCTTCTGGCTTGCTGTGTATCTGTGGGTTTGTTTGCCTGCCTGCTGGTTGCATGGTCTGCGAAAGGAACAAGGATCGAGAGGAATGTTGCACAGAGAGACAGACGATGACGCCGGTAAAGTTTGTTAAGCAGTCGCCGGTTAAAATTATTGAGGAAACGTTGCCCAAAAGTACAAGCCGGAGTACGAACCGGAGGTAACAGTTGTGAGCATATACTATACTTCATAAGCCGCCAACTGAGGTTGTGTGTGAACTTGCCACAGTCTGCTGCAAAGTGCTTAAGTACCAAATGACTGCAAAACGAGAAAAGGGAAAGAAAATGGGAAAATCGACGCATTTGTGTGCCGTATTCAATGAGTTTTTAACCGCTCTCGCTGGCACCATTTGCCAGCTGGGAAAATTGTTATTAGCATCATGCGCCAAATCAGAAACAATTGTGAAACGCAACAACTGAACAGAGTTGCCAAGCCAAGCACTTGCTCCCGACGTGATCCATAAATAAAAACTATCTCAGCAGCAGCGACAATATTACATTACCTCATATCCAGTGTGGGTATCCTTAGCAAAGACATTGAAGCCAACTCTGGGCCATGTGGGAGACCTCCTTCCCCTATGGCATTAGCCATTGGTCACTTATGGCAACGACAGCTGACTGAATGGCTTGTCGTGCCAAAAGGAAATGCGAATCTATATGTATCTTTATTCTGTGCTCGAAGGAAAGAGTGTTCCGTTGGATTTTTAGGGTAGGACTGTCTAACATTGTGATGTCCCTAAAGTCCTTGGAAAAATGGCTTAGCATGGTAACAGAATTTTTTGTCATCTGAAACATATTTTATTTTGTCCCTGAAGTAGATTTAAATGAATTGTTAGTTCTTCAATTTAAAACAAATGGGATAACTTACGATAATAAATATAATAAAACGAGTTCGAAAATATAATAATATGTAAACTATACTTTAAAAATTATTTGAAAATCATTTCATTTGCACATAGCTAAATTAATTATTACAAGCCCCAGTTTTGTTCCTTTACTTGTCGCATATTAGAATATATTCCCCGAGTAAAGCCCTTTTCAATTTGGGCAATTTACACCCGGTAGGTGTGCACAATCCCCGACTAATTATAACGAACTCCCAATGGATTCATCAGACATTCGCCATCCTCCGCCATAACTGGCCGCAACATGTCGGGGTGGCAATCTATGTAAGGACACTGCTATATAGAATATGTAATTGTGTGTATGTATTCATATTACACACATTACGTATACGCCACGCTATCGCCAACAATGCTGACAACAGACTCATGCTGCGTATTTACGAAAACAAAATAGCAACAATGTTGTCTGCCAATACAAGCACACAACTTTTCCCATACAATGCTTAAATATTTTTCCTTTTTATTAATTTTCCCTTTACTCGCTGCAACAAACATGTGGCGAAACTTGACCATAACAATGCTTTTACATACATATGTACACTTACAGCAGCTCGACAATTTGTCCTCAATGCTAGCAATGTTCATTGTCTGACACCCGACGTTCGAGGAAAATTATGTACATAAATGCATTAAGAGCATAAAGAAACTAGCCGAATAGCCTTACAGGAGCTTTGATAATAGAAAATAATTATAATTTAGGTTAAAGAATTCTCCAAAATCTCGGCGAAGAGATGATCTGCTCAACTGTAAGTTATCCTGTTACCAGCAGTCAAATACATTTGTTTTGATAATCTTCCCTGTGGATAGCATTAAAATTCTCTGTCAAGAACCGAATACCGAAACGTATTAAATGGTACGGTTGTGGTAAAGTTGCTAGGTCAAAGAGTTGAATTTTCCATGCTTAACCCTGGACATTTTTTCAAAAACTTTGATCTCTCATAACTTCATCAAAAATCAACCGATTTTCAAGCGGAATGTCATTTTAAACATGGTTTGGCTTCTGCATTTAAATTTGTATCATCTAAAAAATTATATATTTTTTCGATACTAAGCCATCTATCATCCAATTTTCATACCTACCCCTTGACATTTTTTCAAAAACTTTGATCACTCATAACTTCATCAAAAATTAACCAATTTTTAAGCGGAATGTCATTTTCAACATGATTTGGCTTTTAAATTGCTTCTGCATCTAAATTTTTATCATCTAGAAAATTTGATATATTTTCGATTCTAAGCCATATATCATCCAATTTTTCTTGGCAATTTTTCAAAAACTTTGATCACTCATAACTTCATCAAAAATTAACCAATTTTCAAGCGGAACTTCATTGTGATCACGATTTGTTCTCCAAATTATTTGATATTTTTTTCGATTCTAAGCCATCTATCATCAAATTTTACTTAATGGTAATAATTCAGTTATCTTGTTACGATACATCTATAAATTGAAACGGAAATTAAAACTGTCTGCGTAAATGGTAATGCTTAATAATCCAGAATACTATACAGGTTATTTAACAATATGTGGTTTGTGTTCTCATTAATGCATAATCGACTGTATTATAATGCGTGCTTAAACGAGTTAAACGCACATTGTTTGGGATATGTAATAAATTCGCATAATAAACGTGCTGCATATGGTGAAGGCTGTAATTTTAAATGAGATAGTAAATTAACAGATGGGTAAGAGGGTCATGTTCTGGATATGGGTAAACTGATTGATTTCAGGTTTGTAAAACAAAATAATATAGATATCCCTCAATGATGTCATCGCTGTTTCAGCTTATATCAAAATATGTGCGTATTTTATATGCGATTAAGCAATGCATATTTATTATTTGCCATTTTTTATTATATTTATTTAGGGCGAATGATGAAAAATTAATAAGTTTTAAGCCGAGAGTAAAAAGCATGAATTGCAATTGAGTACGCATAAAATGTCACCATAAAAAACAAATATTCATATGTTTTTTTAATTATGCAAATAAAAAATAGAAATTTTATCTCTTAATATTAAATTAAATTTCAATTTTAATTTTTAAGCTGATCCTACTTAATGAGTGAAACAGATGAACACAAAATGAATTGAAATAACTTTTAGCCGCTTTTCAAGCTTATCAGCTATGAGACAATTTAAAAAAATATGACGAGGTGATTATATTGTGCAAGAAAATTGCTTGGGACCAACCTATCCAAGCACTTATTCCAGTGAAAGACTTAAATATTTTTTACACTTTCTATATTTTCCCGATTTAAATTAAAATTAGGGGCTCTACCATGTTTACCAAAAATGTTATAAATTTAATGTATGTAGTGCTTGGCAAATTAAGGACACATTTTATGGTTCTATATCAAAGCGATTTCCCATTATCAGCGCATCCACACGAAATTGCCGCTATCCAGCAAAAGCAAAAGCATTCATCAATTTCTCGATGTCACGGCAATTTGAATTGCCATTCACACGCATTGCTCCACTTCGTTTTAATTAAACTGTTTGCCTCATTTTAAGCACACTCAAAGAAAAACCAATAATTTGTCTTTGCAATATTTCAGTGGTGACCTCCACCGACCCGCTGCATTCAGTTTCGCCAGAAATGAAATTGGCATCGATGCTAACATTACCATTGCAAATGCATTCGATGCCAAACCAAACGAGTCGATAGTTTAATGTCCGAAGTTGACAGTCTACAGTCCGAAGCCTGTCTTTAATTGCTGTCCAACAATTTTATTTTATTTTTTCAAATAAAGCTTTCACACATTACATAAAAGCGCTGTTGTCACGCTCCCCAGAACTCTGCAAAACGTTCATCTAACCACAAGGCATGTTTAATGTTAAAATATACTTCGGTCTGTAGTCCCAAATTGCAATAAGCAATCGGAAGAAGAAATGAACATAAAAAGAAAAGAAAAGAAATTAATAACTAAGAGATATGAAATTCCTACTGGTATCAAGAAATCATATTAAAATACGTTTTATGTTGATAGATTAAATTGATATAGACGACAGTGCTCGCAAAAAGATCTATATTTGTAATGTGAACAAAATATAACTGTAGAGAATTGATTTGACAAGGTTATAAAGGTTTTAAGCGTACCATTTTCTACCTTCGTTATATCCGACCTTGCTGTTGTTGATTCTCTACCATTCCAAGATGATCAAACCTTATAGTTAAGTTAAATTAAATTTGAATTGTTTTATTTTAAGTTAATGGCATTTTCTATTATTGCAGCTAAAGAATTTATATTATTTCTGCAGCAGTACACAATTGCCAGCATGCCCAACAGTTATAATTAAGATATACACCATGCAGCGCGAGTTGCATGGCCATCCTTAAGGAATTCCACTTGTTTATTGCCCAGTAAACTAAACTCATTCCATTAACTTTTTGTAAAGTTATGTTTATTAACTGCAAAATATATACCATTAATATATGTAAGTGCATTTGCATAAACGAGTAATTAAATCGCATGCGACGCGGATTCAATTTGTATCGTACCTGCAACTATTCATTTATTTCAATTCGATGCAATTATTTTAGACTGCAATTTTGGTTCGCCATTTCATGTCCTCTTCGCCTTCCTTCTTATTGAAACGGGAATAGACGCTTATTGCTTCTCGTTATTGGCTTACATTAATTAGCTGGCCAAGTTGCGTTGTACCGTGGGAAATAAATACTGTCGAAAGTTTGCAAATGGCATTGTAATTACTTTTATAATTTTTAATTGCGACACGTATTTTTCCACCTCCTTTCATACCTTCATCTTTTTCGTTCCTCTTTAACTTACACGCAATAAATAAGAGAAAGACTTTATCTTAATTCTATGCGGAATCGTTGTAAAGCCTTTTTTATTTTATCTTGCTGGAAGTTGACTTTTAATCCTTAAATTTATTTTAATCACTGCACTTAATTTTTTTCCTAGTAAAGTAACTAAATATTGAAGGACAACAGAATATAAATATATGTTCAAATTGCCTTGTAATAGCCGATAAATTTATATATATTATTTAGCAAA
The DNA here is from genome assembly GCA_035045575.1 of Drosophila falleni. Taxonomy (NCBI): domain Eukaryota; kingdom Metazoa; phylum Arthropoda; class Insecta; order Diptera; family Drosophilidae; genus Drosophila; species Drosophila falleni. Next base: position 572,852 of record JAWNOV010000169.1, on the reverse strand, counting down.
AGAAATTTTTTAAAAAGAAATTTTTCTAGAACACAAAAGTTGTTGAACTACTTATTAATACTTACTTACATTAACACTTGTTGATTGCCATAATTAATATCCTGTGAATGTATAAGTTCATATTAACTATGCTTGAATTGAAAAATAAAAACGAGTGATGAAAAGATTTTTTTTTATTTTATAAAATCCTAATATAATTCATTTGTATTTTTTAAAAGAAAAAATTGAATGTAAACATCTTTTGAATTAAGTAATGTATTATCAAATCTAAAATCATTCATAAACATAATCAAGTTAAATTGTCATGGAAATTCTGCTCTTTAGCGAGGTGTTTCAATATGATGTTTTTAAAGAGGTGTATAATACTGCGGTATTATGCAAAGTTTCCATTATGGCAAAAGATCGGCTCAATTAAAATACAACTAAATAAAATATGATTACAATTCAGACTTTCCTTTCACTGAATGGTTCTGTCTTTGGATGCTCTTAGCATAACTTATAAGATATAAGATAGCATAACTTATAAGAGACAAGAACTTTATTATTGCCTGTAATTGATCATTCCTATGGCAGCTTATATCCAGTGTTATAATTGGATTTAGAAACAGAACTCAAAGTGATTAGCTGACCATGATGTCAAATGTCACGCACCACGCATTGAATTACTAATAATAATTTATACATTATGGCTGTTGTATTTATTGCACTTGTTGGTGTTGGTGTTGTTGTTGTTGTTGTTGTAATGGAAGCAATCAATAATCAATTTTCAATATGGCTTTTGCTTCTATTGATACTGCATACATAGACGCCTTGATTGGCGGTCGTGCAGTTCCCTACACATATATTTGTATACATCCGAACTATATCTGTATATTTGAACTTGCTTTTGTTGTTGTTGCATTTGATTTGTTGTTCTATTTGCTGTCATCAACGTGACCCATCAATGTCCTAGCAAATGCCACACAATTTGTTTGTTCGCAACACTCCGACCACAAATTTGGGAAATTAACTTGTTAAAATGGTCGCTTGGTCCGATAGCGAACCTAGTTTAGTGGTTGGGTGTGTCCCTTGATAAATGACATTAGATTCCTGATATGACATCACTTACTGGTGAAAATATGAAATGTACAACGGTATAGCCTTATATGTATGCAGGAAAAAAAATTTTTGTTGAAGCTCCAAAATTTATCAATATAGCTTTGTCCCTTAACTCATATTAAAAGGTTTTAAAATTTGATCAAAAAGTTTCAATTTTGTTTTATACTTTGACTTTCACAATATTTACATTATCAAGAAAAAATAATAAAACAAAATTTTAGTGTAGTAAGTTAAAATTTCGAAATATTTAGAACCTTTATCCAATAATTTAACTATTCTCAAAGATACTTAACAAAGATGGCCAAACGTTCTTGCAAAGGAGATTTCAAAAAGACTGGTAGAAGTTCATTAAAAGCATGCAGATCTGCAGTACAACCCAAAAAACATAAAAAAGATATTTTTAAAATGTGCTGTTCATCATCCAGGTGTGAGCATATAAATAGCGAATTACTTGATTCTCCAAGAGTTAAAAAAGAAGTTTTCAAAATGAGTAGCAGTCCATTAAAATTCGAAGAGCGCTGTGAAAGCACTCCAAAATTAACTCGCCAACAATCTGAGTGTAATGGTCGCCGTTTAAAGCGCTTAAAATTAACTCGAATTCCAAAAAGTGAAGCTAACAAAAATGCAGATCCGTCTAATTTGCCTGATTCAGCAATACAGCCTCCTGACTCAACGAAACCAGCTATCTATAATGCGTTATTAAATCTCGAGCCAACGGAGCATAATGATCTGCATTTAAATGGCTATAAAGTGAATGCCACATTTACCATTACTCCAATTGAAGTTAAACCTGGAAATGATGATAATAATAACGATAATAGTAATACAGATGCTGAGGATAATAACAGTCAAATATCGCCTCCATCTTCAGATGTCAATGTTAGCTTTGGACATACTCTAGCTGCAAATTGTTTAAAAGCTGACCTTAACCGATCAACGGCTTCAAAAAAGTTCCAAAACTGTTTTCATCAGACCAAATCAACACAGAACTTGATCATCAAACAAGCAGCTCTTGCTGGGTTTTTCTATCGGACATACCCGCCGAAACCTGGTTGTTAAATGCCTATTGCAATTTATATAAATATAATATATCAATATGTTTAAAATTTTAAAAATAGCTGTAGATGAATTTAGTATTTATATATTCTTTGGTATATATTATTTGTATGCGTAAGATGACTGCATTATCTGTGATTATAAGTTCTGGAAGATTGTTCGCAAAACTTGAGATTTTTAAAGTAAATTTTTTCGAAACATAGCATCATGTATTCCTGATACCTTATACTTAATTGCCTATTGCATATGTGTATATCGATATAAATCAGTTTACTTCTTTTAACCTAAAGGTTACAGCCCAAATAGATATTGATTTCAATTAGAAACTACACGGAAGCACTCAGCACTTGTACTATGTATTACAATCACGATACTTCTAATGTACATTTTGTGAAAAGTATCTTTTTTATCTACTTTACTGCAAAGTGAGCCATGAAATTGACCGGTCTTTGACTTTCTCATTGACTTCTCACTTCAACTCCCATTTGTAGGCAGCACTTTGCACTCTGTACTCAGCATTCGCCATTCTCTGCAGCAGTTCATTTCTGAGTAATATAACCGCTTGCCATTTCCTATGCCATGCTGGCTTTCCTTTTTGTGGCGGCTTTTTTTTAAATCTGTTTTGTTTCTATTAGCTGCAGTTTATCATGAAAGCACACGCCATTGCAACCAATAGGCTTTGCAGTAGAGTAGTCGCTAAGTGGCATACGAGGCGTATGAGTTATCTGGTCAACCTCATGCTCATCCGCTGACTACGGCAGACTTGTGGTTTGCATTTAAAGTTTAAGTGGAGCAAAATCAGCGCGGCAGCTGACGCTGCATCGAAATACTTCATTTACAACATCAACTGGAATCCCGTCCTGTTGTTGTCGGTTGCTGCTCTCATTACGTTCCCAACAGCCTCGATGTGTGTGTGTGTTTAATAAACCGTATGCTTGCCAACGGATGCTGGCAGAGAGTCTATGTAGATGCCAATGGTTGAGTTTAATTAGCTTTAATGGCTTCATACTGGAAGTTTCAGCTGCCTGAGCTAGAAGTAAGCCTACTTGACCCACCATCATAGTTGACGATGGCAGACAGATTCCACAGGATGACAAGCCACCGCTATCAACTGCCGGTGGGCAACAGTTCCCCAGAATTTCAAGGAATTTCAAATTCTTTTTTCAAGCGAGGAATCCTCATGGAAAGGGCTTATCAATTCCATGTGACACTGAGTAAAGCGACATTCTCAATCAGCGTATCTCTAAATTGTTTTAGACTAAAATTAAAATTGGAATGCGTTCAATAAACCACATTGGAGAACAACAAACAATCCCATTTAAGCCGAACAGTTTTTTACCTTTATTGTAATGTTGAATAAGGCTTTACAGAATTTACAGATTTTCTATATTTTTCCCCTTCTTCCTCTAGGAAAGGACGAAAGCCGTCCACAAGGTCTCAAACTGAATGCATAACAGATTCTTTAATTTATTTATTGTCTTCACCCGTCAGTTCTACTTAAGAATTAATGAAATCGAGGAACTATATTTTTAGTTAGAGCTCAAGGAAAAAAAAAAATGGTGACAGCTGAAAACTTTTAAAGCATTTTCTGGAAAAACCAACTTGAAGTAATGCGAATAAGAGATGGTCGGAATGGGGGTACGCCGACTATTTATTTGCCCCAAATTGCAAAGTAGAATGGTGCGGTGTTGCTGTGTGAACAGCTCAACCACCCACATGCATACTTACACACATACACACACAGACACACCACGGCATTCATTCACACGTAAGAGCTGTGGAACACCACCGCAATGCTGCAACTCCTGCTTGTTGTTTTTGGTTTGCTTAAGAAACTTTGCCTCATAACTTCACATTGAAGAAGATGCATATGCAACACGTTCGAGCCATTCAATGTTGCACCGCCTTCCTGCCATTTCGGCCGTTCAACGAGACCAGCTTTTCTGCAATTGAGCGTGGGCAAATATATGCAGCTGGCTTTTTTCCCGTTGCTTTAATATACATACATACGAATACGTACTATATATACATATATATTCGTTATCTGAAACTTCTTCTTCCACGTGCGACTTTTGCAGCTAGCATAAACTGCTGCAAGCCATTTGAACTCGACTCAACTCAACTGAAACAGAACTTGACTGATGGGAATGTGAGAGAGGTCGGCGAGCTAATTGAAAAATAGTGTTTGCTATTTTATGACTCGGCGGTAACTCTGTTGACAATGCTCAGACTAAAAGGTCAGTGAATGGTTGCTTTTGCCCTTTTAATTTTTAATTAATATGCAGCTTCAAAGTTTAGATAGTCATTTTGAATTAAGTTGCAGGGTAATGAAGTGCTAGAATTGGCCCCAGTTTTAATAAATTTGTATTATTCATACTGTTAAAGTACTTAATTGGACTGGTACAATTGTAGAAATCTCTATTTGTATGATTAAAATAGACAAATATATTCAATCTGAATCATGCTATTGTTTCAACAATTTACCCGTTTATGTAAATATAATTCCATTTGAGTGAATAGTGCACTTCAAGGCTATATTTATTGTTAAAATGTATAGCCCCTTTGAATCTTCCAACTTATTTTTAGTACTAAGCATTAATTAGATATAATAGATTTATTTTATAATTATATTATTATAATGCTTTTGGCAAAATCTATCTTTAATGTTATCATCCTACAAATTTTGAGAATTTTTTTATATATATTTAAAGAGTGTATATAGTTTATTTAAAATTTTAAAGAAAAGATATCTATAATTTAGGCTTTATTATGCATTCATTTAAAAGCTATACATACAGTTTCAGTACATTTATTATTTATCAAATAATGGTAGTACAGTATTAATATACACTTAAATATATATTATCGTACTTGTATTATCTTGAATTTACTTGGCTCATTATTGAAACGCTCGTTATTCAATGTTCCCTGATTTTAATCCAACTTCAATTTTGCCTTTACCTCATTGGTTTTATCTTTTATGCTTGAGAGGTTTTTAGATAATATAAAAATGAATAAAGCTGATATTTTTCCTTAAGATTATGAACATAACTGATGGCCGCATTTTCTTAAACCTCTATTTATATAATTATACATATTTAGTTGTTCCATTCGTTTTGCAAATGAATATGGATATATTTTGAAAAATATTAAATATCTATTATAAATAAGTGTACAAACTTATTTTCGTTGTTCTATAAAGTATTTGTGTTATTTTGGAACTAAGAAAAGAAAAGGAAAAACCAAGTTCAATGGATGATATGATAGCAGCCTTCTCCGGCAAGTTTTCAATAATGAGCGGGTTTCCAACTACCTTCTAAATCGTAGAATGATATATTTAAGTGTACCCATTACATCAATTAAAAACTTTGCGATTTAGGGATTATGACCTAATTAGTTAAGATTTCATTTTGAAATAATTACTTAAAATACATATTTGTTGTAAGTTGCTTAGCAAAGAAAATTCGCTTAAAAGCTTTTGAAGCTACATTTTACAACCTACTCGTAGCATAGATCTAGCTAAATATGTATAAATTTGTCTTTGCATTTTTTTTAATATATGATATAATAGATCAAAGTCTATTCGAAAATTTATTGATAAATATTATGCGCGCTTATCACAATACGAACATATATAAACATAAAGCTAAAACTAATCAACAATATTGCTAAACTTTGTTTATTAAGTGCATTATAATTATGAGAACTGGGAATTGTCATACATAAACTGCAAACAATTTGACAAGATATTCAAAAAAAGGCTCGACGTCTGCCATTGCCAATGTCTGTAAAGCTTAAGTAGGATATACGCATCATTTCTCCCCAAACTCAAGAATGCTCCATAACAGCTATGAGTATTCTTTCACTTTAAATTATATGACTAAAGCTCAGCTCAGAAAATAGGAATGCGACTTTCCCTTGCCATTCTTGCTGATCGTTGCAAGAGGACCTGTTTGACAAAAGAAACAAATATTGTATTAAGACTATTATATGTAATTGATTTGCGATTCTGACGCACCTTCAGTATCCGAGGTGAAGGCCACGCCCATTGCTTTGAGCGAACGAAAGAGCGCACCCAAATTGGAGCGTCCGTCTAGATATTTTTTCTCCAGACGCACAACGGCTGACTTTTTGTTTTTGGTCTGCGTATGCCAAACAAGTACTTCGGTGCAATTATTGCCCCTGGGCTCAATCTGATCTATGTGCAGTCCAATGCTACGCAGGAACAAATCCTCCTCATAGCCCGGCTTATAGGGCATATTAACATTCGGATACAGCGACATATAACCCAAGTTAACAGCAAAGCCAGCCATATCAACGGGCCAGCGTCGTCCAGCCACCCAAGAGTCCAGAAATGCCACAACTTTACCCTTAAATAAAGATATAAGTCAGAAAATATAATAAGGAAAGGTATTTATGTAGATAGTTTTACTTACATCTCGCACCACCGGTCCACTAACTGCGTAATCCGCTATCAGTCCAACAGGAAACATGGAGACACGCTGTGTCTGCCTTATTTCCGTAAAAAGTCTTAGATCATATGTATTGTCATCGTCACCAAAATACAGCACACCATTTGTGAGATTATGTTGACGTATCCATTGCAGCGCTGCTCGCCGATTTGCCACGCCCCTGGGCGCGGGCTTGCTACTCCGAAATTTGTGGGGCATGGGACTTTTGAAATGTGTGAAGGGTATACCTGTACAATTTAATAAAGATTGTAAATATAGTATAGTTGCATAATTGCATTATGATTTCATATTGACGTACCAAATCGATTCAGCAATATATCCAAATACGTATCACATCTATCATCATCATTGGCCACCAGCCAGTGAAGACGAGGTACATGAAGGAGCGTGTGTGCTAAACGCGTGAGTTCCGGTATTTGCTCCCGTCTTGGATATGTGGGTGTTACGAAATAGATCACAGGCAGTTGTGCGTAGGCACTGCTTGGTTTATCTTGCATATAGAATCGGCCATCCTCATGACTTTCACTGCAGATGTGCAGCGTTTCATTCAGAGCGTGCGTGGTTGTACTATCTGGAAAAAAGAGAGAGAGTAGGAGAGTGAAATATTTTATTATTTGATTGTGCTGCCTAAAAGTCGGCAATGCAAATCTCTTGTTTATTTTTAGTCTCAACCGTAAATTCATTTTTAGACCGAATACTTAAAAAAAATTACAGGGGTTTGTTAAGTTTGTTTTAAAATTAACGTACATAAAAGAAAGACGAAGGTGCGGCAGACCTTATAAAGAACTCATATTCTTGATTAGCATTAATACCCGACTACTATTATTTATGTAGCTAAAGAACTGAAAATGTAGTATTAGTATGAAAAACTTTTTGTTTTCTGGGAAAAATCTTAACCAAACTGACAGTATATGTCATGCTGCGTTCACTAAATCCTTACTAAATCATATTGAAATGATGAAGCCCACACCCTTGGATTTATTTATATTGTTAACTAGTCTTCACTATACATAGCTTTTAGCTTTACGCTATTTATAATTTGTTGAACTGCCTGCATGCTTAATAAAATTTTCACTAATGACAAGGCCCACAGAAATATATTACATACAGCCATGTAAAATACTTGCTTTTATTTATAAATATTCATTCATTCATAAGCTCAAATCATTAACCTTTATTATCTCATTAATTATTTTGGGACTAACAAATTATTAGAAAATCATTGTAATTAAATGTTTGTAAACATGACTGTACCTGAAATCTTATCTACTCTGATTTTTATTTACATACATTTTTTGCACCTGTAAAAGTGCTAATCAGTAATGTTATTAGAACCCACTTCAAATGCTTACGATAAAACGGCATCATTCGACTAATGACGTGAAAGAACGCAAGGTGTAGTTATTTGCATAAACTTGCAATATATATTTAAAATATGGATTAAATATAAATTTAATTAAATATATCACGAAATATTCCCCTTTTCCAATTTGATACTAATTATACAGAAAGCATAGAAATACATAGATATCATTTATAATTTTTGCAGATCAATCCAGATATAATTCTAATTTTAATTTTTTTCTTCACAGTGTATAATTTATATAATTTAATTTTTATTCTTAATGTATTAACTTAATTTTATTACTTGATTATTTTGTTCTTTGCCGAATGCTTTTAGTCGTGCATAAATAAATGAATAAATAAATAATCCTTGATTTGCTAAAATGTACAATGTTATTCTTAACTATTTGTGCACAGTAAGATTTTACGTATGTATATATTAATTTTTTATATCTAGCAAAATGCAATTGAAACAATTTCCCCAATGTAGTTAATTCAATAACCTAATGGAATGTAGGGTAAAGAATAGAATATTACTATTCATTCATGAGCCATATATATTCCGTTAGTCAAATTATGGTTAATGTGTGTTGTGCCTTCCCCATAGGACTATTAAAAAGAACCCTTGATAAATCTATAAGGCCGAAAACACGCGACAACACCTAAAGAAATATATGTACCTATTGTTTCACCGGTGTGTGCAATAACGGTAATAGGTGTAATTGTTGTTGTTTGCGGCCATCTATCAATAATCTAGCATACAAATTACAAAGGGTAGTCGACGAAGCTCACTTTAATAGCTAATTTAATATTGACTTGTCCCCAAGAAAGAGAACTGATCCCCACAGCGCAAATGACACCGACCCAAAGGGTGCGGCAAGGAGGGAATGCATTGTGTTTGTCAAGCATAAGGCATGAGTTTGTCCCTAAGTGTTTACTCATACTTGAGTCTGGCACAAGTGTAAATAAATAAAGTACTGCCACTTGGGTATTTGCGTATATCACAACAATTGCTTAAAATCACAGCGTGCGCTTCAATTAATGAGTTAGAAGCCCCATTTTCTCGGTTCTCGATACCCATTCAGAAGCTTTCAGTACTGATAAGCATTCTCACAAAGCAAATAAATATAATGATTTATCTACAACATTAGTCTGATATATGTATATATAATTGATATAAAAGTCCAATAAAACTATCTTGATTGGTTCTATCTCTGGTTGCGACTATGTTTAACTAGTTTAAATTTGGGTTGTCTATAACGGCTGGGTTGAAAAAACGTGACTGAGTTTTTTCTGTTAGTCCTTATCAATTTGATATTCCGCATTCGGTTTATGACTAATGTGCCCCTTGAGATATTTTCCAATTGCTACTTGAATGGACATGATTGATATTGATATCAATCAGTATAATTAAGTCATTTTTTAAGTTTGTGTTTTAGCTTTCTCAATATTAAAATAATATCAATATTGTCGCTAAGTATATTGATACACAAATTGTAATGAATTAAACTTAGTGAATGAAACTTAAATATCTGTAATGGGTACCAAAACCCTAAAATGAATTAGCTTTTATTTCGACATACGAAACATCAATGACCTAACTGCATATTCAGAGATTTTATTTATTTTTTTAATAATTAAAATTAAAATTATTTCAAGAAAAACCTAACCAATTTTTTTGGCGAATATTTCACTAAAAGTAAGTGAAATCTGTTCATAAATCTTATCAGTTATTATTATTTTAAAATTTTTTTTATAATACAAAACATTCGTCATATGTTTTCGCTGTTAGTCATCAATTTAGATTTCCCTAGACAGAGTACTTATCGATTTATGTTGTGCATTCTATTTGATTAGTTCGCACGTTTGATTCCGTGCCAATAATTTGAATAGTCGCGTGCAGTTTCAATGCCAACTTATGGGTCACTTAAATGGCTAAGTAAATGCATATGTAGAATTGTAAATAGTAATTATTTATATAGACAATTTCAAGTCATGGCGTGTCCAAAATGCATTAAATGCGGTCATTAAATGGCACAAATACATTAAAATATGGTTTGTTTATTTTTTATCTGACTGGAAACTTATAAGCAATTTTTACTTGTATATTATTGTAGAATTAATATGCGTAAATTCTAGATTCTAGTTGAAGCATTGACTCTTAAAAGCTAACAAGAGACTCATGAGTCATATTTTGAGAGAAATTAATTTACACAAGCGATGCTTAAGAATAGCAACGTTTCAAATTTTAATTGTAGTGAGGAAATACAGGGGAAATAGTGGGACGGAGCTGTTTAAAAAAATTACAGACTAAAGTATTAATAATTATACAGTTTACTGAATGAAAACGTAGTGTAGTTTACCTAATCCTAGGATTAAAATTACTATTCAAAACCAAGAACTCGAAGAACGGGGACTATGAATTGATTTTAGAACTATGGTTTTTTAGTAAAAACAGAATTTGGGTTACCATTTAAAAAAAAAAAAAAAACAATGCACTCTTATGTACATACTTAGTGTAGAGTTTTCTTTAATTTTTTACCGATTTTTTAAGAAAATAGCATGCAACTGATATACGTTTATGTTTACAGCAAAGTATATACTGAAGTGGTGTACTCAGACTTATTACAAATAAGTTGTGACTATCTTATCGGTGTTTACTATTTGTGTAAACTAGCAAAAACTACATGTTATCTTGCTGTGTAGGCCGGTCTGGTAAAATTTTTTGATGAGGCAGCATACCGTTTATCTTATCAATGAATTTGTTCATGAGGTTCATTGTTCATGAATATAATAGTTTGAGACCTTGCATTCAAAAGGACAAACAATTACAAATAGTAGTAAAACAATTTAAATAAGTTAATCGGCCTATCTAAACTTTTCTAATCCAATTCTTGTTTAATTTAGAAAAAAGAGCTTCCCAAATTTCAAAATGTTAACTTAAGTCGATTTGAGCTCAATTATAAGATATACTAATCAAAAGCTCTTAAGCTATTTTATAGGAAAATTCGGTCATTCGTTTAATAAATTCGTGTAGTTTATTTTGTATATTGACCATGAATCATTGGAAAGTGCATTAATAGTTTTAATACCTCTTAAACTTGTAAACACGACATCATCAAAAAGATTTCGTTACGGATTTGTTTCGATAGGATTGGAGAGGAAATCGATCGATATGTTACCCAAACAGCTGCAACAAATGGTGGCAAGTGTTGGCAATGTAGAATAAGAAATATAATTAGCTAATAAATTACGTATAAGAAATTAAAAGCAGACAGCCGGAAAATGTGGCCTTGACATGCACCCGCAATCACGTAACGGCAAAGTTGCGGCTATAAAATAGCGTAACTGTCTATCGATAAAATATCCAACTGAAAAAGACAGTGACGAGCAAATTAAGCCAATTACGTTTAAATAATAAATACTAAAATAGTAACAACAAAAACAGACAGTTAACTAACTCAAGCAGTCAACTTCCTAAAGCTTACACGCAATAATTATTGCAACACTTTGGGAGCCAAAGCTTCAAGTGGTCAGTAGCTGGGGGATAGTAGGAGATAATTGAATTCGTATAGAACTGACTGACAGTTACAGAGTAAGTCTGAGAGAAAGCTACAAAGAGCGCGCGAGAGATAGAGAGATCAGAGCGAGAGGGAGAGAGTGAGGTGTTTAAGTGTCGAGTGCTTTTTCGTTAGCTAGTTGGTTAGTTGACTTGCTTTGTTATCGTTATTTAACCCAATTATTCAGGTTGAGCTTTAGTGACCCATAAAGATACCATTCACATAAATATCTTATATATTTTTTTCACTAAACTGACTCAACCCAGTTAAAATTATAAAAAATAATTATAGAACCTTGAAGGTTAAGTTTTCTTAATATTTCAATTAATAAAATAATAATATTTTATTTGCATTTATTTGATATCATACAATTTAATATTGTTGACCAACTGCAAGTGAACAACGTTATGCTCAACGAGTTGCTCACTAAATTCAGCTAAAAAGTGAAAGTCACTGCAGATTCACTTTCAACCCGTATTAAAGTTTGCTGCTTTACATTTATTGATAAGGAAGTGGTAGCTAAATATCGAGAGATTGGACAAGAGAAGCACCGTTTTCAAGAGACGGAAGCCTAAAAAAGGGGTTTAAAAATTGAGATATAGCTTGCACAGAGGAAAACTTGATTTTATGAAAACTTGAAAAAAAAACTCTACTACCAATATTATGCAGGCACTTAATAAGTTTTATATTTTGTGTCCCCCGCTTACCTATACCGTTGTGTGGCTCATAGTCATCATCAACATCCTCTAAAGAAGTTCCCAGTCCCAAGGTCTGTGAGCTGAGCATAAAGTATAAGAAGACAACGCAGAATGGTACAAGTAGCATTATCGGCATTATCCAGCATCGTCGTCTGCTCGAAATAGAGCGACTTAAACGTGGTGCCATGCCCATTGTAGGCGTTCTATCGTCGTAGTCGTAGTCGTCGTCGCCGTCGACGTCAACGTCAACGTCGTAGCCGTTAGCGGGTTGTGGATGATAGCGTATGTTGTACTGATTGTTGGTCATTGATGTCCTGTGCTCCTGCTGTCCTGCTTCTTCCTCTAGGTCGTCGGCGTCGGATGCTTGCGGGTCGAGTGGTAGGTAATGGGCACTTGGCATTATGCGGCAGCCCTACTGGCAGCTGCTATGGCATATCAACTGCAACGGCAGCGGCAGCGACGGCGGCAGCAGTAGCAGCAGCAGCTGATGATTATGATTGTGATTGTGGCGCAGATGACAGAGATGACGGCAGCGTCGTTCAGCGTTTGCCATTTGTGGAATAGACTTGTTTTTTATTTTGCACTGCTTCTTTACTTTTTTATTGTAGGTTTCACTTTTCGAATCACTGCGAGAGTTATACAATGAACTGTGTTCACTTTGTGCTGACTTATTTTCTTATTTTTGTTTAGTTTTATTATTATTTTTGCACAATATGTACGTATGTATATAATTTGCTCGTTGTCGCCAAACAAAAGTCTATAAAAATAACATAAAAGCACACAGACACACACGCTCACACACCATTAATCCAAACACGAGAATTTTACCGCCGCTTGCTATTTATTTTTTCACTTATTTATTTGTTACCTACTCAGCAAAAAAAGAAAACAAGAGAAAACTGAAAAAGTGTTGCTTAATATTATTTTCAACTATTTATTTCGGATGCCAGTCCCATTTGCTTTTGTTGTTGTCTCGATGAGCTTGACAGCGCCACTGAACGCAGCCCAGCGACACTTCGAGTGAGAGCGCACTTATCCAAATGTTTGGCCTCGCTTTTGCTCTCTTTCGCTCTCCCTCTCTCTCTCTCTATCACTCTGTCTCTGTCTCTCCTACGCTTATTCATAGTCTGTCAGTGCTGTGACATTCACTGTCACAGCTGACACAGGGTTGCTTACTGAGGTGGGTGTCTTTGCTATCAGCGAGTGATTTAAACCTGCGATAGTTATCGATTGGCGCGCAATTCAATTGCATTTGTAATTATCTGCGCAGTCAAAGATTAGTTTTTCCTTTAATTGTTGAATTCTTCAAGTCCCAAGAGATAACAGTTTAACTTAATGCACGCAGTATCTTTACCAATAGTAATTCGTTGTCATATAAATCATAAATATTAAAATTAAAATAACTATCAGGATATTTAGTTTAACTGAAGTGTGTCTGCTTAATATAAATTGATAAGCCAGATTTAAGTTAATTTTCGGCTACAATGACTCAATAGCATTAACCGACTATAGAAAAAAACTTTTATGACTTTTATTTAATCTATTTACGAAAGCTCCAAATTTTGTGCATTGCATCAATTAAAACCCTTGAGTTTTTTAACAGTTAAAGTGGTGTTAATCCTTTGACCTCTAATGACCCTTCGATTTTTAAATCTAAGCAGACTTTAGCATTACGTTGATAGGTTTCAAACTTTATCTTTATGCCAGTCGTGTATAGTTGTAACTAATCTAATCGAATATGGTCAACTCATTGTTGCTAAAAAATAACGGAAAAGTTGACAGTTAAAAAGAGAGTGTGGATAAGTTTATATCAATAGTTTAACAATGAGCGTTCTTTTACAATTTTATTACATTTATTTTATTTCGGTTTTGCTACTTTTATTGGTGTTGACAAATGGTTTACAATGTGTTTAGCGCTACAAAATGAATTCGTATTAAATATTTAATGAATTATTCAAATTTGTGTCTGTAATTACATTTAAAGCAACCTTTTGAAAATATTTTATAACTGAATTATTTATGCTGCGCTGCAGTGTTGAACACATCAAATAGGTTAATCGTTCCAAATAATGCTCTAAATCTGGGTGAAAACCAAGTGCAATAGGGGATTCGATTGAATGTTTGAGGCATGTGCTGGACACGTCACTGGCAAACGTTGCTCTTATGGAATACATAATAATTAACTACATTTTTCATAAAGAAAACTCTTGAATACGTTAAGTGAATTGTCTTTTTCATTTAGTTATAGTTGTTGTTGAAGGACAATCCATTACAAGGCATTTGAGGTATTGCTTAGATGAACTTTACAATGGTTTCAGCCAGTTTGTCTTTGTTGGCGCCGGCAAACTGTTCCACCTTGACAGAATTCTTGATGAACAGGAACGTGGGCATGCTAGACACCTCGTATTCCATGGCAATTGACTCGCACTCATCTACATCAACCTGCAAAAATGATTCGGTTTTTAGATTTAATTATTTGCTGAACAGTGTCAGGTAAAGCAAGCTTACCTTGAGCACAACAATCTTCTCGGCATACTGTTGGGCCAATTCCTCCAGTTTGGGGGCAATCATCTTGCAGGGTCCACACCAGGTGGCATGGAAGTCCACAACGACCAGCTTGTCGCCGGCATTCGTCAGCTGAGTCTTGAAGTCATCCTGTAAATGAATAGAATGAGAGTCGTAACACAATTATTGATTGCTTGTTTTATTTTCACTTGACCCACTTGCTTAATTTCATGAATTTAATCTGATTTCATATAGGGCTGGGATTGCATATTCAGCTATCGATTTGCTTTTGGCAGCTACTGTAGCACGAACGCGCTTATCTACAGTCAAAAAACATGTGTGATAAGCACAACTACAATTGTATAGCATTAGTAACAATGTCTGAGTTTTATTTTATATAAAAACTTCAATCCCACATAGATACAATTATTCATATGAGTATGTGTCAGTCACACTATATACAATTTAACGATAACCCCACAAAATATTCGTATTATTTTGCAATTTAATATTTGTATTTGGTCTATTTTATTTACCAACCCCAACATCAACCACGTGGCCCACTTGGGGTATTTAGCCATTTACTTAATTACTTTACCACCATTTGGATTAGATGAGGAACACAACTATACTCACATACCTAGGGACTTACACATATATGAAAATGAGGCGGACCTAGAATTTTGTTGAAATTCTTGTGCCAATTTGTAGCTTGTAGCAAATTGGAATAAATTCAATTTAAAATTTGACCATTGCTGGTGTATTAAATTTCTGCAAAGAATTTCTAGAATATTTTCAACAATTTTATTAACATTTCCTACATGTGTTTCTTGAGGTCAAGTTGAAACATTCCATTGAACTGATTTGTAACCTTTCTGATCTCATTCCTGAGTAAAACTCGAAATAATTCAATATTAAAACATGGTCATGTTCGTGGGCGTATTCATACTGGTTGCACTTTTACTTTAGCAAGTGTCTTGACTGGATTTTTTTTTGTCATGTACTTATTGGGGAAAGAAGTCTTGAATGGGTGGCCCTGTCACGTTTTTCTAGGTGACCTTTAATTAATTGTAGTCATTTCTATCACGACATAATGATGGCCGTGTACACGGGCTGTACATGAAGTAAAGTCAAACACAGCAATGATTCATTATAAGTAAATTAAGTTCAGGTAACAGGTGAAGCAGTAAGTAAGTAACTATCGACAGTTAGCACCAGAAGTGCACGCCCCTTACAACTTATATTACTGATATTTGGCGTATTCAACTAGATAAGAAATCTTTTGAGTAAATTATTTCAATTACCTACATAAAATGAGACTAAAATAAAAAGCTGTTTCTCATATGCCTATGTCAATTACCATATTAACCCACTTTTTTTTGTTGTGTATAGATTGGGTCACATCATACTAAGAAACTATCTAAAAACTCGTCATGTTGATGATTCATTTTTTGAATTTTCATAAGATTTTAATTAGATAAATTCTCAGAATATAAATGAGTATTTAATAGTTATGAAAATATAACATTGAATAAGTCTTCAAGATAAAAACTATTTTTGTGGTTCCAAAGAATTTATACATCTGTGGAAGTTTCTACAACATTAACTGTACATTTTTTAAATTGTTTGATATTTTTATCAAATTAAATGTATTCCGTTCCAAGCTTATAAAATAGCAAACCGGATGTGGTCTGCTAAAGCTCTTAAAATCATACAATCAAAAAGAACTTGTTGTTTTTCGAATTGATTATATAGCGTTTTTACTCATTGCAATCTCAATCTGATCAAATGTTTGCTAACTCATTTTAATTATATTGTGAAATTATTAAGTGTTCATAACTTAAGATTTATTAATGTTGCAACTTTAATGCGAGCAATTTATTCAGTATACTAAATAAAGAATATGTATTAAGGTTTTATTTAAATTCTTTAATTATGCTTTCATTTTCTTGTGAAAGTGCCTCCATATGACGTCATTAAATTATGACAAAATTTCCAAATATACTTTGTGGTTTAGATTTAAATTTAAATTAACTGACGCAATTATTATTAATGCTTAGATGGCAGTGACTGTATATCAAGATTTAAACCGGTTTTCTTTATAAGTCACCCGCCAAAACGGTGTGTAATCTCTTCATATATATATATATATATATATATATATATATATATATATATATATATATATATATATATTTCTATATGTATGTTAAACTATATATATATATACATATGTATAGATGTATGTGTAGGTAACACCCTGTGGCTAACTAATAAACCCAAGCGGACTCTATGCTGATAGTGAAAATGCAATGTCACGATAATGGAAATTGGAAATAAAAAAACGTTTGTCTAACAAATAGCACATGCCTGACTATTTAGTATATATAAGACATATTTACGTACGACTCGCTTGCTAATATATTTATCTTTCTGAATGTATCTGAAACACTTAAAAAATTGCCACTTTCTATGGCGTCGCGATGGCTTTTGGTTGTCCGCAAGAGATGATATCATTATTATATGCTTGCTTTTCTCTATTATTTGTATTTGTATCGGCAGCGTAGCAGACTGTATTTTTTATATGCGAAAGCGTATGGCAATGATATGAGAGTCAAGTGGATGAAGGGGAAGGTGAAAGGTTCTGTCGCTGGGGTAGTTTACTGTTTCACTTATTACTTAACGCTTGATAGATAGCACAAATTCATCCGCAGGAATGTCACAGATAGATACTTCGCTTAATATTGCTTTTAGTACTTACACCGTCTTTCACGTTGTACACCATTTTGTTGATTGTTGTTTTTGGGGTTAAGTGAAACACAACCGGTAGAAATTTTTTTCTAACTTTACTTAATTAGAGGACAGCGTAGCACAGCTCACACAGCCGACTCGTGGGAAATTAACGCAATGAATGCCAATGCCCAACGCGTACACCTCGTTGTCATCAAGTTGCCAGCAATTTCACCACAGCAAAGAGAGCGTTAGCTAATGAGGGGAATAGAGAGTTCACCAATTTTCGACCATCTGGCAAGGCTGTTTCTCTTGTAGGTGTTCGTTGGTGAGTTCACGAATAGCATAATTGGTCTTAATTTATATAAAATAATATATTTTTAGGTTTTTAGCTGTATTTTATTATTTAATTTGTATATAATAAATTTGTGAAAATGTTCAGCTGTTAAGAAACGCAACATTTTGTTCATAGATGTCATCTAGCAATTTTGAATGCCAGCTGGTAGTGCTAAAATGGAATGAACTAGTTTACGAGAGATGGCGCCAGTGAGCTGTATGTAGTTGACGTAAGGTCTATTTTCTAATATCGACGAGCTAATTTACTAGTTAAAGCATCCGTTTAGCAAGTATTTTAATAATACTACAAATTATTTACAAGCTTCGTATCTTGTTAAAAGTGCAACTCACTATGTCATTGGTAAATATTGTTTACAGCAATTTACGAAAGATGGCGGCAGTGGCCAGTATGTAGTTGACGTTGGGTATTTTCATCGGTTTCAATGAATTAAACTCTAAGTCTGAGTAATTTACTTGTTAATATATTTGTTTATTGATCAATGGGCTGCATGCTATTGACTAAAGTATGTTTTGTATTATTTACAAATCTAGTAGAAGTTGAACAGCACTTTGTTGTTTTCTTTGATAGCGAATTATTTAAAAATACAACACACTTACAAATCAACATTTTCATAATTTATTTTTGCGACTGAAAAACAATAATAAAAAGAATACACATAGAAATTAAGATTTGAAATCTAAAACGTAGACTATTTTAAGAACTATTAACTAGGATCTATGAGTAATACGATCGTTAAGTACTATCAATGGGCTGCGTGTGCTGATTGTGCCTGTGCGTGATGCAAGTGATGATGATGGTGGTGATGATATGTGAGTGTTGGTGTTGGTGGCGCCACACCAGTTGCCACAGCTCCGACACCAACATTAGCGCCAGCAGTTGTACTAGCGGCGGCCGCTGCAAAGCCACCAGCTACCGCCATCTGTTGCTCATAGTTGGCATAATGATCGTAGTAGCTGCCGTAGCTGCCGTGATCAATGTTCGTGCTGCCGCCGCTACCGCTGCCAGCATCGAGGTTCGTGCTGCCGCCGCTGCCATTGCCTGGCGCTGTTGTGCCCGTGTCAAAATAACTGACGCCGTTATAAGTATTGGCGCTCTCATAATAATGTCCATGGCCCGCAGCGCTTGCAGCGAATTGTTGCTGCAACTCGTAGTCGGACTTGGACTCGCGATTGTAGTAGTAGTCGTAATTATCCTCCGCATACCCTGCCACCGGCTGCGTCTCCACAGTCGCATTATACTTGATTGTCGGCGTCGTTTCCCCCTTGCAACCGTGGTGATCCGTGCTCCCCAAATGCTTTATCTGAGAGTAATTGATAAACTCCGGCTCCGGGGTGGCCAACTGAGATCCGGTTTCATAAGCCAGCTGGCAATTAGCATTGCTATAACCGGACAGATTGGACTGATTGTTGATTACGGGCTGATAGGCGGACAACTCTGAGATGCAAGTGTAGGGTAAGCTCGGCGACTTGCTTGGCACGGCAGTTGCTGCAGCCGGAGTGGCATGGTAAATGGGATAATTGTAGGTAATGTGTTGATGGTTCACCGTGAAGACATTCGCCGGAGGATCACAGGTTGCTGACTCGGCGGTTGGGAGAGGCCAGGAGCTGCTCATGTAATTGGAGGATTGACTTAGACCATGGGTACGTGTGGTGTCCTCCAGATAGCTGCAGGTGCAGTGGCTATATGTGGTGCACTTGCCACAAGCTGCAATGAAAAAAGGTTTCAATCAATACTTGTACTCTGAAAATGTTTTAGAATATTCCCTATACTATTTATATTTAAAAATTAATCTAAAAATCTTAATGACAAATTGAAAGTGTAGTTACCCTATAATTATAAAGAACTTAATTATCATATCCAAATACAACTACTTAGAAATTAAAATTTAGACTACTACAGATGACTAAAGAGTAGTAGATATCCTATAGTATTTACCAGTGATTAAAATCGTAAATAAAACTGTAACCTTTAACCGATTAAAATTGTTACCCATAACCGATTCATATCTAACGGTTAGTTTCTGTTTAATCAAGCATTCAATTTAATTATGTTGTTAAGGTGGAATCAACGTTTTTCCAATGTAGTTTGGTTTTGAAATTAAATTTTGATCGTATTAAAAAAAAAGTTTTTTAAAATCAATGTGTATATATTAACTTTCATATAACATTTCTTTAACTAGTTTTATTTTATAAGCCGAAATCATACCGGCAAATAAAAACTGAAAGCTACAAAAAAACCAGTAGCCGTAACAATTTTTCGTAACCGATAAAAGACAAACAAAATACAAACATAACCGAAACCCTTTCTGAACCAATTGATTAGGTTTGATACACTGATATTTACTAACTTAAATTTCTAGCTTTTCTTACCATTAAACTGATATATTTCCAGGGCGGAGTGACTCAGTGGATTACTCGATGTGTTCCTCTTGATCACTTTGCCCATGAGATTTTGTTGTTGCTGCAAGTGAATGTGGTAAGGCATTAAATACTATATATGACGGTTTAAAGAATGTGTAGAGGAACTTACCTTGACCTGCTTTACTAAACCAGCAATAACCGACTTCTTGGGTGCAGTTTTGGAAGTTGTTGTATTGACCTTACTGGAAGTGAGGGAGACACGTCCAAATGCACGCTTCGAGACACTGGAATTCTTGGGGTCCGGTCGCAAATGATCATGTACTCCCTTTGCCTGAAAGAAGATGGCGTTTCCCGAGTGCCGCCAGAAATGTGTGACGGGGTAACCGCAATGTCCACGACATGGTTTGATCTCAAGTCGACCGCCACGACAGCTTTTGTTGGGACACGCTTTGCCCTCCTGTTTGCGTCTTGCCTTATCGCAGATGGCCGGTCTCAGATTGATCTTGGATCCGTTGGGCAGTGTACAATGTTGCGAACAGATCAACACGCCCAAGCAACTCTTTTTCAGTATGTTCACATTGTGGTTATTCGTGTTTCTCATCGCCCAGCCAGAGATGTGCTTTTTGGCCTCCTCGTTGTGCACCGAGTAGATGAGACGCACATGTCCATCGCTCCACTCACTGAACTCATCGAATTCAATGTCTGCCACTTGTGGCACAATTGCATCATTTATATCCCAATCCCGCTTCGATTTGTGCGTTGTCATCGCATTGGAGCTGGATGCGACCTGCATATGGGATTGATTACGTTGCTCCTGTTCCTGATGTTCCTGATGCTGCTGATCCTGCTGGTGATGATGTTGTTGGGAATGCGACTGAAGATGTTGCTCAGATTGTGAGAGTTGTTGGTAGTGCGCCTTGAAAGTGTAGCCATTTCTGTAATTTTATTTCAATGAGAAATTTTGCAGCTAACAAACTTGGAAATAAATGGTGCGCTAATTCTTGTTAAAGGTCGTCAATTAAAACTAGTATATCTTAAGATTAAAATTCCAGATAGATCATTTCACTATAAGAAAGTCATTATGATGTTCTCTCCTGAATAAAATCTTGTCCTAGCTTGTCCTCTTCAATTTTCATATATTTTACTATAGATGAAGTATATTGTAACTTTCAGATCCAATAATTCTGTCTATGTAGATAACAGAATTATTGGTAAAAAAAGCTTTTACTTCTTATTATTTATCTGACTTCATCGATAAAACTCACTCAAAATTATTTTCAAACTTTTTAATCTTTATTATTTTGAATTAGGTGTATTTTTTGTTGAGAACTAATATTTTTTATTTTTTTCTTAAATTTCTTCCCTTCTGTTGTGTAGAATCATAATCGTGATCTTTAATTTTTTTTTCAAACATTATTTTCATGTTTTCGAACCTTTTGCCATTATTACAGCATGTAAGCCAAAAATATAATATTAAATCATTAGAAACTGATTGAATAAATGCATATTTCAAAGTTATTGAATTTCTAAGTATCTGATTTCACCAGAAAAAGTAAATTTATGCTTAGGATTAATTTTCCAGAAATTAAAAAATGTTTAAGAACTTGGAATAATTTCATATGAAACTATTCTTAAAAAGCATAAATTAAAACTAAGAAGTAAGAACGCTTTCCAATGCGGGTAATTCAACTTAAAAGTCTTCCTTTGTGTACTTTACTTTAAAGGTTGTTTAAATAACTAAATGCCAAGTGAATGCACTTGAAACTCCACTCATCTGCATACTCGAGTCAATTCTGTCTGATTTTTATTGGTAATACTTTGATCTTAATTACAACTCTAAACGATTCCAATGAAATGAGTCGAGTTAACATTTTTGAATTCCAAGTGTTTTTGCGTGGGTATCAAATGAAATGTTTGAAAACACATAACTCTTTGGGGCGTCGGTTAAAGGTGATATTTAACTGACAGGGAAGACAGCAGGTGCCGTTAGTATTATTAGCCTAGTTAACCCACAAGTAAACCAAGATGTTGTCAGTTAAACAACATTATTGACACTTAAAGCGCCGGCGCGCTGAGTCACAAGAATTCCCCCCTGAAAGGGGATCGCTGTGTGGGAGCCTCACGCTTAGATTTATGCGTCAAACGTTTAGTGGACCTCGGCACTACAATTACCAATAAATTTGTCCCAGCTCCTCATTAGAGCGAGGGCGCCCTGCGGCCTAGATGATGCCCTTTGCTTTTGTTTTTTATAGTCTGTGTACTGAGAAGTCAGCAGGCCGCTTGACCCTCTCTCAAATAAGCAATAAGCTGATACCTGATCGAACATCGCTTGGTGGTCCCCCCTCCCCTCCCACCATTTCAAAGGGAATGAACCTGTTCCACGCTTTGTTTTGGGTTCGTAAATTGACCGCTTGACACTTCGTAGGTCTTATCTGATCTTGATAGTGTCACTTCGTTGTTTCCATTCGATTTGAATCGTTTCGAGTTGATTCGATTCGAGTTGATTCTTTGCTGTTTATAATAACTTTGTCACCTACAAAATATGTCTCTATATATTCATACACACACTCACACACTTTTATTTCGTTTTGACCCTTTCACTTGGCCCAATCAGCCCCCGCGTGTTTTGGCCCTTTTGCGTGTGGTCTTCCCCCCCGGCGGCTTTTTCAACGAGTGCCATTAAGATACTCTAGCTCTAGCTGTAGGGCTAGGCCGCGCTCAGCATGATAATAAAGCCTTTGAAATAATTTAAATATATTTATGCTCACGTTGGAACTGTTTTTTTTATTTTATTACTTGTGATTTTTAATGTTGTTTTCGGGTTTTTTTTTTTGCAGATTTATGAATTGATACTAGTTTTAATTTAATGACAAGCAATCATTTATTTTAACTCAATAATGATATCTGTACTCTCTGTTTATAGAGTATGTTATCTTCATTCCCCAAAGAAATTGCTCTTTTAATTTTTATTGCTTTCCCTGATACTGGAAAATAATTTTTTTTTTTTTTTTTTAGCAATTAAGATAAGTCTTTGAAGGTCATCGAATTTTGCATGCAAAAAACAAGAAGCATATACTATAAGCTTATAAGAACTCTTTAATATATCCAAAAAGTTTTTAAAAATAAGGAAGCCTTTAATATTGATCCCTTATGGCCATAATGTAGCTTATAATTTGCGACTCAACTTATTTAAGTCAAAAGAAAGTGTAAGACTCATTTAGAAACCAATAAATGTTTAATATACAGATTGGTTATTGAGATTGCAATATTAAGATTGTGGCACAGTTATACACAGTTTATTTTTATATATATATATATATATATATATTTTTTTTATATATATATATATATATATTTTGACGTTGTAAAATTAGCTTGATGACTATGTTTGCGGTATCGAAATTACAGTACATTTTATGGAAAATATATTATTTATTAAAATATTTGTGTATATTTTTATACCCGCACTTAACATTTATTTGCCCAACCGCAACTAATTATGGATTTCTAAAATAAATAGTTAAGAAAGCACACTAGCTTATAAATTAAATTGTTCAGTTGAGTATTTTGAACCGAGCCCTTTTATTTAAAATGCGAGATTTCAAAATACTTATTTCACTTATAATAACTTTCATCAAGAAATTATTAATAGTTTTAATATTATCAATTGTAATATTATCAATTGTAATAATATTTATATAATTGCATTAGGATTCGGGTAGTTTCTATTAATATTCCCAATTTGCGTTAATATTGTTTACGATTTATTTTATAAGTTTTGGTACTGAAGATGTCGCCTTTTTCTCTTCATGTAGAAACCTGAAGAATTTGATAACACAGTTCTTCGAATTTTATATATAAAACATTTTTAAATTTTTAACGACCACATACCCTGCATTAATACCTAAAGTGTATACCAATTGATAAGCATAATTTGGAAAATGTTTTCAATTTAACAAAATATTATATTTTTGTAACAATTGTATACGTATATATTTAATACAATCTATTAGGCGTATCTACAGTGTTATGAAGGGGGTATATTCGTGGTCGATAATATGAAGTCTAGCTACATTTATTTTTTGCCTGAGTGTTTTGTTATTGTGTATTTCATTTTCAGCTGTTTATCAGAATTTATTTCGCTTTTTTCTCATTTCTTTGTCCCTTGACACTTGAATATTGTTCGAAAGTCGAGAGTAGAGAGTCTGCAATCGATCAAAGCAGAACTTACAAAACAACCATATTCCAAATAAATGTGATTATTCCAGAATGTGTCGAGTGTTAAATATTGCGTTGTTGTGGCGTGTTGTGGCTTATTCAATAGTTAAGCTTTTGCTGAGCATTTCACAATTCACTGTTCACTTAAATATATTTAAAATATATTGAATGCCTTCACAATTTCATCTATAAAATGGCATTTTCACAATTGTATCTGTATCTAATGGATACCAAAACGGCAGCAACCGTCGGAAAAAACACGCAATGACAACTAACAAACGACAAACGACAACCGACAACCAACAACCGACAACGATAGCGACAACCGACGAAGACGACCTTTCACTGTGGCAACCTGTGCGCGGTATGCTTGCAGCAGGGCAAAATTAACGTACGTGTATCTGCCAGATAGAAAACAGAAAAACAAAACGAACAAAAAAAAGACAAACTTCGGCATCAGAAGACAAAAACGACGCTGGCAAAGTTTTGTCAACAATGACAATGATAGTATTGTATTATGCCTGGCTCCACCTACAAAAACCAACAACATGCCGCTGCTGAGAGTCGCACAGCCGACGAAACCGAATAGACATAAATATGGGACCCAGGGAGAGATGGAGGGACTATCGTGCCACCCGCATAAATTTGGCAAAAACTCCACTAACGTCGGCGCATAATCAACTCCAACGGCAAAAGGGAGCTGCAGACGCAGACAGAGCTACAGATACAGATACAGATACATCTACAGCTGCCTTTGCAAACGTATCCGTCAGATACTCGGCATCATTGTGCGCGTGTATGTACTTCCAGCACACATTCCAGTCGTCGCTGATTGGTCGGATAAAATTCATATAAACGCGCACACTCACACATACACACATACACACACACTCACTCTTAGCTCTCTGGAGTGTGGCAAGCGTGTATACAGCCGGCATTCCTCATTATCTCTCTCTCTCTCTCTCTCTTCTCTCTCTCTCTCTCTCTCTCTTTCTCTGTATGTAGGAGTGAGCTGAGAGTTTCAAAGTACGCAAGGAGACAGAGGGCGCTTTTGTCTCTCTTCTTTATACACGTGTGTGTGTGTGTGTTTCTTGTTTGATAATTATCATGGAAATTTAATTACTTACTTATTATACTCGCTCGCTTATCAGCCACTTAGTGTATTGTTTTATGCCAAGCAAACTCTTGAGCAGCCCTCTCTCTCTCTCTCATTTATCCTCCACTCATCGCCCTCTCTCCGTGTCTGTAATTTTGCATAATCGATAATAATTCAATTTGCAGTCGACTTTAGGAAATTTAAGTAATTGTTAAATAATAATAGTTTCGTTTATCGTTAAATCTACCTCAATACATTTATATATTTATATTTATATATTGCTATTTTGTACGCCATTCTTTATCAACAAAATATTTTTTATCAGTATTTAAAATAAAAAAATTCGAATTAAACCTGAAGAATTTTGAAATACAACTTATAATGGTTTATTTATATAATAAGATATATTACTTTATTTATAATTAATATAATATAAGTGCATCATATTATTGTTTAATGTGCGCACATATAAACACACATAATTGACAGATTTTTATAGAAGTTTGTAATCTTAAGAGAAATAATAATTATTTGAAAAGTATAACCTTTTCTGGATATTTTGAGTTAATTACTCTGATTTCTATCTATAGGTATACAGGTAATATTAAATTAAGATATTTCTACCTATCAGCAGTGTCTGTTATAAATTGTTCTATAATTTTGGTTGCATTTATATATGTATGTGTTTAAATTTATTTCAACATTAAAATAAATACATTTTTAATATTTAACAGATATATAATATTTTTTTCATTTTCAAATCCATTAAAATTAAATTGTTTATTTTATTTATAGCGTAAGGTATAATTTGTCAATTCTAAAAAAACATATATCCAGTAACTTTTAAGTTCATAAATAACTTAAGATTTGATTAAGTCATGAATTTGCATGCAATAAGAGTCGTTGGTTAAGTTAGCAATCTGTTGCAATCAAAGTGTGGAGTACCTCTAAAAATTACATCATTATTGGAAAGCCCAAGGGTTCTTAATAATATCATATTTTCTCTGCTGTCGCCCTGCAATTTGGACAGGTTTTTGTTTTTCATTAGGATAAAAAACAAAGACAAAAGCAAAGAATAACTGTTCGTAAAAAAGCGTAAACAAATGAAAATAATAACATGGCCGGCAATGACTGAGAACGTCAATTGAGAATGGCAATTGGTAGTAGAGGAAGAGTCGCAGTTTCTGGTGTTTTCACCTGATCAGCCCGCATCGACATTTAGGCCAAAGTTACAAATGAAACAAAATGAAATAAAACAAATTTATGCGTCCAGTTGTTCGTTGTTGGTAGCCAAGTTAACTTGGCTAACAATTAACCAGCAACCAGTTAAATTAATGCGTGCCTTAGACAATGTTAATGGTTGTTAAATGTGAAAAGGGAAGAATGGAAATGGTGAAAAGCACTTGCCAGAGCAAATAGGCGTTAAAGTGAAAATTGAAGTGCCGTTGACAGGAAATGCAAAAGAAATGCAAAGACAAAAACAAAGACGGCTGCTGTTGCTGCTCATTGACTGTGACCCATAATTAAAAGGGCAGTACGCAGTGAACTGGGCTGATTATACGGGATTGGGCCTCAAGATGTGTACTACCAATAAGCACAAATGGCTGCCAGCCACCAAGTGGCTCTCTTACCTTTTACCATTTACCATTTACCATTTAGCTCTTGGCTCTTCTTGGCCTGTTGCCATCGTTGTTGTCGCTTTAACGCTCCAGTCAGCAAATTATACGGGTGACAAAAACATATTTCAACGCAACAAAAATGCTAGAAGTACACACACACACACACACACACACACACACACACTCGAGTTTACAGCTTGTAAATGTTTAGTTTGTTGCAGCTGCGCTCACATCTTTCTTGACTTTTCGCAATTAATTGCTCAACATTATTATAATCATGCCTTGTTTAATGTAGATACACTCGGTGTGGTCCCCCACACCGTCTCCAACTTCAACTCCAACTCCGGACTCCAAATCCAACTTCAATTCCGACTCCAGCGGTGCAATCTGACTGTGCTCTAATGAGCGCGTGCTCTCCAACTCGGTATCCAACTTCGGCTCCAAAAAAAGTCAAGCTGTTTCCAAAAAGGGCCTGTCATTGCAGACAGACCTATTAGAGAAAAACAATAACAAAATAACAATAAATTCAAAAATATTACTCGTTTGAATACTCTATTTTATTTATTATAATTTTCAAAAATGTAACGTAAATAAATATTTTTTCTCATATCATTCACTTTTAATGATGAGTCTTTTCTACTAAATTTATATATTAAATCTTTTATATTAATAATAAGATGTACATCATCAAAATACAATCTTTAAGTGTATTAAATTTTCGACAACCTAAAAATATTTTTACTCATTTTTTTTTAATTATTTCGTTTTTTGGCGCATCAAATTAATCATTTTGCTGTTAAAATAAATAAAAATTGGTATAGTTTGAAATGGATTTCTAACGCTTTTGAGCAGAAATATTATTAATTAATTAGTTAGGTTATACACTGAAAAATTTTAGAGAGATACAAAATATTTAGCTAATTTTAAATGGTAATATTTTTAAAGACTTATTATATATATAAAACATAATTAATATTTTAATAATTTTATTCATTTGTAATAATCTATTTTATAATAAAAAACTCATTTACTTTGAGACATTCTGTTTATACTTGGGATCATATTCTTGTATATTAATAATATTTATATTTGTAATTTCTAAGTGATTGTTATAAATTAAAAACCAATATTAATAATGATTAATGAATAAATACAAATAAAATAACAACAAACATAAGCTGCTGTCATGACGTTAGGGATTGCTCTCAGATGAGATTCCCTTTAAAATTAGCTTCACTTCTTTAACAATTGATTTTTTTAACTGTAACTCAAAAATAAGCAAAGTGTGACTTGTGGCACCCAACATAGACAGAGACCAAAGGCAATTTTTCCATTTACGCAATTAATTGGTCGACACTCTGGGCGGTCCACTAATAGATTAAGGGAAATAACAACAACAACAGCAACAACAACAGAAATAGAAACAATAATAGGAAGAGTTAGGTATTTTAAATGCGGATTAACATTTAGCCCATTGACTGATTAATATTTAACACACACACTCGCACACTCAAATCACACATCACCCACAACAATAACATTATTGAGAAACTTTTTGACAAATGTCTTTTAAGCCCGAATGTTAATGGCTTTTTGTAGAGTCGAAGTCGGAATTCAGAATTAAAGTGAGACAGAGGGAACTTTATTTTGGGCCCGTTTGTGCGATTAGAACCCAATTATAAAGATGCGTTGTACTCTCTTTAAATGAGCCTCAACTTACGCTTTAAAACAAAAGGCTTTTTGATTATAAAAATTATGGCTCATAAATTTAATTTTATGACTTCTTCTCTCAACACACATGACAAAAAATGCAGAAGGTGCCAAAATTATAGAGGTCGGAAAGTGTAATTTAGCCACTCAAAGCTTAAAGAGCTGTAGAGCCGCCGGTTTTGGCCATTTCTTCATCATGAAAATTGGCCAAAAAGACCATACACTTTAATCAGTTAAATGAACTGTTGAAAATTTGCCACATTTGCAATATAATGATTTTAATGAAGGTTCTCCGGTTCGACTCGACACTCTACCATCGATACTGTCCACTGGCCACGCGTTGTGTCGCTTGTTTAAACAATAAGGAGACGCGACCCGAGGCAAAAGCCATTTGACACTAATGTGTTTTTGGCCAAAACATTTGATTATCTCATACTGTATCGTTGGCATATCAAGGAACTTCAGGTCTAAAGCACAGGCTACACTTCAAAATCAACGGATACGATCATCAACCTGGCATTTTATTTCTTCAATATGCAGTTAGACGCCCCGAGGAACATTGACATCGTTTCCCATCCAACGTGTTTTTACATTTTATTTTGATTTTTACTTAACGGCTCTTTTTTCAAAAAATTATTTATAAGTAGATCCATGACCTTACTCTTGACCAAGTTGATCAGACTTCTTTGCTCTTTGTTGCTCCTGTTCAATGACTCTTATCTTAACTCCATTAATTTATTTCCACTGCCTCTGTGCTTCAATCAGCTAAAATACTCTGATAAGATATGCAAAGTTGTTTGACTACTGGGTGGCGTTAATTGTTGAGCTTTATACGATTATATGTATAATCCATACTGGCTGAATTTCTACTTTGTATTAATTTTGTATACCCTATGCTCTGAATATAAAATGAATAATTTTTGATAACTAAAATTGTTATCTCCAAAGATAACAGGATGAAGGCATATACGAGCTGGTTATTATTAATTGATACTCTCTTTCTCTCAGTTTTTATCTTTAAGATTCAACAATCTCAGTCAGCTGTCAGTTAATTCTGGGTTTCGTCAACCCCTTGCAAGATGTGTATTATCTGGGGAAAATCGACTTCATCCCGCATAAACTGGGACTCAATCAAGTGACCAGAAGTAGCGTAGCGCCAGTTCAGTTAGGTGCGACCGATTCAGACGACTATTCGACTGGCCAACAGCACGCATGACCTACCACAAGGAAGATGTCGATGTAGATGAAGGAGGGAGGAAGGAGGGAAGTACACTGATAAAAAAAAAGTTCTAAAAGCAAGAACTAAGATTTTTTGTCTAAAAAATGCGTCGAGAGTATAAAGTTCTTAAATTAAGAAAACACATCTTGATTTTAAAAACATTACAAATAAGACCAACTTCTTATTTTAAGAATAAATGTTCTTAAAATTATAATTAAAGAAAACAATAATAATAAAAATTATTTTTTATATTTATTATTTAAAAATTTTAAGATTGTTTAAATTAACAATCTTAGTTTTAGTAATTTGGTCTTACAATAATCTTATTTTATAAACAAAATATTTAAGATGAACGTTCTTGATTTTCGAAGTTTCAGTGTAGGGGAAATAAACAAGACGCCGACTGTGGCAACTGGCGGACGCCAAAAACTGAACTGTTCATGTAGACGTTTAACTTAATTACGATTATGATTACGATTATGATGACGATTAAGATGACGATTAAGAAGGCGATTATAGAAATGAAAAGTGCAGGCGCAAATCAAAGGATCGACAATTTATTAATATTCAATAAATGTCCACAGACCTTGGCCAACAACAGGTGCTAGCCAGTTTCCAGCCAGTTGGTCAGAATGCAACCTGAAGAAGCGAAATATTGAAAAATAATAACAAAACAATTAATTTAGTTCTGAAAGTTACAACGATCGAGTCGAGGCACGTAGACGGCACGGGTTCAATTCTCAATTCTTAATACTCAATTCTCAAGCAGACCACGAAAAGGAAGTGGCAAAGACTGTGGCATGCCGCCAAGCAGCCAGCTGCACTTCTTATGCTCGCTTATGCTGGCGGCTGCTGCAAGTGGCACACTGAACAGAACAGAACAGAACAGTACAGATTTACATGCTAGTCGCGCTGCATGCCACATCATTTGTGGCACGTGCTTTGCATCCAAGAGTCTCCTCCCAACGGGTTTTCAGTTTTGTCAAGGTGCAAACTCGGAAACTCCGAAACTCCCACGTTCATTTAGAGTTGCACTCGAAATTGATGCTGCCCCTTTCCCCATTCCACTACTCTCCTCCCTTTTAGAATAACTGCAAATCAAGGGCCTCAATCACATGATCAATCAACTGTCAGTTTGTTGTGCCCGTTCGCACAAAGACTGCAACAATTGCCAGTTTGACAGTTTTTACCGTTTGTCAATTGTTGTTTATGTCGCGCCCGATTATTTTGAACAGGGAGGATTATCTATTTGTGGAGAGTGTGTGCATCTACTTTTGCATATGCTCATGTGATTGATACCTCTCGAAGTGGTAACTGGGCGAATACTGCTCGAGACAGCTGTTAATTACTACTTGCATGAGACTTGAGAGTTTTTGTTCAGTTTGGAGTTATATATATATTGAATTCTGATACCGCTATCATCAGTTGAAGAAAATATAGTCTGATGCCCATTACTAATAACTCTGAAGACTACTAATATATATTATATATTTCATGATCACTTTTTCCCTCTAAACAAATCTGTTTCTCAACATATTTTTTTTAACATTTTTATATATTGTTAATTTTAAAATTTTATAATTTTGAATGGAATATGGAGTCTTTTGATCTCTTGAAAATGACAAGAGAGTTTTAAAATTGTTAGGTATTCCTCCTCTCCGACTAGTTTTAATTTTTTATGTTTAAAATAAATTTTAATTAAATCAATTTGAATAAATCTTAAAAATCTTATTTAAAATTTTAATTTATTAAGCTTTGTGATGCTATGTTTTGCAACTATTTAGTTGTTTTACTTAATTTTTAACAATACATTCATAATATAATTAACTTGCTGTTCAAACTCTCCACTCAAATTTACCCATACACTATATGTGGTCATATCTTGTCACGCCTGTCAATTTGCAGCAACTAACCCAAAGCCATATATTTTGTGGAACACCTTTTGTCGCGTGCCCACCTTCCCCGGGACTATCTATGATTTTTAGGCACACGACTCGCTGGCGCTTCAAAAGACCATAAAAACTAACAAACAAATCCCCGCTAATTAGCCAACACTCGCGGGCGTATTATCTAATGCAAATTGGCATAAAAGCAGTGGTAAAATAAATAGGAAAATGGAAAATACAGTTCAGATTTTTTTGTTTGCATTTTTATAGCCAAAAACGAACAGCAACAAAAGCCACATAAATAACTGAAATCATTTGGCCCAGAACGACCTCAAAAATGGGTACTCGATATCGAATTCGCATTGAAACCAAAAATATTTCATTAGTCAACGTACATTTAAGTTTGCCTGTGTTTGATTTTAGGGAGGGTTGGTTAGTGTGGCACATCCCCTGGCTAGGGGCGCAACCAAGTTGCAAATAGAATGGGATGCTAATTTTGGGCAGGAAAACGCAATGCAATCTAATGATTATGCTCAATAAATTATATATTTTGACACTCAACCAAACAGGGGAAGTACCAGTGATTCGTATCTAATAGATGGATGGATAGGTAGACAGGTAGATAAATATATATTTAAATAAAAAGATGGATGCTATTGGAAATAAAGACAACAGAGA
The DNA here is from genome assembly GCA_035045575.1 of Drosophila falleni. Classification (NCBI taxonomy): domain Eukaryota; kingdom Metazoa; phylum Arthropoda; class Insecta; order Diptera; family Drosophilidae; genus Drosophila; species Drosophila falleni. Next base: position 540,245 of record JAWNOV010000169.1, on the reverse strand, counting down.
ACGATGTTAAGTACAATATATATTTATTATGGGCAGTAAATAAAATAATTTTTTTTAATAATAAATATATAATAAAACCGATTGATTGATTGATAGATGGACATAATTATAAGCAGATATATTAATACAAATATTAATAGTTTATTATTATTTATTAAATAAACTTATAAATAACAAAAGACGGATAGTTCGATAGATCTTTTTAATATTTCTACATATTATGAGGAAAGGAGGAGAAGAACTATTGATTCGTATCTAATAGATGAATAGATTAAAAGATACTTAAAGATACTAACTACATTAAATTTCTAGCGAAAGATATGATATCTCTGGACCACACAAACAACTTGACTGACAATATGTCAATATTTGCCAACTAATTAAATCCAAATTGAAAGTTAAAAACCAAAACACAGTTTTTAATAGGAAAAACCCACAAAATCACCACAGGCAGCGCAAAAAGAGAGGAGAGACACTTGAGCAGTCAGCAGGAGCCATAAAAAATCACACAGACACACACAAATGGACATAGAGACAGACACACAGATACTCTGTACACACACTTCACACCTTACGACAACATTTCAGACACATCCTGTGGCGCATGGCACGACCTCTACCTCTTCTTCTTCTCCTTCTCCTGCTTCTTTCTCTCCTCTCACGACTGTCTGGTCATTAGTGTCTGGTCGGAGCTCCGGAGGCGTCTGCATTTGTGTCACCTGCCGAGCTCGAGCCAGAGCCAGAGTCCAATGCTAGAGCTGATGTTACAATTACCTGGTAATACGACGACCACAGAATGTCTAACAACAACGGCACAGCTTGCCAAGATGTTTATTATGGCCACGAGCATCTCTGGGCGTGAGGATCGACCACGATTGCTGACAACTACTTGGGCGAGGCAAGCGCAGACCATAAGCTAATATCATCAATTATTCACACTATGCTACAGACCAGACTGTCGAGTTGGAGAAGTTGGAGTCCGAGAGGGAGAGGGAGCTGTAGTTTAGAAGTGTAGGAGTTGTTGTGCCTTGTGTTATTTCTTTGAATACTCTGACTGGGTTATTCAGTTCTTTAAGCCTCTACAAGGAAGGATTTTTTAAAAATCTATTGAGAACTCACTTAGGTACTCCAAAAAACTTACAGAGTTTTGAACTTTAAAAATAGAACAACTTGTAAAATTTAATAAGAATAAATACAATTTTTAAAGTATCATAGATTTATCAATGTTTTATCATAATTAGTCTTTTACAACTCTTTTTAAAAGGATCAAAAACCGATATACAGAAGGAACTTAGAAATTTCTTGTCTACGAAGTCTACAGAAATTACTTATAAAAAAATTTGTGAAAACAGCGATAAATTTATGATTGCGTCAACAATTTCTGACTTCTTTGTGATATTTTTTGGATCAAAAATAATCTGCCTTTTTGTATTTCACAAAAATTCATGTTTTATTTTCATATTTAAATCAAGTTTCTGTTAGATTTACATGACGAAGTGTCCTTATAATATTTTTAGCTATATATGTAGTATATAACTAAAGTTTATACAAAACTTACATAGTTCTAACATTGGTTCCCAGCACAATCCTTCACTAATTTGTTAGGGAAACCTTAATTCTGAAAGGTTAATTGAAGATGCCTTTTCACACTGCGAAGTGGGAAGTGTAGTAGCTGCTACCAAGTTGCCTTTATGAAAAACCAATATAAATCCAATTAGCACGCTTTTGTCTGAAACGAACACAACTCACAATTTATGTGATGAGAAAGAAAGAAAAAACGAAGAAATGAAAAGAAAGGAAGCAACAATCGGAAGAAGCGAACAAAGGGAACACTTTAACGCATGGACTCACTGAGAGAAAGAGAGAGAGAGAGAGAGAGAGAGAGGAGAGGGGTGTGTCATCTTGTGGTGCTGGAAAACTTTATGACTTGTGCTCACCTTTTATGCTCAACCATTAAACGCTATTAGCAGGCATTTAAGGATCACTTTCCTGCTTGCTTTATTTTCTCTCCTCCCTTCCTATCTATATTTTTTTGGGTAGGTCAGAGAGGAGAGTTCTCTTTCGGGTGTCTAATCTAATAAGCCGCAAACACGCAAACAAGTTCACGTGGGAAAATTGGAGCAATAACAAATTAATAGACAACTAAACGTGGGTTGATTTTGGAGGAGGCATCTGGAGGATTAAGGGAGAAGGAGAGCTTGCAAAAGGTGTGTGTGGGAAGAACTTGAGTGCAGCCTGTTCGGTTATTTATGGTACTGGGCAATTGGATATGGGAAGAGCTGGCAAGAACAAGGAAGCAAATGAAGCAAAAGCAACGCCCACGTTCAAATCCAACCAGAAGATCATCAATTTTCGCATTTTATGTGACATAATCCAGCTCCAACTGTGGGGACTATAAAAGCCAGTAGATGCAGTCAAAGTATCCACAGTCTGACTTAAAATGTGGCAACGGTTTGTAGTGCTGCTGCTGCTCAACTTTAGCTCCTTTTCAGCTGGCCAAAACAGCAGCGAGTTGGCCAAGAATTGGAATGAAGACGAGGATATTCCCATTGGCAGCGACAAGGAGCTTTCGGATCTGGTGATTACCACAGCCCTGGGCAAAATAAGGGGCACTATTCTACCCTCCCAGGCTGGGCGCAATTTCTATGCCTTTCGGGGCATTCCCTATGCCAAGGCTCCCGTCGAGAATCTACGCTTCAAGGCGCCGGAGCCAGTGGAGCAATGGTTTGACATCTTCGATGCCACCTTCGATGGTCCCAAGTGTCCGCAGCCGGGACTCTTCAGTGAGGATGTGAGCGAGGATTGCCTGAGACTCAATATCTATTCGCGAGAACTTCCCAGCGAACTGGATCCGAATCCTAAGAAACCTGTTCTGGTTTTCATACATCCGGGCGGCTTTTATTCTCTCTCTGGACAGAGCAAGAACTTTGCAGGTCCACAGTATTTTATGGATCGCAATCTGGTGCTGGTCACCTTCAATTATCGCCTGGGCACACTGGGATTTCTGGCCACAGGTACGGAGCAGGCGCCAGGCAACATGGGACTCAAGGATCAGGTTCAATTGCTGCGATGGCTGAAGCTGCACATCTCACGCTTTGGTGGCAATCCCAATGAGATCACATTGCTGGGCTATGGAGCTGGTGCGATGGCAGTCACCCTGCACATGGTTTCCCCCATGTCGCGTGGTCTCTTCCACCGTGCGATTGTGATGAGTGGTGCCGCAATGGGTCAATGGTCCCTGCCACAGCATCAAATGGATGTGGCCAAAAAGCAGGCGGCATTGCTTCATTGCAACACGGAAGACATCAACGAAATGTTGGAGTGCCTCAGAGGGGTAAGTTGATGTATAAACTACATTACATTCCAGTATATAGCTCTGTCGAAATATATCCACCAGGCTGATTAACGAATTTCGGTTCCTATAAGGTCTAAAATGTATCAGTATCAACAGTCAAGTTGATCTCAGGTACTCAAATGGCTAAAAACTTCAATTAGGGAATGTTGACTCTATATAATTTACTTTCAGTTTTCTCAATAAACAAAAATATTAAATTTTTTAAAATTGATATTGTCGTAAGCTTTGGCATATATAGTTTACTATTCATACTGTTGAAAAATTCCTTTCGATCGAATACAAATCAAAGAAGTTGTTTATGGAGTTCGGTGATCTCAGATATATTAAGATCTCTAGCTCTAAATTTGAAATGCTGTACCTTTTATCGATTTGCCACTAATTAAATATATATTATTTTAAAGAATTATATAAAATATTCTAAAATATATAGTCTGGAACTATTCTAACTCCCCACTCCTGAATTTATTCAAAACATGTATTTGTGTGTATTATGGTATTGTATTTCCTGTAGTCGAGTTATTTCTTTTATGGATCTCAATTCTTAGAAACATTATCTGGAATATGCCAACACGCTGCCGCACATGTTCGATTTTGGACGCAATAATCCATTGATTGTGTGGAAACCCGTTGTGGAGCCAGACTTTGGACAGGAACGCTTTCTCATCGAGGATCCTGTGCGCAGTTATCAGAATGGCGATCTCATGAAGATACCAATTATAACAGGCATGACCAAGGATGAGTTTGTGGGCCCAGCCATATGTGAGTCGAAAAAGGGAATTCAATTACATCCAGATCTTATCCAAGTACAATTCTTAGCTATACTGCAAAGTTCCTCCCTGCTGACGGCCTTCAATGAAAACTTTGATAGTCTGGCGCCCATATGTTTTCTCTACAATGCCAGCAGTCCACGTGCCCAGAATATTAGCCAAGAGTTGAGACAACACTATTTTGGAGATCAACCCATCAGTGCGAATAATTCGCTGCAATCGCTGGCGGAGCTCTACTCGGATGCCTTGACAGGATTTGGAATACATCGCTTTGTCCATCTGGCGGCAAGGGCAACCAAGGTGTATTACTATCGCTTTGCCTATCAAGGTGGACGCAGTCACATCCACTATCCGGAGGATGCACCCTACGGCGTTGTGCATCACGATGATCTGATGTACTTGTTTGTGGAGCCCTCGATCAGTCGCATGTTCACAGAGGACGACGACGAATTCCGCATGGTCGACATCATGACACGCATGTTCTCAGCCTTCGCTTACAAGGGGTAACTTTAAGAAATTCTATCTCAATCCATCTTAAGAGTATCTTTCTTCATAGCGATCCCAATAAGCCCACCGATCTACAACTTCGCGATATTCGCTGGCGTCCATTTAGTTTCAAGAAGCGTTACTATCTGGACATTGGCGATGAGATTATTCTAAAGGAGAACCTCAACTCGGAACGCTACGAGCTCTGGAAACGTTTGTTTCCCCTCAACTGGCGACGTCAGACCAAGGATAATTGGTTTATCTGAAACAGCTCTTGTTACTTACTGTACTTCCAGATCTGAATTTCATTAAAATTTATGCAATTTGGCAATTTACATTTTCTGTTTGTGTTTTGTTGTGTTTTGTTTCTAGATTCAGTTGGAATTGGCTTCATCTCTTCATCCCCTTTCTGAAATTGCCGCTTGTTTGTTACAGTTGCCAAGTGATAAACCAATTGGCATAATTTTTAGTTATTCAGTTCCAATTTGATGACTCCCTAAAAGTTGTTTATGTTTTGTTTTTGTTTTATTTTCGGTAGGTATGCGTGTCATCACTGTGTGGGTGCATATATTATATATAAAGGCAATCGTCAGTCGGAGTCGATAGCATTGGTACGTGTCGTCCCAGTGATCGCGTGCCATTAAATACACTGAGCAAAATTATGTTGATCAGGCCAGGTTTAAGTTTAAAAAGCCTTTTTTTACTTTAGAATCAATCATAAATATATTAAAGTTTGTTAAAATTTAAAAAATATTCAAACTTAATTAGAAAAATTTGAAAAGAATATATACTTGCATAGTAGTTAATTTAATAATAATATAACCCATTTTAACCAAATAGAAATTTTTAGTTTTGTACTTTGTCTGATCCATTTTTAATTATCATAGGTAAGACTCTTTATATTTTTTGTTTAATATTTAATATGGATAACTATTTTCTCCATAAATTTCTGAAATATTATCTTTTTATTATTTAAATATACTTGTTTTACTAATTCTAATAATAAATAGAATATTTTATTATTTCTTCCATAAATATACCTTCAATTTCTCTCAGTGTAGCCCACTCGTTCAATGCCACACACACTGCGATAGTCAGACTCACACTTCGACACACTGACATAACATTTTGTGGCAAGAGAGCACACAGATGTTGCCCAACCCAAAAAGCTACCCATTGTTGCATTTGTTGTGTTGTGTGGCAACCTCGCAACCTATTTTCATTTTTATTGCTCTTATCGGAGTTTGGTTACGCTTGACAGCATGACAATGTCAAAAGGCGACCGCCTCATCATCATCATCACCAACATCACCATCATCACTATCGTCATCATCCACATGCACATCGTATTGGACTTTGAGTGTCCTGCACAGGCACAGAGTCGACTCATTAGCATAGGAGAACAACACATGACGCTCAACACGTCGAAATGGGGAAAGAAGTGAAGTGAAGTGAAGTGAATGCCAATTGGGAAGAGTTTATGAATTCCAACAGGGCAGTGAGTCACGCCATAGCATCATCATATCATCATAGATCCTGCGAGGGTGTTACAGCTACCCAGTTGGACTACCGACTTTATTCCTCTATAACATAATATATTAATTTATGCAAATTGCCTGGCACTGCGGTTTGAATGCATATTCCCTATCTGCAGCAATAGATCTGTGTCGCGGGGTTGCACATTTTGATCGTTTCCACTTTAGTTTTAATTGTTTGCCTTGTCAGCGCGGCATATGCCACATATGTCTGTCTGTTCCTCAACATGTCCAGGGGAAGCACGTTTCTATAATTTGTTAGACATGAAAACTGTTTGGCATTCCAATTTCTAGCGAAATATTTTCGCGAGGATTTCGATTTCCACGAAACGTTGCGCAAATAAAGTTGTGAGTTTCTTCAAAGTCTTCCCATATCAGATGGCACTCGTCTTTCCTATTCCCGCTGTGTCCAAAGAACGCATCCAAGTCCAAGACTTCCAAGACTTGACTACACTTTTTTATTGACTGATGGAAATCGCTCAAAAACAAAGTCTCTATTGAAAACTCTTTGGCCACAAAATGTAATTAGATTCGCTGCTAGGCACCAGAAAGTCTGCCAACGTCTTTGCCAAACCGAAGACCACGGCCAAGACAGAGCCACAAAGTAACTTTGAGGCAACTTCCTTTTGTGGCTTCTTAGGCGACGCGTGCTTAAAACTAGAGATGGAAGAGTGTTGGAATATAAAAAAATAACATAAAATAAAAAAATATTTGTATAAAAGTAACTGAAGATTAAACGGATAATTTTGGACTCTGTGACTCTATGATAAATCTGTTACTGTTTGTACTTAAAAGTCGGACTATCGGCACTATATCAATGGTGCCAAAATGTAAAATTTTGTAGTGTGCTTTTGGACGCCACTGTTCTAAGTAACTGTAAAAATAAAAGCAAATGACAATCATTGAATTTCAATTTTAAAATTTAAAAGATAATATTTTTTTTCAAGAAAAAATCTAAATCAATCTTAAAAGCCCCAATTAAAATTCAACTATTATATATTTAAATTTTTAAATATTAATAATGAAAAATTATAATGTTATAAGCAAGATAATAAAATTTTCAAATTAATTGATACATTTTGATATATTTTATTGTATCAGTTATGCTAATTTTTTATAAGTCAAACAGTTATTGTGTATATTTTACTCTCATTCGTGTCACGTCTTAGACACGAAACGTGTCCATCTCTAGCTGGAACTCCTGCTGTCAACATCAATGCCCAGGAATCTCGGGCTTACAATGAAGTTGTCTGCGCAATTGACGCGCGATAAGAAAAAGGCGCAAGGCACAAGTTCAACTAAGCAGCAAAAGCGCACAGCGAAAAACAAAGCCTACCCTCTCCATCTCCCTCCCACTCTGTCACTCTCTCCCTCTCTGTCTCTGACTTACATAGAAAAATTTGCAGAAACATCACAAAACTCATAAATAACAACAACAACAACAGCAGCAGCAGCAGCAGCGCAACAACAATAACAATCTAGGTGCCAACTGTTTGGCAGAAAGTGTCCACGAGACTGTCTGGGCCAAGAGTTGGTTTAGGCCAGCCTCAGTACTCGACTCTTTTGACTTTTTGGTATCTCCCACTGACGATAATGCGCATTGCAATTCACAATTTATGACTCACTTGTGTGAGTCGCAGCCAAGTTGAACTCTCTTCGCAATTCGCAGTTAATGCTGCTATGCCAGCTATTTATTGGGTTAAGCTCAGTCAGAGATGATCATTGGCATATTCCCAGTTCGTGTGGGTGTGGGAAAGCAACAAAAAAAACATTATAGTACTCCTATGTAAGTGGGTTAGATCTTAAGACGACAACTTCAGATGAAACCTACACGAGCAAACAAAAATATGAGCGAAAGAAAATGTTAAAAAAAAAATACCAGTGAAGGTATTATTTTTGCTAGATTTAAAGAGGCTTTCAGCTCTGACCCACTACTTTATATTTCGTACTTTAGACATTATGTCTTACAATATATAATATATAAATATTTAAATTAAATTACAGTATTACATTTAAAAAATAATGAACAAATCTGCGAATAACTTCAATTTTTATACTTTGAATATTTTATAGTAGTGAACCAAATGAGCTAAGAGGCAGTGTATAAATAATTTTATTGATGAAGGATTGTATAGAAATTTAATCTCGAAATTTAAGCTATCCACACTCAAAGAAACAGTCGAGTTAGTCAGCACAGTACAATCTAAACTAGAATCTGTTCAGTCCAATTCCCTAGCCGCAACATGCCCACATGCCAAATACTGGTAATGTGCTACTTATTTGAAAACAATTTTGTTTCTTATCGAGTCAACGCATGAGGCACCAAGGCATATTATCCAAATTCATGGTGCATGTCAAAAGAGGAGAAAGAAAGTGAATTTGGAAGCTATAATTAGCATAGGAAAGTGCGTGCGACGCGTGGGCGATAAGTGCGATAAGTCGGGGTTGATAACATGTTGATAAGCTCGCGAGAAAACCATTAACAACTGCATCATCATCAGAAGTTTTAATAACTGTTCTGATCCTGCTGCGTTGCATATTGAAAATTCAAGTACTTGTGGCAGCCATACAATTTCAGTGGCAGTGGCAGTGGCAGCTTTTTGTGTGTCGCGTGCTGATCGCAAGCTGAGTTGAAAACTCATCTCATGCTGTGGGCTGTTCTCTGACGTTGATCTGTCAGTCATCAGACAACAGTCCTCTGCCTCCTGTTGTCCCCTGTTTCTATGTGTTATAATACATCCTATTCTTTCTCTCTCTCTTTACTCCTCTATGTCGTGTCTGTCTATCTGTTTACCTTTGGAGGGAGCTACGTTTTGTCTCATTGTCTGTTGTCATCGCAGCATCGTATTTCAATAATAGTTTTATCTCTTCCCTGTTTATTTACAGCTTTCAACTTGAATGTTGATGATGGATCATGTTGCACGGTGTCGCTTATTGACTAACTGACAGTGGGTCGCACCCCTCACCCCAGCCCAGAGGGGTGCGTTTATTATTACTAGTGAATAAGTACTTACAATGTAAAGAAAGTTGAGTATTAGATTATTTACTATTACAATACATACTATATTTATAGATGAACTGGTTGTCTGCATGATCAAACATTTACATCCAAACTGTTTTCAACTATTGCAACAGATACTTTTAAGCTAAATTGTCTCGTGTATGTGATGTCTTCATATAGTGCGGAACTTGGAGCTTTTTAGATAAACCAAACAATCAAAGATTTAGAAAAATTTACCAGAAAATGTCCCATTCAAAATTTAATATTTCTTTCTGCTAGTGTATTTTAGTATAGTAAAATAAATTTAAAAAAAATAAATGTTGTTAAAATGAAGTAGAAAATAATATGAATAATTTAAAAAATCGAATTTTTCAAAATTTAATAGTATCACCTATTTTTTTTAACATATTTTTAATTTTAAGGATATCTTAATTTTAGACATACAAGAATTTTAAGAGCTGTTTTAAAAAGGGAGAACAAATTATTTTAAAAATATCTATAATACTTAAAAAAAATAAACAATATTCAACATTTTTATAATGTGTTTTATGATTTTGAAACAAAACTTATAAAAATTTAATAGTAGAATTAAAAGTCTTAAAGTATGTATAAATTGCAAAAAATATATAATATAATTAAACAGATTTTTTCTAAATATAAGTTACTGACCTTGATATGCGAAATCAATTGCGTGGATAAAAAACATTTTTCAATTGGCTTTGATTTTGCGGTTGTATAGCTTTAAGTCTGACTCAATAGAGTTCGATATCGGAGAGAACCAATGCGGAGGAGATTAATGGAGTCGAAATGGATGCCATACTCTCATATAATAAGTAGTACGACCTTTTATTGGGACTCTTATCATAGAGCAGGTATCCCCGTGAACGGCCCTCGCATTCCTGAGTCCGCGAGCCGCGAGTTATTTGTTTTAGTGAGGAAGGAGAAACTGTAGAGAATGAATGTGGTAATGAGCATGTCAAAGAGTCAAGATTCTACTGGTAGGGTCTGTCATAAGGAACAGTTCGTGATCATGTCGATCGCTGACAAATTGTTCTGCCATGTGAAAGTTGCAGTCAAAATGTTTGATTGATGTTTGAAACAAAAACGAAATATTGATAAAACATTAACTGTCAACAGTTTAAGGGGTCATTTAACTAATTGCTCAATAAGACACGAGTATGTTTCTGCGACTGAGATTCGAGTCATTAGAACAAGTGCAACATGCAACAACTCACGCTGTTGTGGCTGCCCCAAAGCACTTCTCAGGCAGCTCCAGCAATGTTGACTATTAATCATAAAGTGTAGCACTGGAAATACAATTTCATTAATTTTTCTGTAGCCAAAAACATACAAATGGAAGGAAAAACCACACCCGCATGCCATTATAGAGAGTTTCCCACGAAAGCGGCAGCTCATCAATGTTGACCAAGGGACAGACCCTGAGCTAAACTCAACTAAACTCAACTTAACTGAGCTGAACTCCACTGAGCTGACCTAACCCGACCTGGCGCCTACATTAGCGAAAGCCGCAATGGCGTACATTTTTAAGTTAACAATGAACTCGAACTCAGGTGGCCAACAGCGTATTAGCCAGTTCAAGCACGTACCTTAGACCTAAAAAAAAAAAAAAAAATTAAAAAACAAGGTGAAAAATCCATAAAGAGTTGCAGTTGGAGTTGGAGTTGGAGTTGCGAGTATCGCGGCTGCAGTTTACGTGAAGACAGCTGCCGATTCCACGGCAGCAACATGCGCCCTCATATTGCAACTCAGTGGCAGCAACAACAACAGCAACAACAACAGCAACAGCAACGACAGCAACAACGTCAACCACGTAATCAACTTACAACACATCAACCTCATCTCTCTCTGTCTCTGTCTCTGTTTTCCGAAATAGTAAACATCCCTTTGTACCCTGTGTCTGGGCTGACGGGAGTGCGGTATAAATTGCAACAATTTGAAGTGTATTGCAACCCCCGGAACGGAACCAGAACCAGAAACATATTGAGGGTGCTGCGTTCGTTCACTCTAATGTTTGGTTTCATTAGTCCTAAGCGACAAATCAAACAGTTTGTGGCAGTTTTTCCTAAACTTCTCCTCTTTCTCTTACTTTTACTCTTCCTCATTTATTTTTTTTTAGATTTTTCCCGTGCATTGTTTACACTCATTAGTTGGGTACTACGGATCGTCACACCCTCTCTCTGACAACTAGCATACGTTATAAAAGGGCGCACAGATTTCTCTCTCATCTTTCGAATTGAGGGTGCTCAATATTGAGTGTTGTTGTTGTTGTTGTTACCATTAATAATCACATTTGACAACAACAACATTGACAGAAGTCGCTTTTGATAAACTGCAAACAAATATTTGCACAGTTTGTGTTAGTCCTTTTGGCCCGACACTTAACACGCCTGTAATTATTGGCCCATTTTGGATGAGTTTTCGTGGTGTTGTCGTCGTCGCTGATGATTGCGCTTTTTATGGGTTTTCTATTGGGTCGTCGAGATTATCAGCTAAGCAGCATTGATGTTGTGTGGGCGTTGCAATTGATTGCTCAACTCAATTGTGACATTTGATTGCTTTTGAATAGGTTTTTGATTTTTTCAGGGGAGTTTCAATTCAGTTCACTGGGTATTTATTTAATTTCATTTATTAACTATAAACACTGAGTCGACTAAAAAGATTTAAGTTAAGTAATTTAAGTAATATCAAAATGTTAAAACCTAATTAAATTTAAGTTTAAAATTATATAAAAAGATTAAAAACTGAACTGCCATCCATAATTTGATATTTAGATACAACTTTAAAAGTTGTCTAAATCGTTTAATTGTATTAAATTATAATTAAATTATTATGTATTGAATTATTATAGTTTACTTTTTATCTCAAGATATTCTAGTTTATTTTATGTTAATCTTTAGATTTTTATTTTTATGATGTTTAGCAAATTAATTTAGTTTAAACCTTATCGTATCGTATTTTTATACCATGTAAAATTTGACGCCATTACTTGGTGGTTTTTACTTCTTATGAATTACAAATTCATGTATTTTAAAGTGTACAATGTAGACCAGAATAGATTATCCATTAGCTAAACAGTCAATTCCGCAGAATGTCTTACTCATTTACTTCATGATTAACCCAATCGCATATTTCGCTCTGGACCTAAGTCACCAAATTTTTCTATGCGTATCAGCACCTAACACGATTACAAGTTTATAAATAAATCATACATAAATTGTATAATTTGACATTTTTTAATATCTACCGATGGGCTCAATATTACTAACTGAAATTTAGGTTGAAATACATATATTGTTTTTCCTCTGAACTTCTTTTCTGTACTTATCAGCATTTCAAAAGAATACAAATGTAATAAAAAAATACACATAAATCATTTTTACAATCGATATAAGAATAGCGCGTATATTTATAAAAAATAAAAGCTGAAAATACTGAATACTACAGTATTGTGTGCTTGATTCAAGAAAAGTATTTAAGCAATTATTGTATAATTGATAAGAAATAATTGTTTTATTCCGGTCTAAAGCTTTTCGTTATGATAAAAGAATTTTATATATTCGAATGATATACCTGTTTCAATCCTGGATAAGCGCAACATATCAATCGATTCTACCACAAAAAGGCCCCAAAAATATATGTGTAATCCGAAAGCGAGGGTGGTCCATGTTGTTCTCATCAGCATAAACATTAACGCCATTATTAACAAGAGCCCAAACAACAACAAACAAACAAGCAACAACAGAAAACAACAAACAACATGCATAATTATGATTGGGTCCCGGGTTCCCCAAAATCACAATCAAGTTGTTGTTGTCGTTTTTGTTGTTGTTTTTTGTTGTTGTTGTTGTCTGTCGCCGGGGCTTCAAACAAAAGCGACGATATCAGAACGAGCGTACAACAAAAGACACTCAATCGGCGACCACACACAAGTACACACACACACACACACTCACTCACACACACACACTCACACTCACACACACACACACTCATATGTCATGGAGTAGCCAACGATGCCGCCTGTGACAGACAGCGAGACAATGGCGAGTTTTTTGGGGGCAGGTCGAAGAGTGTGCGACACACACACAAATCCCATACTCATGTGTGTAGTTGTGTCATACATTTTGTATTTGTTTATCGAATAATCAAATTGTTTATCGGGCACAACTAAAACGTGGAAAAAAGGCAAAACAATTAATTTAAAAGCCGTTTGATGTGAACACTTTCACCACGACCTAAAGGTTGCCCAAGGAATGGGATAAATCAGACTGGAGAAAGGAGAAAGGGAGACAGGGAGAAAGCAGTCGAGTGTCCTTTTGCTTGTTTTATAAATTACGTTTGATCTTTCCTATTGTTGTTGTCTTGCGTTGTTTTGTTTGATTTGGGATTTTATTTGAGTCTGGGAGCCGATACAAGTGCGTCGCGCCCAGGACAATCATCATTAATCAGAGCAATTTACATTTATATAAATATTTAATTAAGTGTTTTGATGCAACTGTCAGTTCTCAGTCGGTTCTGTCAAGGCGTAGGCGCCAGATAACATAATTAATTAACTATCGACCAAAATTATGGGAGAATTTTCCTTAGACAATGGTTAACATCAAGATGACGCTAAAAGGAAATGCTAGTCTTAGTTTCTATATTATTAGTTTTTTTAAGAATATCTTTATTCTAATTTAAAAATATATTAATAAACTTAAAAAAATTAAGGCCAAAAGAATATCGTAAATTTAAATAAATACTCATATTAAAAACTTCTAGCATTAATAAAATCTTCACACTTACAAAGGGATATGCTTACAAATTAAATCCTTTTCCTACATTAAATAAAAAAAATTGAAAACATAAATTCAATTTGTTTTATTTCTATATTTTAATTTAAACATAATCTAATAGATCCATTCCAAATAAGTTAATCAGGCACAATACTCCCACCTACAATAAACAATGTTACTTATAATTTTATATCATTAATAAAAGCAATGTCAAAATGTTAGTGGAAATTATTATGTTTTAATTTTCTCAAATATTTTTTTAAAATTCATTTTCCATGATCTTAACTATATTTGTTAAATGCAATTATTTATGTTTTAATTTCCTCAAATTTTTTTTTAAATTAATTTTTTATGACTCTTAATTACGTATGTTAAATGAAATTATTTATGTTTTAATTTTCTCAAAAATATTTTTTCTAAAGAAAAAGCTTATCGTTTGCCTTTTTACAATTATTAATCGATTGCTTCAAGGTGGCGACCGCTAACAATCCCCCGAGAATATAAAGAAAAAGAAGAAGAGAAAAAAGAAAATACGTCATTCAAAATTCACTGAAAATGCCAAACAAACAAATAAATTGTTTAATAAATTTTTAAGCACGATGCGCCGGCTGTCAGACTCTGAGGCTTCCCAGAAAAACCAACAAAGCAGAAGGCTCTCCACTCTCAATTTGTATTGTCATTAGCGATTATGGTTCTGGTCCTGGTCCTGGTTCTGGTCCTGGTCCTGATCCTGGTGCTGATCCTGGGACGGGGGCGTAATACGATATGTTGACAAAACGCATAAAGGGGACGGACATTTATTTCGATCGCTGACAAGCCTATAAAGTATTTTCGAACGGCGCTACTTCAAAATGTTTACTCCTTTTGCAGTCCATTGTGCACTCCATAAATACGTAATCAAAACCGCAGCCGATGATGCCACAAAAAAAAATATAGAAAGAAGGAAGAGTAGAGAAGAGGAGAGAAGAGGAGAAAATGGAAAAGAGCAACGATCAAGGACCAGGTTTTCATTTGAAATATTTATGTGGCGCAGGCGTAACGAAAGTGAAATCGAGACAGAGTCCAAACCGGCAGCTGGAACACCTTCGCACCATCATCAACAGCATCGAATCATCATTATCATCATCATGATCCTCTGGCAGGCTCTGTTGTTAGATGCCACAAAGAACCAGTCGAAAGTCAAAAGGGGCACGCGCTCTTCTGCTGTTCAACCCCGGGAATAGACCTGAGAAAGAGACGGAGACACAGACGGACCCAGACATTGTGACTGATCGATGCCGGTTTGTTCCCGTCTAGACAAACCGCAGACATAAGTTTAATAGACTTATTGTAATTGAGTCACAAAAGCCACTCGATATCGAATCACAACTCTTTCACATTTTTCCAGCTGCTCAATTGAAAAAGGTGTTTAAGGGAAATTCAAATATATTTTTGTGGGGGAAAACATCGAGAATAATTGAACGTAATTTTACATGTGACTCGTCACTTTAAGAATTTGTTATAGGATTTAATTAAAAATTTTCGCAAATGTTTTGCCATTTCCTTTTCACTTTTCACTTTTCCATTGTCTCTGGAAGTTTCCCCTACTCTTAAATTCTCTCTGTTTTGTCATGTCATCTGTTTTGTCAAGTTGACTTGCCCACCTTTTTGTGGCCTTTGTCCCAAAAGAGAATAAGACACAATGCGTATAGTTAAATGTTTGCTCATGCCCCACAACACACAATCACACACACCGCACACACACATGCACCCATATAATTTCAGTATGTGTGTGTGTGTGTGGTTACTGGGCCGGCTAACAAGTTAATTTTCCATATTTTCTTTGGCAAAACTTTGTCCGAGAAACTCGACATCAAAGTCATTATGTGGTCGTCCTTGTCCGTATGCGTATGTGGTTTCTATGGGACTTTCCCCTCAGCTTCTCTTACTTTGACGAACAAGTAAAAAAGTGTGTTTGATAAAAAGCCAAAGCTAATTACTTGTGGAATTTTTAAGCTGATTGCCCAGCTGAAGCTTATCTCAAAAAAATTCACATTATAAAAATGTATATCTGAAAATATATTTTCAATAATTTAATATTATTAATTGCTAAATAATAAAAATAGCTTTAACTCAGTTTGTAAGTTTTACTTGCGTTGAACAATATTTATATTATATTTATTTAGAAAGTGAAAAGCGAACATGGCGTGTTTTTTTTTTTTTGTTGTTAGCATAGATAGATAAATAGAAAGATTGTACATTTACTAATTTTTAGGCATTTTCAATGGTTCTGTTTTAAATAATTTATATCTAAATCTCTATATTAAATATTTCAATTTGTTTTTTAAATTAAGGTTGTCATTTAAATATTTTGTAGTATTACATTTATATTAAAATTTAATGATAAATAGTTTAATTTTTTACCCATTTATTCCATTCTCTGGGTATACCGTGTACACTCTCACTCGTCAAAATATACTCAACAAATTTTGAATCTAGTGTCGACATTTATTTATATTAACTTCCAATCATGATACGAGAAAGACCACCCACCCAGACCAATCCAAATAATCCCTTACCAGAATAACTGCTACATATCCTCCCCCGTTTGGAGTTGGGCCATAATCCTTTTGTAGCCGCTGACATGTTTGAGATTTTCACGCAAGAGCAAACCACTTAAATGCTGCCAATCTCAAATGTCAATAGCAGCGACAGACGCGACAACAGAGGGGGGAGGAAGAGATGGGAGAAGGGGAGGGAAGGGGTTGGGTTTGGGGCCAAAGCTTTTGACATGTGCAAACCTGGCAATTACAACAATTTATCGCAACAATTACGAGTTGTGAAGAGGGGAAAAAAGGGTCTCAGCTAGAGTTGGAAACATTTAAAGACAAATTAATGTATATTTAAGCTGCCCCCAAAAAAGACTAATTGCCCCAAGGCGTTGGTCAACACACACAGAAAGAGACAGAGACAGAGATAGAGAGTAAAAATCTCACGCCTTTGTTGATTAATTAATCAAAGTAAATAGCTGCAGCGTCGTCATTAGCGTAATCTAAACGGCCTATTGATAAGCTTTTTCCACACCTAATAGCTACATTAATCTAGGGCTGAGCATGGCCAGAACCAAGGCCAAAACGAGAAGATACCTTGGGGCAACAATGGCATTTCCTTTGCCAGTTGGCTTGGGAAACAATTGATCCCACACGGCATAACGACTGACATAAGCTGGAGGACCCATTTTGATAGTCCGGTCATTGTAGAGCATCTTTATGCTCGTCGAATTACAGGGTGGCCAACTTCTTTCGTCCGGCATGGGGTAACTGTAAGGATCAGGACTTAAATTTAAAGCAACAACTCCATCTTAACTCACTACTTACCCATTCTTCGCGAAATGTGCATACCACTCGGTGAGGCGTTCCATCATAAAGATATCCTTATGATTCTTGTCCAGAAGAGTGCCATACCACAAGCCGGGCATAACATACTGCAGATCATCCGCATGTCCCACTCCCATTGGGGATTTATCCTCCTTCAAGGGAGCCGAGAGACTTCTCTGACCCACATAGTCCATTCTCGAATAGTAAACCTTGGTGTGTTTCCTGGCCAAGTCAACCAGGCGATGGACCCCATGTCCTATAATGCTATCGGAGAATATGTTTCCAAATTTCTCTATATTATCCGCACCTATCTCCTGCTTTTGACCAAAATAAAACTCTTTAATTCGTCTGCTCTTCAAGGGATTATAGTCGAAAAGAAAGAACTCGGGAGCGTACTCATCAAAATTCTCATAGATGTCGTGCAGCAGGAGATCATTGTCCATTTGGGCTAAAAATAGATAGATAACATTTTTAGAACAGGAACTGATAACCATAATCGAATGAAAATTCTCTGTGTAGAACCGAATACCGAAACGCTTGTACCGGTACGGTAAGGGTCCCCCCTTTGATATTTTGAAAATTCAAAATTTTAAATCTCAAGTTTTCACCTTTAATTAACTCCTTATATCGTAATTAATATAAAATCACACTTTTTTTAAACTTGATTCTGAAACCTTTCATTTTTTTGTAAAAAATCATTTGTTTTGCCCTAGTTCTTGTATCTTGAGAGGACTCACCCAACGTGGTGTAGTCCAGTTCGTTGGCGGTAAAACTGACCAGCAAGGGAACCTTGTTGAACTCTCCCTTGTTGATGAGGACACTTGGATGCATGGGTAGAAAGTAGTTATCGATCTCATAGTTCCACTTCATGTTGACAAATTTGTACTGTTCCCATTGACTGCAGACCTCGATGATGCGTTTCCAGGTGACATTGCGGAGACACTCGGTCATATCGAAGGCATTGTACATGGGGCATGCCACCTGGCGGGCCAACAAACGTGTCCAAAACTCATTGTGAATACTGTAATGATTTGTTGCCGAGCCACTCATCATTATAGCGCGATGGAATAAACCCTTTGAGAGAGGGGAAACCAAGTGGAGACTGACAGCCATGGAGCCGGCACTCATGCCCATAATCGTGACCAGGTCAGGATCTCCACCAAAATTGGCAATGTGTGCTTGAACCCACTCCAGAGCCATTATCTGATCCAGATAGCCATAGTTGCCGCCGCTAAGGAAACCCAAGGCGCCTAGCCGATAATTGAAGGCCACCAGCACCACATCGTGCTCTAGAAGATACTGTGGACCCGCCTCGTAGCTGCTGTGACCACTGCCCAGCACATTGGCACCACCGTGTATATAAACTATAACCGGCTGCTTCCCAGTTATATTCTTGGTGAAAACATTTAACTTCAGACAATCCTCGCTCATCAACAGAGTAATCCCAGTCTGTGGACACACCAGGGAATCTGAAGTGGCCTTGAGCACAGCATCGCCCCAGGAATGAATGGGTTTAGGTGGCTCGAAACGTAGATCACGGATCGGTGGTTCAGCGTAGGGTATTCCACGAAAGGCATAGATCGTCTTATTACCAAAACTGTCCATTCGTGTACCTTGAATGCGTCCCAAGGTTGTGCTCACCACCGGATCCTCTTGGGCAATCACCAGCAATACCAGCTGCACCACCAGCAGCACCACATGATTTAGTAGGCAAGTCATTATCATTTGCTCTCTCTCTCTCACTCACTCTCAATACAAGACATCCGCACTCGTATGTGAAAATTTTGAAACGACTTTTTGCATTGAATTCTCCCGTCGTCTCTATTATGGGTGGTGCACCCGCATCGAAGATCTTTCAACCCGAACACGAGGTACCCGTCAACTGGTACTCAGGCCCAACTGAGGGGTAAACAAAGTGCGGACTTCACACGGTCTCTTTATTATCGCAAGAGTCGCAATTGATAAGCTTCTTATTGGAATTTGATAAGCGTTTATAAGATTAGCAAGCGTGTCGGTCGATTTTATAATTATAATAATATTAAAACATTTTGAAAGCTGACATATATCAAAATATAATTAGAAAACCCCACAGTAGGCGGAACCTAATTTAGATAGTGAGTAAACATAATTATATTAATGACATAACCTCTATGTGTGGTTACTGAGATTACATCTATATACTGTTACCGATTCAGTTTTTAAAAGAAACTTAACAATATTTTTAAGCGGTTTTGATTAATGTTCTCAAGGAAATATAATTATTTTTTCGCAAATTTTCCAGAGTTTAGTAAGAGAACCAAACATTTTAAATCCTTGAAATCTCCCACGACTTCAATGCTTTTTAATAGACAACACGCTGACCTTGGTCACAGCTATCAATTCAATTGCAATCAAAATTGTTTTCAATTGAAACTTATTGCTTCATTGAAATATTGGATTGGGTTTCGCAGGCATAAGAGAGCAAGAGAGAGATGGAAAGAGAAAAAGAGAGAGAATACAGAGCCCTTCTACGACTGATCCTACGCCCGCAGATTTTTTTAGAGTTTCGTATTTGGTTTTTCTCATGAGTTTTGGCAGAAGGCAAAACTGAAACTAGCTGAGATTTAAATTGATTTCCTTATTAATGCACATCCCTCTTGTAATATTCAATTAAAACAACCCACGACGCATTCGCAGACGCGTCTATAACATCCCATTGATTGATATAAGCCGAGTGGTAATTACTCGGGGCCCTGACACTTCTCTCTGCCCTGAACTGCACTCTGATTTCTTTTGGGCAAATGTGAAAATTATGGCGGTGCTGTTGTGTCTCAGTCGTGTGTGTGTGTGTGTGTGTGTGTAAAGCTGACAATGACCTTTGTTAAATCAATTACATTAATTATAACTACTGCAATTGAAATAAGCTATAAGTGATCGCAAATGAACTTACAATGTGACAGTCAAAGTTGCATAGTAAGATTTTTATTTGTTGGGCTTTTCTTTAATTATGTATTTTACTAATTAAACATGAATAAAATAAATTCTTTAAAAAAGAACAAAACATGGTCAAACTAAAATAAATAATATAGAAAAATCGAATACTTAAAATTAGAAAAGTTTTATTTTAATATTTCCATATTTAAATAGTTCAAAAACTAAAATAGTAAACGTCTATATTCGTTTTCGATATTATTTTGAAATAAGTTAAATTGCTGCTTCTTCTATTTTATCTTATACTTTGCTATTCATCTGAAAATATATATATTTTAATATCGTCTGATCTAAATTTATGATAAGATCATCCACCCGTAATATGGTTTGCTTTTAGAGGAACAACGCTGAACGACATTTTTTCACACATCGCCGAGTCGCAACATTTTAATCAAGAAAATTGAAATATTATTTTGGGTGAAGCACAGAAATTGGAACAATCTGGTGCTGTGAGGAGTTTATCGCAATATTCCACATACTTGAGTGTTCATCTGCGCACCACAGCGCCACAGGACGTAGACGGACGGAGCGTCAAACCACCCGGTAGCACTACAGTTGTTGCAAATATATGAGTGGCCTCTTGACAGACATCGTTGTCGTTGTCGTTGTTGCAAGCTCAAACTGTGCCACTTGAGCGGTTTTTTTTTTGTACGCGTATGTGTGTATTTGTGGCAGAACCGCGGCATGCTGAAGCTTCCTGTGGCTTGATGACGTCGATGCTGCCACAAAACGTTGCAGATATGCAAAAGTTTCTCACGCATCGTTTGCAGATGCTGCAACAACAAAGAGAGAGAGGAGAGAGAGAGAGAGAGAGAGAGAGAGAGAGAGAGAGAGAGAGGAGAGGAGACTAAGGAGGAAAAAGTTGAGAGCTTAGATTTTTAAGGGAACACCTCCAATATTCCATTAAACTGAAGGTTGATCCCGCCCCAATTCCTGACCTTTTATAACCGCCGCAATCTTTGAACTACTTAGCACATGCCACGCCCTTGGTGGCCCTTAAAGATCGATTTCATTTATGTCAAAAATTTGGCCAATTTGTGGCAACAGCAGCTGCTCCTTAGCCAGGACACACATTACAAAATGCATGTGAAGCCATGCAAATTTTCAAATTTTGAGTACAAGTATTTTAATAAATTTTAGGTCTCTATTATGTAAATGACATTTACAAGCTGAAAGGAAACAGACGCAACTCTCAAGTGACCAACATGCTGGGCCACGCCTTGTGGAACGCCTCAAGCGCAATTCTCGAAACAATTGCCAAAGAAAAAGAAAAAGAGAAAAGAGAAGAGAAACTCCAAGCAACAATTGCCGCACGATAAACCACTTGAGTAATCAATCAAAGCGATATGGAACCCAAAACCCAACCGACCTCTTGTAATGAATATTTAAAGATGAGAATTATCGCAATGGTATCGTATTGAGTGTAGGGACAGTGGTAGGGGTAGGGGCAGGGGCAGGGGGTAGCTCAACATTTTGCATAAATGATAGGCGAAACAATAGACCAATATCCCTAAGGCACTCGATAGCTTTGCATATGCCTCGATATGCGATAATTTGAACACAAAAGTGCGTCTAATCTCTACATGAATATTTCTGGTAATCAATACGAAAAGAGCCAGAGAGAGAGAAGAGAGAGGAACTGAGAGAGAGAGAGAGCGACATTGAGTTCCTTCCTTTGAAGATCAGCGATCCTTCGATTCAAGTGAGCAAATGCACAAAATGTGAAACAAATAACAAAAAAATAAACCAAGCACGAGCACTCGAACAATCTAAGGAATACTTCTTATAGCAGGGGTTGAAAGGGCCCCAGTCTATTGTGTGATATATTTTAATGAGCGTGACGTCTTATTTGTGCCAGACAAGAGATGAATACCAAGAAAGGGTCGAACGGTGGTGAACTTCCCCCTTCTTTTGGTCCAGACAGTGGCAAGAGTTTCACACCATTTCATCGCATACATTGTTTGTAAATAGGGACTAATTTTTACTTACTTGTTGGTTCTCTTCTCAAGTATTCCAATCAAAAGCCTTACACAAAGATCGCACACCACTTGGCTGCCCAAGTAAAGTTGTGGTTACCCTTTGTGCTTTCACATTGAAGGTTACCAAAAGGGTTTCCATATTGAATTATTTTATGTGGATATTATAATACTCGTATTACAATATATTTGTTAGTATAACTAAAAAATACGTACATGTATCTTTAATCTTAAATAATATGTATTTATTTATTTGTTTATTTAGCGTAAAATAAGATCAGTCGGTAAAACATAATTTAAAATAAAGTTAGAAAATAGAATTTTAAATAAATAAATAAAATACATGTTTTTAAATTCTTTATAACAGTGAAAGACTAAAAAAAAATTTAATCTAATTAATTCTTGTGTAATAGTAAGATAAATGTATTTTTTTTGCATTCAAATCTTCTTAGTCTATAAAGAAAAATATATATTATCTGATCTGTCAATCATTTTATTTGTGAATCTTTTATCTTAATCTATGTAAAACTATGATAAAAGTAATTTTTTGCATGAAAAGTTATGAAACTATAAAGTCTGGGTAGGTAATTTTCTGTGAATCGGTATTGCCAATATTAGGATAGTAAAAAGAAAGATTCTTTCAGAAAATCAGTTTCAAAATATAATTAAATATCTATTAATATAAATTCTTATCTTTTAAAATAAATCACATTCTTTTACTAGGAATTCATTAATGTTAAACTTAGCTGTCTAGTGTCAATGAGTCAACAATGAATGGGACTAAATGTTTAAATGCATTCACTACTCTAACATCTAATCTGCAGCTATTCACACCGAGTTTATTCAACTGCATTTGAATGTCAATTAACTTAAATTGCTAGTTTTGACTTACAAAGCAACCAAAAACTATTAACAACTCGACATCTGAACACACGCACAGACCAATAGACCAATTAAGGGTCACACTCATTTACACTAACACACTCACATATTCAAAGACACTCAAAATGTATCCATAATATGCGTTGAGTGCATTAACCTCGGCTCAAAACTATGTATTTGATTTGCATGTATGTAGAAGTATCTTACAGATACATTTTGGACTTATGTCTCGCTTCCGCCTTCAATTGTTGCTATTGCAACTCCGCCACACTCAATTTAATTTAATAAAATTTTCGAGTTTTGTTAGGGGATTTCGGCTCTATTCGACTATTATTTTCGGGGTGCCCTACTCTAATTATTAATAATATTTCTTGTGCACATAAAACGCATTCATAAACAAAATGGTTGGAAAGCTGTTTATTCAGATCCATCCGACACATAACTTCAATTAATCTCAATTAAGTGGCAAAAATACGAGTTGACTGGCGAGTTTTGTTTAGATGGAAACTTCCATTTTAGGGTTCAGTCTGTTGGAATAGCCCTTTTTTTATTCTACCAATTGAAGGTTAGACCCTTGGGCACATTAATTCTTATTGTTTAACTTGGCAATTGAAGTTGTATAATTTTTAACGGGAAACTTTACGAGTATTGGCATGTTACAGAACATAAAGTTAACCCTGCTGAAATTGATGTAGAAATTCTTAAAAATTAACTGAAAATAATCTCGCATAATTGATTAACATTATTGTAAAATTTATAAAATGAACCGTAAGCAAGTAATAAGATCAATGGCATAGCTAATGGCTAAACTTATAAAATAGTATAACATTTTTAATTTTCTTCATCACAAATAATCAAGTCTATAGCCCAGATAAATATGAAATGTATATATCAATTGGTTCAAAATATTTTAATGTATGTTACATAAAATTAATATACAAAAATTACATTTTCATACAAATAAATAGTTAATATTATAATAAAACTCGCAATAAACCTAGCCCTAATGACTCAAGAAACAAAAATCAAATTATACAAAAGATATGTATTTCAAATAATCGTGGTTAGCATGTAGTGTGATTCCTACGTCATAATTTATAGGCCAATATCTTTAAATCTATATATTACAATTAATATTTAATATTTTGGATGCAGTTGATTATGGTATTTATAAACACATTTGCATAAAAAATTTTGAAAAAAATTCACTTGCGTCATTTTTGCAATTTAATCAAATGTAAATAGCAGTTAAATCAGGTTTGACTCAATATTTTACCGTTTTTAAATTTTTAAGTGTCTTTGTCTTTAGATATTTAAATTCTCACAAGTCGATATTTTAGTCCCTTTCAAAACTCAAAAAATAAAAATGATAATATAAATTTAAAAAAATAAACGATAAAAGGCATCCTTATAAACGGAGACACCAATTCATGTTGTTCTGTGAGTCAATTCCCCGGCCGTAATTTAGCTAAATATTTAGCTCACAGTGTCATTAATCATCTCAGCCAGCTTTAAAATTCGCGGCCATCATTTATAAATTGCGCGTCCGATCAAAAGGACGCTTGAGTAAATCCATTTAATTGCCCATCGAGAAGATCCTGGCTTTAAAGTGATGTCCGTGTAATGTTCCGGGCGGGACGGCACCCCGTTCACTCCGGATGTGTTCGCACTCGTGTAAACATGCGTTTGTCATTAGACACACCGGAAATATTGACAGTATTCTGTATTCGACACGCGGCACACGAGTTGCAAGCAGAAAGGAACTTGCCACTTTATATGGCATTTGATTTTTTAAAATTGCGAAAATTGCATTACGTTTTTTTTAAACATTCAACTGTAAAGTTGTGCCTTACCTTATATTCTTGCGCTTGAGTAAGCAAGGCGGGGAGGGGAGGGGCGGGTAAGGCAGAGGGGAGGGAGGGTTGTTTCCCCGTTGTTGTTTCGAGGGGCGCGCGTGTGTCCTTTGTGTGTGCATCTTTGTTGTGCTCAAGTGTCGTCACCATGTCGAATTGCCAAATCTTTTTACCCAAACTACCTGAACATTTTTACAGTTTTAGTTCTTTTCCTTTTTTACCATTTGATTTTTTTGTTGGTTACATTAAGGATTTACTAATTAGATTTTATTGCGTATCGCGAATCGCTTTGTTCTTGAAGGCAAGTGTGCATAATTCGGTTTTTTATGGTGAGAAATATTCGTACCTTTTCCAAAAAAATTACGTATGTTATTGCCTTGTATTATAAAGTTACATATAGATTTTTCTTAGAATTAAAAAAAAATGTTTAGGTGCACTATACTATATTAAAACCATCATTTTGCTAATAAAAATTTATATTTAAAGCTCTTATGATTCATTAATGTTTAACTTTCTTATTTTTTCGTTTAAGCTCGATAAGCCAAATGCATGTGGGTATTTTGGATCAAAACCACTAAACCACTCAACAGAATGGAATGTAATGCTTTTAACTCAAGACGTTTATAAATAAATAACTAACTAGGTTCACACTTATACTTTTTTAAAATAATTATATTATATATAAAATATATAAATTGTGCAATAATATTATTAATAAGTCATAAGTTAAAAAATAAATAAATCTATTCCATAAGATTTCCGTTTCTGTCCTATTACATAGTCAATAACTACTATTATATACATTATACTAGTATAGATAAATATTCTATCTACAATTTTTAAGGTTGCCTTGGCATTAATTACTTATCTTAATGCATTTATTTTGATAATATTTCTAATGATTTAAATCAGAAGCTCCACGGCTTCTGTTGTTGCCACGCGCTTAAGTCGATTTTCCACGTATTTTTCTCAGGTCACTATTGATATCGACGTCACAATTGTAGTTGTAGTTGTTTCTGCTGTTGTTGTTGTTATTGTTGTTGTTGTTGCTGCTGTTGTTGTTGTTGTTGTTGTTACGGTGAGTCGTAACGCATTATGATTAGAGGGAATGCGGGTAGAGCTAACTGTTGGCGATAGAGCCCTTCAAATTGTGGGAGAAATTTGTTTATGTTGGCGTAATTCAAATCCACAATTTTGAACAAAACCCAATAGCAAATAATATGCACGAGAATATTTTTTTTCACAAAACAATTAAATCAAATATATAAAAAGAAATAAAGATGAAAAACTAGACAAAGAAACGCGTGGGAAATTATGAAAATATTTAACAAATATTTAACATGTAATCCTTCAGCGCAGGACAATGGCAAATGTAAGCCCATTAGAGGAAATCCACAAACACAAAACACCTGAGTGAACTGGCGATCTGTTTGGACATGGGATTAGGCAGCCAAGCTACTTAGCAGCCACTTGTCCAACCCAACGATCAGTTGAAACAATCCCAAAAACATTTCAATTTTCAATTTTCCATTCTCACTGGTCTCTCTGGAGCGAGGAGTGTGGTGCTATCGTCGGTCAGCGATCTTGTCCCCGCACCACAGGACACTTTGCACCACTCTCCGCTCTTCTGCTCTCCGCTCTCCTCTCTCCTCGATCGCCTTGGGATGGACAGACAGAACGGACTTTGTGGACTCACGCAGAGTGTGAAAGGTTATTA
Source organism: Drosophila falleni (assembly GCA_035045575.1). Lineage (NCBI taxonomy): Eukaryota > Metazoa > Arthropoda > Insecta > Diptera > Drosophilidae > Drosophila > Drosophila falleni. The sequence continues at coordinate 513,551 of JAWNOV010000169.1, read as the reverse complement.
TCAGTTTGACTCGATCTGGCGTTTTGGTCTCTCTGTGTGTTATGTACTCATAGTTGTTGCCGTTTATGTTTTCAGTTTCATTTATCAGTTTGTGGAAAAGCCAGATGAACAATGAGAAATTATGAGACTTGCTTTAAATCATTTATCCAATCCGTCGAGCAATCCAGCGAGGGTTGTTTTAACTTCCTCTCTCATTGAATCAACTGACTGACTGACTGTTTGACTATTTGACTGACTGACTATCTCACTGCTCGGATCTCTGTTCTGGCCTTTTTCTCGATTTTCATGTTGTCGCCGTTGCCAAATGAATGATTTCCTATATGCGGTTTTAATTGCGGCCAACATATTTAATGGTCTAAGTATTCGGATATGTTTAATCAAAAGTACAGTTAATTAGCTGTGAATTGTTGTTCGACTGTTTGTTAGATCCTTTGACCTTGATAAGATCCCAGATCATTGAAACTTTCAATTGTCAACTGGTACTACAGGGATAGAGGGAGAGGGATAACCAAAGACTCGAAAAAGAGAAAGAGGGGGATAAATACATGTATTTAATCTTAACTCTGAAAACCCAATTCTAACTCTAAATAAAATACGATTTGATATTTCAATGCAATACATGTGATTTCCGTTCGAATAATCGATTAAAAATTTCATTTATTTTTATTTTATACTTTTTTTGTATTTTAATATACTGCAATTTACATTATAAGTTCTATATAAAATTTCGGAGAAATTATTGGTTCAAAATAAAGTGTAGATAAGACGATTTATTCTTGTGGGAAAATACTCGTATGTTATTCATATATTCCAGTTTCAGGAATAAGGCCTGGTAATAAAATATTTGTAGAATTTTTTTACAAATGTTGTTTAGTACAAGAAAGATGTTCAGAAAATAATGTTTTGAATTAATAAAAAAAATAAAAAAGTATCAAATAATGTTAATAACAAATTTATAATACTCTGTACAAGATATAAAAAATTAAACGTATTTGTGAGTGTAGAAATCAAATTTGCGAATTCCAAATGAGCTTAACTAGAAAATATTTTAATAGTTCGCACTCTTACTTCATTTTCCAAATCCCTCGGGGCGTTACTTTTCACAACGCCAGGAGAAACTGTTGAAATTGTCGAATTTACGATGACATTTATGCGCAGTTTTTGGTTAAAATTTAATGGTTAATCGGGGGAAACGTATAGGTTGGGAAAAAGAGTTTCGATGGCCAATAGGCCGCCCCCTGGTGGGAATGTCAAATAAATTTGAGTGCAATTGTAATTGTAATTGTTATTGAAATGGAACAGTTAATTTGAGGCATCATTATTGTGGCACACCCACTTTTTCTTTCAATCCATTCAATCCAAACTGGCAGTCAGGTAAGCAAAGATGATGATCTCTCTATCAATGCCATATGAAATGTTTCCTCTCATTCACAATATATGCAACGTCATGACTTTCTTTTGAGTCAACGCCCCATTTGAGAACGTAATCCTTTAAGGTCCTGTTAGTCCTATCGCGTGCTAGGCCTTCCACAATCTGTTGACTCGTCACCACGGGTTCCTCATTCAGAGTCCTTGTTTGTGACGTGTCATAATTGCATGGTTTTCTTCTTCTTCTTCTTTTTCTTCTTGCCGTAGAAGTGTGAAAATTATGGGGTTTACCCTTCTGTCCACACACAACCCTTCAGCTCTGTCCTAATGATTACGTTTGTTTCCTTTATCTTTGGCTTAAGATCGTCGAAAGACTAAAGAAATTTGTTTGCTAACTTTGTTGCATATGCCTGAGTTATGGCATTTACCTTCTTGGGTTTTTATACTCTATCGTTATGGAATTTGGGGGTTGATTCTCCTTCCTATTTTCCGCGCTGCCTTTCTCATTTTTCGTGCTAAATTGTATTTTATGATCTTGCACGAGGACGTTTCTAACCGATTTACTTACAGATAACGTTCTACGCTATGTTTTTTTTTTTTGCAAACGTTTAAAGCTTATCGTTGAACAGATCGTGAGAAGTAATGCCGTTAGGTTTGTGCCTATTAAAGGACGCAAGACTACTGTTATTGAGTTTTAGTAAGAGATCGAAAATTATTTTTAGTTATTTGATAATGCATTTATTATTAACCAATATGCAATAAATCAAATAAAATGAATAAATTTCTTAAAAAACAATAATTTAGGGTTCTAAGAAGAAGAAAAAGTAAAATTGAAATATGAAATTTTATCTTATTTTTTTCTTTCTTAATTGTTTAAAATTTACCTCAATGTAAAAATGTAAACTTTGCATTTCTGTTCTGCAACTAAAAAACTAGTAACATTAGCTTCATTTTTTAATATTGATTTATAACATGTACATTTTATTTAGCTTATTCGAAATATTAAGCTGGAAAAGGATACACCTTGAAAATATTGCTACCCAAAACCACACTAATGCATTATAAAAAAAGAGGTTAACTGAACTCAAACTTCTGGATTTCCTTGATTTATTGATATTTAAAAATAGATTTATGATGAACTCAATTTAATGATTATGTGATTCTTTTAACACGGTTTCAAAATCAATCCTAAATAAAATAATTATTAGTAAAATATAAAAATATTTTATTTATGTACTTTATCTTTTTATTTTAAGAAAGGTGTTTATTTCAGGTTTGGTGCGCATTTATATTGCGGGGTAGGGGGTACAGAGTATTTTATTTTCTCTTAACTGCTGTTTTTTAGTTTTATTAGCTTTGTTGATCCTTTTAACTATCTCCGTGTCTCTGAATGAAAATATGCCCATCCGTATCCTCATGCTCTTTTGGCACTTACATTCACTTTGGGCGCCAACTTCAATACAAAACTAAACCACAATCGCAGCTGCAGCTGCTCCTCCTGCTCCTATTCCTGCACCTCTTTCCTGCTCCTGATGCTGCTCCACTTCCAGTCGCCAGGTGGCAGCAACTCACAATTGTTGTTACTCTTTTTTTTTTGCTCTCTTTGCTTTGAGCTCAGAGTTAATTAGCTTTGACTCGTTGCTATATGAAAGTTACCCCCTTCCCCACCCCATCCCCTCGTTCGGCGTCAACGCGTGCCCAGTAAAAGAATGAAAATGAGTGGAGCGGTGAGGGGGAAGGAGGAGGGGAAATCGGATGGCGGGAGGAGGGGGAGACGCAGGTGTGCCAATGCTAGAGCAGCGCAACAGCAGCGTTCGCTGCTCCAACGACAGAGCGCCAGCTGGTTGAGCTACCGTCTGTCCAATCAAACTCCAAACAACGACAGCGACAGCGGACGTCAGCAGAGGCAGCGACGACGGCGACGACGACAGTGGCAGAGGCAGCGACAACGACGGCTACTGCACTGTTACGTACGAACGGATATTCCAATGGAAATGCGAGCAAAAGAGCGTGCAAGTCATGTTTGTCTGAACGGATAATGCACGGATAAAACGGATAAAACGGATAAAACTGGATAAACTGGAAAGCAAGCCAATGAGAGCGCAACAAAAACAACCACCGCTGCTATTGCTATTGCTGTCGTTGTCGTTGTCGTTGTAGTGGTTGTAGAGTCGCTGCTGCTGACGTCGTGGTTAGGCGCTTCGGTCAAAAGGAACTTAATGTGGTGCTCGGCAGAGCCAGAGACAGTCAACATTGCGCAGCCGTTGTGAACGGACGTGGTGCCGGAAAAGCAACAAGAATATTTTTGACAATTTTTTAGCGGCGAGAGTAGTGCGAAAAGTACGTAAAGTACGCAAAGTGAAAACATAGCAAATTGATTACAATTTAATAATAATTATATAATATAACAAACAATAAAAATGGTGTTGAATGCTCTGCCTTTACCGAGTCCGCCGGCGAGCACGTCGCGCACTCAAATCGAATGGGATATCAATGATACGATTGTGCCGACGGTGAGCGAGCATGATGACTTCAATGATTGGGCCAATGGACATTGTCGCTTGATCTACTCCGCCCAGAGTGAGGATGCCAAGAAGCATGCCAGCGGTTGGGCCATGAGGAACACCAACAACCACAACGTCAACATACTGAAGAAGAGCTGTCTGGGCGTGCTCCTCTGCAGCGCCAAGTGCCGGCTGCCAAATGGCGGCAGTGTTCATCTGCGTCCCGCAATCTGCGACAAGGCGCGTCGCAAGCAACAAGGCAAACAGTGTCCCAATAGGTGAGTGTGCAACAAAGACCACTGTGCCAACTCGTGACAACTTACTAAACTGCCCTCTCCTTTCATATTTCTTGCCAGGAATTGCAATGGTCGCCTGGAAATACAGCCATGTCGCGGGCATTGCGGCTATCCGGTCACACACTTCTGGCGTCGGGCGGGAAATGCCATTTATTTCCAGGCCAAGGGCACTCACGATCATCCGCGTCCCGAGGCCAAGGGTTCAACGGAGGCACGTCGTCTGCTCGCGGGCGGAAGACGCGTGCGCAGCTTGGCCGTAATGCTGGCCCGGGATGCGGCGCTGAGTGACAAACTGTGCAGTCTGCGGCCGAATAAGCGTCAGGCCAAGACGCAGTTGCTCCAGGAGAACGGTGGCGGCAAGCGCAAGCGAAGTGTCAGTCATGTGGAGACAGTCAACATGGATTATCCGTTGGCGAATGCCGGCATAAACACAACTACTCCAACTAGTCCACCTGCTGCCATCTTCAATCCTGGCCAGACGAACTACATGACACCGCAATGGAGCACCGACTCGTATTATCCGCAAGATGCGAGCTACAATGGAGGCGGCGACATCTATGGCTATGACATGTTGCCCTCGCCAATCTCCTCCAACAGCTCCACAGCGAGTTACTACACCGAGGTGCAACAACAATCACAGCCACTGTCACTGCCACCACAGAGCTATGAACTTGCCACAATCTCAACAGCAACCACAACAACAACAACAACAACTGCGAATGCAACTGACTATCAGGCTGGTCTGAATCTCTATGAGAGCTGCGATGACGCCTCCAGCTGGACGAGCAGCTCAGGCTACAGCTCCGAGGATTTTGGCTACTTCAATGGTTATGTGCCACAAACATTGGACATTAGTGGCAGCTCCAATGTCAACTCCAATACCAATACCAATGCCAATTCCAATGCCAATCCCAATACCGATAGCTTCTATACGCCCAACTCGGAGATCTTCAATGTCTTTGATCCGAATATTAATGGCGGCGTTGGCAACACTGTAGAGTTGCTGTACGATGAGGCGTATGCTTATCAGCAGCAACAACAACAACAACAACACCAACAACAACAATCCTTCGTTAAGGCTGAGTACCAGCAGCAGCAACAACAACAACAACAGCAATCACAACGACAACAGCAACAAGTTCATCAGACTACGGATTATTATTACAGCAACACGGGCGTAGATAACGCTTGGAACATTCAAATGAATGCAAAACTTACGCCAACTTCATATCAGAGTCTAGAGCCTGCCATTGGCGTCTATTGCTAATCCTCAAGATCTCTCAAACACTCAAGCGTTGTTCTAGTCTCTAGTTGAAACCACAATCTCGCCTCCAAGTTATTTTCCCCTTTCCACTTCCCCTCTCAGTCATTCCCTTGACAACTCAATTTGCTTGTTGATTTTGTCTTTATTATCATGTGTCTAGCTCTTAAGTCATTGTTTCCCCACTCCCAGCTATTCCAAAGTTTTAAATTAAGTGCATATTATTAAGTATTTTGTATGTTAGTTAACTAAGCGACGTCTAATCCACCTATTTATGAAATTTTATAATAAAGATTTAACATTTTTTAAAACATTAACGTATTTTGCAATCAATTTTAAGCTTTAAAATTTGGTATATGAATATCGACTAAATAAATCGATCTATCAAGAGATTAATGTGTATCTCGTAACGACCTAAAATACTGCGTAGCCTTATTTTCGCAATCACAATAAATCAAAAGTTAAAATTATATGTATATTAAAAATTTTAATAATATTAAAATGTAACAAATCCCGATAATTCCGACGACTAGTAAAGTATACTTTGTTGCATAACTTACGTGTGATATATAATATTTTTAGAACTTATAACATGATTAATTTTATCGATTCTTTATTAACTTCAGTTTCAGTTTAGTTTTAACTGTGAGTTCAGTTTTCATTGCTTAAGCTTAAATTATTTTTATATATTTTTATTCGCAATTTTGTAAGAATTATATATTTTCTGACTTCTTGACATTTCATTTTAGAATATAGAAAATCGTGCGGCTTGAAAAACAGAAAATAGTATTTCTTTATTAATTAAAATAACTAAATATTTAAATCAAATTTTAGTTAGAGGAAATCTTTTTAAAATGTATTTTGACTTTCATTTGCGACCGCTGTGAAAATAAAGTTAGGATTTGAACCCTCTCCGATCATAAAAAACGGCAACACAATAAGCTTATGTTTTCTAGTATATCTTTGTTTATTACTGCTTTAGTTTAGTGTGATGAGGTATCATTCCAGCCGTTGTACAAGCGATTACTTAAGCAATCAAAGATATCGACATCCGAACTCGAACGATTGTTGGTTTCTTGCTCTGTTTGTGTGGATTCAGTTTGAACATCCCGAGTAACGAATTCACCATTACATATAACGTATAAATTATTACGCATAATACTAAATATATCTCCATTTTGTAGATTTTCCATGGGAGTTGGAGTTTGATAACTGAAGGCATTCAGCAGTGGGAATGTGGAATGGGAATCGTTTGTCCCATCGGGTGAATTCCCACCAATTGTCGTTGCTGTTGGAACTGGAACTGGAACCGGAGCTGGAGCTGGATCAGGTACTGACGCTTGCGCTGGAACTGGAGCTGGATCAGGAATGCGATCTGCAGCCGATGTCAACAATGGAGATGTTTTTGGTGATGTTTTAATATTGAAATATGGTAGTAAAGATTTTCTCTTCGGATATGGAGCTATTTTTTGTCTTCTATCAGTTTTCTCAACCAGCTTTAAGCCCTTCTTTCGGCTTGTGCGTTGAGTTGTCGGAGTCATCACGTCTCCGTCTCCAATCCTGGTCGAATCTTCTGGAATTTCCCCTTTCTGCTGCATCTTTCGACGTGGTTTTTTTGACTTGGAGTCTTCAATCTGCGCAGTCAGAATACTTACAACATTCGTGAAAAATGGCAACAATATTTCCGCCTCCGTATCACAATTTATTACAAAAGACTTGGACAATTTCCTTTTTAGATTACGCTTTGTATTCTTTGTGGTTTTAGCCTTCGGCATAGTTGTGATATTAAAAAAAAATACAAAATTGAATATATCAAAATTTTTTAAATAATATTTTTTTACTAACTTAATTTTTTAAACCTATGTATTATATGTTTGTGATACTTATGTTGTTTCTCAATGTGGAATGAATCAAAATGAATCAAATAAAGTTCTCCAAAGTTTTTTTTTTGACGTCTCATTAACAGTTTACTCCTTAGAATTGATAAAACAAATTTTTTGAACAAAACTAAGTATTACTTTTTTTGTATATTTCTCATTTTTTTTTAAACACTACTATTTTTTCTTTATTGAAACAAAAATGTATCAATTTAAATTAGAAAATATTTTCTCCAAAATGTAATAATCATCCTTAAAATTCTTCGAACATCTTATAAATATTATCTTGATTTATCGTGCAAGTAAATAATTTTCTTTATCGAAGATAAAAGATTAAAAATAAGTATCCTCATTATTTAATGCTTTATTTTTGTACATAGCTTATTAATGTAGATATTTTTTATATCTAATTTTTCCAGCCATGTGAACACCTCTATTAGCTGTAAAAATATTCATTAACAAATTGCCAAAAATTGCATAATATGCATATTGAATTAGTTTCGCAAATTCGCACAAGCTCAACCTCAAACTCAACCCCGAACTCAGATAAAATCGCGGCAATTTTGCAAGTCACGCGAATATTGAATTACAAAAGGCGAAAAGGATCAACGTCAACAAATTTGCATAATAGACGGCACCCAAAATAAAAGAGCAGCAAAAGGATAACAACAAAGTCAAAGAAGAGCAATGCATATTTGCATATAGGGTTTGCATAATTCTCTTTTTTTTTAGGGGCTAATCAAAGAAACAAGGACAAATAGTGTAAGCCCCGACGGATGCGACAGGAAGCACACGTTCTGCTTTTGATTTATGGTCGGAAATTAACATAAATGAAATCAAAACATTATAAATGTTTTCATTTCATTCGATCGCAAGGGTAGCACTTGAATTATATATGCAAATATCATTTGAAACAAAGTCATCTCAATGGCATCCAACTCATCCTTCGTCCTGCCAGGTCAGAGTGTGCGAATATCCTTGAAGGTCGCACGCGCCGCAATGCAGACACGCTTCAACTAATGGGCGTTTTGTTTATGGTCGCCCTCAGACCCTCATTAGGGTTACGTATAGGGTTGAGAAACCCTTTCCACTTCCGCCTTTTTTTCCGTCTATTTTTTAATTATTTATAATCAGCTTAGCATAAAAAATTGTACTGAAAAACAATTGGTTTATAGTTTTAAATAGTTGAGTGGCGCCTGACAGGCAATTGCACCTTTATTCGGGTCCTTTAATTGTGCATAAAAAATGCATTTCAAATACCTTTTAAGTGGTTTAATATTTAGGGTTTACCGACAATCAAAAAAAAAACATTTCTAGGTGTTTATGTCTAAATAAAGTGACACGATATTTTAAAGGGATTTTTCTTTGATTAGATTAAAAAAAGGAAATAGTTTATCACAAACTTATAAACGCAAAAACTGTATATCCATTTTAAAATCTATTTGTGAAAGTTTTTCTTTCAATGTTTCAGGTAAGTTAAGAGTTATTAATTATAGTTATTTCGTAATTTTTGTTATAAAAAAATAATAGCTAAAATAAATATCTTTTGAACCAAGTGGTGTATTACCAAATTTACTTACTTGATTAATGAATCAACTCATTTTATATTTTTTGAATCTAAAATAAAAATCAAGAAAAATTAGAATATTCCATTCTTTAAGAAAAATTGAAATTTTAACTTAAGTACTACTGACGATTAAGTTCCCTGAATTTATACAGTAGATTCTGGTTACACAAGTATTGGCTAAAAATGTTGTACAAATCTGATATATTTTTTATTTGAAACTAATATACAAGGCATTCAATAGAAGTGTAACCTTCCCTATTGTTAAATTTTTCTTTCGTTCAGATCCTTTTGAGCAATTTTCATGCTGACCTACCCCACAAATAGCCGCAAATCGCGCACACACACACGCACACAGACACACAGTATTTGTTTGACATGCGTGTCAATCGAGTATTGGATTTTCAGGTCATTTCTGGGCATGCGTCGAGGTCGTCATTCAGGAGCACATTAAACTCGCCTCATTTGTTTTTGAGGCGTTTATCTAACGTGCTCCTTATTGTGTCGTATCCTTTGAAGTGGCCACTCGAAATAGTTTCAGATGAGTTTTTATGTCACACATTGTTGTGGTTCTTATTGTCGCAACATTTGACATTTAATAGCCACAGCTTTTGCCACGTATTATAAATTAAATAGTTAATCGTTTTTCGCTCTGTGTCTGATATTGCAGCTGGGATTTCTGATGAACATGCTCCCTCTTGACATGATCGGTGAAAAGCCAGCCCAAAAGTCACTCTTGAGTTTGACACACAGATTTGGACAGGAGGATGCTGGTCCAAAGTGACCTTTCAAGAGCAGCGGGCTTATCAAACCAAGCATAAGGCAATTATTCAGCCCTGAGTTTCGATATATGTACAATGTACGCGTAGATATGTGTTGTGCGATCCTTTACATGCTTTTCTGCATTTAGTGATTCGAAATCTGATCGGATCCAATCTTTCTTTGCTATTATATCATATATTTTTTTACATTAAGCCTCGACAGTCTTAAAATTTCATTAAAACTATATCTTATTATCAAACTAATTTACTGTTGCCATTTTAGCTATTTAAGAGCTAGTTCCGACAGTTTAAAAAAAAAACTGGAAAATTGCTATCAACCGAAAATCTGTCCATATTTAGTTTATTGCATTTTGCTATTTGCATTACCTAAAATTTAAATTCAGCTACGCAGCGCCATCTGTGTCACATCAACACTAAATTTATATGCTGTAGTCAAAGTCATGAATTTCAAGCGCCATCTATGATTCGAAATAAGTGATACAGCTCTTGGTGGTTGGTCGCTAAATCTAGCGACTAATTTTAATTTAGCTATTGCAAATTTTAAAATGACATAACATTGGAATTGGCATTTAATTCTCAAAAATTAAAATCAGAAAAATTCTAGCTCCAAAATTAAAAAAAAAAAGCTAGAAAAAATTTTAAGTTACTAATATAAACAATTGACCCAAAATAGTACATATTGCCGGATCGCAAAATTTAACAAGGTGGCAGCACTTGGGCCTGGTGGCAACATTTGGATAGCCATCCGTCGTTGTCGAAACTTGAAGTGAGCAACAAGTAAATTTAGTTTGCCACACAGTCTTTATACAACAGCTTGTTTTAATTATAATATAAAATTAGTTTTGCCAAGCATAAAGTGAATTACAATAGTTAATAATAAGTTTATAGAGTAATCGCGAACCGATTCGAATAACAAGCTGTGTAATGTCGGCAACCAGATTCCTAAGTGCAATCGGCCAAATATCGAGACAGCAATTGCTGCAAAATAAATGCGCTAGAGGTAATTACTTAAAAATAGATTAATAACTTTGCACATAAAATAAAAAGAAGAACGACAAACACTGAGGAAATGATCAAAGATCATGTTCAATAACATCAACAATTTTCAAGTGATTTGAACGCCGACTATCGCATCAATGGACTTTGAACTTTGTACTCCCCCTATATATGAGATAATGCCAAAGTCTTTAGTTGACCAATGTATGTAACGTTAAATAGATTGGAAATAAAATTGTTCAACAAATTACAGCATATCCTGCCGCGGCGCAACTGCAACGCCGTCTAATGGCCACGAATCCGGCAACTGCACCTGTTGCTGCTGCTGCTTCTGGCATTAACAAGCATCTGCACACGAAGGTGGTCAATGGAGTCCTGGTTATTAAATTCGACTCTCCCAATGCCAAGGTCAACTCGCTGGGCGCAGAAGTGAGCGATGAGTTCGAGCGTGTGATCAAGGAACTTGAAACGAATCCCTCGGTCAACTCGGCAGTGCTTATTTCGGGCAAACCCGGCTGCTTTGTCGCTGGTGCGGATATCAGCATGCTGGAGAGCTGCCAAACGGCAGAGGATGCCTCGCTCATCTCACACGGTGCCCAACTAATGTTCGAGCGCATGGAGCGCAGTCGCAAGCCAATTGTGGCCGCCATCAGTGGCGTCTGTCTGGGCGGCGGTCTGGAACTCGCACTCGCTTGCCATTATCGTATTGCCACCAAGGATAACAAGACCAAGCTGGGTTTGCCGGAGGTTATGCTGGGTCTGCTGCCCGGAGGTGGCGGCACTGTGCGTCTGCCCAAGCTGTCCTCGGTGCCCACCGCTTTGGATCTGAGTTTGACCGGCAAACAGGTGCGTGCAGACCGTGCCAAGCGTCTTGGCATTGTCGATTTGCTGGTAGATCCCCTTGGACCAGGTCTGCAGCCGGCGGCCCAAAACACCATAGACTATCTGGAATGGACAGCTGTGCAAGTGGCCAACGATTTGGCTAGCGGAAAATTGAAAGTAAGTTTCTCATTCGTTATAAAATACCCAGAAATTAAACATAATCATTTCTCCATTGCCTGGACAGATTAATCGCGAGAAAACTGGTCTGGCCAACAAGCTGCAGGCGCTCGTCATGGACACGGACTTTGTCAAGAACAAAATCTTTGATACAGCGCGCAAACAGGTGATGAAGGCCTCCGGTGGTCTCTATCCTGCCCCCCTGAAGGTGAGCTAACAATTTATTCATTTTCCTTGGAAACATAAAGGAAAATAATACAAGTTAAATAAAATCCTTAATATTTTAAAAAGAACTACTCGAGTGTTAAAAACAAATTCTCTTTAGATTTCCTAATTTCTTTATTTTGATTTTTCTAGTGTTGGATATTATATTCTTTCTTATTTTGTTATTTTTTATTTTTGTAAATACATAAGTATTTGCAATTTTCATGTGGTACCACATTTATTTCTCGACAGATTCTCGATGTGATTCGCACCGGTGTCGACAAGGGCGTTGATGCTGGCTACGAGGCGGAACGCAAGGGATTCGGTGAATTGTCAGCTACACCCGAGTCCAAGGGTCTCTTTGCTCTATTCCGTGGACAGACCGAGTGCAAGAAGAATCGCTTTGGTAAGCCACAGCGTCCTGTGAAGACTGTGGGCGTACTTGGAGCTGGTCTCATGGGCGCCGGCATTGTGCAGGTTTCCGTCGATAAGGGCTACAATGTGGTCATGAAAGATGCAACTGATGCAGGTCTGGCACGCGGTATTGGCCAAGTGCAAAAGGGTCTGGCAACGGCACTTAAGCGTAAACGCATTACGGCCCTTGAACGGGATCAGACAATGGCACATCTGCTGCCCACATTGAACTACAACGATTTCAAAACTGCCGACATTGTAATCGAAGCTGTTTTCGAGGATATTAATATTAAGCATAAAGTGATCAAGGAACTGGAGGCTGTGGTGCCGGAGCACTGCGTCATTGCCACCAATACCAGCGCCATTCCCATAACCAAGATTGCTGCTGGCAGCTCGCGTCCCGAGAAAGTGGTGGGCATGCATTATTTCTCGCCCGTCGACAAAATGCAGCTGCTGGAGATCATCACCCATCCAGGCACCTCCAAGGACACCGTTGCCCAGGCTGTCGCCGTAGGTCTGAAGCAGGGCAAGGTTGTGATCACTGTGGGCGATGGTCCTGGCTTCTATACCACGCGTATTCTCTCAACACTTCTGTCTGAGGCCATTAGGTTAGTACTCGTTATCTTTCTCAAAATTACAATATTAACCTAATTTTCTCTCTTAGACTGCTGCAAGAGGGCGTGGATCCCAAGGAGCTGGATCAGTACACCAAGAAGTTTGGCTTCCCTGTAGGCGCCGCCACATTGGCCGATGAGGTGGGCATTGATGTGGGTTCCCATATTGCTGTTGATTTGGCCAAATCCTTTGGAGAACGCTTCAGCGGCGGTAATCTGGAGGCTATGCAGGATCTAGTCTTGGCCGGCTTCTTGGGTCGCAAGTCCGGCAAGGGCATTTTCCTCTACGAAGGCCAGAGCAAGGGCAGCCGTCCGGTCAATCCAGATGCTCATGAAATCTTCAAGCAAAAGTATGCGCTCGTGTCCAAGGGAGCCAACACGCCTGAGGATCTGACACTGCGCATGGTATCGCGTTTTGTTAATGAGGCTGTCCTGTGCCTGGAGGAGAAGATACTGGACAGTCCACTGGAGGGCGATGTGGGTGCTGTTTTCGGTCTAGGATTCCCACCATTCACCGGTGGACCCTTCCGCTGGGTTGATCTGTATGGAGCTGGAAAATTGGTCAGCAAAATGCAATCATATGCTGAATTGTACGGTGCACCCTTCAAGCCTGCCCAAACACTGCTAGATATGGCCAAGGATCCAGCCAAGAAATTCTATCCCAAGACTGGCACTTCAAAGTTATAAACAACAGCTAATAAAAAATCGACACTTAGATTTAGAAAGAATTTATAGAAGCATTCTTATGCATTTTTCTCAGCTGTACCCCATTCACTAAATAATTGTTTGTTGAAGTTGCGAAGATAATAATATAAAACAATATCATGTAATATTTTCATACATCCATTTGTTTTATTTGACACGAGTTTTACTTTTGCGAGTTTAGGAACTTTTCTCGCCGTTTACAAGAACTTATTTAATCTAATCTGCAAGGATTTTTGTACATCAATTCTACATTTTAGCTTAACATAACATCTATGTTATATACAAAGCTTCCTTTTAAACATATACGTTAATAAATAACAAGTTCTCTATAACTTAGTGGCTAGAAATAACACATTGAGCACACAACACATGGACAGTTAACAAAGATTGTTCCAAGAGTTGTTAAGCTAAAGTTGATGCTTGAAAAGCAGCCTTTTAAATTTACTGTAAAACACAAATTAAATGCTTTTTATGTACATAAACAAGATAGGTAATGGATAGAAATTTTTGGTATTTCAATTTGGCTTTTCTTTAAGCCGCCTAACAACTCTTGACAGCAACCAGAAAAAGATTTTTAAAACTATTTAATATTTATAGATTTATATTGAATAAAAAGTGATCCAAGAGTTGTCAAGGCAATTCAAGTTTATTGAAAATCACTTTTTATGTACATAAACGAAAGAAGATAAGAATCTTATGTTTCTGTTGGTATGTTAAGATCAAAATTCGAGGGTTTTTATCAAAGAACTTTTTGAGTTTATTGGAAAGCACAATAGGAACTGTTAATGTACAGAAACCAGATAAGTAATATTTAAAATATTTTTATATATGTATAAATTAAAAAAAAAAAAAATATTTTTTATATATATATATATATATTTATATATATATATATATATATTTTTATATTTTTTTTTTTTTTTTTTTTTTTTTTTTAATAATAATTGATATTTTCGTGTCTTATAACAAAATTTGGCTTTCCAAGTTGCCTAACAACTCTTGGCAAACAAACAATATGAAGTTTATTAACGACTAATTAATTATTATATTAACAGCAAGTGCTCCAAGAGTTGTTGGGCAAACTTTATACAGCTTTTAAGTTTTGAAGTTCAATTGTAAAGCACAAATTAAACGTTATTTATGTACATAAGCGGAAAGAAAGAAGGATAAGTAATTACTGAATTTTTGGTATATCATTAAGAACTTTGGCTTTCCAAGCTGCTTTTCAACTCTTGGCAGCAATCGATTTGTAGCTTAGCAATATACATTTAATAACTATTTTGGGGATTTATATTTACTTGCGCCAATCTCGTCCAGAACTACAACGTTGCTGCCTGCCCGTTGTGCTGCCAGCTGCACCAGCCGCTGATCCACCTGTGGTGCTGGTGCTGCCACCGCTGCCATTGAGCAGAGCAGCTCCATTGTAACGCTCCTGAGACGGATAACGCTCGACAACATCATCGATTAGCTCAAGGATGCCAATTTTGAACTTGCGACGTTGCTGCGGCGTCAATGCTGCAATATCCGGCAGAATGCTGCGAAAGAACTCCATGTCCGTGTGCTCGGTGACACTGAGACCGCCAAAGTAGGCAACTCCACTGCTCGTCGTAGTTGCCTCGCATTCCGTTTTGATTCGCTTGGCGCTGCTGGGTTCAAAGTGCAACTGTTGCTGTTGCTGATGTTGCTGTTGCTGGTGTTGGTGCTGCTGATGGAGGTGATTGTGCAACGGATGAGCATGGGAGTGTGGCGGTTGTTGATGATGCAGCGGTGTCGATGAGGCGTCGTTGTATATTAAATCCGGACCAGATTCAGCCAATTGCACATCGGGAATGAAATTCTGTAGGCTATTGGCGCTCGCCGTGTCGCTGCGTGTCGGCGAACCGGGAACTGTCATTGCATTGACTCCGGACGTGGACACTGGAGGATGCAGACCCAAAGTGGCAGCTATGGCGGGATCAAAAGCATCAATCGTCTCCTCATCGTCATTTTCCGATAGCGATTGCTTCAGCTCCAAAGATTCATCCAATGCACTTCTATTGTTATTATTATTATTACTGATATTGTTGTTGTTGCAGTACAGATGGTCCTGCTGATGTTGTTGCTGCTGTTGATGCAGTTGCAAATGCTGCTGGGAGAAGTGAAAGAGCGTCGCCAAGCTGTGGTTGCCCTCCAAAGAATTCCTTGTGGACTTGAGAAATGGCAACAGAAATGCCATGTGCTCGGTTAGGTAATAGGGCTTGTGCTGCGGCTCCGATCCGCTTTGTTGCTTAATGTACCGCGAGAGGCACGCCCGCAGGTTCCTCCATCTCTCCTTGCAGTGAATTACTTTAAAGATCGATACATGTTTTAGCTGAACTGATTAAAAATAGTCTTATAAACGTACCACTCTCACGGGTCTCCTTTGATATAAGCGCCCAGGACTTTTCCTGGTTGTCTCTGAAATATTTAAAAGGAAAGAATATTATTTTTTTGTAAAAAGTCATGTGAAATTAAACAAAAATGTGGACTACCCCAACTCTCTCTTTACTGTCATCTCAGTCAAGTTATCGATCACAATTCACATCGCTAACCAATTAACTCAAGTGTGAACTCACCTGTTGCGATACTCGGGGACTTTTTTGTCGTAGAGACAACGATGCGTGCGCACCAAATTAACAAATCGTATGTTGAAATCCTCGTCCGCTTGCATGACACGATTTGTTGATCCTATGTTTGCAGTTGTTGCCGATGTTGCACTCGGACTGTTGTCGTTGTAAAAAGTTGCTGCTGATGTTGCTCGCTCGTCGTTGACGTTGAGGTTGCCTTCGCTGTTTTGTCGATTGTTGTTATCGTTGTTGTTGTTGTTACTGTGGCTGTGACTGTTGTTGTTGGTGGTGCTGTTGTTGCTGCTACTGCTGCTGGGCGTTGAGGTGGTCATATTCGTTCCACTGCTTCTTGTTGTTGTGTTTCTTGTTGCAGCCTGTGTTAATTAAAAAATTTGCAATCAGTTCGCTGTTGTTTCATGTTGCAATGCTGTTGCTGCTGCTGCTATTGCACTGATAACAACAGCGACTGCACTGCACGCCAGCAACTTTGTTGTTATTGCGGTTGTTGCTGGCAGGCAGAACAACAAAAGAAACGTTTGCTTAATTCGCTTAAGTTGTTCCGTTTCGCGATGTTGGAATTGCTGCTGTCTCAGCAGCAACAACAACAACAACAAAGACAACAACAGCAACAACAGCTACAGCAGCTGTAAGCGAACGTTAAGCGTTATTTTGCAGTTGTTGTTGTTGTTGTTGCTATTGCTGCTGTTGTCATAACTATGTATATTTTGTGAAACCTAATAAAACAGGGTGGCCGACATTGTTGTTGTTGTTGTTGCTTGTGAGCAGTTTCGTGACAACGACAATGTTGTTTACTTTTCATATTATTATAGCCGCAATATCAGCAACCGCAACAACAACAGCAGCAACTACAACAATAACAATCATAATAAATAACAGGCAATTTGACTGTACTTGTTGTTTTTATTGTAACAAGTTCTTGCCAAGTCTTGGTTTTGTGATAACAACAACAGCATTCTGAGTTAATACGAGTACTCACAGCGCATTCATATTCACTCAGCAAAATGATTCGTTTTATGGAATCGCAATACCTGAGGAAACTTGCCTATCCGTCTGTCTGTCTGTCTGTTGTTGCAACTGCTCAGCTGCTTTTGTTGTTGTTGTTGCAACTACCTGTTTTGATTCTAATCAACCCACTCAGTTTTCCACTACCTCTCACTCTCTCTCTCTCTCACTCTCTTTCTCGCTCTACTACTCTCCCCCTTCATAAATCGCAAACAACTCTTCCTCTCTCTCTCGCTCTCTCCCTCTCTGTATTTGCTGTTGTCGCTCAAATCTTTAACAAATTTTCCCGCCACTTTCAGCACCTTGCGTTAAGCCCACAAATTTGGCACAAAAACAACGTGCGCACAGTGGGACGAGTGTTCACTCGTTATTGGTTGATTCAATAGAATGTCGTAGGAATTTTCCCGGCTCATTAATGTTATTAATTTCTTTCAAATAAAATGCATTCTCGTTGCACAGTGGAACCTATCTAAAATATTTATTTAAAATTTTCGAAAATCATTTAATTTTGTGATTAATCATTGGTCTGTATAGCCTGTTTTATTTTTATTTAATTTGATATCGATCAAAGTCTTAACGTTTACTCTCATTCCACTGCAATTTATGTGTAAGAATGAAGAAAAATGTTCGAAATGGGCTATAAACTATCTAAAATATTCAGATTTAGACATAAAATTCGGTTCCATATAAATATGCTATACATTCACTTAATTAACTTAAATGTAAATCACATTTAAGCGCATTGTAATGATGCTTGACTCTAAAACTAAGTAATATTAATCGTATAATTAAATAAAATTGCGAAAACTAACAATACTCTGATAAGGGATTATATGGCTGATTGTTACATTAAGAGCAAGGTGGAATTTTAAAATTATACGCTATGATCGACCCACTGTGCGCCCAGTTGTTATGTTGTTTTTGTCGTCATCATTATTATCAACATTGCCAACTTCATTATCATCATCTACTCTGTGCGCGTGTTTCGGTTCTGGGCTGTTGTTGTTATCGTTGTGGTTGTTGTTGTTGTTGTTGTTGTTGTAGCTGCTGCTGTTGTTGGTATTGTTGTTGTTGTTGTCGTTGCTTTTGTTATTGCCATTGCTGCTGTCGCTGTCGTTGTCGCAGTCGTATGTTCTGTATTATTCGTCATTTGTTTTTGTTGTTTTCGTTAGTTTTGTTTGTTCGCCTTTAACAGTTGCCAGCGTCGCTGACGCAGCAACAACGCCAACAGCAACAACAACAATAGCTGCGGAGAGACTTTGTATTTGTTGTTGTAGTTTCTGCTGCTGCTTGCTGATTTTTGTTGTTGCTGTTGTTGCTGTTGTTGCTGTTATTGTTGTACCGCCTGCGCAACTGTTCCTATTGTTGTTGTATTACGAAGTGGAGAGGGCAAACAATAAACTAGCTGGCAATATTAATTGTATTTTGTCTATTAACATAAAATACACATACATACATATGTTGATATGTATGTGTATTTGACAGTATATTTGTATAGCAGCAACAATAACAATAACAACAACAACGACAGCAAACAGCACACAAAAAGTACAGCAACGTGCAAAACAAGAAAACACAAACAACAAAAATAAAACAGAATATTTCTAAAGCTAACAAAACACACACAAAACTTGCAGAAATACCCGGCTGTGCCCCCTCCCTCCACCCCTCAACCCCCTTCGGACGCCCCTGACCAATGACAGCAGCAGCAACGAAGGCAAAGGCAATAACTTTGTTAGATAGAACAACAACAGCAGCTACAATAACAAAGACAACAACAACAACAAGAACAACAACCATATAGCATCAGCAGCAGCAACAAAAGGCACAAACACACACACACACACACATACTCAATACACATACCCACAAACAGTTACACTATGGCATATAGAATTTTTCTTGTTGGTGAATTGTTGTTGCTTATCTGGCCAAGGCGTTATTATTATTGTTGTTGTTGTTGTTATTCGGTTGGTTTTTGTATTATTTTATGTGTTTTATTTTGCAAAAACATTTTTATACAAATATCAAATTTGTTTATTTTACCTGTACTTTTAGGCGTTCGGCAAAAATGTGCAAAGCTTTTGAAAAACCGTTTTCGAAACAAATTTGAGGCGCGCTGTGACTTTTTAAGCCAGAGTCGTACGGAAAACGGCGCCAAAAAATTGTCCGTTTCGACTGCGACGGCGACGCTCGCGATGACGACGACGACTGCAACTACGACTGCGACGTCGATTTTGTTGTGACTATGCCGTGACTGTGACAACAACTACCGACTGACTGACGTAACATACAAAACGTTGCAATTTCAATTTCAATTTTAAATTTCGTTTTCGGTTGTCGTATGTTTCACGTTTCAAGCGACGAAAGCGACTAAACACACAGATACTCAGTATCTATCAGCTACAGTAGAACATAACACAACAACAACGGCAGCAGCAGCAGCAGCAGCGGCTGTCGTAGCAGCAGGCAACCAAGCAGCGGCCACAACACACAGTGGAACGCATCGATTGTTTTCTTATTACATATTTTAAAAAAGTATCTTTTATTAATCAACTAAAATAATTTAAAACAATAGTGTGGGCTTAAAGGAAAATAAAATGATTTTTTTTCAATAAAAATAATTTAAAATAATAATATGATGTGTTATACAATAATAAACTCTAGACATGTTAAGGAAATTCTTTATATGTCAAATATTTTCAAATATATTTCAAACATAATTTGGGCATCACAAATATCGAATGGTCTTAGTTTATTTCAAATTCTACAAAGAAAAAATTAATAATAATAATTGAATAAATTCATTTCAATATATATTTTTATTTAATTAAAATTAATAAATTTCAAATAATTGATTTTAATTTGAATTTTAGATTCAATTATTCTTACACCCACATGAATTGAAGAAAATGCATTCCTAGTTTTTGTGCTTGAAGTTTTATACGAAAAGTCATTGTCGCTGTCCTACTGTGCAACAACTATAGCAAACAGAGAACAACAACTCGCTCACTCGCTCGCACACTCTCTTTCACTCACACACACGCGTACGAAACGCACACAGCTGGCAACAACAAGAGCACAACTTTATTGTTGTTGTTGCTGGCGAACAACAAATAATACAAACAATACACATACAAACACACACACATACGCACACACAGGGAGAAACACAACAGCAGCAGAGCAACGGCAACTGCGCGCTACAAAATGCAAAGAGACAGAGACACAAAGCAGAAACGACGAAACTGACGACGCGACGGCGAAACTTAACAAAAATTTGCTTCACTGTGGTCTCAGTTCAACAAAAAAACACACATGTTATTTAATAACATTTCCCTAAATATTTTCTGATAAAAATAGATTAATTAATAATTAATTTTAAGATATTTAATTAATTTAAATTTAAGTATAATTTATAAATATTATTGATAACAATAATTTAATTCATTATCCTTAACTTCTCTTTGCACTTTTATCTTACCTGACTATTAAATTGATTTGAAGTATAACTTCAAGGAGTTCTTCCCATATGTTCTGATCAACCCCAACCCAATGTGCATTCATCCCCTATGCATCAGCCTCTTTATGTGTAATCCATCTCTAATGAGTTTCTAACTCTCAGCGAACATTGAAACAGCTACAGTTGCCTGCTGAGCAGCGACAGCAACGGCTCTCAGAATAAACAAAATGTCATGCAAACAAAAATACACGCAAAATATTTTGCTCCCGAGCTTTGTTGTTGTTTTTGCTACTCTCGTTGTTGTTGTTGTTGTTGTTGTTGTAATAAAAGCTCCTGTTTTGCTGTGCTCAAAGTTTGTTATCTTTGTTGCTATGTAATGGCTGCATGAGCTGGCGCAAAGCTTTTTGTTGTTTACATTTTGCTGGTGGGGTACAGGAGCTTTAATAGCTTTTTTTAGACAGGTGGCGCTTTCATATTAGAAACTGTTAAAATTTGAAAGTGCAACGGAATTGCAGTCGAACTTTGTAAAAGAAACAGAATAAGTTCCAATTAATTAAATGAAAAATATTATTATATAAATAGTACTGACAATTGTTTATAATTAATTAAGATAAATTTAATAATAAATTATATTTAATAAGCTTATAATTATTATTCAAAGACAGCTTTTTTAAAAGCTTAGCTACCACGCACATACACACACACATATGAAAATTTAGAGCCCTATCTAAGTTACCGCATCATCAACTGGTATGGTTTTAATGATTTGTTTACAACTTTGTTGCCTTGCAATTTACCGCAAGCATACGTTTTAGCTTTAGCTGTCATTGTCCCCTGACCCCTCGAAACCCACCGCCCATCCACATTGAAAGCTCGTCAACGGATGCGTGCGCAAAAATTCAATAAAAAGGAGGCTCGTTTCTGGTTTGGCCTACATGCACGGAAAGCCGAATGACACACGAAGTTGTCGAGCCGAAGGCAAACTTGGTCAGCAGTGGAAGCTTCAAGTGCAATCCTTTCGGCGGCGCTTAAAAGCTAACAAGCTGGTCGTGTCATGTCCTCAGTTGGCAAAGAACAGTCAAGATTGGTGCAAGTCCTGCGGTCGCCTAAAAGCACACAACACTCTTTTTTCCCTCTCGTTGCTGTGTGTCAGTTACGCGCAGTGTTTGAGCGTGTGTTTTCTCTGTGTTTGTGTGTGCATTCAAATATTCGTCATGAATTATTAACAGCAGTGAACGGGAAAACTTTTAAATGTAAACTGTGGACAAGGATACCTTAAAACGTAAGTGAAATTCTCTTTAATCGTAAATAGTTCATTCCCACAGACTTTTTGTGCAGTTGCAGCTTCACCGAAATGCATTCGTAAAGCGCATTTAACGCTTTCTCTCACCAAATCTCACTCTTTCTCTTAATTGCAATCTCTCTCTTTCGCGCTTACTCTCAGCAGTGTAGAGTTTCGATTTCATTAGAAAATCGAAGTAAGCTGTGGGGTAACGTGTCAGTGATTGTGGGTGCTGTTACTGCGGCTACCTGTAGATGCCACACACGCACACTCACACATACACACACTCACGCTTACAAGCATGTAAGTACTCGTGTGTGTGTGGTTGAATGACAGTGTCCTGGCGAGTCCTTGAACATGAGTTTTTATTGTTAAACCATCATCGTCGCGCCCTTACGAAGAGCTCCAGTTCTCGTTTCCGACACTAATTAATCTATTATTCAAGGTCCAATGGCTCGTCACGAAGGTTAAACATGACGAGCTGCCACTCAGACTCATTATGAGCTCTTTACTATGGCATGTTTAACTTACAGAGGGCATTCCCAATAATCTACACTGAATTTAATAGGATTGTCTTTCGTAAGAAAAGCAGCTTTAAAAGTTTTCTCTGAACTGATATTGCTCCATTGACCCACTGACGGATTTATGAAAGTTGGCTAAAAGTCTGAGCAAATCAAACAAGTTACTACCCAATTACAGTTCGAAGCAATCATGTCAATATTAAATTAAATTCCATTATGACGAATTTTCAATTAACAAAATTATACTTGTTTTTGCTAATATTTCCATAATATGCTAATAGGGCACTCTTAAGAATTAATTCTACATTATTATTTATTTTTTATGAACACTAACGATCTAAAAGAAGTATTGTATAATAATCAATGACTTAAACATAAAAGAAAAAATATATATATTTTATTTAATTTACAATTATCGAGAAAGCCCTTGTTTTACACTACCACTATATTATTATTAATTTACCGAAAGACTTACTTAACATTTTTAAGCTAAAGCCAGTAAAATTTTCTTTTTATACAATCTATTGCGCATCTTAGCATTAAATCTGTTTCTTTTTATGTACAATAAATTAATTTTATGACTTCAATACCCAATAGTCTGAGCCATGAATTAGAAAATTGTCTTGGTGCAATGTAAAAATCATAAACACTAAAGTGGCTTATCTTCTTGTGGTCACAGTCACGCCTTAAAGAGATTCACACACACGCCCATACACATAAACAGTGAGTGTCAGCTTCAATATTTAAATTCCTGACGCAGCGTCGAGAAATAAATCCTGTCAACCGCAACTACGAACAACTGAACATTAGCAATACGCCCCCAAAAACTGTTTCCTATACGCAAACATGAACACCGACATTTACACACACACACATGTTTGAAAGGCATTTGGCGTTTTAAAAAACCGCATTACGCATACGCCACGTTAGTATTGAGGCAGTCTGGCAACTTCGGCACACGCCACAACAAAAACAAACAAACAAACAAAAGAATTGAAGAAGGAAAAGCTTTTCATTGCTGCCCATTAGCGCTCACGCTCTCCCATTCTCCCGTTCTCTCTCTCACTCTCTGTCTCTCACGCGTTCTCCTCCATCTTGCTGTTCAAAAAATGAAAAAGCAGAAAAAAAAACAAAAAACATGAGCGTTTTTTCGGGGTTTTTCCTGCGTTGCGTCGCTGTTGCCGTCGGCGTTGCTGTCGCCGTCGTCGTCGCAGCAGACAAAAACATTTTCGCTTGAGTAGAAAATTTCAATGATTTTCCTTCAGTTAGTGTGAAACGAACCAACAACTTAAACGAAACGAACGCGCGCGTAAAATATATAAAACACAAAACACGCACACAATTAACACTTAAATCTCCCCTCGCATACAGTTAAAGCTTCCCCATACGTATTATAAACAAAAATTTCACTATATACAAGAATTTAACAATAAATAAGAGAAATTGAATTGAGAAATTTCGTAAACGAACCAAAAACAACAAAAGAATCCACAAGTAGCTAAAGAGCACAATGAACAAAATATAAATAAAAATACCAAGAGAAATACTCGTGTATACATTAATGCGCATATATATACATAAGTAGATTATACGGATTCTGAATCTCGCATCCACTAAAAATATACGTACGTAGAGAGAGGTGACAACTGCATTGCATTTGACATTGGATGGGGCTCGAAAACGTGAAACAAATCGAAATAATTATATATTCTTTTCTGGCTTTTGGACATGATAACCGATCAAATTGGCGGCATTTTATGGATTTATTTGTAATGTGAGTATAAATGCTTTAATTCATAATTAAATGATTGAATTTTAGATAAATTTTTAATCAACTAAAGTTTCTATAAAGTTCAACAAAATTTGTAAATGTCTAAACTTTTGTTCAACATAAAGTTTTAATTTAGTTTAACAAAATAGTAAATGGCTTAACTTTTGTTCAACATAAACTTTCATCATTGAATCTTCCAATTTACTAAAATTACTTTGGTATATTATCAATTTCCTGTATGGTAATTACAATTATAAATAATTTCCCATTTTTACCTTCTACTTGAGGTATTTTTGTTTCTGATTCATTTATGATTCATAGCTTGGGCTAAATTTATATAAGACACCTCTTCCTTTGTTTTTAGTGCCTAGCCTATGGACAACAAAAATCACGTGTGCCTTCTTCTAACAATCTGTGCTTTATGAATATTTGATCAAATTAGCTACCTTCTGATAAAGAAATCGAAATAACAAAAATTTTCCGAGTCAATTGCCTGCGTCACACATGTCTCCTCCTTTGAACCATGTTGCAGCCATCCCGGCGTATACTTATTTGTCTCATGGTGTTGTTACTTGGCACCACACGGCGTATGAGTGTTATATACACTTTTATAGCCAGCAACAGTCACACAAGCCACACAATCAACCAACGGTGTCTCTGTCTCTGTTTATGTCAATTTCAATTTTACATGCGCCACCCTCCTTCCCATACACCCCCCTGCATAATGAGTGTATGTGTGAGTGTATTGGCACCGGAAGCAACTGCAAACTGCGCTTCATTGCAACTCTGTGTCCCTGTCAATGCCTTCATGTGTGTGTGTGTGGTGAGAGTGTATGTGTGTGCATGTGCATGCATTTAGGATGGCACTTGCTAGAACGGAAACGGATATCCCGTGTGCTCTTTGCACAGGTTGCCAGCTCAGTCAGTGTACGCCTCCTGTTTGTCATTTCGTCAGCGTCAGAATGTCAGTCTCTCTCTCTCTCTCTCTCTCTATCCTTCTCTCCCTGTCTCCTTTTCTCTTTCTCTACCTGGCTCCCAGTTTCATTGTGTCCTTGCATTTGCCGAGCACAGGAAATTTTAAATTAAATGTGCGCCACGTTTGTCACTTTATTTGTTAGCTTGTTTGCTCGCTTTTGTTGCACTGTGCAATTGAATCGAGCCTGCACCGCTGTCCAATATTTGCAGGGATAAGCCAAACATTGGTGCGGTCTGTTTGTTCTCTTGCCCAACAGATGCTCTCATTGTTGAGTAAACGTTTTGAGGGCAGGTGAATGGGTGAAAGGAGAAAAACTTATAAAATTCCTGACAGTCGCCTTCTATGAGCTTTAAATAATGCACGTTAAAGCTAAAAATTCTTCAAAATTCTTATTTTAATTCAACGCTTTTCCAGTGTTTTTAATTTACTAAAATTAAATATTAAAATTTTTAAAGCAACAATTAAAAAATATTAATACTATGCTGATCAATAAGTTTTAAAGTAATCTCTAGGTTAATAATAACTCTTTTTAATTTTTAATTTTGTGTTATTTATTTAAAAAGAAAATGTATTTTCAATGCATTTTTCATAACAAGAATTTAAAATGATCATTTATCTATTGAACTTAGATATATTAAAAACTCTATAAAATTACATATTTTAGTGATCGGTAAAGACTTGATATTTAAATTATTTAAATTTTAAATAAATTGGTATCCTTGCTAATAATGGTATTTAAGTACGAATTAAGGAACTTTTAAAGTATAAAACAACAATTTAATTCAAATTTTAAATTTATTTTATACTTTCTTAATGCCATTACTGAGCTCAATGATCATTATTAAAACATTATTATTTAATTTCATAAAGCTTTCAAATTAATACTGAAAATAAGTTAAGAAGATGCATAGTATAATTGTTTCCTCATTATTGTTGATAATTGTTGATCTCATTATTTATTTTCGAAGTTATGTTCAATAGTTTTTCCAATTGTATTTGTAATACTATTTTATGCAGACGCTTTTGTTAGACTTCCCCAAGCATTGCTTATTTTGTTATTTCCTTATTTTTATTTGCCATCAAAGGACTGTAAATTTGCTTTGTCCTGACAATTTTATTAGCGTTATTTTTTTTTTTTTTTGTTTGACAATTTTAGCCTTGGGTTTAAAATGAATGTTGGCCTTCTTGAAGTTTACATTTGCAATGGCCTTTGACTTGTTCTGGTGACTTTCCCCTCGTCCCTCGATGTGATTCATGTGCCCGCCATGACTTTGCTGTTTGTTGTTGCTTAGTGCGTGTGTAACGACTCTGCATATTCGTGGAGATTTATGCATGTGCCATACACACAATATACAACTCCAACTACAAACTACAACTACACATGTTTTCTTGCCAGCGCTTTATATAACACCCGAGAGTAACCCAATTTCAAATGCTGCTGCTGTTTAAACAAATTTCGGCATGCACATCCGCATCTGAATAGTGTGGCCTCGATCTGGGTCTCTAACCCTCTCTCTCTCTCTCTCTCTTTCCATCTCTCCATCTTCTTCTTCATGCCTCTCTTGTGTCATCGCACAGCAGGATACTTTAAATACGTTGGCATACATAAATATATATGCTAGATGCTTGCTCTCGGTATCTGTAAGTACGCGTATCTAAGCTTTGGTTTTGCTTCCCTTTTCTTAAGTGTTATGCTTGTGCTGTTGTTGTAATCTTTTTGGCCCACATATACACTCACACATCGAATCACATGTACATAATACGTATTATCCCATAAACACTTAACGCGCAAGTTGTTGTCGATTTTTCTTGGCTTTTGTCTTGCGACTTTTGTGTCTTATCGCGCCAATCACAGCGGCCAGGACAACGCACGCACAGGACAGTCCTATCTAAATATATACACACTCACATACATACACCAGTTAATGCGCCTGTATGTGTATTCACTTAGAACAGCCTCAAGTTGTTCTCGTTATTCGTTGTTCCTTGTTGTTCTCGTTATTGTTATTATGTCGCCCTTCTTGCATTCACCGGCCCCTTAACGACTTACGTTTATATCTTCGAGTGCGTGTGTGTGTGTGTGTTTGTATTCAATCCTTTTGTATTTGAAACAACAATAAAAGTCACACATACAATGGCAAATACACAGTTTACACATACACACACACACACACACACACGCTTCACATGCAAATGCATAAATATTTCATTATTTATATCGGATTTTTTCTAGTGCGTCGAGTCCTTTTCTACATTTCAAGTCAACAGCTGCATGAATCGCAAAGTTTGCGTCTTGGCCTGATTTTAAGTGGGCTTAAACGCTGCTTGATATCATACAAACTACACAACTTGTTTTCCTATTTATAATTGTTTTTGTTTCGATTGGTAGCATTTACGTTGAACGCAGTCATATTTTGCATTGAACATGGGGCGTATGCGTTATGTTAAAATTAGAAGGCATTTAAATATTAATTGTGAGTTAATCTGAAGTAAAAAAAAACATTTTTAGTTTCCATAATTTAAACATGTTCTTACGGAATAAAAGATAAATAACTATTTAATGAATTTAATTCTTAAATATTAATTAATATTTAATAATATATATAATTGTATGTTAATTAAAAATCTTTATATTTTAAGCACAAAATTTGCATTAAATATGACTTAACAAATTATTTAAAAATATATAAAA
This sequence comes from Drosophila falleni, assembly GCA_035045575.1. Taxonomy (NCBI): domain Eukaryota; kingdom Metazoa; phylum Arthropoda; class Insecta; order Diptera; family Drosophilidae; genus Drosophila; species Drosophila falleni. The sequence goes on along the minus strand of JAWNOV010000169.1, from coordinate 485,654 downwards.
TAACTTAGTTTACTATTAAATTCGTATTCAGTACTCGAACGCTAAAATGTGACCTGAATAAAAGGTCAGAAAACGGAATGGTTTGAAAACTGTTTGGGCTTCCTAGCGTATTCGTAATTTATTAAGATGGATATAAATCTCTAAATGATAATTATTTCATTTGTATATATTTGCGATATTAGTGCTTAGATTTGAAACTACAAGAGAAGTAAAATGTGAATATTTAAGTGACTTATAAAGGCACTCTCAAAGTAGCCTTTTGATTCTGTTTGTGTGAATGTGTTTGCTATTTGTCTCATGACTCAAGTAGATGAATATCAATAAGTAAACATTCGAGTTCCACTGCGAACTCTGACATATATTTACCATCAATTTTACATCAATCAAAATGCGAGCAAGAATAATTTAGAAATATTTTTGGCCAGACAATTTATCGACGCTGACCTCTCGCTCTCTCTCTCTCTCTCTCTCTCTCTCTCTCTCTCTCTCTCTCTCTCTATCTCTCTCTCCCTCTCTCTCTCTCTCTCTCTCTCCTCTATCTATCTCTCTCTCTCTCTTTCTGCTTTGAACCCTCTGACACTTCTCTTAACACCAAGGCATTCAATTTGACTAACTGTGTCTGTAAAAGACGAAAGAAAAAAAATCGAATGAAGATAGCATCAGGAATGTTCCAGACATAAAAAGCCATCAAAATTAAATTATAAAAAATATTTAAATTCACAAATTGGGCATTAAGGCAGAAATTCAAATTGGCCAAGTACTTGAGTTGCAGGCACGTTGCTAACGAATTTCGAAGGCCAACGAACAAAGCAATTTGAAAATTCTTGAGGTTGCCGATGTTGCAAGCTTTTAATCAATGTTTATTGCATTTTCTGACAAAACAACTTGGTAATCCATTGAAGGAAATGTTTTCGCCGTTCGAACAGCAATTATTTATGCATTGTTCGCATACAAAAAGTCAACCATATAATGATGTTTATACAGAAAACATAACATCTGACACTTCCTGACGCACAGACAGATAGACAGTCAGGTGGATCGTAATTCCGGCTGACTGTGCAAGTTTCAGTCACTCTGACAGTCCTTATATATCTTTACCTACATCTTTACCTATCGTATAGCTTAGTAAATGGTCTGCATTGACCAAGCTAACAGAAAAAGACAAAATTTATTGTAGATTTCCTTTTCTTTCTCGCATTTTCTCCCTTAATATCTTCCTTTTTCCTTGCGACTTGGCTGTCGTCTTTTGGCTACTCAAGTGCGTGTTCACTCTGAGCTTTTAGCTCTGGGCATTGAGCAGTCCTCAATGTCCGACCACAGGTCACGATGACTACAAGCTTTGCGTGCTGTGTATAAAAACAATGAAAGCGACACGACCGCTAAGAAAATAAAATAAGCAACGAAATTTAATCACCTGTAGCATGTAGCATCTAAAATACCCTTTTGCAGCAGTATTCCAACCAACTGTTGACGGCAATAAATCTAAACAATAAGAACTGAATAAATTAACAATTCCTTAATTACTAAGCAATCGGAAATATAATTGATGAGGCTCGAAGTGAAGGGTTATCAATTCAAAAATTAAATGAAATTTTTAGATTTTATATTCGTATTAACTTAGTAGACTCATAAAACTATTTTACTAGAAACTAAATTTTCAATAAATTTTAGTAAAGTTATCAAAAAATTTAAAAGAGTATTAAATAAACATAGAGTAAATAGGAATAGATTTATATATAGGCAACTTATTTTGCCATCTTTAACTAACCTCTTCTAGTTTAGCTGAAATGTTTGTATAATAAGTTTAATCAAATTTTTTGTTCAGAACTTTATGTAATAACTAATAAACAGACAACTTAATCATTTTTCTATTCAAGTTTAAACATTAATAACCACAGTTAGATATTTTATGTAATTAAATTTTTTTCTCTTTATCAAAATGGATGCACATGTTAAAATACCCTCACAAAATTATATTTAATACCTCGAGCTAGGCAACAACAATGGGGGAAATGGCTGGCAATATTATGGTATATAGTATTTGTTATTTAATTTAGAAATTGTATAACCGGATTACTCAGGAGCATTCCACGTTGTATCTGCGTCTGTTTCTATATATTTCTAGTACAATACTATATACTCCACTTAATAGGTTGAGCAACTGCGTTTTCCGGATCGCCCCATTGCGTGTGCTCATATTGTTGTGTGTAGTGTTATGTTGTGTTGGGTTGTGATGGGTGTCCTCCAGTGAGCCCTGGGGACTTTATGGTTTTGGGAGCAGTCCGTTTAAAGTATTTACCACGATAAAGGCCAAGTATTAACTGTATTTGTGGCTTACATTTTTAATGGCATGCTTTGAGGCGTTCATTTATGTGGGGTAATTGCATTTAACTGCAACAGACAGCAGACACTGAAAGTGGGGCACAAGTGACGAGCTGACTGGCTGACTAGCTAACTGGCTGACTAGCTAAATGTCTGGTGGTGTCATTAAGTGGGTGATAAGAGCAAGGATAAGTGGCCCTGAGTGTGCCACTTTGTAACAGTTATGAAAATACATAAATAACTGCTGAAAGCTATAAGTGGAATGTTGGTCTTGCTAACTTATAGGTGTCTCACAATCAAAATGATGGCAATTATGCTTATTCTGCGACTAATACATACATAATATATATAATGCACAGTCACAGATATAACACTCCCCCGACGAGTCAAGCTGTTGTCCAATTCAATTTATGACTCAGTCCCGCACATTACCTGCCTGTCATTTAGCCAATTACCTGGCAAGGCAAACAAAGCGCCATAATGTACAAAATACACACAAATATATAAGTATGTATTTGTATTGGTTGAGATCGGTGAATGCCACCGGCCATTCATTCATATTTTTATGTCTATATTATTTTCGAGTGGGCATATTAATTTATGCCCAAAAATTGCACATAAATACGGAGCCAACAATTGGCAACAGCTGTTCGAGAGAGAAGCTGCCACACGAATAGGAAAATCTCACTATAGTTAAATAAGAGAGAGCGGAGAGAATGAATTTGTAGAGCATCTTTGTTGCTTTGTAGCCTTTGTAGCTTTCCAGTCGCTGTTGCTGTTTCTGTCGCTGATCGAATGAATTCAGCGCGTCCCCGAAAACCGCTTGCAAACAACACACACAGAATTGTGAGAGAACAGTTTGTTGGGGTTTTCTTTTCGCTTTGCGAACGTTTAGCGTTTGGACGTGTCCGCGTGTCGCTAAATGTCGCGTCGATTTACTGCAGACGCTGAATAAAAGTTAGTTTTTACTAGGCGTATACGCAACACCAACACAGCATCACACATACGCCGTGTGTGCCCAGCTAAATAGTAAAAGAAACAAAAGGAAAGGAAAGAAAAAACATTTATTTGCTCTTTCTACTTTTATGTCATTACTGCGCGACGTCTGATCGCTGGCAGAGATCGTGCTTTTCCCATTTCCCATTTCCCAGCCAGTCGTTAGCTGCCGTTCGTGCGTTCCGTTCGGTGTTCTCGCTCATCTCGACAACATTATCATCCTCCTCGTCCGACGTCGTCGTCGTTGTCGTTGTCGTCGAAGTTGTCGTTGTCGTTGTCATTTCCATTCGCTGCTGTTGTCAGCGACGCTGCGCCGCGACGTTTGGAACTAAAAACGTTTTCAAGGCACGGGATTTTCTCAACGTTTTCTGAAAAACGCCTTTGCCTTTTGCTATTTTTAACGAGTGTGTGCGGCCAAACACAAAAATTTTCACATTTTTTTAACAATTTGCCCGAGTTATTCTATGCGTGTCTGCGTTTGTGTGTTTGTATATGTGTGAGTGATTTTGCATGTGAATACATACACATATACATCGAGAAGTGTGTGCGTGTATGTGCAAAATTTCGTTTCATTTAATAAGTTATAAAACAATATAAGTACATTCAGCGAATGCCAACAAATTTAAATAAAAAGCATTAAATAAATGTTAAAAATTTAATCAAGTTTATATATAGAGATATATAAACCACTTGTTTCATTTTCATTTCGAAAATACTTTTTTAATACAAAAGTGGAACTTTGAGTAAAAATATTTAAGATTATAAATAAAATATAATAAATTAAGTGAAAAAAAAATAAGTTGTTAATGTGTTTAAAGTGCTAAAATGTCGACAAATTAAAGAAAAGTATTCAATAGAATAAATATAATTAAATCTTTAGTATTGAATGCTCAACTTACCCCTTTAAATATAAATATTAAAATTATCTAAGATTAAAAAAAGAATAATACTTTTTAAATCTATAAAAAAAAATAACTAATCGATAAATATTTTAATTATAATATATCAAATCTAAATAGCAGGAGCTGTAAATGATAAATATTTAAATATTTATCAGTTTATAATATGTATATTAGCGAAAAGTTTATACAAAAATGCTCAACAAATATAAATATTTAAACAAATTTGATTTAACTCGAGGTAAATCAATAGTAAAATTGTTTAAAAAATAAAATTAGAAATTATTTAAAATATGACTGGGCTGTGTAAAGTGTAAATGGAAATTAATCGATAAGCTTTCAAACCGAAACATGCTACAAACTGCCCCAAAAAAGTGTGTCAAGTAAACGGAGGGGAAGCAGGTGAAAGAACTGCACAAAAAGGGCAGAACAACCAACAAAAACAACAAGAAGAACAACAATAACTACAGTAGCTAGAACGTAGCTGTTCGGGGTGTTAATACTTAATTTATGTGAACCTATAAATAATTTTAATTTAGAGAATGTGTTGCCTGCCTTCGTCCACTATATAATATAGGAAATAGTGCGCGTTGTACGAAAAAAATATGCTAAAAATACCAAAAACTGAATGCTGCGTGTCGCTCTCAATGCATGTGTGTGTGTGTGTGTGTGTGTGACTGATTGTGTATGTGTGTGTTTGACTGATTGTGTGTGTGTGTGTGTGTTTGTGTGTGAATATCTGTGAGTGTTTTTGTATAAGAGTGCAATGGAGATTGATTGAAATGCAGTCGCTTTACTTAAGCTAAAACAAAAAAAAAGTAAATGCAGCTCACAAAACAAACAAAAAGCGAAACGCACTTAGGAATTGGCGACACTGACGACTGTCAGTCGGACCCTGCCCCCATTTACCTCCTTCCCCTGACCACCCCAACCTATGTGGCTATATCATCGACAACGACGTCAGTCAGTGGACTATTATTTAATTTTTGTCTTGGCCGAGACAGCAAATGAAACAGAAGCAAAACCAGAGAAAGAGACACTTTTTGCTTAGCAAAAATGAAATAGACTTTTGCCAAAGCACCTAGAATACAACAGCTTAACAGTATTACGAGTATTCGTTTTCTTCATTTCTCTATTTTTTTTTTTTTTTTGCCAAAAGCGAATTTTATTTATTTATTTTTTTTGTCGTTTGGCAGCCAGCAATTTTTAAAATAACAATGATACATGCGGCTGCTGCTTGTTTATAAATAAATGCACATACGTAAATGCCTTTATCAGCCTAGCTCGAGAGAGCTTTTGTGATAAAGTTGGACAGATGCCTGGGCTGTAGTAGACCATTTGATTTTGAGTACTTGCCGCTACACCATATCATTCCATACCATTTTAATATTTAACAAATTAGCTTAGAAAATATCATTAGTTAGAAATTATTTTTATTTATTTTTAAAAAATTCTTTAGCTAATTTATCTTAATATGCTAAAATTATATTGAATTCAAATATACGTTAACTTTGTCAGCTTGCATATTTGCATTTCATTCATTTAGTTCAATTAAAGAAAAATAAAATAATTGGATAAAAACTTTGTTTTATTAAATAATTTCAAATTTCACACAAATTATTTTAAAATTTAATTAAGTTTTTAGTTTTATTTATACATAGAGACTTTGTTAGATTTGCAAATATTTATTCAAATTTCCTAAAATGCATTTTGCATATCTGTGAGTTTCTGTTTACTCAAAAGCCGAAAGTTAATTTTACAAACTTGCTCATATTTAACAAAATGATTAGACTGTTTTATAAAAATTATATGATATAATATTAAGCTAATATTATGTGGTCCTCATTAAAGTCCTGCTTCCCTACAAAAAAGTTTTGATGTGTTTAAATTTGACTTCTAAAATATTTATATAAAAAAAGTTTAATAGTTTTATTGTTATTCTTCTTGATTAACGTTGTCTGTTGGGATCATTATTTGCATTTCAGCTCATAAATTAAGTCCAGTTTATCTTAATTTCTGTTCTACTGCATCTTATTGTGGCCCAGGGCATATTTACATATGTATGTATATATGTATATTAAATTTATGGCTTTTATTCTAGTGAAGAAGAGAATTTCGCCTTTAGCCTGTTGCTGTTTATGCTACTCTTTTAACTCGACTATACCCAAAATGTCTTCAGCATAATTGAATTTGTTTAAAACAGAGCAGCAGAACAAAAGCAGAAAAAGATGGGGAAGAAGAAGATGAATAAACCGTACCCAAGTGCGAATACAAGCACATGCATTGTAGATGCGTGTGTTTGCTTCATCATAAATGTTTAAACAAAATAACATTGGCAGCTAGAGACAGCAACCGTAACGCAGGCAACACTAGCAACATTCCCTCCCCCGCCACATTCCTCTCTCCTCAGTCGTCTTGCCACTCTGCTCTACTCTGATCGGTGTGTGTATTTTGCTATTAATAACAAAAGCTTTAGAAGAATTCAAATTCAAATTTGAATTTAATTTCATTTTGTTTCGTTTCGTATCGTTTCGTTTGCTTGCCAACCGCAAGAGAACAATATAACAAGTAAAAGAGATCAGAAAAAAAAGAAAAAAGTGGCCGAAATGTTTGCGGTAATTTTATGAATAGCCATGTTGAATATAAAGTGCTACATTTGGAATTGAAATCGTATATACTGGCATCGAAATATAGCACAAATAAAGTAAATAATCAATAAATAAATTAATAGCTTGAAAAATCATATTGAAACAATGCGAAACATCAAAGCAATATTTTCAAATCAAATTTTCAATCAATAAGAAACAACTAGAAAATTATTTCAATTAAAGTTTATTTTTATTTATTTGAGTAGTTCATGTGTACTTAGTTGTATATAGATCAATTTATATTATTGGCAATTTTCTCGTTACAATAGTTCACTCTAAAGAGTAAAGTCAAAGCTATGTTGTTTGCTCTGCAGGTGAATTTAAATACTGTTTATTTTGATCCTTGGCACTTGACGCACTATATAAACCAATACCTGCATACACAAATGCCACTCAACCATATTATAAGCCTCAATTCACAGTATCCGCTTAATCTTTCTCCCTTTTTCTTTTATTTTCATTCTCGCTGTCTCTCTTTCTCTCACTCTCTTTTTGTCTTTCGTTGTTTGCTGGCAGTAATAAAATCGTAAATTTACATATTTGCATCAGAGTGAGGAATTTCCAAATAAACAATTTCCGCTGGAGCTCTGGTTTAACCACCCTATCGACATCGCAATGCCCAAACATTTAATACTCGTACTGAGTGGCAACCACATGGCGTATACACAATGTGCGTTAAGCATACTTTTTCTGCTTGCCAAGATAGACATTGTTTTTGTCATTGTTATTTTTGTGGCTGCTCTTGTTCTGCTGTTTGCTGTAGAAAATGATGCTGTTAGTTAACACCCATAGCAGCTATACCTTATAGTTTTGCCTACTGGGTAGATCAACCTCTCTCGTCTCAATTTTTAATATTCTTTATCTTGGAGAAGTAGAGACAAGGCTCCGACTAGGAATACCCGTTACGTACTTTAAGAAGTTTGCTTTATTTTAAAATCTAAAACCGCTATTTGTGCCCATGAGTTTAGCCGAGCTCGTTGCTATCAATTAGGATGCTTCATAATAAAAATAGATTACTTTTATGACGATAGTAATATTTGGTATTCTATCTGGGATCTTTTTGCAGAGTAGCTGCCAGTCTGTCACTCCAATTGTAAATTTTAATTTTTAACAGAAAAATATTAAGTGGGACTAAGACGGAGAAATAAATATCTAGAAATTCCAAAGATTCCATTAACAAACTTTTATGAAATTTTCTAATATCAAACCCGATAAAGTTAGCAAAATAAAAGATAAAACATGTTTTTGATGGCAATAACAGCAAATAATGGTTTTTCCATAATATTCCATATTTGTTTATATAAAAATGGAAATGGCAATGACTCACATATTTTTGAAAACAGTTTTAATTGCTCAGTACTCATCTTAACTCATCTAATACTCATGCAATATAAACTAAAGCACTAAAAACAACAACAACAACAAAAAATATGATTAACACATGGCCCAACCGCAGAAATTACAGATCCATTAAAGAAAAAGCAACAGCAAAAGCCAAAAAGGCAAGGCAACATAAATAATTACGAGGCAGTAAAAAAACAACTTGGCAAAATCACAAAAAACCCACAGACAATCAACTACAACTACATCTACAAAAACAAGAAGAAGAATTGAATAGGATCCATAAACAAAATGAAGACTTTGCAAGTGCTGTGCATGGGATTTGTGTGCTTCTATGCAATATTTATAATATTTTATTATTACTATCGTGCATTCGTGCAAACAAATAAATCAACGAGTGAACGCGATTCACTGCTCCCAGAAGAAACTGCAGCTAACGAGTAACGAGTACCGAGTACCGAATATCGAGTACCGAAGAGCGAGTTGCCAACTTACCGGGCCAACAGCTGAGCATGTGGGTTGGCAACCTACAGCCGCCACACACCGAACCAACCACCCACTCATAAAGCGACTCGCCATTGAGAATTCTCAAGTTGTTTTTGTTCGACTTTGACGTTGCTCACTTGAGCGAGTATACAAATACACACATACAGAAACAGATAAAAATACACATATATACATATACATACATATATGTATAGCATTATTGTATATACAAAATGATGCTGAGTTGCGTCTATAAATTTGGATTGCCCCGGTGCCAAGCAAAACTGAAATGAAAATCGTTTTTGTTATTAACAAACGACAGGGCAGACAGCAAGCATATTGTATATGTGATTAATTTTGCAATTGCACAAAATACATTTCACATCATCGTCATTCTAATCTTCATCAACAGCATATGATCAACAACAACATCATTTCGGCTTTACTTTGAGGTATTTCTTTGCAGTAATTATTTTTCTTGTTTCAATCAAATAGATTTTTTTATAAACATTCCAATGACGCGTGCCATGAACAATTTTTCTTAAGAAAAAAACCCCGACAGATTGAAATCAATTAAAAGCGTGTTATTAATCATTTTGGAACATGTAAAAATGTACTATGCTGCATTTGTTTGCAAATAAGAAGGCATTGCTCAATAGATTCTGACAAAAGGTAGTCAAATAACATTTTACTTTTTCTTGAACTTTAACTTAAAGAAAATAAAATAGCTAAAATAACATAAAAACATTTTGATTGCAAGAGCTTATATTTATTTTTTTTTAAATTCGTCTTATAAAATGATATCCGACTATTTTTGATAAATATTATTTATTAAAAATACTTACTTCTTTTCCTCCAAATGACATATGTCTAATAAAAGAAAATTTAAACTTATTTATAGCCTAAAAAATAGACAAACACTTTCACATAGTCTATTTTATAATAATATTGAGAACTTTACAACTAATTATAAGTATCTTTTATGGCCTTGCAGCTAATCCAATGATGGCCTACGACATTAGCATAAAATACCAATATTTTGAGATGTCTGAGATCGAAACTTGAACAAGACAAAGGAAAAGTCAAGTCAAAGACAACAATCAAAATCAATATCAAACCAAAAAGAAAAGAAAGGAAAAAAAGTTGTAACTTTCGCGTTTCAGTGAAAAAAATCAACAATTTAAATTAACTACTTAAAAATCCAAATTCCTCACCTGCCCTCTTTCAACGGAACTAACTTTAAGCTAGTTAAAAATATAAAACAAGGACAACCAAATACTAACTAATTACGTTGTAAGTAAATACAACAAAACGAAACTAAGCGAAACGAAAAGAAAATACAACAGAAAGTTAGAATTAACTGAAACAAAAATTACAACATAAATATAAACAAATGAAGCAACAGCAACAAGAGCAGCAAAAGCAACAACAATTGAGCAGTAAATCAATGTGCAGCATACGAAAGCATAAAAAGCTCAAAGCAACAACAGCAACAACAACAACAAAACTGAGTAGTAAACATTAGTAGAAACACTAACAACAACAACAACAACACGATCAACAAGCATTGAGCATGCAACAAGCTGGCCATATAACGCAACAACAACATCAGCTACAGCAGCAGCAGCAACAACAACAGCTACAGCAACAACATCAACAGCAACAGCTGCAACAAAATGGCGCCGATATGGCCGCCTATGCCGCTGCCCAGGCCGCTGGCACCGCCGGCATCAAACGTGCCCCGATGAGCGGCGGTCGCTTCGACTTTGAGGATGGCGGCACCTACTGCGGTGGCTGGGACGAGGGCAAGGCCCACGGCCATGGCGTCTGCACGGGACCCAAGCACCAGGGCGCCTATGCTGGCGCCTGGAACTACGGCTTTGAGGTGTCCGGATCTTATATATGGCCCAGGTAAGTTGGAAAACATTTATAAATTATACACTGAAAAAAAGATAAACTTCTAAAGTCAAGAATATTTATCTCAAATAATTTTGTTCTTAATATAAGATTATGCAACATAAAAGATAAATATTATTTAAAAGCATAAATAATTACAAAGAATTTATTTTATGTTAGGTTTAACATCTTACATGACATTTTTTTAAGTATAAACAATTTAAATTAAACAAATTTCAAAGTTTTTAATTCATAAAATTCTATCCATCATAATCAACAACAATTACAATAGATTTCAATCAACAATATTCTTCTCCTTCTAATCAATTTCAATAATTTGTAAACAAATTAATGTATTATGATTATTATGCGTAATTCGGATTAATACAATTATTATATGTTCGGGGAAAAACTTTATTTATAACTTTAAATTCTTATTTGTTTGGATATAGTTTAGTATAGATCCTATGATTTGTGGGTATAAACATAGGTGGCAGTGTCGATTAGATCTGTTAGAGATACCATCCCACATTTGTTCCCGTATTTACATATTTAGTTGTTTTTCAGCGGATCACACTACGAGGGTCAATGGCAGAATGGACGTCGACATGGTTTGGGCGTGGAACAGATTGGTCGGCAGATTTATCGTGGCGAGTGGTCCAAGGATGGACACAAGGGACGCTACGGTGTCAGGGAGAGCACAGTATCGACGGCCAAATACGAGGGAACCTGGAACGAGGGCTATCAAGATGGTTCCGGTTGCGAGACCTATGCAGATGGCGGTAAGCTATCACACGGCGTATACGTAACGCTGCTTTACTTTATGCATGAGATCATTTAACGTTTTGTTTTCTGGCCCATTTTCGAAAAGAATATAAAAACAACAACAAACATACAGAGGCAGCTAAAATCCATTTGTAGTTCTCATTTCTCTTATTATATTTAACTTTTTGACGTTTCTGTAATAATTTGACTCATATATTGTATGGGCAATTGCTGCTGTTCTGTTTTCTGTTTTCCGCCTTGCCGGTAGGGCACACACACACATACATTTCTACACTTACATACACACACACACACACACAGATACATCGAAGAGTGACCAAAACCTGACGTCATATTTTCAATTCTCAGTGCGGTTCAATGATATTTTCCTTAGTTCTTTCACGTTTTTCTTTTCTAAAACATTTTTGCAACATGAGTGGGTTTTTTCTGGGGAAATTCGGTTAGCTCGTCAAGCATATGGCTTTCTCTCTATATATCTATATAGACCCGTTGCCTTGGTGTGGGTGCAATGCAGCTACATATAATATATAATATAATGCCAAAAAAAAATGTACGTTTATATTAAAATATATATTTTGCAGTTTACATTGTTTTTGAGATATGTCACTCTGAATGAATGTGCCGTGCACTCATTGTATTCAGGTTATTATTCACAAATATAGTTCAACAGTTTGCACATACTTTGACAATGTTCTATTATATTATTTTAATGAAAAGCTTGTAGAAATGATATAAAAATGAATACATGCGATTGGTTTCGGTACTATTATTTGTCTGAAACATTGTTTACTTCAGAACGAATGTTAGATATGCAATCTATATGAAAGTTTGTGACGATTAAAGTTATCTTTTTAAAAATTAAAGATTTTTTTGAGATTTTTAGAAATCCTTGGGAGAGGAAGAGTTCCTTACTAACCAGCTTGTTAGAAATCTGTTCTTGAAATATTTTAAGTACATTTGAGCAATATATGAAAAACATTTATACTGTTTGGAATAAAAGTAAATTCTTTATATACCAATATAAAAATCAATATCCACTTTAAGGTTCTTTAGGGTGGTCAGTGTCTTTTATGGTCAGCGTGAGAATAACTGCAGCAACCGTTAATTAAGTTGAGTTAACTATGCAAATGTTTGTCCCGGCAACAACTATAAATTGTCATTTGCTGAGCCTCACTAATACTATTTACTAATTAAATAACCCAACCTGTTACGGCATTCCAAATAACACAACCAACAATTTACATAGTTAGACTCCTTGGGAAGGGAAGAGTTCCTCACTAACCAGCTTGTTAAATGGCACAAGACACGTGGATCCATTAATAGAATAGGTAGCCTGACAAGGGAGTGGGATTGGGAATGGCAATAGAGGTTGGCTAATGAATGTATTCCATGCTAAGTAGAAGCAGAACATCCGTTTAATGGGGAGCAAAAACAGATGGAAGGTAGAATTCCAATGGGGTCACACAATGCGGTTGCAGTTGTCATTTGCATTTTAATTGATGGGATTTTTCATTGTTGTTGCAGGCAAGTACCAGGGTCAGTGGCAGGAGGGCAAGAGGCATGGCTACGGCATACGCACCTCGGCGCCCTTTGGCCTTGCCTCACACCATCGCCGCAAGAATCTGCATGCCTCGTTGAGCTCCCTGCGCAGTGCTGAGAATGGCAATGCTGCCAAAGCCACCGAGAAGACTGAGGATATTCGGGGTGGCTTTGTCCTCACCGCCAAATCCGATAAACTTCCCGTGCGTCGCAACAGTCTCACCGAGAAGACGAAGAAGGGATTTCTAATGGTAAACAACAAACATCTGTTTACATATATGGATGCTTTTAATTCTCAAATTCTTAATTTCATTCTCTCTTCAGGGCCTGAAAATGCGCAAACAGCGAAGTACTGGAGATCTCGAGAAGCGTGGCACTATTGCCTCGGGCAGCATAAGATCCACAATGTCGTCGGCCTCATGGATAAGCACCGGCTCAGAGCAGTCCAATTTGACAACAAAGTAAGTAGATGTAGATAGCAAGTAAAAGCTGGGAATTAAACTGTTTAAATCAGGGAATACATACATAAATACATACTGCACTTAAAATTGTATCATCTAGAAAATTTGTTATTTTTCAATTCTAAGCCATCTATCATTCAATTTTTCATACTTACCCCTTGAGATTATTTCAATATTTTTTTCAATTCTATTTGTACTTGTTACAAACTGTTTGTGAGATTAAACTAAGTTGACGAAAATATTTTGGTTGCGCGAAAACTTTTTGTCTAGGTTACTCGTTACAACACACTCTATAATTAACGAGAAGTTTTACTCGTCATACACCTAGTTTAGATCAAAAGAGATGAAGCGGATACATTCCCATTCTAATTGACAACATAATAATACGAATTTAATATCTACAGATCTGCGCACACAGAGTCCAATGCCAGTTTTACCATGGAGGACGAGCAGCTGGATCCCACGGTGGTGGAAACCTACATGGGTGAATGGAAGAAGGATAAACGCTGTGGCCACGGCGTAGCCGAGCGCAGTGATGGCCTTAAGTAAGTAAATGTCTAAGAATATTTTCAGAATAGTTAGACTAATCGTTGAATCCTTCTTTACAGATATGAGGGTGAATGGTATAACAATCGGAAGCATGGCTATGGTGTGACCACGTTTCGTGATGGCACCGTCGAGGAGGGCAAATACAAGAACAATATATTGATCACCAGCCAGAAGAAGAAGCATTTGTTCCTGGCGCGTTCGCGCAAATTCCGTGACCGTATCACGGCCGCCGTCAATTCCGCGCAGCGCGCCCTCAAAATGGCCATGCAACGTTCGGACATGGCCATCTCTCGAATGGCCACAGCCGCTGCCAAGGCCCAGAACGCCGATGTTGCCGCCGAACAGGCGCGCATCGATTGTGAGAATGCCGTGAGAATGGCTAGAGAATTTGCGCCCGATTTCAAGCCCTCGGTGTTGGAACGTTTCGAGAAGCTGCGTTATCGGGAGCGAGAGCGTTATCGAGCTCCTACCGGACAACCCAATGCGGAGGTGATGGGCGTCATGACGAGTTCCGGGAAACCAACAACAATGCCACCGTTGTCGTCCTCACAACAACAACAACAATTCTCGCCGACAAGCAGCAGCGGCGGTGGATCCGGTTCGGATGCGTATGCCACGCAGGCGCAGCGACAGCAACAATATCTGGATATGCAGCAGCAACAGCGTCGCATGTCACAGCAGCAACATGAAGCCGAATGTCCGGTGCCCTCGTCAATGTACTCGCAACAATTGCCCGTGGCGCCGCAAACAGATTTGTCTGGTCTGGTCAGTCATGCTCAGCCGAGTCATGCACAGGTCGTGAGCGCCATTAATCAAATGTATCACCAGCAGCAGCATCAGCAGCAACAGCAGCAGCAGCAACAAAGCAATCCACAAACGAATCCTGCATATCAGTTCCAGCAACAACAGCCGCCCGGTATCGGTGCTGGCAGCAAGTTGAATCAGCAGACGCCATTTGGCGCCAGCAATGCCAATCTGACGCCCAACAGCAGCAGCAACATTTCGCCGCAACAACAACAACAAGCAGCAGCAGCAGCAAATGTTGCAGCAGCAGCAGCAACAAAGACTTTACCAGCAACAGCAGCAGCAACAACAACTGCAGCAACAGCAATTGCAGCAACAACAGCAGTTACAACAGCAACAGCAATTACAACAACAACAGCAATTACAACAGCAGCAGCAGCAACTGCAGCAGCAATCCTCGCTGCATGCCTCGCCCAGCAACAATGCTGCCAACCTGTTGCGTCGCACCTCGCAGCTGGCGCAACAACAGTTGGCGGAAGCCGCAATGGCAGCCGCACAGCAACAACAGCAGCAACTACAACAACAACAATCCCAACGGGGTCAGCGACCTCCAATGCTGGGCCAGATGGGTCAACAGTCCTCGATCGATCATTTTGACCATTACAAACGTCCGCCAAGTCGCGACTCCTCCATCGATCGTTATGCACGCGCTGCCAGTCGGATGAGCGGCGCCTTTGCCGGCTCACGTCAGACATCACTGGACCGTTCCGGACAGACGGAAGCGTTGCCCAACGGCGGCACCAGTACACCCGACGGACGTCCACGTGCTGGCTCAGTATTCCGGGGCACAACACCAGTGCCGGGTGCATCTGCAACGACAGCCAATTCGACAATGACCGGCAACGGTTCGTTGCCCTCTGGCGCCGGCGGCAGATTGTCGAGAGCTGGGACGCCCAGTTTAGGGGGCACTGGGCGGGCGCCTAGTCAAAGCAATGCCGCGGAGCAGCCGCTCTTCTCGTCACCCAATCAGCCCTTCGAGGATGTGCTGCTGCGTCAGCGTACGCTCGGTCAGGATATCATTCCCTCGCCCTTGCAACCCAAACGCACGGAGAGCTTGTATTTGCCTGCCAAGCCCGCGACACCGGTGGGCGTGGCCATGGGCGGCAAAGGTGGGGTGGCGGCGGTGGTGGTGGCAAGAAAATGAAGGTAAGCTAACGATTTAAAAATACTAAATTTATTTTATTCTCCACTTCTAATTTCTTTTAAAATAGTTAAATAGAAAGAAATAGATAATTCTAAATAAGGGGAAAACCTAAAAAGATCAATATTACATGTTAATTATGCAAAGATGAACACTACACATTGGTTTGATTAAATCAGTATGAGTAAGAAAGCATAGTTATTCTTTAAAGCTTGAAATACTATTTTCAATATCGAATGCTTTAAGAAATGCATTAAACATTTTTTCAAACCCTTAAAACAATACATGGGATATAGTTGTATAATAGTATATTTTTTAAGTAATGTTTAGAAATTAAAAGTGAAATTCCATAATATCTTAGTTTATATTTTGCTGACCATTCAAAAATCGGACTAAACCTTGATCTACGAACTTTACAAATAAATGTTTATTTTAACTTTTGTCCTACACTATTACAATATGAGTCTCTTTCTTAAAATAATAACCGTAGTTGTGTTGCTCTTTGAATAGATTAGACATTTTTAAATGTTTTTTTTATTAATAAATGGAAATTAAATAAAATTATTAATTTATGTGCACTTATTCATGCGGACCATAAAAACTGCACGCGTCTGTTCGTCGGACCGTCTTTGTGTCCGGCAGTCTGTCAAATTCCCGGGCTGCTGCTTCTCAAATATTTCATAACGCAGTTAATCCGCGCAATTAACTTAATTCGTATGCTATATATCTGCCGCAACGAGAATAGATAGAAGAGATATGTCTTTATCCCTATACTACATGTTCAAAGAGAGCGAGAGATAGAGATTTATTTGTCGGACAATTCTCTGAGTCGTAAGGTACCGAACATGTGCCCATTCTCCGGCTATTTATAGGCGGGATTTGAGTGCACGCCAGGCCGCAATGGAATGCATGTGTGTCTGTGTGAGAGATCTCTCTGATCTCCGCTGAATGCGATGAACACTTCACAAGTGGTGGTCGCCCATTGGAATATATTTTGTCGCCAAGCAGCCAGGCGACAATTTTCCGACACAACTTTGGTAGTATCAAAAGACGCGTTGATCTCGTTAGAAGCTGAGAAAGATTCCTTCCTTCGACATTATTGCAGCACAGAAAGAAAATAAAAATAAATAAATAAATAAATACTTAAACAATATAAATATATATTTCGAGTCGCATATAAGAATCTAGAGAGCAATCGTTGTTGTCGTTGGTATTTTTTGTTTTTTGTTTTTTTCTTTTGGCTCATTGCCGTGCGTTGAACTATTTTTGGCCATTTGGCGCATTGCTGCCAACTGACAACAGACGGACAGACAATCGGCATAATTTGTGTGTTTAGTCAAAATTAAAGCGTCATGTACAACTCGTTTACAACTTGGAGGCGCCGCCAATAGAATTGAAAGACTTATGCAAGCGTGTCCAACAGTGTTTGTAAAACTGTTGTAAAAAAGTATAAATAATAATAATAATGGATTGGTATCCAGAGGAGGATGAGGAGGAGTTGATGTTCTCGCCCGCTTTATTGGCGCGTCGTGCGAGTGAAAGCTGGATTGTGGAGCCGCCCGTTGAGGTCGTGTTGCATTACTTTAAATTATTAATTAATTTAAAATCAATGATTTACATTTTCTATTTTGAATTAAATGATCTCTCTCTTTTTTGCAGACGGTGCCCATTAATGTGACGCTGCAGCGAAAGAAATCCATGCCTGATTTTCAGGAGCTGCCGCGTGCCACGGAGGCCATGAGTCGGGAGGAAGTGTCCGCCTTGGGCTCAGCCCGCCGTGAGGCAGTACGTCGTCAAATCGAAGTCAACGAGCGCCTCAAGGCGAATCCCTTGCTGTATTTGGTTAGTCCGCAAGTAAAAGTAAGTAAATCGATTAAAAACATTATGATTTGCCCAAGAATTAAATATGAACTCTTAATTTCTGGACAGGATTGGTTTGTGCGGCAACAGCTAATGCTGCTCGTGCTCTTTGTAAACGTGCTGTTGGCGCTATTGTTTGTCAAGATGCTTACCTAGCGCCGGATGCGGCAAACCACACAGAACAGATGCAAAACAACAACAAAAGCAGTCAACGAAGCGGCTAAAACTGCAATAACTGTTTGAGAGTCATTGTGCGGTTAAGTGTTGAACAGTTTTGAAGTCACTGTGATGAATTTCCAGCCACAGTTCGTGATGCACTGAGCCCGCAGTGTGCGCTGATTTTTGTGGATTTTGTAGATTTTGTGTGGTTGAACATTTAAATACTTTTTTGTGGGGCTATAGCTAACGATCTGTAGCATTTGCAGTAAACAGATTATAAAAAATATATTTCTAAAATCTTATATATATATATAATAACATATATCAATATGTATAAAAACAAACATAAATCGAATTAAATATTAGACTGCAGCCAAATTGAGAAACAAACAAAAACAAAAACAAAACAAATGAATATTATAAATAAATTTTATTTAAATTACGCAGAACTGCAATGCACAAACCGTAGTAATTTAAATATTTAATTAATAGATGGCTGAGCAGCCATTGCATAAACCAAATATGACAAGCCAGCTAATCAATTTGTATTTGTGGCTAATAATCAAATGGAAAAACAAAAGCAACAGTGGAAACGGAAACTAATAACTATATGCAAATCAATTTAACGAATTTTTCTACACATTTATTGTAAAATTAATATACATGTAAACAAAAACCATTTAATCTACATACACATACTAAACATTATCAATGTCTAAACCATACACACATATAAACAAACACACACACACATACATATACATATATAAATATATATATTTAAACAAAAGAAGCAAATTTTAGACAAACACAATGAAAAACCAATAAAATAAAACTATTTCCTATTTGCAATTGAATTTAAATTTAGTCAGCAAGCTAATCAAAAAAACAACATAAATAATATTTATAGAAAGAAATATAAACAATTTGTATAAATTAGCGAAATTTTGTGGGACCTAAAACGACAACAACAGCAAAATGTTAAAAAAACACTTTAATTAATATTTCAAACGACAAATGCTTGCTTTAGTTTTGAGCAAAATGGGCAATTTTGAAAAAAATCTTAAACTATGTAATATTTGTTAAAGCGACAAATTAAGATTGAGATTGTTGATGAATGAAGCTGTATATATAACTTTTAAATTTATCATATACATAACTATACAATTTAATTATTTTCTCCATACAATTATATACTTATTTAATTTTATAGCTGAAATTATGCCATTTTTGAAATGTTTGCAATTTCTCTTTATTTTTGTTTCCGTAATTTTTTAGACACATTTTTATTATTTATATTTTGTTCTTTTTTATGAAAATATAATTTGAAAAATAAACAAGAAAAACAATTGCACATGTGTGCAAAGGTATTTATTTTTTCTGGTGTTCTTTTCTTCTCTTTCTCTCTCTGTGTCTTAATACTTAAACTATATGATATATTTTTATAAAATATAAACTATCAAGTGCAATTATATAAGCTGTAAAACTTTCTGCTTTCTTTAGCTGCTTCGAGATTGGCAGAAATACCTTACAAATCGAAAGACTTGAAACTGAAAATTGTTGGCTGATGTTTGAATGGAAAATTTTATTTGTCGTGACAGATATTGGAAAAAGATACAAAAATATATAATTAAATTACACAATAAAAGTTAAAAATATATATATATATATATATATATATATATATATATATATATATTATATATATATATATATATATATATATATATATATATACATTACATGAAACAAAGAAAAAATTAAGTAATTTATGTATATAAATATGTCTATATACTTCATATATCAGATGTGCAACCATACCCAAAGAAACAAGCTAAATAAAATAATGAAATAACTACAAATCTTATTAAATGTAATCTACAAAATAAAAAAATATCAAAATAATGGCATAATGAAATAAACTTTTTCAAGGCTATCATAATAAATAAAAAAAAAAGAACACTGAGAAATTATACAAAATAATTTGGTTATCAATATTTTTTGTGGGAATTACAATATGAAGAGCTGTACTTACCGAAGCCAAAAGCTGTAAATCTGTTAAAAACTGCGCTTTAAGCTGATCTTGGTGCAGCTTTGATTCGTATTTACTAAACCAGAAGTTTAAATGTTCCTGAATGAAATCATAACTGACAAATTTAAATAAATAAAATTCCATTTTGTTATGTATTCAAAACTTTTTATTATCTTTTCCAATTGCTTAAAGTGTTTTTTAGCGATTATCAAAATTTTGATTGGAGTACATTTTTCGCGGTTTCTTGTTGCCTTTTTCTTTGCAGTTTTTCAGCTTTTAGTAACAATACGACGCACTACACATAATCATTTGTCTCGCATAATTATCGTATGAACTATAGAAAAAATTTAAGTAAATTTCTAGCATATTGTACTAAGAGCGGGACTCGTATAATGGTATAATCCAGGGAATTGGCAATTTTTTGAATAAACAAAACTATTTGATATTCTTATGTAAGCATGTTTGTATATATGTATATCTCTATATGTATGTTAAAAAAACATAAGTTGACCTAATGACCACATTGCTTGCATTTAAAACAAATAAACGCGATTTCAAAAACAAAATAAAATATTATATAATTACAACAATGAAAAGCGTTTAAATGGTTTAAAGCGCAAGCAAAGGGCCCGATTGAAGTAAACAAAAAGGCAAAAATAAGCAGTTAACAAGATCAAAAGGTAATGGCCGATATGTGTTGAAACAGCTCATAACGCGCCCGGCTTCAGGGAAAACGATAACTTTGGTCTTGAATTATTTTTGCCCAATATGACCTTTTGCTCCTCCTTGACACGCTTTTCCTGCTCTTTGCGCATCCGCTGACGCTCCTCATCCATCAGTCGTTGCTCCTCAATAATGGCTAACCGTTCTTCGGCCTGTCAAGCAAAATAAATAATATTATTTAAACTTATTATAAAAATTATGTTCTTTAAACTTACCAATTTTCTTTGCGCATCTTCGATTTTTCGATTATTTTCGGCCAAAATTTCTTCGAGTTCTTCGCGCTTTTGCTTTTCCTCCTCCTATAAAACCCAAATAAAGTTGCGTATTAATAAGTCAGATTTAACATTGGATCAAACGCTTAACAATAGTTATAGTTATTTTTATATAGAGAAACGGTTTCTTCAACATCGGTGACGCATACTGTGCGTCGGTTTTGGTATTTCTCTTTCTGATGGACTGCTTATGCAGTTAAGATCTAATATTATGTTTAACAATAAGTTACATAGTATATTTTGGTAGAAAGTAAAAAACATTTAGTAGTGTCTAATAAAAGTGTTTAAATGATAGTTTGTGTTCATTTTTTCTTGTCTTTTCGAATTAAACTTTTTACAATAAGAGCACACAACATTAACAATTGTACTATAAAATTTTTTTTATTATTATATTATTGTTTAAATTTAGTCTTTTCTTTTTGGTTTTTTTTTTTTTGTTTTGCTACTTACTATTGAAATAGTTCATTTTTCCAGTTTAATGACTAAATCATTTTGTTAATTTTTGGCTTTGCTGCGAATTTGCATTTTGATTTACGTTTTTATTCAGCTACAGTTATAGTTGTTTAATCAAAATGGTTGACATTACAAACAAATTAGGATGCGTTTCGATAAAACGATAAATGTGTGTGTGTGTTGATATCAACAAACATAAAGTCATAAAAGTAAGTACATAAATAAATTAAATAATTGGCACGACAACAAACAACAAGTACAGTCATACCCATTGACAAATGGTAATCCGGCTTATGAGTTAGGATAACAATCTTAAGACTGATCAGCATTGATGCTCCTATGACGAATGTTTGTTCCTAGAGAGAGATCGTTGGACTTAAAGTCTTTTCTTTTCGTTTATATATCCTTCATGTTCATTTGGTTAATACACTTTAGACACTTTTTGTAGTTCGTTTATCCATTTTGTTGCACACGTTGATTTCGTTTTGTTTAAGGAACTCACTCACCCGTTTTAATCGATAGGCCGCTTTATGGGTCTTTATGAGGCTCTTTGTCATGCTGCGTACAGTTGGAACTAATCTAAGCTAGGCTATTCTGAGGCCCGCCCCCAAATGCGACCAAATACTAGACCAACTGTACTGGCTCTAATAATGTTAACTAAATATATGTCTCGAATTCGAACTGTACGATATATGTGTGTGTGTTGAACATCTTGTAAGCTGTGTTGCTCGTCCTTGTGGCCAAATTTGCATTAAAGTTGGGCTCGCGCATTGTGTCCGGCTTAGGTACGGGTGTGAAAGGGTCGCAGGGTCTGGGATGGCTATACATATATATACAATACGTATTCGTAATTTGTGTTCCCTTGCAAACACACACACCCACACCCACACATACGCAATCACTCTCATTCGATAAAAGCATTATATCGCGCATTATTATGTAACAACAACAACAACAACGATTTACAGAAACCAATCAAAATTATATATGTATCATAAAACAAACAAAAGATGAGGCTAAAAGTAATGCAATATAGATTTATGCGCTGCAAGACACATTTGGTTTTTTTTTGGTTGGTAGAAAAAATAAATAATAATTACAAAATTATTTGGCAAGAAGATAGAAGCGAAATGTGCAGCGACGTGCCCAAAGGATCAGTGTGTTTGTGTATGGCTGTGTGTATGTGTGTGTGTCATTGTAGTTGTACTTGTTCCACGAGGATGAGCTTAAAGTCTATGGATTAGCAATGACATGACATGAGAGAGAATGTTAATGTTGAGCAAAACGATGGCGTCAGTTGGGTTCTTGATTGCAAATTCCATTGAAAGCGAAAGAAAGTTTGGACGAAAGCCAATCAACAAAATTGGCGTCTTTGGGCTAATAATCATTTCGAAGAGAATAATAGATAGATAATCGTTACATATTTTGAATGTAACGATTATCTATCTATTATATTAGCAAAATTAAATAAAAAAATACAATCTCGACGGAACAGAACATAAGATAATAATCGTTATAAAATTAATGTCAGATCTTTGTTTAAAGGTTTTTTAAAAATATTCAGTTAAATATCCAAAAGATTTCTGGAATGCTTTTTAAATAATATTATATAAAGCCCTTGTTGTTATCAAGAACAGCACTTTTTTGAATAACCAATTTGTTCTCTGGAATGTAACGGTTTTTAAATAATCATAATTAATCCCTTTTTGGAGATTTTGTTATCAAGAACATGACTGAATGGATTTTTGGTATGTTTTAATGAGGTTAGTAATGTTATTACACACTCACACATAGACCCATCCATACACACATCCATACATAGATAAGAGGCACACTGAGCCATTTAGCTGGTGAAGTTGTTAAATTGGTAACGTCGCTACACAATTTCGGGTAACATATATTTTCAAGACGACTGTTTGCAACTGCTGTTTGTTTTGTATTTGTTTCTGTTTCAGGTTTTAGGTTTTGTACGTGTGTCTCGTGTGTTTTGGTAGAAGTCAAAGGCTGTTTATTGTGCGATAGTGTGTGAAAGTTTTTGGTATTGTGGTAGCAGCAGTCGTCCAGCGAAATCTGAATACGAGCACCTACCTCGCGACGGCGTTCTTCTTCTCGTATCTGCTCGCGCCGCTTCTCCAGCTCCAGCATCATATCACGTTCCATTTCAGCTTTGGCAGTATCGACGCGTCTGTTCACCTCCTGTTCAATTTCGTCGCGCCGTTTCTCGAGCTCCTCCTCGACGCGTTTCTTAACAAGCATTTCAATCCGTTTGGCTGCTTGCTCCTCTATGGTTTTCTGCTCAGCTTCCTTTTGGCGACGCTGCCGTTCCATTTCGGCCAGTCGCTCCACCTGCAGTAAGTTTTGCTAACCCAAGAGAGAGATAAAATTTAAGTATAAAGTCACAAATAGAGTTCACTACTGAGAGTACTTACCTCATCCAGTTTCTTAAAGCGGCTACGCTTGTGTCGGCTACGCTGTATCTCATGGTCCGAGTACTGTTGGCTATCACTGCTCGATGAGCTGGAGCGTTTACGTGACTTTGAGTGCGAGTGCCGGTGGTAATCGCGCTCTGTGTGTGAGTGTATGTGCGTGTGCCTGTCGCTCCGATGCCTGTCGCGCTCTCGCCGACCGTGTTGGTTAATCTCTGTTGATTTGTCTCTATCCGCTCGACTGCTGCGTGTGCAACTGCTTCGCTCGTGGTCCCGTTCCCGTTCCCTTTCACGTTCCCTGTCCCGATTGTGTGACTTACTCTTGCTGCGTTTCTTGTGTTTGCTTTTATGATGGCGACGTTTCACCGATGGACTGCGAGAACGTGAACCCATTATACAAAAAAATAATACAAGTTGAACGTTTTCTTTTCTCAAAATTTATTGTTCAGTTTTCACAAAAACAAAATCAATCTACAGATGCCTTAAAAAAAGTGTTGCATAACGTAAATATACAGTATTTTCTTCACATCGCCTGCAGCACTAAATTTCACACAAAAATACTAAACCAAATATGGCGCGAAATTTAAACTCAACTTATTATGTTCATCAATATATGGATAAGCCTTAGAATTAATTCAACGATTTCAATAGTAAATTAGATTTTGCAATCGTTTGTGGTCATTTTAATTTTAATTTCACTAAGAGGGAAGAAAGTTTTAGATCTTCAGTGGATTACTATCGATAGCGGGACACAAAAGGTATAAAATATATTGGCTTAACTATCGATAGTTCTGCAATTTTATTTATCCATATCTAGTATCATAGCATGGAACTTATCGATCATCTCTTGGTAGTCCTTAAAGCCCGCTAAATCCTTGGCCGCGTCTTTGGCCAACCATTTAAGCTCTGTATGCTCCTCGGATAGAATCACGGGTTGGTTTGGGTTTCGAAGCTCCGCTAGCCAGTAAATAACTATCTTGGGTTTTCCTTTGACTTCGTAATTCAGTGTGACTTGCTTGTCGCGGTAGATGATCAAATCCTTTTCGTCATAACTGTAAAACAAGATCTGTTATCAACATGCTACCGTTTGATTTCTTATACACTTGCCCGGCTTCTTCCTTTGTTTCGCGCAGGGCAGTGGTAAAATCATCTTCGCCGGGATCCACATGACCTTTAGGTGCGCTCCAGTGGAAGTCGCCATATGAGGCTTTTAACAACAAATATTCAATTTGTCCACACAGGCGGCGAAAAAGAAGAAAACCAGCTGCTCTCTTGCCCATGTTGACTGTAAATGATTGTTGGCACTGTTTACATCACTATTGCCAGCGATAACGATAACAACTGTGGAGTCACTTTTTGCCTCGACGCTGGTTTTTGCTTTATAATTATTAGATGCCGGTTCCGGATCAAAAAATGACAACGGCACGAAATTAGGTAGTTAATGAAATAAAAATAGATTAGATATATAAATATATAGATAACTAAATTAAACAATTTATCACGAAGCAAAGTCTTGACCGTGAACAACATACTAGTATTTAAATAAAGAGCCGAAAGTTTTGCGATTAGCAGCACTGGTTTGTTATTTTACATTGGTTGAACCGCGCACGTTGTCTGTGGATGTGAATTATATAAAAAATCAAAACTGTGAAAGAAATGTACGCCCTACTGCGCCGCCTTGCGAGCGCCTCCATCACAAACGCTTCCAGTCCATGCCTGGTACGAAGCTATGCTTCATTCACGGTGCAGGATGTGTTGCGCGAAATACCGGAGGAGACTGGCACGCTGCTCAACCGATTCGCCAAGCACATCGCCGTGGAGAGGTACAAGTGCGAGGATCACGTGTTGCCGGCTCCAAAGATACGCTACTCCGACTACTTTCCCATAACGGATGAACGTTACTTCCGCCGCACGGTGCAAAAGACTCAAGCCGATCAACTGCCATCCCTGATTATATACGCCTCCAGCTATCGCTCCAATGCAGCGGTTCCAATGTATGCCGCAGCTCTGAATGCTCTGGATGCCCAAGCGACAGCACAATTGAATCAGATGGACACAACAACAGTGCTTGGAAACACTGTACGCATTTCTGTTTCTCATTCCCAACTGGCTGAGAAGGACGGATTTCTATCATGCAGCGATGCGGCGACTCGCCGGACAGTCCAGTAGTAGTAAGCAACGTTTTCTGCAAGTCTGTTTCTATCTCGGCCTGCAGAAGCAATACCAACAGAACGATCTCGAGACGTTCCTTGCCACACAGTTGGCCGATCATTTGGCCAGCCTCAGTCCGTTGGATTTGGCCGTGGTTAGCAATGCCTCCTATAAAACGTCCACGGTGGTTACGGGCACTGTGCGTGAGGCTTACGAGGCTGCACTAATTGAAGCCACTTTAAATCTTAAGCTTGTCCCGGACAACTCTTCGGATGCATTGCTGGTTTGCTATATCAAAGCTTTACGTCTTCAGCGCGTGCAGGATGAACGTATCTGTAAATATCTGCAGAACGTTTGCCTGAATCCCGCAGAGCTTTCACTGCTGCAGCCACGTGGTTTGGCTCACATCTTTGCCTACTTCTCTGAGATGAAGTGGGATCATCCGGAAACCGTTCAATCGATTGTTGACCGATTAATGCAATTAAAACCCAGCGAATTACGGGCCAAGGACTTGTCCACATTCCTCTGGTGTTGTGCACAACTTAATTGTACCTTAAATGCCGCTCAGCTTAAACAATTGGAGTTGATTGCTTTGCGGAAATTGGATCACGGTGAATACGATCGCTTTCCCGATCAATTGGTGGACACATGTCTCTCACTCTGCATTCTGGGCCATCATTCCAAGCAGCTCTTTGATGCTGCCGAAGAACTAAAGGCTAATCAGCGCCAGCGTCCGCGTGCCCAGCCCAAAGTGGACAGTCGTCTGATTGTTCTACGCTCCGCAGTTGCCATCGAACATCCCGAATGGGTGGATATGACAAAGGAACAAGTCTTTAAAGAGTTCGCACGTGCACCTGGCTATTTGCTGAAACAACGGGAGGATCTAACAACGTATGCTAACCAGCTTGGCCAGGATGTCCAAGTGGAAGGTGTGGATCTGGTGTGTCCTATTGTGGGCATCAATTTGCCCAGTCTGCGAGTCCAGACGCTTGGAGAGCAGGCAGCCGTCTATTTCGTCGAGTTATTAACTCCAGAGCAGACACTGAAATTCAGTCAAGCAGCGACATCTCTAATAAGACTCAAACGACGACTTTTGGAATCGCTGGGACATCGCGTAGTGCTGGTGAGTTAAGCAACAATTTTTAGTTTATAAATAAACCGGAATAAAAAAAATTTAGATCTAAGTATAAAAATAAATTTTTGTAATTTTATTCATAAAAATTAACAAGTAATTGTTGTTTTATAATTTATATTTTAGACATTATAGTCGATCCCTGATACAAATTACTTTCTACTTTTGCAGCTGCACTCTGGAGCGATGGCAACTAATGCGCAGGCGCTGCAGCAACTTTTGGAGCAAACAACTGCAGCTGGGAATGAGGAGACGCCGCAAGTGCAAGGATTGAAAAATTGAAACGTGTGATATATAGTATGCATATAGAATCTACGTCCCGTAGCTTTAATTAACAAGTTTGTAACGTAATTAATTTAATAAAAATAACACTAAATATAATGTTCAACAATTTATACATAATACAGAGGGCAAGTTGTTATCGTTATGGAGGTCAAAGCGCTCATCTGACCGACTTGATCTTAGCCTTGAGCACAATATAGGCGCCCAATCGGAATAAGAAGGTCATTACACACAGTGCAATGATATCTTTCCAGAACTGATCACCGGACATGGTAATCTCTTCCAAAAATTTCCTTGGATATCTGCAACGAAATCGGAACTTAATGAAGCAACTTATCGACTTTTCGAAAGCAACTCAATTACCTGTAATGGCAATAGGGCGCTTCGTTGCATTCCAGAGTGCCACGATTCAGCCCATAGATGGCAGCTATAAAGCCCTCTAGCCCATATCGTAAATGGGATATATGACTACCCCATTTCAAATAGCTCGGAAGATCTCGCAGCGTGACACCAAAGCCAGCAAACATCATCATGGGAATGGTAAGCACCGGAGCCAGGAATGTGCCATTGACCACATTGAACCAGGCGCCAATTATAAGGCCAAAACTTTGTCCCACAAACACAACGAGCAAACTGATGGAAAAGAACATCCAGAAGCGCACCCATTCCATCGGCTGGTAACTCCATAAATATATTATAACCGAGAAAATGAAACTACAAAATACCTGTAAGCAAGAAAAAAGTATAATTAACAAAGTTACTGAGAAACAATACAAGTACTCACCGTTATGGGCAAGTCTATAAGCGTCATGGCAAAGTAAAAGGCCTTCAGGGAGTACCAGCGATTGAAGTGTTCCTTAATTAATATCGTCATCTCAATGGGGACTAGAATGAGAGGTGATATGAATAAGCATGGTCTTTTAACAGATATAATCGATAGTTTCTACTTACATGTTAGCACCGTCAACATCATAGTAGTCATGGAATGATGCATCAATATGGCAAAAAGAAGATTATAATTATCGAGTACCCTTGATCCCTCCTTTCCAGCACGATCGTACATAGCTCCGTAAAGAACAGCCACAGCAATGTTTACGATAATCCGCATGTGTGTCATTGTCGTATCTCGTCGAGTCTTAATATATCCACGTCGCAGCAGGACGGAGCATTGATTGGTAAAGCTGGTGTTCTCCAGGGAAACGTTCTTGGTGCGTTTGGGAATGGGATGTTTCCTCATGAGGGCCTCGGCACGGAGTACAGATCCTGGATTATTGAACCAGGTCAGACAGCTGCCATTCTCATTGGCGCTCTTCAGCGTATCGATCTTGTCAAAGCCATACTCGCCACATGCCAACTCGATAACTATAAACAAATACGGATTAATTTACTTTATCGATATTGGTCTTAGTTTATACTTACTATAATCGGCTGGATTGTGGTACATGGGGCAAGGCAGATCCACCGATTGCAAGAATGGCACGAGCTTCTGAGTGCCGCCTTGATAAACGCAGTTGCCGGCAGATAAAACATAGACCTGATCGAATATTTGGAACAATTTTGCAGTGGGTTGATGTATGGTACAAATGATGGTGCGACCCTGGGAGGTCAATCTCTTGAGCAACTCTAAGACCTTGGTGCAGGAACTGCTGTCCAAGCCGCTGTGAATAAAAAGAAGATGATTAAAACTTCTGCAGGGACTATTACATATATTTTATTATCTTGTCCATTCAGTTTTTAATTTAAATCCATGTATAGATTACTTTAACTGTAGATTTTAATCATACTTTCTATTTGAAATTTTAGTTGCTCTTAGTAGACATTGAATTTAAAAATTTTAAATACAAAAATTCTCGAAGAAAATTAAGCACTTACGTCGTTGGCTCGTCCAGGAACATCACAGTGGGATTATTAATTAATTCCAAGGCAATGGATAGCCTCTTCTTCTGACCTCCAGACAGACGCATTGTCAGCGTCTGATCGTGATCGTAAAGACCAAGCAGCAATAGAATATCTTCAATCTATTAACAAATATATGATATATTAACAAATATATGAATATATGGTTAATATATGATTTTAAAATAATTATGCTCAATGTGAACTTACCCTGCTCTCTTTCTCTTCGTAGCTAACATTCTCACCCAATTTGAGGTCTGCGGCAATATGCATATTTTCGCTAACGGTCAGCAAAGGCTGCAGCCGATCATCCTGTGTTATATAGCAGGAGAGGCGACGGAATGAGGCTAAAGAGTAAAAAGTTATACAATTTTATTCATGAAAATCCACGTTAATTCATTTGCTTTACTTACGCAAATCTCGTCGTCGTCCATTAAGCAGAATGGAGCCCATCACTCCAGTGGTTTTAAAGCCAGATAAAGCATCAAGTAAAGTGGATTTACCTGCTCCAGATGGACCCATTATGGCAATTAGCTGGCTACCCGGAAACTTTCCACACACATTATGCAAAATCTCCTTCTCGCCTGTCGATACACAATTGAAATGCATTCATTAATAACATGTATAATTAAAAATAGATTATTGAATTAACCTTGATGATCGTTTAATTGTTGATATGATCGAGTACATTTATTAAACAATTACCTTACTTAAATTACAAGTTGCAAATGCCATTCAACAAACTTTGTAAGCGATATTAATCTAGTTGAAGACTTAACAATGTTGCAAATAATGACAATATAATGGCTTGCAAGTCATCATTTCTATACTACACATGACTTGTGTAATATTCAAATAATAAAAAGAAAAACTTCTGTGTCAAGAGATTGAGTCAAAACACTGTTAATATATTTCAATTTAATGCAGATCATAGTTCCCAAAGATTAAATATGTTACTATATAAATATTAACAACACAAATATTCTTAAGAAATTGTTAATTGCTTAATACAAATAACAGTATTATTTTGACCCCAATCAATCCCAAAAACCTCACTTAGGTGCTAATAGGAAAGTATCTCAAAAAAGCGAAATCTTCTTTGTCATTAACCTTAAACATTTTACGAAAAAAATTCGTAATGACAAAAAACAACAACTTTTATCTTCACGGGGTGCTTGGGCAATGGATCATAAACATAATGTCGATATCAAGGTTTACAAATACTCGTACATACATATCTTGAACTTTGCACGAACGAGCTTTGTCTAACTTATTGCCAAATAAAGAAAAAGCACGTTAACAAAAGTAATGAAAATATTTAATAACACCACGGTAGTTAGATACTCTCTTAAAAGTACAAAAAATTTATAGTAGGTATTTTATGACTCAGAAGTTCGAATATATTAATTTTCTTTTGATATTAACAAGTTTTTATAATTATAATTTTTACCTACAAGAAAATATTTGTAACTTTTGAAAAATTAAGAAAATAAATGGAAAATTACGATTATCTATTTACTATAAGCAAAAACTTTTTATAAATTTATATATATAAATATTTAAGGACTAGGTTTGAAGCTCTAGTGGAATATATACGTCTGCCAGAAAATGCTAATAATAGAAACTGAATAAAAGGTTTGGGTTATTTATACGACAGATTAAATTGATTAGAATTTAAAGAAATGTAAGATTTTGCTTTACGATCTGTTATACCTACAATCTTAAGATTTAAGATACTAAAAACCTTTAAATAAAATAATAAATGCAAGGTCTGTCAATAGGGATAGCTTAATTAATTGTTTAAGATATAGAGGAACTCACAAGCTTTATAAGCTGTGTATAAAAATAACTAATTGATCGGCAGGCAGGGGCAAGGGCGGCCTATCTAATCAACGGGAAACAAAGAGCTGTTAAAGAAATAGCTAGCAAGTTAACAGGTAGTTACTCGCATGGGTCGAATGTTTGATGTTACCACATCTAGAATTACACAAATTCAAGACCAAAGCGAATGGTTATTATTATCTAGGATATAGAACTCTGGCCATATTCGCACTATTACTCGTGCTCTTCAAAAAGGTAGCCGCTACTTTTGTTGGCCATATAATCGAGCGCTTCGTTATATTCGTATTTTGGCAATCTTATCGGAGGCATGCTTGAACTTATATTACCTGGTCATATCTATAAGCAAACTGCTGTTGTTCTCCTATCATAAATGCCTCACACACTCACCTCGATTGAAGCCCAATTTGACCGTGAGAGAGAGATCCTTGAACTCAATGTCCACGGGATCACGACCTGGCAGATTGGACAATGCATCCATATCGAAATGCACCTCCTCTTCACCCTCCGCTACGGGTTCCAATGACGTCTGCTTTACGGTAACAACCTGACTGGTAGTGGGCGTTGCACTGGCAGAGGGCGTGGCATTTGTTACTGTACTCGTTTGTCCATTGCGCCAGCTGCTGGCATTCGTCATGGGCACTGTGGTGGCATTGTAGACACCGCGTCCCGCCTTTGAGGTGCTATTATCGCCAATCTCGATGCCCAAGCCAATGCCGGCGGTGCCTTCATTGCTATTGAAGAACTGCTCCCTCGCCGAAAGCATTATTTTCGATCAGCTGGAAAAGAAATAATCAAAAATTCAGTAAATTAAGTAATAATAAACATTATACTTTTCCTTAGCTAACGTAGGTAGCATAATTTAATTAAACGTGCCATGAGTTTTTGCTTAATTTATTTTAAGAAAGTGTTTATTTAAGGAGATGTTATATAATGATCGGATTTTTCAATGTGGAGTACCTAGCTTACAACAAACCCTAAAATCATACATTTTTGTTTGTGTTTTGGGTGCTTTTCTGTTTAACTTTTTTAAAATAGCCAGGGCTAGCTATAAAATAACTGAACGTTAGCGTTTAATTCCATTTACGATATTGGTTTACGAAATTCGGTTTTGTGGAATAAAACGTTTTCAAACACTTTTCTTAACACTTTCGATGGGAAATGTGTCAAAATTCGATAATTACCGGCTGCCTTGTCATATTTCTTAAAAATTCGTAACAAAGATTCAATCCAACACTTTTTATATTTTTGCATTTTGCAAAGAGCATTTTCACGATTCCTTGGAAACACAAGCTTCAGTTAAACATGGCATCACCGACACCAAGCATTGAAACTCTTACGGAGGAAACCATGCAGAATCCAAGCAGCAACATCGGCGACAGCGCCAGCTGCAGCAACCTGGAAATAAGTAAATCCAGACACTTATTCCCGTTAACTTCTACGAAAAATTGCAAGGAAGATGAAAGTTCAGATTTCTACACAAAATTTAATGAGCTTCCGTTAGTCGAATCCAAAGTGAGACATGAATTAACTGCGTCGCTTGATGACTTGAGTAAGGTTAAGGAACGAGTCTTGAAGTCCGTCATTGACGATCTTCCGGAGAATCCTATGCTGGACACCATAAGCATTACAAGCAGCCGCAGTTTATTCGTTAATAACACTGGCACCAGAATAAAATCTGACTTTGGAACTAGGAAATCAGCTAGAGCTGGATCTAGCGATAGAGCTGGTGATCGAGCTGGAACTAGCGATAAAGCTGGAACTAGCGATCGGCCTGGCTATAGATTTGGAACTGCCGATAGAGCTGGAACTAGCGACAAGGCTGGTACCAGCGACAAAGCTGGTACTAGCAATAGAGCTGAATCTAGCGATGAGACTGACCCCAAAGCTGACAATAGTCCGAAATTTCAGTTCCCTGCTGACACATATCGGACAAATCAGCTGTGGGACTTTTACCAGGTGGATTTTCGGGAGATTAAGCTGACTAACTTCGAAATGGCGCTGGATAAGCAACAAAAGGTATTATTATCAGATCTGATCTACACTTTAAGCGGCGTACGTAGTTTTTTCATTACCCCGCTGCCTCGAAATATTAATGCTGAGGATATTAGCTCGTACGAGACGAAATTTCAAGTACACGAATGTATAGACAAATCTTTAGCACACATTGCTTACGAGATACTCCCATTGGCCTCCCATTTTATGGGCATCCAAAAAATGATGGCGATCACCGAAAGTCGTGGACAGGTGAACAATGCTTTAAATGCGGCACTGATGGACTTAAGCCATGATTTCTATTTGCTGTTGGCACAAGCGGAAGACGAGCTAGAGCAGGATCGCCTGACATTGCCAAAGTTACTTTACTATATGCAACCGACCATTTGGATCATGAAAGATGTCTGGGCTATCCTATCAAAGATACTTTTGTGTGATCTTAAAGGTGCTGCTTTGTTGTCGCATTTGTGTGAAAGCCTTAATAGTATGGCGGGAAATAAATCAACCCAGGATTTAATGATGAACCTCACGGGCAAAGCTGCGCAACCGTATATGAACATGCTACAGCTGTGGACCCAAAAAGGTGTCATTGTGGATAAATTTAAGGAGTTTATGATCATGGACAAGGAGTCCAATCACATGGGGCAACTGGCTGATCATTACTTCGATGTCTATTGGGAGAAGCGTTACACAATTCGCATGCGAATGTATACCCAGTTTCTTGAAGAACTACTCGGATATGATACTCCGCACCGGAAAGTATCTGAACGTGATAAGGCAGTGTGGTAAGCGTGGAATGCCCACAAAATTGATAGATTTACGCTATAATCCTAGAGATGAACAAGAACATGTCAAAGTCATCAATGATGCCTACATTTTTTCGGCTCGAATGCTTTTGGATGTGCTTCTTACTGATAACGATATGATGGGACATCTGCAGTCAGTGAAGCGTTATTTTTTGCTTCATCAGGGCGATTTCATAATGGAATTCATGGATGCCTGCGAGGATGAATTGACCAAAAATGTGGATCATGTGCAGCCAAGGACATTGGAGAATTTGCTTGGCCTCTCGCTGCGATTAACCTCTGCTCGCAATGATAAATATAAAGATAATCTACACTGTGAACTCCTCACTTACGATCTGGTCACCCAAATGTCCAAGATCATGAAACCATCAGATGGATGGAAAACTTCTGATCGCTTGGATTTTAACGGACTCGAATGTTTCGCATTTACCTATGAGGCAAAATGGCCCGTTTCCTTAGTGCTTAATCACACTTCTATTAGCAAATATCAGATGCTCTTCCGTCAGCTTTTCTACTGCAAACACGTTGAGCGACAACTCTGCAATATTTGGAAGGAAAACTCCATGGCAAAGAAGTTACCATCAAATGCCTCAGAGATTTATCGTTCAGCCTTTACATTGAGACAGCGCATGATGAATGCCATTCAAAATCTGGAGTATTACATGATGATTGAGATCATCGAGCCCTACTGGCATATGTTTGTCGTGAATTTGAAGAAAGTAGAGAATATCGATAAGCTGCTTAGCCTGCATCAGGACTTTCTCGACGTGTGCCTTAAAAACTGTATGCTTACCGAACAGTCTCATCTTAATCGGGCTATATTCAAGCTATGCAAGATCTGTCTAAAATTCTGTGAATTTATACAGCAGTCGCAAAGTTTCTTTCTCAAACCGGAACTCAAGACAATGGTTCGGGATCAGTCAGACTCTGAGATAGCTGCTCCAGATCAGAAACAAACTAAGAATTCAATGGATCAATCGGATACGTTTGCTAACCGTGTGAAGAATTTCGATTCGGAATTTACGAGCATGCTCATATCATTCCTCAAACAACTCAATGATCTGGCCCAGGCTAATACCGACGATCGTTTCATATATCTTGTGCGTAGAATCAATTTTAACGGATATTACTCTGAACAAATGGAAAAGCTGCATGACATAAAATATTAATAACCTCCTGTTGTCTACTTTCTGTACTGTTCTTTAGCACAGAGAGAAGAAAGATACAAATTTCATTTGTCGTCTAATAAATGTGATAAACCGATATAGTTTAAAACCGATATAAATATTTAAAATGAAATTTTAATAAAAAAAACACCAAAACAAAAAAAAGTAAGCAAGTACATTTATGTATATTACACATAAAAGTGTATAAACTATGCTTCTAAAGAAAAAGTCTTGGAAATTTGCTAACTACACCAAATAAAGAACTATTGCTTTCTTTATCTTTTTAAAGAAATATTCAACTCCCTTACGTTAAATATGATATTGTTCCCAAATAAGTAACTATAATTTCGTACACTGATGTAATTCACTTTTGATCATTTATCGGTTGATTAATTTTTAGAATGATGCAACGGGCGTCATGCATCATGGAACTGTGGCACATTTGAAACGGGGCAAAAGTTGCAACTGCCATTAATGCTGTTGATGTGTCCATCTTGGCTAAACGGGTTTCATTGCGTGCCATTTTGCACTTTGCTCGATGGACTCGACCAACAGATGTGTCATTATGACTGAACTGGAAGTCACAAACTTTCGTACACCTGTTAATTATCAAAGTTAAGCCACTCGGCATGTACTTGGCACCAGCCACTCCACCCTCCTCTGTCACCATAGAATTACTTACTATTAAATATTTTATTTATTTTTTTGTTAAATACGCAAATTCTGATTGTAGTTGACGTCAAAAATAATGCATAACGTAAATATATGTTTGTTGTTTAATTACAAGTCGCACACAAATCAAAGTGCAACACACACACAACACACAACAAATTTTCGTTGAGCTACTGAAAACACAGCAATATAAGATATACGGAAGAACTAAATAAGTGCGAGTTCTCTCGAACGTTTATACATGGGTAGTTATTTATCTATCTATATTTAGCTTTGTTAACTGGTTTTTATTTTATAAGGTTAAGGTTAAAGTTGTGATACATTGCACTTGAAAGTTTTTAAAGCTGTTAGAAATTAGTTACAATACATCTTAATTAGCAATGATCTAGAGTAATTTATCAAAATTGGATGAATCTGTTGAAATTAATAGTTACCGTATTATAAATATATTAAATTTACAAAGTTAAATTTCCAAGTTATTTAAATTTAAAGAATTGTTAGATTAAAATATTAATTTATAAATTAAGTCTTTTATATATATTTATTTTAACTTTTAATGATTTCTTCTATTTTTCCAGTCTGAACAGTATGATGTTTAGATAATCGTTGAATCGTATATACCTTAAAGGTAATTAGCATTAAGGTTTACATCATTATTAACTACTCTATACTGACAATTAAATGCTTAAGTGCATTTATATTTACGGCTTAAAGATTAATAAGTGCACGTTGAGTATTTGAGTAAGAATTTAAATAATCTGCAACAACCTCAATAAGAATGTTGAATATTTATATATACCCGTATAAGTAAATATAGCACGCAATTTACTCCACATTTAATGCAGTTCGTTTCTTTTAATTTTATTGTTTTACAAAATATATTAATCAAATAGAAAATATATTCAGTAAGATCAAGGTACAGATGGCAGAAGCAAAACACAATTAAATATTATACGTATAGTATGGACGGGATTGTATAGAATCTTATTGTAGAGCCTGCATTGATCGAAACAACAAAAGCATTGTTTTTATTATATTATATATAAATATGTAAATGTATGCAGATTTAATAGCAAATACAATCGGCAAGTGCCATATGACGAAGTATTCGTCATCTTTAACCCGCAATCCGTGCATCTTATCAATTCTTATCTCTATCAGCATCTGAACACTATGGTGCTATATGGATTGACCCTTACTGACAGAAGGTGTCGAAAAGGGAAATACTTCCACTTACCTATGTACATCTAGAACTATATTCAAAACTAATGAGCATTGCACTTGAAATAATCAATAGAATAGATAGTGTCATTGCCCTCATTCTATAGCTAACTATAGGGCTAAAACATAGAACTACGCCATTTCTCAACGTGTTTGTCATTCAGAATGACTCGTTATCAGCTGAGATTTCAATATTGATCGACAGTTGTCATTTGTTATTTGCTTGCTAAAATTCCGAAAAGCAAGAAAACTTTACCTTGAGACGTAAGTTAACCAAAATTTAAAATATTTTTAACCTTGACCTATTTGAAACTGTGTGAAAAAAAGGTATTCACGACTGTTTGAAGAATTTTTTCAATCTCAGAGAGCACAACTTTAAAAAAAAAATACTGGATAACATAATAGTCGCACTTTCATTGTTCTTAGTAATCTTAAAATTGACATTCTTGTTCACTTATTTATTATGTTGTAGACTTGTTAATATAATAAAGCCTATGCACATGTAATTATGCGTGTACTATGTATCTGTATCTGATTATAGCGTTTGTATGTATTGTATTGTTTACTCGTCTCGGAAGTAAACCGGTTCAGAGATTTACGCTGCAGCTGAAGGAAGCATCCGCAGACAGTCTCAAACCCAAAACTCAGAGATTGAGAACAAGAGAACAGCAGCTGCTCCCATTGAAAGCAAGAGAAAATGAAAGAAAGAAGACAACAAAAGAATGAAACAGAGCAAAACAAATCTGGCTGCGCATAGCTTTTTGTTTAAACAAAAATAAATGTGAATTAATAATGTGATAATTTAATAAAGGTAGCAGTAATAAAAATTTAAATCAAACTCATAAATCTAACTCATTTCATTAAAACACTTTAACACTTGTAAATGCTGTAGGTAATCATATTTTAAATGTTAAACTACCTTCCACTAAGGAGATAATATATTACTCCATACATTATCATTCATTACATAAATTATCGAGCTGCAAATTAAACAGTTTCAGTATTTTATCATTTGAATTTATAATTCAGTAATCTCTACAATTAATTGAAAATCTAATCTGATATTATTATTATAAACAGTTAACTTAACACTTTGCGATCGAAATTTTTCAATGTTATTTTTGCAGCATAGGCAAAAAACTTAGCAATTATTGAGTCAATACTGAAAATATTAATAATTTTTTTTTTCATTAACTGAATAATGAATGCTTACTGTATATTTCTTTTAATTTTATTTTAAATATGTATAATATTTGCACTTTTATTTTGATTACTTTATATACAATTTGTCGTATTTGTCATTGTTTGATTTTTTTTTATTATAAGGCTTTTACAGTATATATTTATTTTTTAGTATATATTTGAAATGCTAATTTTTTTCGTAAAAATTGTTTTTCTGCTTATCTTATCCTTTTGAATTTTTAGCAGTTTCATTTCAATGTGACATTTTTATTTATTGTTTTGTTTCTTATGTATTTGCAGTATGATATGTGTCTTTTAAATTTAAATTTATCTAATTTTATACATTTTTATATAAGTACTAATTTTGTTTTATCAACATATCACTTCATTGGTTGCTTATTAAAATAACAACCGCATACTCGTCAAGCAATTATTTATTTTATTTTTGGGTAATCGTCACCATATTTGTATTCGATAAATAGGATCACACATTGGGAATAAATTTTGTCACACTGAGTTCTTGTTGATTGGACATGCCTGGCTGGCCTTACCCGTTGGTAATTAGAAAAAGAATTGTATTTGCAGAATTTCAATTTCGTTCAATATTTTTTTGCGCGCTCTACAAAACCGCGTAACAACGTCTTCGATGTGACATCGGCGACTGGCGGCCAGCAAACAAATACGAGTACTCGTAATACTCGTAATCCCAGCTATTGTAGCTCTGGCGATTCCCTCAGAATTCGAATTCCAGTAGAGTCAGCTGCTTGACGAAACAGAGAGAGTCACAGACAGAGACAGAGACCCATACAAAGAGCCAACCGATCGAGCGTCTCAGAGCTCTGTTCAGTGCGGGTGTGTGAGTGTGTATCTTTGTGTAAGGGTGTGGGTATCTATGTGTGTATCTGTGAAATGCGAGCTTTATCACAACGTTTAAACGAAGTCCGTTCGGCTTTTGTTGCCATTGCTGGCTCGTTTACTTGCTGCTTGTTAACATTTTTGTGAGTTGTTGCTGTTCACATTGGCTATTAATGTTTTAGCGTCATTATATTGTAGTTTTCCTTCATTGATAAGGTACACACACTGGTTGTGGTTGATTGAATTTTGGTAGCTCCGTCGATCGCATTGCTCTTGACAACGCCTCCAACTGGGGTCAGAAGTCCATATCGAACTTTTTTCTTTCAGCTCTCTTATACGTAATACAATGTTATTAATTTTTATTGCTCACTTTTGTTGTATTCCTTATTAAACAATGGCCCGCTTATAGAAACTTTATTATTGTGCAAAATTTACAATGCTTCAATTGACGTATACATACAAATTCTCTATCTACCTGTTAACGTTCTTTGTGCTCTTTTGATGAATCACAGCTAATTCATTCAATCAGCTGAAAGAAAGAGTCAAGGTAAGACTCTCAGCTGTTTCTACCTAAAATAGGTAACAATTGCACTAGAATTTTAACAGAGAACAGAGAGTTACATAACTTTTCGGACTTTTAATACTACATTTGTATAAAGATTCTTAAATTTTCTATTGGCTTGCGATAGGAAATTAAGAAATTCTTGTAGATACCTTAAACTAAATAATACTGTTCACATTAAAATTTTATAGAAAAAAAATTAAAAAATTAATTGTAATAAAACTATTTTAGCGATTGAAAAACTATTATATATAAAGTCAAAGAGATACGAGTAAAACTATATCTATCTAATTTTATTGTATAAACTTTCTTGTTTCTTATCGACCTTGCAATATTTTGATTTATGATACAAACTTATGTGTAGTAAGTATAATTGCAGAAACACAAATTTTCTTATCAGATATTGTCCACAGGAAGCTATGAAATCGTTGTCATATCAGTATACTATCTACTAAATTATAGTATGATTTCAATATTTTTCAGATAGTACCTACAAATTGAAAAGACAAAGTTCAATCAATTATTTACTCGTGTTTACAGCAATAAGCTGAAACCCAATAAATAATACATATACTTTTAATAGTATTTAAAATTCAATTAGACTATAAGTAAAAACATCATTTGGTTTTTATTTCTATTCTTTCATTGAGTATTTTCACTATAACCCACTTTTATGTGAGTCATATCAACTTTCCGATGTTGCTATGGAACATTTTAAAAGCAAATGTTGCATACACTCAACTTATGCTTAAACTTATTTAGTTATTATCGTAACAGTTCTTTAGTCTACAACATATATTATTATAACATATTTACATTATATCATTACGATTGTTGGACTTTGAACTGTGTAGGATTTAGGTTTGAATCGAGCTAAACAAAGGCCAAACGAAATGTAATTGTGTACGAGTATTGTAGTTTCTAGTAGAATAAAGAAAATATATAACAAATACAATTTTATTTGTCATTAAAAGCTACGTCAGGGGTTTATCTCTTTCTCTCTCTATGTGGACTTTTGATCGCCGGTTCCCGAGAGTCTGCAGCACTGATTAGCGGATTATTCAGCGTTCAGAGGGAATGAGATTGCATTGAAATAGACTATAGATATTAATAATGTAAATTAAATGTGTAAAAATTCAATTGATTCAAATAATCGAAAGTGAAACTCTATTTATAAATATTAAAATCAATTTACATAAGTGCCTTGATAAGCAGTAATATCGACTAAAACACAAACTCACCACACAACGATAAGATTAGAATGTACGACAATATTAAGCAGGAAATTCTTTCGCATTATTGTTCCACTTCTTTCATTACTTCTTGTTTCTTCAAGGTTAGAACCACTGTTAAAACGATGACTTATCGAAGATTTGCCCATACACCAAAGTCCAAATATTTGCGGCATCTTTTGAAATCATCCAGTCAAGCTCGACGTCAACTTCAGCGTCGACGTCGACGTCGGCGTCGGTGTCAACTTTAACGCTCGCGATGTGGACGATCAGTTTGGGCGATATGGAGAGGCACATACATTGTTTTTAGTTTCTTCCAAGTAATTGTTTAGTTTGGGTCTGATAACTGAGAATAAATTAGTAAATTTTATGGGCTACTTAAATATGTTTTCAAACAGATCGCACACATTAGTTCCCTCAACAATTGGGGGTAGATCTTCAGCTCCAAATCTACTTTATCAATATTAATTCCTGGATATATTGACAATCAGTCACTTCTCCTTATTCATTGAAGTGCATTGAGAAAGTTATTGGTCATCAAGTTAATTGTTCTTCTAGAATTTGAGCAATAATGCGTTCCTCGCAGCTCCCAAATCGAGTAATCTTATACCCAACTGTCAAACTTGATCAAAACTGAACAGATTTACAAATGGAATGTCATTTTTATCATGATTTGGCCTCTAAAATCATTCTGTATTAAATTTTTGTTCATTTAGAAAATTTAATTATTTTCGACCAAGATTCAATTTTAAAATTTTGAAAATTCAAAACTATAAACCGCAAATTTTTACTTTTGATCAACTCCTTAATTAGTATAAAATTGTAAAAAATCATGTCCAAATTGACAAAAATTTTGACTTGTAAAGTTTACAGTCCAAGCAATTACTAAACTTCGAACTGTCATAACTTTGTCAAATCTTAACCGATTTCCTTGCGGAATATCATTTTGATCATTATTTGGCCTCTATATTGATTCTGCATATAAATGTTATTAACTTTTTAAAAAAAATTGATTTTCGAATTTATCCCGACAAAATCATGTACCCCCCCCCTTTTTTGAAAAAATATTTTTTTCAAAATTTTAAATCTTAAGTTTTCACTTTTGATCAACTCCTTAATTAGTATAAAACAACACTTTAAACTTGATTCTGAGTCCTTTTTTTTTAGTTAAATATCATGAAGAACTGGATGAAAATTTAGACTTGTACAGTGACTAACAGAAGTCTGATTAGCTTCAAAGTGTCATAACATGATTTTTAAGCGGATTGTCATTTTAAGAATGATTTTGACTCTTAATTGATTCTGCATTTAAATTTGTATCATCTAGAAAATTTAATATTATCTGAAACTATGCCTATCTATCTATCATCCAATCTTCCATTCCCTTGACATTTTTTCAATAACTTTGATCTCTCATAACTTTATCAAAAATAAACCGATTTTCAAGCGGAATGTCAATTTGATTCGTAACCTATATTTGTTTCGGTTCAATTCCCTGCTTAAAATTAAAATGGGACAGACCCGTTAATTTTAACTTTGAAGCCCTTATTTTCTTCGATTTTCCCATAATGATATTAGTTGGAGATATATTTTTTGATTCTGACAGTAAATTTTATATATTTTATAAAAATACATTTTGTATACTTTTTATTAAGAATTCATCGACATGAAATGTATTACTTCTGGTGCATAACTACACACACATAACAAGGAATAAGCCATCGAGTATGTACAAATGATGAATGAATAAAATAAGAAAACTTAACTACTTACCATTCCCAATATCCTAAGTCATCCCTTTGGTATATGAATATTTCGGTCACAAACTTTTTTAACTTATAAAACGATGAAACCGCTGCAAATTTCTCACACACCTGAAATTTTGCTCAACCGGATTTGAATGTCAAAATGGTAACGGTTCAGCAAGATACAGGCGCGAATGAAAGATGCCGGCCAAAGGATAAAATCCAGTCACTTAAGGTTTATTCATAATCGTAATGATAACCGCAACAACGTGTATTCCTGGCAACGTTCGGGCTTCGACTGATGCCAGAGACAGCACCAACAGTCACTATGTAGCCTCCCGTAATGCCACTTGATCAAGCTAACAAAATTCATTTAACTAAGCTAATACTAAAACCTCTCCGACTATATACAAAAATAAAAAAAAAAAACAAAGCAAAGTTGTTGTTGTTGCTGTTGTTTTTTTGACCAGGGGGAGTCGACATTAGAATTAGACTCGGAACAAAAGGAACAACAATGCTGGCCAGCCGCTTGGTTGGTTGACTAACTGACTGACTGGGTGGGTCAATTGAATGTTGCAACAGAGGCGCATGCTTTCTAAACGCCACCGTTTTTCCAGCTATTGTGGTTGCTCTTGTTGTTGTTGTTGTGGGACGCACCTTACCTGTACAAATAGCCAGATAGAGATAGAAACAGGGCGACAGCTGACACCAGGCAAACGCGCCTTTTTAATGAGATGACCCCACCTAAGCAGTATATAATACCCACATATGTATGTATGTATGTATGTAGAGGACGCCACATGACGTGGGTGTAAGTTTCTATGTGTGGTTGTTTGTGTTCATGTTCTTCGGTTCCCATCGGAGCGGGGTTGGTTCGGACCTCGGTTATAGCACATAAAGTAAACGTTTATCATTGGACGGTCTCGTATATATCCTGTCATATCAATTTAATATGTATTTACCTAAATGGGTTAATGACTTGCCAAATGCATTCCTTAATTAAATTCATATGACAGTGACAGTTGCAGCTCTTTTAAATGATATGATGGTGAATTGTGCAACATTTTAAATAACTTAGTTTTAACCACAAAGAGATTTGAACCAAAAAATTGGCACATTTAAAACCACCAAAGAACCACCAACGAAGCGCTAAGCCGACGATGATGATGTATATGATATGATACACAGGAGCTGTTAAAGAAGGGACTTAAAAAGGACTATGCTACAAAATAAAGTAACTAAAAAAAAGAAGTAATATATTAAAGTAAGGCTCTGAAAGTTTAAATATCAAGATAAAAACAAGGATATAAATAAATGCAGAAGAAATTGTAAATTCAAATAGTATTGTTATATATTATATATATATTTTATTCATAGTAATTCGTTAAAGTTTCTTAAGCTACTAAATGCTGAACCTACTGATACTTAAAAAGATTTTTTGGATTGGGTTGACTCTCGAGATTTTGTACAACATTTTCCCTTATATTTACTAAATAAGCGTTACCGTCTCCATATTCAAAAGAGATGATAAATCTGATTTTTGCTTAATAAAAACTATTTACAATCGATTATTCGAGTAACATTAATCTAACGCACCGAGGGGAGTCGTTTTAATACTTATTCAACCTCACATCCCACCAATTTTTATATGCCAGCTTAATGTATACTCAGACCGATGCTCTATAGCACACCTTGTTATAAAGCCAATCCTTAAAAGCATACGAATATGTATGTGAACTATGTATTTGTCGACACACCCATAGACGAGGAGACGTGCCAGTTTTCGCGCCCCACAAGTTGCCCTTTTTTCCGACTTTGTTATGCCAAATGGCCACGCAAGGAGCTCGAGCAGGACTCGGAGCAGGGCAGGGATGATCTGCGGTTACTAAAAGGGCGCGTTTCATATTAACACATAGCCAAATGTCAGTCTGACAATGTGTACCACATTATAACATAGCGCACAGGGAACTAAGAGGGTTTGGCACCGAAGTGCTACATATTAACCTTTCAACTCTTGCTAATTGAAAGTTGAACGTTCTTTCTACCTCATTTTTCATAAGTTCTCATTAAAAAATCGTGTGACTTGATCAAAGAATCTGATGACGAATCTATGAGGTTTACAGAGACGAAAAAGATTATCCTTTGGATCTCGATCAAACAAATTTTTTTAAACGTATTTAATACAAAATTAAAGGTATCAGAATTAGGTTTAAAGTGTCGTTTTATACTTATTACGATATAAGGAGTTGAATAAAAGTAATAACTTGAGATTTAAAATTTTGAATTTTCAATTTTTTGATCAAAATTATTCCATGGCTTCGATAGTCGAAAAAAAATACAATTACGATATAAGAAGTTGAATAAAAGTAAAAACTTGAGATTTAAAATTTTGAATTTTCAATTTTTTCATCTAAATTAATGCCTGCATTTATTTCCATCTTATTCGATATAAGGAGTT
This sequence comes from Drosophila falleni, assembly GCA_035045575.1. Classification (NCBI taxonomy): domain Eukaryota; kingdom Metazoa; phylum Arthropoda; class Insecta; order Diptera; family Drosophilidae; genus Drosophila; species Drosophila falleni. Next base: position 440,667 of record JAWNOV010000169.1, on the reverse strand, counting down.
ATAGCTTCGATAGTCGAAAAAAATAAAATTTTCGAAATGAAGAAAATTTGAATATAGAATGAATAAAGAGGCCAAACCATGATTAAAATGATATTCCGCTTGAAAATCGGCACAGTTTTACCAAAGTTATGACAGTTTGAAGGTGTCCAAGTCTTTTATCTAGCAAATTTACAAGTCAAAATATTTCTTAATTTTGACATGAGTTTTAAAAAATAGGTGATATTTTAGCAAACATCAAGAAATTATGCTAATATAAGCATAATAGTAATATAAAATAGAGATATTCACTATTTTGACCATAAGGTCATCGAATTTAAGCCTAAACACACAAACAAAAGCTCCACACCTTCCCCAGTGCATGGGCGTGTTAACAACGCTGACCATTGGCTAAGCACCGGGCTTATATACTTCTATACTCATTTTGCTTTGTATAAGAGAACGATTTAGCTCATTGGCGCACTGTTTTTTTGTTTTTTTGCACATTAAATTGAGATGTGGGTGCGGAATTTGCTATTAATAAAATGTCAGTTAAATGCACCTAAATAATTAATTAAAATTACGTAGCGCAACGATTTGTTTGTATATAATTAAAGTAACAAATTGGCTGACAAGTTTTTAAAGGCCAATTAACTGGGAAGAGAGATATAAAAACTAAATGTAAACTATGCCAATTCTGTTGGTTCCGTTGACTTTGGCTTCGAATCCGTCTCTGGCTCTGATGGGAGTTTCTTGGGTTTAATTTGTGGCGTTCCCAAGGAAATGGGCAGTCGGTCACCCCAGCGACTAACTCTGGCGCAGCTATAGGCAGCTCTGAAATAAATTCAAATGAAATATTAATAAAAGTAGAACCAGCTGCAGGGTATTCACATTGTGTGTACACTTACTTGCCGTGCTTGGAGGCTGTAAAGATGACCTCCTGCAAATTGCCACCTTCGGTGCATAGACGACATATCGAATGCTTTGAGCGCACCAAAGTGGGACGCACTATGCGTGGCCATGTGCGTGAGGCATCCTCTATAATGCCCTTCTTCAAAATGGCATAGCTATAGACTGAAGACTTGCGATCCCCGGAAGATTCGCTGGTGAGACGCAGAGGCGCATAGGATATTTCAAAGTTGCAAGGCGTGCGATCGGCCAAATCATTGAGACGCGGACAGCGCAGATCATGTGGACACTGCAAGAAATTAATATAAATTATATTCTTAGCTTGTGAACAATTGGAGCACTTACTGGAGCCAGTGTTTGACCAGCATGCTCATCTCCAGCGTGAAGTAGAAAACGTCTGGCCTCATTGACCAGCTCGCTGCCGCGTCGTGTGCCCTCCTCCACGATGACCATGTAGCCATCACATTTCCGCCACAAATTAAGCAGAATTTCCTCTCGCTGCTGTTTGTCGGCCATTTCGAAGAGTGTGTGCGATATGACAACCAAGTCATATTTGGTATCAATAGCGGGTAAAAATTGTCTATAGAAAACGTTGCGCAGCTCAACTTGTTTATTCTCCTGTCCCTGTTGCAATATCAGCTCTGACAACTCGTTCATCTCCCGTGACCTGTCCACATTGTAATACTCAAAGATGCTGTCCCGCCAGAGCTCACTGGCCACCCACATGCCGGTGCCAATGCCAGAGCCAAAGTCGAAGTAGCTCCTTGGCTTAAACGTCTCATCGCGTAGCTGGAGCTCTGTGAGCACACGCTTCATCACTGCATACTCCTGTGCCGCTCTGCCTATTGCGTATACAATGGCCTCGTAGGCGCCGTATTCGATGCGTTTCCAGGCGTACGTCCGTTGATCCAGGCGCTTGTTGATCTCCAGCTCTCGTTTACGTTGCCAACGCGCCGCCTCCTCAGGGCTGAGCGTCGCCAATCTGTCCAGTGACATCTTGGCATTGATCTCCTCTACAATGAGTCGTTTTTTGTTTTCGATTTCCAAAGTTGTTGGAGGCGGATGGCGGGATTTTATATAACGATTAAGCAATTCACTGTCACGTAGCACTTTTCTGACTGGATGATCACCCACAATCCGTTTTAGAGTGTTGCTCAACTGCTTGGGCAACTCGATGTGATTGGGTCTTATTACTCCCGGATGTTTTCGCGGTTTTATAACTGACTGTTCCAAATCAGTCAGCACAGCCGGCTCAACTGCAGCACTGATTTTACAGGTGAATCGCTGCAACAGGTGTGTGCTTGCCAGAAACAGTCGTGGAGCAAGCATTATGTGTCCAGTCGTGTCTAGCTTAAATAGTGAAGCCATATCTTAAGGACTTAATTCAACTATACAATAAATAACAATACGCAATCCATGTGCCCCACTGTTGCCAACGTTGCCACCTGGCGCAAAGTGATGACACCCTGTTACATTTTCTGATCTGGCAATATATACAATTTTAGGTCAAATGTCAAATATTGGTAACCTTAAAAATTTCCAACTTTTGCTGGCATTGTCTAATCAGCGTACTATGCCTGAAAATGTCGCCGGCTCGTTGTAACTGGCTTAAAATCCTCTTGGAAAATATAAACAAAAAATGCTTATAAATAAATAAATTATGGATGAATACGAAGCGCAGGTAAATTAACGTTTGAATGTAATTCTGTATAAATTACTAATTTTTTTGTAATTTCCAGTTGCTGGTGGTAAAACAGGCTTTGCAAGTAACCACAGACGAGGAGCAACGCAATGAATTGATTGCATTACAAACAAATTTGGAGGAGCTCCTGGCTCTGACCAGAAGCAGTGAAACCGAAGCTATTAATGAAACGAACACTACACAGGCTACAGACGACCTTGACGACGAGCTAAAACGCTTTCAAAGTGAATTAAATGACTTGGAGCAGAAGCCGGTAGATCCAAGAGATGAGCAGCAGCAGCTGGAAGAATTGAGGGCTAAATATAATGGCATGTTGGGCGAAAAGTGCTCGGCACCACATGAGCACAGCTGGGGAGCCTTGAGCTACCACAATGCACTCATCTGTGGAGTGGACGACGAGTTAATTGTAGACGGCAATGGGGTTCTAGATGTTCGGTTACGGGTCCTATACACAAATCCCACGCATCGCGAGATGTTACCCTGTAACTATTACCTGGAAGGTGAATGTCGATTCGATGAGATTCGATGTCGCTACTCTCATGGCGCTCTGGTACCTGGAGCTGCCATTAGAGATTACAATGAACCAGATTTTCACAGACTGGCACGCAACTGTCCGGTGCTGGCCAAGTTACAGGATCGATTGTGGCATCGTGGTCGTGTGCTGTGCGTGAATTTTGTGGAGCAACAGTGTCGGGTTCGATTGGATGGTCAGGAGCACAAGGAACGGGAACGGGACTTTCCCTTTGAGGAGCTGTTTCCATTAATCACAGAACAGGATGACGAGTTGACCAGCGACAGCGGCGACTCAAATGAATCAAACGAAAGTGATGGAGAGAATGATTCAGATATGGATGATCTTGAGGCAGCGCGACAGGCGCGTATGGTAGAGTTAAGCTTGTTTACATTCAAACCGACCGAAAAGCTAGGAGCTTGGGAACAGTATACGCGCGTAAGTTTCCAAAAACCAATGGACAAGTCATTCACTTACAGTAACTTTTAATCCGTTGAAATGCAGGGCATAGGTTCCAAGCTGATGGCCAATATGGGTTACATACACGGTACGGGACTCGGATCAGATGGTCGTGGCATTGTGACGCCGGTTAGTGCACAGATATTACCACAGGGTCGATCCCTAGACGCCTGCATGGAGCTGCGTGAAGCAGCAAACGGTGATAAGGATTACTTCAGTGTCGAACGCAAGCTAAAGCGTGCCCAGCGTCGCCAGCAGAAAGCTAATGAGAAGGCCTACGAACGTGAGTCCAAACGCACAGATGTCTTTGCCTTTCTTAATGGCAGCGTGCTAGGAGTCAGCCAGCAATCGGATAACTCCGCCAAGAAGACAAAGACCAACGATCTGCAACAGCATTCCAACAAGACGCTGAATGTGGAGACAGTGCGCATTGCCGATGACATACGTCGCAAGCAGCGGGACATTGCCAAGGTCCAGCAATCACTAGCCCGTAATGTCAGCGATGTCCAGCTGCAGAAACGTCTCCGAGTGCAGCTCCAAAACCAGCAACAGGAACTGGACACACTGCAGGCGCAGGAGAGCAATCTTAACAAGGAACAGCAGTCGCGTAAAAGCAAAAATAAAATGTTTGAGTTTTGAATGCGGTTTTTTTTTGTGTAAATAAATTGCATATTTTATATGTACATCTCAGGCGAATTTCAAATATTTTTATAGGAATTACTAAAACAATATATGTTTAGTTTGTTATTTGTGTTTTATGCATTATTTTGCAAGTTTTAAACTAAAATTAATTTAGATTAAATTTAAATTTATATCATTTTCTTCTAAGATAATAATTAATTAATAATAACGGGCGATATATGAATATTATATCTTCCCGACAAAAGTACAAAATCTATTAGGGAATTCTCTTTTGGGTAATGCTCATGTTAAATAAGGAGCGGGACTTTGAGCGTGATTTTGAGCGCGGCCTCGGAGCGGAACTTTGAGCGGGGCCTCGGAGCGGGACTTTGAGCGGGGCCTCGGAGCGGGGACTCGGAGCGGGACTTGAGGGGACTGGCGGGGCCTCGGAGCGGGGCCTCAGGGTGGGGCCTCGGAGCGGGGCCTCAGGGCGGGACCTCGGAGCGGGGCCTCGGGGCGGGGCCTCGGAGCGGGGCCTTGGAGCGGGGCCTTGGAGCGGGGCCTCAGGGCGGGGCCTCAGGGCGGGGCCTCGGCGGGCTCGGCGGGCCTCAGAGCGGGGCCTCGAGGGGCGGGGCCTCGAGGGGCGGAGCCTCGGAGCGGGGCCTCAGGGCGGGGACTCGGAGCGGGGCCTCGGAGCGGGGCCTCGGAGCGGGGCCTCGGAGTGGGGCCTCGGAGTGGGGCCTCAGGGCGGGGCCTGGGAGCGGGGCCTGGGAGAGGGACTGAGAGCGGGGCCTGGGAGAGGGACTGGGAGCGGGGCCTGGGAGAGGGACTGGGAGCGGGGCCTGGGAGAGGGGACTGGGAGCGGGGCCTGGGAGAGGGACTGGGAGAGGGACTGGGAGCGGGGCCTGGGAGAGGGACTGGGAGCGGGGTCTGGGAGCGGGGCCTGGGAGAGGGACTGGGAGCGGGGCCTGGGAGAGGGACTGGGAGCGGGGCATGATAGTGGGACTGGGAGCGGGGCATGATAGTGGCACTGGGAGCGGGGCCGAGAGGGACTGGGAGAGGGACTGGGAGCGGGGCCTGGGAGAGGGGCCTGGGAGAGGGGCATTGATCAGTGAATGAGGATAACAAACTTTGAATTTAAATTTTTTTCAAATTACAATTATACTAATTTTTATTCTATAAATTTCTTCATTTTTGTTAATCTTAGTATTGTTTATAATAATTTTTATCATTAATTTACTAAATGCCAGACTGTAAGCCTCTAAAACTAAAAGTCTAAATGCTTCCAAAGGCTCCCGCCGTTAATACGGCTGTCATGTACTGCTCCAACAGTGCCTGGGCCAGATGCGAACCGTTCTCTACGGCCAGTGCATAGGCCGTGTCTCCGTTCTCATTGCTGGCACTGAAGTCCAGATCTCTGGATAGCAATTCATTGCATGTGTGTGGATGATTCCCTGCTGCCGCATACATTAATGCAGTATTGCCCACAATGTCCATGTGCGTGCCACTGGCACCGCGATCCAGAAGGAAACGAACAATTTCATTGTGTCCTCCAGCGGCAGCGAGCAACAGTGGAGTGACCATATCTGGCGCCAGACTATTCACATTTGCACCAGCGGCCACAAGCAATTGCGTTGAGACCATCTGTCCATAGGACGCCGCCCAGTGCAGAGGTGTAAATCCATGCGAATCCTTGAAATCAATGTGCTGCTGACGGAGTAGTTCAGCCTTCACCTGTTCCTCCGTTATTTCACCCTGACCGGCGCGTTCGTGAAAGGACAGCGACACCTCGACGGGACAGAATGTGGCCTCCGTATTGCCGCGCTGTAGATTCGTGAGGACCGTGGATTGGGGGCGATATGGCAGAAAAGCGCTCTTGCGCTTCGTGGAATTGGCATCCAGCAATAGACTTGACCCATGTAGAGTGGAAGATGAAGGTGCATGCACATGGGATGATCTCGAGGGCTCATCATCCTCGGAGTTTGTGCTGCTCTGCAGTTTGCTTGCCGGCGCAACCATTTCTTAAGTCTTAAGATTACTCTTACATCAAGTTAATTAAATTATTTATAAGCCAAAGACCTTTGGTCGGAAAAACAAGACTGTTGTTTTATTGATTGTTGGGAATATTTATTTCCCAACTCCCGCTCAGCTGTTGGGCATTTTGTGTTTTGCCTAATCAGCTGATGATTAAGCGGGTCAAACAGAGCGCTTGTTTTACTCTTTTTTATATGATTATAACATATACTTAAATATTTAGTATGTTAATTAACATACAATAATTTAATTAACAACACAACTTTATACAAAATTATTTAAAAGAAAATTGGCGCGATTATAATTTCAGCAGTGCAACAGTTTTTAGGGATGGACTTCTTTATTAAGACTGCCCATTGCTTGTGTATCGATAACAAAATTAACCAATTGCTGCTGTTTGTTTTTTGTTTGTTTTTTTTATTTCTTTAAATATTTGTTGATTAGCATATTTTATTATGTAAATGTATATTTAACTGATTCATTAACACTTTCTCAGCGTGTGTGTGTATGTGCTTGTTTCATAACAGGTTTTATTGTGGCGTAGTTAGACAAAAAATTCACCCTGCACCTGTTGTACTGCTTTCAGTGCAAGCCTGCGTTTTGGGCTTTTTTTTGCCCCTTTAACATTGAGGAAATTTTTTGCAATTCAATTGCGTCGAATTTTGGACCAACGAACACAACAGAGAATCACAAGTGAAAATGGGAAACAATGCGAGTACCAAGGCCGATGCCGATGGAAGCGAACCACCGCTGGATGGTGGGAAACATAAACAACACCATCATCATCATCACAAATCCAACACACAACAGCAACAATCATCTAACAGCAACAACAATGGCAGCGATGCTGTTGTTGTCGGCAGTAACAGCGGCAGCAATAACAGTCTCAAGGTGCAGTCACAAACGCAAACAATGACAAGATCGGCATCGGGCGCAGATGTGACGGAAAAATACTTGACACAATTGGTGCCAGTGGACAGGCTGGCCGAAATCTTAAAGGAGCAGACGAGTGCCAAGTACGGCATTAATGGCATTGTGTCAAATGTTTTTGTGGTGAGTAAAACCTCATTAATTACCTGATAACACTTTTATAACAGCTTAACAAATACATTCTATATGTATGTATGTATATTTCCATGACGCACGCACACAGTCTCAAGTCTTTCCACAATACACTGATTTGGGAAACCGTCTATTCCAATTGATGCACGTCAACTCGAAGGCAACAACAAAACATTTGGGAACTGTCGCATTTCGACAGCAATGCGAACGATTCTTGGGCATCATGGACGATGCAAAGGTGCTGGAGGCTTACATCAAGATGTACGCCCAGGATGATAATCCCGATTTTATAGATAAAACAGGCGTCACGCGACTCCTGCATATTTGCTATACGATTGCCATGCAGCACTCGGGAAATGCAGTGCTTTGTACAGCCATAAATCGGACATTTGGCTCGGTGACCAAATCGATATTCTTTAGCCACGATAGCCTCAGTTTGGGCTTCGTTTGTCGCTGGTTTGAACAGAATCTAATACGTCTGGTGCTGCTCGTGCACAAGTACTGCGTGCATACGCTCTCTACGGCGTATCGCGGCTTGGAGCAACAATCCCAATCGTGCGGCATTGAACTGCAAACTCCGGTGCTGGAGCAACGAAATCCATTTGCATCACATGCCACAACGGATGCCACAGATCACAGTCTGCCAGTCAGTCAAATTGAGTCACTTATGCCGCTCTCACAGGCCTGGCTATTGGCCGGCGCCTTGCCACCGCTGTACTCGAAGCCACAAACAGTGGCGCCACCGAATAGCAGCAACAATGTCAGCGCCTCGACAGCTGTGCAAATCTTCAAGGAGAAACTATCAATGATGCCATCACACTGGACACTGCTGTACGATTCCAATGAGCATGGTGTTGGTGCTAATCGATTTTTGCATCATGTTCTTGGCTATCGCGGTCCGACGTTGGTCCTGCTCCACACCAAGGATGAGCAGACGTATTGCATTGCCGCGCCCAGTGAGTGGAAGGAGACGCATTTGTTTGTCGGCGCCGAGGGCAGCTGTGTCATTCAGCTGTTGCCAAAGTGAGTAACAAATAATACAAATTATATATACACATATAGTATAAGGGTATATTGTATTTGTTGCGTTGTACCTCAGGGAAACCAGTAGTAGAATATATGTCTTTAATATGTGTTCATTTAACAAAACAATATACATAGTAGTAAAATTATTTATTTTTTTAATTTTTAAATATCCAAAATATCAGACTTTACGATTCATACCCTGGTTTTAAACTTGATTTTGTTCCGTCTCTTTTACAGATTTGTGATACTGGAAAAGAAGCCCAACATTTTGTACCTTAACACCAGCATACGCGGCTATCCGAAGGGACTGCGTGCTGGAGCTGATCCACGCAAACCCATTATATCGGTCGATGAACATTTCGAGAATGTGGACTGCAAAGGAATCGCTGCTGGCCTTATGTCCATTGAGGTAATAATTAATTGCTTAAAACCAGTATTAATATTGTATATTTGTTGCTATATTTATATATGTAATAAGCCTTAGTCAACACAGTATATATATTTATATATATGTATAGTATAAAAATTCATAGAGATATCTAAATATGTATGTATATCATCGCATATACTTAAAAACGGCAAAGTCGTCTTTCCAGTCTAAGCATTTAAAAACCACACTTTTCGAGCCGCTGTTAAGTCAAATTTTAACATGATGTAATACTTAACAGTGCGGTTCGAATGTGTTGTGTCCAACATTAAATTAAGTCTACAATTCTCAAAAAAAAAGAACAAAAAAAAAGAAACCAACAACAAAATGTTACCAACAACAAAAACTGCTCTGCATTACAGGTTTGGGGATGCGGCGATAAATCATCACGCGAAGTGCAATTGGATATTAAGAAATGGCAAATTAAGGAAGCGGAACGTCAGCGTACAGTTAAATTGACAGCCGCCGATTGGATGGATCATCCGGATCGTTATCTGCTCGAGCTGGGCGGCAGGCAGAATTACAACAATTAAATGTTATAGTTATTGTTGTTATTAATGCTGAATGCTAATTCTGCGTGTATTTGATACGAAAGCAATCGGTGTGCCTTTAAATTGAAGCGCGCTAAAAAATACGGGGAATATTTTAAAAAATTGATATATGCTGGAATCGATGATTATTCATTTGTTCACGCACAGCACGAGATGATTAAGCACTGGACTGAATTTGTTTGTGTTTTGATGTTGATTATAAACTTCTTTCGTTTGGAATTGATTTCGATTGATATTTTTTGATGTAACCTTTCTAATGCCATTTTAATTGTACTTGATTACGTTTTTGCATGTACTTAAAAACAACAAATCAAATATAACGTCCTTGTCGTCAGTTCCGTATTTTTTTATATTCTGTGTCCTCTGCTTTTGCAATTTGAAGTGTCAGGTAATTACGTTTTTTTTCCTTATTTTCTTAATATTTTCCTTCAATTTCTATTTGTTGTAATCTTTAAAATGCAAGTATTATGAAAAGACAAAAAATGCTTAATATACACAAAAAAAAAAAACAATAATAATAAACATAATCAAATGTTGCACAAAAAAAACGCAAATCTTTTTATGGCTGGGTTATAATTTCGTGGAAACGTTAAACAATTTTTATGGGGCTTATCAGTCAAGCACTTTAAGGTGGTATCTTATATTGTTACGATTCGTTATATTTTTGTTTTTTATCTGATGGCATTGGTTTCATAAAAACGGATGCCTAATATTGTCATGGGTTATCAATACAAACGAGTTCGTCTAGCCTATTAAAAGTTATTATTTTGGAAATGTTTTGGGTAGATTCAATAAAATATATAGTTCTATGGAGAATGCTGCTTGTGGAGATAAAAAAAATTTAAGTGATGGCAGACCGCTTAAATTAATTTTGAGGAAAAGCCTAAACTGTAAGTTAACTGTTTTTTTTTTTTTTGATGTTAACAAGTTTTCTTTACTATTGTAAAATGCTATTGTCATCATACTTGGATAAAATGATATGATTTCCATGCTGAAAAATTTAAAATGCAGCACTGATTGCATTATGAAAAGAATGCCTAACAATTTATGTAATATATTTTGATGAAGGCGAACTTATGCACTTTCTAAAAATTTAAACTTCTTTTAAATACAAGCAATATAACAATAAATAAAATAAAAAAGTGCAAAAGTTAGGAAAGTATACAAAAATAATGTGCATAAATGAGTTTGTTTCAAAATAAATGCCAATGTTAAAAGCATAAAATAATAAAAAATAAATACATAATTTAAAAATTTTTGCATAATTTAATTATTGAAAATTACATTTGTTTTACAATATATAAATAAATGTTTTTAATATAAGTTACGCCTTTTTCTGACCGGCAGTCACATAATTCACAATTGTTTGCTTTAAGGGTATGTATCAAATTGTTCTACGAGTACCGAGCACGGATTTTAACTAGCCTAATGAAAGTACCAACTACTGACGGCCATATAGCAAAATATCTAACTGCATGCTGCATATTGGATATATAGTATGTATGTATAGTTGTTGTAGAACTTCTAATTGTCTAATTGAATTTTTGAAGTTGAATGTGTGTAAAACATTGGCGCCTAATCTATAAATATAAAAACCCTTTTGTTGCCCCTCGTTTAGCATATATACATATAATGAAGATTCTTTGGAATTATATGTATTTCGTGTAAAATATCAATGTGTATATATGCAGCTAGGATATATTTTATAACATGTGTATGTATATATATATATAAAAATCAGTTGGCGCATTCGCAACCAAAAACTAAGGCCACGCAATTTAAAAACTCCCAATTTGATTGGGTTGCCGAAAAACGAACAGTCGATAGTAAATATGTATGTATATGGATGTGAGTATTTGAAACTAATTATGTAGCTTATTAACGAAAAGGAATTAATGCATTGCTAATTGAATCAATATTGATTGATAAGTGGGATTGATTGTGGGACAGAAATCATAAATATCGTTGCGGCAACATTAATTGGGTCTAGGTGATGTACTCTCTGTCGCGACGACGCCTCGTTGTGGATGCAACAACCACAACTGGCATCTGTTCTACATTATCTATGTCGTCGTCGTTGTCGTTGTCAACGTCATCCTCATCGTCCTCGTCGTTATCATCGTCATCGTCCTCATTGTCATCATCCCCGCCTGTTGAATTGGACCACTCGGATGCAGTTTGATTGCTGCACGTGGCGCTAAACTTTAAACTGCTCGACATGCCAAATGAAACGGACAATGATGCACTCAGCGATGAGGCATTCAAATTTTGACTAACTTCAACATCGTCCCCATCTTCGAGTGCATCAATCGGCTGATGTTGTTGCTGCTGATAACGTTGTCATCTGCCCGCGCCCAGCAGCAATGCATAATCATCGTTAGACTCGGGTATCGGGGCTGCCGCGGAGGCACCTGTTCGCGCCTGCAGAAAATTGCTGACGCCTGCCTGGGGCGGACCAAGGCCGACCACAAAGTGCTGTTGATCTCGTTCGCGGAGATGTTGATGCGTATCGCGTTGACGCGTCGATTGTTGTTGTTTCAAATTGGAGCCCGGCAAGTGCAGTTGTTGTTGTTGGTAATTGTTGCTATTGCTATTATCACCAGTCGAAGCGGCGCCTGCTATGGGAAATCGAGATGGGGAATGATGAGTTTGGTGTTCAGTCAATGTACCCAGCTGCCCAACATTAACGGGCACAATTAAACGGCTCGTCGTGGCGCCATATGTCACATTGCGGTTACCTGCTTGTGTCGAGCTGCCCCCTGGCGACGGCTCATCCTGCCGTTTGCCAATTAAGTACTCGGACTCGCTGCTCGAACGCCGTGGACCACGTGCCAACGGCTGATATGTGCTGCGACCCTGAAAACGACGACTTATTGAACTGCTAACCACACCCAAGTGCTCTGTGACATCCTCTTGCATGTCCGAGATGTCCATCATCGAGAGAAATGCTCGACACCAGCTGTGATTAGGATTATTCCAATACTGCGGCGAATTAATATGGAATGGATGATGCGGGAAGCTGTAAATGTGCGCGACGGCAGCAACAAACATCTCAATGCAAATGAGAAAGTTCTAAAAATAAGAGATTTAATTAGAGTTCTCAGTTACAAGTTCAGCATTTACTCACCTGCAGCATGGATGCCAGATTAGCATCTCCCACATCTGAGCCGAAGATATCTTTAATTACGCCATAATACACAAGTGCATTCAGCAAAACACCTTGGCTGTTTCCAAATAAAATTACTAATTAGATTTCCATACATTACATTATGACTTCAGCTTACAAAAATGAGAAGAAAACCACAGCCTTAATGCAAAGAAACTTTGGTATGGGTTTCATTGGCTTTAGGTCCTCCTTGTTGGCCCGATAGAAGAGCACCAGACAATACATGGCCACAAACTGTGAGATATTATTGATGGACACAATGTACGGAAAAGCGACATTGCCAGCAAATTCACCCTCGCCATAAACGCCGCACAGTTCGCAAATGCTGTGTATACAAATATAATAAATAAGTTAATTATTAAATTGCAAATGAGTTTGTTTCACATTCTACTGATAAGAAACTTGCTGAAAAGCCAAACAAGTTCGCCTGAACTCAAGTCTCAATTTATATTTAAATTCAAAGCATGTAGCTGCATTTGAAAAAGAGAATTGTGTAGACACGTTTGTTGAGCTGAATTTACACAGTATTTACAATTAATAGCAATGAGTCAGGTTATATTTAAATTATTTAACGAGAACCGATAGCGGCTAAAAATATACAAATAAATACAAAAAACTATGAGTAATAATAATAAAAAAAGGGCTTATACACGAAAGTAAAAGTTATTAAATTTAAATATGAAAAGCACACAGAGTAAAATAATTATAATAATTTAGTTATTTTTGAAATTAATTTACGTCGTTATTTCAAGGTGTTTTTCAAAATATTAAGCAAAATTAGCCAAAACTAACAAAAACAAAAACTAAAGACTAACTAAAAATAAAACATTTTAAATTTGGAAATTTTCTAATTTGTATTCTATCTTAATTGGTTTTAGTTTTTTGCTCTTAAGTTATTTGATTTGTTTAGTTGAACTTTGGCTTTTTTTATTATTAATTGTCAGAGTTATGATAGAAACCGAAGCAATTGAACTGTCCGTTAAGAGTGGAATCTAACTTACACTGAGATAAATGTGGTAATGGGTCGCACCACCGTATACTGTAATATGCCATGTTTGCAATTGTGGATGAACTCTCGACCCATGAGCCAGGGACGAATGCAGCAGAGTGGAAAGAAATGATGCACCTGCGGTTTATATTGCATTGTCGCCTCCAGATCCATGTTGAGATTCAAATAGTGCAGCAAATAAACCATGAAATTGTAGATTACATACGCTTCATAGCATTCTCGAAAAGAGTCCACGTAGATTGAATGTTTTGGAAAGAACAGACCAATCCACTGTAAAAGATAATGACATTTTTGAATGACTACCGACGATAACGTGAAGATAAGATTTCAAATGCTGCCTATTCGATGCCAACGGTTTCGATTTCGAAATCGACATCGAATTCGATCTCGATCGTTGACCCACTTACCGCATTCAATGCATAGATGGGCACCATCCACAATATGCGTATGATGTGCTTTTGCAATATTGGCTTTGTGAAATGTATGACGTGTTGTATGATGTGCCAAATGGAAATGGGTACGGCGGACAGCACAAACAGTCCGCCAATGAGTATAAGTTGATCCCTGCGCTGGAAGCCATCCTTCACAGAGTAAAAAATGAGCAGGGGCACAACAATAATGGCAAAGATAACATAGGTTATTATCAACAGAGGACGTATCCAAATTCGCCAATCTTCGAAGAAGCGTCGCACATCAAGGCGGCACATCCCGCTGACTCTTTTCTCTGTTTTATTTGTAGTTTTTGTTATGAAGAAACGTTTTTAATTTTGCTTTCGTCACAAGACAAAGCCGCAAAGCAGCAGCAGCAGCAAAGACAACGTCGTTGTTGCTATTGTTGTTGATTTTCTTGTTGTTGCCGCCGCCCCGTTATTGTTGCTTCTTTTATTTCGTTTCTAACGTTTTTTCTTTTTTGACCTTTACATGGCGTTATTTAGGCACCAACGCACTGTTACCAAGCACATAGCACACATGATGGTTTTGCTCCTTTGACAAACACACAACAAGAAATTTAGAAATTTTAGTTTATTTGTTAACTTTTTCGTTTTTTGTGTGCAGCGACCAGTGTTACCAACTTCCTACAGGAACAAATAACTGTTTCTGGTTGGAAAGCATACGAAATATAGCCAAAATTGCGCTGTAAAATAGCTAAAACAAAACTAGCCATCACCGACCGAGACCGAGACAGCACAGCTGATTAATAAATGTAGTAGTTGTGCTGCCAACTTTATTTATAGTCATGTCGCATTAAAAAACGGGCAGGCAAGCTTGGCAGCGGATTTAGGCCCATTTTTAGATTGTGGTCAATATTCCAAATGTATAAAAATTTAGCTTTATTTTATCTAATATTAAATTTAAATGCTTCTTTAAATTGTTAATTTTTTGTCAAATTTTTGCTTAAAATTAAATAATTTAAAGAGCGCGCCGTTTTCAGATATTGATCATTACATTTTAGTTATCTGGCAGCGGCGTCAATTGTCAAATCTCACAGAATTTTCATAGTTTTCTAACACTAGCACACGCAGAGTTGCTATCGCCGTCTTTTGCGATAACAGTGCCGTAAGAAATACCCCGGGTTTAATCGCAATTAACAATTTCCCCTCTAACCTAAATTAAATAATTTCCTGAGACCTTTATCGTATATGTTAGTTTAATTACAGATTATAAGATTTACATATATTGTATATGTGATATAATAGATAAAAACATGATAAATTCTATTAAACATATATAGTATCCTTTAAGCTGCTGTTACGATTCAAAAAGAGTATCGCGTCAATCTGAGTTTGGCTTCCAGTTAGCATGAAACGCTTATTGTAATCATAAATCTGTTCACGCAGAACCTTCTTGAAGTTCAAATTAACGACACCGGGAACACCCTGATATAGGGTGGCCAAGTCACGCAATGTTCCATAGATGTGACCCATTTTGTTCCACCATTCAATGGGCGATTCATCCAGTTGCACAATAACTTCGTTGCGATAACGCTTGAGATCAGTTTCCACAGTGCTGTCCGCATCCCGCTTTGGTGGACTTGGTATCTCTGCTACATCAAACAGCAGCTCCAGCTCTAAGGGAAGATACGTTTTAGATTAATCAAACTCTCATTTTGTTAGCAAATTAACTCACTTGACTTTTTGGCGTTGTTTGAACCGACATTATTGCCAGACTTGACATTTGGTTCCGATTTAATGGTCACCGTTGGGGTGCTGCTAACGGATGTGGTGGCGGCCACCTCGCCAGCTGAATCTCCACTTTGGCTTCCAGTGCCCATCTGTGCCGATCCGCCGAACGTCTTGTTGTATTTCTGTGTCAGCATTCGCACACAGCTGTCAAAGTTGTCAATTGTGGTCAGACGATGGAATCGTGGATCCAACAGCGCAGCGCTGGTCAACGTATCATTCGCAATGATGTGTGTCTGGAGCACAGTGGCAATTGTGCGTTTAATGTTCATCATTAGGGGCTCATCCTGCTCCGCAATGCCCAGTTTCTTGATCAGTATCTTTGATGTGATCGGTGACAACATGCTGCACAGTGGCATGTCCTCTCCACGCAATGTATCCAATGCAATCTAAAAAATTATACTTTGATATTAAGTTTGTTATTCCTTTAGGTTTAGTTGCTGTGACTTACCACTAGAGCACTGAGTGCTTCGGTCACTGTTTTGGCTGTGATGACCAATTGATCCATGTCCTCGGACCATGAGATCGATTCAGCAAAGAACTTGAGCAGCTCATAGAGCGTCCATGGGAAGTTCTCATTGTATGCCGGCAGTTCGGCAACCTTGGAGCTTATCTCAGCCGAATGACGCTGTATGATATCCTTGACCTGCTCCAAAGAAGCAGCCACATCCTCCAGCTCAAAGACGCGTCGCAGACACTTGTCAATTACCGAGACATAGCAGAGCACAACGGGTATATCTATGAGAAATGAGAGATTAGATTACAAAGCTACTGATAAGTGAAAGCGGTCTAAATAAGAACTACTATTAAAGTGACATCTTCTTAATAGTTGTGTACTACAAATCTCTTGAAAGTCTAATGATAATTGCATTATAAATTGTTAATCTATATTTAAATCTATATTGAATTTCCTAATTTGATTTTTATTTGTATATTACTTTTGGTTAATGGTTATTAGTTGATGTTAAAAAAAATCAACCTAACGAAATCAATGTTTCTAACATATTTTTGGAGTCACAAAATTATTAATTATTGCTATGCTTTATACATTTAAAATGCTTTTATATATATAAAAGTTGAAATTGTATCGGTATTCGATTCATAAATAATTTATTGTATTTTGGTAAGCGGTTCCGATATTATTCGCTGAAATAAACGAAATAAGTTTGAATTGAACTTACGCTTCTCCTTCAGATAGGTCTGGAGCAAATCCTCCTCATCGTCATAGTTGACAATGGCCAGGGTGCAGTTGGGCAAGTAGAAATCGGTGAGCAGATCATCGAATGAGATATAGTCGGTATACTCGATGGTGGCGTAGATGACACTGCGCACACATTGCGTCTCATCACTCAGGTAGTGATGATGGATGGTGAGGAAGCGACGCTGCTCCACATTGATCCAGTGCTCAAAGGCCAGGGAATAGGGCTTCTCGGCGGTGAATTCGCGTGTAAAATCGCCCATTTCGAGGAATTTGGATGCATGCTGCTCCGTGATGAGCTCGTCAATCTTCTGTGGCATTGGCAGCGTTGGCAAGTTGCCCATGGCAAGACGTATGAACTCACCAATGCCCAGATCATACAGGGTCTCCACATTGCGCACATCCCGCACCACAATGTCGGCCATTGCCTCCGGTAAATTGGTAATATAGCTGCGTCCCTGACTGACTCCAACAGTTCCCTCTTCATGTTTGATGTTGCTGCGTGTGAAATGCATTGTTCCGGACGCAGCTGTACTTTTGCGCTTACGGGAATACTTGAGCTCGCGCGGCTCAATGTTAATGGTGCGATCCTCCTCCTCGACCAGGTTGTCAGCGTCATCATAGGTCAACGGCACCATTGTCTCGTAGAGCATTGTCTGCGAGGCGGCATCATCTTCGGCCTGCATGGCGGCGGCAGCAACCGCAGCCTCGTCCATCTCCTCCTCTCCATCCTCCTCGTTCTCGTGATGATTGCGATTGTTGATGAACTCCAATTTGACGCGACGCGAAGAGACGTTGCGCTTGGACAACGGCGGATGATTGAGATTGCGCGGCGTCTTGCGGGGCGGCACTTGGATGTCGTTCTCCTGGCACAGGGCCTTGAACAGATCCTTGTGGCGATGTTGCAGATGCGCCCGCAAATTGGTCGTATTGCCGTGATTGGTCAACACCTTATGGCATTTGATGCATACCACATTCTGCTTGGTAATTACCTCGTCATTATCGTTCGATGGAAAGCCAAAATAGCGCCAATAAACGCTTTTCATTTTGGGCGAATAGAGCTTGGAGAAATTAAGTTGCGAGACATCCTCGTATTTGGCCTCAACAACCATTGGAGATGGGGCTACTTCGTCGTTCATTTTTTGATAATTACGCTCCTGATTGATATCTGATTACCGATGCCACCAAAAAATAAGCGCGCAATTTCTCGATTATAGATAGTCAGTTCAATAGTCAATAGTTTTTTTATCTGTATCAGAAAGTACAGTTCAGAGTTGCCACGCGACACTGTAGTCAATCGATAAGGCAAATGCACGTATTTAAATGCAACGAATGCGCACAAATTAGTATTTTCTTATTTTTATGTCGTCTCACAAATAATTATAGTTGCGCGTTTGACATTTATAAAGCGTTCTGCAGCATTTAATTGTAAACTGTCTGGAATTTTTGTTAACACTGATTGCATCACCAATCGATAGCTGGGGAAATTTTAGCGGCAGCACCAAGGGAAATTTTATGTGGGATATTTTTTATTAATACTGTATGCCCATGACGTGAAGTTGGCTGCGATTTCCTTTTTGATTCGTTGTTGGGTAGCAAAAGGTGTGTGAATTTTTACAACGCACAAAATTTATAAATTTAAGCCAAAAATGATACTGTAAATTAAGCAAATGATGGCTCTAAAAATGCGGCATGAGTCGGACTATGACTTGACATGAAAATAAATGAGGAATTACGATTTAATAGTGTCTAAATTATGAAAATATGCGCTAGCCACGTGGTGTACGCTAACCGCTAGTTGGTTATAATCCAAAATACATATGTATGAGTGCTAATGCGTGTGTTTGTGTTGTTTTCTGTCTCCTGCAGCTAATCTAAACCGCCAAGATGGGTAAGGGAAATAATATGATTCCAAACCAGCATTACCACAAGTGGTGGCAGCGACATGTGCGCACCTGGTTCAACCAGCCGGCGCGCAAGGTCCGCAGACACGAGAACCGCGTCAAGAAAGCCAAGGCTGTCTTCCCCCGCCCCGCTAGCGGACCCCTGCGTCCCGTGGTGCGCTGCCCCACCATCCGCTATCACACAAAATTGCGTGCCGGTCGCGGTTTCACCGTCGAGGAACTGAAGGTGCGTCTGTTTATATTTAATTTTTATGTTCAACTTAAATGAATACAATTAAACAATTATAAATATATAGGGTGCTGGCCTGAGCTATGCCTTCGCCAAGACCATTGGCATTGCTGTCGATCGTCGTCGCAAGAACAAGAGTCTGGAGTCGCGTCAACGCAACATCCAGCGCCTTAAGGAATACAGAAGCAAACTGATTCTGTTCCCCATCAATGAGAAGAAGATCCGCAAGGGTGAATCCACTGTTGAGGAATGCAAGCTGGCCACACAGCTCAAGGGTCCAGTTATGCCACTGAAGAGGGAACAGCCTGTTGTCACTGAGTTCCGTGACGTCACAAAGGACGAGAAGAAGTTCCAGGCTTTCGCTACTCTGCGCAAGGTGCGTTTCCAATTATTTTTCAATTAAAAATTGTCAATTAATTGCATTTCCAAACTATTTACAGGCACGTACTGATGCTCGTTTGGTAGGCATTCGCGCCAAGAAGGCCAAGGAGGCAGCTGAGAGCGAGGAGGGCAACAAGGCCGATGCCAAGAAGGCAAAGAAGTAAACTGAAACTAGACCTGATAATTCTGTCTACAATAACAACAACCAGAATAAAATTTTAGTTTTTTCATAAACATGAAATCTTTGTGGTTGTATTTAATTGTAAATGGGATTACCAACAAACTCTTCAAGTTATCAATTTATAAATACAATTTTTAAGCTGAGCATCTGCTTCATATTCTGTTTATTCGCTGTCCAATCTGCAACAGCTGCCACAATGTCAATTGGAACGTGTTCTTCACACTCTGTCCACAAAGATAAACGAAGAGATTCCTTTTTTGCTCTTGTGCAACATTCTTTAATCGGATTCCCTTTCAACAAATGAAAGTTGCCGAGTTGGCCGTTCCTTTTGTTAAACAATGAACGTGTCCTGGTACAATGGGCAGGTAACTAGTGCAGCTGTTGATTACCTTTGTACAGTGTACACGGATGTCAATACACATATCTGGTGTTTGTATAAAATCCTCTTGTGGTGTGGGTGCCTTCTCTGTTATTGTTCTGTTAACAACAACATCTTGACGTTGTCAGCGGCAAAGCAACAACAACATTGTCACAGACAGAGATGTAGACAGCATAGAGTAAAGGTATATCTGTATATATGTGGTAGTTGTGTTAGATTCAAGCTCAGGTCACAAAAAAAATGCTTGCATACAAAGTCTAAATGTACTGCGATTATTGTACAAAAAATGCCTTTTTGATCTTATTTTATTTATTATTATTTATTGTATTTGCTTTTGGAACTTAGAACAACTTAAGAAAATAAATTAATATGATCCATTCGGCTTAACTTTTTTTAAAAATATAAAAAAAATGAATACAGAGTGTTCAGTAAGTTTTGACGAAGATAAAAATTCACATACACATTTTATTCTTCATAGATCTCTGTAGAGCCAAAAGATGTTTTGAAAGTATGGAAAACTGGATGATAGATGGCTTAGTATCGAAAAAATATCAAATTTTCTAGATGATAAAAATTTAAATGCAGAATCAATTTAGAGGCCAAATCATGATCAAAATGACATTCCGCTTGAAAATCGGTTAATTTTTGATGAAGTTATGAGAGATCAAAGTTATTGAAAAAATGTCAAGGGGTAAGTATGGAAAACTGGATGATAGATGGCTTAGTATTGAAAAAATATCAAATTTTCTATATGATAAAAATTTAAATGCAGAATCAATTTAGAGGCCCAATCATGATCAAAATGACATTCCGCTTGAAAATCGGTTAATTTTTGATAAAGCTATGAGAGATCAAAGTTATTGAAAAAATGTCAAGGGGTAAGTATGGAAAATTTGATGATATAAGCCTGGCTTAGTATCGAAAAATTATCAAATTTTCTATATGATAAAAATTTAAATGCAGAATCAATTTAGAGGCCAAATCATGATTAAAATGACATTCCACTTAAAAATCTGTTTGTTTTCGATAGAGTTATGAGAGATCAAAGTAATTGAAAAAATGTCAAGGAACTGGACATTTCCGCTGGAAAATCGCTTCAGTTTTAATCAAGTTATAGCTGGGTTTAACTCTTTTTAAAAATATAAAAGACCAAGTGAGATTTTCTGCTTTGTCAAAAAAATTACTTGACTTACTGTATGTATTTTGAGATTCATTTGTTATTCAAGTCATTGAATTTATTTAAATCATTAACCTGTGTCATAGTTCACTTGATCTTTGCTCGATTTCACCCAAAATTTGGCTACAATGCGAACATATGACCACAATTCATGCAGAAATTATAATCAACTGTAATCAAATAAGATTTACGAGCATCCACAGAGAGAGCAAAAGAGAGCGACATATGCAAAAGTAGAACTATTGTTTGTGTTGTAAAAAGGAAAATAAAAAGGGTTAAAGTTGCCAACCAATTCAATTAACAGAATGCGGATGCTGTATGGCAACCCGCACCTTGAGCCGTTTTTCTATATGCATTTCACCGACTTTTTATTACACTTAACCTTGTTTGAGGGCCAGGCTTGTTTCGTGTCAAATGCATTCAAATTTTTATTATTGAAATTTATGAGCGCAAAAGTGATTTTCCTCATAGTTTTTCCTTCTGTCCCTTTCGATTTTTTGTGTGTGTTTGGTTTTTGTTTTGTGGGTCGTCTGCTTGTTATGCTGGTGGCTTAGGGTGGATGTTTGAGTGTAAGGAGGGGGTAAGGAGGAGGGGGCTGTTGGTTGACAGTAACGGTAAACAAGCGAACGAACGGCTGACAACGAACGTAATTGCCAATTGTTTTTCTGTTTGCGTGTGTGTGTGTGTGTGTTGGTGATACCTTTTTGGTGGATGCGGCTGCAGCAGTTTTCCTAAACTTTGTTTTTGCAACATGTGTGATGTGAGGTTAATCAAATGCAGATTTGGGAGTCCTTTTCTCATTTGAATGTGGTTGAGAAAGTTGTTACCACAAAAAAAAAAACGTTACAGTTTGACTTTGTCAATTAAAGTTTCGTTTGAATTTAACACTTTACGCCTTAAATGCAGTTTAAATCTAAAATCAATTTACCATTAAATCTAAATGCTTTTAACCGCTACATTTACAGCAAAGTCGTAGTGGTTAAAAACAACCCTGACCTGAACCCAACCAGGCAACATGTTGTCAGTGGGTTAATCTGCATATGTGCGCAATGCACACAGATACATTTACAGATGTATACAGTGTTATGTGTGCGTGTGCGTGTGTGTGTGTGTGTCTGCTCCATAGACGCAATCAGTGCTTAATGATCCATAAGGCAATTGGATTAGTTGCGTGCGTTGCCAGGAAATAGAAGCAGTAATGGACTTTCTGTCTTAGGCTTTGGCTGCGATTTGCATTTGAGAGACGCACTGAAGCCAAACCACTTGTAAGCAGTAAATACAGTAATCACAATGATGGCTCCAAATCTCTCACTCAATGTTAGCAAAAACTCTAGACTCTAGAGTAACTAAATTGGTCAAAAAAAGGTGATAAGAAATCGCTAAATGTTACAAATTAAAAAATTAAAGCTTTTCTTGATTTTGCTAAATTTCTCTCTCTTCTAGACTAGAATTTCTAGCATATTATATTTACTAACAGCACGCAAAATGTAACCTTTACTAATCCATAACAAAGTCTTCTTAATTTTCTATGCTGCACAAACAAAAAAATAAACGCATCCCTCATTTCAAGCACTTCTAATAATAAAATGCTTATTATTTTTCCATAAAAAATCACCCAAAACAGGAAAAAACGAAAACATATTTATCAAATATGCAAATAAGCAGAAGGCACTCATTGAATAACACTTACCTAGCCACAACAATTTGTTTGTAGCGCACAATTTATGGCACCCCGATTCGGTCGCCATTCAAGACTTTCACGGATCATCTATCAAAAATTGGCAATCCATAAAAAGAGCATATAAATGAAAAGGACCCTCATATAATAACATCATTCAGTTAGTACAACGCCTGCTGTTGCATTCCATTTTTATTCTTTTTTAGTGCCAATCAAAAGACAACAACTCCAGTCGATTATGAGATCAATACCAGGGGGAAAACGGGAAGGGCAGGGAAAACAAATCATAAAAAATGCAAATTGCAAGGCGAATCGAACAAATGGGCGTGAAATATCAAAATCGCATTAGAACTCAATACAAAAGGCAGCGAAATAATTTGCATATGCAAAAAATAATTGGCGAAAAAAATGCAAATGAGGCAGCAAACTGGACGAGGGAAACTCTGCATGAAATTGTAAATTGCAAATTGAATATAAAGAAAAACAGACAAGAAAGTGAAAAGCTGAGAATAGAAGAATACACAGAATGTAGAATATACCTGTTACAATTGTTGTGGTTACCAACCAAACTAAGTTGAATGTCCTTTCACATTGACGTGACAATGTTCTGCCCCGCCCCGTTAAAAGCCAATTTCAATTTGCATATATGGGCGTGCCACTAACAACAATTCCGACCACAATTTTAGGCCATTGTGACAGAAAATTACAACATTTTGCTTGTCGTTGCACTAAGCTGAGTCCAGAGTTTGAGATAATTAATGTGACAATATTCTGAAGGACCTATTGTTTGAGTGGGTGTAAATCTTTGGTGTGTAACTAGAGTAAAAGCATCCAACCTATCTGATGATTTTCGAGATTTTTAAGTTTCGCATTTTAAAAGGTATTAGGAAAATTAAAACGGAAAGCTTTATTCGAAAGAGCTGGACTATTAGAATTAATTTTACCTTTTACGAGTTTTATGTTTTAAGAGATTCTCAATTGCAAATTCTCGAGACTCAGAAAGTTTTATATTAAAAAATTTTTATATAAAACTAAAAATATTCCACAGAGATAAAAGAATTACAGTTTTCTTTTTCACAGAGATAAAAGAATTACAGTTTTCTTCTAAGTACAGTTTTTATTAAAGACCAAAGTATAAATTTCAGTTATATCTGAATAAAAGTAAATAATTGAGCGACTGTCTAAACCACAACCACAAATTGAGAGCCACTTGAAGCAAAACAATTACACAACTGTCCGAAACCAATGGAAAGTGAAAGTCCCAACAGAGCAAAGTTTATCGTATCATCACAGAACAGACAACAGATTTAAATTTTATACTAAAAAACACATGTTCGAAAATTGTCGAGAGACCAGTGATAGGACCAATGAAACAACCCAACCACAAATCAACCCACATGACGTACACCCAACAAGTGAAACATTTGAATGTGGTCGGCTTTAAAATCAAGTGTCTGTATGTAATGCGATATTTAAATTTTTGTATCAAAAAAGTAGATGAGATAAGGTGGTATGAGGGCTAGTGGTAAAAAAATATTGGGTGGGTTAACCAAACCTGTTAATGTGAATACAATAGAGAAGCTACTTGAGGCCGACCCTCTGGAAAACCAAACGATCATTTAATCACGCCAACAACCCCCGGAGAGGGGTGCTACTGAGAAAAAAAAGGTCGTCTGACTTTCAATTAATCAAATTATCGCGCCCGGGGGTTGATGTGCTGCCACTCGACAGAATTGCAGCCGGGAAAAACATTTGTCCACTTTCCGCAATTTGTACAGGTCAAACTTTTCGATATGGCGAAATTTATTTTTACAGTTTTTTGTTTTTCTCTCTGATTTCTGATTGTTGTCATTTGTCGCGCGCTCCGCGAGAAAACATCAATAAATTGTCAAAATCTGTCAAAATTTTTAATGACTGTGACGCCTTATAGCCAGAAATCGATTTGTTCAAGGCCCACTCGATATCGATTCTCAATTCGCAATTCTTTTTCAATCCTCTTTTTTAATTTTTATGATACTGCGAACAGTTTTATGAATTGTCCAAAATATGTGGTTGATTTAAAATTTTTTAGCCTCGGTTAAACAATGATTCGCCTCTCAAAAGTTGAACATGTGGGCAGACCGGAAAATCAATCATCCATTGCTAAATTTATTGCTTTTACAAAATAATAAATGAATTAAGTTTTCGCATCAATTAATTAAAATTTTTGCAACGATAAATAAATGATGAGCAAGAGCTTGATTTGAAAAATAGATATTTTTGTGTGGATATTGAAAAATAGATAATATATACTATAAATACACTTAAATAAAAGTAAAAATCACAACGAATTAAGTTTTTCATGTTCTTTTATTATATTTGGGTTTAATATAAATTTTATAAAGCTGAATATCTCCCATATAAGTACATAAAAAAATAACAAAAAAACTATTCTAGTCCTTATGCCCAATTCTTTTTCTTTAGTTTTTTGAAAACACAAGTCACAAGAATAATAATCTTTTGCACCTAAGATCAAAACGAGGAACACAAAAATAAGTCTACCTTTAATACAATAAAAAAAGAAAACTACCCCATATGTGGTGTTTACTATTTATAAACACTAAAACTGTCGTTCAAATGCAAAGTGCAAGTTGGGATAACCCTTTTTCTGAGCCATCATTAAATGGTTTTAAAGGTCCTGTTGTCCGGAGAGGAAAAAATGGAACGTGGCAATGACAGCGAGACAAGTCAATGGTTGTATAACATGCATAAATTATATCTGTAACTGTAACAGTCGCACATATTTCACTTCATTAAGAGCCAGACACCCTTTTCTTCCGTACCATCCTTTAACCCTTTTCTGGACACATGGGATGGGCATATGCAAATAATGCCGCATCATTAGTGCGTGTAGAATCTGAATCAGAATAGATTTCAGATTTGGAATCAAAATCAAAATCAAAATGATTGCAAGTGCAGTACATTGAAAGGGTTGCGGTTTGAAAGTTTGAAGTGTGGAGCACGTGTCGAGCACCGACCGAAAGGGTTACAGGACTGCACTATAACTGATTTTGAACCTGCGACCTCGCCACGGTCATGTGCATGGCTGTAAATTTGTATTTGCATATGTTCTTCTTCACAGCGCTTTTTTTTTTTAATATGTAAAATTTGTTTTTAGCCCGTTTTTTATGTTGCGGTTTGGCAGGTTCAAAAGGGTTGACAGCAACATCGTGTGCCAAGAGAAGTTGAAAAAGGGAAATAATTCTTAGTTATATTAAAAACTAATCAATTCTACTGGGAATTTATTGTATTAGTTTAGTCCGTTCTTCCCTTGTGGCCAATAATATGTGTGCTTAACGCCTCCTAATGCAGTAATACTTAATTCCATTGGGAATCGTTTTTAGTTCTGGGCGATTTTTTCCCACACGCAGACGAACGGCAAATTAAGCCACAACAAATTTGACCTTGTTAAGTTTGAGAAAAGAAAAAAATACAGCGACAACAACAACAACAATTCACAAACGAAGGAGTCTGGCAAATTCCCAGCATTGTTTTTTATGACCTGCTCACATAACCGAGCGTCGACAAGGCAGTTACCTACCTCAGTTTTGTAGGTGAGCTGATCAATGGGCTGTACCGGCATTGCATCGCCATCCATCGAGTCCCAAGTCCGAGACCAAGACCGAGACCGTGACAGGTATCCACCTTTAATCCACTCATAAGTCACGCCATCGTTTTGTATCCACATTAAACATTATCTCTGGCTTTTAGTTTTTTCTTATTATTCGTATGAAACTTGATTTTCTGTAGCTGCAGGTTGCAGTTCCTTAAAGAGTATCAGTATGGAGATAAAGCTGATATTTCAAAGTGTTTCATATATACTTGAGGATCCGGAAATTATATTTGACCATTTAATACTTTTACAGATAAGAAACCTCTTGATAATTTTGAATATGTACAGATTTTAAAATATGTACTTACTTTAAAATTTTAAGCTCGGGATTAATTTTTTGATAATTTATATAATAATTATAACATTCACAATTATGATGATATATTTTATATGATATATTTTAAGGATAATTTTTTTTTGGTGTCATTGGCCAATCCATATGCTGAAGTTCAAGAAATAAGTTGTAAATAAAATGCTTACCAATTAGTTTAATGGTAAAACTACATCGTCTATTTGTACACTTCACACCGGCAAATTCAATTAACTGCCTACTTAGAGGGCCAA
Source organism: Drosophila falleni (assembly GCA_035045575.1). NCBI lineage: Eukaryota > Metazoa > Arthropoda > Insecta > Diptera > Drosophilidae > Drosophila > Drosophila falleni. The sequence continues at coordinate 413,691 of JAWNOV010000169.1, read as the reverse complement.
GACACTGAAGTTGTTAGCCAAGTTAGGGCTTTCTCACATCATGACACCATCTACAAACGGCAACAACAACGAAAACAACAGCATTAACAAGCACAACCTACAATAAAGATCTTGTTGGACGCCGCCAAGTGCAATTCAAAGATAAAAGACAACAAAAACACCAACCAAGAAAAGCACAGACAGTGTTGAAAAAGAGCAAGAGCAACAACAAAAGCAAAAGCTGAGATAAAGGTAAAGGTAAAGGAATCCCAACTACAAGAGCACGACGATCGCCTTCACCTTCGTCCATGAAGCATATGCATACGATGATGCGACGATGTGATTGAAACAAAACATCTTATTATTACGAGTACCTACGACGAACAGAACGACCAACCGACCAATCGACCAACTGACTGACCGACCGACCGAACATCCAAAAGAACGACCCCGTGCGACCTCGATGTGGACATGGACATGGACCAAGCACTGGACGTTGCAAAAAAAAAAAAATTTTAAAAAATAAAAAAAAGGAGCGTGCAAAAACAAATTCCCACGCTCAGAGGTTGTCTTTTGTCGTCATCGTTGTTGCTCTTGCTGTTGCTCGTCCCCATATAAGGCGCAATATTGGAAACGTCCTTACCGCCCCATTTGCAGTTTGTGCAAAATACTGTGAATTGTAGTGCCCGAAATTTCTGTGGCTTTCTTGCAACGCCCCCCAAAACAAATGATTTCTGTCCTTTTTTTGCTTTGCTTTAACTACTTTTGTTGTAGGCCGTCCTGCAATTTTGTGATTGATTTCACTCTGATTTTGGTCATGGTTGTTGCCCATCATTTCTTGACTTTCACAGCTCATTGGGTCCGCAATGTCGCTCACACGATGCGACCATCCAGACGGGAATACACATATTCACACACAACCACATCCAGATTCATACACAGACAATTTAAAAATCGACAGGTATCAAGTGGTGAAGCGCTCATAATTATAGTATTTAGTGGGGCGTAAAATGTGATACTTTTTTCGTGGTTTTGTTGTCGTCGAAAAGTTCTTGGTTTTTTTAAATTATTAGGGGTAGTCAAGGATCGTCAAAAGGCAAATTCGCTCAGGATTAAGAGTTTAAAATATATATTTATTTGATTTAAGAGAAAAATTTAAAATATAAATTTTGCTGGAAAAATATTTTGAGAAGAGCAATAAAACATAAATAAATAAATCAAATAATTTGCATATATTTATAAAAGAGAATAGAATTAAGGTAATATTATCAAGAGCCTAACTTAAGGACATCGTGAAATTTTATTTGATATTTATTATTTTACAATAAAAATTTTCAGTATTTTATAGGTTACGTTGTATCAACATATAAAAAATCACAACAATATTCACTAATCTTACCAGCTATAATCTTTATGTTTCTTAACTATTTTGTAAAAAGTATTTTACTATATATTTTACAAGGAAACTCTGCTTTTAATTTAGCTCTCGATCATTTTAATAGCTTAACTCTCGCTTGAAACACCCTGATGATAATTTTACACTGCCCATTGAGCAATATTATTTTAATTTTATTAATGTACCAAAAAATCAAAGACCATAATACTTATACTTATATTCAATGAAAGCTGAGATGTGCTCAATTCCGAAACCAGCATCCGTTCAGCAGATGCTTGAGCAGCCTGGGAGTTCCACATTGTGTTGTTCGTTCGGTTTTTGTCGTATCGTGTCGGGTTGCTGTTACAGTTACTGTTGTTGTTGTTGAAGTTGCTGGCTGCCCGTGAAATCAGTGTTATTGATCATACTAGGCTGCATAATCAAGTTGCAGACGCTTTTCATTATGTTGCCAGTTGCCGAAAAAAAGCGGAGCCACCACCATTAACAGCGACACCACTGCAACTGTCAGAGCTACTTCCATACTCAACCTCAACAACATCATCATCATGTTCACTATCTTCACCATCATCATCATTGTTATGTTGTCCGTTGACCAACAGGTTGCCTGTATTTTCGGCTTTCGTATTCAACTTCACCACGCTGTGAGGGTTGCCATATTCAACACAGGACCACAGACAATGCAACGCGTTGGTGGTGTGGGCAGTTGATGGTGGTGAGTGTCTGTTGTGGTGGTGTGTCGTTGGTGAGTTTTCAGCCTCAGCTTCAACTTGTTCATGTTCGGCATTCGTTCGCAATTCGCACTTGTGTACGGTCGTGTTTTCGCGTCGAATCAACAACTGTTATATTCAAAAAAGCAGAATAATACAAAATCAGTTGAGAGTTCAAAAGAACGTCGTTGTCGCCGTGCAATTGATATCAATTGAATGCAATTTGCGAGTACAAAGTATTTCCAGCTAAATGAACAAAATGTTTGCCTAAGACAATCTCGTTAATACATTTCGTGTCGCGTGTGTTTTGTGCACTTTACTTCAATTAATCAGAGCCTTAAGTCTGATCTCGGTGATATCAACTCTATTCGATAACATAAACAACAACAGCAGCGATTCCAAAAAAGCAATGGCCGACGAAAGTTTGCACACAATGCCGTTGGAGCACAATATAGACTATCATATAGTCACATTGTTTGAGCGATTGGAGGCGATGCGCAAAGATTCGCATGGGAATGCCATTAACAATCGTCTATCCAGTACTCTGCAGGTGCCCAAGCGCAGCATGCAGGCCGAGATTCGCACTCTGGAGTTCTGGAGGTGGGCCAAGCAACCATTTGCATTAGCATTAGCATAAACATTTGCATTACAACATCTACAACTAGTCATTGTCATTAAATGTTACTTAGTCTGGTCACGTCATTGTTTTGACATGTTTATTGTTTCATGTGTCTTTCTTTGGCTTTTATGCACTCCCATAAATACAAACAGTTGTTCTTGTGTTGCCTAACTAAGTGAAATTTAAGTGGTTCGTGTTTGTCTTTGACAGTAACTTGATGACTTCTTCAGTTTCTCTGCGCATTGTAAATACATATTTGCATAAATTTTACAGCAATATTTTAATATTACAAAGCACTGCAACTTTGTGCATAAATGCCCTTGGCCATCAATCATAAATTCATATTTCGCAATCAGTTGTTTGTTTTGATTTATTAACATGAGCATTAGTTGCTGAAACACTTTAAAATTGCGTTTATTTATTATGTATTTTCTATCTGGTATTTTGTGTATTTAATAAATATATAGCATTTGGTAATTTATATAGAGAAGCATTTTTATTAGGTCAATTGGTTACTGATTAGCTTCATATTTTTTGTCAATAATTTACTACTATAATACTAAATTAGTTATATATTACCCACAGCATTTTAGTGTAAATATATTTTTTTATTTGTTATGTACAAAGTTGTAGAGTATAATTAAAAACTTTATAAAGGGTTTCCTTATTTACATTTTTTTTACTGATTTATATTTTCTTCTTATATTTGCTGCCTTAAAGCAGTTTTCAGAGTAAAAATAGTCGTTGACTGACAGCTTTTTATTAAAAAAAAAAATGAAAAGTAATTAAAACAAGACTGCATGCTATATATTGAAAACTGTCCAGTGCATTAATTAAATTTTTGTTGTATTACTAAACAAGAGATTGTGCGTGACAGCAGTTTCTTTAGAATATTGAAAAAGGGCATAGATATTTTTGATAGGGAAGTGCTTGCCAATTAAGAATCGCGAATGCAAAATGTAAAGACAAGAAATTTTATGGAAATTAGCAAAAGTTGTGCAGCCATAACTGAAGCTGGTCCTGCAGTTTGTTTGATTTTTGCTTATCGCAGACTGGGAAAAAGATGAAGGAGGAGTTGGGAGTGGGGGAAATAAGAGGCGTTGTCCGCTTCTGTGTGTTTTATGCTTGCTGTGATGATGACGACCTCCGGCCATCGTCACGGCAGCAGCAGATGCTGCTCATGCCCCGGAGCAAGAACCTCAGTTTGGGGGTTTGGTTTTTGGGTTTGGCACTGGAACATTGCAGTCCCTCTGTGTGCTTAATTGCAGCAGGGGGAGAGACGGAGAAGGAGCAACAATGCTGACATTGTATGCAATTTGTAGCGCAACATAATTTCTGGAATATATATACACAATATTTACTTTAATCATATGAAATGACATGGCACCAACTGAAGTTGTATGTGTAACTCACTCTCTTGTTCTCGTATCTGTCTCCTCATTCCAGATCCATCATCAGCGAGTGCTTAGCCTCGTTCCTATATGTGTTCATCGTTTGTGGCGCAGCTGCGGGCGCCGGTGTCGGTGCCAGTGTCTCCTCCGTGCTCCTGGCCACGGCTCTTGCCTCCGGACTGGCAATGGCAACGTTAACGCAGTGCTTTCTGCATATATCGGGTAAGTCCAAAAGCAGAAACAACAAAACGAAAAAAACAAAATACACAAATAAATAAACAAAAAGGCGACAAGTGTTGCATGTTTTCTTTTACTTATTGTTTTTGTTGTTGTTGTTATTGTTGTTGCTGTTTTCGTTGGGGCGAACGGCGCGTGGGAATTTTGCTGCCACTGCAAGAACAACAACAACAGCAAGTACGGAACCCCATTTCACATATTTCCATAATATTATTTTTTTTGTACTTCTTTTAATTTTCGAAAAGCCAACGCACTGTGGTTGTCGCCCACGACCATGAGGCGTTCCTCCTCGACCGGCTGCCCTCTCCCTCTCCCACACCTCCCGCCCCCTTCCTCCGGCACCTTCAACAACTCCTTCTGTTATCTCTGCGGGCGCACTTGTAGTGCCGTCGACTCTTGCCACTTCGTCTCCTCTTGCTCCCTCCATCTCCTTCTCTTCTCTTCTGTGTTTTGTACACTTTCCTTGTGTTGTTTGTTCATCTGCGTTGACATTCGAGGCAATTAAATGTTTCCACAAAAACAGCATATCTTTTAAAGTTCAGCTCGAGGGGAGTTTCATGCCTTAGAACATGTGTTCTTGATTTCCCTTTAAGTTTCTTTCACATTTTCTTCTTTACTTTTTCACAGCCAATTGGTTGAGCATTAAGTTATGATGTTATCTGTACCCCAACCCCCATTTCCCCCTCTCCATAATCCTAAATGTATTTTTCCGCGAAAGTGTCAAAATGTTATTTAACGGACACTGTACAGTAATTATACAGTGGGTGCTACAGAGAAATTTTTTAACAAAATTTGTCTTAATAGAAATGTATGACAAAAAAATGTTCGATCTATTGAATATACAAATGACCTAAGAAATATAACATCAAATATATATATTAAATTAATTAACGAAAAATGTATTTAAGTTTCTTGATTGGTAGATAAAAATAATATTAAGATGTATTTAATCGTAAATTTATTACAATCTGGACTTCAAAATCCCTTATATATGCTTTCAACCTAAGTTTTCCTCTTTGTGAATTTAAGAGTTGTACTTCGATCAACTTTTATTATAAATTTTTAGATGAATGCCCAGATCTCAATTCATTGACCTCAACAAAAAGAGGAAAGAGTGTTCTATTATTCAAAGCACACTAAAAGTTATGTTTCTTGTTTTCTTTTGTCAGGAATAAGTTTTTTACTACTTTCTTTTCTATTCATAAAATAGCAACAGCTTTTTGCAACTAATCACTATTGCATAGTTCTGACAACTTAAGATACTTTTATACCTATACAGCATTTGGCTTAAAGTTATTGCAGACATCAAACAGAAATGTTTAATATTTAATCCACTTATTTGTATTGCTTTTTTCCACAGGCGCTCACATCAATCCTGCCGTTACATTGGCCTGTTGTGTGATAAGAAGCATCTCCCCGATAAGGGCTGCCATGTATATGACCGCCCAGTGCGGCGGAGGAATCGCAGGTGCCGCTCTTCTCTACGGGTAAGTTCAAGATTTAATTAAATATCTATATACATATAATTTTTTGAGATTAATATACAATAATTACTTCAATGAGTTCGTATCTTGTTTCCAAACAATCAATGGAAAAAATCTTTATCTTTTATTTTGCAAGACGACTCTATAGCAAACGCTAATTCTAAGAATTGGAGCTGCATTCGAGTTAAATTGGAATTTCGCCTGCAGCTTCAAAGTGATTCTGTATTAGTGAAGTACAAGCTATAAGCTGGCTTTAAATTCCGAGTAAAACTTCCATTTGCAAAGTCAATTAAGCATGAAATTCATTTCGATTTAGGGACCAGCTCAAACAATGTGTAAAGCATCTTTGACCAGAAGCAATTTGAAATTTGCATTTATCTCTGCTGGTCGCTGGCAATAATTGCAGCACCCGAATAGGATACTAAACAATTTTAAAATAAATCCAAGAAGCTGCTCAATGTCACTCACAAAATCACTTGGGACTGTGACTGTGGTGACTGTACACGGAGGACACGAAGGCACTTTACCAAAAATCATTTACAGGAAATGCCATGTTCCATGTGCAAAAATGGGAAACACTAGAGAAATGTGTGTGTATAAATAGGATATGCAGGTAAATGTCGTATCCTCTATACACACACAAACACAAATACAGATACAGATACACAGATATGTAAGCACCTGCATAAGAAGCAGGTAGCTAGGACTTTATCTACTAGAGAAAACATCTGCCGACTGACGACGTGATTTTCCCGTTTTTACAAAAATGCGTTGCTGTCAGGACCGGATTCCTTTGTCGAGGTTGTGCCTAGATACACACACACACACACATACACAGCTACAGATACAGATACAGATACATAATTGTGAGAGGATACGCATAGCTAAATCATTTCTGGCCTGTCAGCGTCTTTTATGCCTAGATACAAACACAAAGTCCTGTGCAGGATATGCGTGTGGAATATCATCAGGCTCTCCTTTTCTTTTTCTTTGTCTTCGTCTTCGCTTGCGTTGCGTAGAAAGGGGGAGAACAAAAAGAGACAACAGAAAAAAAAGAAAGAAATATTTCTGCGCCTGCGCAGCATTTTTCAAACAAATTTCGCTCCAATTTTGAACTCCTTTCGATGTTGTGAGGAAAGTTAATGCGCCTGCGCAGCTTGCCCCTGTCGCATTTAGTCTGTTCAACATCTGTTTGGCTGTTGATTTCATTTTTTTTTACCCCTGGCTCCTTTTATTCTCTTATTTCTTTTTCCTTTTTCTTTTTTTTTGTTGTTAAGTGCATTGGCATCTTTGCTTTCTAGAGTCTTGGCAAATGAAACATGTTTCAGCTGCTGCTCCGATCAGGTTCGTATCTTCTTCATTTTTTTGTTCCCATTTTTTGTTGTTGACTCCCTTGCGAAGAGTTCCTCCCTCTCCAACATGTACAGAGAGTATGTTTTAGTTGAAACATATGTTTCCTAAAAAGTTTCTTATGTGTTTGTCTGTGTGTTGATTAATTGGTTTAGATTTGGTAGCCGATTTTGTGGTTACGCTGGATTATTAGTTTTCACTTTGATTGCCTGATTGATGGCCTTTATGCTGAGATTGCAGACATTAACCCGAAAAGCAATAAAATTTAACTTAATCGTAGCAGGAGCAACTTGTGGTTTCTATAAAACAGTATTACAAATCACGCAAATTTTGTTAGTCACGCATCTACAAAGATTATAACATGAGAAAAATCACTCTCTCTTTAGAAAAAGTATTTTATATTTATTATTAAGAGATATATTCGAAATATTTTAAAGCCTACACTTGAGTTAAAAAAAATTAATTGTAATATTTTTTTGTATGTAAATTTACGAACATTATTTCCTATAATAATTTCCTTGAAAACTGTTACATTTAGTATCTATATAAGTTGAAGTGAAACATCTTATAGATAGTTTGAGTGTTTATTAAACAAAATATCTAATTAACTTTAATTAAAGCAAAAAATATATATTCCAGATCTAAAGTTGAATTCACAAATAAAACTAAAGTTTGCATTTTAATTAATCTATTTTCCCTATTATTTTATATATGTTAAATAGCTTATTATCTTACCTAGATATATAACAAAAAAATTTTAAAACAATTTCAATGATTAAAATGAAACAAATTTTAATCTTTATTCATTGACAGTTTCTATGATATTCCTTACTACTACAAGGGATAGTAACTTCTTTAGAAGGCAGATACTTTAAGTTATAAGTACATATGCAGTACTTGTAAAATCTACAAGCCACTTCCCGCACACTCCTGTCACATATCAATTGTCACAACCCTAATAAGCGGACATGTGGCACGAAGCTGTAGCTAAAACACACTTGAAGACTGCTTCTTTTTATTATTTTTAATTGTTTTGAGAGACCCGCAGCATATTTAAGTATCGATATCCGGCTATAGGATGTTTAAAGATATCTTTAGCTTAGGTTATTGTTTCTGCATTTCCAATGAGAATTCAGTTCACTGTTTTCGATTTCTTTCTTGTTGTTTTTGTTATTTTTTTGTTCATGAACGTGCGCCAAGCACGTTCCAAAAAATGCCAAGGTAGCCTTTGAAAATGATGAAAAAGTAAAAGATAAAAATCAGGTAGAGGCCACAAGACGAAAGACGAAAGCCGAAAGCAACAGAACGCATAATTAACCATTGCCAATGGCCTTTGTTCAACTCGTTGGCGACTCAAGAATCGAGACTCAATCGGGACCGAATCGGGAGTCGAGAGTCGTTGCGCCTGCGCAGGATGCGTCGTCGGAAACTTGAAATCAAACACGTGTCGACAGCGTTGCTCCTTTCTGGTTGGTCAAGCCGAAAGGGCAGCTGGCAATGCATAAACGAGCTCAGCACACAACACACCTGCCGCCCAAAATTACAGTAGTTTCACAGCAGTAGAGATACACACACAGACACACACACACACTCATATTAAGTCTTAAAAAACAAAACAGGATTTTCGAGACGAAATTTGAATTTTAAATGCCACCACAATGAAATGTACTGCAGTCAAGGGAATGAGAACGGTACACGACACTAGAGATGAGCATGTGTCGTGCTGTTTAACGTGTCACGTTTTGACCATAAATACAGATTTCTTTTAATAATATAATAAATTTAATTTAAACATTAAATAATCTTTATTATATTTCTTAAAATATCTCGATAATTTAGGTTAAAGGGCTTCTCAAACTTCAAATAAAAAAACCCGAGAAATTTTTTCTATTTTTTTTATGAATATGAAGTTTGACAGGAATTTTTAGTTCTGGGCCTGCTGGAGGTTAAAGTATATACAGAAAATTCAAAATTACACTTAAAAATACTCAAGGAATATAGAAAATCATCATGTCGTATTTAAATAAGCACTTTGTTTTCTTTATTATTTATTTAGTCATCTTAAGTAACTCAAAACATCGAATTAGAAATTCAATATTCATTACTACTTACTTACTTACCGTATCTCAAATACTTCAATTTATGAATCTCCCATCTCTAATCGTATCTAATCTCGGCGGCAAAGTTGAATTGGGTAGCTTATACCTTTATTAGGCTGTGCATTCCTCTTATTCCCTTTTGATTACATCTATCGGGGAAATGCACTTCCTGGACAATAAAGGAGTACAAATCGATAGTGAAAATCAATTCGTGTCACATTCACTGGCAATTGAATTACGAAAACCGTTTGGATTCGTGGAGAGTCTTTTCGCCTTTTGGCTTATCGGCTTGCAACATGAAAATGGCATCCTGTTGACGCTTCCGGTTGTTGCTCCCTATCAAAATAAAGTAGAGGAAAAGGAGAAACTAAACTGTGCACAGCTGGTCCAGTGTCTGTACCTGACACAGTCACCTCGAGTGGAAGTTGTGCTATGCAATCCATGCAACGCATGTGAATGTGCCACATTCACCAAATTGTTGCATTAAATGCACATTGAATTTTGCAATTTTGTGAGCAGTAAAATTTATAATTAATTGCTTTGTGGCATAGTCAATAAATTGCGTCTGCTGTGTGAATATTTATTGGGCATTTTCATTGTGTCTCCGTCACAAATTCATATAAATATGTGGGTGTGTGTTTGTGGGTGTTTATTTAAGAGAAATTTAAATTGTATAGTCATTCAATAAATTTGAACTCGTTTTCAATTAACAAATTAAGCGTAAGGTGGCAACGCTGCTGACTATTTAACATCTACATGAAAAACTCTCCTCTATCTCAATTTAAACACAAATTGTTTAATTTTCTACAATTTTTTATGAAAATACATATACCTTCGTTGATGCCACAAATTGCTGAAAATTGCATTTCACATCAGAATATTTGATTTTACATAATGTAATCATGTTAAAGCAAATATAAAAAAAACATACAAAATGAAAGGCAACTCAATGCCAGAGTCTGTGTTTGTGTCTGTGTCACTTTCGCAGTTGGCCAGAGCTATTCACACGCATCCCTGAATCCCAGACCACAATCAACCGAGCGTGTTGCACAAACACATAACCTCACTTGCCATGCGGATGTGGTGGCAACAAATGTGTGAGGAAATGTGTTTCCTTTTTTTTTAACCCAAACACACACAATCACTGTGTGAAAAACTTGAGCTATAGTTCAAGTTTGCAGTTTGTTTTAAGCTTTTAAATATATGTGTTTTTCACTCAGTTTACTCATACTTATTTCTCCGTTTTTCTCACTTCTTTTATATTTTGGTGTCTGTTTGCTTTTATCGTGCAAACAATTTTGGTCAGCACGGAAAAACTGAGCAGCTTAACGGCACATAAACTTGCGCCAACATTTTGCTATTTCCTGCTACTTAGTAGCTGATACTAAATGTGTATCTCTGTGTGTGTTCCTGTTGCTATTGTTGTTCTGTGAAATTAGCACTTTACACTTTTAAGGGCAAACAAACCAAAACGAAAAAATCAAACATTAAATCTAGAAGAGTAACAGAAAGAATAGAAAGAAATAAAAGGTTTTATCTGCGCTTTCTAAAGTGCAAAATAATTTTTGGTCAACAGAATTAGCGAATTATGTACAGGGGCGTAGTCTGGGCTACATGCATATATGCATATATTTTTACTTCATTTAATGTTATTGAATTTTTAAAACTAATTATGAAAGGAAACGATGTGCAGCTTGTGGATTTCTTTAAATCTAATTCTAAGTATTACAAAAATATATTTTTAATTTATAATTTGAGAATGGACTTTATTTTTTAATATATTATAATATTATCGCAAAAATTAAAGAAAAGCATGATTTTTTTCACAAAGAAATTCTCTGGAGAAAAAATTCAGTATTGTATCATTTTCTATAAATGGAGCTTACTGAATATATATTTGTAATCGAATGCTTATCAAAACTATATTATTATTTTTTTATTTTACATGTTGAATATTAGCTTGTTTTATTAAATCTGTAAGCAGCTTAATGCGTTGGGTATTTTATCTTCTTCCCTGCTCACATTCTCCAAGTTAAACACACATTCTATCCCAGTCACTCTGTAAGCTTTTCACACATTTTCTATAGGTTACTTTATTGGCACAACTATTTACAGTAGGAAAAGCTGGCGCTTATTGCCGCTAAACCGACACGGATATTGCCCGAACCCCGTTTACACCTTTACACCTATTTGGCCAGGACATCCTGTCTTGTCCTTGCCCTCCTCAGTCAGTCAGTCACTCAATGTTAGGGCAAGTTTGAGTTTGAGTGAGTGCTGGGGTCTGTTCTATTTGCTGAAGTACTTTTAAGTGCATCTCAAAAGCATTTATTTCCGGATTTTCCACAGTTATTCAATGTTCCGGTGTGCAAGTTGCAGTTTCACAAAAAGCTTCGCAAACATTTTACCCCACTTCTCTATCACAACGTGTGAAGTGGGAAATTTATCAATTGCAGTGCTCATGTTTGTTTTCACTCTGTTCAGCATTATGAAAATAAAGTACATTTGTCATCCGGGTGTCAAATATTATAAAATCTGGCAGCGTTGTGCAACCAAGTTGGCAGCACCTTATCAACGAGTGGACAGAGCGGGTTAAATATATTTAACCTTAAATTTTCTAACTTAGCAGACAATTTTAACAGAAATTAATATATTTAACCAACTACTTAACAAAAAAAATAAATTTATATCTAATAAATCAGCAAAAACATGGAAAATGAGACTTCAGTTTATAAGTTTTAAAGAAAAAACTGTTTGAAATCATGTTAAAGTAGTTGTTTAGAAAATACACTTTCTCAATTTTAAGGAAATACCAGTAAAACGATAATTGTGTTAGAGTTGAACAAATTAAATCTTTTTCTCGTATGCTGTTATCACATGAAGTCAAACCAAGTTGAGTTGACACCATCTGTATGTCAGTGAACTCATTAGCATTATCATAAAAGTTGAATTGTGCGTAAATCATAAAGACTCCAAAAAACTTTTGCCTAGGAATAGGCAACAACTTTTGCCACTTGGCAATTGAAACTTTGGCAATCTAAATTATTTCATGTACGCCGCAGCCTTACATAGAACTTTATGAGGTGAAAGTAGCTGAGGGAGTAGTTTAGAAAATATCCAAATATTTTCAAGTGTCAGTGGTATTGCAATTGTATGAAAAAACTTTTGCTCATGTGTGTTATCAGTGCAATTATTAAAAATTTTGTTGTTTTAATTTTTTTTTTTATTTACAGTGTCACCGTACCTGGGTATCAAGGAAATCTACAGGCGGCCATCTCTCACAGCTCTGCACTCGCTGCCTGGGAACGATTTGGTGTGGAATTCATACTGACTTTTGTTGTGGTGCTCTGCTATTTCGTATCCACAGATGCCATTAAAAGGTTCATGGGCAATTCGTCGTTCGCCATCGGAGCTGCATACAGCGCCTGCTGCTTTGTCTCGGTAAGTTTGACATTGATAATGATGCTTAAGGAATCTCGAGATTCAAGACTGAGAGACTGAGAGACAAGAGACAAGAGACTTGAGACCCGAAAACGCACCTGCCGTTTACGCATTTTTATGGTGCAAAAATCGCAGCGTGACGGCAACATAAATGTTCACCTTTAAATGCAATCTACCTGAGTCTGAGTTCCAACAAAGGGACCGAGAAATTGGAAAACATAATTAATTTAGCAATACTCATAAGGTCGCCCAGTTTGGGCCAGTCTAGTCAAGTTTAGTCCTTCAAATCATAAGCAAATATTTACCGCGACAATAAAAATGAAATTTATATGGATATATTAAGCGATTTCAACTTAACGATAAGTAAGCATAAATCTCCGATACTTACAATATTATTTTATCTTAAAAATAAATTTTAAAAAATTAAAATTGACTTAAATTAACGAAGAACATTGTATAACAAGAGATTAAAAAAGATATAGGAAAAAATATAGATTTATGTAAAGTGTTATTTATAATACAGACATACATTTACATAGATATAGATATACAGCCTTGACCAAACGTGCAAATTTTGTTGCTTGGCTTAATAGTAATAATAAATTAACAAAATTGTCTTTTTTATTAATACAATATATTAATGGAAGTAAAATGTAGTAAGAAGTAAAAAAGTTAAAGCAAAATATAAGATACAGTTACAGTTATAGATAAGTTTCATTCTTGAGGAAAAAATAAATTTGTAAATCAATTTTTTCTGTTTTTTAACCTTTCCTCTTGACATTCTTTTCATTACAGATGCCCTATCTGAATCCGGCACGCTCTTTGGGTCCATCGTTTGTGCTGAACAAATGGGACAACCATTGGGTATATTGGTTTGGTCCTCTGGTTGGAGGAATGGCCTCTGGTCTAGTTTACGAGCACATCTTTAGCTCACGTCGTAGTGTGCGTCATGGCAAGGGGAGTGTGGACAACGACTCGAGTTCGATACACTCCGAAGATGAGTTGAACTATGACATGGACATGGAGAAGCCGAACAAGTATCAGCAATCCCAAGGCACATATCCACGGGGTGGTCAATCGAATGGCGGTGCTGCAACGGCGGCACAACATGCTGCCGCCAACATGGCCCAAATGGGTGTGGTGAATGGTGCTGGAGCCGGCAACTATTGTCAGAATCTGTATACCGCACCGCCACTCTCCTCCAAGTACGAGCAACAGCAGGAGCCGCTTTATGGAGGTACTCGATCCCTATATTGCCGTTCTCCCACCTTGACGCGCAGCAACTTGAATCGTTCCCAGTCCGTTTATGCGAAGAGCAATACGGCTATTAATCGTGACATTGTGCCACGTCCAGGTCCATTGGTGCCGGCACAGAGTCTGTATCCCATGCGCACACAACAGCAGCAGCAACAGCAGCAACAACAACAACAACAACAGCAACAAGCAGTCACGGCAGCTCAATCATCGCATCTGCAGAATCAGAATGTGCAGAATCAGATGCAACAGCGTACCGAGAGCATTTATGGCATGCGTGGTTCCATGCGAGGACAACAGCAACCGCTGCAGCAGCAGCAACAGCAGCAACAACAACAGCCGCCTGCTGGCATGCAACAACAACAACAGCAACAGCAACAACAATTGCAGGCACCGCCACAGCTTATGGCAGAGATACAGGTGCAATCACAGGGCTTCCAGCCAGTCTACGGATCACGCACCAATCCCACACCATTGGATGGCAACCACAAGTTCGAGCGTCGCGATCAGCAGCAACTTTATGGCATGACCGGACCACGTAATCGTGGCCAGTCGGCCCAATCCGATGACAGTTCATATGGCTCGTATCATGGCTCGGCTGTGACGCCGCCAGCACGTCATCCCAGCGTGGAGCCCTCACCGCCACCGCCACCAATGCTTATGTATGCGCCACCACCGCAACCAAATGCGGCACATCCACAACCGATTCGCACGCAATCGGAACGCAAGGTGAGCGCTCCTGTTGTTGTCTCGCAGCCAGCAGCTTGTGCAGTGACCTATACGACATCTCAGGTGCCCACAACGGTCACGACAACAACACAACAGCAACATCAGCAGCAGCAGCAACAACAACAGCAGCAGCAGCAACAACAACAACAGCAGCAGCAGCAACAACAAATGATGTTGCAACAGCAACAGCAACAGGCACATCAACAACATTATGGCATGTTGCCATTGCGACCAAACTGAAAGCGGCTATCTTGGGGCCCCGTAACAACGCCGCCACCAACAACATTACAAACAGCCCTCGCACTTCACCCCACAGGCACCATGACCCTGCACAGCTGCAGCCTAGCCAAGCAGAGCAGTTTATTTTAGTGTAATCCCCGGGCATCCAAAGGAATAGTACGCAAAGTCTTAGCATTTAGTTGAACCTATCGCACACTTAAGACTAGAGTTAGAGAACTGAGTATTTTGAGAGAGACTCAAATATATGAAACATAGCCACATTGTATTATTAATAATATATGAATACAGGAACTCACACCTAGCAGCATGCAGCGATAAGAACAACGATAAAACATAAGTCACATTAGCAAACCTACAATATAATGCAAAACCTAAAAGTATACTTACCTAAGCATATACATAGTACGTAGAAAAAAATATAGCAACCTATAAAATCTTCTCATGCAATTTCACTCAAGTACTGATACAAATTTCATTAATGTTTTGTTATGTTTCTCTGAAAGCTTATTTTATATTTTTGTATACCGTTTTTATTGTTTTCTTTTTTGAAACATTTTAAAATACATTTTCTGCTGAAAACTGTTAACTAGACTGAAATATAACTTTATTCTACCAATTTGTCATTTATCTTCCACATTATTATTTCTTATCCACTTAAATTAAATTTTAAGTTTAAACGAAAACACTTAACAAAATAAATGTGTATATATTTTTGAATATGTAGTTTAAATGGTTTGAATATAACAACATTTATGTTAATGTTAGGCAAATAAGCTGAAAAGTCGACAACTATTTATATGGAATATACATAACTAACATAATATATACAGACATATGTAATCATTTAAATGCTATGTATTACTTGTAAGTGAAACATGTGTACTATTAACATTGCAAAAACAAAGATATATCAAATACAAAAACAGTTAAAAACCCATAACATTTTTTATCATTTGATTCCTCTGAGAGCCACTTTTTAATTTAAATAAAAAGTAAAGCATACTCATAGGCTTCCTTTATAAACTAGCAGTTTTCGTGTCACGAGAATAAAAGCACGAACAGTGCACATTCCTTAGCGTAAAGTTTCGTAAAAGGAACTTGAGAAACGCAGTAAATGGCTCGTCTTGTAACGGTAATGGCAGAAGGCAACAACAAAAAGGCAGCATGACTTTTAAAGTGCGTAGATGATGTTCAAGATTGCCCCGTGACATTTTCAGCCCATCGCAAGTCCTGAAAAACCACAGTCTCGAGCTGCGGTTGCAGCGACCACAATATCGAGGCGGAATGTTGTAAGTGTTGCATGTAACTGAGTGGCGTACTTTAAAGAGTCCACAGCATCTGTATAGACTATTTCCACGACACAAATATATGAACTTTCCCATTTTAAATGGCCAACGGAATATAAAATTTTACCAAGTGGCAACTTTGGTCAAATTGATTTCAAATTGTGTGTTGCTAAATTATGCAAGCTTCGTTATTTGTGTTTGTATTTATTGCGAGTGTTTTTCAACACTACTTTGAAGCGCTAAAGTGAAATAATTTTTAATCATGCAAAGCTGCTTGTTGAATTTTAACGCAAATCAAATGCGCATTAAAATCGGCATAGCAACACCAACACCATCGACAATGAGAAAGACTCATACCAGGATTATTCCAATGACCGGATCGATAAACACCACATGGACTCTCAGCAAACACTTGGATGGATTCTACGACGTTTACAGCCTACAAAGGGGAAAACTCACTTCAATGAAATTACTTCAATACCTGCAGATTGCAAAGAATTATTATCAGCTAGCAGACGATGATGCCCTGGGACTACTAGAATTTTTTAGGAACAAGATTCCAGAGGCAATTTACCATTTGAACAACGATGGTAGCATGTCCAAAATGCACCTGGATATAGATAGACCCTGGCGATTGCAGACGAAATCTATATGCCAATTGCCCGGCATCCAACAGTTGGCAACCATAAAACTTATTAGTAATTCCAGTAGTGTTTTTATCACTAATCCGAAAACGTGTTTGAGCATTTTGCCATATGAAGCATTGGTCGAGCGTTTCGCCGGACGTGAAATTCGCTTCCAACGTACCTTTTTTGACGATCGTAATCTTTTGGTCGCTTGCGCTCTGGATGATAATTTTGCTCCCTTCGAGATCGCCTCATTGATGATGGAATCCGCCGATAAAAGTTATTTGAATCGATGTGAGAATCTGATAAATCAATTAGAGATACTTATGACTTCACTGGTCCCGTCAAGCAGACCTTGATCTATAATGCCAGATATTCAATCAGACAAAATAAGTATTAGTCGGACTGACTATACTGAAGTTCCTTATTTTATTTAGCATTAACATTTATCAAGTATATATTTTTTTAAATTTAAATAAAAGCTTTTTATTTTTGGTTACTAAATTATTAAACGAACTTACTTTCCTTTACTTTTCCCATAACAATTTAATTAAAAATATTATTTTATGTATGGAATTGAAAACCTTATTTCTTATTATTCCGCCCCCGCAAATCGCGAAAGAGCAAGAATATGACAGTGATGACCAAAATATCGAATTTTCTAAGTAATTAAAATTTTGATGCAGAATCAAAATAGAGGCAAAAATATGAATAAATTGATATTCCACATAAAAATCGGTTGAGTTTTGACTAAGTTATGAAAGTTTGAAGTTTTTGAAAAACTGTCGAGGGGAAGGTATGGAAAATATGACAGTGATGACCAAAATATCGAATTTTCTGAAGTAATTAATATTTTGATGCAGAATCAAAATAGAGGACAAAAAATGAATAAATTGATATTCCACATGAAAATCGGTTGAGTTTTGACTAAGTTATGAAAGTTTGAAGTTTTTGAAAAAGTGTCGAGGGGTAGATATGGAAAATATGACAGTGATGACCAAAATATCGAATTTTCTAAGTAATTAATATTTTGATGCAGAATCAAAATAGAGGCCAAAAAATGAATAAATTGATATTCCACATGAAAATCGGTTATGTTTTGACTAAGTTATGAAAGTTTAAAGTTTTTGAATAAGTGTCAAGTAGATTGGAAAATATGACGTTGATGACCAAAATATCGAATTTTCTAAGTAATTAAATAAATAATATAAAATAATAATAAATTAATAACAATAAAATCCTTTATTTTGGTCTATATATTCCTAAAATACTTTTTTCCCCTAGTGCACAAATTTTGTAAAGTAAACATATGTTTTTATTCGATTTGTTAGATTTTTTAAACATCTTGAGAGGTAGAAAAATATAAAAAAAAAATTATAAAACTTACAACAAAAAATTCTCATCATTAAAATTCTATTATTAGAAATTCGTCTGATTTACAATCAAAAATCACTCGTCATCCGAGAAGCTTTTTTCATCATCGGAGGAGTAGTTGCTGCCCTCATCGTCAGTCAAATTGGAAGGACACAGACCGCGCTGATAACGCGTCCAAAGGATTCGACCCATTTCGGATTGCGATGACTTGCCACGTTCCGTGTCGTAGACCAACCAGTGGCAATGCTGCTGGGCACTGAGGGAACTAAGCAAGGTGGGCCAATAAAGGTTAAGGTTATGCTTGGCCAACTTCACATGCAGTTGATAGCCGTGTTGTTGCTCCGAAAGTAACTTAACCTGCGCCTAGGAGATTCAGTATGCAACGCTGTGGTGGTGTCGTCTCCAGGACCTGATAGATCAAAACATTATCCTGATGTATGAGCTCATATTG
Organism: Drosophila falleni; assembly: GCA_035045575.1. Lineage (NCBI taxonomy): Eukaryota > Metazoa > Arthropoda > Insecta > Diptera > Drosophilidae > Drosophila > Drosophila falleni. Next base: position 395,031 of record JAWNOV010000169.1, on the reverse strand, counting down.
CGGCACCTGTTGCTCAAAAATTAGCTCGATCTGCATTAAGGTCTGATGCCATCTGACCTTTGGACGCACCGCATTCCCTGCAGTGGAGGCACAATAAAGCGACTTGCTCATCGTATCCGGCGTAATCTGTGGCCTTGTTGTAGTCTTCTCTCGCTTGGGTGACGTTATCGTAACTGGATTATCGTCGGCAAGAATCTCTTGCATTATTTGTTTTGCGCCTTTCTTAACCATCGGATCGTTGCTCTGCAGATTCTTCAGCAGTACATCCAAAAATTGGTCTGTGCTTGAACGAGAATTTTCTCCATCAGCTGCAACTGAGTTCAAGTCTTCTTCTTCCTTATTCATATCGACTTCATCGGATTTTTTCCCGTCACGGAATTTATCAAGGGTCTTAGCAGGTTCCTCCTCAAATTTTTCTTGTTCCTGCGGTAGCTGAACCTCGTTTTTTCTGTCATGGAACGCTTCGATAGATTCATTTTCTAATTGTTTGTTTTCCTGATTTATTTGTCCAAGTTGTTGGCCTGATTTTTTTATTTTCTCCCATATATTTTTCTTATCTAGCCTCTGCTCATTACTTACTTCCTGTATGATTTCTTCTTTAACCATGCCATCTCTTGGATTGCTCAGTTGCTGTTGCTTCTTGATCTCCTGATGCATTAAACGTAGTTTCTTAATGCTTTGCTCCTCTCTCTGTCCAAACTCACGCATTATTAATTCATTACCTAGTTGCAAAGTCTTGACGCAGGTTCGCATTGTCGGACACTCCTGCATCAGAGTTATTTCCCGGACATAGACAGTGTCCAACATGGCAAATTCCACAATCAGCTGCAGATACTGATTGCCGTGTAGATCCAAGAGTTCCTCGTTGACCCACTTGCTGGCCTCGTCCAACCAATTGCCTTCCCCAATGCTGGACGGTATCAATCCGCACAATCTCACGTCCATGGCCAGAGGAGGTAACTCTTTAAATTTGGAATCACACTCAAGTAACTCGACAGACTTAACCTTCAACAGTTCGGTGCCCTCATCCAGGAGTTTTACGGTGACCAGACGCTGATCAGACAGATCCACGACCCGAACACGTTGATACCTCATGTTACGGAAGATTATACAAATGTCGGAGATCAGCAGCTTCTGCTGCGGTCGACGATTCTTTTCCAAGCTCATGTGGAGACTTAAAGAAGTGCACAGATTTTTTAGTTTAGATTGACATAGGGTTGCTTTCCAGGATTCGCAATCGCTGGACTTGTAACTCTCAGCCATCACAGCAAAGTGCACAGGATTGTAGACTTTGATAAGCTTGCAACGGACGACAGTTTCCGATTGCCACAGATCACATTTAGATCGCTGAAAGTCTTCATCGATTGTGAAATGCCGATTGTTGCACAACATTTGCCTGCAGTCGCCGCTGCTCAGCATTTGTGGACAGAAGACACGATTCTGATCCGTCACCCGCCGACAACTGGCCACCATCTGATCTATATGCTTATCCATCTTAACGTCGTGGGCTTTTAGAAATTGCGCCAGTCGCAGCAACTCATAGATGTTGTTCTCATCCAGCATTATATAGGATAGAATGTCCTTCTGCTTCTCCTCTGGCACCAAACAATTGCCAATGTTATCGATGATCGCATGGAAACGATAGGAAAACTTTTGCCAACTAGCCGGAAGACTGTAGTGTATCAACAGTTCAAAGTTCCTCATTGGCAACTGTGTTGGCTGCTGCTTTTGATCCGTTACCAGCAATAACTCATGAATTTGCTGCGGGAATAAACATAAGTTGGAAAATAACAAAACTGCATTTAATTTAATATAGATAGGGAAGGTTTTACATTGGGAAACATTTGTGAAGAAGATTAATTATTATTTGTAATTTTATTTAAAAAATATATATATATAAAAGTAAATTCAATTTTTATATTTAAAAATCCTAAAATAATTTGATTTTTTTTTTTAATTTTAAACTAATATATATATATATATATAAATATATGTTATTTTAAAACTTTTAATTTAAAGTTGAATTACCTAATTTGCATTATATGTTATACAATCTTTTACAAAATTAAAAACTCTAAAAAATAAATGATGAATTCGATTGATTCTAAAAATATGTTACAAGACTTATCAGTTTCTGAGTTTGAAGTTCATCCCATTTAAAGAAGGTTTACTAGAAATTGGGTTTGGAGTAGGCTTAAGTGTAAGCCTGTTATATACAGAAATAGAGGGCCGTTTAGTTGCTTACCTGATGCACTGCATCGCTTAGACCGATGCACTCATGACCAGCCGCAGTCAGAGCCCGTTCTAGATTCATCAGCTCCTCTTTAGACTTGCAGTAAATAACGGTACGTTTTTTTAAAGATGTTTTAGATAGATTGCTCAGATAATCGATAAGCTGCTGTGTTTTTTTGCTGGAGTGTCGTAGCTTTACATCCATTTTTAGGTTGCCATAGATGGCTGCCACTAAGAAGTCACCAAAAAGCAGGAGAGGATTGTGATTAAAGCGCTTCATCAACTGGAGAAAGACGCGACCATGCCACTGCTGAGCGATAAGGATGAGCTGGATCTGGGGACTGGCCAGATTCTGAATCAGCTGAAGTGATTCATTGAGCAAGTCGGGAACAGCCGACAACATGCGATCATAATCATCTACAATGAAGTACTTCAAACGATGTGGATCAATGAGATTGAGTTCGTTGTCGATAAACAGTTGCTTCATATGGGATACAGTTGTGATCAAGATGCCACAGGAATTCAATAGCATCAGCTGTACATCCAGCAGACTGTGATCATGAGTGTTGATCACATTAAACATTTGTGTATTTTTGGATTTCATTAAATTGCAGCAATGATTAAACAGCATCCGTGCATTTCCCACCGAATCCGCCAATAGAACAGCTAATGGACCCAGATTAAGGGCATTCCCATTCCCCGTTGGTGGCCTCTGCATCCAATTTAATACCAAGGAGCACAGCATGGGCAAATAACACCAGGAGCGTCCTCTACCAATGCCATCGATCAACACCAACGAATTACCCTTCATCAGATGTGGCCAGGTATAACGTTGCATGGGCAACGGTATCTGGTAGTTCATCTCTATCATATTCATCCATACGTCCTGACAGAATAGCGTTTCTGGAGTTCCATTTATAGGCAATACCTGTCCATTACTGTGTGCCAAGAACAGTTGATCATTAGCTATAGAATCAATTTCGGATCTTGATTTGCCGCCTGTTTGCATTTTGGACACTTTGATATCATGTGACTCCAGAAGAGCTTTGGATTTATTGGATGAATTGAGTGGCGGCAACTTATCCTGAGTTTTCTTCACCCGTAAAGACTGTGTCGTTACTTTCTTGACAGGATTATTCAAATCGCTCATCTCTTTTATGATGCGATCCAGTTTTTCTTTGTCCCGTGATTCCAAGACAGATTTCGATTTCAACTGTAGAGACTGGTCTGTTACTTTCTCGGGAGAATCGAGTTTTTTCCCCTGTTCCGTCACATTCTTGACAGGATTATTTAAATCGCTCATCTCTTTTATGATGCGATCCAGTTTTTCTTTGTCCTGCGATATCAGGACAGCTTTCGATTTCAACTGAGAAGATTTCTTGAGAGGATTTGCCGTATTCCTTACCTCATCTATGATCCGATCCAGTTTTTCTTCGGTCAGGGATGAAGGCAACGGCTTGTCCAGCAATTTCTTGAGTGGTTCCTTAGAAATATTTGGGAAAGCATCACTTGTCGTGGACTTGTTTTCGGGATTAAATACTGAGTTGCGAATATCGTCAATGGATCGTGCTAGTTTAGCTTTGCGACGCGATAATAGCTTCGATTGGAGTATCTGTGTCTGCTCTGGTTTCTCCTGAGAAAGCGACATATTGGAATGAACTCTGATCATTGGATCCAAAACGCTTCTTCTGTGTCTGTCGGAGGAGAAGTCGAAGCTGTCGGAGGAGCAGTTGCTGGCGCTGCTTGAGATACTCGATGAGCCGCTGATGAGAGCTGTCTCCACGGTGCTCTCGTTTCTATTCTTGACCATGCTGAGGCGTTTTGCTGATTCGGGTACGGTTCGGATCGTGTTCTCCAGATAAAGATTGCTCAGCCTTTTCTTCTGCAAAGATGAAATACGATTAACCATCTTGGGGACGTTCTTCTGCTTGGAATGCTGATTTTCCTCTTTGGGATCGGAAATCGGTAGCTTGATGTGCTGTAGTTCTATAAGCCTGATGATTGTTGCTACACACGCGCTGGGCTTCACATCCGCATCATTTAGCTCCACTTTGTCCATGTTGAACGGAGCCTCATCGCTTCTTGGAGTCATGTTCTTATGGTCATGTCGAGCACATTGATTCTCTATCAGATAGTCGACAGCATTGAGCAGCGGTTCATCCTCATGCGGCGACTTAATCAACAGCTGACCATAATTCTGATATCTAATCCGAAATATCAACAGTACCGCCGTTTCCAGCTTCTGGTTGAGCATCTTGATTTCCCTGTTGGACCACTTATTGCCACTGGATGAGGATACACCGAACAGACCGCCATCCTTTATGTGTATATAAATGTTGCACAGTTCCTTGGGCAGCTGCCACAAATCTTTCCCTTGACAGTAAATGAGAAAGCCATAGTCCAGTGCCTCCACAATATATCCATCTCCATGGATATTAATCACTTGGCCACGCATATACTTCTCCGATCCGAGCGGATAATAGCGCAGGATCACATACTGAAATCGCTTATAGCTCTTTCCACAATTGTCGGCTTTACAAAGCGCCGGCAACTTCGACTCAAGATGATTAACCATTCTTCCATTTTTCTGCAGCTCTTGTAGCATTACATATCGGAATTTCGTTGGACTCACATAGTGTGTAATGATAATGGCTTCCTCCAGCAGCTCCATTTCCTGACTTCTGACCGGCTGCTGTATCTCCAAGTTCAGTTGCCCTGTAAATGTATGAAAATTAAAGTTAACATTGCTTTAAGACAGTCATCATCCCTCCTCACACCCCACCAACAATAAATTAATAGCCAAAGCTTAAAGTTCAAATAATATTAACAGTGAAAGCGACAATCATTCATGCGGAAATTTCTGTGATTTCAACGCAAGAGAAACTTTTATCGCATAAAAAATATATATATATATATTTATATGTATACAAACTTATTGTACAACAAGAAAGTTTTATTTTAATAGTCGAGTTATTTAATACCCTAGCAATTACAGCTACCAAGCTATTTTTTGATATTTTATTTCTTAATGAATATAATAAAATATAATGTCATAGAGGTTTAACCTAAGGTTTGGTTTTTTTTTGTTTGTCTATTTTTTTTTTTTTAGAAAAATTAGTCTATTTTAAGAATAAAGATTTTTAAAGTTATCTAATTAAAAACTATTAAAATAATTCGTATTAAATTTTCTAAGACTAAAACAGCAATTTTTATTTGAATATTTTCAACTGAAATCGAAAACATCTCGTTTTATACTGGTATAGGGTATGTTCTTTATATTATTGGAAATGTAAACAAGACAAAGTATTCTCCGCATTAAAAGAAATTTAATGCTATAAAACTTAAATTTGTTTATTTTGAGGAAAATTTGGCCATTTGAAGTTTGAACAAAGCTTGTCGAGTACAGTAATGTAAGAGTGGAAGAGAAAGCAAAAGAAAAGTGCCTAAAGCCGCAACTGGCGCGTCTACTCATAGGAAAGGTCCTTGTGCCTATTTTTTTTATTTTTTCCATTTGTTTGTGCTGCACTAGTTGCGACTTTTACATTTCCCTCGTCTCGTGTTGATGTTGCACACTTCAAATTGTTGTTGTATTAACTCTTCTGATGTGGCAGGCAAAAGTAAAAGCTAACACTTAACCGACTGCTGCACTGACTACTTTAAATATATTGTGAGCTTTAATAATACCAATATTTTAAAAATTTACAAATTAACAAATTAATAATATTCTTAACACTTCAGTTTCACAATCGATATACGAGATGTGAATGTTATTTGCCCCTTGATAAAAATGTTCAATATACACGCTCTGCTCTATTAATAACAATGAGTGAATTATACTATTATACTCCGCTTAAATCGTAATGCCTCACTTGAAGGGTGTGCGGTTAAAAAAAAACTCATTTATCACATAAAAAAATCTTATAAAAAACCTACAAATTGTTTCGGTGGCTACAAATATGCAAATAAGAGGGTTGATTGTATCAAACCGAAGATCAATCAAATGTGAGTCAAATCAAGCGCATAAGCCTAAAGTAATATTAACAGACTGTACTGGAGACTCCGGCTAAAAGAATACCGAATACATACTTTTAGGCTCATAGATTTATTTTAGTTATTTATAATTTAAGATAGATATTACTGCCGTTCTATTTAACGTGGTATTAAGTGGTCATCGCCGCCAGACATCTTAACGTTGACCAAGGAAAGTCCACAAAATATTCAAATCAAATACTTAATACAAAGCAAATAAATAATTATATGTAAATTTACTCACGTTTTTTTATTAAATCAAATTAAAAGTTTAAATATTTTTAAATTGAAAGTACATATTTAATGAAAGAGCGAAGTTTTTCAAAGTATCCCAACTGTTGTAGATACACAGAGCACAAATGTAAACAAAGCACACATAGATACACATTTAAATACATATATATGTGTGTGTATTTGTCGCACAGCATTTTTGCAAGATAAGCTATTTAGTTTTTTCATGCTTATAAAAGTTTTCAATACGGCTGTAAGTACAGTATTTATTTTGTGATTATAGGTTGCTTAAGGGCACTCACAGATTCAACAGTTGTTTTTACACAAATATTTTAATTAAATAATAATTCATTGGTTTTTAATTATAAATTTGTTTTTAATTTATAAATTAAAGTACAAAAAATAAAGACACTTGCTCTACGACAGAGTTTAACCACAAGTAAACTGTAAAAAGTGAACGAATAATTTAACAATTAATATTCATTTAATTGCATAATTGCAGAAATTAAAAAATAAAACATTTTAGATCGATGCGAGTCAAATGCGCCACTGCGATCGACTAATTGAAATTTTGTTTCTCCTTGCCGCAGAATTATGACAAAACAGAATACACAAAATCCAAATGCAGATAAGCGTGTGTGGAATATAAATTTACATATATACATGTTGTTCTTGTGGTCTACTCAGATTTCTTTCATATTTATACTCTAAGAACGTTTGCCACATATTGTGCATATATGTATGTTGCACGTATACATATGTATTTGTTTTCCCAAATACAAATGCGCAACTACAATGTGTGTAAAATAGAACTAACTTATAGCAACCGAAGCTTAAAACACTTATGACTTGGAACTGATCGAAATAGTTAAGTGTTATACTATGTGCACTATGCCAAGTAATTGTCTTGAGAAACAAAAAAACATTTAATTCTTGAAAGAAAAACATTGTTTATTGGTATTTTATTTCATAAGGCTCCAATTTTTTCGATAATTTATTATGATTTTAGTCATATTTTAATATATATACTCAAGATTGTTCAATGTCATTTTTACAAATTTATGAAAATCTCTGAAAAATCCCAATTATGTATTTTAATAAAATGTTTAAAAAAAAATTATATACTGTAAATTCTTTAAGCATAAACAACTTAACCTGGTCGAAGTGAAGATGGTCAAATAAGTTAAGAGCCACTGTAGGCGAATCCCTTAACCCAGCCCAATTAAGTTCACGTATTTATCCTTATAAATCATTGCAGAGTGTACCACACACATACACACGCACACCCCTATTTTTAACCCTCTACTGGCTAATTGCAAAACACAGTGTGAACAATCTATTTACCCTAAAAAAAAATACAAAAAAGTTGCGACTTTTGCTATAGAAAACTGCCAAAAAACTGAAAATTTCACCCTTTTTCCGGCTGCAACTTTCACTGTTCCGTAGATATTTTCTTTTTTTTTTGTCATTTTCTATTTTTCGGATGACTATAAAAAAGTTATATGGCACTGGGTCGCCGTCTATCATGTGTAACCCCATCTCTTTGTGCCCTTGTGTGGGTTTTACTCCTTTTTTTATTTGATTGTTTCATATTTATGAGGATTATGGTTTAGTGCTGAATGCCTGTCTGCCTTTCCCTTCCCTGCCCCTATCCCTTCACCATTTCCTAAGAGGCTGATACGTGCGGTAATTTATTTTGCGGTAAAGGACTCTTGTCTGGACTTTTGCTGATGGATGCTTGGGCTGCGGCTTAAGTGAAAGTCCCGAGTTCTGTGTCAAATGCTGATGCCGGATTCGCATTGTTTGCGAAATTGTTGAAAAACGAATGGAAGGAAGATCGCACGCACAAGATAAACAGCAAACGGTTCAATTGTTTGCCTGGAGCGAGCAAAGTTAAGTTGCCAACGGGACTCAATTGAAATGTAACATTTGCTATGCGCTTTCACTGTGCCTAATGTTTATTTAAACAAATCGGGCCGCTCGGGTTAAACGACGAAACAGTTAAAGCAAAAAATAAAGGGGTTGAGGTTGAGTGTGTGCGTAAAATTTTGGCACGCACTTATGTTTATTTTGCAAATCTGTGAACTGCGCTTTTGGCACAAATGCACGCTGCACTACAATAATATTGAATTTATGCATTGAAGAGATCAGATTTTGGCAATGATGTCGACAGGTCATTGAAACCCTATTCCAGTTTTATTGACAATTCAGCCTGTTCTAAATTTTGATACAGCAGTTTGAGTAACAGTGACTCACAGCCTATTGCAACCAGCGCCATAAAAAACCACGTAACTAAACGAGATATCGAAATAATTAAATTTAAATTATTTTACTTTAATTTATTTTAAATATTTTTAAACAACTAAAAACACTGCAACATAATTTTTAATGAAAACATATTAAGAATTTGAGTTAGCACTAAAAATTAAAAGCAAATAAATAAATTTTCTTTTATTATTTATTTAGAGGCTAAAACCATGATTAAAATGACAATCCGCTGGAAAATCGGTTTAGTTTTGATCAAGTTATTGTTGAATGTTATACTCACTTTGGCACTGTTAAGCTAACATTGGCACTGTTAAGCTAACATTGGCACTGTTAAACTCACATTGGCTCTGCTACGATAACAGAGTTCTGCTAACGACCCCCCACGCAGCATATAAAAGCCGGCCTTTCTGGCAGTAGGCAGGACTTGGTGTTCGGCGCTCGCAGAAGGCGGATCAGGAACGGCTGGCAACTTCGTAGCATTAGAAGCAGATCGTTATAAGCTAATTATAAAAATTATTAACCATTATTTTGTAAGCTTAAAAATTATTTAATAAAAACAGTTTTATATATAATTGTTTTATATATAAATAAGTTTTATATAAAATTGTTTTATATATAAATAAGTTTATAATTGTTCTATATATAAATAAGTTTTATATATAATAATGTTTTATATATAATAAAGTTTTATGTATAATACAGATTTATGTATAATATAAATTTATATATAATATTTAATATAGAATAGTTTTAAAGCTGTTTTATTTTTAACAGTGTGCCCATCATTGCTTTGAATTTTAAACTAAATTCTGCAATTTGAATTGCGAGCCGACTCCATTTTGCGATCCGGCCAACGTAGCTGACTTTTGATTTGTTGGTCACACTTTTGTTTACATTAACTTGAGAAAGCTGCCAACTTGCTTGCAATAAAAATGCCTAAATAATCGATATACACCCGCATCACATGTCGAGCGCCATTTTTGTTTTCGATACTAGTTCTTATCGACATACACAAAGCGCATCACACACACAAAGACAAAAAAATAAAAAATAAGCAGGCTGCGAACGAAAAAATAAAGAAAATTAATTAAACGCTGCCAACGACGCGTTTGTGCTAAAGCAAATTAACCAATAAGCTAATTGTGTGTGTCGTCCCACGAACAGCAGCAAAATAACCAAGTTTAATATACGCCTAGATAACATCATGTCGAAAAATAAAAAATTGTCGCTATCAAGCGACTCGACAGAGAAATTTATCTACAAGCCTAAGGATTTGATTTGGTAAGACTTCCACGTCCCAATCAACATATATACAATGTTCTTGTGAAAACAATAAGCACCAAGTACTGATTGTGTATTATGAATTACACTATCTAGCTAATTTGTGACCAACAAAAAAAAAAAGAAATGAATAGCAATTATACATAACCTCAATGGCAGCGGCATTGAACAAACGAAAAGTATAGAAAGAAAAAACAGTGTAAAAAAAAATATTGGACTTACAATTAAGAACGTTAAATGAAGCAGAATAATATTTGTACATATAGTTCCTAAAAACTCTGCATGGAATTAAACTCTCGGTGCCGCTAGCGACGTCGTTGTGGCGACGTCGACGTCGCTGCGTTGGCGCTTTTTTCGCGCGCGCGCGCTATTTTATATATTGTAGTTAATTAAGGTCTAAGAGAGTGATTAAATCAATATTAAACTATTAATTCTTATTGCATTGCAGGGCCAAAATGAAGGGATTCACGCCTTGGCCGGGCATGGTAAGCTAAATAACTATATATGCTGCTGCTGCTGCTGCTGTCGACGGCGACGCCGCTGCCTCTGCCGTGTTTGTTTTTGACTGTACTTTTTTATGCAGCAACGGCAGAGGCGTCGCGTCGGACGTGCGCTGCTGCCGCTGTTGCTGTCGACGTCATAACGCACTTGCTGGCTTCAATGCTTGTTGTAAATGGAATGTACAGTGGCTCCCAGCTTATTTGACCCACTAGTTGAGCCATAATGCACATTTGAAATTATTTATCTTTTATTGGAATCAAGATTTAAATAATTAATTAATGTATATTATAATTTATATATCTTTTTTCTATGTTCATTATATCTAAACTAAGCAATAAAAACGTATGTAGTTATAAATGTAGTGGGTCAAATAAGCTGTGAGCCACTGTATATTTGTGTGTGCTATGTAGGTGTGCGTACCGTTGCTATCAGCAGCAAGCGTTTGTTTTGTGCCTAATTTGTGTTAACTTTAAATACGATAGCTTTCTTTTATGTACATTATAAATATGTGTTTAAAAAAAAGAAACATTCACAGTGAAATTACTTGAACTTTGTTGTCACAAGTGCGTGAGTGTGTGAGTGTGAGAACGAGAGCTTAAGTGTCTCACTCTCTCCCTCTGTAGCATAATTTGTGGATTGTAGATTGTGGATTGTAATTGTATTTACATCATTATCATTTACAGATTGTGGAGCCACCGTTGGATCTGTTAAGTCAACAGAGACGCGCCAATACGAGATGTGTCTTCTTCTTTGGCTCACGCAACTTGTAAGTACCATAAATGAGATGCAGTAATTCAAGTGTGTATTGTATTTAATTGTACATTGTATTTGTAAATGCAGCGCATGGATTGAGGAGAGCAACATTAAACCGTTTGAGGGTCCTTGGAAGGATGATCTGGCGAAAGTAAGCAAACCGGCTGCCTTTCGGCACGCCATGGCCGACATCGATAAATATATTGACAATCCCACGGAAATCGATGGCCAAATTGATGAGAGCTGCGGCATGGGCAATCATGCCACTGAGGCGGACTTTGACAAGATCCGTGATGGTCTCGACAGCGATGAGAATCCCGATGCGTCAACGGATGCCAACAATGGTGTTGTACCCCATGTGGTTGGCAGTCCAGATGAATCCGATGCGCCGCCCGCTGTTGTTGTCGCCGCCGAAAACAATACGAACAGTGCGGTTGCCACATCGCCAGTGGTGACAACGACACCAACTGCCAAGAGTCATGCGAAACGCACACCCAAAGCAAAATCCAGTGCTGCCATCACCGTGAGCAGCAAGCAAGCGAATAAAGCGGCATCTGCAAAATCGGCAGCAGCACAAAAGAGACGCATCTCGGCACAACAGACGCCCACAGGTGCAACGAGTGCTAAACGCGGCCGACGCACTGCATCCGGCGATGCGGAGCAATATGCAAGTCCAGGTGCTGGGGACTTTGATGGCGCCAGCTCGTCATCGTTGGCGGCACGGACACGCATCGAGACAGATGCCTTTTTGGGCACGTTAACAAAGCGTACACCGAATGCAATTGCCCTGCTGGATCGACCGGTTGTAACACGGCCGGAAACGCAGACAATTGACATGAATTCACGTTCAAATACGTTGGCTGATCGTGACATTACGCCGTCGGATCAGACATTCGGTTTTCTCGGTCTGGGCATGATGGGTTCCACCATTGTCAAGGATTTGATATACACGGGGCACAAGGTTGTGGTCTGGAACCGCACCATTGATAAGGTGAGTCTCCTTATCTAATCCACTTTTATTCAGGTTGCTCTATATATTTTCTCTTTCTTGTTTGCAGTGTCAGCCTTTTGTGGAAGCTGGCGCTGAGGTTAAGGACACACCCATGGATGTGGTGGAGGCGGCAGACATAATATTCTGCTGTGTATCAGATCCCAAGGGCGCCAAAGATGTAAGTTTTCCCTTTGGTTAATTATACAAATAATTCCCTTAAATGTATTTATTTGAATTCGCTCGCTTCAGCTGGTCTTTGGCAACTGTGGTGTCCTGCAGCTAAAGGATTTACGCAATAAGGCCTATGTGGAGATGTCCACCATTGATCCGGACACATCCATGGACATTGGAGAGGGCATCAAGCAATGTAATGGCCGATATCTGGAGGCACAGATCCATGGCTCGCGACAAGAGGCCGCCGATGGCATGCTCATCATCTTGGCCGGCGGTGATCGCACTGTCTTTGAGGAGTGCCATTCCTGCTTCAAGACTATTGCCAAGAATACCTTCTTTTTGGGCAGTAAGTTGAGAATGCCATTGGTTAAATCCATTGGTTATACTTTCTCATTTATTATCTATACATGTATATTAAAATGCATTTTATTGTTATCATCTAGCAGATGTTGGCAACGCCTGTAAAGTGAACCTCATTTTGCAAACCATTCTGGGCGTCAGTCTGGTTGGCCTGGCAGAGGCGTTAGCTTTGGGTGCGTATTCACAAATTATAATTCAAACAATTCATTTAAATGTACATTTATTTGCTTACAGCTGATCGTTTTTCCATTTCGTTAAACGATATCATAGACATATTCGATTTAACTTCTATGAAATCACCACTGCTGCTAGCCAAGGGCAAGGGTAAGTTCAATGGTCAATACATAGTATTTTGTAGGGAATCAAACCGAAACAAATATAGGTTACGGTAAAAGGTTCTATTTCAGTTTTTTTCTTGCGGTTAGGGCAAAAAAATTTTTTAACGAATTTAAAAATATTTGAATGCAGAATGAATTTAGAGGCCAAATCATGATCAAAATGACATTCGGGTTGAAAATCTATTCAGTTTTGATCAAGTTATGACAGTTGGAAGTTGGACAACTCTTTGACCTAACCGTACCGGTACAAATGTTAAAATTAATTTAATTTAAATAAAATTGAATTCATCGTTTTCACATCAATTTTATGTATCTTATTATTATAAATACATTAAAATTTTTTGTTGAAATTGATATTTTACAATCATATTGCGATTTTCAACCTTTAAAATTACCTTACCTTTGAAATGAACAAGTTAATGTGCTTATAAAAGGTTACTAAAAATATTTGAAATTTGAAGGTATTCCCAGAGATAGTTTAATGAGATGTATTGGGTATCTTTTCTTGAATTTGAAATATAATTGATTGTTTTTCTTTGCAGAAATGGCCAAGGGCGATTTTAATCCACAACAACCTTTAAGTCATATGCAACGCGATTTGCGTCTTGTGCTCAACATGGCTGAGAATTTGGATCAATCGATGCCCGTGACGAGCATTACAAATGAGGTGTTTAAGCATACAAAACGTTTGGGTTACAGCGAGCACGATTCTAGTGCTGTATTTGTAAGATCCAGATTTTAACATTTAGTTAACACGACTACCATTTAAACTATACTTTATCATTTAGTTTAAAAACCCGTACACAAACACAACCACACACATCCACATATATATATACATATACATACAAACTGACAGACACACACACACCCACACACACATATATTCATATTAGGAAGCGTATTGCAATTGCAATACAAATTTTAATCCATTCATATCTCTATCCCAACTTGCTCCTTACTCATACTCCCTCTAACAACAACTAGAGTAACTTCTATCCAGATCAAAGTCTAAAGCAAGATATCAAGAACGTTAGCATTCAGGCTAACTTAACAACTAAACTGGGTCAATTGCCTCTTTTGGACACATCGTCATCTGGCTTGAGGCGAATGCGATTTGCGAGCGTTTAAGAAGAATTCCTTGAAACGTGACAGGAGAGAAGATACAGTGATGATGATCAGAGAATTCAAGAGTATTGCTGAGAGAGGGGAAGAGACGCACATGGGAGAAAGAGGAGAGATCTGCCGTTGGGGTGGGATCTATCGCCTGTTGATAAAGTGTGCAAGAGCGGAACGCTTTCATGCCTTTGTGCATTATAATATGTAATTCTGATGTTTATTTGAACACTTATTATTATGATTATTATTGTTTAATTGAATTACTTCGGGCCCAATGTTAGCTGACGCCGTTGTACGAGCAACAATCAAGAATCAATTAAGAATTCATCTTTACCAAACTCCTTCCTCATCCCCATTCCCGCATTAATAAATACTGAGGCAAATCGAGATGAGTTTATTTGTGTGTAGAACTGCCTCTCTTTCGATGAAATGTTAATGTTGCTGCCCCAATATAAGTAAATTTAAAAAAATTATACATTGTTATGAATGCAGAGAGCATGCAAATAAATTGTACAAGCATAATTTTTGAATTCTTTTTTTGATCAAACGCAAATTGTAAAGAAATTATTCCCCTCTTTCCCTTTATGTTCGTGCGCGGCGCTGCTATTATTTACAATAAAATTTATTTTAAAATGAAAAATTAAGTGAACAAAAACAAACTTGCATTATAATTAGTTTACTTAAACTGCACATAATATTTAGTATGCATATTTGCCCTAAGCAAGAACTGCAATAACGGCCACAATTTCGTGGTTTTCTTTGTTCAAATTCATTAAAGCATAAGCATTAACAACAAATTCACTTACACACACAGATACACACACAACTGGAACAGAAATAATAAAAATTGAAAAAAAATAAAATAAAAGGAATACAAAAAAATATATAGTGTAAACTTTTTAGAGCCAAGAGAATTTCGAGGGATCTATATTAATAATAATAAGAAGTAAATATATATATATATACATAATATATATATATAAATAAATAAATATATTTTACTTATTATTTAGTCTGTATTTTGTTGTAAAACAAAAAATAATAAAGAAAAAACCTTAATTTTTAACTATAATCTTAAACGAGTTTGTTAATGATCCAATTATTTAAAAGAAAAAAATCGTATATTTGGATCTAGTTATCTGGTTTAATGAATTTAATAAATAAATACACAGGGTAACTACAATCTACACAAAGAACAAAAATATTCGAGTTGTTGCTATCGGAGGTTTACTGTAAGTTACCATGCATTTGAGTCAAGTGGATGACTTAATAGTTTCTTTTAGAAGTCAACGCAAATGTGGCAACAACTATGGCAAACACTGACGTTGTTGACTTTTATCCTGATCTGCGCTAGAAGCGATGAAATTGACGAAAGATGGGTAAGCCATGAGCTGGAACAGTTCAAGTTAATGGTGTACACCAATACAAATGTGTCATATGGAAAGCCGACCAACGTGGTAATGACTTTGGTCAATTATCCACATTATCCAGTTAGTTTGCGCCTCAGTACCGAAACTTATTTGTTGGCCTATCGTCTATTTGGTGCTGGGGCAAAAGAGATGCCGCCGAAATTTTCAAGGGCACATAAAATCAGTCAGATATTGGATGATCTGGGTATAAAACCAATTGAGCCAGTTGCATACGAAACTGGATTCTATGCGGTTGTAGAAGCAATCTTTTGGGATAGAGATGATAATATATTGAGCTTAAAGTGGTAAGGTGCCGAGTAGACCCTCGATCGAAGAGGTTGTTGTTGGTGTAGACATCATGGTGATTCCGCCAAACGAAGAATGTGTGCCCGCATTGAAGATGATAGGCTGTGCAGATGCCCAGAATCCACAAAAGGTCGTCGTTCGCCGCAGTACAATACTCCATGCATCTTTTCATCATATGTGCGGCATAAGGGAAGCGTCTTTAACGTGGAAACTTTACGACCTGACCGAGACGGGTAAGTTTTGCTCGTCTCTCTTTGATATTCAAGTAGATAATACTCCATTTCATTATAGAATTGTTAGCTACAATTCCGAATCAACGGTTGATTTTCGTTTTGAGGCCTTACAGTCTGAATTATCCCACCAAGTACGAGCTATGGCGTAACCTCTTTGTGCTCCGTCCTGAGGGCATTTTCAATGGCACTAAATATGCGGCCCGTTGTTATGTGGAGGCCATCGTGGGCAAGGTTAGGGCTATTATTGCCGGTGGTGAGAGGCGCAATGCGATTGTCAGTCGCGATTTAGCTATGGACGGTTCACTTAGCCGCGATTACTCCAAAAAGTCGAATACCAGACAATTTAAATTGTATGTCTGGGATTGTGAATCACAAGACGATTATAAAAATATGGGTTGTCGTAAAAACATATCCAAAGGTAAGACACTGAAAAGTATATTTCTACATTATTTACAAATTAATAGCTGTAAGGATTAGATAACCAATAGGGGTAGGTTGTATTATCTAAAATTTATGCAAAAATTTACTTATCTCTGAAGAGAATCTTCTGGTTATAAATTCTTTTCCGATTCAAACCTATTGAACAACTAATTGTTAAAAGTTACTCAGAAAAGGCGTTATAATAATCTAAGTTTTTGAAGTTTTAAAATTCCGTATTCCTGAGGGTTTAGATATAACCCGATTTTTGTCAAGATCAGACAAGTTTCGAACCAGCGGTAAAGCGGTTTGACTTTTCTTCTTTCTTTAAACACTGGATCATACTATTTATATTTTACCATCTATTACTATAGTTATAAAATCTTAAAAAAGTTAGGAAATTAAAAAAAAAATAGATTATTGTATAGGCTTGAAATTCTAGAGATTGTGAATGCCATTAAGAAATGAATTAATTGCAGGGGTGATGAAAGTTCTAATTTCTTCATTTTTATTAGCTTCAAAATTTCGTATGCCCGCAAAAAACCTTAAATTGAAATGTCAATATGAGTTCAAGTTGTCAGTGACTTCCGATGACAATCCGAAGCTGTCATCGACGGCATTGCAGGTGGTGACCATTGGAAGTAAAGAAGTGTTGCATGTGGCAATTGAATGTATTTCAAACTGTGCCGACGATGAATACAATCCGTTGAACAAGGTGCAACTTGTGGCCAAGTGTTTAGACTGTGGTCAACAGACGGTGACCTATGAGTGGTTAGTGGGCGGACAAAATACCCTAAATACAAGGCATCTAACGATGTATATACGTACAGAAGGAACAAGGGCACAGATCGAATTGAAGGTAACATTAAGTGATGGTACCACTGGAAGCGACAAGAAGGTGCTGGCAAAGAGAGTTCCACCAGTTGGCGGCAAGTGTGAGGTAGAACCACAGAAGGGGATTGAGTCAACGACCATTTTCTATGTATGCTGCAAGGATTATATAACCGCACATAAACCCCTTGAGTTTTTCTATTATGCGGGTCGTACCCTTCTCAACAAATGCTATCGATGCGATTGTAAATCATATTTGCCAATGAATTTAAAGGCCATCAAGGTGCTAGTCTGTGATAATTTACTCACCTGCAGTGAGACGTCTGTGAATGTGACTGTGAAGCCGTTGGCGAATGTAACCGCTGCCAATGCCAATGAGGTTTGGGAATTTATTACCAAGGATCCGAACAATGTGGTGGAAATGGCAAATCATGGTCGTATGAATCGATTCTTTCAGATCATGTTATCTATGGCTAATCGAATCAAAGATGCTAGCAGTGGTATGGCCTTAATGAATGCCTTCGAATATGTCCATCCACAATCATTGGTCAATCTCGGCAAGATGGCCAATTTGACCAAGGCATTTGGCTTACAGTTGACGCCCATCGATGCGATGGAGCACAATCTGTTGACGGCATCGTTGACAAAGATGAATGAGATCTTTGCTTCGGTGCATAAAAATCAAATGCATAAGGAAATGATTGAACAACCGTATGCTAATGTCACGGTCGCCTGTGTCACCGTATACGACATGATGGATCGCCTCAATAAACAATTGGCACGCCCTCCTCAACATATATTCGACGAGTATCGCACTGCACTTGATAAAAAGAAACTTACTCAACATGTTATTGATAAACTAAAAAAGGAAATCTCTGAATACGATAATGAGGAGGCAAAAAATCGTTCCATGACCTGGTTAAATGCCATGTGGCAAACGGAACGATTGTATCAATTCTTGGGCTTGGCTCGAAAACATGGATTTCAGCCGGATACCAATGAGATAATTTCGGAGGCTGTTTCCCTTGAGATTCAATGTTTCGAAATTGAACCGGATCGACATTACGAGATCAAGACTAGCGATCGAATGCACATTGTATATTTCACACCCGATTTCCTACAGGAAGTCAAAGATCCAAATACCAATTACATTTGCCTTAAGGTTATTTCAACAATACGCGAACTTCACTGGTGGTATCCCGAGGAGAAGCAGCCCAGCTCCGTACTACTCTCCGTTCGCATCTATATCCATGACGACAACTTTAAGGTCGAGCGTTATCTGCACAACAGCGAGATTCGGTTCAAGACCATCGTCGGCAAGTATAAACCCGCCGTGGAGCGACCTCTTGTCACTGGTGAGTATCAAGCTCAACAATTTTGATATAATTACAAGAAACCAAGTCAAATAATAATTAAGTCAAGTTGTTAAAAAAAGTCAAAAATAGACAAAAACAGAATTTATTAAAGTAATTAATATTTTTACGTATATCATTATTTAAAATATTCATAGATACATAACTAATGAACATTTCAGGTGAAGCCCGCAAGAGAAGTAGAACTGCAAATGAAACAGGAATTGAAAAAACAGCCAGAATTGCACTTAGGATTGAGGACGATTATGATGAGGACGACGATGACGAAGACGATGGTCTTATTTTCAACGGTAGGTATTAATATAATCTTTTAAACCACTAGTCAACAGTCAATAAATTAAAAGAACCAAACCCTTTTTTTATCTTATGGGTTGTGAAGAAAATCCAAACTTTGAATCAATTTCTTAACTAAAATAGAAAATCGCCAACAAATATATAGCTGAAAATATTAAATAAAGTTGCAAATATGGGCTTTTCTGGAAGAAATTTTTCATTTGATGACTAATACTAATACTAATACTAACTAATTCCGAAATTAAAAACTATCTAAAAATAAATTACAGATACAGACATCAGCTTTTTAATAACGTAATGTCAATTACAAAATATACAGCAATACGTAGAAAAATTTGTATTTTTTTTTGGTATACATATGTAAAAAAAAGAGTTGATTTGGCTTGAGTAATAAGAAAATAAATTAAATTTTACTTATTGCCTTGTGTAATAGATCAGAAATTTAAATACTTTTTGTCTACATTTTTTTAAGGCGGAGCACGTATCACCCCCAGAACAGGAAAAAAAGGACCTCTTATGGACCCTGACGAGGATGAGTATGCCATTTCGGATGCTGGTCGATATATCAATTGTCTGGAGAGTGGATTTATAGATTACATGCAATGGATGCGATTGTATCGCATCAATATACAGGCGCATGCGATGATAACAGTGCGTTTTAAGGAATCATCACATGATCTCCAAGTACTGCTCTATGTTGGCACGGAGCCGAAAGAATGGAAACCACTTGTCAATAAGGCCAAATGTTATGTGCCCGCCAGATCGGACAATACGACAATGTTAATACGAAACAACTGCAATCGTCGAAGACGCGCCTATATGGCAATCCAGGTCAAAGGTGCAGCCGATTACTCTGACCATATGGATACTCCGGTGAAGGACGGCCCGGCAACATTCGCATTTGTATTCCAGGAGCGCAGTTGCGATTATTGGACATACAGTTCCCCGAAGACATTGCAGCATTGGTCACATGATCATTGTCTTCCTGTGCTGGAATATCAGAAGAAGGGCCATATCCACTGTACGTGTAAAGTGCTGGGCACTTATACCAGCTATGTGTACCATATTCCAGCTATTGTAATTCCCTTGGAGATGAAACATGTCCGTTTGAATAAGGTTCTTTTGTTTGCTTATATTATGATCTTTTCGGGAATATTTATTTGGCTGCTGGTCCTCGTCAAGTATCACAATAGTCGACCAAGCAAGACCGTAATCTGTGATATGAGCGCCATGGATCGCGAATCCGCTCGAGATGTGCATGATCTGTTGATCTTTTTGAAAACTGGCGGACGTATTAATGCCCAAACTACGGCCACGGTTCGTCTCATCTTTCAGACGACCCAACGAATGGAGATGCAATTTACCATAATGCAGGATCCACAAAAGCCGCTACTAACCCGTAACTCCACATACGTGCTCCGGGTGCGTACACGTGACATACGGATACCCACCCGCGTCGCCGTCTCCCACAACAATGCTGGACGTTATCCCAGCTGGTATTTGCGTCGCATTGAGCTCTTGGATGTCCAGAAGCAATTGACCCAGGTCTTTATCGTCAATCGTTGGGTCCGACAAAAGTATCTCATTCTGAGTTCATCGATGGTTCTCAGAGCGGGCGATTATCGGATTGTTGAAAATTGGCGAGAACGTTTTTCCACCGAATTCGAAAGGTTGTGGATCAATTGGGGATTGTGGCATCCTCTCACTGGCGAATGGCGGGACAGCAAGAACAACGACAGTCTGTCGCGTGCCCAGAGAACTTGTGTGTTTATTTCCAAATTTGTGGTTACCTACTGCATTATCGTATGTTATATTGGCAAATCGACGCGAAATTCTGCTTATGAGGATCGCAAGATTTCTATAAATTACAAAGATTTAGCGCCCATGTTTATCTACTGTGCGATTGCCACCAATCTGTTGCATTTTATTTTTGTAAGCATTATTCTTAAAGGCAGTTAGAAAAAACCCAGTGAAAATAAATAGCTATTTATATTTTCATATTATGATTATTTTCCTAATTGGGCATACATATGCATTTTGTAAGGTTTTTGGATGTAACTAAATTAGTTACCTTGTTACACAACTACTCTTCCTGAGGCACAAAAATTTTTATTTTGAGATATATAATTATTGATATATAAGAAAAACGAAAAAATTCTAACTTAAACTCTGCATTAATTTTTAAAATTCAATAGTAAGAAAGTTAAAAAAAGGTTAAATTTTGCTGTAACTGTTTTTTCATTTGATTTAAAAGGTACATGCAGCCAGATCGGAAAATTTTTCAGGGTAGCAGCCTCTACACCGGGTGGCAGCCTTGCCCTCCAGTGTTGTCAAGTTTCTAGGAGAAACAATAGCTGTTTCTGGCTAAATACAATCTAAAAGTAGCCAAAATTAGCTAGAAAATAGCTAAGTTGGCAACAGTGGTACATTCTTCCTCTTACCGTGCGCTAAGTTCATCGTGCGTGTGTGGCAAAAATATTAAAATACTTAAAATTAATTGATTGAAACCTTTCTGATAACATATAACTTGTGTAGAAATGTCGGAAAAGAAACGAGCACGTCGCCGTAAAGATGTAAGTCTATGGTCAATCTCAATATAAAAACGCATCAAACGTCGCAAAAACAAAATTGACGTCTTGCGTGATGAGTGCGTATAAGTGTGTGTTTGTGTGTGTGCGTTTGTGTGTATAGGTGTATGTACCACAGTCCAATTGGCATGCTCATTGTGTTTGTTTTCATTTTGATGTGTGCCAGAGACGTAAAATCTGAACTCGAATCGCTGAAATGAAAAACTGATATAAATGTGAACCAATATATATATAACAGCATTATCAGTGTATGTCTCCGTGTGGGGGCAAGTTCAAATCAACCATGCGGCATAGCTGTATTTTGTATATTATGATGTTTTGTATATGTATCCACACATGCACATATGTAGACATGTATAAGAATATGCGTGGGAGATGTGCACTGTTTGTACCCCCCCTGCTGCACCCGTCTATTATTAGCTTGTTGTAATTCCTGTTCATGCCACATCATCCCAGCAGTCTCTTTAAAAGTGCACTTTTGAGTCTTTTGTGCAGTCAATTTTCAATTGACACAGCTTTATTTGTACAAGAGACAATTTTCCCCCACCAACACTTACCGTAAAATTCCCGTACACACAATCAAACAGCTGTGAGGTCTTGTAATTTTATGGTAAATCTGGCAACGCTGCAGGTTTGGAAAGCTGCTGTTGTTTGAAAACGAGCGCTAAAGAAATGCGAATGTATTGGTGATCGTCATCAGAAGTAGCAGTTTTGTTTTGTTATTGCTTTTTTTTGTGCTCTCACAAGTTTTACTCAGGTGTGTGTGTATTCAATGTTAAACAGTGCTGTTAACTTTTTGGGGCTAACTAAATTATATCCATAAAATAGCTAGGAATGCAATGAAATCAACAAAAGATCCAGCTAAAGATGAAGATATTTACTTCCTAAGCTGATTTAATATCTGCAGGTACAGGCTGGCAACTCCGAGTCTATAACGGATATAATAAATAAAAACAATTTAATTATTTATAATAGTAATAATAAAAAATAATAATTCCCGCTTTTGACATTAAACATAAAAAGCTTTAAAATAGCTGAGTTGCCAGCACTGGTGTTAACCTGGGAAATAACGTGAGATTGTCTCTCTCTCTCTCTCGCTTGGCTGTTCTCAGATGCACCCACTTATCAGCGGTTTTGTTGTGTATTCCGCTGTTGTTGCTGCTTTTGTACTTGGACTCTGGTGCTCTGACTTTGCTTTTGTTATTGTTGTTGTTGGAGAAAGTTTCTACCATAAAAAAAGAGTGTTTGTATGTGTATACAGATTGATGTGTGTAGTGATCGTGAGCTGTGTGTAGATCCCCACTCGTTTGACCAGCCAGCTGCCAGCTTACAGCTCAGATTCAATACTTTCTAGACTTGCTTAGCGAATGCAACACGTCACGGCTCGAGGAAAAAAACTCAATAGTATAAATATTTTCCGTATTAAAAGTTTTGTTGAAAAAAAAAAATACAAAAATTAAATATGAGCGAGGAAGAGCGATTCTCCGACGGTGAACAACGGGAGTGTGGAGAAGAAGAGGAACAGGAAATTTTCGACGATGGCTTGGTATTATTAAAAATAATATGCAAATACGTAGTAACAACAAAGTAGTGTGTTAATCAAATGAACAGTGTGACGAAATACGAAATTGATGTCGTGGCCTAAATTCGTTGGTAGAATGCAAGCCTTTAAAAAGTGGCTTTTGTAAATCATAAATATTTAAATGAAATACTATTCAATGCGAAATCGAAAGTAGTTTCTTTAATTCAATTTAATTAATTTAAATATTTATTCAGAATTCATTTAATCAAAGCTGTCAGAGAAAGAAGGAATGAAAGATAATACAAATTTAAATGATTACAATGATTAAATAATAAAATAGTACCATTAAACATAAAAATAAAATCAACTAGCTAACGTTAGATATTTTGTTTTAAAAATAACATATTTTAATTTTATTAGTAAGTAATCAGATAGATTATTAAATAATATATCCCATTTTTGCAGGAATATTCCGAGCCTGGACAGCAAAAGGTGGAAAAGCCGTCGAAAGATGAAAAGAACGTGGCAAAATGGTTAAAAAAAAATGTCAAGACAAAGAAAACAAAATTTCTGAGTCACATTGTCGAGTATTTCACCTCGAGCAAAGCTATCGATGCATTGATGAAGTCGAAATTCGCCGAGGGCGATAATCCATTGTTTACCACACGTGAACAGGCTGTGGAGTTTTTGGACATAATGTTGGAGCATAAGTTTTTCCATAGGGCCAAAAAGGTGCCCGTCACGCTGGACGAGCTGCGTGGCAAGTCCGAAAAGAAAACCGAATCGAGCAAAACGCAGGACAAGGAGAAGGATAAAACAGAAACTGGGGGGAAATCCAGTACAAAAACTTCATCCTCGTCGGAGAAAAAAGATACGGACCCAGAAGGTGATGGAAATGGTGTGCAAGCCGTAGTCACCGATAAGAAGGAGAAGAAGAAACGCAAAATTCGCCTGGATATGCATCCGGAGCAAATCTTTGTCGACGGCTCCGAGGCATATGTGTGGATCTATGATCCTATACCAATACACTATTGGATCATTGGATTCCTATTACTCCTTGGCGCCGTTGGAATTTGCATGTATCCGCTGTGGCCACCACTACTGCGAAAGGGCGTCTACTATTTATCCATAACCGCAGCTGGTTTCCTGGTCTTCATTCTGGCCCTGACTGTGGTGCGTTTAATTATATTTACGATTGTGTGGGCTCTAACTGCCGGCAAGTTGCATTTCTGGATCTTTCCGAATCTGACCGAAGATGTTGGCTTTTTTGCCTCCTTCTGGCCACTGTATGAGGTGAGAGGAGTCATCATTTCAGTGTGTATTTGTATCTTAACAACTGTTTCGATTACAGAGCAATTATGTCAGTGATGCATCCGCATCCTCATCATCTAAAACTGACAAAAAATCCAAATCGAAATCGAAGAAAAAGGACAAAGACAGTGATGCTGAAGAAGATACGGCGGTTGATGCGGATGGCGATGGTGATGGAGACGGCGATGGAGATGTAGATGGCGATACATTGCCTTTAGAACCAGAAAAAATTGAGCAAATCAAAGAGCATGACGCCGACATGGAGGTGCGCAAACGACGCAAAGTTGGCGCCGATGACTACGAGGAGGATGACGATGACGATGGCGATGCGACTGGTGATGATGGGCGGGAGATCTCATCATCGCATAAGGATTCAACGGCGGGAGAAGCCAAGGATACCAAAGCTGGGTAAGCTGGTCGCATCATTTTGCGCTATCAATAAACGTTTCTCAAGGCATTTGCTCGAATTTTAATTACGATCTTTTGGTTTCGATTTAATACGCAAGTTCAGTCATATTAACCTTTAGTTGTTAATTGTGTAAATTTTTGTTCCTTAATAAATTATATTGTATGATTTCAATATGCATTAAGTTTTATTCTTCATATTTATTTTTGCCAACTTTTCGTTTTGTTATTGTTTGCAACTCATTTAATTATGTTCATATTTTCTCAAAGCATGTCATTCTCATTCATAATCCAATTAAAAAGGTAATTGGTCCTTAATAAAAGAAAATCAATGTGGTTGGCCAACCTTATTTAACTCTATGGTGACAAGAATATAATCTTAAAAAGATATCTAAAACATATGTCTCCAAACAAAATAATAATTAAATTGACATGAATAGAAAAGTAAGCATAGGCAACTGCAAAATAATTGTAAAGCAAAGGAGGACCAAAGTAATAATTAAATTTGAATGATTAACTTGAAAATAAAATTTAACAATGCTTTTAATAAATAAAATTTTTGAATTGTATATTAAATATTTTAAATTTAATCTAATTTAAAATGAATAAAATAATACTATTAAAAGTCTAGTCTGTTGTCCTAAGTTAAATTAGTTTAATGTTGGCCAACTTGTAAATATTATATTTATAAATTTTGATTCCGCCTACGGTCTTGGCTCACTCAAAATTTATATGTACAAAGTCCTCCAAACAATTCCAACTCCATCAATTGCCTGTATCATGTAAATGGCATTTGCCATTGAAACTCATTCAAGCAGCTCTGTTTGCAGTCTGTTCTGAGTTCCTTGAGTTATCGAGCAGCTTTGTAAAGTGTGGATTAAATATCAACACAAATACAATCCACATATTAACTGAGTAAGTTTTAAAAGTATAATTTATCATAACTACAAACACATACATACACACACATTTTGGCATTTAGTTTTGGATTACAAATTTTAATTACTTACGCTATGATTTGATTTGAATGCTTTCTTTTGATTAGCAGACTGACTATAATTATAAAATCACTTACTTACGATTACTTTCTCTCTTACAGCACACCTCGGACTTCGGAATCGGACTCGGAGAGCTCTAGCAAAGATTATGAGATAATTAGTTCCAGTGAAGTGCAAAACGTGGCGGGCAACTGAATGGAAAAAAACATAAGAATCAAAATAAAACCAAAAAAAAAAAAATAACAAAAACTCATAAATCTATGCTTAATGTATTTCAATGAAACACATCCAATGCTAGCTAATTGATAAGACAATGCAAGAACAATTCGAGTTAATTCCACAACAGATATGAGACATGTGTCGGCTTTTCCGCACATAATACAAAGAAATTCATGTCAAACTGTATTTTGATTTACTTTTCTGATATTGTGCCTGAATACATGACATTTCCTATCAATAATATTAACATATTTTAACACAAAAGTATGGCCCGGGGCATTTTGGCAGTTGACTTTTCATTTAAGCTGTGTTTTTGTTAATTGCTAAACGCTAAACAAGTTCTCAAATTGTTTTAATTTTAATAACATACATAATTACTTATTATTAAATTTATAGAGAAATGCATGCGGCTCACAACATGTTATTTTTTTAAATTATATTATTATTATTATTGTTTGATTTCGAGTTTAGGCAACGATTGCACTTGATGATAATGTTTATGATGTGTATGATTATGATTATACAATATACAAATATATACTTATACAATATATTTAATGTACGATCGATCATTTACTTTAAATGTAATTAAAGCAAATCAACATTGAAATTAGTAGTGTAAACATCTAATTAATTAATATATAATTAATAAATCTAGGCAATTCTGATGTGAGAAACACAAAAAAAAAACACTCGTTTCTATTTAAAAAAAATATAATTTATTAATTCGACAAAAAATATAACTTATAACTCGTCCTTAAACTGACGCTCGATATGATATTGATCCAGCAAATAATTCAGCAAGTACCACGCATGACGAGGAAACAACATACCAAAAACAATAGCTAGACCAGCTAACTGCGAAAACAAAGATAGTTATTAAAGATATGTATATATTTTACATGATGAAATACTTACAAAAATAAGACATTGAGCTAACCAATAGATAATCCAAAAGAATACGCTGGCAAAGGCACTCATAAATTCAGCAGCGGGATTCCGATATCGCAGCTCAACCTTCAATGGATTACACATCTTCTGGAAAATATATTAAAGAAATACCTGAATAATAAAACTGTCAGTTATATCGTTAAGTATATTACGACTATCAGGTCATTTTTAGATTCTCAGCGTAAATACAGCGTAAAAAACGGAACGGGTTTGTACAGTGTATTATAATCTTAGCATTAACTTAAACTTGAATTGAATATTCCTTAACTCTTTAAATGTAGTGAGATATCCATCTCATTAGGCATAAATACTGAAATCTACAAAGTTTCAAGTGCCGTCCCTTCATTAAAACTTAAAAGTTTAATAGGTTTTGTCATCATTTCATGGATTTTCTTTTCAACCAATTCATTAGCTAACCATCGATCACTCTTATCTTTGCTCTTGCGATGCGTTTTTTTATTATAATCTTCTTTCGGGGATTTGTCATTGACTGTATAGGATAATTCCATTTGCATCGCTTTGTACTTTATCTGCCGACTTCTGTGCCTAATCGGATGAGCTGGCCAAACTGGAAGTTGATGTCGTTTTGAGCTACATATTTTGCTTTCTGAAATCGATATCCTCTTCCAACTGTTTACATGATATCGATTGAGATGAGTGTTCATCAAAGTTTTCGTGTTCGTAAGTCTGCATATCATTCGATTCGACTTTTCGCACATCTGGAGTTCGAAATTCGAGAAGTCCAAAGGGTTTATTTAAGCTCACTGGCTTCAATATATATTTCTTAAGTTGCCCCGTTTCTCTGGCTGAGGCAACCATTTTGGGTTGTATAATCTCGCCGCACTCAAAACTAACTGTTTCGATAGTCTTTACCATCTGGAGAATAGTTGGCAATTTTATCATTCGTTGAATATTCCTTACAGATACAGGCTCATCAAAAGCACCTGTTTCCGTTTCCACAATTGCTGAACTTGTAGATTCTGTGATATTATTATTAAATTTCTGAATATTTTGGGAACTAGTAGGAGATTCTGTTAGATCGTTTTTAACATTGATTTGAAACTGGTTGAGGTCTCTAAAATGATGAATATCTTGTGGTCTCATTAAAGTTTCTGTAATGGTATCCTTGACTTTTCCTTGGAACTTTTTAGAAACCTTATTGTTATGAATTCTTTGGGATATTTTAGAATTATCTTCGATTAACTACTTTGGCTTTTTCTAAAAACTTTTTTGGATATGCAAGATTTTGAGAACATTGTGATTCATTTGGAGATTTATTGATATTATCTAAGTTTAATTTTTTAGTTGTTGTACATTCTGAAATATCATCAACGGGCTTTCTTTGCAATATATTGCTGTCTTTAAGATTCTGAGAAAATTGGGATATATTCAGTTTTTGTTTCTTCGATTCAACCGACTGCAATCCTTGATATTTCAAAAATTTCTTTCTTTCAGATATTTTAATATTTGTCTGAGTTGTCTTTGCGGTGTGGTAAGAACTGGAACAACTAAAGTTTTCCGAAATAAATCTACAATTCTTCTTAATATTGACATTGTTTGGGCGATTTAAACCGCATTTCTTACAGTTGAAATTCGTAGTTTGTAATAATCGATCTACTGATTTCTTACCCCGACAGCTGTAAGGCTCTTCTTTTGTACGGTGTTGATTTATGGAACCATACTGCAGATTTTCCGTAATTCTCAGTGGTTTCATTTCTTCAAGTGGACTATTAGTCAAAGAACTGTCTTTGGAGCGTTTGGATGTGAACAATCCACTAATAATGGACCACATCGATGTACTGGAATTGGGTTTAGTATTTTTGATACCCCCGCTGTCTGACATCTCTGATCGTGTCCCTCCTTTGGAGAAACCATTGACATACTTGGCATCGCCTTCAGATTTATTTGAAGAATTTAAAGGCATTTCGTTTGACATATCATTGGAAAGTTGTACCTCTGTCAGAGGAGTGTCTACACTTGTCTTTAACTCGTCATTAAGATCGTTTTTGAGTAAACCCGAATGGGTATCATCGTTATCACCGCCTTCAATGTGAAGTCTTTCCATGAATTGCAAGAGAGCCTTAACGGATTCAGTGTGATTGTCTTTAATTTGATTTGATTCCAGCTTTTGCTCCGTAGGATCAACATCAACTGTTGACTTTTGCTCCATTAACCAGAGGATCTTTTCCATTATGGTCAGCGGTTCCACAGCTGGCTCGGCTGGCTTCTCTTCATACGGTGGCTCCTCACCTCCACGACTGCGCACCGATTGCTGCAGCACGGGCAACGTGGAGCTGGCGCTCTTGTGGCTGCTGCTGCCCGTGCTGCTGCTGGAGGCGCTGCTGTCGGAGAGACCCGACTGGGCCACCGCCTTCATCATCTCGTGCAGACGCAATGGAGCGCCCACAGTGTAGCTCTGACGTGGACGCTCTGCGGGCGGCGCCGTCGGCATATCAAATGGCGACGAAGAGGAGCAGTCACTGCTTGGCTCCGACTCAAAGCTGGACAGCCGAGTGGTTGGCAAATCGGGACGCTGCATGATGTGCAGAGCCTTCGGCTGTCGCAGCATTTGTCGGGCACTCTCCACAACGAGTGCATCCTCCGAGGGTCCCTCGTAGCTGTCAAAGGGCGAGAATTGACTGGCGGTATTGTTAATCTCCTCCTTGACCGGCAAACCGCCGCCCTTGGAGCGCACCTTTTGCTTGGCCAAAATCTGGGAGAGCACTTGGGACAGCGGCGGCAGGGGACGACTGTAGTGGGGACGCAGTGGACGACCAAATAAACGGCGACGCTTCGAGATGGCGCCGCCGGCAACATCTGTGATGGGGTTTTCCAGCGGTATAAAGTCACTGACAAAGAGATTGTCATAGGAATTGGGCTGCCGCTTGCGCAGATGCAGCGGACGATTGAATACTTCGTGGGCAAAGGCCACCAGATTGGGCATATCCTTGTGGGGCTGCTCCCAAAGAGATTCACCGCCACCTGTCGTCGGCGGTGGCGGCGGGGATTTTGGTGGAGATGGAGGCGGCGGTGGTGCAGTTGGATGTGGTTCAATATCCAGCTGCTCGAAGTCTTCATCCCGACGCTTGGACTGCACACGTTGCGGTTTGCGGCAGTGTCCAAAGCGACCCATGTATATTCTATTGTTGCACCTGAGCTTAATCTGCTGCTGCGATTGCACCAAGTTAACTGGTGGCTTCTGCTGCCCGCCACACTTGAAGCAGTTGCTCTTTTGATGTGGCTGTGACTTTGGCCTTGGTTTCTTGACGCGCACCAAACCCCGACGCTCTTCCTCCTCCGCCTGACGTCGTTGCTCTGCCAGCAGCACTTGTCGCCGCTCTGCTGCCCGCTCCTCCTCATCGCTGGAGGAACTGAAGCAGGCACGGGGACGACGTCGCCGGCCGCAGACTTCGCACCAATGTTCGCGACTTGGAGTCGGTGCAATGTGGAGAATCGATCGTGGCAGCTTCTCGCAGAGACACCAAGTGGTTGACGATGATCCGTAACTGGACATTTTCTTCAGATACAGCGAGTAGAGTTCGTAGAATCGAAACATTCAACAGTGAAATTCAGTCTCGATTCAAAGGAGAATGTTTTTTTTTGTTGTGCTTCCGGGGAACTCCAGAACTCGACTGAATTCAAATAATATTCCTGAATTCCACAAAATCCACATAGGCCTGCTTTTACACTGAGAATCCTCAGACATCAGCTTAGGAAAATATTCAAAAATTTAATTCTTTAAGCTTAAACTGACAGTCGCTGTTTAATTCCTTGGAATGGTTTTTTTTTGTCAACTACGCAGTTGCAGCAGTCTTCGGTTTTCAGTGTTGCATATTCTTAAAAAAATGTGCAACTTTCGTTCAGTGTTGCAAACGGACAAGGCAAAATTCAAAATTCTATAAACTTCAAATCTCAAACCGAAAGGTAACACTTAAGTGCAGTAGTAAATGCTTAAAATTTAGCTTTAATAACATGCGATTTTGTATTAAAATATACATTTGCATATATTTTATAACTTAAAATTTGTCTTTAGCTCATATCATTTATTTGAATTTAAAAATTTGATTTTAAAAATAGTACTTTTCTTTAAATCTTCTCACATTTGAAAAAGTTTTGATATTTGATTTTATTAAATTTTTTTGTTCTTATTTTTATCAATAATTCACACAACTGAAATAGTCTTTATTTGAATTTAATTTTTTTTTGTAGAATTTTGTTGCCACAAAATGGTTTTACCAGTGGCTAACACAGTTGCACATTATTTGGTTGCACTTCGGTTTCAAACATATTTATATATGCATGTATTTATTATGCATTTGTATATTGAAGCACAAATACACAAGCAGCTTGCGTGTTAATCTAAGTAATATTTTATGTACCAAATGCAATTATCCAAATAATCTACAACTGAACAAACAAATATATAAATAGTTTAGTATGTATTTACATATGACTAAAGGATATTAGAGGAAACGAAGCTGAAACAGGTAACCGGATATAAAACACCCTAACAGGTACATTTAATTTATCTATAAATTATGCAGATTCTAAGGAATGTACTTATTTCAAAATACATCTATTTCGAATTTTTCACTTACATTAATTATCAATCATAGAATCAAACCGAAGTCAATGAAGGATACGGTTTCTGAAATAACTGTTTCGGTAAAACATTCTAAACCAATTCTTTTCGTTGAAAACAATGTTCGAACATTTTAAAATGATCAGGTGTCGTTTTAAATAATTATACATCAATTCAAAGATCATATAATAAATATGTTGAACCAAATCCAAAATTTACTAAATTCCGAATTAATTCCGAATTCCGAATTTCCATGATCAAAATGATATTCCGATTAAAAATCGATACAGTTTTGCCAAAGTTATGACAGGTCGAACTTGCTCAAGCCTCTGACCTAAAATTTGTTGTGGTTGATCTTAAATTTTTTTGCTAGGATTTAGAAACAATTATACTAATTACATAATTTAAACGATCAATGTATACAAATAAATTAGCCGACTTTTAATTTAGAATTTCCAATGCATTGAGCTGCACATTTAAAGTCAAAGAACGCATTAAAAGCTCAATGGCCGCAGTCGCCTGTTGTGCATTTCCGGCTCATTGGACAGCAAACGCAAAAGGCGAGTACCCAAATCAAGCATAACTATAAATTTTAAAACAAGTCGTTATACGAGTACGTGCATCCATTTTGAATTACAGGACTGCTGTTGGAGATTTATGTTTGCGATTTACCCATAAAAATATGTGTAATAATATCAGTTTCATACTATATCATAAGTTCGTACTATTGGCGCCTAATTGTAAAGTGTATTCTGTATTGAGAATGCTTTACAAGTTTACAACAATAACAATTGCTAGGGGAAAGCAGTAAAAAATTACTTGGTTGTTGGCGCAGGCATTTTAATGCATTTTTATTGCAATACTTTTGGTGTTCCTTTATTTTCGGCATTTTTACTTTGCCCTGGAATTTTCAGTATGTTTCCTTTTCCAGTTTTTTTTTATTTGCTGATTTTTTGTTGGCTGGCGTGGCTTTTAGTTGGCGTTTATTGCATTTCCTTCAGCATTTAAAACGCGAATGGGTCGCTGTAATTTAATGTGTGCCAACTATTTGAGGCACGCACACACAGACAAACACAGAAGGGGCGTGGCGTTTGGTCAGACAATGAATTTTCATGAGTTTTTTGTTAAAGAACAGAGTATTAATGTGGCAAAAAAAAACTATTAAAGTTTCGATGCTGGTTTCTCATACCCTGTATTAATTGCATAGACTATATGGTGTAATATAGTAGATTCGCTCAGGGTTGTCATTTGTTTTCCATCACTAAAAAAAAGAGATAACATCGGATGATTAACGGGACTTACTTAGCTTACGAAAAATCTACAATAGCAATCTTTTTATTTTTTATTTTATTTATTCTATATATTAAATATCAGGTCGAAATGTTAGAAAATCGTCCCCAATCGTAGTCAAAAACAGAGCAACCACCTTTTTCGTAATTCATTAACTTTAGTTAATAAAATGTTATAAATCTTTAAGTTTATTTTTAGGATCCGATGGGAATAATTCTGAAACAGATCATAAATATTTGGGGGTCGTTCTTAGTAGTAAACCAAGCAAATAGATACATTATTTTTCATTTTTATTCATTCATTATATTTTGTGCTCAATTCTTGCCAAAAATATTTCTATTATTTCAAATTTTTTGATTTGAAGTTGCTTTTTTAAGTGTAGCATTACCAAAAAAAAAAAAATATATTAATTTAATATATTAGCTGCTATACAAAGAAAATGTGACAACTTCTTTATGTGTGCACCTTGAGGTTTAGACAGAATTTAAATTGAAATTTTGTACTTCCTGTAACTTTCTGTTAATGCAAAAGCAATTTCCGCTGTTTTTTTTGGATGTACTCGTAAATATATCACGTACGTGCGAGAATAGTATTTATTTTGGCGAGTTAAAAAGGGGCGGTTTGGTCTAGCACTTTAAAAACGCCAGGCTAGTTGGCTGAAGCCCCGTGAAATATAAAAGTGAGCTAAAACTATGATGCAGCTACGTGACTTGTGCGTATGTCGGTGTCTGGTGAGCCACATGCATCAGAGCGCATGTTGCAACGCACCAACTGTTTACTTATTTAACACAATTTGTACATTTCATAATTCAAGGCGGTACCTCGAAAGCCCGACAAAGATATGAATATTAGGGTGGGTCGAAAAGAAATTTTTATTTCGAAACTTTTGTATTATAAATGGATTATCCCATATATTTATCCCATTATTTGAACAAAAAATCAAATTTTAAAAGACATGCTAAGGTACGATTTAATGATATAATTTTGTTATTTGTTTTTATCTCTGCAAAACGTTATCGACTATTAAGATCAGTGTTAAAACATCGGATTATGAGAATTTTTAAATTTATTTTTATAGCTATACAAAAACTATAATTATTATCTTTTAGTGTTATATCACAATTATTTAGATTTATGAGCTTTGCAATGATATATTAAGCTTGTTATTTGTTGCGCCATCCCTGAAACAGTTTCATAAATTTTGAATTTTTCTACAAAGAATGATTTAACATAGTAGTATAATACAAGTGTCTAGAAAAGGAGGAATTTGTGCTTCGCTCCACCCTAATAACTATAGATGCAGCATTGGTGTGACTGTGTGTTTTTCTGCCACGCATGCGTAGCCGCCACGCCTCAGGGTTTAGAATTGTTGTGCTTTATTTATTTAATGGAAGTTTGGGACAGTACAATGTGTGGATGCAGTTTTTTTCCTGTTGCTGCTGCCATTTGAAGTTTGTTTCGGTAAGTGGAAAGTGTTGTCAGGCATCTTGAAAAGGTGGCATGCAACAGTAGAAAGTTGCAACAACATCAGCATTGCTGACCCAAGTCTCTCATCATTGTCACAACCTTGAAAAGCACTCAGCAAATAATGCTAGCTATTTTCTAAAAACACACATACGTACATAAACATTTTTGGTAAAATGTCAAGTATTAACAAGTGACCTTCTTCCATAATTATGGAGCTGACAAATTTCTTGTAGTCTACTTAAGGGAGCTCACGTCTTAGCTTCTTTCCTTTTGTCAGAAAAGTTAAGAAAGATTTTAAGTTCTGTCTCAGATTTCCCAACTGCAATTGTTTTTTCAAATGTTGCTGGCTTTTAAGAAAACTTTTTAAATTAGTTGGCTTAAATATTAATGGGTAATATTAATGATTAAAAAATAATAATTTTGTTTAAATAATGTGAACTAAGATAGCCAGATGGCTTGTTTATTGAAAGTAACTGAACACTATAAAGCTACAGCCTTAATTTTACCCCCTTTAATCCATATAACAAATTAGAGCTCTTTTAATTTATAACTCTTATGACTCTAAACTTATTCAACATTTCAAAATTTTTATTTATTTGGAAATTTAAAACATTTTTTTTATTAATTTTTTATTGTTTCTCTGTAGAATTTTTTTAAAGTATTTAAAGAAAAAGAAACTGTAAATTAAGAAATCGGCTGAAAGTTGGATTTGTTTTGTTTAAATAAACATTTAATATAGCTTATTTAAAAGTACTGAAATTTTTGAGATGGTCAGATAAGGTAAATAGGGTACTCGTATACGCAATCCATTGGTTCGATCTTTAAAAGTTATTTTACAATTTTTAGCGTCTAAATTTGTTTATTTCAGTTAAATAAAGATAACATGGAATCCTTTCTAGAATTTGTCAAGTTTTAAGAGCCTGAAGTGGCAATTGGTTATGTTGCCAGTTTTGTTGTTAGGCTCATTATATACGAATATTTCTCTCCAGGGAGCTTGAGAAGATACCGTGATTGCCCACAAAGTGTGAGTATACTCGTACTTAAATAAAACCGCCCCCCCCGCCCCCCCTACCCCCCCCACCCCCCCTCTCATTTAATATTCTATCCATTCCCCCTATTCCCCTATACTTTATATATATAAACCCCACCCAAACCCACCCCCCCACAAAACCAACAAAAAATCATATCCTATCCTTTTCGTTTGATATCTTAAAACCCAAAAAAACAAAACCCTTTTTATACCACACCTTCATTTTCCCTCCCCCCCCCCCCCCCCCTCTTGATATATCTTTCCCCATTAACCATATTTAGCAGAATATACACCCCCCCCCCCAAACCCTACCCTACCTTTCGGTATCTACACCCCCACCAACCCCAAACTTTTCCAACACCACTTTCCTTTTCATTTCCCTTCCCCCCCCCCTATTAAATACCCCACCCCTATCACAAATTGGGGGGGGTATAAAACCCCCCCCCCCCATAATATATTATTTTGTTTCTCTCACCTCCCCCCCCACCCCACATATTCCTCCAACAAAAAATTTATTTTACCATCCCCTCCCCCCCCCTATATTATAAGCCGCCCCCCCCAAAAAAACACAACCACCTCCCCCCCCTTATCCCGGCACCCCCCCCCCCCCCCGTGAGAGCTCTCTCTCTTTTGTTTTTTCGTGCCCCCCCCCCCCCACACACCCGGACGGACGGACGGACGGCGGCGCCCGCCCGGCCAGCGCCCCCCCCCCCCCCTTTGCCCCCCCCAAAAAATATATATTTGGGGGGGCCCCCCCCCCCCTCTGCCCCTTACACACACTCTCCCCCACCCATAAACCCTTTTTTCCCCCTTTTTAATGGGCTCAGGGTATAACGAGTGCCGTTTTTATAGTGTAGTCGTCTCCTTTGGGGGGTGAGTATTTAGTTCTGTTGAGGCTTTGTTGGTTGTCCAAAAACTTCCGCTTTCATAAAAGCGCTTCCAAAGGTAATTGTTTAAAAATATATTTCATTTTATTATGGCGCAGTGCACTGTCTGCACAGTTCTCATACTCATACTCATACTCACACTCATATTCAAAGTTATATTCAGACTGTTGGATCGCTTCTAGTCTAGTCATGTGTATGTATGTATGTGTCCATGTAAATTTCAACAACTCTCGAAAACTAACCAGCAAAATTTGCTGTTGCTGCGGTTTATTTTGTGTTGCAAAAATATGCACAATCTCCCCTCTGCATATACGCCCCTTCTCATCCTTTATCAACTATTTTACTCTCCGTCTTTGTCTGTCCCGCTTCCTCTTGGCGCATTGTTGTTGCGCTTGACTTTTTGTTGGTCGCGTCAGGAATGCTGAGTTTGTTGTGTTGTTTGGTTTTGTTTTGTTTTGTTTTGTTGTGTTGTGTTGTGTTGCGTTGGGTGTTGGCCTGGCTTGTTATTTTAGCCAAAAGCTGTTAAATTGCATGAAGCAAAACAACACAACTGCAGTGACTGCATGTCAGAGAGTGTGAGTGTGTCTAAAAGCTGGTGTGCATTTAGCTCTGGCAAAACGAGTTGACCGAGTGCAAAGTATCCAACAGCAACAGCATCGACTATATTATACAACAACTACAACATTTCGCTATAAATATTAAAGCGGGTGTCAAAGGGAATATGTGTGAGAAATACTTTAGAAACTGCCTATCTAAAGATAGTTTATGAAAGTTACTTTCTTTTGCTCTCACTTTTCCTTCTCTCTCTCAGTCACTAATTTTTCTCTTTTCACCTCTTAAGATGCTTGAAAATTAAAATTCTTAACAAGGTCTCTGATTATCGCAAAATTACCTAAGTGTTAGAAGCTTAAGTAACTTTTTTAAAAATTTTGTCCAATTAAGTTTTTTTTTTAAATATAAGCCAGACTTTTGTGTATTACAATTTTCATTTCACTTCTACCGTTCTACATTTTCAGGAAATCTATCTGTCTGTCTGTCCGTCTGTTTGAACGCGTCGATTTCAAAAACTATAAGAGCTAGAGAATTCAAACTTGGTATGTAGGTTCCTGGATACCGGGCACAGATCAAGTTTGTTTTTATTTTTAAGCCGGATCACTATATCATATAGTTAAGTCATTTTAGAATCGTATTAAACGTGGAATACATTAAGTTTTGGTATGAAGAAGTTTTTTGTTTGTTGAGATATCAGAACCAAACTAAAAGAATATGCATTGGGGCTGGTATTATACATCCTGACCAAATTTGGTTTAATTCGGTTCCATAAATCATATAACTTCCATAGGAACAATTGGTCGAAAATCAACCTCAGAGTTGAGTACCTGGACTCAGGGTATCCTACTGTCGAGCGTGCTCGACTGTAACCGCCCACTTGTTAGTTCTTGGCTCTTGGTTAGCCGTATCTTTTGCTTAAAAGCTTTTCTCATATACTTTTTAATGAATACAAAGTTTTTAATTTGGCCAAGAAAACTAATTAAAATATCTTTTTGACTTAAGTCCTGTTCACCTTATACACGTATAGTAACTGTAAATATTTTAATCAAAAACCTTAAAGAAAATATAAAATAGGATTTTTACAAGCCACTTTTGATGCGCTTTCAATGAAAAACTGGCGAAAACCAAGTTGTTCCTGTGTTTGGTAAGTGTGTGGCTGTTATAAACTTAAGTTCGTTTTCTTTAAAAAGTATTTTTGCTTATGATGTGTTAAGAAGTTATGCAGTTTGCTTTACAGCATGCTGGCATTGAACTATGCGGCGAATACGTAATGCGCGATATTCATACTTTTTTTAAGTTTAATTTTTTTTCAAAGTTGAACTGCCCGCCTTTGAGAGTGCTTAACTTTCGGCTACTGCAACTATCGAGCCGCGCTTATTTGTTATGAAAACTTCAAGTGAATAGCTAGGCGAAGAATGTACAAAGGATGAGATAAAAATTGAGAACTACGGCTTCAACTTAGCGACTATGAAAAGCTTCTCAAGTGCAGCCCTTTGACTGGAAGCAAGGCAAAAAGGCGTATATCCTTCATCTCTCCTTCACATCCTTCCCTCTGTTTCCTCCTTCTCCTCCTGTTTGGCAATACTTTATTTCCTGTGTGAATGTGTGTGTGTGTGAATGTGTGTTTACCACTACTTATGTACCAGGAAGTTGTTGGCTTCCTAAACGGATATACTGACTTCAAATAGTGTTTTTTCCCCAGCTAAGCTGCATTCTTTTATGCTATTTTTCAGCCACGTTTATATTTTTATTTTTTTTTGTTAATGTTGTTGTTGTTTTAAGTCAACTTTTTGTTGTTGTTGTTGTTTGGTAGAGGAGGCAACGATGATTTCCTTCTTGCTGCGTGGCGCGGTCTGTTTACGTGCCTGAGGTGTGCATAGTGGGCTGTGGTCTATAGCTTCACTGGCTTAAAAGTTAATAAATATTCAGGTTCAAAAGCAGATGCTAAGTCCATGTTAGGAATAATATTGTGCTTAACTGCTACAGTTTAACAGATGTAAATATGCTAAACTTAAATGGGTCTGAATGTTAAACTGATCCCGACTTGGTATAATTTTGTTTTAAATTGCAGTTAGCTGTTAACAGTAGCACGGCAGACTTAGCGTCTTTAGAATAGGTGTTGAAAAGCTTGTCATGTTAAACTAACAGTTGTAAATAAAATTTTATCGTTTGTAAATATACTTTGCTGCCTAAAGTAGAACATTTTATTTTGACATGCTATGTTAAGCAGTCTTAATCGGTTAACATTTATGTTAAATAGCATAGCAATGTTGAGAGCATGCGTGCAATTTTATTATTTTTATTTTTATTGAAAAATTTAAATTAAGTTGACTTGGTTTTTGAATTATAAAAACATATCTGTTTATTTAAATACAACTTCCAGCTTAATATTTTTGAATAAGCTCGCAGCCACTGTTAGGAAATCGTTTATTTTGCAGCACCTTCGACATTGATACCATTGGGGACCACCTTCAAGAGTTTCAGTTAACTTGGCTGCTTCATATTTACTAACAGCCACTTCAAACTTAACTTTATCCAACATATTTTAGCCCAGCATTATGGTCAGTTGCAGCAACCCTAAAGGCAAAGTGCTTATCGCCAGCTACTTTTTTGTCTGCTTCTTCGCTCGTTTAATGTGGCCTTTGATCTGGTTATTATAACCAACATATAGTATACATATATATATTGGAAAGTGCTCAATCTTTTGTGCCATAAATCATGTCTCACCACTTTTCTAGCAAAGTGAATTTAACAGACTACAGTGAAGCGAAATTTAAACTCTGGAAAATAGTTTATTTAGTTGAAGTTGTAGCTGATTAGCTTAAATAGTGCTTGGTCTATTTAGCATAATTTAAGACAGAGCTAAAAAAAATATACGTAAGAGGTAAGAGCATAAACATTTTTATGCAATGTAAATTCATTTCACTTATTACGACACGCAATTTCCAACACCAGAGACAAAGCCGGACTGTGGCGAGACACCATAATCACACCCAGACCGAGACTAACCCTACCTGTCCGCGCTGACAGTCTTGCAGTTGTAGTGCTCACCTGCTATTTCTCCCTGCGTCCTGGATGCCTTCACTGTGCGGCAACTGTCGGGCATTTAATCTCGACAACATTTCCTTTGCCTGTGCCTGCGGTATGACATTTCCTACCAGTGACCAGTACCACCTCCGCTCCATCAGCCCCTTTTAGCCCGGCCAAAAGCTCTTCGTTTGCACCCGTGGCCTGCGACAGTCCTTTGCCGTTGTCGAAAACAAAAATTAGCCGTGCAGTAAAATGGCCAAAGGAAGTGGCAAGTAACTACCTTGCTGCAGTAACCACCTCCGGCTACCCTCTACCCCGTTACGCTCTACAATCAACCAACTACCATCTAGCAACTAACATTTACCATTTACCAACAGCCACTGCCACATGCAGTAAAAATTCGTTAATGTGCAGCTAATTAAGTTCAAAGTATGGCTCCGGGCTCCGGGTACTGGCTCTGCCTGCTCGAGCTAGGGATATGTCTGGGGTTCCTTGCTGTCGTAGTCCTTATTCATGCATAGTTAACGGCGGTTTTTTTTTTCCTCTGCAGTTCTTCCTCCCACACATAAACTATCTCTGCTGGCTGATAACTTGGTAACAGTCTTGACCA
Organism: Drosophila falleni; assembly: GCA_035045575.1. Lineage (NCBI taxonomy): Eukaryota > Metazoa > Arthropoda > Insecta > Diptera > Drosophilidae > Drosophila > Drosophila falleni. Next base: position 354,449 of record JAWNOV010000169.1, on the reverse strand, counting down.
TGTTTAGAAACCACTACTGCTCCCAATTAGTGGCCTAATTTTTTTCAATTAACTCAAATTGTTGTGTCTATATTTGAGAACGTGGACTAAATTTGACAAAAGCTGTGTAGTAACTATTTCGAATGAAAATAGAAATTAAATTAACTTTAAAAAGGCTTTCAATTGAGCACTGTTAATGTTATGCTTCCTCTTATAAAAGTACTCTCTTAAATACCTCTGTTTATTCATCGCTGTTAATGTAAAGCTGTTAAGACGATGTTAAAAAGAAAATACTGTTAAGATGAGATACCTTCCTTTAAAGACAAAACATTGTAAAACAACGGCATTTTATTATAATGTAAATTAAGCGAGCATTCAAATTAAAAAGTAATATGAAATTAAGCAACTCTAACTATTGTCATGAAATTAAATAAATAAAAGAGGCAAGGCTGCGCTGACGATCATAATCTGTTAAAGTTACTCTGTTATATTATTAATGTTAAACTAATGCTGTTATAAGTAAAAGGAAAGATTTTAAACTTCCTTTGTTAATGCAATATTGCTTAAGCTTATGCTGTTCTTTAAAAATTGTGTTGTAGTAATTTTAAATTTAAACTGTTGGATGAATTTTGCAATGGGTAATTACGAATGTTGACAAATTTCAGTTAGTCTTTTAAGCATAAATCACAAGTTACTGCATCTAGTACAACATTAAATTTATGGTTGCACAGTTTTGGGCGTCGTAAAAAATGCAAATATGTATGAAATTTTAAGTTGCCGCAGACAGTCACTTCATTAGCCGCATTAGCAAAGTTATGAGACACTTTTTTATGGCTCTAATTTATATGCAGACAGTTTGCTGCATTCATACACAAATTGCTGTACATAGATATAACAGAGAGTGTTGATTGAATATATTTCGAGATGAGAACTGTTTGAAAAGAGCGATGCTATGGACGCGATTCTCTTCCCATTGTCTTAAAACTAAATACAAACTTGACTCAAAGATGTCCTCCTTTATTGGGCCTCTGGGCAGGCAACAACAATAAAGACAACAACAATAATAATCATTGCTGTAGTAGATGAAACTCTGTCCTTAAATGTGGTCTGGTGGGGATTGCAATTGCAGTGCCAGCTCGAATGCCATCGTCTTTGACCATCAGACCGCATTGTCGTTTGTCTGATGAGTTTTTAAGTACAAACAATTACAAACGACAAATGCAACAAAAAATAAAAATAATAAGAACAACAAATAATACCTAAGAGCATTTGAGGCACTTTTATATACCCTGCATTTATAGTCTGAATTCTAGACTTTCTTTTGTTTAAAAAACTTAAGTCTTAATCGATTGTAAGACTTTAAATATTATCATTTCTCCTTTTATATAAATCAAGTCAAAATGGTTTTATTTAAGATTTATAATTAGGTATTATATATTAATATGCCTTTTGCACTTCTAATTAAAATTCAATTTGAATAAAAACATTTTACGTGAATTTAAACTAGATTTGGTTTTCAAATAAAACTCTATAGTTTTTTGCACGTTACAGGGTATAATTAAATTACAACTACAATGAACTGCAATCATGCCAAAGTCGCTTCAGTTATTTAGCCAAGTCTGTGCCCTGCAGTGTTGTGGTTATCACATTCTGTTGGGCATTTTAGTTGCGTAATTGACTGAAATTTAATTTGAAAATGCAAATCCTTTGCTTTGCGGCTCTCTCGTTGGTCGCATTTCGATTTAACCAACTCTTAATTGCCATTTGTTTACAGCGACTCACAATTTTGTACTTAATATTCTAGAGGCAAAAAATATTCTGGTAACCAATAATACTGAGACTATGAAAAATCCGATATACAACCACATTGAGCAACATTTTTCAAATAGAACAGACTTTCAGCATAATGAATCGCATTTATTTACAAGTATACTACGTTTAGATTTAGATTTTACATTTGCATGCGTACACTGGAAAACGATTTTATAATATCAATTGCAACATTACTAATTATGTGAAATGGTCTTAGCTAAGGTATCATTTATGTTTAAAATTCATGTTCAAAACAATTATTCACAAAACTTACAAAAGGATGGCTTACTTTAATTAATTATCAATAAAAATAAACAAAAATAATTGAGAAGCTGTATATAATGGGTGCTAAATTAATGTAGTACTTAAACACAATTAATAATTAAGCTATACGCCCATTTTTAAAATGAGATAAAATATATTTGTAATTTGCAGAATTCGACTAAAAAAAACAAAAGAGAGACTAAAATGATGACTAAACAGTAATTTTTTGAAGTGTTGGCGGCATATCAAAATCGAACACACGATACCAATTATAAATGCAGATGCGCTGTCGGCTAAAAGGCCCAAAATCGACATCGAAACAGACAAAATAAATGGCAAGCATGACCAAAAAGCCGCTTACTTGCCAAATGTTCAATTTACCTGAAATGCTATATGTAGACACTGTGTGGAAGCCAGGATAAATGCAGGGAGGAACTGGGAGGACGACCTCTGCTGCATGTAACAACAGGGACATGTGAAAATTTGTGCAACGCACTGCCGTTGCTCATTAATTAAAAATTGGAAAACAACAACAACAAGAACCATAACATGGCAATGTTATGTGGGATGCTTCATGATAACCATGACATCCACGTGACACGTGTGTGACACAATGCTCAGCACTTTCATTACCAGCTGACGGGCAACGTATGCCACAGATGCCGCTGATGGGTCCAACAACCCCGTCTCTCTTTTCTCCTCTCTACCATGCTTCCATAGGCCGGCAGTTTATGTATTAAATCACTAAAGCGTATGACAGGATTATACTTATAGACATGCATAAATCAAGTTCAACGGTTTGTCGAGGCTACCTTGTTTCCCTGCATAGTTGATCGCTAATGGGATTGCTTTCTTCACAAATCAGCTTAAAATTAGTGCACAAAAATACTTTAATAGTGTTCGAAAATGCTTGACATTAAAATTTGACTAATGTTAAAAGTATTGTTTACTATAAGCGCTAAATAAGCGATAAATGACCAAAAAGGAGAGTGCGGTATTCATCTATTACTCAAACTGCTTATAATATATTTTTTTTACTTAATTAAGCCTTTTGGAAACGCACAAATTTTTGTAGCAATACAATTAAATACGAGGCCACTTTTATTACTCTTCCTAAATTGAGCGTAAGAACAGTGCTGAAAAGCGCTTTTACCTGCAAATCGACTAAAATTTTATGCTAGCTTAGAAAAATAGATTCACATTAATTTCAATATATTACTTGACCTATTGAAGCCGGCTTAAGTGCCAGGGACGCTCCCTAATGATGCTACAAACTTTTTGTGAGGTTTTAAAATAGATGAAGATGAGAATTGTGGCATAACCCCCGGCGGGCATTGTTGCCAATGTTGCAAGCGCAGCACAAAAGTGCCAGATAATCGCTGGCTAATACAATGAATGACCGCCCCCGGATGCGGATCCATTCGTATTGCCATTAAATTCAATTACATGACAATAACGTGGCGCTTATGGCGCTGCGGTTCACGAAAAATTGAATATAATAATAAAAATAAAGCTGTGAATAGATAAAAAGTGCAAGCCAAAGCTAAACTAAAGCTTCTCTGGCGCGTGCACAAGTGAAAGAGACAAATATGGAGTGTACAAGAGAGAGAGAGAGAGGGATTCTGTGGATAAGGTCAGTAGCAAGAAATTATGATTAGCTTTTGGTAAAGTTTTTAGCCGCAGTCAGCAGACACTTGAGAGTTGCAGCCATTGCATACTTTGAGTCGCCCAAGTCGTTGCAACGCGTTGCTATTCAAGCGTATGCGACAACCCTGGACAACCCTATGCGGCATGCATCGCATGACAATAGCAAGCAAATTTGTGCAACGCTTCAATTTTATTCTTGTATCCCTCTGATCATTGCCGTCGCATTGTTTCCCGTTTTGTTTAATCGCTTCATAATGCGCCTGCAAGTGTGCTAAGCTTTCCTACTATGCAGCAGTTTTTGGAGTAACAGTAACAGATTTAGGGATTACAGTGTCCGTACATATGTACAGATAACAGTGCGAAAACAGAAACAGTGCTTGTATAGATTGACACTCTGTTAATACTCTTAAATTCGTTGTAATAAACAAAATTACTATTAATATTGTACTATTTATAAAGAAATATTTAATATGCTAAGAAGCAATATATTAAATTTTTAAGTATTTTTGACGTTCTTATTTATTATAAAGTTATAATTATATAATAAAAATTGTTATCCAATAAATTTTAGAAACTACCTTGACTACTTCTGATTTTTACTTTTTAAAGAAAAAATCTGAAACAGCTAATGGACAGTTTAAATTTTATAAATTATGTTTATAATAGTTTACAAATCTTCTTAATACGAAGGGGTACTTAAATTAAAGTCCCTTACTTTAGATTTAAATCTGATTTTAAAATCTCTTGTTATAGAACAATATTATTGTAGAGATTGCGAGTTTATTTCCGCAAGGCATATTGTGTTTATTTAAATGAATTGTACCATAATCAGTTATCTAAGCATTTATATACATAATTTAAGACTACAATTTGCATACATATATTCTGTAAATTGTGCCCATAAGAAGGCTTTAAATGTCGTCGCTAACCGAAAGGAATGTAAACGAAGCGGGCAAATTTAGCACAAAAACACAATTTGTCACAATCACAATTATTACACACCCAAAATGACAGGCAAATGAAAGCCAAGCAACTGGAAAACAAGCCAAGCCAAGTCAAGTTAGCCAACTGAGGCTCTGTATGTTTACAGATTGTTGGAAAGGAGTGCTGTTCCAACATGACCAATGACTTTCGTGAGCCTGGCAGAATGATGCAGCAAACCTGGACGAAATATGTATGCAGAAGGCGCCACCTGAAGGCAGCTTCTCTCAAAAAATGTTGTCATATTTTTTAGTTAATTTCAGAAATGCAAATCATCGATGTACCTAGTAGGTATTGTGTCCTGGCCTAGTCTTTTGACAAATTTTACCATCATTGCTCATTGGGTGTATGCTCGTTAAAACTATGCAATATTTCATGGGCCGTTTCGTGTAGGATTTCCATTTTGTTTTTGGTAAAATATTTTCATTGTTTGCCTGCCAGAAAATGGGCAATCTCCTTGTGGTCGTTAATATTCACAGAGTTGTCGTCTCTTTTTGGTTTAAACAACAGCAAACTTGTTTTGGCCTTTTGTTGAATGGCTATCTGGTAATTGCTATGGTTACCGCTTAATTTTTGGGCATAAAATATATTTTTTAAACTTTGAAAATTATCTTTCATGAAATTTCCATCAAGTTGAATTTAAATTGAAAACTGCAGAATTTAAAATTTTATCATCTGTAATAACAAATTTGTTCAGCTAAGTTTTAAAAGTATATAGGAAATATATATTTAATTTTAGCTTGGAATGAGAGATTTATAAAATAATTATTTTTCGCTTAAGAAACTTAAGTATTTATATTTATTTATTTATTAGTTAACAGGTGCTGAATTAAATGTTTAATCAGTAATCCCAGCTCTGGATTTATCAGATTAAATCGTATGAAACGAACTACGATCAACAGAAACTTTAACAGTTTTATTAAATTTACCACTGGGTTTCAAGCTGGCGTGAAGCTTTCAGCAACGCTTTGAGCTTTTCTTAAGCAAGTTGAAAGCTTAACGGTTGACGTTGCTTGTTAAAGCCGGTTTTGGTAATTGCGCATGCGCCACCGACGCCGCCGCCATTCAAGATGCATTTTGCATAAAGTTTTAAAAAAATTAAACTTTGTTACCTTGTTGTTGTTGTTGTTGTTGTTCCATACAGAAACTGGTAGCAGAGCTGAGCATATTTAAAAAGTACTTCACCCCACATCGACTCGAACAGTTGACTCTGAGACGGTGACGCGTGCGCACAACGAAGACGAAACGGTAAATGTTGCATTTGTGAATGTGGAACAAAATGGAATTGAAACAGTGCATAGTGATTTTTAGTGTGAAATTAACTTAAAATTTATGAATATGTGTAAACACACGTTTTGCTAAAATTGTATATTATAAAACCAGTGAAATATTTCATCATATCTAGTCGAAAGTAAAATAAAAACTTCTATTCGTACAGGTTCAACTGGTTACAAAATGGCGTTTATGAAAATTTGCATATTTGCTTTGCTTGTGGGTAAGTTTACAGTGAAACTCTAATTGCACGTGGCAATTAATGAAATGGAGTGCATTCATATTTTATTTAAATATAGTTATTTTATGACAACGCTCAACAATTACCATTAATTTGAGCATCAGCTGAATTTGTATACAAATTAAAACCATGAAAACTCACGCCATAATTCAACTGTCGACAACAGAGTATTTCACAATTATACAAAATGATTTTATTTGTTTTCCCATAAAATTTTTTTCTGTTTTGTTTTGCCAAATTGCAATTGCATTTCATTTATTATTTTGACCGCAAATATATGGAGCTGTTATTACACACATTATTTGTCTAATGTCACCCAATTTGCATAGTTTTTGGTTTTTCATTTATCCAGACGGGTAAACAACAGCCACTTTAGTTAACATATTTAATTTGAGGCAGCTCATTAAATACATGTTGTCGCTCTAAAACCCCAACAATGAGTATGCAACACGTTTAAATTGTATATTGTCAAACTCTTTAGTTGTGAAATGCCACATAAAGGGTATTCTGTACTATAGAAAATATATGAGATTGCAAAAAAAGTACAATTTTTTTACTGAGTATATTTTAGTCGAGAAGTGCTTATATAATGGCATATTTTCTGGTCACACCAACAATTTAAATTGATATGCAGTTTTTGGTGTGCTGTGGGTGTTAAACATATTTTGTAATTATGTTAAAATGACCATGAAATATATTGGCAATTGTTTGCGTCTCTTTTAATTAAATGTGCGAACAGTTTCATCAAGTGTGGGTGTCAAAAAAGTACAATTTTTGTTTAATTGCAAGCGGATTTGTGTATAGAATAGCAAGTAGCTTTTTAACAATAGAATAAAATGCAAAGCAAATAGGTTTCATATTTTCATTATTATTATTTTTTTAAATATTTAATTAAAGGCTTTCAACAGCTTGCTCTCCAATTTTATTTATTTAAACAAAATGTACACGTTAGAAGCTTTAAACTTTAAAGCTTAATTTTAATATTTTTAGAAAATATAACTTTAAAATACTTAATATATTTTTAAATAAACTTGAATTAAATATATTTTTTTACCATAATTAGTTCTTCTGTCTACAGTTGGGTTACTTATTTTTATGTTCTCTAAGTTTTTTCTCACTTTTTTATATAGTTTATCAATCTTTAATTTTAAATATTTTCATGGCGTGCTTTCACTGCACTTTTACAACAGGCTGTAATATAAACCAGTCTAGACCACTTGAAAATGTTTATCTGCACTCAATGGGCAAGATTAATTTGCCTAACAGTTCAATGAGCGACTTGTTAAAAAAAATAATAAAAATAGAGGCAAACCGTAATGCAAACTGTTTATTTTTAATCTATTTAATGTTCAATGAACTTAACACGCATGCTTCACGCACATTTATTTATTTTTCTTTGACGGCAACAGCTCAACACCCACAAAATTGTGTGTGTGACTTGAATTCAATTCGATAAAAGCAACCAAGGCACAAAAACTGTGATTTTTTTTTGTACTCATATACATTTTTCTATTTCAACACGACGACAGCCAAGGCACACAATTAATCTAGTTTAACCGGACTGGAAACCAAGTCAAAGGGGCCAAATGACTAAAAGGTGCCGGGGAGGGGGCAAGCGAGAGTTGTCGAAACCGGGACTCTATGACAAACTTGTTGACAGACTGTCAGTTCGACGGTCGACAAGTCCAGGCAGCAAAAAACACAACAGCAACAACAACATTCAAACCACATGAACGACGACAATGCGACACTGCGTTTGACATGCTTGAAAAAATAAAAAAAGTACAACAAAATAATAAGAAAATATATTATTTATAGCGCATTGTCGATATACCCTAAAGAGGGCCTTAAATTATATAAGGACTATATAACGTCTTAGGAAAATAATATTTTATATTTGACTTTAGTTTCTAAAATAAAATAATAATTGTTTTGTTAAATTTCTTAGCAATATCAGATTGATTGAAAATTCTCATTTTATTTTATCTTTAACCTGTTTTAGTTCAATTTCGCCAACATTATACGGCTTGAACTTAATTTGAGTTGAGAATATAATTTTGTTATTCTTAGTCTAAATTTATTTTATGAAATAAACAGTAAAAATCGAAACGGCCTGTATATTAAAATCCCTTAAAAACAACAGACGTTCTTGCAAGATTTAAAAAATAATTTCAACTGCCGTTTTTTTCGATAGTGTATATAGAAAATCAACTATGATAGTCATAGCTACTTTTTCAGTTTTTTTCTGTATTGCTTTTGTTTGTGTTTTTTTTTTTGGGCCAAGTTGTGTACGAAACGTGTTTCAATGACAAGCAGCTGCTGCAGTGCCAGTAAATACAACAACTTGTTTCTCATTGTTATTGTTGTTGTTGCTGGTAACTGCTGTTGTTCGATGTTGCCGGCGTTGGCTTAAATGTTGCCTGACACTTTACGCACTAATTGCTCTGTGGAATTGTTTCTTTATTAACGTTTAATCGAATGTCAGGCACTCCCAACACTCAAGCAACTCGTCGGCATTGTTGAGTGTTGTGAATTGAATGAAATTGAATACAACTCTTCTCGGCAGTTTTTGCAACGTTGCTGATTAAAGCGGTTTACCTTGAGGTGCTTCATGTTGAGGTGTTTCTTGTTGCAACGTTGTCGGAAGTGCATGGCATTGGTTTGATTTGACTTGACTTGACTTGGCTTGATGACTGACTCAACCAGTCGAATCTATGGACTCCGCCTTGGCTTTGTCTGTGCAACACACAACAGCTGATGACACTTAAAAACAGCTGCTTTTTTATTTTAGGAATAAATCAAATACAAATGCTGAGCGAAACTTTCACTTTTAAGGTCGCACACTTAATTTGCCGATGTCACAATCATGCCAGACTATAAACAATACGCTAACTCATCTACATAACAGGTTTTTAGCGGCTTAAAAACCGATAAATATAAACCGAAGATCCACACTGTTAAAAATGAAGTTTGATAGTTTAAGCAGTTTCAAGACAAAATGTTAAGCTGATAAAATTAAATATTTATGTAATTACATAAATGATAAATAAACAAATAAATTTAATAAATAAGTTACAATGTGTAAAAATACTGTACAGATGAGGTTGTTATCGTTTTGTTAACAGTGTCTGTGCTGCCTAATCAAGTTCTACATTCAAATACTATGTTAAACTTAACATATGTAGGTGAAACTGTTATACGTGCTGTTGTCATTCAGTTGTAAAGAAATGCTTAAAGTATACTAACAGCAATTTAACATTTATGTGCAAAATCTAATATTTTTTTTAAATTTACGTCAATATTCTTTTATTTGTTAAAGTATAAGTTTACTCATGTATCTTTATCTTTCTGGTATCGTGCACAGGGACAACATTAGCACAGCGCGAACGTGGCAATTTCCGTGTGGGTGCGGGTCATCCGCCATCGCAACGTCATTTGCCTCAGAGGACGCGTGATCCCGTCGAGGATGCAGCAGCGACTCCCAAACGCAAACAGGCCGAGGCTCCGGCGTATGAGCCCACCGAGGAGTGTCCGGATGCGAATGGTTTCTTTCCGGATAGCAAGCAGTGCGATAAATACTATGCATGCTTGTAAGTTCAACCTATTCAAATAGTAGACCAAACCAATGCGGCGTATGTGTAATATCCGTGTTGAAACAGTTGCCAATTTACATAAGTTGAATGTTAATGCATGTTCATAATTCATTTAAAAATATATTTGCCCTTTCTGTAGCTAGTTAAATCTTCTTCTGGTTAGCTTTAACTGATTAGTAACAGTCAAATGGTTACCCCATCTCAACCTGAAAATCTCTCGGGATAGCTTTGAGCTTTAACCAATGGTGTGGATAAACGCGCTTTGCTCAGCTTTCGCACCACTGAAGCCGCAAGCGAGCGTCAATAATTTAGACGTGCTATAACGAAAAAAAGTGTTAAAATATTATTTGAATTTGATGATGTGTTAGCTCCTTGGAGACATTTAATAAAAAGATTAAAACCTGATAGACAGAGAGATATGCTGCAAAGGCTTTCATTGAGTAGCAAATATGTCGAAGGTCTGGATTTGGGTTAATTTATGTTATATACAATTTATTCAATTACTTCTTAATTTATTTTATTAATTTTTTTTATTTACTTAAAAAATCTTCATTTTGTTATTCGCAATATTAAGCAAGACTGGTAACCACCAGTATTTTGGTAAATGTTCGGTTCGTTGGTTAAAATCATGATCCGGCTCGGGGTGATTTTAAGACCCCAACCGAAGCGGTTTAGTGAGGTTCGGTTCAGAACCGGTTAGCAGTTTGATTTTTTTTTTCTTCTCTTAATTTGTTAAATACCAAAAACGTATTTATTTAATTACAGAGACGGCGTACACACTGAACGTCTCTGTGCCGATGGCATGGTCTTCAATGATTACTCGCCTATCGAAGAGAAATGTGATTTACCATATAACATTGATTGCTCCAAACGCTCCAAGCTGCGTAAGTATACTACCCTCTCTTTTCTCTCTCTCTCTCTCTCTCTCTCTCTCTCTCTCTGTCCGTATACCTCTCCCTTCCTTTTTACCTTAGTAAAGCTTAATTTTTAAATTTATTTTAAGTATGCACAGCGTGTTGTTCATTGGCAAACGCAGCGAAGGAATCTCACGCTTTGTGCTATATTAAAACCTGTCCAAAATCAACCCATAAACAGGAGCCGTGCCCACACTTATTTGCTCGTTACTCGTACTTCTCTTTAAGAAAAAAATTACATAAAAAAGAACTAATTTATTATGCAAACGGCATTCGAGGCGGTTAACCCAAATTGTTGTCGTCAATAGGTCTTTGCTCTTCGGATTAAGGTTTGCCCTTGTCTTATTCTATTGTTATGTTTTGTTTTCGAATTATTTGTAGTTTTATGATTTTATTTTGCCACGCTCAATGGGGTTTAAAGTGCGCAGCATACGATTTGACAGGTACAAGTGACATTTTATACTTTCTACAGCTTTAATTAAATGTATTTTTATTGTCATTTTTAATGTCGATGCATACAATCAAACAGATCAATAAAAAATATTTCTTTCATTTCTAATTGAATATATTTTCTCGATGTTAAGTTCTCATTTTAGATTCTTTGAGGAGAATATACAAATTTAAATATTTTATTGTGTGTCCATCAAAGCAATTAGCACACATTGAAGAAACCTATTAGAAATTTCCATTACCTTTGTCGTTAGCCAACATATGAGTCTAGTATTTTAAATATGTGTTCCGTCTTTTATGTGTATGGTACACTGCAGTATCTGGAGGGCAGACGGAAGTGCACAGTGTTTGCCCACAGGATGTTGAACATGTTAAGATACGTATGAGAGTGTAGTTAACCATTTTACTACTGGCATTCTTGGCAAACTGTTGTTGCCATAAACTCTCAGTCTAGAGCATAAACAACTTGAGGTATGGAATGTCCCTGGGACACTTTAAAACTGAACTGCAAACTCGTATACATAGAATTTTGCAACAAAGAAAAAGAGTCAAAAACATTAATTTAAAAATAAAGTTTCTAAAAATAAGTTAAAAAAAATTTTGTAACAGAAAAGTTTTGAAAAAAATTTTAAAATAGTTAAAAGAGACATAACAGAAAACTAATATTTATTTTAAATTTGTTATGTTAACGCATACGCTCTGTGTAAACTTCCACTCTTATGACTTCCACTTTGTTAGACTCTATTTGATTCAGTTCGACTTTATTATATGTACTTCCACATTCCGTTTGATTCAACGCTAAGTTTGAGTCTCATATATTTGTAAAGCTGTTTAAATAAGTTATCAATTTGTTGAATACAAAAGAAACTAACTCCCTGCTGCCTTTATAAATATTTATTTATTTGTTCTACAATTGAAATTTAATCAATTTCTATTATTAAAATATTCTATAATAATAATAATACATATATTTTTAAAAACATTTTTATTTATTTATATGCAATAACAAAGCTCTTAATTCTATATTAAAAAGTAAAACATCTGTTCGAATTATCATATTTCCTTGTGACAATAGTCTTTTGTTGATAGTCTGTTATCGTTGTTGGGCTTCCATTATCAGTTTACCATTTACCATTTGCCGAATTTTGAGTAATGTTTGCGATTGCGACGCCTTTTGATGGTCTTCTTGCCAGGTTTTCTCACAATCTTGAACTTGATTACCTTTTTCTTCTTACCCCCCGTGGAACCTTCGGATGGAGGGGTTGTAGTTTCAGTGCCATCGGTGGGAAGAGTAGTTTCTTCTCCGGCTACGGTCGTCTCTCCGTTGGGGGCTTCTGTTGGTGCCTCTGTTGGTGCCTCCGTTGGTGCCTCCGTTGGCACGCACTCAGGATCCTCGGGTAAGGTGGCGCAGTCGACGCACTCAGGGTCAGCGGGATCATCCTCGCAGGTAACAGCGCCACCTAGTGGCAGGTAGGCGAATGTTAAGAATGCCAGGGCTGCACAGCAAATAATAACTTTTTGGGATCTCATTTTAGCTTTTGGATAATGAAATTCAACTGTTGAATGATAAACTATTACCGAATTTCCAACATTTTATACCAATTTGGCAATAGTTGAAACGCTTACAGCGTCAATTGGCAAAGTATTCTCTGTATTTATTTAGCTGTTTTGAAATAAGCCTATTTGTTTTCAATTATTTAAATTGGGATATCTCATGAAATCGAACTAATATAAAAGAAGAATAAATTTACTGAACAAAGTAGTACATAATATTTGGGAACAGATGTGTGCCTTACAAAAAATCTGCAAATGGGGTCAATGATTATGCTAGAATTATCAAGCAAAAAAAAGGTTGCATATGATGTTACTTACATTATGTGTTTTTAAATAAATATTAATTTAACATCGTTATTGTTATAATTATAAATATTAACCTTTGTAGAAACTCCGCAACCTTCGCAACATTGCCCAAGGAAGAATGGATATTTTGGTCATGAGAAGCCAGGAATATGCGACAAATTCTATTTCTGTGTCGATGGACAATTTAACATGATCACTTGTCCCGTTGGCCTGGTATTTAATCCCAAGACTGGCATCTGCACCTGGCCCGATGAGGTCGGCGTCACTGGCTGCAAATCGGAGGATATCTTTGAGTTCGAGTGTCCCAAGGTGAATGAGAGTATTGCCGTGACACATCCACGTTATGCGGATCCCGATGACTGCCAGTTCTTCTATGTGTGTGTGAATGGAGATCTGCCTCGTCGCAATGGCTGCAAACTGGGCCAGGTCTTCGATGAGGAGAACAAGACATGTGACTGGGCCCGCAGGGTGCCAGATTGGTAAGCTTACATTAAACTAATAAATTTAGACATGATCCTAAAATCTCGAACAAATAAAATACTATTATTAAAGACTTGATTAAATTTGAATTAAATTTAAATTAAATTTGAATTAAATTCTTAAATATTACATTTAAAATTAAATTAAAAATGCATGAAATAAATTTATAATTATTTTTATTGAGTCAAAAATGTATGGCGATTGATTTTAGTGACTTTAAAAATATTTTCAATTTCTGATCATTTTTCAAAATTATTTGCCATACAAATCTCAAGAAATTTGACGAAGTCACCTTATATAAACCGAATCTGATGAATATATTTTAAATAAATTAATTTTTTTTTATTCAAGTGCCGACTGGTATAAGGATCGCTTAACTGATGCCATGCTGGATGAGCTGGAGAACCCCAAGCCAAAGTCCACGACCACCAAGAGGCCTCCACGTGTGCGTGGCTCCTCAAGGCGTAAGCCCAAACCCAAGGTGGTCAAGGAGGAGGAGCCCGAGGAGGATGAGGCCTAAGCGCTGACTGTTTAATTTTAAGTTTCTCATTCCTGATAACAAATAAACGTTGCTAACAAACGTTTCAACTAAAACTTAAACTAAAAATGTATAACATTCTCTTGTGAGCTTAGTATTCATTACTTTAGTTTTATTTTTACATCTCGTTCAGTTGATCCTAAAAGTATGCTTTGGATATTCCAGCTGGCCTGATAGCTTGTATAACATTTTGTAGTCTACTTTAAGGCACTTGCAGTTGACAAGTAGCTAAAATAGCGAAGCTAACGTCATAGCATGTTTTCCAGTCTGTTTGCCACAGACCACTTGCAACAGAAAACAAAAAAAAAAAAAAAACAACATCGTGAACAAGAAAATTTTGCACATAAAATACAAGAGCAATACGCGTTTAGATTTTGTGAGCCAAACTTGAGGCGCTGCCAAAATGACAGGATTTTTATGCGCATACAGACAAGGAGACAAGGATTCCATAAGGGTTCGTTTTGCTGTTTTTGTATTTTCCCCTTTTTTACAACACAAAATCAATGCACATCTTCATCTTTCTTTTTCTCTGGAAATGCACAGTGGAAGAAATGTCAAATTAAATGTCTGATTAAGAATATTTAATTTTTTTAAAGTAAGTGGTTGATAAAATGGAGAGGAATTCTATAATTAATATACCAGAAAATATTTTAAATTTTAATTATTTTCTTGAAAAAAGTCTGTAATGTTTAAGGTTCAAAATTTTGCTGCAGTAGATAAGCTAACTTGCCCACTGTGCAGCTCATAAATTCAATTTTCCGTTGAGCATGCACAAAAGTATGCAACAAAATCTTACCAGTTCGTCACAGACACACACACACACACACACACACACACAGACATACACTTATACACGGACACATTGGACATGTGTATGACATTTGCCAGACAAGAAGCATTCGATAAAACGCATCGAAATTTCATTGCGAAAATTGTGAGCAGTTGAAAGACGAGATTCACAGTGGCCATTGCCAACACAGAAAATATATGGAAAGATTGAGAGAGGAAAGGCAAAGAATGTGAATGAGGGAATGAAAAGAGAACAAATCGTGAATTGTATCGTTTAAGTAGCAAAGTAAAATCTCAGAATACGATAAGACATTTCACTTCCACTTTGCAAATGTTGAAGCATTTGGTTATGCATTGAACATGGGTTAAGACGATAAATTGATAACCCAATAAAGATATGTTTCAAGTGTGCGACATACAACCAATGTGATCAATAGGTCAATTATTTGGACACAGTATATTTTATCACTCTAGTTTGTGGTAAATAATGTGAGTTTAGTTAAAGATTGATTAGAATTCGAATAAATCGAATAATGTTTGTAGAACCAATTTGATCAGAGAGTTGCACAATTATTATTTATCCAAGTAAAAAATACAAAGTCGTCGTCTCTGTTTTCTCAACAGAATTTTAACAGCATTTTAAAGTAATAGAATAGTGAATTTCAGTTGATCTTTTAATGTATACTCTTTTTTTAACTTCTTGCCATGAAACAAATGGTATGTCGGAATTAAGTACATAATTTATTAAATTAAATAACATAAGAGACATTTTAAGAAAATTCAGTTCTTGCACTAAAAATATTCCAATAGATATCAAGCTTCTTTTAAAATAATTCCTTTACTATTCAATAAATAGATCCAACTTAATAATGTTATTAGAAGCTCTTTTTAACAACATGCTTCAAATTGCGGCATGTGGAGGCCAAACAATTTAACCCAAGCATTAAAACGATCAATGTTCAAGCGAGGATATGTTTCCTGTCCGAGTGTTAATGAACAACTCAACTCAACTGAACTGAACTCAACTTCATGTAGGGTCGACTTATGACGCGGTCCTTGGTGCACGCAATTGGTCAGAATGAGGGCAAGAGAAACCAGTTGGCCCAATGGCTTTTGCGTCTAATTAATCAAGTAACTCTGGCAGGCATGCGGCAAAATATTCCGAATGTTGGTCGAGCTAGTGTCACGCTGTCAATAATTTGGTACGTTCATTGACCCGCTCAACTCCCCGCTGCCGCTCCTGTTCTCCCCGCTTTGACTTTCCTAGAGCTCCTGCTGTTGCGGTGCCATCTAAAAAGCATTTCGTCGAACTCAGCGCCTACTTAATCAAGTGTAACATGAACATGTCCAAGCACACCAGGTAACTGACATATTGGACCACAGCACTTCCTGCCCGCCTTTCATTGACTGTGACTGAACTGTGTGTCTGTGTGTGTCTCTGTGAGTGTGTGTGTGTGAGTGTGGACTGGCCACAGTCTGCAACTCAGACACTTCATGCAATCTCCTGTCGTTCGTATCAAATGTCAAATTTAACACAAACAAGTGTTTACATAATGACAACAACAATTTGCGTAATTGCCGGAGACAAATTTTAGACGGACAACGCGTTGTTCTCATCAAGCACGAGTCTCGATTCTCCTGTGCTTTCTCTTAACTGGGGACGCATTTCTCTTTGTGTCTCGCATTTTTATCATGATTGTCATATTGCATAATTAGTTCAGAGTCGTGAGTTGACTAATTGAAGGAATGTCCAGGGAGTAAGTTTAATGAAGATCAACAGTCCACGCTAGTGACGAAAGCAGTACGATTTAAAAATTTATATTGTAAACTTGCCATTATAATAAAAACAAACGCTTTTTATAAACGTCTTAACCATTTCATATTATTTAAATAAATATTGCAATATTTTATAATACAAAAGAGAATTCCTTCTTTGATTTAATATCTGATAATGTTGCTAAACTGCAAACATTTTGGTCTTAAGCATCTTTGCACAACCCGAAAATTAAGTCATTGTTTGCCCACGTACGAGCTGAGGGCGTTCAACCAGCATTTTAGCATTTTCTGGCTGATTTTTGGCTTGAACTTGGAACTTTCTGGGTACTGAGTGTGCTGAGGGTTACGTCTGCTTATGGCGTTATGTGGGTACGCCCAAAAAATAAAAGAGTGAGGGGAAAAATAAGAAAAATAATAAGGAAAAGAATATGCCAATGCCTTATGTTGGGTAAAAGTTGATTGTTTGCTCCTTGGGCTATTTGCTTTCTTGATGAAATAATTAAATGTCATTCATTGAGGTCCCTTTGCCGTTTATGCCGCTGTGAAGCAGCTGCTACCCAACTTTCCAACCGTCTGACTCCCTCCCCGACTGTCGTAATTGTTGACCACTTTCGCATATCCTTCTTGGGCCTTCTGCTTCTGTTACTAATTTGTGCAGTTGCCTTGGGGCGGTGTCCTTGCGCCCAAACGCTTTGATTTTAGTTATTGCAACCCGCCCATATTTCCCACTCTCCATCTGACTCGTCTGCGCGGCAAGTTCATTAAACTTGTGTCTTGACAGGCTGCACATTCAGTCGGCTAATTAACTGCTGCACACTTTTAGGGGCAGCTAAAGTTTAATGAACCAACTCCAGTAATGTCACACCTGATGCCGCTTCTTCTTCCCTGTCTCGCTCTCTCTTACTCTCTCTCTCTCTATCCGTCTCTCTCGCTATCATTCTCTCTTGCAACAGCTCCCTAATTTGCATATTCATAAGCGTCTCATCGAGTTGAGGAGTCTAAAATACATCAGTCTGAATGATTAAGACAGTCAATTTGTTGGCAAAGTTATGCCGCCTTGGACATTTTTTGATTTAATGGCAGACAAAATGGAATTTGAGCTATCTATTTAAAAGTCAACTTTTCTTATAATTTCGTCTACAATTTGCATTTTTTAATGATACTTGTTATACAGTTAACTGTTAAAATTTGATTTGATTGTCGTTAAATTTAATAAAAGGAACTTGTGAAGCTTTATTATGTTTATTTAAGTTTTTATTTATTAATTTAAATTGCATGAAGCCGTGATCAGAACACAATAAAAGTTATTGACTCTAGGATGATGATGATAAAACTAACACAATGTTACTACAGGTAATACAGGTAACACTATTGGTCACTAAAAATAAATAAATTTTAATAGTTTTATGGGTTCCTGTAATTTAATTTATAACCAACTCTAATAAATATTCCATCAGTTTGGTTAATATATCTAAAAAAACAAACAAGTTTTTCAAACTACCTTTTCTTTCTTATCGAGAAGCGAAACACCGAAATGTATCTTGTCAGATAAGTTGACTCAATACAGTAAATTTTCACGTGGCTCCAGTTTGCCTAAGATCAAAGAAATAATATTTGCCTAATGAACATATTTAAATAAAATATTAAATTTCAAAAACAATGAAACATAAGCTCAGCAAATATTAGACAAACTTTAAATGATTTTAACATTTGTTTTATTTATATGCAATAACAAAGCTCTTAATTCTATATTAAAAAGTATAACATCTGTTCGAATTATCATATTTTCTTGTGACAATAGTCTTTTCCTGATAGTCTGTTATGATTGTTGGGCTTCCATTATCAGTTTACCATTTACCATTTGCCGAATTTTGAGTAATTTTTGCGGTTGCGACGTCTTTTGATGGTCTTCTTGCCAGGTTTTCTCACAACCTTGAACTTGATTACCTTTTTCTTCTTACCCCCCGTGGAACCTTCGGATGGAGGGGTTGTAGTTTCAGTGCCATCGGTGGGAAGAGTAGTTTCTCCTGCGGCTACGGTCGTCTCTCCATTGGGTGCTTCTGTTGGTGCTTCTGTTGGTGCCTCTGTTGGTGCCTCCGTTGGCACGCACTCGGGATCCTCGGGTAAGGTGGCGCAGTCGACGCACTCAGGGTCAGCGGGATCATCCTCGCAGGTAACAGCGCCACCTAGTGGCAGGTAGGCGAATGTTAAGAATGCCAGGGCTGCACAGCAAATAATAACTCTTTGGGATCTCATCTTAGGTTTTTAGATAATGAAATTCAACTGTTGAATGATAAACTATTACCAAATTTTCATCATTTTATACCAATTTGGTATAAGCTCAATTTGATCTAAAGCAAATATGTTAAACTTTTTCAGCAGTCGTAACACTATTTGTTTAGCTGCTTAGCCCATTTCTGTGTCAATTATTACATTTAACAATAGCTAATATGAAAATGTTCCAAGTAATCGAACGAATAAAGACAAATAAATAAAGTAAGCTATGCAAACACTATTTGTCAATTTATGTGGCTGCAAATAGGGCAAAGGAGTAAAGCTTTTATTTCTCTGCATTTTATTTTCCCCAAATTTTCTGATTCATCAATTTCGAGTGTCATTTATACTTAATGTGTGTGTGGGTGTGTGTCCCAATTGTGATATTCAAATAAGAATCATAATTTGGCATTTCTTTTTTGATTGACGAAATTTAGTTATTCGGAAAATATTTCAAATGAATATCAATTTTAGCGTATTAATAAGAGAATTCGAATTATTCTTGCTTAAATTCCATATTTGAGTATTATTTTGTCAGACGTCTCGCAAATAAGCTAATGAGATTTGTGAAATTTTTTATTTCTTTAGGCGAAATGTTAAACGTTTTGCATACATAATTGCACGAATATTCGAAAGACCCCTGTTCATTTCAGCAAAAAAAAAACAGCATAGAAAAAATATAAATTAGATACAATTTTTCAACTGTCCCAAAGTCTGGAGCAAAATTTTGGCTTATTTAAAATTTAAAAAAACAACAACACAATTTTTTCGATTTTCATTTTTTTAATTTTTATTTGTTTTAAATTAAAAGATATTATATTTAATTTCTTTCATGTATCGGATTTGACGACAATTCTACTCTGATAAGTTTGTGTGTCAAAAAAAATTTAATTCCTTAGACAGCGTTTTGCAGTTAATTTTTTTTATTTGCAACTACCATAAAATTTAAAATTGGTTATTTGTTATTGAAATTTAGTCACTAATCAACAATACTGATGATGAGAAATCCCTAAACAAGGATTTTAATTATGAAAACCATAAATATCCAGCGAGAGTACGACCACAGCTCACAGCAAAACTGTCCCATATGCTAATTGCACTAAACATGATTTTACTGTCCCTCTTGCTGTGGTCCTCATTTTGGGAATAGACAAAGCACAACGGAGTTAATTTCATTGCTGAGTTATGACTCAAGGGCAATATTAACATGGAAATTATGAACATGGCGGCCAATGAAAATTGACAGCCGCCACAGCACTAAACCAAATGATAGTCAACTCGCGATACTCGAAACTCAAGGTTGATGCAGCTGGAGATACCCTGTAATATTTGTGACCACTTTCAAAGAGTAACTTAGCTTAAGCAAATATAACAACTTTAAGATACAATTTGATTACTATTCCAATTGAAATCTATATTTTAAACTTACATTTAAAACAGAAAATTTTGATTACTTTTAAACAGATCAAAAATATAAAATAAAAATATTGCTCAAAATAACTAAGCAAATAAAAACACTTCATAGATTTAAGTTGACATTAATGAAAGGCTTAAAAATAAATATTTTGGTCTTTTAAGACTTGATAAATCTTTATAAAATTTGGCAAGATTGGATATGGAAATAACATTAACACTCGGAAAAAAATGACCAAAGAATATCAAGCACATTTGGATGTAATTCAACATTTAAAAGTATAACCCTATGTACTCGGTTTTTTTTATTATTTAACTCTATAAACTACAAAGCTTTTAGAATAAAGCTATGCAAATTAACTAAAATATAAAAGTGTGTAATAGAATTATTTTAGGAACAAAAACCAATGCAATAATTTGTTTTCTGTTTCCTGCTCTTGTTGAAAACAACTGACATTAATCATTATGTTCTTTCTGACTAATTTTTTCTGCAATTATAATGTAATGTTTTCTATTTACTTTAGTACTTTTTTGGGAAAGAGTCAACTATGTAATATTAAATAGAACATTTACACAAAATTGATATACCCAACCATATATACTTAGTAGAACAGGGTATACTAAAAACAAGGCAATAAAAACAAATTGCTAAACCGACAGAGTTCAGGCAGCGTCAACTGCAAAACGGCAAAATGCAGTACCAAGCCAAGGATTGCCTGCAAGCTGTCGGACACAAAAACAAGAAAATAATTTCCATGGCACAACATACTCTATTTTTTTTTTTTAGTGATTTTAGAGCAATGCACCCCAAGGGTTGTCGCTCCAAGGGGGATGTTGGGGAAACTGTCCGAAAATTTACGCCACAGCGGTGCATTTTTGAAGTGGTCAAGCGTTGACAGGGGTTCTGGTTTTGGGTACTCGTTCTCGTTCTCGTTCCCTTTCGTCCCTTTGGGTCTGTTCCCTGGCTTTTACTGCATATTTTGCGGCGCTTAGACAGGGAAAACAATGCCCCAACAACAACAACAACAGCACCGCTGTCATGCTGCAATTTTATATATGCTCCTATGATTTATGCTATCATCATAATAAATTTATGTGATTTATCTGCGAAGCCTAAGGCGAGCAACTATTTTTTTATTCTGTTGTTTTCTGCTGTGGTAACTGTACCAATTTAAATTGCTTGCATTTTAATTGTAATGCAGTTGCCTTAGCTTTGTGCGTATCTGTGTGTGTGTTGCAGTCTGTCTGTGTGTGTGTGTGTGTGTGTAAGAGTGCGTGCCAAGTGAATTCATAACTTTTGACAGTTTTGGGTTGGCATTCGTGGTTTCCCCTCGCTTTGAGTTATGAATATAAGAAAATCAGGCAATTACTTAACATGCACACATACATATATTTAGCACACTTTTCTTATATTAAAGACAGTTTGGAAACTATATAGAACATATACGATTTTATTACACTTCACATTTTTGTGAAATATATTCCAATTTTAAATGCTTATTAACATAATGGATGTCTCGAAATTCGAACACCTTTATATTTGTTCATTAACTTATTATTCCACTGCCCTAAAATTAGTATTGAATTATATTGTTTTTTGTTCGAAGTTCGATTATTCATTAAAATTGTACCATTAGTTATTGAATTACTATAGGTGCCCCAGAAAATATTAAAACAGCTTTGCAAATATTGTAAATATTCTCACAATTCGCACTATTTGTATTTGGGTCGAAGTGAACTAATTCAAAAGTGGTATAAATTGTGAGAAATTTGACAATAGTTTATCAGTTAACAATTAAATATCATTATATGACAGTTAAGATGAGATCCCAAAAAGTTATTGTGTGCTGTGCAGCCCTGGCATTCTTGGCATTTGCCTACCTGCCACTAGGTGGCGCTGTTACCTGCGAGGATGATCCCGCTGACCCTGAATGCGTTGACTGCGCCACCTTACCCGAGGATCCCGAGTGCGTGCCAACGGAGGCACCAACAGAGGCACCAACAGAAGCACCAACAGAAGCACCCAATGGAGAGACGACCGTAGCCGCAGGAGAAACTACTCTTCCCACCGATGGCACTGAAACTACAACCCCTCCACCGCAAGGTTCCAAGGGGGGTAAGAAGAAAAAGGTAACCAAGTTCAAGATTGTAAGAAAACCGGGCAAGAAGACCATCAAAAGGCGTCGCAATGGCAAAGGAAAAGGCAAATTTCATAGAAAAGGAAACAACAATCCGGTTTACATAAGAAACGGAAGAAAAGGAGGCAGAAGAGGATTCATATTTTGAGAAACTATGAAACTATAACTGATGTGACACCTGACAATCGATTTCTTTTAAAGCAGAATATTTTTTATTTAGAATTAAGAACTTTGTTAACTATTAAATAATTTTGTAATAAATTTTAAAAACATGCAATCGATTCTAAATCTAAATTGGGCAGATGGGAATGTAGGGATATTTGAAAGTGTATTTGACTCTGTCTCTTAAGTTCAGCTTAGTTGAGCTACAGTTGGTTGTGCTGAATTGCTGAGTATGAAGTATTAGACAAAAGCTGTGCAACAAAGTGTCACCTGACTGCACTTGTCAATGTTGCATATTTAAAGGCGTCTAAGTGCCGACAAAGAGTGCACAACGCGTTGTCTGACACATCATGCATGCTGTTTTGGGTTGCTTGATTGTTTTGAGTGAAAGAGTCAACAGCAACAACATCAACACCAACAACAACAACAACAATTGCTGCAAGCATTGATTGCATTTGTGTCTGGGCGAGAATCACGCCCACGCACAGCTCCACAGGCGTATTTTAACAATGCCGTTGACATTCCAAGTGCACAGACAACGACAACGATAATATCAACAACAACAACAGCAACAGCAACAACAACAACAACAATGATGACAACACACTTGCTAATGCCTAAAAATTTGTAGGGCTCTTGGACTTGGATGCATGCCACTTGAGCACCGGCGTCGACATCCTGTGCAGCAACTGCAGTTCAACCTGCGACAGGGACAGCAGATAAAGGGGCAGTTGGAGAGGAAGAGAGACAGATAGAAGGACCCTTTATGAGCTAGTAAATAGTCAAACAATAGAGGCTTTGGAGCAGAGCGCCCAATTGACTATCAAGTGAATGGAAATCACAGCACTTTTGAATATTCAAATATTGACAACGAGTATTCAGCATATTGATTGGTTTTCTCTTCCTCCCGTTGTTTGCTGGAGCTAACTCAACTTTGGCTGGATTTTAGAATATCTAACTGAAGAAGTGTCCTTCGCTTTAGGAGTCAGTCTCAGCAGCATGTTAGCGTCACCTTCATCATCAACTTGTTGACACTTTAACGGCTGCTCGTGGGCCACGCTGCGTATACGTGATGAGGAATACCGAACACAGGGATACGGGGAAAAGGTGTACAAGATATGGGATACGTTAAACGGGGAGATGTACTGCCATTTTAAATATTTAAATTCAAAATATTTTGTGTTTTGCGATGACGTTGTTTGCCATTGCAAAAATTGCTTTGAATTTAAAACACGCTCTGTGCTCAGATAAATTGAAGTACGCAAAAACTAATAGATGTAAACCTATCCAGTAAGAATAATTATAAATTGATAATATTACAAAATATTTCGCTTGCAGGTACTGTTAACCCTGGAAAGATATCGCTTGCCATCTCAGTATTAAGTTTCGCAAAATCCGCGTCTCTTCTCCTCTTTCTCCATGTCTTTCAAATTTGCAAAGCTGTTTTGTTATTTGCTGTGTCAATTTATATTTCAAATAAATTATTGAATGGGAGACAACATATTGAACAGTGAATAAACAAATAAATTTAAATATTAAATAGAAGTATGACTCAGTCAATTCCAATTAAAAAACATCTCGAAGTACTTCGAATAAACATATGGCCATAACATAGTCAAATACTTATGTTAAGCTACTTAAATCAATTGCAGATATTTAGTTGAAATCGAACTCATTGATTACCATCCAATTGAGAACCAGCTGGAATAGAATTCCAAATCCGCTTAGCAACCTCATAATTGGCTGATTTTTTATCTGTCTGTCTATCTGGCTATTTGTCTTTGGGTGTGGGTGTCAATCTAGCAGACAGCGGTCAATCGTCATTGTTCCTCTGGTTCGTTTGGACTCCATTTCATTGCATAATCTCTAAATCTCTAAAGCTTTAAAGCGACGACATTGTACATTGTACATATATATAAAAAAATATCGCAACAATAAAAAGTCAGCCAAAATCGTTGTTAAGTTTTATTGTTTTCAGTTCCGTTGACGCCAATCGATTCTAATCGCATCGTTAAATTGATTAATTTCCTTGTTTGTGTCTTTAAAAATTGTCGCCATAGTTTTGATCGATATTCTAGTAAATATTTGACATATTTTGAATATTAGTTTTTTAAAACCAGAACTTTATTGTTTCCTTATTATCTTTACATGTATCATGTACATATTAATTATTTTGATGCATCTCAAATATTAATATTATTAATTTTGTGAAAAAATACTTTTTTTCTTCGGATAAATAAGAAAACTATATAAAATTTATAGTTTTATTATTGATTAATTTAAAATCAGATTGTCTTACTTAAATTCTCTAAAAGTGACAAATATTTGTATAGACAATAGTACATTCAACTGTAAAAGATTCTCGAATTCATCACTTTCATAAATATTAAAAAATAGTCTTTATTTTTTTTGTAAGCTATATGTTGTGTTCTATTCAATACTAATTTTCTTAAGTCAGACTCACAAAAGTATAAAAATAAATATAGATACGTTGACTGCGCATATTTGGATATCCGTTTCGGCGCCAATTTTGATGGATTATTTCGAGCGACAAACAAATCTGAACAGTCTGACGCTGTAGGAGGTTAACTGGCATGCTGAGTGTGTGTAGTGTGAGTGTGTAGTGTGATTTCATTCAATGTACACTCAATGTGATTGCTATACATACATATACCCAGAAGTGTGATTCGTCTCAGGTCATTTGTCTTAGCCTGGCTGACTGGCAATTATGCCGCCTCTACAGTTCCATGATGAATACATTCATTCATTCATTGAATGCGGAAAGGTGTTTATGAGCTTGAATTTGCTTGTCGATAGATTGTTTTGATCTATATTTCTGTGTGCAATGGATTAACGCCTGCCCCTTAATTGACTTAAATTGTATTAAATTGACTTCCTGTTTGATGGAATGAAAAGTTTTCATCTTTAAGGCAATTTGCCAACTTTAGCAAAAGAGAAGCCAAGAATCGAGAATTGCAAACTGAGAATTAAGGAACTGAGAACCTTGACAGCATTTCCATTTCAATGACTTGCTCAATGGCCATACCCATACACATTCACACACCCAACAGCTCTTGCACACATACCCATCCCATAAAATGTGCACATGTTTGTGTGATTTTTGTGTAAATTGTCTGTGGAACTGCAGTCGAGTGCATTTTGCAAGAGCCACCCCCTCCAAATACCCTGTACCTTGCAAGAAGAGTTGTGTTTGGGGAGTCTCTATGATAACAACATTAAATGTAAATTTGTCTACGAGTTTTCTCTTTTTTTTTAATATTAAAAATTTAGAACTATTTTTTAAGCTAATTCCCAACAAATCTATATTTATTATGCGACTAAAAGCTATGGGGTTTTAGATTTTTAGTATTAAAAATTTTATAAATATTTTTTAAACTAATTCCCAACAAATCTATTTTTATTATGCGACTTAAAGCTATGGGATTTTAGATTAGCCATTTAAGTTTTAATTTTCTATCAAGAAATTATTAAAATACAAACTGAAATTCTTCTTAACATAAAATATACAGAAATCGAAACCAACCGCAAATATTCCAAAAATGTATTTAAGATTTGGGAGATTTTAAGTTGGTTTCGCTTTCTGTGAAATTGATTTGATTTTAAATATGAAAATGGCTTAAATTATTATTTATTATTTTATTTTTTTTAATTATTGTAAATTTTTTTTTAACACTATAGACCTCACAGGGTATCCGACGATCATGCATTATTCACTCTTGTTCAATGTTGTTACCTTTTCATGCCACTTGCTGTGATTTGAGTATCTCGTTCGTCTCACGCTAGCTGTCACTTCCTCTCCATCCCACTTTTCTCTTTTGATCTCCCACCCCATTTCTCTTACTATCTCTCTCTATCTTTGGACACACACGTTGCTCATTTCGCTAGCTAAAAATGCATTTCCTGTCAAGTGTAAAAAGGAAATGATGTGATGCTCTCGAGCTTTAACGTGCAATCAATCATTGCCTCCGCACTCGGCATCAGTGCCATTTTACAGCCCGACACACAACTATTCCCCTGACTCCTGACCCCTGATCCCTGCCTCCCTTTCTATCCCCCCTCTGCTGACATCCTGCTGCCTGCCACCATCCGTTGGCCTTGGTTAACTTTTTTCAATCTCATTGCGTTTCGTTTGTGGCGGCAAAGTCAACGAAAAAGAGTTTATTAAGCCAGGCAAATAGTGTTAAGTATTTGTCAAATGTCAAAGTGCACCCAGTCTCTTGCTGCTCATGAGTGTACTCACTTTGCTCTCGTCACATACCACTTTGATTTGATGCATTTCCGTTACCGCAATTTCCGCAATTTCGACGCTTTTCCATTTTACGTATACGACAAGTGCGAATGATTATCTTCAGCTTCCTTTTCTACAAAATGTAAATAATAATTAATTTAAAAATAGAATGCAATTAATTAGAATGCACAAACAACAATTTTTCTATAACTGAAATAAATTTCAGAAAACCTATAATTTATACCATTAAAATTTCTGAATGTTCTTACTTTTGGAAATTTGGAAATTAATTTCATAAAAAATGATATTTTATATTTAAACTACTATTTTTTAATACGAAACATACAATTAAAAATATTTCACATTCCAATTATCCAACTGTAATTAAAGTTCAACAACTCTGCTTGGTTTTATTAACACCAATTTCAATCCATCTTATACCTTTTACTTTTACATATTTTTGCAAAAAACTGACTGGGCCTGTCTACGCATCTTGATGGACTTTTGGGAGTACGTGTTCAGAGACAGTAATTGGTGTTTAATGGCCATTCGAATAGAATGCGTCAACCTCCGGAATTGGACACAAAACTGACAGTCGACAACCGACAACCGTCTTATAAATGCTTCACGCACTATTAATTTTGGAACTGAAAGGGGAAAACGCTTGACGCTTAAATGTTTACCCAAAATAAAATAACAAGTAGCAATAACAATAGCAAAAGAAGTAAGAAAATATGCCTTGAAGATTTAATACAAATAGGCTCGAAATTCCTTGAATTTGTTTAGCGTTTAATTACATTGATTTTAACCACCAGATGACTTGACAATTTGTTTTCCGTTACCCATTTTAGCTAGAAAACCCTTCTTGTACTCATTGGTCAACCTTCAATCTTTTGTATTTCATAAAACCGATTTTCAATTAAGAAATTCAGTTTATTGGGTTCGAATATTGTTGTGTAATTATTAAGCCTACCCCAAGGTAAAATCCGACCTTCTTTTGATGGAGGTCTCATGGGTTCTAAGTTAACAGTTTAGTTCCCTTTGAACTTTCACATGCTTCAGCCCAATGCGGTTTATTTCTTTGTTAATACTTATTATTATTTATTTTTTTATTCAGTGAATATTAATTTAATTTACATTTAAACGGATAAAAATAATAATGAAAAATTGATTTACATACGTTAAAATAGTTCTACGTTAAATTTTTACGGTTAGGATATTATATTAAAGACCAAACATAGGAATTCAACAAACTTATCTAAATATATATGAAAAACCGTTCCTAAGTTTTATTAAAAAATCTTAAAGGTTACACACTGTTTTGATTAAATTTGAACATACTTGTAGATAAATACATTTATTGAAAGTATCTTGTTATTTATGTTGACATTTCGGAAAGTGAGGAAACGAACAATGTGTCAATTAACAACTAAATAAATAAAACTGAATATGGCAATTGGGACATGGACACAGTGTGCCCAAGGAAATGGCACAAATTCTCTAAAAATAATAACTAAAACTGAAACTGAAACAACACAAATTGAAACAGTAACTGAATCTGAAACTGAAGAGCAAAACTAAAACTCATGCTGCAAATGAAGCAAACGTTGCTGACATACAAAAGGTGTGGGGCAAAATAAAGTGAAACGGCCAAAATAGTCGAAAACAGTGCCAAAGGTGTTGACAGACAGTTCGCTGACAAATCACCTAACAACGAGTATGAACCAAAAGCGAGGGCTGTTGGGGGATTACACTACTAGAGATGGTCGCGTGTCGTGACACGTAAATAGTTTTTACATGAAGGTAAACAGTGAATACTCGCATCTAAAGAAGTAAAGTAAAATTACATACAAATAACCGGACTCTAATTTTATTTTTAGAATTTAAGATTTAAATATTTATAGCTTTATTTAAATAACATTTTAACATCTGAATGCGTTTATTATGCTTGTAATTTTACTTTATATAATTTATTAAATTTTAAATTAATTACACATGTTTATTTAAATAAAGCTTGTTAAAAAAAATCAAACTATTTTTAATAAATTTTTTTGTATTTATGCATATTTTCTCGTGACACGCTTACAACTCTTAAAACGTTAACAGGCACTAAATTGTGAATTTCAAGTGCAAAAACTGAAAATGTGATGTAATCGAGGATGATTGGCTGAAGAATTAATAGTGAGGATTTGGAGTACTTCAAGCCATGTTGACAATTAAAGACTTAATTAAATAATGGTCAATAGGCCCACGAGGAAGCGCCGTTAGCGTTGAACTTGAAAATGCCAAACACTGCACAAAGAAATCGTAATAATGAGAAATAGAGATCGAAAATGAAACAGAAACTGAAACCAGTTTGCTACACAATTGTCAAATTGTCAACATAGATATGAGATACTTTTGTACTTTTGAGATACTTTTGTACTTATTACCGGTTTGTCAACCTCTGTCTTTCTGTGCGTGTGTGCGTGTGTGTGTGGGTGTAAATGGACAACACCTAAGGGGGAGCACTGTGAATTCTAGACACACGCCCGTTCCATATAAAGTAACATGCAGGCAACACAAACCACATCATTATCCAAACGTCGCTCACATCGCCAAGTGTCGACGAGGACGAAAAGTCTCTTACAAACGCGACGGATTCGCTTAATAAATTTCCATACTTACTACGTGTCTTTGTGCGTGTGTGTTAGCGTTTCAACCGAGGCCAAGTTAACGAGAAAATGGCAAGCCAAGTAAGTTGCTTGGTTATTCCACATTTATCCCGAGCCACATAGGGATATCAAAAGCAAATCGTGTTAAGTGGAAAGCTGACTCTTATGCATACTCAAGGGAATTGCGACATATATTTAAAATCATAAAATGGTCGATTTTAATTTCAATCAATCACTAAAGATATCGAAAGATATCGAAGATACCAACATAAAGTTTGGACTTCGAAATTAATAAGTTTATTTTTTAATCAGAAACTCTTTTTTTCGTAATTTAAAATTTCATTATTTTAAAAGCCAAAAATATGTGCAATTTATTCTGTATTTTTTTCTTAAAATCTTAAGCTCAATTTTTAAATCAACAGCTTATAAATGAAACAATTTGCTATTTAAAGGTAGATATTGATTGAAAGATAGAAAGAAATATAGATATTTTGGCTTCAAATATGTTATTTTTTGTAATCTGGTTACGGGGTATCTCGTCGTCGTGTTGCATCGACTTAAGTGTTTCCCTTTGCATTTTTCCAGTTTTTGACTGCACTTTCGCTGATGGCGCTTACTGGCGGCTGTCTGGGTGGCTTTGCGGCCACATACGCTGGTTACCATCCTGGTTTTGCCACCTATCAGGCAGCTCCAACTGTTTACCATGCGGCGCCAGCTGCTGCTGTCTATCATCACCAGGCGACTGCTCCAGTTTTGGCCAAAACGTTGCTGCCCGCAGCGCCAATTTACACCAAGTCCTATGCTGTGGCCACACCCTTTGTTAAGGCTGTTGCTCCAGTCGCTGCCGTTGCTCCCGTTGTGAGCACCTATGCAGCCCCCGCTCCCGTTGTGAAAACCGTTGCTCCGATTGTCAAGCAGGTGGAATTAGAGTCGGCTCCCCGTTATGATTTCTCTTATGGCGTACATGATTCTCTCACCGGCGACATTAAGAGCCAGGTGGAGAGCCGTGACGGCGGCAATGTGGTCGGCTCCTACAGTGTGCTCGATGCCGATGGTTATAAGCGCACGGTAACCTACACCGCCGACGATATCAATGGCTTCAATGCGGTGGTGCAGCGTGAGCCTGTGGTTGCTGCCCGTGCCGCCGTTGTGGCTCCAGTTGCCGCCGCTCCCGCTCCTGCTGTGCTCCCCGCGCCCATCTACTACCCTCAAGCCCAGCAGCAACTGTTCCAACCACAGCAGCAACTTTTCCAGCCACAGCAACAGCTCTTCCAGCCACAACAGGTTAATGCCGAGCAGGAGAGCGAAGTTGTGGAGGCACCACGTCAACCTGAACAGGAGCCAGCACCCATTGACTACTCCGAGGAGCAACAGCAGCAGCAGCAGCAGGAGCAACAGGCGATTTATCCACAGGATCAGCAATTCCCACCTTATCCATCAGCTACCCCTGCACCAGTCGCCTCCTCTCCCTCCGACGATGATTCGGATTCCGATGTGGTGGAAGCACGCTCTGCCAGCGGCCAGGAAACCACCACAGCCAGCACCACAGCAGCGCCAGCTCCTGTCAACGAGGACAACAAGGAGCAGGAAAAGAAGACGGCATAGATTTCGATTATTTTCAGTTACTGACAAATCCCATTACATTTTGTTAAAATTAAAAGCGCCTACAAGAAATTGAATAATATGCGTTTAACTTTGTCCAGTGTTGCAAAATTCAAACTAGCATACATAGATTACAACTTCGATATTTTGCCATATGTAGACGATATGACAAAAGATTCAATAATAGAAGAAAAAAGAGAATGCCTGGTGTAATTCATGTTTATTTAGCATATTTCCTTTTAGTCTTATAAAGCCCATCGGTTATCTTGAATTTCATAGCATGCTACGAAAATTATTTCAAATAATTATTTTGATTTATAAATCCACAAATTTTTAAACTTATGAGTGAATTGAGTTCAAGATTAATATATGTAAAATAATAACTATCAGCTTGTTGGGCGTGAAGTCTTAAATAATGTAAGTTTTTTAATTGAATTATGAATTCAAGGGATAAAAGTATTTGAAATTTATAAAAAATTTAGCTTAAAATTTAAAATCTTAAGTTTTCATGTCTACTTTACTTTAAATTTCTATAAATTCTATTACTTGTATATTGTAATGCTTTGTAAAGTTGCATCAGCATCAGTAATATTCACATTTTTAAAACTTAGGAATATATATTGATAAACGAGCACTTTCACTTCATAGGCTTTGCTGTAAACTTAAATTTATGAAAATAATTTTACTCGCTTCTGGTGGCTTTTAGTTCCCTAACTAAGCACACCTAATGAATTGATGTTCTCGAAAAGACTCCATTTAAAAACAAATTCTATTAAAAAGAGAAATACAAATAATTACTTTTATAAAATATTTTAATTTCAAAAAGTGAGGCTAACAAATGCCGAATATTGTCAAAGTTGTCGAGAGAGAGCGCCAAAAAATAAGCTTTGCACAGCAGACAAAAGGTTGCGCCACATAAAAGATCCGTGATCACGCGGACAAAAATGATCTATTAAAAAAAATGATTTTTGAAAAAAGATATCTCTTTTGATACTTTATTGATGCTGATCAGTTTTATATATTAACTTTTTATTACCCTAGTGGTCTGAAGTGCGTTTTGTTGTTGTTATTCAATGTTAAAACAAAAATGATATTAGGAGCGCCATCTATCGCTTAAACGATGTACATGACCAGCTGATCTTGCTTAAAATTACATTGCCATTTTGAGTATAACATAACTGGAAAATTAGTATTTAGATAATTCACATATGTTGCTACGAAATTTTCATTTGGACGCTTTATCTAATTTAATTTAGTACTCAAAATACCCTTCGACGCTACTCAAAACATGTTAATAATCTTTTATCCATTTACCACAGAAAATCAAGCCGAAGAGTATCGATACCAGCTTTAAATGTGATCTCAACTCATAAATATCGATGAAATTAAAGCAACCCTAGCAGCAAATAGCATCTTGTTCAAATTAAACGGAACTTTTAAAGCGCAAAGTAGGCATTGAAGTCAAATTCGCTGTAACTTTATGTATTAAGAGCTATATATCCTCACAGTTTTATTTGGGTTTTAAACGTGTTAACACGCTCAGAAATTTATTTGTGTTGTTCCAAATTTGTAGGTGCAAGTAAATTTAAAAGTTTTTGTTTAGACATATTTTAGAAATTTAGCACACCCATACGGCAGTCAACATTCTGTTAATATACAGCTAAAGAAAAAGGTAAGTTTTCTGCAATTAATTAAATCAAATATTGTCTGCTGCTGCAGAGGCAAATGGCGGTCCCTTCTCTCTCTTTGATCTTTTGCACAGTTAAACGCAGTCGCAGCCGCAGCTGTTGCTTCAGTTATTGTTGTTGGTTTGGCCTTGTGAAGCCGGCTCTTGAGAGAGAGAGCGCGCAAAAGGTAGACCAAAAGAGAGAACAGATTGCCAGGCAGCAAAAAAGAAGTGCTAAAAGCACGCACACAAACGCACCTTTGTGTGTGCGTGTGTGTGTGTGACAATCGAAGCAGCCCTTGACCCAAGTCTCAATCTCAGTTTTAACATTTCCTTTGCACACAGCGCACATTTTTCTTTACAGCTGTACACTTGTTAATCGTAGCAGAAACAACTCATTTTTAATTATCATAAAAAAGCAAGCAAACTGCAAAAACAATTTTAAACATGAATAAATCGGAAGGAAGCGCACATCAGGGTCACTACAAGGCCAACACCCTGAACTACGCAGGTAAGTTGAGCGCGCGCGCGCACTTTTAAAATGCTCCGTTCATGCCTAACCTCACTTTCGATGGAACGGGGTTGTCTTTTTTGTTCGCGGTTAGGACTCGCGCATGCGTCGCCATGAGGTGACCATCGAGCTGCGGAAATCGAAGAAGGAGGATCAGATGTTCAAGCGCCGCAACATCAATGACGAGGATCTAACCTCGCCCCTCAAGGAGGTCAATGGTCAATCGCCGGTGCAGTTGTCGGTCGATGAGATTGTGATTGCCATGAACAGCGAGGATCAGGAGCGCCAGTTCCTGGGCATGCAGCAGGCCCGCAAGATGCTCAGTCGGGAACGCAATCCACCCATTGACCTGATGATCGGACATGGCATTGTGCCCATATGCATACGCTTCCTTCAAAACACTGGCAAGTAAGTAGAGTTAATGCCCCCGATACGGATTAGTATTGGAATCTGACCTTTATCTTTGCACAGCACCATGCTGCAGTTTGAGGCTGCCTGGGCTTTGACCAACATCGCCTCGGGCACCGCGGAGCAGACGCGCTGCGTCATCGAGCAGGATGCAGTGCCGCATTTTATTGCCCTG
Organism: Drosophila falleni; assembly: GCA_035045575.1. Taxonomy (NCBI): domain Eukaryota; kingdom Metazoa; phylum Arthropoda; class Insecta; order Diptera; family Drosophilidae; genus Drosophila; species Drosophila falleni. Next base: position 320,601 of record JAWNOV010000169.1, on the reverse strand, counting down.
CTGCAGTCCAAGTCCATCAATCTGGCCGAGCAGGCTGTCTGGGCACTGGGCAACATTGCGGGCGATGGCGCCGCAGCACGTGACATTGTCATCCAAAACAATGTCATCGATGGCATCCTGCCCCTGATCAACCATGAAACACCCATCTCATTCCTACGCAACATTGTCTGGTTAATGTCAAATCTGTGCCGCAACAAGAATCCATCACCGCCATTTGAGCAGGTGAAGCGTCTGCTTCCCGTGCTCTCACAGCTGTTGCTCAGCCAGGACATTCAGGTGTTGGCTGATGCCTGTTGGGCCCTGTCCTATGTGACGGACGACGACAACAACAAGATTCAGGCGGTGGTCGATACGGATGCAGTGCCCCGACTGGTAAATCTCCTGCAGACGGATGAGCCCAGCATCATTGTGCCAGCATTACGCAGCGTTGGCAACATTGTCACCGGAACGGATCTGCAGGTAACGTTAAGCTCACTAACACCTGTCCAATTTAGTAATTCTTTTGCGATGCTTCTCTCCGCAGACGGATGTGGTGATTGCTGCCGGTGGTCTGCCCAAGCTGGGCATGTTGCTGCAGCACTCGAAGGGCAACATTGTCAAGGAGGCGGCGTGGACAGTGAGCAACATAACGGCCGGCAATCAGAAACAGATTCAGGCGGTCATCGATGCTGGTATCTTCCATCAGATACGTCATGTGCTCGAGAAGGGAGACTTCAAGGCGCAAAAGGAAGCCGCCTGGGCGGTGACAAATACTACGACGTCGGGCACACCCGAGCAGATTGTCGATCTGATTGAAAAGAACAAAATATTAAAGCCTTTTATTGATTTACTGGATGCCAAGGATCCCCGCACCATCAAAGTGGTGCAGACGGGTCTCTCCAATCTATTCGCACTCGCCGAGAAATTGGGCGGCACTGAGAATCTCTGCCTGATGGTCGAGGAGCTGGGTGGCCTCGACAAGTTGGAAGCGTTGCAGCAGCATGAGAACGAAGAGGTCTACAAAAAGGCCTTTGCCATCATTGATACATACTTCAACACTGGCGACGACGAGGCCGAACAGAAGCTGGCGCCCCAGGAGGTTAATGGCGCTCTCGAGTTTAATAGCACACAGCCCAAGGCGCCCGAAGGCGGGTATTCCTTCTAAGTAACGCAAGTGCCAGCCACTACCATCACCAAAACCAACACACACACACAACCAGATACATTTTGTTCATGTTTTTTCTTTCTATTATGCGACCGCGCCTACACAAACAATACACCTTATCAAAACTCACCCCCCACACACACACAAACACATTCTATACTAGTTTGTCACTCCCAAGCACACAACAACACACTCACACACATGGACATTTGTATTTCAATTCACAACATGCACGGAAGGAGAATCCTTCCCATAATTGTACTGCATACGGCCATGAAAACGCATCTTAGGCGCGTTCTTAAATTCGCTTCAAAATTTCCATTCTCACTCACACACAACTGCACAAATTACCATGTGATTATACCCTTCACCTGTCCAGCTGTGCTAACAGGTGTTGGTTTTTTAGACAATCGGGACTCAGAACGCAGCCTGTTGCGTTTGCATGGCCGAATGTGCTGTTTTGGAGTGTGCTTTATTCCCTTTTTAAATCGCCATAGTTTTCGGATAATATTTATGTATATTTAGGCTGTTAGTATATTTATTGAATATGTATTTGTAATGTAATTTTGTGATTACAATACGCACCCACAAACCCCCAAACACTTCATGCCCACACATTACACACAACGCAAAGCAATTTATCAATGTGTCCTCATCCCTGTATTAATACTATGAATAAAAAAAATTTAAATATTAATAATATACAATAAAATTAATGCATTGTTAGGGATAAGCATGAATCCAAAATAAATCGAAACGGTCCTAAAATTAAAATAAAAATATTGCTAGATTGAAAATTATTAAATTAATAAATTGTTAATGAAAAGAATTAAACTTGTGCTAAAAGTGCTCATTTACAATTCAATAACTACTATTTCTATTTGATGTTTTATACTTAAGCAATTAGGCATGAAATTATTAAAGAATTTTACAAATATTAAGTTAAATTTTACCTTTAAAAAACGGCTATAACATATGGGATGTCATATCAGTAAGACAACATATTTTACAACATTAAGATCATTTAATTATCCCTATTGCTTAACAAGTTTGCAGCAATATTTTTATCTCTAACACTATATAATAATACTGGATAAGTATAACGACCCCATTGCATTAGATTAGATAAGCTGATTGAATAATAGAACTGTGGAAACAATAGCAGAAGCTGCATGACTCAATTTAATCAAGCGTCGCATCCAAATCAGCGACAATTCTAGTGGTTCAACAAAAAACACAACATTGCATGGAATAGAAACGAGAATGGAAATGAAAATGGGTGTACCTCCCACCTTCCCTCAAATGGACGCTGAACAAAGTGCGCCCAACGTTCCGCAGTTCGTCTTTAGCGTCGTTTAGTGTCTGTTCAAGCGGCCAGAGAAATTATAAAAATAGATTAAATAGATTTGTAGTTGCAGAAAATTCAAACTTAGCCAGAGCTTTTCAACGTTCTCCAAGTGTCGTCATCAATGAACCAAGCGCCAGTCCAATTAAATTAGCTTCTTTCAAATATTTTTCCGCATCTAATGAAAATGAGCATTCAGTTTTATTCTGTTCGAAGCTCTGTGCGGGCGTGAATTCTGTTCTCTCAGTGATCATTTTTTCTTTTGTTTTTCGCCAACGCGTTTTATGTAATTTTTGTTGTTGTTTTCGTATTTTCGTATTCCATTTGGATTTACATTTTCATTTGGCTGCACTACGAAGTGGACAGGAGACATAAGAGGTAACTAAAAGTGAGGCCAAGTGATCAGTGAAAGTTGAGAGTGCTGGACTTTAACATATCCTCTGAGAATTTTAAATGTGTATTCGCAGAAATATTAAAATAGTAATATATAATAAATATTACTTGTGTTTAAATATTATGTTCTGTTTTTTCAACCGATTTTATTAAAATTAATAAATAAAAATATAAACTACGCCTGCAATATTTCTAGTTAAAAATACAGATGTATTCATATATGAAACAAAAATTCTTATAATATTTCTTATACCTCTCAATTGATATTATAGTTGTTGTTGTTCACTACGAAAATGATTCTGTGACCTCATGCTCAGCCATTGAAAATGTTGTGATCGTTAACCATCTGCCGAGCATCACTTCTATTTGGATATCTATATATGTCTATAGACGTAGGAGCGTGCTCAATATTTTGCAAAATATTTAAAAGTTTAAAAACAAATTCGGAATAATAGGAAAATCGAGTACACTTTTGACAAATTCATGATGTAATTAATTTTCTAAAGAAAACACAAAAATTGGCACACAAAAACTAAACAATAAACATTTAAGAGCACGTAGAGAAGCGCTTCTTATTCGACAGCTGGCACGAGTAGCAGATTGTCTATAGTAAGCAGATAAAATACCCTGTAAATTCAAATTGTTGTATATGACTCTGCGTTTAGTTTTATATCTTTTCTTCTTCCGTATCAAATAAAATTGCTTTGAAAATAATTAGATTATTTTGAATAATTTATAAATTGTTTACTGTTTTTGAATTTTAAACTTATTTTTTCAACGAATTTCTCGTTCTTCACTAATAGTTGTTCACTATCTACAGAGTATTTTGTCGTTAAGTTTTACGGATTATCATCTTTCTATTTGCTTTTATACTTATGTGCGGAAAGCGTAGATAGGGCATCCGCTACAAAAACAACAACTTTTGAAATTCGCGTGAGATTAAAAGTTGGCGTAAGTACGTAAACTTATGTACATACGTACATACTTACATACACGTACATATGTATGTGTGTTTCTTTAGCCGCACAATGTCAAAAAGTTTTTCCTTTTCGGGTTTTTTGTGTACTTTGGTGTCTAACCGAGAATAGTGTCAAGTTTTTCTGTGTTTGTGGGTCATTGTCTGGGCCCATAGTTTTATAGTTTGATATTTTGTTACAGTTAATCTATAGGAATACCCTGTAATCTTAAAAAATCCATTTTCCTTGGTTTTGCTTCACTAATTGGCAATTTTAAAACTTACGTTATAATTGCCCATTTGAAGTAAATTTCATCTTAAAAAGACATGAACCTAAAGTAAACAATACGCCAAATGAAAAAAGACACTGAAATAGTTTATTACAGTAGACAATATTCATCTTTTCTTATAGTATGTATAAGAATGTATACATGAAGTAATCGCATATAAGTTTAAACTGAAATTTGTAATTTGAACGCATGTGTTTTGCATTATGTTAGAAGGGCATTTTAATGCTAGGGATATTAAAAATCTAATAGCGCTCACATGCTTGCTATATCGTAAATGTATAGTATTTATCTTAAAGTTCATAAAACGAATTTTTGCAGTAACTAGAGCGAAATCGAGCTGTAATTTTTTATAAATATATTTATGTTCTCTTACGGAATTATCAAGAAATTCTCGCTTATAAGATTAAGCATGTTCTATTTGGAATTGGAAGTCTATTTTATTGTTAGCTGCCATTATTAGAATTTATGGTATGGTATGGTATCCCAAAATTAATCAGAGAACAAATTAATCTTTCTAACAATAATCTCTTTATTGATATTAATTTTTTTCTGCTATACATTTGTTCCCCTTATTTCCCTGCAGACTCCGCCAGTAGCCCAGTCAGAATGAGTGCTGTGCCCAGTTCTAGTATACCACAGGGTATACCGAACGAGATCAACCTTGGAGCGGAGATATTCCACAGCATTGCAACGACAGCTGGAGATCAAAATGTTATCATTTCGCCGCTGTTGCTGGAGGCGACATTGGCGCTGCTCTACCTCGGATCGGATGGCGCCACTGCCGAGGAGCTGCAGAAGTTGCTGAAGCTGAAGGATCGATTTGCGAGCAATGCCAAGATGGCCAACTTCTATGCCGCCGAATTGAATGCAGTAAGAAGTGATCCAGATACGCGGATTCAACTGGAAAATCGCCTGCTATTACAATGCACAACTGGGGAAAGTGTTGCAGATGACTTTCAGAAGATTGCTCAAACGTATTTCCATGCGACGGCAGAGTGCGTCGACTTGCAGCAGGCGGAGAAGCTGCGTCGTCACATAAGCGACAACATCCTGGCCAGCCTTGGAGGCGGCAACTGGCAGCAACAGCTTCAGGTGAATGGCAGCCAAGTGGCACAACTGTTGCTCCTTGTTGCGGCACGGCTAGAAAGCAAATGGTTCTTACCCTTCAGCTCATATCGAACTGGCCTCTATGAGTTCCACAACAATGCCTCCGGCAACAGTCCCGCCCAATCTGTGCCCATGCTCTTCGATGACGACATGTTTGTGAAGTACGCCGAATTGCGCAGAATTAAACGCCCGTGCCATTGAGTTGCCTTACGAACATGCCGATGAATTGGCCATGCTTCTCATCCTGCCCAATCAAAAAGATGCCTCGTCATTATCACAATTGGAGTCTCAATTGCGTACTCTCGATTTGGGTGAACTGCAGCAGCGAATGCAGATGGAAAGTGTTCAAGTGTTGCTGCCCAAGTTCAGCATCGATTTTGAGTGCAGTCTGCGACAGGCGTTGAAACAGGTGATACAGATAAGATAAGATAAATTATCCGTTATTATATTTATTGTTTACTTTGTTTATAGCTGGGCTTCTCGGAGATCTTTGGCTCCTCAGCTAACTTTAAGCATTTGCATACAGCCTCCAGCAACCTGCCCATTGTTGATGTGCTACAAAAGCTGCGCATTGACTTGAATGAATCGGGTTCCGGGTCAGAGTTGCCTCAGCCGGCCGCAGGTTAGTTACCATGCAATCACCAGTCAATTTAACATTTAATAATGTTATTTCTTTCTTATATATTACAGGGTACAAACCGATTGTGATTAGCAATTCTTCGCGACAAAAATTCTTCCGTGCGGATCATCCATTCTTCTTTGCCATTCGCGGGCTGAATGTGACACACTTTATGGGGCATGTGGTTAGTTTTTAAGGGACATAAAGCAACCCTATTTTATAATTCTCATATATTTAACACTAATTGATATTTTCCAAACTATGCTCGTTAAATAAATGGATTAAATGTTGTAGATTTTTTATAACAAGAGTCTTGAGTTTATTCAAAGATATATGTGTATGTATAAGTTGTTTTTTTTTTTTTTTTTAGCAGAAATAGTTCTTTTATGTTCTGTTAGTTTTACAATTATTGTATTTTTTGTAGAGCTTTCCATCAATCGACTTAAATATTATTAATTTACCTTAGGTCTAGGAAAATTGTTAAATGGAATCAAAAATTTAAGCACAATCTAAACCCATTTGTTGTCTAGTGAGTGTATGTGCTCAACATTAATTTAACCTATGGTTAAGTTATTAATTTTCTCATTTATCTCATCTTATTTGGTAAATCTAGCTAAAAAATTGCCTTTATTTGTAAATTCTTTCATTTTGATGTAGTTTTAAAGTTTGATCTTGGAATGAATGATGGTAAAAATCACTTTACATAGTTTCTATATTTGATTTAAAGTTATTTCATATAAGGTATATTCACAGGAATTGAACATATAGTATAGCACATTTATTAGTGGAGGGTTAAAAAATTTAAAACAAATTAAGAAATAATATTTCACAACTAAAAATATTGTAATAATAATAAATAAGTTAAATACTATTAGTTATTTACAGAATTAGAGTTAGTTATATGGAAATATTTACAAATTTGGTATCCATAGATTTCTCATTTTCTCTCACTCTCTTACAACTTGCTGCTCTGCTGTGTTTGTTGCTGTGACTCTTCGCATTTCTTGTGCACCACTGAGGGTGGTGGTGGTGTCGCCACTGTTGCTGTTTCCCCATCCAGGTTGCCACGATTAAGCAAATAATCCAGATCATGTGTTATCCGATCGAGTGTCGCATCGTGACCTGAAGTTTTGCCCGTGTCTACACTTGCAGTCTGTGTGGACGGTGTTATGGAAACGGTTGTGGTTGCAGTGGTGGTGGTGGTAGACACCACTGCAGCCACCATTGTGGGCAACAGCGGATCGAAGGTGGTGCGAGATGTTGGCTCCAGTATGGTGACCCTCTTCTGGGTCTTGGGCGTGGGCAAAGTGGCACTGGAGATGCCACCACTTAGATTGCCGCTGATGGTGGGTGGTGGCAGCGATGGTGCTGCTGTCATGTTGAGCATCAATGAGCTGGGCACAAAGTCCACATACGGATTGTGTTGCAGCGGCACGTAATGGGGCGCGTGGATGCCAATGATGCTGTCTGCAAGTCGATTCAAGAAAATGGCACATTAATGTTGCAAGCAACAATTTTATTTAATATTGTTGAGGACAAATCATGTCCAGATCATTTAAAATAAAAATTAAGATGAATTACAAATTTTAAGAACAAAAATAAACAAATAGTCAAATTACTCTCAAACTAAAAATAAACATTTTTAATTTGGTTTACTTGTACTGTACATTAAGTATTAATAAACTCCAGTAGATCTGTAATCTGTAATCCAATGCGAAGGATCAATGATCAGAGGTATACCAAAGAGATTGGAAGGTCTATCGATTTTGATGATTATTTTAATTGGAAATTACCTGCTGCCAGACCTTGTAGTATGTCCAATGTTTCCACTCCCACAAATTCATCACACGCTGTGGCTGTGTAGTGCCTTGTCTGCTGTGGATGCAACATCCGGCGGCCCAGGCTGCCCGTGAGTCCGCCCATCGTGTAGGCATCGTAGGCATAGCCCAGCGCTGTGGCTGCCTCCGCGTTGCCGCCACTGAGCAGGGCACAGCAGCGTGTGGCCGGTGAGGCAGCCACTGTCCGTGGCAGCTGCTGATGTCCACCGAGTAGCGTATCCGTGCCACTGACAACAGATGCCGCCTGGCAACGCGGTGCCGTCGAAATGATTGTCAACGGCAGCTGTACTCCACCTCCTCCTCCTCCGCCTCCTGCTCCTGATCCTGTTGCCGTTGACAGCTCAAGTCCTTGCTTCGCCTGCAGCGCTCCTGATGAGCTTGCCACGGCTGCAGCTGCCGCTGATGTTGCCATGCATTCGCTTTCCTTCTCCTTGTCGTGATTCGTGTAAACTGCAAGCGATTGATTAAACGGGTTAAGATAATTAATTCCGGCTCTCACTGCGGCTACTTACAGCTCAGCGGGCTATTGATGCTCGCCGTCGTCGTCGTACAGTAATTCTCGTCCAGACTCGTCTTGCTTGTATTGAACTTGGTTTGCTTCAAGGAACTGCTCTGACTGCTCCCATTGCTGCTCAGGAATGGAGGACCACGCAGTTGACTCTCTGCCTTCAGCACAAAGCAAAAGAGGATTCCAAAACCCTGCAATTGAAGTTTACTTTTTAATACAATATTCTTCAAAACCAATCTATTTAACTAATTACTTATAAGCTACTACCTTTTTAGGAAATTTTATTACATGAAATGGAAAAGTTTTTAATAAATATAAATACTTTTGCACATTTTATCATTAAAATAATAAATACAAAATATGGAATAACATAAGAACCTGAAAATTTCTTTCTTTACACTTTCTAAGAATCTATATCAGGTTTTTTAATTGTAAGTACAAATTGGTTTTAAGTACATGGTCAGGAGCGCAGCTAGGGGAGTAAGAATGGGAAATTTGCCCAGGACTTTGTGGTCGAAGGGCCGCTTGAATTAGATGTATAACTTCGGCCTTAAAAATCTTAAAATGAGTTCTTGATTCCTCATCACCCATTTAACGATACCCTCGCTGTGATAACAATCAAATAGTGACAACATGTAATTACATACATACATAATACATTAATTATTTTAAATCTATAGAGAGAAAAAGAAAGGTTACCTAACCTAATGGGACAGCTGTCACTTTTCAGATAGTCATCAAAGGGTCAGTTGGAAATCTCAAATGTCTCTATTTCTAGATACAGCCAAGGTAGGTTATAAATTCAACATATTCATTAATTGTTATGTAAACATGGTATACAATTAAAAGTCCATTACGATTTACAGAAAGAACTATTATAAATGTCTATTTTAATTTTGGTTTCGATTTCAGTGGACTACTGTCAGAGACTTGAAGCAGATTAAACTTGGAAGTTATCAATAAACGTAAAGTAAGAACGTTACAATTAAGTGTGTTTTTTTTAATGTGAAGTACTCAAATTAAGATGGTCGATATTAACATCAAATTGAAGAACCGAATATCAAGCTCTCGTTCATTTGTTAATTACAAAAAGAGAAATCTTATTAATGCTGATAAGCACTAATTTATACGGTTGGAAAATAGCTTTATCTACCTGCTATTCATATTTATAGTGATACTAATTTATAATACTAAGATTTTGGCTAAAAGCATGAAAATTAATATTATGTTCTCATATACGATTCATTTAATTACACACAAAATATATTTCAGGGAATTTTTGCAGTGCAATGCCGAATACATTTGTTACATTTGAAGACTTCATGAGGATTCCTCTATTCTTTTGGCATACTCTCGGGGTGGATCCATATAATACGGTAACCGAAAAATCGGCAAGTCGTTGGCTTAATGTCAAGTTCGTAATGCAGCTGTTCAATCTAAACTTTGGATTTGGAACTGTGTTGATGTTTTTGTATGTGTGCTATAAGAATGGTGAGAACTTTGCGGAGGCCTGTATGGTGGTGGCCTTTATAGGGTTTATCATTGTCGGAGAAATAAAGATACTCACTGTCTGGAAGCAGAGGAACCAACTAGATGCTTTGATTCGAGAATTAGAGCCGTTATTTCCATCTGCCACAGCCAAGGATCAGGAACAATATCAAGCGGATCTCTATCTGCGAAGATCTCGCCGGGTCATGAAGTATTTAACTTATTTATTCTTGCTTCTCGTTGCAATATACAACCTGTATGACATCGTGCAGTTCATCCTACAGCGTTATATACTCCAATTGCCTGACGCAAAGATGTCACTGCCCTATTGTCAATATGCCCCTTGGAGTCTGGATACTAAACTCGGGTTCAGTGCAATGTATGCCATACAGGCTATTGCCGGATATACTTGTACCATGGGTCAGTTGGCCAGTGATATTCTCATCTACGGGGTTGTCATGCAGGATATCATGCACTTTGACAATTTATCGAGAACTCTTCGAGAGTTAGAGATGAAACAAGAAGACTCTACCAAGAATCTAAAAATACTACAGCAATTGATAATCTACCATAACAAGCTGCTGGGGTAAGGATTCTTTATCTCTCTGACAATCTAAATTTGTATTTTTAATTTTGATTGTCAACTTTTTTCTTTTTAATTTTTAATTAATACCTCTGTAAATTTAACTATCTTCTTTTTTATTTACACAATTTAATTTAAATATTTGTTTTGACTGTTCATAGTTGATCAATAAATTATTAATTAAATAATATAAAAAAATGTATAGCTTTACATTGAATATGTGTAGCAGACCGATGACTCAACATCTGCGAAACCGATATCACATCCCTAATATTCTGTTAAACAATTGCACATATCTACATAGTTTAAGCGTTGCCAGATAAAGAAAAGAATAATATATTATTGAGAAGCGAAGTGAGCAGACGTATTTAATTTTTTAGTGAAATTGGCTAAATATGTTATATTCTTTCCTTTGTAGGATTACAGATGTGATAAATAAGGTCTTTGGAGTATCGCTGCTACTGAATTTTATGTCATCTTCTGTGCTGGTTTGCTTTTTGGGATTTTTACTAAGCATTGGAGTAACCCCTATACTTATTTGTAAACTGGGTCTTTATCTGGTAGCGGCAACCGTGGAGATCTATCTTCTCTGTTACTTCAGCGAATCGCTTATTGATGCTGTAAGTGATCGTTTTGATATCAGAGATACAGCATACCTTCATTTTATTCGGATATTACAGAGTGAGGGAGTTTCTTCGGCCGTATACGAAATGAATTGGTTTGGAGCTGATCAGGGATTTAAAAAAATGCTCATCGTAATCGCTATTCGGGCTCAGAAACCAGTTTTCCTAAAAGCCACGGTGTTTCTAGATATGTCAATGTCGACAATGACTATGGTAAGTTAAAATGAATTATTAAATTCAAATTATTATAATTATATAATATTTCTCATAACTCCACAGTTTCTTCAAATGAGTTATAGATTCTTTTGCGTTATTCGTACAATGTACGCTTAAGGACTTTTATAATTTACTTGATAGTTACATTTAGCTGTAGATCATAGATCGTTACTTTGCACTTTATAGATAAATATTTATCCTATTTTTATCTTTTCACAATTTGTTATTTAGCAGTTCAATAAAGTATCATATATATTAAACTCATTAAAATTTTAATTCAATTAAAAAAAAATAAAATTTTTTTAATAGCTGCAATTTTTCAGATTTTTATTAGGGAGTAAGTTAAAAATGTAATAATTTATTAACGGGTTGCGCAACAAATCGTAAACTAACGACAACTACAATTTTCTGCCTGAATTATGAAACAGCTTTAACCACAATCCGGAGTCCAAAAGAGCTCAGACCTTTAAAGACTGTCATCCTTATTAAATATTTTTTTATTTAAAATTTTTCAAATTATTTATCTATTAAACTATTTAAATAATCCCTTTTATAATTTTTCTATATGGAAATGTACCTATTAATTGGTATTCAGGTATATAATATAGCTTGCGGTTTTGGCAAAAATAAAAACAATCTGGCCACAGTTTATAGAGCTGCTATTAACTCAGTTAGTATAAGTTGAAAACTTGAGTCGAAATGTTGGGAAATCAAGAAGCTTTTACAGGCAGTTCACAGGAAGTATATGTGACTTTCAATGATTTTATGAGCTTGCCAATATTCTTTTATCATACGATTGGAGTAAATCCCTATGAGTCGACCAGTTCAAAGTCAGTGCCAAGTCGCTGGCTTTATGTCAACTTTCTGCTGCATGAGACAAATATGGGATTCAATTTTGGAATGGAGTGTCTGTTCGTAGTGCTCTATTATAAGGACGCGGATAGTATTGTGGAAGTCTGCATGATCGTTTGCTATGTGGGCTATATTCTTGTCAGTCAACTAAAGACCTTTAGCGTATTGCGACAAAGAGAAAAGATAAGTGCTTTGGTACGTGAAATGGAATCAATCTTTCCAGTTCCGACTCGTGAGGAACAGCGGAAATACCGAGTGGATTATTATCTTCGACGTTGTCACTTCTTTCTAAAGGGTTTTAGTAGACTCTACATGGTTCTTGTCACAACGTACAGCTTTTATGTCTATATAAGGTATCTCATTCAGCATTGGATCCTGCATTCTGTGGATGCGGAAAAAGCAATGCCTTTCTTCTCTATATCGCCATGGAACTGGCATGACAATTGGAGTTACTATCTGATGTTTATGCTGCAGGTCTTGGGTGCTTATACTGCAACAATTGGTCACATTTCGGCTGATATTCTGATCTATGCGGTCAATATGCAGATTGTCATGCACTTTGACTATCTATCAAAAGAGCTATCTGAATTTCAATTTCTTAAACAGCGAAAAAATGGTGCCAAGGATTTCAAATTATTGCAGGACTTAATTTCGTATCACAATAAGCTGTTAGGGTAAGTCTATTCTGAAGATCATTAAAATTAAGTTATTAGTTCAACTTTTTTCCCAGTCTTTCCGATGTGATGAACAGCGTATTTGGAGTGCCTTTGCTGCTAAACTTTCTGACCTCCTCCATAATAGTCTGCTTTGTGGGATTTCAGATGACCCTTGGTCTGAGTGCCGATCATACTGTCAAGTTGGCGCTCTTTCTTTTCTCAGCTGTAATAGAAATCTATTTGATTTGCTATTTTAGTAATCTTTTGATTGTTGCGGTGAGTTGTTGAGAATGATTATTGATTGGTCCTTTGGAGACTTTTATTTTCTCGATTTCTGTGCAGACTGAGGGAGTTGCTTCAGCTGTTTACGAAATGAACTGGTTCGAGAGTGATCCTCGCTTTAAGAAAATGCTGATTTTAATTGCTTTACGTGCTCAGAAGCCAGTTTGCCTAAAAGCCACTGTATTCTTAGATATCTCAATGGAAACAATGTCTATGGTAAGTTGTTGTATTATTGTATTAAATATTATTTACTATTTGTTTTTTTTTTCGTTTAGTTCCTGAAAATGTCGTATCGCTTGTTCTGTTTGATACGCACAATGTATCAGTAGATTGAAGGATCTGGTCTCAGATTTATTAAAAGGATTGAAGGAGTTTCGACACCAACTGAAGATTCATGCATGGATATGTAGTCCGGCCATTTAAATGTCAGTTTGTTTCTGATCTCGGTTAAGAAGAAGAAATCTCAACAATATCTTATGATTTAAATATCAAAAATGTTACAAATAATTAAAGCTATTTATCCTAATATAAACTATAGATCAACAGATCAAAACAAGTTAAGTCACATAAGGCATTAGGCCATTTTAAATACTAGCACATTTTAATAAAGTTTCAAAGAAATGTATATTTGGTTAATTTCAATTAAAATATCAAACACGTTAATAAACTTGCTTATTCAAGCTCACAAATCGATACACAAGATTGTGCTCTCGACTCAAGGACGAGAACTCTTCGAAAGTTGGAGATGAAGCAAGAAGACTCTACCAAGAATCTAAAAATACTATAGCAATTGATAATTATCAAGATTATAATCTACCATAACAAGCTGCTGGGGTAAATCTATCTATATCTCGCTAACTATAGGGTGGCCCATTTAGCGGTTGCTTTTTGAACTACCTATTATTTCGACTTTGACAACTCGAATGGTTTTGTAAGTTAGTCAAATATTAAGTAAAAAGTTTGTGGTTTACGAAATGGTTAAGTTTACGCTATCTGTATCTTCTATTGCTTGGAAACTGTCCAGGTTCCAATTTTAGAGGGAAATAGCGGTTTACCGGTAACCAGGCGGGTTTTTCGAAAAGTCGTAGAGCAAACATTTTTAGATTTTTGAAAAGGAATAAATTCCCATCATTACATTTAATGTATTTTTCATTTTAAGAAGTCCACTGAAAATTTCAAATTTGATGTATCAATCGACGCGTATTCTTGACCAGAATTTTAAAGAAATAAAACCTTCATAACTTAACGGCCCCTTAGCTGCAATCATTTAAATCTTGTCCCTCCCTCTTTTACCCCCTTATTCAATGACCCAGGTGTATATTCAAAAATTTTAGTATGCCATTTTGTTAAGTAGGACTTAACCTTTTAATATAACTATAACTAATTTTTAATATTAGCTGTACATATTGCAAGTCGCCTTTCGCATTATTCGTGCTGCTTTCTTCATTGACGCTTAAGGACTTTTATAATTAACTCGATAGTTAAATTTAGCTGTAGATCATAGACCTTTACTTTGCACTTCAATGATAAGTACTTATCCTATTTTATCTTTTCACAATTTGTTATTTAGCAGTTCAATAAAGTATCATATAATATTTATTTAATTGTCGTAATAGGTTTCGACAGCTGCCATTTTTCAGATTGTTATTAGAGGGTCAGTTAAAAATGTGATCATTTATTAACAAGTTACACAACAAATCGTAAACTAACGGCAATTACAGTTTTCTGCCTGAATTATGCACCAACTTTAACCACAATCCGGAGCACAAAAAAGCTCAGACCTTTTAGAGTCATCCTTTCGCTTGATTAATGGAAAAATGTTTTCATCATTAGTTTTCATAATTTAATGGTAAATGCTAAATAGATTAAAGCTTGGACTATGATTATATATTGGCACATATATTTATAGGTACACATATACAATTTTGGTTAATCTTGAGATATTTATCAGTACCTTCAATATTTCTTTTTTTTCCATTAATAATTATTTTTGAGTTGAATTAAAATAAACAAATATAGTTTGGAAACAGTTTTGCTAAGATTTCCCGATTAAATTAAATGAGATTAGTTTAAGTCTATTAGAAAGCGTATTTAAAAAATCCCTCATGGTTGATATGTTGTTTCTATATAGAAATGTACCTACTAATTGGTATCCATTTATATATAATATAGCTTGCGGTTTTGCCAAAAATAAACTCAATTGGGCCACAGCTAAGAGCCACAGAACTGTTGATAACTAAGTTAGTTCCGGTTTAAAACTTGAGTGAATAATGTGGAAAAATCTATTAGCATTTACAGGCAGTTCACAGGAAGTATATGTGACTTTTCATGACTTTATGAGCTTGCCAATATTCTTTTATCATACGATTGGAGTGAATCCCTATGAGTCGACCAGTTCAAAGTCAGTGCCAAGTCGCTGGCTTTATTTTAACTTTCTGGTGCATGAGACAAATATGGGATTCAATTTCGTAATGGAGTGTCTGTTCGTAGTGCTCTATTATAGGGACATGGAGAGTATCGTGGAAGTCTGCATGACCGTTTGCTATGTGGGTTTTACTCTGGTCAGTCAACTAAAGACAATCAGCGTATGGCAACAAAAACAAAAGTTGAATACTTTGGTACGTGAAATGGAATCAATCTTTCCAGTTCCGACTTGTGGGGAACAGCGGAAATACCAAGTGGATTATTATCTTCGACGTTGTCGCTTCTTTCTAAGGGGATTCAGTGGACTCTACTTGGTTCTTGTCATAACGTATAGCTTTTATGTCTATATAAGGTATCTCATTCAGCATTGGATCCTTCATTCTGTGGATGCGGAAAAAGCAATGCCGTACTACGCTTTATCTCCATGGGACTGGCATGACAATTGGAGTTATTATCTGATGTTTATGATGCAGGTCTTGGGTGCTTATACCGCAACAGCGGGTCACATCTCGGCTGATATTTTAATCTATGCGGTCAATATGCAGCTTGTCATGCACTTTGATTATCTGTCAAGGGAATTATCTGAATTTAAATTTCTTAAAGAGAGAAAAAATGGTACCAAGGATTTAAAATTATTGCAGGACTTGATTTCGTATCACAATAAGCTGTTAGGGTAAGTCTGTTTTGAGGATCACTTAATATAAGTTATTAGTTCAACTTCTTTCACAGTCTTTCCGATGTGATGAACAGCGTATTTGGAGTGCCTTTGCTGTTAAACTTTCTGACCTCCTCCGTAATGGTCTGCTTTGTGGGATTTCAGATGACCCTTGGTCTGAGTGCCGATCATACTGTCAAGTTGGCGCTCTTTCTTATCTCAGCTGTATCGGAAATCTATTTGATTTGCTATTTTAGTAATCTTTTGATTGTTGCGGTGAGTTGTTGAGAATGATTATTAATTGGAATGATTATTTAGTGTTCACTCTGTACAGAGTGAGGGAGTTGCTTCAGCTGTTTATAAAATGAACTGGTTCGAGAGCGATCCTCGCTTTAAGAAAATGCTGATTTTAATTGCTTTACGTGCTCAGAAGCCAGTTTGCCTGAAGGCCACTGTATTCTTAGATATCTCAATGGAAACAATGTCTATGGTAAGTTGTATTATTATTGTTTTACATATTATATTCTGTTTAAGTGTTTCTTTTTCTTGGTTTAGTTCCTACAAATGTCGTATCGCTTGTTCTGTTTGATACGCACAATGTATCAGTAGATTAAATGATCTGGTCTCAGATTTATTAAAAGTATTGAAGGAATTTCGACACCAACTGAAGATTCATGCATGGAAATGTAGTCTGAGAGGTAATAGAGAAGAAGGAGTCACAACAATATCTTAAAATTTAAATATCAAAATATGTTACAAATAATTAAAGATATTTATCCTAATATAAACTAAAGATCAACAGATCAAACAAGTTTAGGCAAATAACGCTTTAGGCCATTTTAAACACTAGCATCACTTTAACAAAGTTTCAAAAAAATGTATCTGTGCTTTAGTTGAATTAAAATATCAAACACGTTAATAAACTAGCTTATTCAAGCTCACAAATTGATGCAAAAGAATGTGGTCTCGAATCAGGGACATGTCTTTTTTCCAACTGCGCTTTCATTTTATTAGGCGCTGCGATTTACAGTGATGTTTATTACACACTTAGAGATAAAATCTCTCTCACTTAGTGTTGAACCAGCTTCCATTTGACCAAATGAAACAATATAAACATAGAAGCTTGGCCAATTCCAAATGCCAATCGTTTAACAATATATTTATACTTAACCTCGACACGGACACCCAGAAATAAAAATGGCTAAACTTCAGAAAAAACCTGTGCTGTTACTTGGGAAATTTATTGGGATTTGCATTTATTCTGAACTGTCAAAAAATTGGGTAGCACTACTACACTTGTGCATTTAAATTGTTTATAGCTCTCCAATAACCTTCTAAAATGTATGGAATTTTGGTTGCTTTTTTTTTTTGGTTAACATATCTGGAACACCCTTTTCTAAATCTATCTCAAACCCGTAAAGTATGCTTTATTTGTTTGAGTGGAATTTGTGGTTAGGTATCACCTTTGGAGACTGTGACTTAATAATATGTTTTTTTTCAAGTTACACAAACTTTTGTGAAAGAATGTCATATAAAATTCTTAAAGAAAGATCGAGGTATAAATTATTTTTTTTTTAATATGTATACCAAAGTGAGTAAGTGACGCGATTGAAGAAAAAGTTAAGTGCACTTATTAAATTTACACAAGAAAAAATAAGGAATAAACAAAAAACCAAGACCACACTTTTGTAAAAAGGACGAGTGAAAGTCAAGTGCAAAGTACAGAGCAGAAAAGGCTTCTTTTCAAGTACTGTGATCAGGGACGGCAAAGACGACCTCAGGTAAAAGTGGTTTACAAAGTGGGCGTGGTAAAGTACTGATAAGAGAGACTACTCTTAGAGAGTCTCAGTTGATTTTGCATGCATAATTTGTGTGGCAGGCGTAAAAATATGCAGGCTTTGCACTTTGATGAAATATGTACGCCAAATGCGATGGCACAGTGAAAGTAAAGGAAAATACGAATAAATAACGCTGAAAGGAAAATGAAATAAAAGAAGACCGATTTGCATGAAAGCGAAAACCAAACGGGAGCAGTTTCTTAATAGTTTTGTTGACAACTTTCGACTCGTAGCTCAATCAGCATAAAAAGCAGCAATTGCCATAAAACTGGCACAACAAATCAAGCATACGTCCTTATTCAGTGATATATTATATATGCATATATGTATATATGCTTAATTAAATATCTATTGACTTGTGCGACTTACCAGCATTATACACGATATGCCAAACGGATATGACCATAAAGTATCCGGCGATGAATTCACATAAGCTATGAAGCATCCATCGGTGCAGAGTTTTATGAGCAGTAATCCTCCAGCACGATAAAGTAGGCCAAGTCTAAGGAAAGAAACAGAAAGGCATAAAGTGCGAGAGACAGAGAAAGGAAATTAAAAGGGCTTTCATTGAGATTGAGACCTATTTTATGGCTTATGTTCGTCTGGTCAAATGTAATTTGAATTTCAGCTGACGACAACAAAAAGTGAAATTAGTTTCTGGTGTGCTCCAAAAATAACTTTAAACATGTATATTAATTTTAAAAGTGAACTTGTCAGTCTAGACGAAATTTTATTTGTATATATAAGTTAACAGTTATTCGTCAATTTCTATTCGCAATAATCAGTTGAGTTTGATACTCATTGCCGATTTCGTTTGAATTGGTTTTCCGTCACGACGTCATTTGTTTGCAATCTCTAGAGACGCCTCGATTTGGACGCCATTTTAAATAAATTCTGCTAGAGATGGACACGTGTCGCCCAATAAATTTTCCAGATTCGCCATTCATTCAATGCAATCCGAGTCAACTCAGAAAATGTAAATTTAAGTTTGTGGAACTTAAGAAATGTTACTCGAAAAAGGAGACTAAAATTTAACAATATTTACTGGAATACCCCCTTGGAATAATTAAAATATATTTAAATATTTACTAAGTCACTACTGTTAATTTTAGTATTAAGCAGATAAATCTGTAAAGGCACATACAAAAAAATAAGAATTATCTAGCAAAATGCATTTTCATAATTTATGTATTTTTGAAGAATCTATCTTAAGAGAATAGCTATTTTCCACTGTTTTAACATTAAATAATAAAATAATAATAACTTAATAACAGCATATAAAATATATAAGATGTTCATTCAATTATTTTTGTTTCTTCACATACGTCGCATTGTTGTAATTTTTAACTCACGCGCCCATCTCTAAGCGATTGTCAATTACCGGTTCAGACTTACCGCCTGCGCAGCGCCATATTGAATTTATCTAACGGATGCGTGTGCACATTGCGATTCTTGTGCCACAGCCACAAAAGTTTCTTCATTAAAATGACAAACAGCGCCAAGAAGAGTAGAATGAAAAGCAAATCGATGCAAATGAAGAGAATGAAGCTCAACGATGGCGACAGTGAAGGCGATGCCATTGAAGATGACGATGACGATGACAACGTCGATGACGATGACGATGACGTTGTGGCTGTCACACCCAAACCGGAAGTGAATGCCGTTGCCTGTTCATGTTGTTGTGGCCAAGTTAAAGCCGCAGCTGTCACAGACTCAAGACTCAAGTCTTGGCTGCCTGTGATTGATGACGTCGACGTGGAGACATCAACGCCTTCGTCTATCGATGATAAAGTCATTGGATGTTGCACGGCACTCCTGGCCGTGCCATTGCCGAGCAGTGCCTCCGATTCGAGCAGTAAATTATCGCCATTGAGGAGCGTGTGTGTGGCATAATAGATACTTGCGCTTCCATCATAGTCTTGGCTCTCCTCATTGCCACTGCCGGCATCTGTTGTTGGCCTGGTCCAAAACAATTCGAGCCACCAATTCCGCGGCCATTTGCCAATGATGCTGCAGATTAGAGGCGCTGTAATGGCAAACAGCAGCGGGAGTAACCAACTAATGCCAATGGCGCCGCGTATGCCCGCCGAGGAGCCGGAACTGGAGTCCGAACCGGAACCGGAACCGGAGTTGGCCATCTGGCGATTCAAGCTGCGACGAGCGACTGTCAACTCCGCTGGCGACTGGACGCTAATTTGCGGACTCTCGCGGCGTTTGGTCTGCTTTGTTGGTGTCGTCGGTTTACTGCCGATCTGCAGATACTTCTTGGGCACGAGCTCTGTGTGTATGACCAATGCAATGGCAATCAACGTCGAGATGCCCAGCAGCAACAGAGATGCCAATGTGCTGCTGATTATCGCATGCCAGTTCTGCAAAAAATATAAATATATATAAAAAAGACCAAGATGAAATTATGAGGCGCATTAATAACGCTCCAGTAAATGCCACATTGCCACTCCACTTCGTTGCAACATCATTATTTTTAATTAAATATAAAAAGTTGTCCTCACATTACAGCAACAACAACAACAACAACCGCATTTACAACAACATTTACGAGTACGAGCGTGTATCTACTTATTTCACAGCTATTTACTTTGGATTTTCATGCTCTTCAGACCATAAAGATGACATCAAAAATTGACACGTGCCTCGGGCATAAATTATTTCATTGCCACGCCTCCAGACAACGCCTGTGCCTACGCCCACGCCCACGCCCACAATAACTGTCAATGACTGGACCGTGCTTATTAAAAAGTTATAAAACTCTCATTCATACTACTTTTACCAAATATAAGACCCACTTTTTTATGTTTGGCCAAGTTGGATAATGTTTTATTAGCAGTATCTCAAAGATACTTGCAATTGCAACAGCCAGCAAATTTATTTTCTATTAAATTTCTTCATTAATTTTTTATGTTTTTTATGTATCTAATTTGTATTTATCTAAATTAGCTTCAATACAATTTTCACGTTTATGAATATGTTAATAGCATGCAGTTTAACTTTTAAAGGGAATAAAATATATGTTCTTTACTCTTAAATAACACTACATACATGTCAAATATTAAAATTCTCAGTGCTTTCACTCCTTTCAGATTTTATTAAAAAAGTTATTAAATTAGCCACTTAATATGTACTGTGATTGTAATTCTTATTTAATACTGAAACAGTTTAATTCCATTTTTTTCAATTGAAGAATTGAAATTTTTGCAAAAAACTTTGGTTTTCCGCACGCTTTTATTTAAAACTAGTCGGATTGAGCTACAGTCGAGCATTCTCGACTGTCGGAGACCCCGTACTTACTATGATAAAAGCTATGACTGCTAAAAATTCATACTTGATTTTCATCCGATCGGTCCTATGACAGCAATATGATATAGGGATCCGTTTTGAACCAAATTTGGTCAGGATATATTAAACCAACTTAGATACATATTCTATCACTTTGGTTACGATATCTTTAAAAACAAAAAAGTTTTTTAATAAGAAATTACTAAACTTCGAACTGTCATAACTTTGTCAAATCTTAACCGATTTCCTTGCGGAATACCATTTTGATCATAATTTGGCCTCTTTATTGATTCTGCATCAAAATATTATTAACTTTATAAAAAAAATTGATTTTCGAATTTTTCTCGACAAAATCATGTACTCCCCCCTTAGACTTTTTTGAAAAAATATTTTTTTCAAAATTTTAAATCTTGAGTTTTCACTTTTAATAAACTCCTGGTGCCCAAATTAGTATAAAACAACACTTTAAACTTGATTCTGAGAGACTTCATTTTCCTGTAAAAAATCATGTCGAAATTGACAAAAAAATTGACTTGTAAAGTTGACAGTCCAAGCAATTACTAATCTACGAACTGTCATAACTTTGTCAAATTTCCTTTTTTTATTTTTTTTTTTTTTTTTTTTCCAAATTTTTTTTTTTAAAAAATTTATTTTCCATTTTTCTCGCAAAATCATGTACTCCCCCCTTTGACTTTTTTGAAAAAATATTTTTTTCAAAATTTTAAATCTTGAGTTTTCACTTTTAATCAACTCCTGGTGCCTAAATTAGTATAAAACAACACTTTAAACTTGATTCTGAGAGACTTCATTTTCCTGTAAAAAATCATGTCGAAATTGACAAAAAATTTGACTTGTAAAGTTGACAGTCCAAGCAATTACTAAACTTCGAACTGTCATAACTTTGTCAAATCTTAACCGATTTCCTTGCGGAATACCATTTTGATCATAATTTGGCATCTTTATTGATTCTGCATCAAAATATTATTAACTTTATAAAAAAAATTGATTTTCGAATTTTTTCGAAAATTGCTTTATCAGTTCGGCTATTGATGCTGATCAGAATATATATACTTTATGGGGTCTGCCACGCCTCCTTCTGCCTGTTACGCACATATTCGGTAAAACAAACCCAATAGACCCCTGTACTATTTTTAAGTACGGGGTCTAAAAAGATTTGCTGTGAATGAAAACTCCTTTTCTATGCATGATGTTGGTTGTTGCGTCTGTCTCAAAATCAGCTTATTAATGAAAACCGTATCATTATAACTAAATCATTACCATTAACCAAATTGCAAGCTAATACTCCTCGCATAGCAACTGTATTCAATACACGAGTTCTGTGGGATTTTTAAGGGAAGTGGTTTTGTGAAAGCTGAAGATTGTGGCTTTAATGTGCCAAACACATAAGTACATGCTACTCAGCTTCTTGGAATCAGCCTGCCACCAGCTGGAGGTCAGCCTCAACGTGCTGCACATTATCATCATCATCATTATTATTGTTGTTGCGGAGGTGAACAAAAAAAATTTAATTTAAAGAACTTTTTAATTTTCAATTCTCAGCGAGAATACGTTTTGTTTCATTTCGTGTGTATTTTTTCTCTTTCTTGGTTTTTTTGTTGCAAAATTATGAGTTAAGTGCGCTTAAAAGCTTTCGCTTTTCACATGCCGACGCTGCCAGTCAGAACTTTTGGCCAACGGGCGTACCGCATGGCGTATGCGTTATATATTTATTTTATTCTTATATTATTTATCATGTATTTTTAACTGGCGCTGAAATTGTATTTATTTATGCACAAATATGCATACGCAGACACATGTGAGGATGCCATAAGTAAAATGAATATTTTAATTTTTATTTATTGTGGCTTATTGTGTGGGCGTGGCTGCTGTTGTTGCTGCTGCTGCTGCGGTGGTGGGCATGGTCTCTTACAAACGAGTGTGACACGTGTTTTTAACCATAACATTTGCATATGTCTTTATGCGGTGTGTCGGCGTATCGCCTTTTATTTCAGTTATATTTTAATAAAGTCGCCTTCGCATTTGCATGCAATTAATGTACAATAATTATATTTACGTGCGTGTTGCATTATTTAGTCAATGTTCACCCTGTGGCGCCGCGTCACATTGCGTCGTTTAACCGCATTGTGCAACACAACGACACAGCTTGACTGACAGCTGACAAACGCCTTTACGTAAGTTGCTCATTAAAATATGGCTTTAAACTGCACATTTGTGTGTGTTTGAGTGTGTGATCAGTTGACTAACTGTGGCAACAACACACCTGAGGACATGCTCAAACACTTGGCTTCTGTTGGAATTAACCTTGAATCAAGCTGAGTCCCTTTTGCAACCTCTTCCCCTCACTGTTGACCGTCTAATGCGTAAATTCCATTAAATTACTATCCTTTTCAATTGCTGCATCTGTAAATGTATCTGAAGCTGTTTGCCTTTGTCAACTTTAGTTCAATTCCCCCTGTGCGTGTTGTCTTTCCATTTTCAATTGCATAAACCTTTTTTTCTTCTCCTTTTGGCCGGGTTGTTGTTGGTTTTGGCCTTGTCGCGTTTTATTTGTTTATCATTCATTTATTTCGCTCCAAAATATTCAACAACGGCCCAGTTTATTACTAATTCAAAAATGTTACATCTTGTTAGGAGCTTACAGTTTTTTTTTTACTCTCTCCTAACTTTATTTTTTTTATAGCCAACTGAAGTTGGTTCTCGCAGCAGCTTCGACGGATCCCAAAAGATTAAACAGCGCAAATTTTATATTCTTGTTTATACGTTTTATTTTCTTCTTTGTTTTTTGCTGCTTTATTTTATAATTTAAAAGATTCTGGCATTCTTTGGGGGATTTGAAGAGAGATTTTTCGTGGTGTTTTTTCGA
The DNA here is from genome assembly GCA_035045575.1 of Drosophila falleni. Lineage (NCBI taxonomy): Eukaryota > Metazoa > Arthropoda > Insecta > Diptera > Drosophilidae > Drosophila > Drosophila falleni. Next base: position 296,607 of record JAWNOV010000169.1, on the reverse strand, counting down.
ACCGATCTCACGCATTTTATATTCCATAAACTATGAGGCATACTTCCCTGGCATATTCTACAGTAAATTGAAAATGTTGGCATTTATTAATATTAATTTCGACTTAAGCGATTTCTTTTTTTTTTTGGTTGTTTTTGGTTCTCAAGAGAACTTTGCTTTGCGCTGTTGACTTTTAATTTGCTTTACTTGCAACAGGTGGGCATGAAGTAGGGTGGAACAGTGCCATTGGGAATTGTATTTCATGAGTTTTGTGTGTCTTGGCTTTGCCATAACAAAACTGTAAATTATAATATTTACACAAATCCTGGGCAAGTAAATGCTTTTACTTTTTCATTACTTGGCAGACGACAAGTAAATTTATTTCCCTTATTATGAGAATAATGATTATAATTATAATTATTTAAACTGTGAGTTTGTTTTCTCACTCTATGAAAACGATGTATAAAATTCGCACCTGAATGCTTTTCAAAATTGGTAATTATAATTTTCTGATTGTTATTTACTGTTTCTCGGAAAGGCAGGCAGTTAACTCCAGAGGGTTTTAACAAAAGTACTCAACACTCTTTTCGAATTATGTGTATTCACAGTTTTGCGTTTTCCATTTAGCTCTGTTGTTTTTGGTGCAAAACTTCTTTCAATTGAAATTCGACTTTTGATTATTATTCTTTGTATGTTTCTTTTTCTTACTTGGTTGCCTTTTGCATGGTTTTCGGTTTTCGGTTTCTTTTGTTGTTGGCTTTGCCTCAATTTATTTGTATATTTATTTTGCAGTAATTAAATTTTACGCTTTGGTTACGTTCACTTTGCAGGGGCGGCTGTGAGTGTGTGTGTGTGCGTGTGTGAGAGTGAGGTGTCGTATAGGGGAACCGCATTCGTTATTGCAGCATTTGTTTCAAAAAGAATCGTCTGAGAGTGTGCTACTGTTTTTCAATGCAAACTGTAAATACACCCCACAAAAAGAGTTGCTATATTTTCTCATCAAAATGCTATTAACATAAATATTTGCTTAAAATTGTTGGCAATATATTATTTTTTTTAAGAAGGCTTATAGGATTTAAAATTTGTTTTGTTTTATTTTTGGAGAATGTAAATAAACAATTCTCTCAATTTTCAGCATTTGCTTTTAAGAGTGCAGCCTGAAAATATGCAACAGTTTTAATCAGTGTTTGGGGAAATGCACAGCTTTCAAGTGAAAAGTCTTCGCTCAAAAGTATGCTACTACTTTTAGCTAACTCATTTATTTAAAACTTTTTGTTTGGTTTACTCACATACATAAGTGATTATAATAAATTTTAAATTTGTAAATATTTTCGTTACTGACTATTTTATACTGATTATTAACAGGTTGATTTTGTACTTACCACTGGCAGCATTTTTAGGAAGCCCAGCAAATAGATTAGCATAACACTCGATGTTGAAAAGCAGAACTGCATTTTGAGAAAGGTCACGGCACACTTGCGGTTACACCAGATGGGCAGGAGAATGAGAAACGCGGAACAACACTGCAACAGGCAGCAGGCACAGCTGACAATCACAAAAATGGGTCGCTGTGGGGCATGCGACTGTGTCGACTGCAACGGAAACGGGGAAAGACACAATAAGAAACTGTCAAAAACATTCTTAATACTTAAGAAAATAACGATCTGCAACTTATGTCAATTCCAAAATCTTGTTGCTCACTAAATAATGAAAATAAAAGTCATAAACGGTGCAAGGTAAAAATACAACGAAAAAAGTAAAATTATAGTCAACTTCTCTCCTTATCTCCTTATTATTACTCACATTGGGCTGCTTTTTGGTCAGCATAACAACATAGGTTCCAGAGAGCGGACAAATGCAGCGCGTAATGTTTTCCATCAAATGCTTGGTAATGCAAAGATCCGAGCGCCACGTAGTGTCAAAGGATGCCTTGTGGTCGTGTCTGTCAAGGCAGATCAAAAGTGAATAGCTAATATTATATTATATACAATTAGTCCACTTACCCGCATACAGCTACCCAGTCGCCTGTTTTGGGAACACTTTCGTGCTGAAAGATAATTTCCACATGTCCAGCCTCAAAGGACAGATCGAGAGGTTCCCGAAAGTTATCATTCGAGCGATTTGATTGAAATAGCCAGGTCTGTATAATGCGGGAGGCGAGCACATAGTCCGAGTCCTTGGGATCGCTGTTAATTATTATATAAAGATGATTGGAAAAGTGGAATGACAAGCCATTTAGATCTATTGAAAATTCTCTACATTAAACTACATTGTATCATTTCCTAGTCTTATGTCATTGGCTATACTATATATCAATAAATTGCCAAACAGCTGCTGCTGTTCATGCTCCAGTTGCACCCTTACTAATCGCATCAATCCATACAAGGACTGCATGTTCATTAAAGCCCCTTACACACACAAACACACACAGTTACACCCACACAAATACATACTTGTCTATATAATTAAATCAACATTTGTCGGCATATTGTCAACTATTCTACTGGCATTACATGTCAATCCCAAACAGATTTCATTTGTGGCTTTCGCCATGCACACAAAGCTCATTCTCATTCAAACATATATTTATGTTTATTGTTGCATGTTGCATATTTGCATTTTGTTTACTACGTAACGGCATTACATTTGTTATTGTGTTGATACCACTTCAGCAGCTGCCTTAATGCGCTTATGAGAACTGCAATCTATTGTCACTACGAATCTCAACAACATTGACAACTGTTGGAATTACACAAGGACTCTCAAGGACTCTTATGCAGAATATTATTTAAGACTGGACTAGGGGATTAGTTAAAATAAACATATGCGAATTGGTATGCTTTGCCGTACATTACTATTTTATTTCTCAAATTTAAAACAATTAATTTCAAACTCATCATAACTATCAAATTATTTCAACAAAATAATTTTTTAAAAGTGATGCGTTATTTAATTAGATTTCTCCACTCACCTGCCGCGTGTGTAGTAAGTTTTGGGCAGAAAACTTTTCAGATTCTTATAGGAGATCACAGAAGCGAATATTGTCGAATTGGCCATGATATGCAGCAGACGTGTGGACAATCCAATGTCCATATAAAGTTGATCTGAAAATAAGTCCTCGCTGTAAGCGAAAGAAAAGTGCAAAGAATTAAATCTTGGCATGAGTCTGGGATGCAACCAAGTCACTTAATTAGCTTAATTAGACACTTAAAGGAACCAAGGTAAGCCAGGCTCCACAGCCTCGAGGACATAGTAGAGCCTGGCCAGGCAAACTGGAAAAAAGTCTGTCAAATTGAATTTTTATGGGCTATTTTATAGTAAACGCGAGCAAGCGCGTGTGCATTTTTCTTTTTTTTTGTTTTTATGTATTTTCTCTTTTATTTTTATTTATGTTTGCTCATAAAGTAAATTTTCCATTAAAAGCGAATGCACAAAAGTGTTCAACACTCAACCTCCCTCCTTGCCAAAGTGGTATATTAATCAAGCGGCCATAAAGTGAAGTTTACTGTTTACTTGGGCAGCAAAAATTTGCATTTGCTTTTTGTTTTAATTATAAAAATATGCAGAGCACTCGCTTGACAAGACAATCTTAAATCGAAGAAAGGTTCTTCAAGATCTAAGCAAAAATTTATAAATATATGTAAAATGTCAAGAAAGTTAAAAATTAACTTTGAAATTTTTACAGAAATAAAAAAGAATAACAACTTTTAAGATTTTTAAATATACGAGCTTTTAAAACTTGTATTTTTTAAATACAAAATAAAATTTTTAATATTAACATGTCTATTATTTGTGCAAATAAATTAAAGTTTGAACTTATTTACATAAAATGATTGCAAATCTTTAGCGATCGAATGAGGTATTAATTAAATTGAGCTGAAACGAGTGCTATTAATTCGTTTTCGAGCAACTCACCCGTAAATGCGTAAATTGAACGGCAACGTTTTCACTGAGGTCATGTAAATGCGCAGGGAATTCAGGCGATCCAGCGACAATGTGTCCTCATCGACTGTCAAAATACTCGTGGCGCCACCGTTGACCTGCAATTTGCCTGCAACACTGCCAGGAGCAAGGATAGCTCCAGCATCGCCATTTCCATCAACTCTGCCCCCGCTGCTCCCCTGTGCGGTCAAAGTTGTTGAGCTGTCGCCAGAAGTTGCCTGACTGTTGCTGCCACTTCCACTGTTGCTGCCACTGCCACTGCCACTGCTGCCACCTGTCGATGTGGCCAATTGTGAGGCCGCAATTGTCTCACGGTTCAATGCCGCAGATTGCGTTAAAAGTTGTAACTTTTTAATTTGCTGCAAAGAGAAAAAATTTTCACTTTAAAGTACGAGTATGTCTGCTTCAAGGTTGAAGGTCAAGTCGCCAATACGTGCGTAAATAAGTTCGTTGCCTAGTCAATATCATTTTCTTTTGGGCATTGTATTTATTTTTCCATGAAACTCAAATTATTAGCCTGTCTGGAAAATATTAAAGTATGTCAATTTCTAAATATTTGCTCAATTGAATTTAAACCAAAGTTGTTGTTGGGCACCTCAAAGAACTTTCTTTGATTTTTATATAATTTCGATGTTCATCGAAAAAATTATTTTACCTTCAATAGACTATAAGTTCAATAATACCCCACATTATAAACATCATTTCGGTCTGGTGCAAAAAATGCTAATTGACAGTGTATAAAGGTTGTCATGACATTGAATTGCTGTTAAATTTAAGCAAAAAATGTTTTTACCAGAATGAAATGTAATCGCAATGTTAAAGATACATTCATGAGTATGTTAAAAAATTTGTATCATTTGAATGAATAACTTTAAGGCTCCAAAGAAGTGCAGAAAAATATGCTAAAAAGTATTTAAGCCACAACCAATATATTTGCTAGTTTCCCAACAATCTCAACAATATTTTCCCATACCCAAGTCCTTAGACAGTCCTTTGGGTGAGTTTGCAACAATTGCATTGCAGTCAGCAGATTGTTTCGATGAGCATTGCACACAACACAACAAATCAATGGCAAATGGAGTTGGCCAAGCTCGTTCGAGTTTGCCATATTTATACTTTGGCAATAACAACTGGGGAAACAACTGGGAAAACAACAATATAAGCAAGTCACTGAACCCATATAAAATTATAAATTGTTGCATTCTCGAGTTGATAGTTGGCCAAAAGCTTAAGCGGCAGCCAATTGGCCAAAAGGCCAGCAATCCAATCGATTTTCACAATTTTTAATGCATACTCCATTACTATGAAAATGTTCTTGCTTATTTTTCATGATTCTTCCATTACTTTTTGAATGACAGTTTCTGCTGTGATGGCACAATTTCCTGTGCAAATCAAAAATTACATTTTTGTGTACTTATTGAGCAGGATATACTTAAGAATAAATGCATTTACGAGTCGCAGGACTCGCATACAAGTGCAATCGATAACGAATACAAATCCAATTGGAAAAGTTTGCAATAGAAACTTTACAAATAACATAAGTACAAATCGAGAATCAGCAAAAAAAATAGAATACTTCAACTTCTGAAATGTCAGTCATCAGCCACGCCCCTTTTGTGCCTATGCAAATTGTGGCATTTTGAATGATTCCGTTTTTAAAGACAAGACTCTGGTAACATTTTCTCTAAAAAAAGCTACAAATGCAAAAATTGCTCTCAACTTTGTGACCTGGCCACGTTTAACAGTTTACCGGCAAATCACTGGGGCGGCCAAACCTGTGTGGGCGTGGCATTAAACTCTACACATGTGTCCATATGTGTGTCCGCATTCGTGTGTGTGTAAAACTTTTCTGCTGATTTGAAAGTTTCGTTGTGACTTTAGAACAGTGTTTTTTTACTCTCTTTTTTCGACTACTTTTTGCTAAGTGATTTGTCGTGAACTTTACGAATTTAATTTTTGAATAGCCAAATACTCGTAATATGCAGTCTAAGCTAAAGTTTTTTTTCAACCAAGCTGCATTCTGGGTGGCAGGAGCGCACTATTATGAAAAAAAGGCCCAAAAGGGGCTCAGCATTGAAGAGATATAAAATCATCGAAGATATTCAGTATAATATATATTAAAGAAAGTGGCAGTACGAATAAAAAGAAAAGAAATGGACTGACATTCGTAGAAAAAAATTATACTCCAAAAGAAAAAGTATTACTTTTAACTAAGAACAGGACATATGGACGATTAAAACAAAAAATAGGAAAAAGTAAGTCCAGACTTATCAACAGATATGGCCCAATTCAACACTTAGTCAGTTCGTCCCTGTGAATGTGTTTAAATACACTTTAAACTAGGTCAATGAATTTTGTTTGCCATTTGGTTTCAACTTGCTCCATAATGAGTCAATAGGCATTGAAACTTCGACTCGTAAATTTAAAGTTTTTTCTCTGTTCCTAATATTGAAATACATAAGTATTGCAATGCTACTGAAATCTGAAAGTTTTATGCTAGAAACTTTTTCAATTGCAATATCCACAAAACAGCCAAACCAAATGCAATGTTAATCAGGAGAAAATAAAATGAAAATCAGTTTTAAGCATGACAAATGCAATCATAGTTATGCATTATCAATGGCCAGTTGATAAGGTTAAATACAGAACAAACAAAGATGAATACAAAAAAAGAATACAAATTATTGTCTTTATTCAACACGATGCCATCACATTCACTCACAGTTTATATTTAATTGCATATTTAAACAAATTAACAATACATGTGGGTGACAATACATAACGTGGTCGAAAAATTATGGTTTCTCTTGTCATTTTATTACATTTAAAAATTTTAATTAATTTATCGAATTTTTCTTGAATAATTTTTATGAAGTATTATTTATTGCTCATTTTAAAAAATATTCAGATTTAAAAAGTTTTTAAGTAGATTTATTTTACAAATTACATTTGTTTTTATGTAAAAATATAATTTATTTTGAATTTATAACATTAATTTTTTGTTTTTATTTCAACACAATTTATCTACTTTTGGGTTTTTCATATTTATTTTAAATCTAAAATTCTTTGTTAGCTGCAAAGTTTTTGAAGTTTTCCTTACGCACGTTGCCTCGATTTCTGCTAATTGAAAGTCTGTACTTTAAAACATTTCAGTCGGCGGAACCTTCAATAGTTTCGGTTAAGTCAATAAAAAGGATGCCAACTATTTGGCAAGTTAAGAAAAGTTGAAATGCTGGTATTTAATCGACCCAATTATGCTGGCAACTTCTTTTTTCCGCTTCGTCAGCTAATAAAAAAATTAAGAAAAGTAACTCAAAAAAAAAACCAAGAATTAAGCATAAAAGTGTAGCACGAAGTTTCAGGCTCACATGGCGCATACTTGATATTGAAATGCCATAACTCAAGTGAACTTCAAGGCAAACAAAATTAATTTAAACGCATTAAAAACTTTGTGGATTTCTCCATCATTCCTCGTCTTTTCATGCTGAAGTCAACTCTGAGTTAAGCGGACTGCGCATTAAAAACTTGCTTAATTTCCGCGCCTTCCTCGATCTTAAAAGATGAATATTAAAACATGAGCAGACATCTAATAGATTATGCTATATAGTTTCATTCATAAACTTACTTCCTTCTCGCTTAAAGGTCCTTGACATTGAGACACGGCTGCTGATGCGGATCAAGCTGTCTTTCCTTTTATGGAAACAGCTGCAATCAAGACTCACATAAATTTGCATGCCAAAATTGAAGACTGATGCATGCGGCAAGAGCTTCTTGCCACCAGCCCCTGTTGCTGTTACTTTTATGCCGCACTTCGTGAGAACAAAGTGTACTCAAGGAATAAAACATGAGGCCAGACCCAAATCCTCCCCTGCTCTCGACTGCTTCTCTTGCTCCACTCGAGCCACTTAAAAACTTAAGCAAGTTGAGTGTGAGAAGGAAAGCCGACAACAACAACAAAAGCCAAGCGATTGGAATGGGCAACAGGGCTTCGAGGTCAAAGGACATTGGCAGCAGTGTTAAGGACAAACCGGATACGCACTTTTCACCAAACATGACACGGCCGTAAGTAGCTTCCGTCATTGTTCGTTGTCCATAAGGTAAAGGTACTAAAAGTGGCAATGTGAATCTGAATCTGGGTGTGAATGTGGTTATGTTTATTGTTTTGCGGCTCATCCAGGTGTCCTAAGTATCATTGTCTCAGAATCATAAGAGAACTGTTTGATTGCCCCTCGTTACAAGCCTCTTTGAGACAAACTTAAGGAGCCATTTTGTGGTTTATTGTTGTCAAACAAGAGGTCAATTTTATTGAAAATTCGTTGTATACTTAAAGTAATTAATCTGGCTTGTTCCCGGTTTCACTTATATTTTATGAATTTCAATCCGATAATTTGGCCCAAGATTCCCATAAATTTCCCTGAAATATTCTACGAATTTCCTATCGTATTTTCCTTCTGTTAACCTGTTTTGAAAATGAATATAATAGTAAAAAGAAATATATATTTTCTTAACTAACTGTATGTGTAACAGTCTTGAAGTAAGGATATATAAAACTATGTGAACTCTTTTTGGCCTAGTTTCATTTCCGACTTAAGCTGTTTGTCTAATATACCAACTATTGATTTCACATTCGGTCACATTTCCTACCGCAATATCTCCTTCGATTCATTCGTAACCATCCACACAGATTTACATGTATTCGTACATATACTAAATATTTAACAGCTGGCCAACAAATTGGTCTGTAGAAGGTATTCATTACCGGGTAAACATGGTCATCAATTCTGTGGCTGGTTTAGTCGGTATTCAAATTGTGGCAGACAAATGTAAATTGCGGCCAAATGACAAGCCCAACTACAAGCTAAATAAAAGTAGAACCGAGTGAAAAATGCGACTAGCATGTACTACAGTTCCTCCCAATTCCCAATTTAGCAACTGAAAAGTGTATGAGCGTGTAATAAATCTGAGAAGAGCCGCAAACCAGGCTGGCAAATATTGAATATGGCTCTAGGTTATAAATTATGGCACCCGAAACTCGCTCGACTGCCGCTTTTCACATAATTTATGCTGGGGGGAAGTACACACAAGCGAGCATGTCTGTGCATGCACACGAGTATACACTTAGAAAGAGAAACTGGATAGTAATATGGTGTTGTAGTGTTTTATATTTTTTCCTATTTTGGTCTTACCTGTTGACTGTTCAGGGATTGCGCATTTTGCATGACTTTGTCCAGAATACGGAGTATTATCTCCGCAGCCATCTCACGCTCCAGTTGTGTGCCTTTCAATTGCAAATAGGTGTCGAGCTGCGAAATAGTCAAAGAAACACAAGTGCCAAGTATCAGACAAGTGGCTCGAAAAGGTAAGCTGAAAGGAAAGGGCATAAGAGTCTCTTCTCTCTCCCATTCGTTAGGCGGCAAATTTGTGTGCGCATTAAAATGAAAAATTGTTGCCATGCGGCCAAAAGCTGGAGAAAACTTTTCTCTGAAAATTGTGTGAAAAATTGCAAGCCGCTTGCCAGTTTTCATCTTATTATTTTTTTCTTTCTTTTTTTTTGCATTCATTTGCGTGTAAAAATAGTTTTTTGGCAAGTGCTTGTAGAATGGGAAATCTTAAGGTCCGGCTTTAGGTAAGTGTAGTTTGTAACTCTTTGAGCTCGTTTCACCTGAGTCGTTGCTTAAATTGTGTTCAACTTGGAGTTTCATCTCTGCGGTGTGTCCCAAGTTACGATACTTGTTTAAAATTGAATTTGGCGAAAGTAGCATCAACTTTTTCTTCTTTATGATATTATGCAATTTTACAAGACAAAGTAGCTTAAGAACTCAGGTGAAAATCACGAGAAACGCAGAGAAAGACGACGAGTTTTTAAGTTTTAATTTGTGTAACTATCAGATTTATTCTTTACCAATCTTCTATAGGCAGTTTTGACTGTGGAATTCCAAAGGATATTGCAAGAGCTTTCTATTAAGCTTTGAGTTGTTACCGAATGATTGCAACCTTTAAGGTCCGTATCGAGTAGACCAGAAAACTTTCTGCAAAAAAAATCTTGAAAATTGCGTAGTCAAAATGTTATTTCTCCCAATTATATTTATTAAAGTGTCTTGTACGCAGTTTTGACTGTAGAATTACAGGAGTTACGACCGTATTTTTTCCTTAACCTATTGTTTATGGACAGATAAAGACGAACGACTTTTGAGTTATTCGTGTTTTGAAGCTTTTTAAGAAATTTCATATTTTAACTTTAAACTCTAGCAGATTTCATGTTGATCAAGTTTCTTATAGGCAGTATTCACTGTAACATTGTGCTCACCTCATGCAGCATATCGATGAGAAAGCTCGCCTCGCCCGGCAGGAAACTCTGTCTCCGCTGTAGGGTATAATCAAAGCAGGCTTTCAGTATATTTGACGAGTTGGTCTGCTGAAATCCTGCGGTCAGTGCGCGGAATCGATTGTAGATGAGCAACAGCTCGTCCCGCACACAACTGGAGAAATCGGGAAGTAACCAGCTGGAGTTTCCCGCATCGCGTTGCTCGCAGATGCGTCGAGAGTGACCCTCGTAACCCCGCGGACAGTCGGTGATGATGGGGGCACCTGGGGCACTTGTGGGCCAATGGACGCCAAAGCTCGACTCGGCATGGCAAACATGGACTGCATTGCGTTCGATGACGTTGATGTAGACACTCCTCGATACTGGACGCACACTGTTGGAGACGAGACACGCATACTCGGCGGACTTTTGAATGTTATTGATTTTGAGAATGCTGCCATCCGGATAGAGATCCTCCCACATTGCATTCGCTGCATCCGACTGAAAGAGCACTCCATTCCTTGTCCAACTGTAGCCCAATTGGGCATACCGCTTAATGTCATCGTTGCCCGGCGACAGGCAACGAACCCGCAACGAGTCGCCACGTTGCAAGGTCACGCTCGCCGGATCCACACGCAGACGCGGCGGCGACTTGATGTGAATGTGCAACGAGCGACATTGCTCCACGCCCCAATCGGTGACCTGTGAAAGTAACAGAAAAAAAAACATTGATAAGGTTAATGTATTGTCTGTTTGTGTTTTGTTCTCTTTCTCTCTCTACCAGCTCAAGTCTCAGCAAGGAGAGTATACATAAAGTCAAGGGATTCATTAATCATATAAAAATAAGGCACACGGCCTACGCTGACACTGCACTGTGGAACACGCATGATGAAAATGCAAGTAAAATTATTATATATCGATATATCGAAATACAAACAAAAAGAAATAAAGAGATATTAAGAGCGTTAAAAATAACGATAAATGGCAAAAGTAATTAATTTATATTTACATAATAATCATATATTTTTATTGCTGAACTAGCGAAGACAACTTGAAGCATATTCATTATAGGTATATAGTACCTCAATTTCTTTTTTTATCATTTACAATTATTTGAATATGAATGTGTCTATGTGTATCTGTAAGTTCCTGGCAATAAGAGTAAGTTCTTAAAAAAATATAGTTTTGTCACAAAAAAAGACAATCGGTCACACTGTGCGACAGTCTTTCTTAAAGCTGCTGCTCTCCACACTCCTGCTAAATGTCAGCAATAACAACAAAAGGCGAATGGGAAATGTCCTTTCAGATATGTTATATAGGTGTGCCTGATGTCAACAATTGTTGTCAGTTTACTGAAAGCACATGCTCTCAAATTCTATGTGGGCTGACTGGTCTTAGCCAGGCTAAAAAGCGCACACATTGTCTGCTGATTGGATATGACTTTTGGTTGATTGCGCGCTGTCTCTAGTCGAATGGACTGTTAAGCCTTTAAAGAAAGAGATGACATGAGTTTGTTGCGGTGTGTTGCTACTTAAAGCTCCACAGTGTCATGGGGCACAAACATGTTGCAAAGCAAAGAAAGTAGAAAAAGCTAAACTTTAGCTGCTCCTGTTGTTCCACTGGGAGTACAATGTCTGTGTGCATGGAGGATGAAGTCATAGTTCTGACGAGTTCGACGGGCATTATAATAATGCTGCTGATGATGATAATAATAATGTTGATAATGATGTTGTTGCATGCAGTCGAGTGGGATGTATTTCCGTTTCAAATTTAAAAAAGCAGACAAACTAACGAGCAACGACGTCAGGATCACACCTCGGGGCATGTGGCAGACATTGACTTTGTCGTTCGTGTTGCAAGTGTCTGTGTTTGCACTTTGTTGCAACTGAGCCGGAAGTATTTGATAGACGCAACTTTTGTTTTGTTTTTTGATTTAGCAGTAATGCGAAGATTGTCAAGTTGATGCTGCTTGAATTTGCTGTTTTAAATTTGGGGCACGAATCGAAAAGTAGGCAACGGTCTTAGCTTTTACGACTGTGCAACGTCAACAAATCTTTGCTATCCACAAAATCCAATTGGCAATTAACTCATTTAGCTACATCGCAGTGTGACAGCAGTGCACACAATTTTTATGGCCCAAATGTGATTTTATTGCCACGAAGAAGACTGAAGCTCAAAGTTGCGTCTCATTAACAGTCGAAGTCGTTAAACAGCACATTGTACCAGAATGGCCAATGTCATTTAGTCCTTACTCCTCTCTGCAGTCAATAAAAATCTGCTGTCAATGGTGGCATGCCACAACACTCATCACACAAAATTTCCAATGTTAATGATGCTTATGCTTCAAAATGGTTACTTTTATGGTCGGCCAGATAAAAGTGTCTTTACGAACTGAAAAGTGCACAACACCATGGAGGAAACTAAGCATGAGCTGAGGACAACACTTATGCATTTAAATCTGTATCAAACAAGAATTTAATATGCATACTTCTCTAAATTTTAATTTAAAAAATAAAAATACATATTTTCATTACAAATATTCGGTAAAAATTTATAAACTGTCCACATAAAAAGCTTGGATCTTAATGAAATATTCAAGAATTTAAAATATTTAAAGATTACTCAGAAGAATTAATTGTAAATATTTGTAAAAATATCAATAAGATAAACCTCCAAAATATTTAAAAAGGTTTAATTAGAATATTTGCATCAAAGAGCAAACTAATTGGTGCAACTCTCGGTTTAATTTTAAACCAGAAAGTTTTATTTTTAACTTACTTTAATATTTTTATCTAATAAGATTGTTTAGTAAAAATATTGATAATTTATTAACTAGTTTAACGAGATAATCAATACAGTTTGCTACTTTAAACTCTTGTTGGGCTTTTACAATTTTAAGATCAAGTATATTTTATATACTTTTCTTACAATTGTTTCAACTAAATAAAATACTCTCTTTCCCCTAAAACCCCTGTCAAATGTATTGTTGTAGGGACTTCAATCTGACATAAATCGAATGTCTAATCGTAAGGAGTTCAAACTGACATAAATCAATGAACGTGACATGAGCACAATCGTCAGGATTAATTGGGGAAACTGCAGTCAAGCTTAAGGGCGATAACTCCCCGAAGGTAATGAACTAATTGCAAGTTAATATCAATAAATAAATAATGATTGCCGATAACGGCCCGAGGGTATTTTCTTGTGTTGCAATTCAAGTACTTGGATATTGTATGAATCTGATGATGGGGTCCCCAGTGCATAATGGACGACACGACTTGGCACACACACACTCACACACACACACATTATTGACATGCCGCATAACATTGGAGCCCTAAGGCGAATAATATTGAAAAGGATTTGATGCTTTACAGTTTACAGCTTCAAGATGGCAAAAATCAACCTTTGGGGATTGTGCATTAAGCTTGTCCGCTGAGAGAAAAAAATAAAGTAAATGAAAATGAAAATGCGAGCACAGTACGCTGATTAACGTGAATTTTTTGTAGCAGCTGGAAAACCGTTGTCAGAAGGCAGCTGCCCTTCCCTTCTCACACTCCTAGAATCAACAACGATTCCAGCACTTTTTGCCTTTGATCTGATGGCGTCATTACGTGGTATACACTGCAATAAGTGAAATGGAATGGAGCGTAGCTGGAGACTAGGCGCACCAAAGGCACAAAGCGACAGTCCTTAAAAATAAAAAAAAAACACTGTGTTAGGGGACTCATACAGTGGTTGAAAAGCAAGCGAAAATCCCCTCGGAGTGTTCGGACAAGGCATTAAATACAATTGGTCCTGGGCTTTAAGAAAATCTTCGCTCGTTAGCTCTGCGGTTGAATCTGCAAAGCAACAGCTGCTTCTCTTAAGGTTCCTGATGCTCTTTGCGGTCTTAAAGTAAGGAAATTTATGGCAGTGACTTGAGATTGCAGCTCATGGAATACGATTGCAACACCCGAGTGTGCAACTTCAACAGCTTGTAGCTTGCAGCACATGCAACAACACTTCGTGCAATTTAATAATAGAATGATTCCAATAAATATGGAAATCATTTGACATTTTTGCACTTTATCAAGTGAAAACTTTCACTTGTAAATCAAATATGCTTTTGAAAATATATCAATGAGACAAAATTACTATTCAAACTGTCTAAGTGAAGTTCAATCAGGTTTTTTTCCCTTATACTTTAGCCAACATTTCACTGGAATTTAATATAAACGTCGAGTATTTTGGGCTTATAAATAATGTATATTAAAATTAGTTTATATTTCTAAGTTGATGGAACAAAAAATAATTTAATTTAATGAAATAAGATAGATAAAAGTTTATAATTATAATTAAATGTAAAAATACCAAATTTTCAAAGTAAAATTTGAGATTTTATTTCGCGAGAAATCCTTTCGCTCAGAAATTTGAATGTCACTTTTTTAAACTGAGCCAACTTAATCTTTAAATATAATTCAAATTTCTTTTTTGGTGAATTAAAAATGTGCTTATCAAAAGTAAGTTATATTAACACTATCGTAACTAAATCTTCTGTGCAAGTTATAATACAGAAATTTAATTAAAATGCCTTTTTAAATGTCTTGGCTAACAGCTTTTTTACCCAGTTAAATGATTTCTCAATCCGTAGTAACTGCTGTTAATTCAGTTTGGCTTTGCTGGTAATTTGTGAATTTCATTGAAACTTTCAACTGACTAATCAGTTTAATTGCCATGCGTTAAGCTGGCATATCATCAGACCTTCAGTCTCGCCGCTCAGTAAGTCAGTCAATGTTGGAATAAAAAACACAAACACAGGCAGTAAAAAAATAAACAAAAAATCCTTCTAAAGCGCCACAAAATTGCTTTTAACTTTTTGCAGTATTTTCTCACAACGTGGTTTTTAATTAGCCAAATTAAAGCAGACCAAGAAAAATGTAAAAAACCCTAAAAAAAAGAAGAAAGTAAAAACACTTGAACGTGGGTTACTTTGATTTGTGCGTGCTCAGTTCTCAGTCTGCAAAGGAAATGTTAATCTATGAGATTTAAAAATTTGCCTAACTCTTGACTCAGTTGTGAATTTGCATCCCACATTTTAGGCTCTCTTTGGGACTTAGTCGCACTTACTAAGCCTTTAAACTGTTCCAGGCCATTAAATCTAAAACGCCGACGGGCCGGTAACCATTTTTGTTTATGGCTTGGCAAATAACAAATTACGCAAATGGCTTGTAAAAAATATTGACATGTAATACCACAACAACCAGAACCACATTCAGGAAGTCCCCATTCTATAGCTGTTCTCTCCTAGTACTAAGTATGAACAACATGTTTATGACTTTGAGGTGGGCTTTTTTATTTATGCCATTGACATTTAGGGAAAGGCTCAGAATAAAACCAAGTCTGAGTTTCGAAATGATGAAGAAGGAAAATAAGTTCTAAATCATTTGGTAATTCGATTAGTAGGGGTAACTTTACTCGATCTGTCAATAAATCAAATTAGTTGCATAGAAATTGAACATTTAATTCCTGATTTACATGTTCTTTTTCACTTTATCCAATTTCATGTTACATTACATTTCTTTTCACTTAGTTATAGGGGCCTGGGAGAGGGGTCTAGGAGCGGGGCCTGGGAGAGGGACTGGGAGCAGGTCCTGGGAGAGGGACTGGGAGAGGGACTGGGAGAGGGACTGGGAGAGGGACTGGGAGAGGGACTGGGAGAGGGACTGGGAACGGGGTCTGGGAGAGGGACTGGGAGCGGGGCCTGGGAGAGGGACTGGGAGAGGGACTGGGAGCGGGGCCTGGGAGCGGGGCCTGGGAGAGGGACTGGGAGCGGGACTGGGAGAGGGACTGGGAGAGGGACTGGGAGAGGGACTGGGAGAGGGACTGGGAGCGGGGCCTGGGAGAGGGACTGGGAGAGGGACTGGTAGCGGGGCCTGGGAGAGGGACTGGGAGCGGGGCCTGGGAGAGGGACTGGGAGCGGGGCCTGGGAGAGGGACTGGGAGCGGGGCCTGGGAGAGGGACTGGGAGAGGGACTAGGAGAGGGACTGGGAGAGGGACTGGGAGAGGGACTGGGAGAGGGACTGGGAGAGGGACTGGGAGAGGGACTGGGAGAGGGACTGGGAGCGGGGCCTGGGAGAGGGACTGGGAGCGGGGCCTGGGAGAGGGGCCTGGGAGAGGGACTGGGAGAGGGACTGGGAGCGGGGCCTGGGAGAGGGACTGGGAGCAGGGCCTGGGAGCGGGGACTGGGAGAGGGACTGGGAGAGGGACTGGGAGAGGGGCCTGGGAGCAGGGACTGGGAGAGGGACTGGGAGCGGGGCCTGGGAGAGGGACTGGGAGAGGGACCTGGGAGAGGGACTGGGAGAGGGACCTGGGAGAGGGACTGGGAGAGGGACTGGGAGAGGGACTGGGATCGTGGAAGTAATATTAATAGTAGTAATTATAGTAGCAGTAGTAGAGAGGGTAAGAAAAACCGACTAGTTTTTATCTTTTTTTTGATTTTCAGTGCGATTGAGGATTTTTCTTTCTTTTTTTTACTATTAACTTTACTTAAACTCACCTTACAACTGTAGACACCCTCATCGATGCGACTGGCTTTAGTAACGCCTAAAATAGCCGTATAGACATCTCTCGTTTCTGGCGGCAATACAGTTGTCCAGATCTCTCTGTAAAAAGTATTAACAGAGTCTGTTTAGTAAATTTGAGTTTGCTAGTAGATGGATTATGTAAGTACTAGTATGGCTAATTAGTAGCTGCCACTTTCGCTTTTGCACTTGTGTCAGATTCACATTCTCATTCACATTCCCATTCGCATTTTCACACCCACAGAGCATCGGAGCATCGAGATGAATTGGAGCGCATGCAGCTCCCCAGCTAATTGACCCACTAATGGCAGCTCACTTATCATTTGTAGGCTAAAATGCATACATATGTAAAGAGCATGTGTCTGTGTGTGTCTGTGCGAGCGTGTGCGTGTGTGCGAGTGTGTGAAAAATCATGGCTAATGTGAAAACAATCGCGGATGCTGCGGTTCGAAGTCAATTAGCAGGCAACATGATTCATTCTCGAATGTTTTTCAAAATGTTTTCGATGCCGCTTCAGTGGCATTGTTGCTAAATTCAAATTTGGTTTTGGTTGCATGCATAAATGGGTCGCAATATTGGCTGGCATGATTGCTACTTATCCTGGGACAGACAGCTGTAAAACGCAAATGAATATGCTCTTTTGATTTATATACCAGTAAAAGATACTTTGAGATACTGACAGACTGCGTCTTATTAGCTTGGAATGCTCTGTAATCTGGTAAATGTATGGAATATTCATGGAACTTAAAAAAAATACATTAAAAATTCAGAAATATTTTTCAATTCCGATTGATAACTGTTCTAGAATCTGTGATAAGTTAATCCCCATCGGAATTTAAATATGTGAAAAGGTGGCAGTAGCCACAAAAAACAATATTAAATCGTTTATAATTTAATGAAATGTGTGGAAATTGAAATACGGAGTTAACTCATCGATTTCCCCATCACAAATTGCCGACTTTTAATCTCTGAATTTAAGTCATTGGCAACTGTCTAGCAAAAGTTGCTCTCATAAGCATTTGATAAAGTTGCAATCAAGGTAAATAATTAAAATCTGTTGAGCTGAGTCTGCAGATAGCTGTATACCTGAGCTTAAGGTTGCCCCACTCTGGTGAAGAAGTGAAGCGGTTGGAGAAAGCGGAAATTGGGGGCCTTGAAGTAAATCTCATTCTGAAACCAAAACCAAACTCTTGCAGTTGGCAACAGCTTAAGTGCTGTTTGAGGTTTTTGGTAGCAAACAAACAAGCTTTGCAGCCTATGCTCTCAGTAAACTCCCCTTTCCCCCATCCCTGTTATTACCACCTTATGCCGCATGCTTAGTAAGTGCATTCCACTAATAACTTTTACGCATGGATAACGTTGGCAACGAGGATAACAGCTTCATCATAACATTGAAAAAGCGTCCAAAAACCGCACAAAGCGAAAGTGCGGTTTATAAACCACAGCCCAGGTGCAATGGCTAAAACTGCGTATGGAACGAAGGCTCAGGAAATTACTGACAGGCAACACAGGCAGGGCAGGTGTGTGTATGTGTGTGTGTGTGTGAAGGCGTGGCATTGCCGAGCATATAAAGCACTTAACCTACAATTTGCTAATGGCCAACGGCGCAAGATTTTGCCAAAGCTGACACAGAACTGTTCCTATGCCAGCTTGCTACGCACCTTCAAAATCAATTAAACGGCAACGGAAGTAATAACATTCTGTGCAGGATGTGCGTAACGCTTAAATGCAGCACAGCAACAGCATCAACAGCAACAGCAACAGCAATGGCAACCACAAAAACAGCTAAGCTCTGTCCTCGTTTACTGAAAATGAGCAACAACAACAATGGCTATGATGCACAGGAAGCTGCCTTAGTGTTGGTTACTTCTCGACTAATACAATTACGTACTACTAAATACACACACACACACACGCGTACACGTACACATACACATACACATAAATGCATACACACACTATGCGCCAGCACCAAAACATAAAAGAAACAACAACAACAGAACCAACAGTTAACAGCAAACGGAATACATAACCAACAGAGATGAGTACGTGAGCATAAATGTGTAAGAGTAAACAACGAAAATAAACCACGGTTGCCACTAAATAAAATAAAATTGCTCCTAAACAATTAAAGAAGATTCAAATTCCATTTAAGAAAATAAAATTTTATAAAACAAGAAAAATTATCGTTAAGCTGTTTTACAGTATTTTCAAAACTTTATTGAGTCTCTGTGATTTCGATAATTTTTATTAATAAGAGCGAACAAATCTAAATATAATTGAATTTCTGAATAGTTTTTGGAAAGAACATGAGCTAATTCTAATAAATAGGGACGGACGTCAACAGGAAAAAAGCTAGTTTTGGTGCAAAAGCGCCAAGTGTGGTAGCCTTGGCAAACGATATATTCATCATTAATACACTTAGCTCGATATTGTCTCCTCGATTGCATTCTCACTGTGGCCAATGGCTTAGCGTGCCTATTAACCCTCAGTAATACCATTAAAACAGAAAATAGTTGAAAATGAACTGGTTTCAATAAAATCAGAGCATGTAATAACATTTTAGTTGGAAATAAACTTGGTTAAATAAGAAGAGTGCATGTCATAACATTTGCTAGTAATTCAAACATTATTTCTCAATTTTAAAATGCTTTTAAAAGAGTCTTCTAATTAAACTGACTATCGTGGCACGCGAACATCATCAGTATCAAAGCCAACATAGCATTCGTCTGTTGCAGCATTGTTGTTGTTGTTGTTGTTGTTATGTTGCTCAGCTGCATTTATAAACTGGCAACAACTGTGCAGTGGCAGGCAGGCATCGATAACTCCATTTGCTGTGGATAAAAGTGCATGCATGTTTGTGTATTTAACCTTTCAGACCACGTGCGATAGCCAGCAAAGTTCACTAGTTCGCCTTGTAAAGCATTTGAAGTTTGTGTTGTTTTGTCAGTTGATTTGATTTGTGCTGATAGAGGAAGAAAGTAGTTCATAAAACAGCATTGGCAATTAAGTTAACCGAGTGTTTTCAAATGCCATAATTGTAATTCAATTGGATGAATTTAAGCGTAGAAATTGAGACACATGAATTTTGAAACGAATATTTATGCATAATTCGCATTTATCTAAAGATATTTTGACCTGGTTTTGCGATCAGTGGAATGCTCAAAAATAGATACAAAATAGTCACAGCACAAAATAGATTTATAAATTTGATTTCTTTAAAAACCAAAAAAAAACGAAAAAAAAAATAAAATTTTTTATAAATTTTTTATTAAAAATTTAAAAAAAATTATCTTTTTAATTTTGCTTGATTTTGAGTGAAATATGTATGTAACAATAAGCCACACATATTTTTAACAACCAATGAAAAATTAGACTTGTGTGTGAGTGAATTTGCATTAACATAACAGTACATATGTTGTGCCAGTATGTTTGTGGTATTAAAAATAACAATAGTTCTGAGCGATCTCTTCTCTCGGGTTCTCTACCGTTAACAAATCCAAAAAAAACCCAATGGGAGAGCCCGAGCAATAGGGATTAGATATTTATATGGCCAGGCGCATCGGTAAAGCCTTCAGGCTTCCAAATACAAATCCATCGCAATGGTTTTATGAGTTCATAAAATTGCCGGATGTGTGTTTACTCTTGGCCCCGTCCCTCCGGTTCGATAGCGTGGGAAATTGAAATTGTGAAGTTACTTTTCTGCTGAATGTTTTATGTGTTGCCCCGTGGAAAGCTCGTAAATATGAATAAAAATGTTTTTCGCACTGTTGACCAGTACAATGCATTAAAGCTGCAGGCTCCCCATATAATCGTAATTTGATTACGAATACGATATACGATGTACGCTCTACAATATACGATTTACAGAAGAGCCAAAATTGCAGAGCGTAGATACAAACAGTGACTTACAGCTTATTTGAAATGCTACATTTTTAACTATGCTTTGTTTTTGTTGATAAAAAAATGAATTCTCTGTATTTAATGTACTAAAAAATCTGTCGTTAAATTTCATATACATTTTATTGAAAGATGATTTAATTTACAATTTGAAAAACGTAAGAATGTGGGTCAAATAAACTGGTAGCCACTGTATGTAGATACACATGTAGGTCTGTATGTGTATGTTAGTTGTATAGGCTCGTCCAGGATCCATATAAAAACTTTATTAAACGCAACTACGCATAAAAATAAAACGATGACAAAGTACGCGACGCATTTCCAGCTTCACTTTCAGTTGTTGTCCCTTTGCGTGACTGCGACGCCGACGTAAGCAATTTTTTGTTTGTTTTTGTTTTTCTATCTTTTTATTTTGTTGGTGTTGGTGTCGTTGTTGCTGTTGGGCGCACAATTCACTTGAAGTTGTAACAAATTTCATTACAATCGTAACAAGAAAACGTGTCTCAACAACTAAATTGCAAAAGCGAAAGCAAAGACAGAAATTGCACATAACTAGGCTGCCCAGAACGTGGAACCAGCGACATGGCCAAAAGGCTTGATTGGCTTTTTACAGAGCCATCGCCGCAACAACAATTTAACTTTAACAGACTGCTGAGCCTAACAGCTGTCATGCTTTAACTTAACAGTGCATGTTAAAGTGTCGCCTAAGCAACAAACTACAATCCCATATATCGAAAATAGCAAACGCCCCACACATTTTGGCCAGGCCAACAGCTGCCCCAACTCCTTAACAATTTGCCATATTATTTGCCCCTTGGCATTTTGCTGTCATACTATGAATTTTGTTATTGTTATAATGGTGGCATTTCCCTATCTGTTCAGGTCAAACCTGCAACAGCATTTTCATTTCCTTCCTTTTTTCTTTTTCTTATTTCTGCTGACAAGCAGCTGCCTTTCTCGACTTTCCCAATTTTTTATTGATGTGCGTTTCGGGCAAAATTCCGACTCAGGGCAAGGGGTATTTTGTCTTGCGCGGGTCTGGATGTGCTAGTGAATTTTATTCAAATTTGACGCTAATCAAATGGCACGTGACAGGGTTGTTGAATCTCTCGAGGGACTGACAAATTATGCTACAGAAATTGAGTAAGGTATAGGTTCTTGAAATAATATTATAATGTTAATAAAATATCAATAAAATTTCGTAATTTATGACAGCCACTTTAAAAGCCAAACTTTAAGTTAAAGAGAAGAAAGAAGTTTTGGCTCTTTAAGTTAAATAATGGAACATGCAAAAAATTTTTTATTTAAAAATGAGATCTCATGGGGTGTTAAAAAAGGCTTATAACGGAACAGACTACTACATACAATAAATGAAAGTCTTTGAAGTTTAACGAAGTTTAAAATTGCCTTTAAATAATCAACAATAAATTGCAATTTATCCGTCTATTGTTGGTAATTATTTAAATGGTTCTACATAAAAGTTCGAAAGACTTTGTTTTAAATGTTTTCAATTACATGGGTGTTTAATTAGGACATACTAAGTAAAGAAAATCATAAATAAAGCACAAAATGCCAAAAAGAAAAAAATTTAACCTTTGGTTTGATCAAAAAAATACAGATTATGTTTGTTTAGATTTTGTAAAAATTGAGTTCCAAAAGGAGAATGCAATTAAAAAAACGATTAATTAAGCCCATTTTTAGTGTGTTGATGATAAAGTCCTTTATTGGCATTAAGCAGAATCGCAAGTAGTAAAGACATAAAACCTTAAGGATTATATGATGTTATAGTTATAGATTCTAGGGGCCATATTTGATAACGTTTTGAACAACAATTTTACTAAGTGTTTATAACAAGAACATAACTATTTTCGATTATTTGAATATGAAGTAATAGTGTAGTATATAGTTTTGGGGGGTTACAGGTGCTGCGGGGTGCATTGGCTATGCCAGGGTTGTCTACACCTTCCAATTGTTCCGCCATACTCTTGTTTAGCTTCTTTCAAGCCAAACGACCGCCTCTGACGGCCTTCACGCGTCCGAGCAGACGCTTCTTCCAGTTGGAGAAAGGACGCCAAGGACGCGCGACCGTCAGACGTCGCCAGCTTCATTTGTCCGTCGCTGTGCCAGCAGGATTAGCCTCGCCACCATCAGCTGAATCGTCAGTGGCCAGCTCAATGGCCTTGGATGCACTGGGATCCGCAATGCTGCCAAAGTAATTGCCAGTGGGCTCAATGTCCACCACACGCTCCACATCGTCCAGTTTGGGTGGTGCTGGCACCGTTACCATAAGTATGCCGTCCGCCGAGAATGTGGCACGCGCCAGTGTTGCATCATAGTGCCGGGGCAGCTTATAGCAGCGTGTAAACTCCTTGGTGATGCACAGTTGTCCCTTATCGGCACGATCGTCGGACTGTTGGCCCTCCACACAGATGGTATCGGTGTTCTTCGCCTTCACCGTCAGCTCGGACAGCTGGAAATGATGCACGTCCAGCACCACTTTAAAGGTGCCCCGTCCAAGTGAGTCCGGCTCCGTGCCCGTCTCGATGACCACGCGTCCGACCAGACAGGAGCCGTGACACCAGGCGCTGTCATCTACCCGCAGATGAAACTCCCGGGCGCATACGTCCATCTCATGGGAGAGATGATATCGCCGTTGTCGACACTTCGGCTCACCCGTCGACCAATGCCTCCTCGGCGGCCAGTGAAAGTGTCCTCCGCCATGCTCGTGATCGTGCTCGTGCTCCCAATCCCAGTCCCAGTGTATGGGCATGGTTTCGTTGTGTAGTGTGTAGTGTAGAGTGTTGTGTAGTGTCTTGTGTGTTGTGTGTTGTGTGTTGTTTCGTTGCACACGGAGCAAACGCGTTGCTTTTTGGCTAAGAGCGCCAAAAAAACCGTTGTCCTCGGCTGCCTTCCACCCTACTCGACTCTTACTTACTAACTAACTCACTAAATAAAGTAAACTAACTAGCTAAGTTGCTCGAGTATTCGATCCGACAAATGTATGCAAAAATTCTTCGACCCGTTTCAATTGATTGCGACTGTACCTCAACCTGGGCCAGGTAACAACTGCGCTGTGCCATTTCTAGAATCCTTCCAATGCCCCGCATAAATATTGCAAGCCATCCATTACTTCACACTCGCACTCCTCCTCCCTTACCCGCAACGCATAAATTTTTGGGTGAAAGTAGAGCGACCCCTAAGTCAAATTGTTTGATCAATATTTGTTGTACAAGTATTCGTACTTTGAGCGAGCGCAACCCTTGCAGCTATTTTTAAGCCCTCCCAAATGGCGCCAATGGCTTGGAAACTATCTTCAGCCCCCAGACAAGCGAATGGCAGTTATACGATAATGCCCCTATAAGCAGTATGAAGCAGCGCCAAGCGAGTTTATGCAACTAATTGTGGCATTGTCGCCTCACATAAGCGACAACATGCCTCCGATGAGATGCGTTTCTTGCTTCTTCCTTTGTCTATCTCCCTCTAAGTACGCATTGCACTGGGGCTAAACTAACTAATGAAAATCGTGACCCCTACTCGGCACGTCTCTCATATGAGACTGTCACATACAAATAAGTACAAGGATATGTACAGGGTGTGACAGTTGCTTGGTGAAACTGGGCTAGAGTCATACAAAAACTATTAGGATCATGAAAGGGTCTTGAAAAAGTCAATAAAAATAAGTTCAAATCATCAATTATTAGATCATCAATTTTTTTTATAATCGGTTACCTTAAGATAGTTTGGAATAACGTTAGATAGGTATGAAGATAAAAAGATTGTATCGACAAAATGTCGAATATTTCTTTAACTAAAATATATTCCTTTGTAATTATTTCACACTTGAAAACTTTGAAATTTTCATCAAAATGACTTCAATTTAAAAAGATAGGTCGAAGTCGAAATTATAGTTTTAATATTTGCTGTTGCACCCTGTAAACCACTACACATGAAAGAAAATATGAAGGAGTCGAGTACAACAAAAAACTTGCATTGTTTTAGACAACGCTGGAGTTGTCAAGACTTTTGCTCATTTATTGTTGTTGTTTTTGTTGTTTATATTATTGTTGCTGTTGCTCTTTGGACCCGAGTCGAGCCAATTTGTAAAATAACAAAATATATATACGCATTTTACTTATATCGTGTTGGGGGTCAGACAATATTGCAAACTTGGTTGCTGAAATTGAATTTCTGCTGTTAGCTTTACAGTTTGACAAATTTTCCTCAAACAAGCCAAAAGCGACTGCAGCACTTGACACGGCCAAAATGACAGGAAACGCAACGGGAGAGACTTTCTATTTCTTTATAAGATTGTCTGTCGAACAGAAAGCTTAATGGTGTTGGCAGGTTTGTCGAAAAGTATTTGCAAAAGACCAAAGTTTTTAAAGAATCGTTTAATTAATGAAAACATATAAAAGGATGAAAAAGATATCAGTCTATGTCAGAAAAGAGAATAAATTTAAATAAGGTGCGAAAATTTAGTGGAGAAATTTAATCATAGTATAATTGTTTACATTTACCAATGTAAATATAGGATTAATAAAGACTATTTTCAAAAACTTTAGTTAAATTATTGTATCTCAAAGATCATTACGGATGCTAAAGATAGTCCCATCAATACTTGCTACAGCTTTTTGTTTCACGAATCTCCGTTAATTTTGACGCCCGAGTAGAATTGATGAACTATTTGTTGTTAACTTTCTGTACACGTGTTTTAAAAATTAACATCAGCCTGTGATGCAAGTATTTATATATTAGAATATACCCAGACAAATGATCATCTTAAACTTTTCGAGTCAAAAAGGTTTACAAAATAGCTTTCAGTCTGCGTCGGTCGGCAAAACAGTTCACATGAAATTATTCGGTTGTTTAATTTAATAAGTGAAGTAAGCAATACTATTTATAATGAAACAATACAGAACATATTCGAATAACTTTTACGAATTAAATTAATTAAAAGTGATCGTTAAATACGAAAAGTATATTATAAAAACTACAGATTGAAAGCAAATTGTTAAACCGAAACCGAAACTTCGAACTGTCATAACTTTGTCAAATCTTAACCGATTTCCTTGCGGAATACAATTTTGATCATAATTTGGCATCTTTATTGATTCTGCATCAAAATATTATTAACTTTATAAAAAAAATTGATTTTCGAATTTTTCCCGACAAAATCATGTACTCCCCCTTTGACTTTTTTGAAAAAATATTTTTTTCAAAATTTTAAATCTTGAGTTTTCACTTTTAATCAACTCCTGGTGCCCAAATTAGTATAAAACAACACTTTAAACTTGATTCTGAGAGACTTCATTTTCCTGTAAAAAATCATGTCGAAATTGACAAAAAATTTGACTTGTAAAGTTGACAGTCCAAGCAATTACTAAACTTCGAACTGTCATAACTTTGTCAAATCTTAACCGATTTCCTTGCGGAATACCATTTTGATCGTAATTTGGCCTCTTTATTGATTCTGCATCAAAATATTATTAACTTTATACAAAAAATTGATTTTCGAATTTTTTCGAACATTGCTATATCGACTCGGCTATTGATGCTGATCAAGAATATATATGCTTTATGGGGTCTGCCACGCCTCCTTCTGCCTGTTACGCACATATTCGGTAAAACAAACCCAATAGACCCCTGTACTATTTTTAAGTACGGGGTCTAAAAACACATGGCTTTTATTTACACCTGAGCAGGTTATAGCTAGAACATAAATACAAACGTTACACCAAATCGAATAATATTTGTTTAATGCTGAAGCTAATTACGGCATAAATAGCTCTCTAACACTTAATCCCCGTTGTCTTGTACAGAGGGGAAGTTGAATTAACGACAGCGCCTTGGAGAGTGCTACAGTTTCATATTTGACTAGCTAGAAGGATAAAGACAAGGGAGGAGAAAATGATGTGAGGGGAGGACTAGCATGCTAATCAAAGTGGCGGCCTTCGGTAAACTGCGATAGTTCAGAGGAAGGTGACGTGATTGGAAAGTAATTGCATTAATTACCCAGCTGAAGCTGCGGCTCTGCACAGCTGTTATCTGGGTCAAAATTAGGCAAGTTAAAGAGCTTAAAGCCATTCTCTGTTAGTGTGTGAAGCAGGTATGCAAAATATCTGATGATATATCACTCATATAGTCCTAGGCTCCTCCCCACCCTTAGTTCATGTGAAATCAGGCATAACTAATTCAGTTATTTCCGGTTATTTTAGTACGCAAAAGTGAAGTCAGCTGAGGCCAACTAACGAATAGAGGAGTTCAGACCATCGGACTGGACCTGGACCCAATGTTTAGTCGTTTGTGTAATGCGAAGTTAGTAAATGTCCAAATGAATGACTTCACTTCACTCTAGTTAAAATATTTACTCATATTTTTCCCTCTTTTTTTTTTTAAATCCATGAATGGGGGAACATGTGTTTGCGGTATTCTTACATTCACGATTATTTACACATCGTCGCATTCCTGTGCTGACGAGAATTGGAATGATGGGAAGCCCGAATGCGTGTAACACTTGACTGCGATAATCGGAAGTTGAGGCTGGCAATCTTATAAAAAAAGGGAGAGTTAACCTTCCTCAAAAACACCTTGTAAGTCTATAATTTTTGCTGAGTCAAAGGAGAACGATTTAAAGGAACCTACTGCAAAATTACTATAAGGAGAATATGAGAAGCTTTAATTGCTGAGGATACAATGATTATGTTTTTTATAAAAAATCTGTACAGCTTGTTAGATTTACTTTAATACTTAAAGGATCCTGCAATCTTTGAGTCTCAAATAAATCAAACCTTTAGAAAAACTTTATTTTCAATACAATATTACAATGTATTAAATTTTATATGCAAAACAAAAGGTATTGTGCACACCATTGTAATATTATTCAAAGGACTTCAGTTTCACCTAGTCTAGTCATTAGGCAATTATGTTTTTCCAAATAAGTTTATATTAACATATTTTTGCGAAATGCCGCAAGCAGAGCATGAATTTAATTGTGTAAGCATTTGCGCGAAAAAGGCAGGAAAATATCAGAAAGAAAGAGTTCTAGGAACTCGCGTAACATCTCGCACCATGCTTCAATCCATTTGTGCTTGCCGCCTCGTGCGACATTTGCCCCCTTTGCTTATGCGCTGGGTACTTATTGTGCAACAAATTTAAGCATCGTGCTTTGGGGGGCAAATTGTCAAGGCTATATGGCCCGTTAGTTGTGGCTAAAGCTAAGCCCCCAGAAGCCCCAGGCGGCAGACCCCAACAGCAGTCGGAGCAGTCGTCCAAGTAACAACCCCTCGTTAGTTACGGCCATATGCTTTTTATGTAATATGCCACAAAGCAGATGAACATAGAGCGAGAGAGAAATATAGAGGGGGAAGAAGAAGGAAGTTTCACATGTACAAAGGTTGTATGAACACTCGTCGCATGTGTGTGTGTGTGTGTGTGTGTGTGTGTGTGTGTGTGTGAGTAGTGTATGCCACACAGATGTGTTTCTGCCTCTGCCCCATTCTAGGGGTTTATGATCAATCATTCGCCTTGGCTGACTGCGGTTAGGCTGGACCAACTCTGGGATCCCCTCCCCATAGCGGGATGGAACTACGACTCATCGTCGTCTGACAAATCTTTATCTTTGCCCTGACTTATTTATCCTTTTTGGTCGTTTCATTTTTATTTTTCCAAGGCTTTTTATGTCATGTTTATTGATGTGTAAAAGTCATAAAGTCAAATTGAACACTTGTGCTGCAAAATCTCCAAAAACCCTCTTACGGAAATATTTGAACCACCCTCTCTCGCAGAGCTGTCACGTTGATGTTACAGTTTCCTTTTGCGATTTCGCATTTTCATCTTATGTTATTTAATCTTTTTAAAAAAGTTTTGCTAAAGGCTGTGCTGAAACATCCTGTAAAATCAAAACTTTAAATCCCTGAATTTTACTGTAAGAAAAATAGCTCACACACTTTTACTGGGTATTTTTAAGTCTATCAGGTTTTTATTGATAATTTTTGTCAACAATATTTGAAGTTAAGACTTCGTTGAATAGTTTTTTATTTCCATGGCCAGCGGTCATAAATTATTTTATTGCTCATATGTCTAAATACCCTGCAAATGTAAAACATTGTCTCACATAGAAAAGGATTAGTATCGTTTGTAGTACCCTTTCTCAATTCTATAACAATATAAATTAATAACTTCGTAATATAATATTTAAAACTTCAAAGTCAATAATTCAGTATTTAAATTAAATAAAAAGAAACGTTGTCAAATTAATGTGACTTTTAATACCCTATATATTATAAATTTCATTTTTTATTTCTGAATTATTACTTTCTTTAAATTTTGCAAATAAAATTTAAATACCATATACACTTCAGCTCTGTATGCTTTTCTACACCAGAGTGAAATGTCTGCCACTCATCAAGGAATTCTATAGTTTTCCATCTGAATGGTCAAGGGTAATAGACAGCTTTGACTACCCCGTCACATCGCAATTGATGTGCATTGTTGCACTTACCTGGTTGCCTTGGTGGCATTTACAGGTGCGCCGTCTTTGAACCATTGGAACTGCATGCGTGATGAGCCTTGGGCTGTGCAGGATATGATAAATTCGCTGTCCTCGCGCACAGCAGCTTGTGGTTGATTGACGCTCAGGTCCTGCAATGAAAGCAAACCACAGACAGTTTCAGTTCACAATATATTCACTAATTAGACATCCAATTGGACGGGTGGAGTGACAAGGGGGAGGTTACGCCCCCTTGGCTACTGTCAAAGGAGTTACTCTGAGGTTTCCGGCTTGACGACTATGTTAATGCAACATAATTGCAGGTGGGGTGATGCAGGCTGTCCTGATGGTCCCCTGATGAGGCCAATTGTTCATCTGCTTGCCACAATTAATAAATAATTATTTCCAATGGATGTTGCCAGTTTACCAGTTTGCCAGTTGTCCGTTGTCCGTTGTATGTTGCAAGTGCCAAGTGCCACACTGTTTACATATTCATGTGCATATATTTATTAACATGCCCCCTGTTTATTTATCACCCATTGTTATTGTTATTGTTTTAATTGTCTGTCCTGTGTCACACACGTGCCGCAACAGTAAATAAATTAATGTTCATTTGTAACAAAAATAAAAGCAGAGGTAGTGTCTATATTATGCAGTGTAGTGTATACATACGGGCACAATAATTTATTATTTTTATAAAAAAAATGCATTAATATCAATGATGAAGACTTTCGATTGATTGATTGCCCCTTCTTGCTAGCAAATATTCCATTATATATGTACATATATGCAATTTTATTAAAAGTGTCAATTTGCAAAGTGTCAACAAAATTGTTGAAAAGGTCAATTAATTGACAGTCATGAAATAAAAATTCAAATTAAAAAATTGAATGCCAATTTAAATTTGAAAAGAGGTGGAGTTACACCATGTATTTAGAATCCGCTGTTCTCTATTAATACGCTAAGCTATTTAATTTTATTCCTTTGTTAAATTTGTAGAATAAATCATTTGAAAAGATTTCAAAGACAGTTTGTATAAGTAATAAACAGTGATTTAAGCACTGTACTTACATAAAAATTAAGACACATTCGTTTTATTTATATTCACAGCAGGTCGTATGAGTAACATTTTGATTTCATATTTTCTAAGGTGAATTTTATATAAAATAGTCTTTTGCCCCCGCGAATATCTTTAAAAAAATTTTAAATCGATAAATTTGTTAATCGTGAGCTACACTTACCAACATATTTAGCGGTGGATTCTCGTCAAAATGATGGAAAGTTAGAGACGAGTGTAAAGTTACCAATGCGTCCACGTTCCACCATGCGAGTGATGACTTCGCGAATGCGTTGCGAGTCGCCTTTGATGCCAAAGAAATGGAAAGTGATATCCAAACGATCGGTGGTATTGGAAATCAGTTCAAGATCGCTGATTTTCGTAATATTAAAGTTGCGTAAAACGCGAGTCAACTGTAAGAGAAGTGATAATAGATTTTCGAAATTAATACATTAATATATAAAATGCATAATTGATTGCGAGCATTACATTGATTTCTATATTATTGTTATTATTATTTATTTAATACACCAAAAGCAGCCTAGTGCTTTCTCAATTCAGTTTCTGACTTGACTTATCATTTTCTAAATGAATGATACTTTAATCGAGTTAATAGCACAACTGAACATTGGACACGCATAAAAAGTACAATGTCATTGAGAAAGGTAAAAAGCTGCAATCATATAAAATGTTAGCTACGAAATGGTTTATGTACATGCTATAGAATACCCTACCATTTATACCTTCACAGCTTTTATTTATTCTTTCATATATTTATAGATATAAGGTGTGTAATTAGAAAAAAAATTAAACATAATTAAGTCAAATATTTGAGTTAAATTCGAAAAGTATTTAATACAAAATTGATACTATAATATAGATTTTCGTATCCTTTTATTGGCATTTCAAATGTATTGGTTAAAAAATGTAAATGCAAATATTAAACGATTCAACATTCATCTTTCTGCCGCTATAAATAAACATAGGGTATAGAGAGAACAAAAGTGGGCAATATCGTACTCTGGGGTGCACTTAAAGTGTGGTTCGTTGGCTTTTCCTTAGCACTTTTCTTATCTGGAAAAACTTAAAGTGAAAAGTTTATTCTTTGAACGCCAAAATTGGCTATGAAATGCAATTTGGTCTTTTACTAACGAAACTTTTCTATACATTTTTTTTAATGTTTTTCTTGTTGTTGTTACTTGACTCTTGTGTTGCAGCACCGTGTCTCATAATCATGGGACAGGATTTTGGGTGGACTAGTAGTGTGTCTGGCATATCCGTATTTAAATGATTATGCATTATGTTAAAGTCGTTTGCTTCTACTGTTCACTTGGTCCCAATGCGAGGGTCGTTGCTCTGGATGTGGCTAAAAAACTTTTTTGCAAACTTTTGCACTGTTTGCTCTCCACGAACTAAGAGTACACCAACAAGTGCAACTATCTGCTTAAATATTAATATTATTGAGCTATTTCCTTTTCATGGCGCAGTCTTTTGAAGTCAATGACTTTTTAGGCAGGACGATAGAGACGAAAAACATGTAAAAAAAATTAAAATAAAAAAAAATATTCGAAATATTTGCACAAGCATGTTGTTGGAAGCCGAAGCCACACGAGATGCTAACAATTTGGTACACTTTAAGCCGGCAGCTGTCATTAGAAGTACCGTTAACTTGGCAACTTTTGGCCAATATGGCAACGCTTCATTTGCCACTCGAGCGGCATAAAGCAGACAGCCAAAGAACTAAGAGCCAAGTGAAAAGCAATTTGAGGCATTTTCCCTGAAAAAATGTGAAAATATTTTTTCAAAAAAAAAAAAAATAGACGGAGGAAACTAAAAACTACCTCAAAATGAAGAAAAATGTTGATTCAAAGGGCAAACGAAAAAGAAATTACAAAAGATACTAGTGAAAATGTGCACAACGAACCAGTTCAAAGTGTAGCAACCAAAACGAAAAGTTAACTTATTCAAGCTTAAGTTTAAGGTATTCTATTATTTAATGTACTATAGTGATTTGAAGATAAAACGAAAATAAGTTATATGTGTCAAATATGATGGTTACTTCAGCCTAGATTTATAATAAACTAATTAATTGTACTTCAGACTAAACAAGTGAATCAGAAGTGGCAGATCTAATTAAAATTACTGATAGAGTATGCAACTGACTGCTCCTTTGAGAGATCTGAAACTCTGGTATATATCCTATAACAGTTGATGTTTCTTTTAAATGTTATGTGACTAAAACGACTGTTACTCACTGTACCATAAAAATTCTCACATAGAGTCCAAGCAATTAGCGCTTTTAATTAACACAACATTAAAGCATTGTAAAATGTGGCAGCTGTCAAAAAAGAAGAAAAAGGAAATAACCAACAAACAATACTCGAAAACAGCAAAGCACGACTAGAAGATACTGCTACTGATTTAGAATGAATTATACTTTAATTAGTATTTTAAAAAAGGGACGAAAATGCAGATCGATATTTAGCAGTCGCTCTTTAGTATTAAGTATATAGGATAAATATGGATCCATTCTATTAGATGACCACAGAATATATAGAACAATGTTAGTATGTGTCAAAGATGCTAATTTCTTTCGGTTATATACACATTTATAGAAATACAGGGTATAATCAGAGACTGTAGCAACCATCAAAGCATAAAATCAAAGCTGACAACACAAAGAAAATTGCCTTTTCTGGCCTTGCCCGTACGCATCAAGTGCCTAAACCAAGGGAAGAAGATGGGGAGAGCAGTAGTTAGAGGAGCAGGAGTCGTAACAGAGACTGGAAACAAGAAGTGAACGGAAAAGCGAAAGAGTAAAAACTACTTCTATTATAGAAGTGGCGGCAATCAGCCGCTTATTGGTAGTTATTACAATATTTTAGTTAACGCCTTTGGAACGTGCAACCAGGGCAGCCTTGAAGCACTTCAATTGCAATTTCCGTTAACTTTTCAGCTTATATATATAAGTATACGAGTATACAAGTATGAACAGTTTTTGGGAACTTTGTAATTACAAGAGGAAAATTAATATAATTTCTTTGCTCGAATTAGTACTTGAACAAATTAGCACTGAGTTGCATTGTTGTTGGGGGCGCACAAATATCAACAATGCAACACGCGGCACTAAAGTGTAAAGTAAAGCTCGCAATGGTTCCGGGCATCCACTTCCCGTTTTTCAGTTTCCATTTTCCATTCTACAAGTGACCGGCAATGTCGTCAACGTGGCCAAACTTCGCTCAGCTTATGTAAATATATATTTACGGAATTAATCAAAAAAGTGCAGCTGAAAATAAAGATACACAAGATAAAATGTGCGAGTTGAATCGTGCCCGACTAGCAGATACCCTGGCCCGTGGATAAGTCTACAAGTACCCCAGAAGTTGTATAAATAAACCCCTTGAAATAAAAAGTTTCCTTTACCAAAATTGCAGAATTAACCTGGGAATACGAAATGTGTTACACAAAAATATTTAAACCAAAAGCAGAGAATAAGAAAATAAATATTTTCAATTAATAAAAGAGAGAATTTTTCGTTCCAACGCTGTTGGTCTTCTCTTTTGTTTTTTTTTAATAAATATTCACCAAAGTGCAAAACTTGCAAGTGCCGAAAAAAGACAAATACAAATTAAATTTGCAACAGTCAATGCTCTGAAAAGTGGCGTTGAAAGTTCAGAAGGAAGAGTGTGCAGGCGATGCAACACTGAACAGGTTCCCGACTTTTGCTGCCTGATTCCTGCCTGAATATTTCGTAGTAAAAAATGTTTCCAGTAAAAGTGTCGCCAACGATATAAGCATATTGTTTACTTAAAAGTTTGGCACAGCGGCTGCCAAGTTTCAGCAACAGTTCAAATAATGCACTTAAACTCGAACAAAAATAAGCTTTAAGTAGCTTAACATATTAAATTTATGTTAAATCATGTTGCATTCTGAATCATGTCTAAAGTAACTGTGCGCTGTTAAATGACTATGCTAATAATATAAATATTTGTAGTGAGTATTCTTAACAGAAGAATGAGTATAAATTCTGCTATTGTAAATGTATCTTAACAGTGCGACTTAAACTTAACATGAAATGTTATTGAAGTGAGTAAAATTTTAAGTTATACTTTGTAACGAATGTAATACTCTTATATCAGATCAATGTTCATTATGACTGTTTCATAGCATCATAATAACATAATTTGCATAGTCTCAAGCTCTGTTAAATGGAAATAACTCTTTCTTTTTGTCTGTAACCTAACGCACTCGTACAGCAGAGAGTTCACATCTTGAACCGCACATTGTGAGCGTTGGCTTCTTGTCTGTCTGCCTTTGGTTTTATCATTTTTATCTCAACTCTGTGCTAATGGCATTTTAATTTCAACATTCAAGTGTGAGAATGCGGAAAATCTTGAAGGCGTCGCTTTCCGTGTGCTGGGGAAAATCTGTTGGCAGGACGTTGCCATTTAAGCACAGCTTCAAGATATTTTTTTTGCAATTTCTTTACACTGATAAACGAAAAAATTACCAATGGAAATATGCCAAGTAATATAATTAGGAAAAGAGTGCAGTGGGGAACGCTTAAATTGCGTACTATGGATACTTTAATAAGGATATTTTTTCATTTCTTTGTGTTTTTAAGGAATGCAACAGAATGTGGCGTTAACGCTTGAAATATAATACGGCTAAGAAATTTAATGTAAATTTTCCTACTCTATTGGCAAAAACGGACAAGAAGTACTTGGGCTTTATCTTTCCAAAGAAAATTTCTACAATATGATGTTTAGTTGCTAAAACTCAGCAAACTTCGTCGGGGGATTAACAATTAGACACACTTTCTCAAGTTCATGTCGGAATCAACTTGCTATCAAATATCATTTTGTTATATTCTAGATTATTTTGATTTAAGTATTAATTAGTCACGCTTCCTCTTGTTTAAAGTAAATTTACTGGTTGTCAACTTAAGGTTAAGTATAAGTTTTTTTTTGCTTATATTTTAAAGAAAATAAAGAGTAAGCTGGAAGGACTGCCATCCTGGAAGTTTTCTTGTGTGTCCAAGTTTAATTTAACAATTTAATTTTTGTACTTTTGTTTTTTTTATTAGTAGTTTTAGTTAAGCACGAATTTTCCATATTGTATAATTAAGTAGAATGTCAACTAAAGCGAACAATTACGCAAGGAAGCGAAAGTTAATAAACTACCCTCGTAGTTGAGCTGACACCTTTTACGAAAGTGTTGACAACTTTTCGACCCGGCAAGCTGCCAAGTTTTTTGTGTTGTCCACCAAAAGTAAAGTTGTGTTAATGTACTCGTTCCAGAAACTTGAAACTGCCCTTTCCCTTCCCCACCTTTGAAGTCTAGTCGAAAAGGAGACAATTTGTTTTCTAATACGGATACTTTGCTCCCTTTTTGCCATTCACAGAGTTTCGCTGGACACCTTGAAGGACTAAAGGTTGTATCATCTCCGTCTCCGTCTCAGTCTCCGTTTCCGACTTTACAAAATGCCGGGAGTTGTCTTCCTAATCGTTGTGCCGACAGCGAATTTTGAACGGGAGTTGATCTACGGTAAGTGCAGAATGCGAAGAGGAAATTGAATAAGACGCTGAGCGTTAATTAAATAGAAAGTTACCAAATTTGTTATGCCACTTTTCATATATGTTGCATCAAATTGTGGCATGCTACATACTTCTACTACATTGTGTTTCCATGCGGCGTTTAGGCGCGTAATTATGTTGTTTAGTGGCGTTATTAATTATTTTATGACATCGTAAATGTTGCAAACTGTTTGCAGCGCCTAAAAGCATGCCATGAATGTTGCCCACAAAAACACATACACACACACATGCACACATACTCTCTTTTTCTGTGTGTGCTGTGTATCTGTGTGTGTGTGTGTGTGAAAGAGAACCGCTTAAAGAGGTTTACACGTTTACATTTTGCTCTGTCTAAAAATTGAATATTAAATTTTAATTAGCATAGCAGCGAGTTGGGTTAAGTGTTGTAGCATGTGGCATGAATACAGTGTGCTGTTGTGGCATGTTTATTTACTCGCAAGCAGCATGTGTAAACATGCCTCTACCAAGTGGCATGCGGGGGAGACAATGATTTAAAGTTTAGTCGTCGCTACGTACAAGTCCTTCGGCCTAGTTTAAACTCAGTCATAAACCAATTAAGTAATTTTCTGTTTGTTCTGTTACACAATGTTGAAAGACGTTAGATTTGTTCCGTTACAATCAATTGAGTCAAGCACAATTTGAGGCATTAAATAAATGTATATAGTAGAATTTATAACATAAAATAAATAGTAAACAACTTGAAACAGACAACATTTTAAGAGCATAACTAAAGCTATTAATTTATCATAATCAAAGATAAAAATGTCCATAATAAAAACTTATCAAATGTCATAATTTATGAAACGGAAATCAGAACAAAAATAAAAAAAGCAAAGAAATGTGTCGACTTATTATGCTGAAGTGTGTGTGAAGTAATAGCCGTCCATATTATTAATCAAATATTTATTTAAATACTAGCGTATAGGAAAAATAAAACAAGGCGAAGGCGAAAGTCATCAATTGGCTTCATCATTAATTTTATTTGTCGCCAAGGAAGCACCAAAAGCTGATGCTTATAATGACAATGAAGATACTTAGGATAGGTAGGGATAGAGGGTAGCTGAGTTAAGACTAAAGGTGGGTTGAAGTTGAGGTAGAGGTAGAGAAACATCCTAGCCGCAAGGCGTGAACAAAGTTGCGTCAAAGTCAAAGTCGAAAAGTAAAATAAATGACTTTTTTTTTTGAGAATGTAAAAGAAGGCAATGAACATGCGTTGCCAGGCTAAAAACTTGGCCAATAAGAACAACAACTTGACATGTACATATACTTGAGTCAAGTCATTGAAGAGCTGGTCGAGGTGCCACACATAAATCACAGGGCTCAATGCCATGCCAAAGTGTTTCTCGAAATTTGCAAAGTCCTCCTCAAGTGGCAGCTAAGAGACAGAAAGATAGAGAGAGAGAAAGATAGACAAAAAGGGAGAAGGATGGGCAATAGGCCAGCTTGTGGACTTTTCTTGGCAAAAAAAAAATAACTATGGGTAACAAAGACTTGGCTACTCATAGGAAAATTTGCTGTTCTTAAGTAAAACTAAGCACATTTAAGCTTTATTTTGGCATTTGTCAATGTGCGGGGGATTTATATAACTTTCGATGTCTGTCGGTTTTCCTCTCTCTTTCTCTATTCGTTGGTATAATAAATTGAAGTTCTTGCTGTGGCTTTTTTGTAGGCTTTGATTTGATTTTTGCCTGCCAATTTATTTATTTAACACAGAAGTCTTTATAAATTACAGCAAATAGATTAAATGATCTAAATTAAATTCTAAAAGAACTGTTGCATAAATTATATAATTAACAATTGCCATTTGTTTGCTTTAAGCCATCAATTTAATTAGTGCAATTTGCAACTATATGCGCTTAGTGGTCAAACGCTATTTAAATAAGCCAAAAAATGATAAAGCGAAAAATGCAAACTGCTTTTTGACGCTCAAACATAATGCAAATATTTATAAAATGCTTCAAACGAATTGTGCGAAAATTTCTCGGTAATGAGAAACTAAACTAACTAATATACGGCATTAAATAAATACACTTAAAAATTATAAAAAATTGCTCAAAAGGATATTAATTTATCTTTCAAATAGTCTCTTAAATAGTGAAATTAAATTTTGAAAATAACCAAAGGCTAAATTTTAGTGATTCCATTAAAATGTTATAAAAGCGCCTGTTGCAGTGGGATTGAAAATTTATAAATTGATATACAATTTTATGCAAATAAATAAGCTGGTAGAAAATTAACTTTTACTCTACTTTAGTAGCTTGAAAATTATATTTTTTATAATTATTTTTTGAAAACTGTGTAATTACTTAAAATTGCACATATGTTATTATTGAGCTGGATTTGTTTTATTATAATTATGCAATAATATACGTATCTTTTATTTAAGCTGCATTTTATTACTCACGGATATTCGTAGATTTATTCGCTTCGTTAACAGTGAGCAACTGTTGTTGTGAATTATTTTTAGACAAGATTCCAAGTCTCTTTATTAGTGGAGTGGAGAAGGAGTACATCACCTTTTCATTTACTTGCAGGCACATCGAACAATGCCATAAGTGAGACAGAAGCTACGCATGAAGCTGGTCATGGTGGTCATGGAGTCAGAGCTAAGTCTGCGATGGGCGGCGGCAATAATAATCTGAACATCAATCTTCCGGAAAATAACAACGCAATACTACGACTTGAAGTTGAATTACGTGACAAGAATGTGCCCAAGTATCGACGCGGTGTGGGCGGAGGTCCTGGCCGTGGTGCTGGACAAGGACGCGGCGCAGCAGCCGCTGTCAAGAGAGCAGTACCAGGAGCAGGCCAAGGAGTGGGAACAGGTGGATGGAGGTGGAGGTGGAGGGGGGCTGGAGCGGCTGCCACGTTGGCTGTGCCACTGGACCGTCGTAATTTAGTGGTGCCGCTTGAAAAGGTGCGTCCACAGTGCTGTAACTCTTCAAAACCTCTAAGAAGGGGTCAGTCCAAAGCTGAGCTGCCCCCAAAGCACAAAACACTTAAAGTTGACTCTTGGTGTACTGTTGTGCTCAAGGGTACTCAACGGCACTGCGTGTAGTGTAGTGTTGTGTGTGTGTGTGTGTGTGTGTGGATGCACTTAACCAGGCGAAACGTGACTGTAGCATAGTGCATACCCGAAGTGGATGGATGGAAGAGGAAAGAGGAAAGACGGTTTGAGGTGGGGATTTAAAATGTCAACCAAAATGTATTTGGCTTGTAACATAGTTTGATCAATCGTTTATTTTGATGAATGGGGCTGACAATTGACCGAGTTAGATAATCGCCAAGATGAAGGTACGCCCCCAAAGATTGATGAAGCATCCACTAAGTCAAAGAGAATGGGGAATTGTAAATGTAACTGCAGTCGGGGAATATCACAGCGACTCAATTCAATTAGATGCACAACTAAAGTCTGTACAAACGTTTGAATCTGTTGTATCTCTTTAGCTCGGTAGCCAAAGCGTTGCTCGGGCTTATAAGTTTGTGGCAGACTTTGACCAAATAAATTTTATATTCTCTTGATATGCATTAACAGTCTGTTAAAGACCAAGATTTCAGAGACGAATAGAGCTAGAGATATTTGGTGAAACATTTACTATAATGAATTTAGATAAGTCCTCAAAACGTTTTAAACGATCATTTTTAAAAATAAAACTTATAATTCGTTTGTCAGACAAGTAAAGTATTACCATGAAGATTTGCTACGTGTGTGCAAATAAGTGTAAGGGTATATAAGTGGCTGGGTACCGAGTCTTCTCACAGTCGAGAATGCTTATTTGAAAAATAGTAACTTGCCTTGTCTTTGTCAGGTACTTGAGGAGTTGCTTGTCAAGCTTGAAATTGAGCACGTTACTTGGACAACAAGCAAGAAAGGATATTTTCATCACGTCGTTTTCCCGCTGCAAGCCGGCGATGCCTGCGAGACAACACTGCACTGTCTCACGGAGCTGGGCATTGGCACTAAATTGAATTCCAGTGTCAGGTAAGTTGAGACATTGAAAGGCACCGACAAGCGGCAAACGGTAAACGTGCCGGGCAAGCCAACAAGCCAACAAGGCGACAATAACAGGCAATAGCAACAGCTGGCCAAAGTCCAACCTTTTCCTGCTTTTTCTCAGACTTTTCTCCTGCAGTCGGGTTAGGTTTTAATACAAAAAAGTGCAGTCATCTTTGAGCGCGCGAAACGCAACTTAAGCTTATGAAAAGGGGAAGAAGTTGGAAAGAGGAACAGGTTCATATTTTGATTGCCTGTAGGCGGCAGAAATGAAAAGCTGCAACTGAAACTGAAGCTGCTAGAGTAACAGAAGCCGGGCATCTTATCGATTTGCTTTTTATGCAACAGCTGGACAGTTTTGGATTTAGAAATGCATAGCTTTTGTCAAGTCATAGTGGAATTGACAACGATGAAGTAACTTTATACAAAGAACGAGGAAGCAAAAAAGGAATAAAGCTAATGAAGTGTGTCTCTTAAAATGTGAACATATAATATTCAACTATTAGAATATTTATAAAGTAATAGTTTCTCAAGCGTTGAGTTAAGATGGAAAGAACAAGCTGAAAAAAAGAAAATTGTTGACATACATACGTTGAGCGCCAATTTGCATGTTCTTAACGGCTTTTAGTATCTTATTTAAGTACAGATTCTTCGCTTTGTACGTCTATATTTATATTTATTTATATATTTTTATGTGGACACATTTATCTGTAATGATTATATTGGTTCCTTGCGTGTAACTGTCTATTTATCTACTAAATAAAATATTCAATTTAATTTACCTTTAAATAAAAGCCAAAACATAATTTTTGTTGGTATTAAAAATATTATGCACTTTAAATATTTGTAATATGAACAAAGTGGTACTTTGAAACGTAGTCTCATGAGGCTGGAATATTGCTTTGGATTTAAAGAATATTGTAAAAAGTTCTATAGCTGCTCATTGTCTCACATGAAGGAATCTCTTTTGTAATAGCTGAGCATTAAGTGGCAAAGGAATTTCAGGCTAAGTGAAGCTACAGGGACAGTTTGTTGAAAGTAAATTAAGTACGCGAAGCTGAGGAAATACAATGAAGTGTACTAAGTAGCCCTACAAAATAAATTAAAGATGAACAGGTAAAGACCATGAGATACCGGAAAACAGGACGACAGAGAAGACAAGCAGGTGCGATAATCATTTAATGGCATTAAGCAGCTGCATTAAAATGCAGTCAGTGGAGGTGTGACCAGCTGTTAGAGGGTGGACAAAAGCATAAGAAGAGAAAAGGGGGAGAGAAAAGGGTTTCTCGAGCAGCTATTTACCTTTGGCTGAGTGGCAGTTCAAGGAACGGGCAGTTTCGATGCACTAAAGTGATTTTTAAGCTGTTTAATGTGCCCAGAATGCAATTAAGTTTCAACCCAACAAACAGACAGTTCCTTGAAGCAGCTGAAACATCCGCTTGAAGTCCTGGGATTAAACAGCAGATGCTGTCAAGACCAAGCCCAAAGCTAAGATATCTGAAACAGAGTCCGACATGGAATTGGAGTTGGAACTGTATTAACAATTCCATAGAGATAACTATGCATGTGCTGCTTGCAGCTGTAAAAATATTTCCATATTCAAATCCATCTCAATCTCGATTCTAGTCTTTCATCTTCAACCTTTGGTTTGGTTTTGTTTTACAGCGTTCTACCCTGCAGTGTCAGCTATGATGCCATCTCCGATGCGGCCAACATGCGAGATGATTACAGGTGAGTCTGTGCTGAAATAATCCCATTGTGAGTATGAGAATGACTATGAATATGAGTGGAAGTATGAGTGTGAGTAGGGGACATGAGTATGAGCACGTGTATAGTTTTAATTCAGACACCTTTGTCAGCTACAGACACGTGGCTTTTGACTCGACTCGACTGCTCCTTTTGTCGGAAACTAATTTAAGCGCCTCCTTTTGTGCTTAGCTCTCAAAGGCAACTGTCATTTCATTAACTTTCAACCGCACTTTCAGTTCTCTTTGAGTATTAGAGCCTCGTTTGAGTCTTAGTTTCATACTTACAGTATTCTATTGTTTGTTTCTCTGGCCGATGGCAATGTGAAAAGTAGGTTGGATTTGTCTGTTTTTTTTTTTTTAACACTTATATTACGACCACAAGAACAACACAATTTAAATATTATATTATTTTTATTCAATTTCTTTAATTATATTCAATCGAAAACACATATTTTCAAACTCATCACAGACAGGATTGACCTATGCCCAAGTTTTTTATTCGAAATTGCCAACAGCTACGAACATTTTCACAGGTTATATCTTTTTTCTTTTACTACCCTTTCATGTCGTGTGTTGTAAAAAGTGAATGTGTTAGAATTTACATAAAAAAACTGAGAGTTAGTTGGATTAACTGCATTCAAAGGGTTAAATGCATCTATCTGTTCCTTATTTTCGGATTCTAACTAAAATATTTAATTGCTTAAAAATTATATACAAAATTCATTACAAGAAATCAAATTTAATTGTGGTAAAAATGAAACCAATTAGTGGAAAAACAGTTGCTGAGTGCTAACCACATACTGTTGGCCATAACATTTTATGATATGGTTTTAATGGTGTTTATTTATTTAACTATTTATAGCGATGATGGCGAGGAAGCGTCCAGGTGGAACAATTTTGTGGAATCAATTAAATCGAAATTGACCGTTAAACAGGTTGTGGACGGTGTGCGAGCTGGCGGTTCCTTGTCTTTTGACTATCTGCTGCTAATTGTTACCGCCGAGTGAGTACATATATAGATACAGATACAGATACAGATACAGATACAGATACAGATGCAGATACATATATAGACAGAATTCGGTTCAGAAATTCTAATGTGTTGTGTGTTCTGTGTGCAATCTAAATATGCTCATCTCTTGCATCTCACATTTTGCAGCTCTCTGGCGGCCCTGGGTTTGGTCGAGAATAATGCACCGAATATTGTTGCGGCCATGTTGGTTTCACCTCTTATGGGTCCCGTTATGTCGATTACATTTGGCGCAATTATCTCGGACAGAGAGCTAATGGTAAGTGCATGCAGCTGTTTCTCCTGCTGTTTATGTTGCAATGTCTCTGCGGTTGGCCCAAAACCATTTTGTGATGTGCTCGCTTTTGTGATGTGCTGTTGCCAACATTTGCTCTGCGAATTGCCAGCAAAAAATATTGCATAAAGCACGAATCGAGAAATTGCAATTGCAAGCCCGACAATCCAATGCTGCGGATTGATTTATGAATGAGAAAATGACAGTTGCAAAGTAATAATAAAAATGCATTTGTCGAAAATTGCTGTGCCAGTCAGTCAGTCATTCAGTTTCGCCTTCCTCATGTGTAAAGTCAAATGCATAACGACAATTTTCATTCAAATTTGTTACATATTTTCAACACTTTTGTGGTAAATGTCAACGCAGTCGAACTTTTCAGCTCTTGTTTATTGATATTTCATTCGCAGTTCAAATTTTCTGTTTATTAATATTGTTGATGAAAATGATAAAACTGAAATGCTCCACAAAGCAAACAGAAAACCAAAGATATTGCTGAAAGAAATATTTTCCTATAGAAAGTGACGAGTTTAACAGTGTTTCAAATATTTTTGAAATCTAAATAAAATTAGGAAACAATATATTTTAATAAACGAAAAAAATTAATAATGTAGTTTTAAAAATATTTTTTGAATGTATAAAAAAGTGAATATAGTAAATATTATTGAAAATTCTTTAAAATTCATGATTAAGTGTTTAAAATGCTGTGCTAACCACAGACTGAATAGACTAGACACTTTTTGATGATTCTTAATCCGAACTTTTGGCAATCAAATGCTAAGGGTTGGATGCGAGAATTTGCTTTATCAAGACGACTTTCTATGGGTGTGTTATCTATTTATAAGTGAAACCAGGCCGCGCTGTTTTATAAAGAGTGGAAAACTCGTCGGAAAAGCGTCTGCAAACAGACTTAAGCTACTTAAATGAAAAGAGAAGAAGCACTTAAGGAATTATCCAAAACTCGAAGCAAATAAAACTTAACGTCAAGTGCAGCCAGTTGCCATTCCTTCTTTTCTCTCCTTTATTCCCGTCTCCATGTTCCTGTTGCTCATCCTGTTGCGGTTCTTTTGGTTCCTCTATCAAGAGGGACCTATAAATGTCAAAAGCAGCCAGGACAACCGTCAAAGATTTTGGTTTTTTGTTCGCTGAGGAAATGAAAAGAAGCGCGTTTCAAACTCTTTACAGGTGCGCTTTATGCGATAAATACACTGACAAATGAAGATAAATAGAGACGGAGAGTATGAGAGCCAGAGTCATAAGTTAGAAAAGAAAATCAAAAATGTAAGGCATACATTTTTTCTAAAGAGTGTAAGATTTGGTGTGCATTCGTTTTGGTTTGAGAGCCGCCTCCGGGGGGCAACTTGGTGTCTGCTGACACAATTTTGCAGACTGTGCACACACACACACCCACACACCACATAAACAGGTATAAATATATATGTATCTATATCTCTAAGTGCATGGCTAGGTTGTGTGTTTGACATCTGTGTCGTGTACTTCAATTAAATTTTAATTGAAATGAATATATTTTTTGTCGCTTTATATGTTTCTGTGAAGTAGCTTTAGTTGCGGCTTAATCTATGCCACAGTAGGGTGAGTCAGTATTTGAATACTAAGAATTTTAAAAGAAAGCAGAGAATCCAGAATATATCTAGGGATAAGAACATCATTATAGCTTATATTCTTAAATTAATATTTAAGTATTACTAAGTCAAATGTATGTCATAGCATGAATATATTTATTTTAAATATTTAATTACATTATTTCCGAAGTGTAATTGCTTACTTATTTTACTATCGAAAATATTTAAGATCAATATAAAGATGACTCAACTGCAATATGTTGTACTTTAAACAGGAAATAATGTATTAAAATTAAGTTAAAATTCATATTAGAAATC
This sequence comes from Drosophila falleni, assembly GCA_035045575.1. NCBI lineage: Eukaryota > Metazoa > Arthropoda > Insecta > Diptera > Drosophilidae > Drosophila > Drosophila falleni. Next base: position 251,833 of record JAWNOV010000169.1, on the reverse strand, counting down.
AGCAAATAAATAAGTGTTTTTTAAGCGATGTTGTCATTTAACTAATTAGGTTCAAGACAATATTCAATATTTAAAATGACGCAAATAGCTAAATTAATATTAAAAATCATTTAATATTTTAAAACGCTATCCAAAAACAAAAAATAAATATCTCATAACATACAAATTGTTAAGATAAGAAAAAAATATACACAAAATAACAACGACAACAACATAAATGTTTATGGCAGCATCTGTCAAAAGTCGTTAAATGTTATTGAAATGCACTTTTTATGCAACTGCGGGCACAAATGTGCAAACAAATATTGCGTATACGCATTTGAATTCGAAAAAACATTTACACGCAATTTGATGTCGATGCATGTACGAGCAGCTTACACATTACTCATACGCCTGGTGTGCCCCATACAGTTTCCATTGCTTTCCTAACTACCTTTTCAAGTGAGAGAACAAACCAAAACAGCAAAAAACTTGCAACTTATATTTTCACTTAACTTTAATGCTAGTTGGCAAATTGTTGTGTGAAGAAACTCGACTCGAATCCTTAAACTTCATTTACTCTCTTTCACTTGGCAAGTTGCTGCTTTTAGCATAGAATTTAAACAGTTGTCAGCTTGTTATAGTGCAAGTTGTGCGGAAACCAAAGAAAAATCATATGTAGAAGAGGGGGGAATATACTAAGACGACAACGACATCATCTGGTTGACATTAGAACATTTTTCTTTTGTGTGCAGCTGCCAAAAGCAGTTTACGCTGCGTGGCTGCAAATTTGGGTTAACATGTCACGCACCCACTAGCTGCGGCCCCGCCCCCTTCTTGCGCCCTCTTTTGGGTTCTTTCCCCTATGTCTTTCTCTTTTCGTTATGCGCTGCAAAGTATGCAACATTATCGTTCAAAGTGTTGCTGACTTCATGTCATCTCTGTCCCTCTTGTCACTTTCTCTCTCTCTCTCTCTCTTACTCTTTTTGTCTCTCTCCCTCTCCATATTTGTTTTTAGATATAGCAACCAAATGCTAACATTATATAAATATAGAATTGATATGTTCTTTGTTATACTTTTTTAGCTTTTGTTTTTTTTTTTTAAACATTCCTAAGGAGCTTCAGTACTTGAGACAATTTTTATCAAATTGATATGCACTTGGGTCCCAATTTATTTTTAAACAGTTTCTAGGCAGATTTGGAAGTACATCCTTAAGTACTTTACTCTTCGACTCTTCTTAATTTGAGTTCACTAATAATATTTTTATACTGTGGAGTACACTAAACTTAGATTTGTGACAAACCAACTGTTTAAATAATCAAATTCAAATTGAAAGTGCTCAAAATGCTGTTTAGGTGCAAACATCTGCTCAGAAGTTGATTTACTTTTCAGCTATTATGTTAATCAAATACAAATTGTATATGAGTGTTGTGGGTATTTCTTAGCTATACCTTGTAGTAATTGAAATGTGGCATACCCGCACCTACTGTGGTCATAATTTAGAGCAGAAAAAACACACAAAGCTAACATTATTTTAAAAATTAATTAAATTAATTAAATTTTTAAAAATTTGACTTTTTATACATTATTATAAGCAAGTTCATTTGCAGGGTATCTGCTGGTCTTTGCTTGACTGTTAAATATTTATTTATTAATTTTTTTATTATAGCGTGTTGGCTTTCTGTGTCTCGGACTGGGCATGTTGATCTCCTGCATATTTGGCTTCTGCTTTGGCTTAATTCTTGGCACCACAGAAATGCCTTGGGGACAGAATATGGATTGGCCAACTGAGGAAATGCGTGGAAGGTAAGCAAATGTTAAATTGTCAACTTCAATTATTGTTAATCAGCTGAACAATTGCGACAAAATTGATGACATTTGTCACGTTTACGTTGTTAAGACCCAAATACCACGCAAATTTAAACGACAAATATATATGGAACTTTATCCCAATTTCAATTTCTATGGAATGCCAGTCATGTCGGCATAATTCAGAAAAATATTCTTTAATGCTAATCATCGTCTTCAAAAGCCATTTTATTTGTACTCATTTCGTTTTGAATAAGTCTTTGATCTCGGCCGTGTGTCAATTGTCTTAGTTAATCAAATGGGAAAGCTGAGACTTGAATCGGAAATTCGAGTTGGCTTTTGAAATTTAACTTCAGCTTTTGACAGCCGACAGTTTATGTCAAAGAACAATTATCCTATGGCTGCCGAAGTTTATAATAGAATTTCTACTTTAAAAAGAAACTTTTTACGTTTCAACATAGGAGAAAACTTTAAAACTCCCATTAAATAACAAAAATGTTAGTTTGGAAAACAATAATTTACATACATAAAATTAATGATTTTTAAATGTTCCTCGAGTAAAAGTTTATAAAATAGTAAAATATTTAACTATATAGTCATTTGGATTCCTCAAAATACTATTTTTAAGGACTTAAATTATTGAAGGTTAATAGATACCTAATCTAGAGGCTTCACTTGGTATATTACAAATATGAGATACAATTAAATTATTATTTAGCCAAACACAATTGCCACTAATTCAGTGGTCAGTGACGAAGCCGTTTTCATGCGCCACGTGACACAATTACAGTCGGACAATGGCACCTATCCAAGCGGGATTTAGGGGGTTAAGGGTAGGGTTTCTGCCAGGAAGCTGACCATTAAAAGCGCACGCGTATGTTGAGATATATAGGCAGGGCGGTGGTAAGTTATGGCCAGAAGCAATCACGCAATCAGGGCAGAAACGAGAGGAGCTTGTGTTATTATTATGATGATTTGTATTTGTACATTGAGCATTGTGTTGGCCAGGCTCTCAATTGAGAGATGTAGATACATTCAGCTGTCAGATTTGGCTCTCTATGGTATCTCTATTGCACAGCTTTCCTCTCTGTCTGTCTGTCTTTTGTATTATTATTTTAACAATTTATTTTGCGCAATTAACACAATTGCCGACACACATTCATTATGCACAACTTCCGGGTAACTGCGTTTGAGCTTAATTTATTGTTGCTGCTGCTGAGTGGGCAAAGGGGGGACACATGGCGAAAGGAGTGGGGAGAGGGGAGGGGCATGAGTTTGTCTGTTTAGGCCTAAGCCTATTTGGCCCACTGGCATAAGAGATTTACGCAGTTGGCGCGTGGCAACTTCAAGATTTCTATGTCCTCGCAAGCTGACAAAAAACGATGCCATAATAAATGTGTGCTCATATACTTGCCGAGAGTCTATTTGAGTATCTCGAGGCCTACACAGTGTTGGCCTAATGAGCGCACGCCTCGCACTTTTGGAGTGGGAAACGGATCAGATTAGTTGAATTATTTGCAAGTAATTTATTACATTTTCACTCATAGATTCACCAAACTCACTTCAATGTTGCAACAAAGTCTCGCATTTTCATGAGCCGATGCCTAATTAACATACTTAATGGATTTCCCATTGTGACAAATGTAAAGCCTATCTCCTTAAGAACTGAAATGTTAAGCAAAAACTGAACTTTTGTAATCCAGCTTAAATTCAATGTCAAGGGTAACGCGACTTTCAAGACTTTCTAAAGCCAATACTTTGATAATTAAGCTTTACACTTAGAGAAAAAAGTGATTTAAATGTAAAGTAATTATTCCTGATTCTTATTTTAAATGAACAAAATGGTATTCCAATAACACTTAATTACTTGAATCGTCGGAATGGAAAGCATGTTCAACATTATAACTCAAAATTATTAATATTTTCTTAAACTTATTTAACTTTTGTCACATGACTGTAAGTATACAAAATTGTCGCTCTATTAACTTGGCCTATATTTAGTATTGACTTTAAAGAGTTGATTCTAGGCAGCTGTGTAAGTTAATCAAATACTGAATTGAGTTCATCTATAATTTGCTATAAAAGTTGTTGAAAATAAGAGTTGGATTATCAATCACCTTATCAACCTAAAGATGAGAGCTATTATTACAATTAGTGTCTGTGCTGTTCTGGCCATTGTCACAAAATTGCCTCTAAGTGAGGCACAAGTGTCCTGTTTAGACGAGCCTCTTAATATAGAATGCATTGACTGTACTCTTTTAATCAATGCTCTGCATCCTCTCTGCGTGATTGAAACGGTAACAGATCTTACCACCCTTCTTCCCGGTGGGGGAGAGGTAACTACGCTACCGACTGTGGGTGGAGGCGAGGGAGAAGAGACAACTGCAGCTACAGGCGGAAAGAAGACAAAGAGGAGGATCAAGTTCAGTGTGAAGAGGAAGCCGGGCAAAAAGACTATTAAAAGACGTCGCAATGGAAAGAAGTCCAATTGGAACAAGAATTTTTAAGCACGAATCTCTAACAAACGATATCCGATTAACGATAACCGATTACTGTAGTTGACTGTAGTTTTCAACCTAGTTTTATAAAAGTTGTTAGTAATTGCATTTTAAATATATATTAATTTTAATAATTTTGATAGAAATATTGAGTTATTTTTGAATTTTTAGTCTCTTCTTTTCTACTTTATCGCATCCAGATCGCTTAAGCTTTAATTTTTTAAAATATATAAGCTCCTAAATGTATGTAACGGGTCTTCCCTTAGTCCGGGGCTCGACAGTAGCCTTTTTGACTAGTTAGGAATTTATTTAAATTAAAGTAAGGTATTTAATTGCGTTGTTTTAGAGTGAAATTCCATTCAGATTTATATCCAGTGCTTGTCACGTGAAAATTAACAAAAAGCAAAGAAAATAAATTGGGCAAGGATGTTTAGGACTCAAAAAAGTGAGTGCTTGTGTCATGCTGAATAAATGCAGTCCTTTCTCTAAATTGCAGATTTGCCGCATATTTTGTGGTTCGTGTAATTATTCAATTTAAAAGACCGCCAATTTGTTGGAATTTATCTTCATCAAATCCAATTTTAAAATATAAATTAGAGAGAGAATTTTTGGGTTGTAGGAAGTAATTAATTGTACATACATTAAATTGAGTTACATTTCGCCCACAATGTTTGAGAGAACTTTAAATCAACTTTAATCATGTAATCAAAATATTTTAATAATTTTTTTCAGTCAAGGAGTGTTCTTAAATGACGTATCCCACCGTAATTGGGGTATTAATTTATGTTTTAATTCAATTATTTCTACGTCGAGTTATTTGACAAAGTTTAAATAAAAACCATAAAATTATACAGCCACTAATTTATGAGAAGAAAGTCTAAGTTCGCCAATAATTGAGCGTAAATTGCGGCTCATAATAAAGTTGTTGCATGATAAAATGTGAAATGTAGAATTTTTCCTTTTATTTTTTTGGTTAAGACAAATTTTCAAGCGGCATGAAGTCAAAGCAGAGTTAAGAGCCATTAATCAGGAAAAGTTGGGAGCAGGTAAACGAAAATAAAGGCACAAAATTTTCATGTAGGCAAAGTGTAGGCACAAATGAGGTGCACATGAATCACACACCAAAAAAAAGGACTAAGAAAAGTTTCAAAACATTTTTCACTGCGAGAAATGACTCCAAAAACCAACCGTCGACAAGGTCGCTTGCCGGAAATGATAACAAAAGCCGCTGACACTTGACAAAGTTGCGAATTACCCCACCAAAAAACACGAATAAAAAAAAATAAAATAACGAAAAGAAATCATGACGGGAATGGCGCCACCTGGCGGCGTGTCCAGCTGACAGGGCAGATAAGCAATGTCACTGACAGCCGTTGCGCGGCTTTTCATCTAAATTTAACTCAATTTACAGTTTCAATTCCGTCCCGATCCATTTACAGCTGGCATTTATCATTTCACTGTGTTTTGTTTTTAATTAATTTTTGTTTTATAGTCGCTTTTTTATTATTTAATAAATTTGTCCTCCCGAACTTTCATTTTTCATGGAATTGAATTTTCTTTCCGATTTGCAGGGGCAATGTGCGTGCCTTGTGGATGGGCGTGCTCTGGGCTCTAACATCTGGCACTGGCGTTGCCGTAGCGTTGCTCCAGGGCTCGGCTGGCCCATTGATTGGCGTTGCCATATCAGCATCTCTGCTGCCGCCGGTCGTTAACTGTGTAAGTACTTATTATGCATACATGAATTCAGCAAAATATGTCCTTTAATTGTTAGGATGACAACAAAATCCTCACATTGATTGCCACTAGCAACGAGTGTTATTATTAGAAATAGCCAATTGCTGAGTGTTACAGAGTTATTGATTTATTGTTAAGCTTTTTATTAATTGAATTGCGACCTTGAATTTCTCTTTTAATCATTGTCTCAAGTTTAATGCTAATTTGCCCATGCATAACGAAACAACGCAATAAATTTATTTGCACAGCTTTTGATACTTTGGGTAAATTTCAAGAGGGTACTTTTAAATTGTCACAAAATGTGTTAAGCAGGAAAATTAGCGCACATTTCTACTGCCGATCAGTCAAATATTTCAAAATATTAAATTAATTTTATATTTAACAAAAAGTATTCATTCATTATCATTGTAAAAAAAAATATTCATATATTGTTTTCTCCTTTTCATATTCAACTTAGCCACAACAAAACAATATTATTTGCTTTTAAGTGTTTTAGCTCAAATACTGCAAATATTTGGCAATACAATGGAAATATAAACAGCATTTAATGTTTAAAAAAAATTAAAGAGTGTTAAGTAAAACAGCTTGGAAGTGTTTGCCACAGTATGAGTGATCGAGAGTGAGAAAAATCGAAAGAGAGAAAGGGAAAAAGAGCGAGAGAGAGAAAGCGAAGTAAGTGAAGGTTGCATGCTTTGGTGGCTAACACATAAATTAGGCAAAAATACAATTTGCTGATTAATCTGAAGTGCAAGGCACAAAAACTTTTGGTCATAAATCTATCCGGCCGATTGCCAGTTGGCTATTACTTACGAGGCGCTGTAGCTTTAGCTTTTGCCTTAGCTTCGGCTCAGATGCTTGCCTCACATTGTGGCAGCTAACCGCAACGAGTGCATAAATTTCGACCCAATTTCAAGTGCGAATTTTACCCCAAGCGGATGTTGCGTAAAATTATTAAGCAAACTTACTGAGAACTGCAGCCGAAGAGAGAGAGAGAGAGAGACGAAGAGAGATGAAGAGAGACGGCATGCAAAAACTTGCACAGCGGAAACCGGCAAGGCAACAGCCAGAGAGCCAAAGAGCCAAAAACACAGTCAAAGAGTCATACAAAGAAACATACAAACAAACAAACAAACAAAACTCCCGGCGACACAAGGCTGGCTGACATTTATCAATTGTGACAGAAAGACAATGGCACAAGGCGGCGGGAGAGACGGGAGAGGCGGGAGAGTCGGGGAGTTGTACCACAAGCATGACAAAATGATGCAAGCGAGCAAATTACTAGAGGGAGAGGGGAGAGGGAAGAAGCAGCGGGAGCGAAACCGAAACGTTTGGTCCTTCTCTTGGTACTGTTTCTGGTTTTGGTTCTGTTTCTCTTCCCTTTGCTAACTGCATGTGCTGAAACAATGGCGCTGAGATCGCTTAATCATGCCGACGATTGTGGTCGAGCATGTGTGTACCCTCTCTATCTCCCTCTCTCTCTCTCGACCCTCGCCTTATCCTCGACCTGATGCTGCATCGTTTTTTGGCTTATATGAACCGCATAAATCAGACACACGCACCAAAACTCTGACGCTGTCAGCTTCGTCAGGCAGCCGTTGCACGTTTTTAACCTAAAATCTGCTAACTGCATCGCCCAAACAGCGTGCCGCAATTAATTGCATGCATTTTGTGCAACGGCAACGGCGCGTATGAGTAATTACATTTATTTTCTATTCATATTATTCATACGCAGCGTTGTCTGCTCAAAAACTGTTACTCGCACTGTAGATTGTTATCATTTGACTAGCTTATAAATGATATTTATTATTCTGTGCATACTTTTAATTTAAACACATTATTTAAAGTTCCAACACATTTTTGGCTCATGTTTTCTATTTTCCAACTTATTCTCGTACATAGAAAATAAATAATTTTTATTTTATTTGCTTTTCTATTAACATTTAATAGACTATTTCTCTCTGCTGTAGAAATAATTTGTCGTCCTTACTTTCCAAAAAAGAACAGGCCATAAGTTTGCCAAAATGGCCATAAATACGAAAAAAATAATAGCAAAGGAAACCAGAAAAATTACAGAAAAAAATTCACATTCACATTCACATAAACACGTATTTGCAGCAGGCACGCACTTCCGGAGCGTGTGTGTGTGTGTGAATGTGTGTGCCTGCCGCTGAGTCATTATAATTTATAAGAGCAAAAAATGGCAGAAGAAAAAGGCAGAGAACCAGACAATGTGACAATGAAGTTTTATCTCGGTCTGTGTTTAAATGCGTGTGTATTTGAGTGTGTGTGTGTGCTGGTGTTGGTGTGTTTCCTGAAATTTATAACAATTCAAGGCCGAGATCACTACTACTTGGTATGCTAGGAACATCGCCAGACTTGGTTTCAATTTCAATTTGGCAACGCGTACGCCACGACCCTTTGACCTCGACTATGACTGTCGACAGCCCACGCATTGAGTCGACTTGGCTTTAATCTGTAAATCTGGCCAGCACACAGTATATTGTTTGCTTTTGCTGTTTATTGTTTTACAGGGTTTATTTTGGTCACAGGCCTGCATATGGCTCATCTATCCGGAGAAGCGAATACCGCATTTGAAGAACGAGGCAATGAACTCAACGAGCGCATATCCTTTCCTCTATACGGACTATTTGCCAACGGAATTCCTGATCAATGGCATTGTGTCTGCCTGTCTGACGATTGTCAATGTTATTTGCATATTTATAACTGCGATTATTGTGCTGAAAATCAAGGAAGTCTCAGCACCTTACACAGCCAGTCCAGATTTAAAGCGGTAAGTGGGAAACTTTAAAAATAATATGCATAATATCAGTGCTAAATCCTATATTTCTGCTTAGCTTCAATTGTTTATTAGGCCATTAATAAATAATATTTATTAAAGCCTAAAACGTTAACATGCGTAAAAGTTGACAAATCGCATAATTAACTGGCTTATTTCGTGCATTTCATGAAAGATAACTCATACGCCTAGTGGCCGAGTGACATTCTAAATGAAAATAAATGAATTTTATTGCGAGACCTACGTTAATAAATAGCCTACTAAGACGCCAGTGTTCCTCCACTCCTCCGTTTCTCCATCCCTGGTGTGTGTCTGTTAATGGCCGCCACTTGGAGACTGGAACATGTCTGGGCTAGTCTGGTTTGCTCTACGTGTCCTTCAATCTCATAAAGTGGCGCATTAAATTACTCGAAGCGAGCGCAAAACAATTTTTCCTCAAAGCTTTGTCAATATTTGCGACATAAACTGCTTTGCAGAATATAATATGCCACAGTTTCTGTTACTGTCTGCACATTTCTTGCGTATTAAGTCGAGCGCACGCTCACTCACCCGTCAGGAAACAGTTACCACTGTGAATTTATACCCTGTAATCGAAAAAAATTCAAAAGAGACTAGGAAATAAAAAATTCTATGTAAATTCAATGGACATAGAACATTGGCGTATGCATTCTTATAGTCAAAGTAATTATTTGACACTCAGAATTTTAAATATTTACAACAAAATTTTCCAGAACATTGTGCATTGATTCCATTAGCATTTTGAGAATTATAATTTCTCTTCTTATATAAAAATACTCTAAGAATTTTAATTATTTTTGGTAACTTCTTCTTTACCAGAATAATAATAGAAATATTTTCAGTTAACAATTTTAGTATTTGAAGCTTACTTTAACTTTGTGTACTGGATATTTTCTAGTCTATCAAACGCATCAATGATTTGAGTGCATGCATATTTGTTTTGCCTTTTTATCTGCGTATTTAACAGTTGTTTATGCAATATTTGTGTTTGTTCCGCTGCATTCAAGTTGTATGCAACCCTTCAACTGTTGAGACACCCCTCCGAGGGGCCAACTCTCTGTTCAAATAAAAGTCATGGATGGGAACAGCTTTGGTCACCCTTACAATTCGTTTTCCATATGGCTCCAAGCATAGCTTTGTTTTTTCTGTTTTTCATTCCAAATCGGCGGCACTGGCAATACGCATAAAGTGCATTATTTTATATTTATTTGTTGTTACTTTGTTTGCTGCGCGCTGGAAAATTGATTTTGTTGTCCTTTCAATTGCAAACTGTTTCTTGATAATATCGAAATACAGTTTGTGGTCACTAGAAATATCCAAATATTGAAATAACTGCTAATATTGATTCGTGTAGTTAGTTTTAAGGCTTTGGCAGCTTACAATATTTACTCGGTTTTCATTCATTTGGAATGTTCAATTTTATTTTTAGTTCGGCCTTAATATTTAAGAAATACGAAAAGACTTAATATTAAGACTGAGATTTATACATTTAGTTTAAGTATTAATATTTTACCAGACCATTCTTTTTAAAGATTAATTTATGTTTTTCTCTTCAACAGATTCTGGGAAACCGATCTTCGGACTGTTCGGAAGACCAATCGTTCCACAATTCGGCGACAAGGCACTTTCCGAGGAGTTGGTGGCGCTGACAAGCTTATGAGGTAAGAGCTCCTCCCACTTGCTCCTTGAAATTGCTTTTATTCTTGTACTCGTTTATATTTATGATTTTGCAATTGTTGTTTATTGTTGTTGCGGTAATTGAGCGCATGTGTGCTTGTAAGTCTCAATGAGATTCTCTGATTCCCTCATCCTCTCTCTCTGTGTGTGTGTGTGTATGTGTGTGTGTGTGTGTGCTCATGACATTCGCTTAGGGCCACACAATTTACTTCCTCGCTGTGTCTTGAATTCTGAGTTAGCGGAACGAGAGACGCACGCTTCAAAAACAATTTCATGAGGTAAATAACAAAAGTATTTATACTTATATGGTTTCGTCCCCACATATTGTTCCGTTTGGGATATAAATAAATTTATTTTTTTATGCCAAAAAACGAAAAGTGGACAACATACAAAATATTTATCGCATAATTGAAATCACTGAGAAGAATTTACGACATTCTTTTACCGCAACGAAAAATAAATCTGAGCTTTTAAAACAAAAAGAATTTTGTAAAGATTTCACGGTTAGAGTTTTCTTGTCAATTCAATATTTAAGCATTTTTATTAATATAAAAATAAATAAGAAATTCTTCAAATTCATTTTAGTTTCTACCGAAACTCATAAGATGATTGTTGCTTCTGGAAGTCAATTATCATACAGTTTTTCATTTGAACTCCCCATAAACATTTACATATCGCTAGATGCTCCATTAAGAAAAAAACAGACGTGCTTTTATATTAATTAAGAATATTCTTACAATATTTACTTGGCAAATAATAATGACGAAAAAAGTTAGTAAACTCACTGAAATTATCGCTGAATTTGTTAGCATATTGTTTATACTTGGATTTCGAATGCTAAACCTTTTAATATACAACAAGCAAACTTTGAGCTTTAATTTAAAGCACTTACAGGCTGAATTTTTCAAAACGTCGCCATATCTTGTGGCCAAGTTTGAATACTCAATGCTCAGTCAGTCAGTTGGACAAACAACTTTCTATATATGTAGATGTAACATCGTTCATCACAAACTTGGATATCGAAAATTTAGAGGCATGAAAAGACTTTCGCTAAAAGATTTTTTATAAGTATTATTTTTCAGGCATTATAGAACTCAGAGAAATAATTTTGTTTCTTTGGTGCACTTTTTTCTTCCCTTTTTTTATCAAGAACTGCTTAAAATTCGATCATATTTCTAATTTTTTTTTCCACAAGTGGAGGAAACTATCAGGGACTCGACGAGACACGTACCGCAAAAATGGATACAGCTTTGGAGCGGGCATTGGCACAAGCCGAAAGCGACGTTACCTTCAAAAAGGTCAAACGAATGAGCTACTCAAGCAACGCAGCTGGTGAGGTGAGTGTATAAATTAAAATATGCTAAAAATCGAATGAAATTATTTAAAGGTCACACATTTGTTATTAGGTCGCTTCACATGTATTCACTAAATATTCCGATAAGCTATTTTTCATTGTTTTACTGTGTATTCGTTTAGTTTGGTTCAAAAAGTTAGATTATTGTTTAGCCGTATCTGTTTCTCCATCTCCTTCGGTTTCCGCCGTTTGTCAAGCTTCTTACAGTCGTATAGCGTGGACGCCTTCTGCGCCTTCCGCCACTTCCTCCTTTTCCGCCTTGTCTACGGCCCCTTATCGTCCGTTTATTCCAGCGTCTAACGACTGATGTCGTCGTCTTCTTCTTCTTCGTCTTAGTAGAACTGATAGTGGTTGTCACCACCGTTGTGCTGTCCTCAGCAGCAAGAGCCTCCGCCGCGGCTGTGGTGGCTTCAGAGGCAGCGACTGTTGTCTCTGGAGGTTCCGTCGGGGCGCACTCAGGATCTGCGGCGTTGGCGGGATCAGTGCAGTCCACTTGAGCAACACTGAGTGGCAAGAAGGCCACGCAAATGGCCAAAAGGACACAGCCAAATACAATAATTTCACTTCTCATTTCAACTAATTTAGTTAACTGATAAACAGCATTTGGTGTTCCGGTCTTTTTATAGTAAACTACTTGCACTATGATTGGCCATCAATTTCGCAAATTGACACAGCTGTCTATAGTATAGTTTGATTATGTTTTTGCAAAAATACGCAACAACTAACCGAAAATATATATTAATTTAAATATTTAATCACCTTGAATCTTTAACTTTAACTCGCAACAATATTTTGCTTAAAGAAATTATAATATTATAAAAATAATATTATTTATTTTTCTTTCTCCCATACTTTGACTTTTATGTTTTTTCTATATTTTACCTTGATCTACTTTATGGTTCAATGAATTATTCGGGTTTAATAATTTTCATTCATGATTATTTATTTGTAATTCATTGTCATTCGCTTGCCATAAGATTCAATATTGTATTAACCCTGCCGCTGATTATTAATACGGTTAAGTCTTCTTCCGGGGATGGGTCTGAAGGGTCCGATGGGCCTGAACGGTCTGATGGGTCTGTTTCTTCTTGCAACGATTCTTCCAGCATTTCCTTGATTGGCATTCGGTCTGCCACCTCTGCGTCTGACAATCCTAAAGCGACGCACAACTCGTACCCTTCTTCTTCTTTTTCCTCCGCATGAAGATTTCGCAGTGGTTGCCTCTTCACCCGCATCGGCTGCAGTGGTTTCTTCTTCTGCATCTGTTGCTTGGGTGGTTTCTTCTGGAGTGGTGTCATCGTCATCATCTGGATTTGGTGTCTCCTCCACACAGTCTTCATGCTCTGCGTTGGCGGGGTCGTCACAGTCTGTGCAATCGTCGGGTTCCCCATTCTCATCGCACCTTACAGCCTTGCTCATCGGCAAATGTGGCAGCATTATGGCCAGAACGGCAAAGCACAGGAATATTGTTTTCACATTCATTTTCAGAAAATCAAAGAACAACTGATAAACTACTATCAAAGTTTTGGCCTTAAATACGATTTGGCAAAATGTATTTGATTCGATGTATTGAATATTTGGCAAAGTTTACTTAGCTGGCAAAACCATTTTAGAGTAATCAATATTTTAATCAATATTAAACTATTATTTGGCAATACCAAATGAAAAAGTAATCAGCATATTTGACTCATTTGAGTCATTTACATTTTTGTTTAACCAGATGGAGCTATCTGAAAAATATTATCAATCAAACAATGCTAATATTTCCATGCAAAACTTTCCACTACCAAATCAAATATGCAAACACATTTGTGTCGTTAAAGAATTGGATAAGTATGTTGACTTGTCAAGTGGCTAACTTCAATCTGTCATAACTTGATCGAAGCTGAACCGATTTTCAAGCGGAATGTCATTTTGATAATGATTTGGCCTCTAAATTCAATCTGTATTCAAATTTGGTTCATTTTGAAAATTTAATTATTTTTGACCGAAATTCGATTTCGATGCTAAGGGTCCCCCCTTTAAAATTTTGAAAATTCCAAATTTTAAATCTCAAGTTTTTACTTTTAATCAACTCCTTATATCGCAATTAGTATAAAACAACACTTAAAACTTGATTCTGAGAGACTTCATTTTCTTGTAAAAAATCATGTCGAAATTGACAAAAATTTTGACTTGTAAAGTTGACAGTCCAAGCAATTACTAAATTTCGAACTGTCATAACATTGTTAAATCTTAACCGATTTCCTTGCGGAATACCATTTTGATCATAATTTGGCCTCTTTATTGATTCTGCATCAAAATATTATTAACTTTATAAAAAAAATTGATTTTCGAATTTTTCCCGACAAAATCATTTGCTCCCCCCTTTGACTTTTTTGGAAAAATATTTTTTTCAAAATTTTAAATCTTGAGTTTTCACTTTTAATCAACTCCTTGTGCCCAAATTAGTATAAAACAACACTTTAAACTTGATTTTGAGACCTTTCATTTTTTTTGTAAAAAATCATATGAAATTGAACAAAAATTTTGACTTGGAAAGTGACTAATCCGCATTCTAACCAACTTCAAACTATTATAACTTGATCAAAACTGAACCGATTTTTAACCGGAATGTCATTTTGATCATGATTTGGTCTTTAAATACATTCTGCTGTCAAACATTTTGAAATTCGTTCAAAAATTTTGCCCTCTGTCTCACGGAGTCACAAAAAAAAGTGAGTCGGTTTTTCAATGTCTGTTTAAACCTAAAATGTTACACAATCTGTCGTATAGAAGTAATTTGTTTTTTTTTTTTAAATTCCAATAGAGCAATTTGATTGTTAAACACATCTGACATATCACCCAAATGTGATTTTTTAAAAAAACCGTTTCGCTTCTTTCTTTTGAGTAAAAATCGCACAACGCAATATTTGCACCTTGTGATTTCAGAAATTATAAATGTCACCAAAAATCAACTGTGAACAGTGTTGCTTTCTAATTAAATTTGATAAAAGCATTATTATAGTTATTTTTTTTAATTCAATGTTCGTTGTTTTATATTTTATTGTGCTTTTGGTATCCTTAATCTGACTGTCCAGATTGCTTATACATTTTTTCTTAGCTAAGGTTGCGGTTGTTTCTCCTGTTTTTCCTCCAGGCTCTGAAGGACTCTACGTCAGTGCCTACAAGGTTATTGCGATTCACTCTACGTCCATTGCTTCCACTGCGTCGTTTGCGTCCCTTGCCTCGTCCACAGCGACAGCGTCTTCCACGCTTGATCCGCCTCACCCAGCTCCTCTTATTCATCGTCGTCTTCTTCGTCTTCTTCTTCTTATTAGTGGAACTGGTAGTGTTTATCGCCGCCGTTGAGCTTTCCTCAGCAGCAAGAGCCTCCGTCGCGACTGTGGTGGCTTCAGTGGGAGCGACTGTTGTCTCTGGAGGTTCCGTCGGGGCGCACTCGGGATCTGCGGCGTTGGCGGGATCAGTGCAGTCCACTTGAGCAACACTGAGTGGCAAGAAGGCCACGCAAATGGCCAAAAGGACACAGCCCAATACAATAGTTTCACTTCTCATTTCAACCAATTCAATTGACTGATAAATTATGACCAAATGTACGGTCTTTTTATAGCAAAGATTTGGCGAATTGACACAGTTGTCTTTTCTATTATATTATTTATCTGCAAATTCCAACATGTGCATTTAATACTTGCTTTAATAATTCTGTGATGCGCAAATACTAATATAATTATTAAAATGCTGTAAATATTTATTCAGATGCTAGTCTTTAAAAATTCTTGCCCCTAACAATATGCCTGAGAATGAATTAAAAGATGTATAAAAATATTTCATTTGAAGCTAATTCAAATTCCCCATTCTTTTGATTAACTTCAACAGCTATTTTCTCCCGCAAAACAGTTAAACAATTTAATTATTTTTCCATTTCAAATTTATTCATTTTTATTTTGCAAATCATTCGATTCCCATACAAATTGGAGGCACATTTAACCCAGTCGATTGTTATTTCTGTTGAATTTTTTTCTGAGGATGGGTCCGTTTCTTCTTGCAACGATTCTTCCAGCATTTCCTTGATTGGCATTCGGTCTGCCACCTCTGCGTCTGACAATCCTAAAGCGACGCACAACTCGTACCCTTCTTCTTCTTTTTCCTCCGCATGAAGATTTCGCAGTGGTTGCCTCTTCACCCGCATCGGCTGCAGTGGTTTCTTCTTCGGCATCTGTTGCCTGGGTGGTTTCTTCTGGAGTGGTGTCATCGTCATCACCTGGATTTGGTGTCTCCTCCACACAGTCTTCATGCTCTGCGTTGGCGGGGTCGTCACAGTCTGTGCAATCGTCGGGTTCCCCATTCTCATCGCACCTTACAGCCTTGCTCATCGGCAAATGTGGCAGCATTATGGCCAGAACGGCAAGGCTCAAAAATATTGTTTTCACATTCATTTTCAGAAAATCAAAGAACAACTGATAAACTACTATCAAAGTTTTGGCCTTATATACGAATTGCCAAAATGTATTTGATTCGATTTATTGAATATTTGGCAAAGTTTACTCAGCTGCCAAATTAATTTGTAAATAATCAATAATACTATCGAAATTGAACTGTAACTTGTCTACCTACGCATATAGTTCTCCTCCATCATTCATATTTAATATTTAATATTTAAACAGTTGGAACTCTTTGAAGTAATAGTATCAATAAACTAACAAACTCAATCAAAATTTTCCACTTTCAAATCAAATAAGTATTTTTCGTGTGATAAACAGATGTCAATCGCCTATAAAATAATATGATAGTTTATTTATTTTTCACTATTAATTTTGCTGCAAGTTAATTGGACGATAGAGTTCTTTGTTAAGAGCAGTAGATGGATTATGTTAAAGAGCTCTGTAATTTTTCAATAAACTTTAGATTTAGCTTATGAATACAACAAAAATTTGTTGAAGAAATTACCTTTGCGGTTGAAACAAAGGAAGGAAAGGTGGGCCGATAAAAAGTTTAAGATGGAGACAACAAAAAACAATTAGAATAACAATAAGTGTTCGCTAATCGCATTTGTCAAGTCTCCCGTCACGCTGTGAACACGACCCCTCGAAAAGGGAAAGAGAATGGCAGCATTTAAACGAAATTACCCGCAATTACGCGTATTTTTGAAAGAGATAGAGACAAACAGAGAACGAGAGAAAGAGACAGTGAGAGAGGGAGCCCATTAAGAAGTGACCTCAATCATTTGTTGTTGATAAGCGCGACAGGAGTAGAAAGTAAGAACTTCTTGCGATGCACAGCGACAGGCAAAAGCTGCCACTGCTGACAAACGACAAAAGACAGGCACAACAAGGACACACACACACACACACTCACACACTCGCAGACACACACACAAGGATAATAAAGCAAGTCGGGTGGTCATAAATCAATGCGAAGTACAACACAGTAAGGAGCAAAAGGTCAGAACCATTTTCTCGTCCTTGTCGCGAGTGGCAAAAAACTCGAGAGCTCCTGCTGCTATAGAGTTGAGAATTGCGCAAGATTTATGGTAGAATCTGATGAAGCCATCGCTCCCAACTAAACAAAAAAAAAAACACAAAAATAAGAAAGATGCAAAAGCATTGCCACAAAAAGTGCAACCTATTTTTGATGAGAAGATTGAATTCTCAACTTGCAGCTGAAAGTTTGAGCGACAATTGATGGAAGACAGAATTAGAGATGAAGGTAGAATCATCATTGGTTTATGGTAAATCAAAATGATAGAAAAATTAACTAAGGAAGACAATAAAGAACTTTTTCCGCGATAATTTGATCATTTATGAAGAAAATAATCTTTACCACTTTTATGGTATTAGCATTTCTCAGATTTAAGCAACAGTTTTCTAAAATTGATAGAAGTTATATACATTAATAATCGAAAGAAAAGGTTTAAATTATTTTAATATTTCCAAGATTTTCAAAGTAAAATGTGAAGCATAAGTACATAGTTTTTATAGTAAACTAGAAGCCGCATTTAGATAATTATCAAAAGAAAGAGTTCTAAGCTGATGGAATGCAAAGGGGAATAAGAAACTTTGTTAATTTCCTGCTCAGCGATAGGAAGAACGAAGAAAGCCTCAATTAAAACTTACTGGGGAGAAACCAAACCGGTTTAGGCAGCCAGGCGTCAATGGCCACAAATCAACTTTTACATTAATTCATTTTGGTAAAAAGAAGACAGATGAAAGCCGACATCGAGGCAAGTAGGCACTTGACTGTGTGACAGATAGACAGGCAGACAGTCAGACAGACAAACAGACAGACAGTAGGACTGTGAGAGGGGACATGCGCCAAATATTTAGGGCGTGATCCGAAGCAGAGTGTAAAACAAACTTGTCAAGTGGTTAGAGAGCAAGAAGAGAGTGAAGAAATAGAGGACTTGAGGATGGCTTGTAATCTATTTAAAGTGAGTCGCGGCCACTAAAACTCAATTAACCCCGTTTGACGGAGCACGAGGCAATTGAAAAAGACTGAGACAGCAATAGCAATAGCAACAGCAACAACAACAAAAACAGCAACAACAACAGAGAAACAGAAAAACAGAAAGAATTGCGAAATCAAGGCAAAAGATTACAAACGGAAATGGCTGACCGACCATTGAGTGGGCTGCAAAGAGGGGCTCAGCATTTTGCACTTAAAACCGCATTGATACTCAATTACTGGAGTATGGGGGTTGCCAGGTTACAGGACTGTAGGGTTGTAGAGTTGTAGAGTTGCCCCCGTTACTCGCATGGCGGGTTGTCGAGTTGCCGCTCAAAACAAACGTTGAGGCGGATGTTGAGCACAGGAAAGCGGAAGCACTTTGCAACGGAAATGAAACATCAATTAAAGTCGCACACTGAGCAACGCGATGGCAACCCTGGTAGCTGCCGAAAAATATATTGCATTCGCGTTCAACACTGTTAATCCTTGTGGTGTTTGGCACTTTCCACTTTCCACTTGCCACAGTTCGTTGCAACGGTTGCTGTTGAATGTTGCTCTTTTGGGCCTGTTGTAACTTTTGTGGATTTCCCCCAATGGCTGAGCCCATTTTTCTGTTAGTTTACTGCTTAATTGCAACTGTGGCAAAAGCCCAGAGTAAAATATTCGTCGCCAAAGCTGCAATCTTCCAACTCTTGTAGCTTTTAAAATTTAATCAAATTTCCTACTATTTATTTGTATTACTTTTTGCACCCAATGTCTGTGTATGTAACTTGAAAAAATGGTCAGTGTTAACTCTGGTAATTTAATATATTTCTTTTTAAAGTAGGTATTAACAAATGAAAATGTTTTTAAAAAAGTATTTTTTTTTGCCGGAATTATATAATGTATTTTGGAAATTTGGAAATTGTTTTTCCGATATCTTTTACGATCTTTGTATCCGAGAGTCTTATCCGATATTTTTATCCGATATTTTTTCCAGCTAACGGAACGTCTTGCCAAGATTGCCGGGCTCAACAAGCGTCATGATGATCCGATGCACACAAATTCGAGCAGCTTGGCGGGCAGTCGGATGAACTCCATACCGAACTCCCAACTGAATGTGGACTTAAAGGCATTGGATAAAATCGTGAGCAGCCTGTTGGAGCAACATGCGGCAAGTGCCGGCGGCGGCGGTGGCAGCAAAGCAGCCGCTAATTTAGAGGCCGGAAGCCGCACGCCGCCCGTGCAACGCAAACCGTCGAAGAAACTCAATCGCTGGCGTCCATTGTCACGCTCCGTGCACAGCTTCAATCGTGGCGATGGGCGTGACTATGCGGGCGGTAACTTTACCCAGTTGCAGGAGCGCAGTGAGATGCAGGCAGCGCTGTCAGCAACTCAACACTCACCGAATATGCCGACAATTATGGAGAGCATCGCTGGCAGCCCGACACCCAACAATGCCCAGCAATTGGCACACAATCCATGGACGGCCTCCCTGGAACGTACCCCGGGTGCGGTGAGGAACATGCTGCACAACATCGGTCAGGCTGCCACAGTGCCGCTGACTAACTCAGGCACCGTGCAGGAGGATCAGCTCAATCTCACACAGAACTATGTGGGCTAATTGAGCACAAAACAATATATTACGTATACGTATTTGCTTATGAGAAATAATAAAAATAGTAATAAAAAAGAACTGTAAACTAGTTTTTCTGCATATTATTCTGAATCACAAATGTTTAAATGCAGTTAGTTTAACTCTGTTAACAATGCAACAGTGCGTATGTGTAATATATGAGAATCCCCTTTAAAGATGAAAAAAGAGTTTTTTATTCTCGTATGCCTGAATTATTAAATTAAATGATGAATTTAAAGTTAATCCATAGGACCTACATGTAATTGATTTGATGTGATTTGATTTCAAACAAAGTTGAGACAAGTAAACACAGCTTTTGTAAGTTTAAAGAAGCACTAAATAGGTTTCATAGTATTATGGATTTCAAATAATTTCATTAGAAGTCAGACTCTCCCTTCAGGTGCCAAAAAAACACTTAGAAGTATTTTATTCAATTTCATTTAATTTTGTTCTCAAAAGAAGTGAACTTCAAGTTGACCGCTCAAGTGGCAAGTGTAGAAGACGCCCCAAAATGTCAACTGGCTGTTAGTGTAACAGTTAATAATTTTGTCAGGCAATAGAAGAAGAGGGAAGAGAGTTTCCAATCTCCACTCCAACGTTGACTGATGATGATTCTTGTGTTGTTAGCTTTTGTAGCGCTGTCATCATCAAAAAAAAAAAAACGACAAGTCTTGAGCCAGATGAAAGGACAACAGTGTCTGCAGATACTAATGAAGCTGCTTCAAGTTGTCTGCCTGTTGTGGTTGTCGGGGCAATAACAATAACAAAATTACCAGGCCTGTAAATTCTAATGCAGTGTGAAAAAAAACTGAAAAAAAGTGAAAATAATAAGTGGCTGCCATTTAGTTGAAAGTGTCCGTAAATTAAGGTGAATACCAAGAAAATTGTACAACATTTGAGATAAATTTTTGTATGCTAAATAAATAGCAACATTGTCGAAAATAAGTTAGGTTTAACTTTAAAAGGCAGATGTTTCATACAATGCGGTGTGTTCTACAAAAGTCAAGAGAATTGAAAAAATTGATTTCGAAATTTCAGTGTTTCAGAAAAGTCGGGGATTTAATTTAATGCACATAATTTTCAGTTTCACCAAAATTAGCTAACAGTGTATTTAAAGTTAAAAATATAGTTATTGTTGATATTATTCATAGGACATCAAATTATTCCTTTAAATAATTACATTTGCAAATTTTTAAAACATGCCTCAATGACTTTCAATCATTTTATGACTACATCGTCCTTGCAGTTTCTTGACAATACAGGTGGCAATATGAGAGTAGACAGTTTAGCTCAGTACAGTAGACAGCGCTATAAATGCTTATGTACAGTGTACATATATAGATGCAAATGCCACATATTTCCCAACAGATGTACTTGGTACACACTGTTGCAGCGAACTTTCTAAGTACTACACTTTAATTTAATTCTAAGAGTGCTTGCCGTTATGCATGTCCGAATAGAATGCTTTTATAACCAACTCACCTGTCGCTCCATGACGCCAGCCAATTGTTCGCGCTCCGAATTGCGATAATATCCGGTCAGA
Source organism: Drosophila falleni (assembly GCA_035045575.1). Taxonomy (NCBI): domain Eukaryota; kingdom Metazoa; phylum Arthropoda; class Insecta; order Diptera; family Drosophilidae; genus Drosophila; species Drosophila falleni. The sequence goes on along the minus strand of JAWNOV010000169.1, from coordinate 230,364 downwards.
TTGGCGCCCAGTCGCATGGTCACCTCGTAGCGCGTCTTGCCACTACGTGCCGCATTACGATTGCTTTTCAGATTGAAGTAGCCGGATCCGGAGCCAGAACCGGAGTTGGAAATGGAGTTGCCGACACTGTTGATGTCAAATTCACATGCACGATGGCAATTACTGGCGCTGGCATTTCCTATGCAACCTGAAAAATGCGATAGTAAATAAAATAAGATACAAAATTATTTTTTTAATAATTCATAACATTTACAAAAATTATATCTTAAGAATGTGATTTTATTCTTATTTTTCAAATGTCTCAAGATCAAGATGAAATTAAAAATTAATAATTACAAATAAATATTTTTAACTTTTACATTTATTTTCTAAGTTGAGCTGGCATTTAAAAATATAAATCCGATTCGGATTCGTTTTCCCTAAGGTTTGGTTATTGATAAAAATAATCATTGTCTTATTAAAGATGAACACTTAAATTTTATACAATACAAGCACAAGAAAAATATTTTGCATACGACCGCAGAGGGTCAGCAAAGTGAAATAATTTAATAATGTTGTTGGGGTGAGGGAGAGGAAAAAGAGGGAAAAATTTAAACTGCACTGTCATAGCCGTGTCCACACAAATAGCTAAGGACTTTCGTCGCACCACTGCGAGGACTCTAGAAATGCAATAAAACCCATTATAGCGCACGAAAAATGTGAGAAATGTTTAGGGAAAGTGCCGAGCATACGCAGGAATAACCCTCGTCTGTGACCCACATTTGTTATGCATTTCCCACCTGACCTGAAAGCAGAGAAAAACGAATGTCAAATTCGATGACATTGTCATTCTAAGAAGAGCGTACACCTGGCCAGACACTCCTGGCTCTTGAATGGATTATTGTCGCTTTGACAGCAGCAAACAAAAATAAAAGTCAAATAGTTTTTATTATTACTTTGCTATCAAACTGTCAGCTCATCATTTATTAAAATATTTACTATAAATAAACAAGAAAAAAAGCTTTTTTATCGTATGTTTTTAATGGTTATCAATTTTAAAATTCGACGTATTCACTTATAAAGCACAAAAAATCATAGCATACTTTTTCTCAGTATCTCAGTCAAAACAATTGACAAAATGTATACCATACATTTGGGTATTTACAAAAGACTAACAAACATGTGTGTTCTATCAGGGGTGTTCCCGTAATGTTAAAGAAGAGTATTCAACCTTATATGTTCCGCAGCTCAAAAGTATGCTACAAATTTTAGCCAAGATCAAATTTGATTAGTTTCAATTGGTTAAGACTTTGGGGAACACCCCTATGATATCTTGCATTATACGTGTATACCATCGAATTTTAAACTTGATAACAATAAAAGAATACGATAAAGTAGTGCTTTCTTTTATTTACTTATAGTAAATATTTTAATACATAATGAGCTGGCAAGTTGATAGTAATAATTAATCTATGACAACCACTTTAAGGTAATTTCTTTACTACTTCAGATTTAAGAAATCAGAAAATGATGTTCAGTGTTGCTGCAACATTTGCTTAAGTTCTGTCACTTGTTGTCGCTGTTGCGGGTTTTGTAGCATCTGCAGCTGCAACAAAAAAGTCAACAATGGGCGTGTCATTGCGCCCACTGACAACTTTTCCACTTGCCGATTAAATGGCGCGACAAAGTCTACTTTTAACAATACCATGGACCTGCTTCTGACTCTGCCTCTGTACCGCCCCTCTTTTCCCCCCATCTTTTCCCACCCCAATCGCACAGTCTTTTTGCATCACACTTTGTATGTTGTATGCCTCTCAGCGGGCATCGAGTGCATTTTCAGTGCTTAATTATTTCCTTAATTAAATTTGCTGGCAGAGCTTCGTATTTATTTTTCACAATTTTTGCATTTTCCCCGGTTTTTATTTTCTTTTCTTTTTCTCACTCTGTGTCTGTCCCACAATATATAACTATCTCTTTCGTATTCATTCCCATTTGCCGGCTATTTTTGAGCCTCACATGCTCCATTTATTATTGCTTGTTATGACTGATTCAATTTATTCGAATGCTATAGGGTTTACTTACCCTGGGTCGTCTCATTGATTTCTGGTATTTCACATTTGGTGCCCTTGTAGCCCGTTGGACAGTGGCAGGTTATAGCCGCATCTCCGATGTGCCTGCAAATTAAATAACGATAAATTCAGTTATATGTTAATAAAACCTCACCCACATAAACGAGTTATAAGAACCTATCAAAAGTACACATTTATCGAAAAAACGTTTTTATTTTGCATTTGGTTTAAGAAGTTTTTATGAATTTAATTTCTTGTATTAATACTATCATAATCTTTTTGTAACTGCAAAAAGTTTTTTGCTGCAATATTGTTTCTATTAGAAAACGTAATTATTTAAATATATAATTTCAAACAATAATCTTAATAATTAATTTTTTTTTAAATTCGACGAATGGTTTTGAAGTACAAATGCGTTTTTTTTTTTTTGTATTTCTCCATTGTATGTGCTGCTATGTCTGACTACTCAAAATTTTTGTTTAAACCAACTGTTTCAATATTATTAAATGACTCTAATCAAACAACCATTATTTTAAAGGTAAGTATTTGCCTAGAAACAAACGAAAAAGTGTGAACCTTTCTTCTTCTTACATATATATACATAAATACATTTAGTTAGAAGTTTAATTTTCTATGCATAAAAATTTTTCTTTAACTTGTGTTACCACAATTTTAAAAACATATATAAAATGTCAACCTGTCAAACTCTACATATGTTAGAGAATTCCGTGTTTATTCAGTTGCTTAACATAATATTCTAACATAACTTTACTATAAAAAAGTACTATTCATTTCATTCCAAACTCCAACAGTTCACTGTCTGTTGTTTATTGTTCTTCTACAATCAGATCATCTGGAAACTCATTAAGTTTCTTATAATGAGCTAAGCGCAGACAATTGAGATTGTGTATGTTTTGCGTTGACTGTACTTACTTGCATGTGCCGCCATTTTGGCAAATGTTCGTATGTGCATCCGTGCAGAGTGGACCATGCCCACAATCGTTGCCACTGAAACCGGGAAAACAGGCGCAGCCATAAGAGCTGCAATGAGATGTGAGATGCGAGATACGTATGTGATTCATTAGTATTTTGTAAGTGTATCCAGCATTATCTACTTTCTTATTTATTTATAATAAACAGCAGTTCATTCTCTCTTTCTCTTTTGGCAGAGATAAGCTGTCAGCTGACTGAAGAAGCCAAAAGGTTCTGCTGCAGTTGTCAGCAGAGGATTGGCATTAACTTATCTTTCAGTTTGCGGCTTGGCACGAAACGAGGACTTGTCAGTTCAACAGACACAGATATATACATATACTCTTTATTTCGACGTACATAAACATAGATATAAATGCGGGAAGTATTTCTTGTACGTGCTTAACCACGCGCATTTTTAATTTCAGCGGAACATCATTAGAACTAAATGCTAAGGTCAAACACTTAACCCCAGGCAATAATTTAAATAACTTGGCGTCAAGGACACACACACACACAGAATGAGGAATATTATAGGAAAAAAGGCAAAGAAGCCTTGAGGAGCCTTTGCGCACTTATTAAGTTCAATTAGGAGCAAACAAGTACTACGGGCCGAGAAGTCCTTGAGCCTTCGCACGTCTGCTCATTAATGTAGACGACAGTGTAAAAAGTCAAGTATTCTTTGACTAGTCAAAAGTTTTTCCCATCAAGTTTTTATTAATACCTACCAAATTTACGTCAAGCTTGACTTTACCCAATTAAAGCAATTAAAGTGTAAATAAATTAAAATATTTCGTTTAATAATACGATAAATTATATTTTCTTTTGCTGTCAAAACATTTTAATTACATTTCAGTATCATGTCAATTTAAATTTGTTGAGCATCGACAAATTGCTTTTCAGCGTTTTAAATCACAGAAATTAATTCACGCTAACAAAATATTTCTGTTGACAATCTAATTGGGACTCCGAGTTTAGCTTAATTTGACAACAACGAAAATAAAAAAACACAATCAAGTCTAAACATTGTAGCTGAAAAGGGTTTGACTATGAGCTACTCTGCAATTGCAATTTCTTCAGCTGTAAAAATATCGACAGTGCTGAGACTCGAACGATCCAATACTTTCTCTTATCAATAGTATGTTTATAAATAAATCAGGGGTCTTAATCATTATAAGTTTTCTTTTACTTTACCATAAACTATTGTAGAGTTTTATTTTGAGCGAAAAAAATAAAAATCATAAATAATCATTATTTTTAAGTTTTATTTATTTTGTGTCGAAAAAAAATCACTATTTTTGAGTATCAAATGATTTTTGAGTATGAGTGATTTTTGTATTAAAATTTTTAATTAAAAAAAATCTTTATTTTCGGTCTCTGAAATTAATATGATTTTAATTCTTAATGCCTGACTCAAAAACGAACCACTTATCTTAATCATTTGACGTGAACAGGGTATAAATGGTTCGCCTAAAATTTGTATGTTAAATAATTGCGCATCCTTTTCCATTTGTTTTACACAGTCATTTGCCGGTTGTTCTGTTCTTTCAGCGCCAAACAGACAATCACAATTGTTGTTGTGTTTTGTGCCATGCGTCGTTGACACATGTCAACAGAAATTAATTTTTAGAAACATTTTTAAAGCGCCGAACAGAATTTTATTAAAGCTTTGCTGAAATTGTTCACAAATTTAATCAGACTTTGACAATCGCACGCTAAATAATCCTGTGTGAAAATGTAGTTCAAGTTGTAACAATTCTTATCAACAAAATGACACTAAATATTCAGTTTGTCGGTTGAGTTGAGAAAAGTTTGTAGATATCAACAAGATAGAAAACATTAACTAATTGATCTCCTATTAACGCTATGGGCAATATACATTAGCTGATAGTCGCATATGTCAATATTGAATGCATATTAAGTATACGCCGTGTTGGCCACAAGCAATAAAAGAAACTTTTTCGCTTTCACTTTTTTTTCTTCTTCGTAAAACTTTAACGAAATATAAGGACGAAATCAAAACGTGCCCAAGGGTGCGACAAAAACAGATTTCGGAGACACTCGGCAAAAACTTTTACTTTTCTTTTCTTGTTGGACTTTAATAGGCATTCTTGATGCGTGCAGGACAACCAATAAATTTTCGAGAGTAAGCCTGGCGAATACTTGTTAGGTAATCATATTGAGGTATTGAGAGGTGCTCTAATTTTTTTCTTGTGCTTTTAGCCATAAATTAAAAACACATTTCATTGCACTGGAACTGCCTTAAGCAGCGGCTTTTGTTGCCTTAAGCTATTTATCATATGTATAATATAGGTATATTGTAGGATTACTTATGTATATGTGGCACGCCCATTGTTAGTGCCACCCATTGACCTACAACTGCCACTGATGTTTTTGTTGCTGTTGTTGTTGTTGTGTATCTCAAGTATATAAGTAATTGCGCCTTTGTCCAGCGGAAATTAATTGCCTCTCAGTCTGTTCAGTGTTCGAGCATCTGCGGTGCGATTGCGATTACAAGACTCCATCGTCCTGCACAACGTCCTTGCATGTCCTGCCGCCTGTGACGGAAACGTTTGGCCCAAACAAATGCCACATGGTGGGGCGGCTGTTTGACCAACAAAACCAACTGACCGAAATAGTCGAAACAAAAGAAAAGAGTTATTCTAAAAAAAACCACTCAATTGCCAGCAACTGAGAACGAATTTTCTATACACTACACTCCATTCAGGAAGTTTCTAAATAAAATAAATAAACTACTTGCTTTCTAAGCCTAAATTCACTGCGTCAAGACTCTTAGAAAATAATTTTAAGTCTGTTGGCACTGTATAATATTTTTCTTTAGAGTTCGGCATAAGATAGTGTGTGAAAAATAAAGGCTATAAAAAATGCAAAGTCTCTATCTCTTTCGATGGTTTTTGCATTTTTTACGATTCGCTGAAAATCACCTGCAGCTGTTTGTCCGTGTGCTGCAGTATTTCTGCATATTTGCAGTATTTTTTCGTGCTATTCATACATTTTTTTGTTAAACGATTCCGAAATTTTTTATCTGGCAAGAGTTTTGAACATGAAATTTGCATTCTTTTCTTGTTATTATTGTTTTATTTGTTGAAAGCCTGACGGTGGGCCTTCGATTGTAAACAAAACTTAAACACATTGCGCATACGACATGTGTGCCACATGAAAGGACAGCAGACAGAAAGAATTGTTTTGATTATAAAATCGGGCCCAACAGCTTTTCGCAGTTTGCAGTATGCAGTATGCTTTAAAATGCATTTAAATTTCAAATACTGTTTAACAATTAAAACAGCGTGCCAAAAGATGTTACATTTTTATGGGCCGCCACTCGAAAACTGCTGGCAGCAAAGTGCCGAGCAGCAAGTGCCGAGTTCGGAGTTCAGAGTGCACAGACTGCAGTCGCTTGGCTCTGCTTGCTTATGACAGACATACATATACAGACATATGTATATATGTGTGCATTTGCCTGGCAGCCAATGGCGCGTGGATGCCATGAACATGTCATATAAGAACTTGCAACAGCAGCCAACATTCTCTCAGTGAGTTGCACTTACGAACAACCGACAATAAGCACAAGCAATCCGAAAGACAACTTTGATTTCAATCATACACTTGAAGAAATAATTCAAAGTAATTTAAAAATATTTGCCATAGTACAAAAGATGAATAAATACATCGAAACATATTTTAAGCTAAGATTTTAACAATTTCTGCAAATCTCCACTTGTTTGTCTGAGTGTAGTTTGGCTTGAGGGGCTGTCTGACATTTCATAGTTGAATTTTTGACAATAAGCCAAAAAGCATCGCCTGGCCAAGAGTCATAGGAATTATGAAAAGCGGCCAGTTGTATCTCAAATGGATGCATGCAATTATTAAATGTTAGCTGAAGCGGCGACTTGGGTCTAAGGCAGAGAACGCATGACTTTTAATATAAACATTTGAATTACAAATGAGCTAAGACATTGACCATTCTACTTAAATAAATAAACATTGAAAATAACAAATAATTTTAAAGTGAATCATTCAAGTTAGAGGGTTGAATTATTCATTTAATCATGTGAAACACTAAATTAAGTTGAGCAATTGCTTATATTTATTTTGGAATACAATACTTTAAAAATTTAAGTCAACAAAGTACTATAAATTGTTTTCGTTTAATTAAATCATAAATGTGTAGCATTAAATATATATAGTTTTCCCACATTTATTATTAAATTTGAAATATATATAAATAATTACACTTTTACAGAAAGTAAAAAAACAAAATAAGGGACTATAAGAATTATATGAATATTTGTTATATTTTTGAATTAAGCCTATAAATACGAATGAACAGCCTAAGCTCAAAAGGTTATTAAACATAAAACAAAACAAAAAGAAAAAGAAAGAAGAATGGCAAATTACAACAAATTGGTTTTCATGTGCGTATGAGTGTGCGTATAAGTATGTGTATGTGTGTGTGTGTGTGTGTGTATGTCGAATAGCAAATAAAATTTTAGCAGCTTTGATAAAAAACCTTGGAAATTGAAGCACTCTTTTGTGTTGTTGCTGTTGTTATTATTGTTGTACTTTTTCTATTCACCTAATGCAATCAAATTAAATGCCATTAAATTTGATGGTTGTTTATGTATGTGTGAGTGTATGTAGGTGTGGGTGTGGGTGTATAAAAAGGGGTAACGTGTGTAGCAATTGTACTCGTTTGTTACCAATGCCTTGCGGCTGCTCCTGTTTTTTTTTATAGCTCGACAATCGTAAAAAAAATGTTGTTAAAAAATAAATTTGAATTTGCATTTTTATGGTTTTATCTTTTGTGTATAGAAATTAATTTTCAGGCATTACGAATGCGGGAAATTAAATTATCGAAAGAGAAAAACAAGTTAAGAAATTCTGACAAAAGGCACGTGCAATTCCTACCAAAAATAACAACAGCCAATTAAAATTGTAAAGTAATTTTTTTGGAAACGAGTTCAGGTAAGTTTCTTTGGTAAAAGGGAACTTTTCTGTTAAGAATGAGACACATATGGCACAGGAAAATTAAAAGTGAAACTGCCACAAGAGTTCAGAAGACAAACTTTTAATTGAGTAGGGCGACAGTAGAAAGAGAGAGAGAGAGATATATATTAAAGAGAGAAGTTGAAACATCAGTCAGATGATATGACAAAGACAGGTCAAAATTTTGGGCAAACAAAACTTAATTGCAATATGCAAAGCACCAACAGCTATACACTTTCCCCTTTGACCTCCATCCCCCCCTCGACCCATCACTCAGATGACATGTGCCCGACTTTGGATAAATGACAATGTTTGACAAGGCAAACAATACACGCATTCTCATATGACGGGTGAATGGTGACTGGAAGCCAGTTGCGAATGACACTGACACAGTTGCCACCGAGCGGATGCCAAACCGACTCATTGCACTTGCAACGCCCACAACATTGTCATCTTTTCAACCCCACCCCTCCCCTCCCCACCTCTCCCTTGTTGTTGCCCTTGCCCTGTTTACTCTTGCTCTGAACCTGATCTCATTTAACGCAGTCGGTTTGTTTACACAACTTGCATCAGCACCGGCTACGCTTTTTTTACCCTGTATCAGAAATATTTTAACTTTGTGCAAAACTCTGCATGTTATTCGCTAGATAACAAAATTTGGTATTGAGATGAATACCAGGCGCATATAAAGTTTATTGATTTTTGAACATATTTCATATATTCTAGCAAATGTAGATGACTGATCAAAAAGTTTTAAAGGCACTAGGATTACGGTTTTTATTTAAATAGTAACATCCTCTACTACTTTTCTGTAATTTAGTAAATTTATTACTCTCTCCCTGGAGTGAACTCTATAATTTCTTGATCAGAACTGAACTTTGTAGTGTTTTCTCATATTTTCATGAATTATTGGGGTATCTTACAGTCGCGGTCGCTCATGTTTATTATTTCCGATGTTTTTGTATTACTACATGCGAAAAATACGTTAGCTCCGAGCCGAACACACGTTGCATGCTGCACACTGAACCTGATTGCCGTAAGCAACCCCCATTCCCCTTCATTTACCCCTTCAGTACACCCCCTCTACAGACAACCCCCGCTCATGTGACACACAATTTGACACCGCTTGAACGTGGCCTAATTTCAGTTTTTACCCCTTTTGTTGTTATTTTTGTGCTGCTGAACTGATTGCTGACCTGCCAAGTATGCTTGTGACAGCTTGACGTGCTTTATATACCCTGTAAATACTCGTATGAATTATTAACAGACACATGTGAGAGTAATTTGAAGCAGATTTCCTCAGTACTCAAGTTCTATTGACTGGCTTTAACCCCATTACAGGGTATCTGCTTGACGCTTATTTTTAACTGTACAACATATACTTGTTTGTTTTGTAGTGGACAAGTTGAATTTAAAGTTAACATCACAAACAGTCCTAGTCTGTAACTGGCCAGCTAGAATATTCAACAATGTCTTATCCATTGCAAATTTAATGCTCCTTGGTAATTTTATTCAATAGATAGACTTTCTTAGTCTTACAGCTGATTTTATATATCCTTTTTTTAACGGAGCGTCGTTAGATTTATCTACAATTTGTTAGCTTAATGTGCTTTCCTTTTCGACTTTACATATTGGTATCATTTATGTCTATTATTAAAAAAAAATACAATTTACTACAGTCAATAAATGAATATCACTATAAATTATTCACAATTATTCCACATATTATTTTCGCATCAGTTCAAAGATTAAAAAGTGACTAAAATCATTAAAGAAATTGAAACAGAAACTAATCCGCAATTTTATGAGATTTTAAAATATGTATATTTTACTTAGTACTTTGTCCGACTCTAAAATATTAGTTATTTTTGTTATTAAATCTATCTACTAGCAATCATAATAAATTGCAAAGTACTATTTTCATTTGGTTATTCTGTATTAAATTGACCGTTATTACTCAGCCCTTTTGCCAATTAAAGCCATTAAATTTATTCAATTCCACTTTCAACTAAAGCCACAAAGCTAAAAAGAAAAAAAGAATGGAAAGGCTCAAAAAAACCCGCATCAGTTCAATATGAAATCCTCTTTGTTGCTCCTCAAAGCGAAAACTTTTTCAATTAAGCATTTCTTCTTAAAAATACAGACACGCACAGACAAAACTTGAAAAAACCCCAAATGGCAGATGCTAATTCGACTAAGGGATACCCCGTAGCTATCTTGCTGTCAATTATAAACTATTAATTTTTATATTATTTCGTTTTCTACCCTTATACAATTTTCAGAACATTCAATATTCTAAAATTAAAAAGAATTCTTTAACTTATTTGAAAATTGTTTCATTCTTATCACACTTTATTAGGGACACTCTTTATGAATACTTTTTAAATACAGGGTGTAAACTAAGAGTCGGACGCAAATGGTTTGAAAATATTTAAAAATAAATTGTTTGCAGCTGAATGGAACTTTTGCGGTGAAGTGCAACAGATTTATGCAACCCGAAAAACTGATGCATATTCTCAATCGCCAATGCAAACATATGAATGTATAAAACAAATTGTATTTGTTGATATGCTATTTTTGGTATTATTTTGATATTCTTCTGGTATCTGTTCTGTGATGCAAAAGCAGAAGCAGCAGTGGAAATTGAAAATGTAAACGCGGAGCCAACGAGACGCCCTTGTGGCTGGCCAATTGTTTATTGCTTATTGTTTATTATTGCTGCGGATGCTTTTGTGTATTGCCAAAAGGACGATGGATACTGGCAGAAGGAACAGAGCTGTAAAGGCGCCCAGTAAAACCCGCAGGCATTTTGAATATTTTATGCAAACTTTATTAGCAATAAAACGAACTTGGCTGGCAAACACTTGTAATGAGCTGGCCAAAGGGCAACGGACAAGTGGACAAGTGGAAAATACTGCATTGCACTTCCAATGACAACAGCCATAAGGAAAGTAAAAAAAAAAAAAACAGAAATAAATGCGATATAAAATACAATTAGCAGTGGATATTTATAACATAAATATAGTAAAGTTATAAGAAATTATCGAGTATTGAATTAAGTACATTTAAAGAAATCAGAACAGTATACGGGCAGTCCTTAATAAATGAATATCGAGCTATTATATACAGTACTTTCAGTAATTTTAATAAAAAAATAAAATTATCATGCTATAATGTATGTTATCTAGGTTTATGTTTTATTTTTATGTTTTATTAAAGCTGTTTAGGTTTTTTAGATCAAGAAAAAAATATTAATCTTTATATCAAATATTTGGAACCTAAAGGTTTAAAACCGAACACAAAGCCAAACGAGTTTGGCAGTAAATGTGAATTTAATAAACAAAATGGGAGATTGAAGTGAAGAAGGACTGTTAAGTATACGCACTGAGGACTCGCTGGAGCCGACTGTCAGGCAGTCTTTTCTCCTAATCTGACATTTCTATTCCTCTTTTTCTCTCGTTTTCCTTCTTATCATTTTGACATTTGACATTTGAAAACGTTATGCATTTTTTCGCACATTTGCTTAACAAAACGCGTCGAGAATGAGAATGATAAAAATGCAATGAGAAATTGTGCGACAAGTAGAGATAGTGACAAATTGAGAGAGAGGGTCTGCCAGCTGTCAACATAGAGTTAGATGAAGAGAGAAAAAGAGAGAGAGAAAGAGAGAGAGAGAGAGAGAGAGAGAGAGGGAAAAGAAAAGAGACTTGGGGTTGTCGACTCGCAACAGTTGCAATGCATCAACAAAAAAGATATGTCGTAACTTCAGCTACTTGTGTGCGCCTTCATATTTGTTGTGTTTATCTTAGCCACGTAGTGAGAGCCAAGTCTGTGACTCATTTGCCTCTGGTTGGTAATTAACTTACGAGCTAAAGCCAGAAGTTAGCCGGGAGAGCACTACGTGCCTTTTATGTATGGGTGGGAGTCGTTGGCCTGGTTGTCGGAAGCTGTCACTTTTATATTAAATTTCTAGACAGCAGCGAGAACACATTTTGCTTTCATTTTGACATTAATATTAATATTCAATTAGTCAGCAAGCGTGTTTGCTCGAGGGCTGTCCAATTAATGTTAATTATTCTAAGTAGACCAGGCCACTTAAATTTTTCCCTTATTTTACGTATAAATTGCTCCCAAATTTTCCATTTTGTTTCTTTTTTAATTTTCTTAATGTATAAAATTGATTTGCCCTTATCGGTTTCTCTTGACTTAAATTACTATGCTTGCTTTTCCATTATATCATTGATTTTTTTATAGGCATTGTTAATTGCCTTTAAATTGACAAATTTGTTGGCGTTAAAATTCAAATTAACAAAAGCAATTGAAAAAGTTCTTCGATACGCCCCAGAGCCTGTTTTGTTTATTATGTTAATTGAGTTAGTGCCACGACCTACTTCAAGAGAATTATCTTAAAGTGTGGAAAGGAACAGTAAGAATGGGACTAAGAAAATTAGCCAGGAATTTAAGCAGGTGGAGAAGTCAGTGGTTGTTCTTATTGTATTTTATTAAAGAAAATGCAGACTATAATTTCCCTTGTTAGATAAGGATTGCAGATTTTGACTTTTATGTTCTTCATAAATTACGCAAAAAAATAAAATACAATAAATATTACAATAAATTCGATATTTTTCATAAAAAAATTCTAAAGGTAAGACTTTAAGAAATTGTTATAGAAATAAAAAAAATCTTAAGAAATTTTCTTAAAAAATTGATATTTTCTCAAACAAACTTAAAAAGAATAAAATATAATTTTGTAGTTTTAATAGCAGTTATAATTTAATAAAACTAAAGTAAGTCTTTAAAATAGAAATATAAAGACGCTTTCGGATTTTTTACTTGACCACGTTCTCCCCTATTCTCTTAACCTCAACTTTAGTGTTATTTCACAAATGATTTAATAAAGTTTTCATTAGTTTTATGACAATGTTGGGATGAGTGCTCTGAAAGCATTAGCATTTGCCAGGTAGATAGTCGTTCTCCTACTCTCTCTCTCTCTCTCTCTCTCTCTCTCTCTCTCTCTCTCTCTCTCTCTGTTTCTATCTATCTCTCTATCTCTCTCTCTCTCTCTCTCTCTCTCTCTGTCTCTTTATTCTCTCTCTCTCTCTCTCTCTCTCTCTCTCTCTCTCTCTTTCTCTCTCTCTCACGGTACTAGCCTAACCTTCATAAATGATAGCCAATGCCAAACAAATGATATTGCTTTGAGCCAACTTGGCGCACATTAGCGACGCTACCGTTCGCATGTGTTGCCATTTATAAGTCATGCCCGAGAACTCTCTGAAAATATATACGTGGCCAGAGGGGCGGAAAGGGGGAGGGGATCCGTTGGGATAGCGGGCCCAGCGGTGGCGAAGCAACTGCACCTGTGTCCGGGTGCCACGCATATTTAAGCATGCCAAAAACTTTTACGCCTTTCGACCTTTAGTTGAATGCTGTCTCTCTCTACGCCCCGACGTCCCTCTCATTTTTTCACTGTGTCTCTGGCTGCTGGTGATTTTGGAATTGAGTTTCCTTTCAGCTCCGGTCAATGCATATAAACTGGGCCAATGGCAATACCAATCGCGAAGCCAAAATCGCAGGCAACTGTGAAATGTTTGCATATCAATCTTTGCTCTCCTTTTTTATTCTCGCTTTCATTCGGTTTCTATTCTGTTTCCGCTTGAAATTCAAATACAGATACAGATGCTGGCAAAGCGGTACAACTGTTTGGAGGCTTTCAGCCTAAACCAAGTGGGAGCCATACATTTTGCAATGTTCCAGTGGCTGGCGCTGCTGTTGCCAAATAACTTCCATTTCGTTGTGCACCGCTTTCTGGTCCCGAGTGTACAACCTCCAAGATCCCCAAAACCCCAAACAATGAACGGCATTGCCAACACATTTTCGCCAAAAAAAAAGTGAAAAGAAATCGAAAATAAAACGAAACAAAAAGGATTACAAAAAGTTTTGCATACAGTCAAAAGTCAAATGAAAGGTAGCAAGAGCAGCTCCAACCAAATGCATTTCTTTAGGCATCCCTACTTCAGGTATATGGTGTTATAAATAACCTCTGCAATTGAGTTTGACAGACATGAGAACTTGTGGGGCTAAGGTGTGAATGACTTGGGATAGGTTCAGTATTAGACTTGATTGATTGATGATATACTTTGGAGTGCAACTCAAGTGTATTGTGGATTAGATGATTGAATAATTCAATAGATTCAAAGATTATTTAATACGGAAAATAATTATCGAGACTTATTATTTTACTTCATGATTTTGTCGGAGAAAAAAAAATTTAAAAAATTAATAATTATATTCAGAATTCACAACTAAAATGTATATTAAATTATAAAGTTTTTCATTTCAAAATATATATTAAAATGATTTTATTTTATTATTAAAAGTTAATTGTTACCAATCCGAAATATGAACTTCAGTTCCCTTCGTATTTCTTAGAAATATTTGTTATCATTCTGAACCTATGATAATTAAATAAATTTGTTTTAGCAACGAAATTTTGTTAATCCATACTTTCGATATAAAATAATTATAATTTTTTGAGATAATTATAGCAAAAACATATAGAATTTAAAATTATTATTTTAAACACCAAAAATACTTAAGACAAGTGAAAAAATATCTTAAACATTTGATCTCCTGTAATTTTGGGAAGTGTATTAACAAACTCATTGAAATTTGTTTGGGTTAGTTAAGAATTCCGGTGGCTAAGAATTCCGGAACACTTTTGATTTTCAGTTAAAATTTAATTGGAATATTTGGTTTATAAACATGGTCTATATATTTTGTTTACTAATTCAAATATTGAATATCTCCACTTACCTATAATCTTTATTCGCAAAGCAGTCACCGAGGAATCGACACTGCAGGGTGTTGCACTGCGTCGCTTTCACCTCGTGCTGCACCTCATAGGTGATATTAAATCCATAGACATCCAGCAATCGATCGAGAGCCCTCAGATGTGTGCCATCCAAGCGTAGCCATGCTGAAGCGTATCTCCAGGTACTGGCTGTTGAACTGCATCCAAGTGACCTGCGTGACATCGTCCTCGGTCAAGGTGTAGACCCGATGAGCCGGCACCTTGAAGTCATCCGAGTAGTACATGTACTCGGTGAACTTGAGACCGCCGAGCACATAGAGTTGCGTCAGATAAACCACAATCGAGACATTGCCTTGGGCTGTCGTGGGCAATTCGGAGGCGTCAATTATCCAAACGCATTCGATGGGCGTGGCAAAGCGATGTGGAAAATTGGGTGTTTGTATGAGGCCATAGCGGGACTTGAGGAGACCGCCACAGCCTGAAGAGGAGGAGGATGGAGAGGAGGAAGGAGGGGGAACTGACTGTGTCTGTTGCATGCTCGGCAATTGCAAAGGCGTTCAGCGCAAAGTTGTGCTTGGATGCGGGAAAGGGAGGCGGAGGTGGCAGCGGCACGGAGGGCAGTGAAAACTTTTGATCCGCATTGCTTTGCCGCTTATGGCGTTGTTGTTGCTGTTGTTGCTGCGGTTGTTGCTGTTGCTGTCGCTGTTGGTGATTTGTTAACAATGTTGCCACCGGCAGCAACATAAACAGCAGCAATGTCGTTGATAACCTGACGGTTGTCAGCAGCGACATTGACTTGGCTTTTTGTTTTCAATTCACTCTCTTACTGTAGTTCAACTGCGTCGTCGTCTTCTGCCTCTTGTTTTATCATTTGTTCAACGATATGTTTGCAACACGGTGACTAGTTGTTGTTGTTGTTGTTGCTGTTGCCACGTCAGAGCAGCCTCTCATTGACTTCGGGCCAACTGTAAGACAGAGAGAGAGAGAGAGGAAAATCGGAAATAGAATATGAAATTTTTAGTAAAAACCATTTTGACAGCTGTCGTTTGCATTTGAATAACTGCCGCTGTCATTCCCAATCATCCGCAACCCCTCAACCCCAACCCCTCTGCCTATCTACACACCACTAACACTAGCCGAAATCGTAAACTGTCAGCGTGAAAAAGCAATTTAAAAATCCACTAAAAACGTTGCCCACTGTCACGCATCAATCATGGACTGCCGTGGAAGCGTGTATGCTCATAAAACAAAGGCCCCAAAAATGCTCCAACACTCGAGCGCTTTTCTTTGTCAACTTTCAAATTGTTTTCCCATATTTTGTTGGACTTTTGCTAACCTCCCCTATTCACTCCACTTTACTTTTTTTCATTTCGAGCCAGCCTATGCTCAAGTCGTCCCATTTGCCTGCGGCGCATTCGTAGTGCAAAATTGCCAAAGCTCTTCAATTGGTTGACTTTTGCAGTTTTTGTAGATTTTGTGGGGCTTTAGTAGCAAATTGGCTTTAGTCAGTGGAAGCTGCCCCTACACTGATAAAAAAAAATGTTCTAAAATCAAGATTTTGGTGTCAGAACAAAAGTGAGTCGAGAACAAAAAATTCGCAAATTAAGAGAACACATTTTGATTTTAAAAACATGCTTAATCAGACTATGATCTTATAATAAGAATAAATGTTTTTAAAATAAAAATTAAATAATAAATAAATGAAATAGTCTTATTTTAAGAACATAATATATAAGATAAATGTTCTTGATTTTAGAAGTTGGTCTTGTTTTCTGTGTAAAAGTCAGAAGTCTGAGACGAAATAAGTATCGAAAATCTGACAGACATGACCTTCTGTATAAATAAGAGAACTGCTCTATGAAATATGCTTGCTTTAACTAAATTACCTCAAGTTAACATTTTACTTTGATTACATTGCAAGTATGCTTAAAATTAACAGCTTGTTCAAACATTTATTTCATATAACAAACTATCCAATAAAGCATACAAATAAATTTATATTTCTTAACAAGAAAATGCATTGCCTTTTGAGAGACTTTAAATAAATTAGTTGATGTTATAGTTTTATGAGATAAATATTTAATTTGATGCAACTAAAATTTTGCCATGACATTTGATTTATTGACTGTAAAATGAATTCAATACAAGCAAAATTAGTTTAAAGTGCAATTTCCAAAAGGAAATAATGATATATTAAATGTATATTATGCAGCGCATGCAAATAGCATAAATAAATAAAAGCAACAACAACATATAATACACATATTGACACAAATCAAATTATAAATTACCAAAATACTAAAACAACAGCTGAAAATGCTTTGTGGTTCAAATGTCACACGAACACTGTGTGTACAAGCCGGATACATAAATTATTTACTGAATTGAGCCTTAGCAGTGAGTGTTGGGTGGTTAACGGGATTGTGGGCACAGGGAAATGCCAGAAGATAGGCAAACCACGAGACCTTTTTTTATGTTTTTAGCTATTTGCGTTTAAATTTTACTTTACTTCTAAGGAGAGAACAGCACGCATTACGTATACGACGCGTGGAACTTTAAGACGACGCGAAAATTAAAAAAAAATAAAATTTTTTTATCCTAATATTTTATTTTAAATTTTTTTTTAAATATTTTTTAATACACAAAATAGAGAATTCCCACTTCCCTCGTCAAAGTTTGACAAAAAGTTGATCATCTTTGTTGCTGCTGCTGCTGCTGCCGCTTCGTGTGTTAACAAGTTTAATCAAATGACAATGTCGTAACACGTGCCCGAAAGGCCATAGACTCCCCTCCGGGCCAACACAAGTTTGGCTGACAACCCTGCCACATTTACTCGTATGTGAGCACGCAATGTCATAGGCACTTCAGTCACCACCCACCACCCACCACCCAAACCCTTAACACCCACCACCTACCTCCTTTCTGCCTAATGCTCGTCCCAGTGTGCGTGAGAGTGCGCGATTTTTACTTTCAAATTACTTTAGTTACGCATTTTAAGCATAATGAATAATTTTTTTTTTTTGGCTCTTTGCATGCAAATTTTGTGACTGCAAAAAGTTAATTTACGCGTTGCGTCATATATTAGTTCTCTAGAGGGTTTGCGTTTTAAAGTTATCTATAAGGAAAGTGATAAGACAGTGAGAAGTAACATTTATACAAACATACTAGCTAATTTCAAAATAACTTTAACTTTCTGTTGTCAAAATGGAAGAGCCTAATACATATTTTGGTCGTTGTTTTACAGATTTTTTTAATTTAAAAAGAATTAAACATTTTAATGTATGCTAGATCCAGCGTTGAATAAGCTAAGCTGGCAATTTTATTATTATATTCTTCTACATATATTTATAATATTTTTAATATTTATGCTAATATTCTAATAAGTAGTTAACTGAAAATTGCGCTATCTTATTTTATTTAATACAACAGCACAAAATTATGCAACATAAAAATTACAAAAGATCTAATTTGTTATAACCATAAAATGCTGAATGCAAATTTGTTGCATACTTTTAGGCAATATCGTTATATTTATTCAACAAACAGTATCTGTCTCTTCACAATTATGGCAAATGTAAAAAAGCTTCAGCAATATAAGAATTTTAACACTGCAGCAATAGGCAGGTGGCTTATCGGTGCCAGGTAAAGAAAATAAATGAGTCAATTGGAAATACAATAATTGTATGTGTAAAGCTGATAAAACAGAGCTGGAAATGTGAGAAGCCCTGTGGAAAATTTACACTAACCAAATGTTTCAACGAATCGAGTGAAATACTACACATATTATTGGCATTTATTTCAAAAATGAGTTTATACTCAAATTTATTTTTTAAACTCTATCAATAGTGAAATCAAATTATTAAAATAGTGACGTTTTTTTCTACTTGTAGAAATAGTTTCACTTTTAACAAACTAATCATAATAGCAAGTCAAGGAAGATCGATAGTTATCAGTATATGACCCTCCTACAAATCTCTAAGAACCTTAAATCTGCACAGCGAATGCTCTAAAATGTCAAGATATTTATTAGGAGATTAAATAGAAATGAGATAATTTGTGAACATAATAAATTAATTAAATTTCTAGCAGGGAAAATAAGTTCGAAAACCTAACAATCTAACATTTGGTTAACCCCTCTATAGTTCGGAAGTTTTCAAAAGGAATTGTCATCGAACTCAATAAAAATTTGTGAACTACATCTGTGTATATTCTTTATAGATCGTTTAATATTATTAACTATTGAAGATAATTACAACTTTAAAATAGAACCCCTTTAAAAGCTGATCCAATCTGCTTTGGTTATTGTATAGGTTATCAAAAAGTTTCGCTTGAAACAATGACGCGTTGCCCTGCAACTGTTCGACGATAAGGGTGGGAGGGAGGTAGGGGAAGCGTATTCGTAATGCTAGGCGGGCACTTCAACCTCAACTCAGATACCGATAAAGAGCCTCTGGGCCCAGCCAGCTGCTCAGTTGCCATTGCCGTTAGCGTTGCCGTCAACGAGTCGAGCAAATTGCCAATTTAAATTGGCCGCGGTAAATTAGTCGAGTTATCAGCCTCCACGGCGGCAGGTGTACGGGTTGTGAGTGCTACGGATCGGTCTATATATTGTGCTGTCAATAGCACTTTGTTGCTATTTTTGTTATTGCCCAACGAATTGTGCAATACATATAAAATTGTTAAATAATTGAAACGGAAATTGTAACGTGCCAACTTGCAAATATGTTTAAACAACAACAATAATACTAATAATAAATTTTTAACCCATATCGGATATGAATGCATAATACGAGTGCTCGTAACACGACTATGATTTGTTGTTGTCACTGTGAGTTTTGTCAGTGGTTTCGGAGGTGCAGTAACTCAGGTGTTTTACATGAACATTTCGCGTGTCTGTCTTTCGAGTGTTATTTTTTGTGAAAAAAAATGAATGAAATGATATGAAATTCGACATGTGTGAAGTGTGTGCGAAGAATTAAAAACGAGTGTATTTCTGAGTACCGTTTAAGGTACTCACTTATCGGTGTCCATGAAATAATTGAGCAAATTCGATAAGAAATTGTTTCTTTTGCCTAGAGCTCAGATCTGTGCTGTCAAATGTTGTTGTTGAACTTACTCTATTTAACAAATACGAGCAGAACAGTCTGCAAATCAATCACATAGTGCCTGATATGGATATCTAATCGAAAGGCATAGCCCAATATTGTTCTTGTTTTTTTGGTTTCTTTTTCACTATTAAAGTAAAAATTCAAGTGTTTAATTTTAAATTCGATCTAATGCCAAATAATGCTTGGTATGCCTATTATAAAACATAATCAAAAATTAAAACTTGTTAAGTTTGAGAATAATTTTGAAACGCTACGAATTATAATTTAAATAATAATAGTTAATTATAATATTAAAAATATAAATTAACTCTAAATTAAAAAAATTGATAATTAATAATAAAAAAATAAATGATATATTCTTATAGAGAATATCAGAAAAGAGCAATGATCATAAAAATCAGTGCAAATACGTGATTAATAGAGCATCTTAACTTATAAAGTAATAAACTGCCAACATAATGTGAAACTAAAGTTCTGCTTTAATTTGCTGAAAATGCAGGCAAAAACAATGGAAAGCAAGTCAAAAGAAAATCAACAAAGAACTGCTGATAACTGCAAAACAAAATGTCAATAAAATAATATAAATGACGGACTCGTGACTCTTGTGGATCGCTTGTCGCTGTTGTTGTTGTTGTTCTTTTAGTAGTTGTGGTTCTTGTTGTTGTTTTTGTTGAAAGTGAATTACGAATGATTGTTAAAAGAAGTACAATAACAACAAACAATTGTTTAATGTTGTTGTCTTCGATTTGCAATATACAATTGTTGTGTTCGCATTGGAAGTTTGCCGTTATCTAGATGTCGTGTAAGGAAATAACCAAACCTGATTACATATCATATGCATCATGATATTGTATGGGGAATACTTTGAACAGTCAGCAGAATTTACTGACTTTAACCAATGCCCAATAGTTGGCCGAGTGCCTTGGTTTTGACCAAATGTCTGGTCAACTGATAAGATACTTGTAGAAAACACCAAATAAGCAAGTTTGATTCATGGCCAACAGGGCAAATGGCCAACTGGCTAACTGGGCTCTTTTATGTGCCCTTAAGCTTTTGGCCAAACAATAAAATCCCCTGTACTTAACCCTCCCGCATAAATAGAAAACAATTAAGCATTTCAAACGATAAGAGATGAACGATAAAAAATTACCCACTGCCATTGTGACTCATCGCTGCACACAAAAAGAGAGGAAAAAATGAAAACTTATGTAGCTCCGGGCCTTGGCTAATTAGCCCGAACCGTCCAATCATTTGTCGAAGCGTGAAATTTGTTAACTTTACAACTTTTGCTTATATATAGGCACGAATTCTATTCAACAGACTATCTGATGAAACGCCAGTTCTCATTTTACTTTGGGGCATGTCGAAAAGCTTGATAAGCAAATCGGTTTTACGGGACTAGTTCAGAAGGGGAGTTAAATCACAGGACACTAAACGCATCAATATTTATTTACATAGCCCAACATATCAAATAAGCTCCCATAAATCTAATCAATTTAACCAGAATAAAATAAACATACACTCTTAGAGTATAAATGTATATACGTGAATGTATGTATGTGGGCGATAAATGGCCAAGGCAACGGCTCTGTAGATAACACGGCTAAAGCACTCCAATGAAAATGCGACAAACACATCGAACACTCGTACATATTCAAATCTATTCACAACAGTTACAACAATTGCAAACGAGTGCAACAAATTTACAGCGCCAATTAAATGCGCGACCATAAATCAGAATTCTGGCAAACAGTAATCAAAAGGGGGTTAAGGCCCGCCTCTGTTTTTTATTTGCAGGCACCAATAACAATAACAATAATAATAATAACAAATAACAAATAAAAAATAACAAAAGATGTGTGCGATAAATATGCTATAATAGTAGCTGACACTAACTAACCGCAGTAAACAATAGCAACTGTTTGCACCATTTCCACTGAACGTAGCGCCCAACGTGTGAGGCTCGCACACAACTGACCTCCTGACCTCCTGACCCCACCTGTTCCCCCACCACCAACACATAAACACAGCTACACTTGCCATTAAAAAAAAAGATGGCTTGCTTTCCGCGCTTCTTCCATCATCGCAGCAAAAACAAATTTACGCCTTCCCAAGATGAGAACACCGACACGATACTCAACACACAAGATAGCCCCGTGGTGAGTTTCTACAACTGTCTCTCTCCAGAAATTGCTCTCTCCCTCCCTCTCTCTCTCTCTCTCTTTAGTCTTAAGTGTGGTGTATACTGTTGTTGCTCTTTTTTTGTACTTCGATAAGCAGCACTGATACGTTCATTAAGTGTTTAATTAAGTTAAGCGGGGGCAGCGCTACAAAATACTTGATATCATAAATAATGCTATAACTAAGCGCGACAGCAAGCCAAATACTAAAGCTGGCTACAAAAAAAAAAACGTGTCTGGCAAAAACATGTCAGCCTTATCAATTGCGCTGCGTTCTGTGACGTTCACTTTTCAAATGCTTTATCAGAAAAATATGAAAACACGGACAAAATACGCTACCCGAAATTCTTATACACTTAAAAGTACTCAACTGGAATATTTGTATATAGAAAAGAAATGTATGACAAGATAACAAATAAATAATAATAAAATAAAAGTAAATAAAGTAATGTAGTTTTTATTAAGGATACAAATTTTAATTAACATTTATTATTTTACAGCAAATATCAATTACATAATCGGATGGATTATGCTCTGTACATAACTTTTTTCTGTTAAATTCTGCTATTAACATTCGTTGGCTCTGTTAATAAAAGACTTACTTAATTCAAATGCTTTTTAGAGTATATAAAAACTATGTAAATAAATTATAAATACACTAAATTAGCCTTCTATTATTACCCAATTATGTTGTGTTATCTATAAGCTACTTTAATTTAAATACATAGTTGCTATTTTTATCAATTGTTGCCCTATTTTCATATCTATCACAATCGAATGTGGTTTCGTTGTTTACGGCTTAGTATTGGCTTATGAAAATAAGTGTTGATTTAAAGAATTTTATGTCAACAAATTCATGACAAAAATCAGGTAGTTAATAATACTCTAAAATATTTATTTAAATAAATTCAACTTAACTCTGTTACACATGAGTTTTATTAACATGAAGCAAATTTTGATTTGCAAGTATATGCAATTGAATTCTGAATGAAATTGCTACACAAAATTACCCAAGTCTATAAAAGTAATGCAATTTCTATAATGGAATTTGAGTTGATGCAATCTCAGCAGTTTATCAATAAGGCACATAATATGCAGAAATATGATGAGCATGCATATGAATAGGTGTGGGATGAATCTCATGCATAAATTCGAATGCGAAATGTATTCGAG
Organism: Drosophila falleni; assembly: GCA_035045575.1. Lineage (NCBI taxonomy): Eukaryota > Metazoa > Arthropoda > Insecta > Diptera > Drosophilidae > Drosophila > Drosophila falleni. Next base: position 207,068 of record JAWNOV010000169.1, on the reverse strand, counting down.
TGACACACAATTCGAGGATGCGTAGTTATCTATGGTAATGTCTACGGATTAGATGACAACCGAGTCAGGATGAGAACGTGATAGAGATCGACATGATTGCACGTTGTTGCCATACAAAATAACTTTTGTATAGAGTTCAAAGTCAGGAACGTCAGACATACGAATAGGGCCCCAGGGAGAAATAAATGCAATGTGTTTGACATTTGAAATGTTGTCAGAGGGAGTTTGATAAATTCAAGAGAAACATACCGAGTTGAGTTACCTTTTTGATATACTTGTACTCGCAAAACGATTAAGAATGTGAAAATAGCAAAAATCGAAGTGCTCTCTATCAAAAACATTTCGGTTGGTTTCCGTGGGAAACCGGGATGCGGATAACCTGTCGAAAATGTCGTCGTTTAAGGCTGATTAGCATATCAAAGCAGAGACATCCACGCGACCTGCATATTGACATGTGTTTATTTGTGCGGCTTACGGCCATCCATGCGACATCCACAACAAAAACAACAGCAACAACCTCCGCTCTTTCAGAGAAAAAAAGGTTTGAATATTTTATAGCTCACATGCCTGTCTGCCAATTGAGCGATAAGATACTCTGTCCTTTTTGGGTTTGTTGGTTTGGGTTTCGCTTAAAAAAAAAAGCTTTTAAAGTCGTGCCTAAGCTGACAATGAATAAGCCACTAATCGCTGTCGTCAACTTGACCAAAAGCAAGCAAACACTCGTACATTTTTGATCACATTTGAAAGATATCCCTGCTAGGTCAAAGCCACATTAGCCTTCAACAATGAAGCAACTTCTACGAAATTCAAGGGAGCTAAACTTTCTAAAAGCCTCGAAGCAAATTAATGTTGTTTAAACTTTACTTACATCCATATCTCACACATTTTGCACGTGCCAAAATGATAAAGTCTAATGTCTCAGGTAAAGTAAATCTTTATGAAGAAATCGTCTGACAAACTATAAAATTATCTAAAACTTTGAAAAACTTTTTTTTTAAGAAAAGTATAATATTTAATTTATTTAATTAAAAATTTAAAAAATAAGTTTTTACTTTCCTTTCGTTTTCCACACGTTCTTTATTTTTAATAGGAAACACAATTTTCATCTCAGACAAACGAACGTACAATAATAAAAAATTAATTAATATAAAAAATCAATGAATTTTGTTAAGCCAGAACACAATGAACTTAAAATACACCTTAAATAAATTGCTTATCATTTTAGCACAGAGAAAATGTACACTAAGGAATTACAAAATATTGGTAATAAACTCTATAACTAACTTTTAACTTTTTTTAATGCATAAGCAGAATGTAAAAATGAAAAGAAAGTATTAATGTTTTGAAGGTAAAATTTGCATTTCTGAGCGTACAAATAGATATATATGCACAACAGAAGATACAAGATATATTCTTTTACTATCTACAAGTGAATGAATAAAATTTCTTATTTATTTTGCACAACGGTAGTGTAAATAAAAACATTTAAATAATGAAACCGAAAAAGATGAAAATGTGGGCCTAGATTGTGGGCCAGCAAAAGTCAATAATAGAGAATTATATACATTTTTAAATACTCTGTGAGTCACAAGGCAAAAACAGTGCAAATTAATGAATGAATTTTTGGGCAACTGTTTTTTATGAAATTAAATTAAATTAAAAGATATGATACCGGTATATACTCGATACTTATATCTATTTAAAGCTATAGTATCAACACACATGAAGTCCATCAATCCGATAAATCCGTATGAAAATCCCCCGGCTGTCAAATAATCAAAAGTGTGGCAAAGCCCCAACTGACACACTCATCAAGTGACTTGTGAATCAGATTTAAAGAAATGACAGTTTTGTATGCATTGATGAAAAGCAAAGCTTAAAAGTATGAATAATATTTGCCGCAAATATAAATGCGGAGATAAAGAAACATTTTCATAAGTTACAATAGCACTTTGTACTTGTTGTTCTTGTAGCTGTTGCTGTTGTTTATTGAGGCTCAACGGAGGGATAAACTGGCAACTGTAGCAGAATAGCGAGGACAACAGAACTCCCCGCATTTATCATGCAGTGTCAGCAGCAGATTGATTTCAAAGCTAACGGACAGACCTAAAGAGGGAGATCTATGTATATACCCACTAAGCCCACCGACCCACAGACAGATGACACAAAAGCAACCGGCATTATTTGCTTACTTTCACAGATTGCTTGGCATTTTTTGTTGTTCTTTTTTTGTTATCGTTATTTTTTTTTTTTTTTGACTTTGCCAAGTAGCAGCCACGATTGTTGTTCTCTTTGCTGTCATATATTTTATATTCTTTTTTGCGCGACCTGTTGACGATTGACGCGATTTACCATTTTCATACTCAATGAATTATGTTTGACATAAACTTCCACAGTATGTAGACTTGAATTCTTTAATTTTCTTATATGTGGTTGTATATCTTCCTATTTTATAGTTTATTTGTATTGAAAATCATTTTCTGAAAAGGATTTTCTGCTGAGCGAAGTCAACGTTTTAAATTAGGAATTTAACATGCGAGAGTCGCGCTTATTGTATTAACATAATATTACCTAGACTTTTATAACATTTGCTGTTGTTGATTTTAGCACTGTTAGCTTACACAATTCTGGTACAGTTTATGCTCCTGTTAATATCATTGCCAGAAGGCTAACATAACAGGCTAACATAAAATATTAATGTTAAATTCTTTTTATAGGTTTCTTTATGTTAGTTAACTTTTCGTTAACTTATATTCCGTTAACTGAATTTTAATGTAAAATGGTTTGAAATGAATGTGGAAAATAAAAATATATCTTTCAGATATAACATTATTGAAAGATGAAGATATGGTCTTAAATGCTTTACCTTATGATAGTGGGAAGAGTCTTAAAAAAACATGGTCAATTTTCCAAATGTTCACTTTGTTTTCTTGACTTTAATTTAAGCTAAAGTTTTTAATTTTCAATTTTACTCAAGCATATTTGTTGTCTATGTTCTTTTTCAGCAAATTGGTCTGTACATACGACGTGAGGAGAAACCACTTTACACGCCCATTCTGACGCCCAATGCCAGTGAGGTAAGTGTATATATGTCGAGTGTGTAGAGTATGTAGAGTATATATCCGTTGTCAAGCACTATCACAGCACCAAGCGACCAATAGTCGTGGGTTCCATCTGACTGCCATCGGCTATCCAAGCGTTTTCTGCTTGTCTTTGCCAAACTCAATTAATATTTGCACACATGTTTCTTCTACTTTCAAACGAAAATGATGCAAACACCAACAAAACGACAACAACACTTGTAAATATGTACACAATACAACACTAAAACCACACCCATGGACCCACACTTGCACCTCGCACTTTTGTTTGTCTTTGTAAATGTTTGGGGTACCCTTGGGCTCGATTAGGCGCAACTGCAGCGCCTAAAACAACAGCCCTTAGGCGTCTCCCCTGCTGGCCAACAGCTTCAGGCCGTGGCCGAAAATGTGGCCAGCACCGAGAATGCTGTGAACAGTGCCAACGACAGCCCGGGGAGTCACCAGCAGCAGCAGCAACAGCAACAGCCAAAGAAGTTTCGCTCCCATAAGAACAGGCTGCAGGCCGAGGAGAAAGAGAAAGAGAAGGAGAAAGAGAAGTCTGGCATGCTCAATGGTAGTGCAATTAATGTCACACGTACCAATTCAAAATTAAAGCCCGTCAAAGAGCGACGTCCTACGGCTCTGCCTACCGAGGCGCCCAACGTTGATAATGGCGCCCAACGTGTGCATTCCGATGAAGAGAGGGAAATGGAAAATGGGAAGGAGAAAGAGAAGGAAAGGGAGCTGGAGCTGGCTGTTGCTGATGTTGTGGATGAAAGGCCAAAGCTCAGAGTAAATGTGAATGGCATAATTGATGAGAGCGACGACAATGATGCGACATCGACACCAACCACAAAGGCAAATGTAAAATTTTTCATTGGTCATACACAGGAACTTAATGCAGAGCAACACAATGATGACACTTTGTCCTGTCATAGCAACGATGCTAACAACAACAACAACAATAACAAACATAACAAGCTAACAAACGGCACATTTCAACTGGATCAACGGGGATCTGAATATGAGCAACAATGGCTGAAATCGGCATCCTCATCATCCATACCAAAGGCACCCGCAAAGAGCTACAGCAACGTGTCACTCAATTATTTGAGAAGGTCGAAAAGCACCATAGCCAACGAGCCAACAACACCTCAAAACACCACCCAACGACGTCGTGTCTCCACCATGCCCGATATTTATCATACCACCGCCACCACCGATGCCCGTGGAGTTGCTTAGTCCCGGGACTCCATTGCATTTGCGCAAGAAACGAAGTATGGAACGTCAAAGAGAACAACAGATGGAAGAGGAGGCCTCCAATAGATGCCACGCTGCATGCCTCGAACAGTCAGGTATGTAATGAACTAAGCTCACATTCAGCTCTCATACTCCGGCATGTTTCACAAATCTTTTAAAACACAAAAGCAAGGAAATATCCAGTGTCGATGTTCCGGAAACCAACTTTTAAAAGTCTGCTGCAATGTGTAATTAATCAAGCTACCATTAACAGTTTTCCACTTTCCTCAATTCTCTTTAAACCGTCATTTAAGTTTGTTTTCTTAAGCTATAAACTTCTAGTAACTGCTCTTTTATATGATAAACATAAACAAAATTTTGGCTGCACATTTTACCGGACAAACATTAGGATGTTGACCTGACCTGGGCGTGGCATTAATTAAGCGTTCATTGCTAATTGTATAATCTGCTCTATTCGCAGGCCAACAGCAATAATAAACAAGCCAGGGAATTTAAATAGGAATAGTCGACTGGAGGATGCTCTGTGTTTTTAGGCTCATTGTCGGTAGCTAAAAAATATTGATTTTTATAGCTAGGAAAAAAGAAGAAACGATAAGATAAGACATTTTTAAACTAATTTCATCACCATTTAAAACCCTACAGGTTTTTTTCTTTGTAGTAATAAAACAAACATAACAAATTATGACATTATTAATTCTTAAATTCGAATAAATGTCGAATTATCTAAGTTCCGAGGTATTCTAAAAGTAGCTTTGTATTCTGAACATTTCAAAATAATTGTACATTTAATAGTATCAAAAATGAATCTATTTACAGGGTATAGTAAATAAAACAGCAACAGCTGAGCGAAGGTTCGCATTTTATTCTGTAGGTAGTCGGGGAGGAAAATCCTCTCGCCCTCGAGATGCTACTAATTACGGCAACAAATGAAATGTTAATTGTTTCGCAACAGACATGAACACTAACTTTTGGCCAACAGAAACAGGCAACAGATAAAACTCAACTTCAACCCACATCCTTTCACTCATTCTGCGACTCTCCCTCTCTTTTTCTCTCTCTCTCTCTCTCTCTCTCTCTCTCTCTCTCACTCTGCGTAGTTGCAGCTGTTGCCAATGCTGGCACTTTAACAGTCCGACATCGTTATTTACCTGTTCCCCTCTCTTACTCCCTCGCTCCGTGTGCCTCTCTAGGGCAAATTGAAACTGTTGCTGAGCCAGCGAATTGGCCAGGCCCACAACAGATATTTTGGCTGATGTTGCGACTTGTAAGTCAAGGTGGCCAACGCTTAGACCTATGCTTACTTCTGGGCCGCCTACGTGCAGCTACAGTTGTGACGATAGTTTGGCCTAAAGTCCTTCCTGTATCTCTCTTCCCTTATGCCGACCGGAAATGCTTATAATGGCTGCGTTTCCACTGTGTAAATGGAGGTAAATATTTAATGAGGAGAGTCCGTTGTCTGTGGCCAAGTGCATTGTTGTGGCTCATAAAATCTTTAATAAACTTTAGTGGAAATTTTACCTGGAGTCTTAAGATAGACTGTCAACTGAATTGTAGTTAGCCACTTAGTACTTAGCTGCATAAAAGTAAAGTTAAACTGTGTGCAATCCTGGGTACACTTCGTCAGCTAATTCTTGAAAATAACAACCACAAAAGTCAGTTGAGCATTAATAAAAACATTGGCGAGTTGAAAAACAAAGAGCTAAATAACTTGCTATTTGATTTTATTTGCTTTCATTAGGATGAGTTGGCCAAGTTGGAAGATGGCGAGCAGAGCATCAGCTCGACAACGAAACTTCATCGCGTGGAAGGTGGCCTTATCTTTGTGAGACCGAATTTGCCCGTGCAGGAAAACATTGAAATCGAATTTAATGCAAAGGACGAAGCGTAAGCGTAAATCTGAACAACAAGTTTCAAGGTAAAAACCCCTCTAATATGACCCTCTTTTCGTATGATTCATTAGCACACGCAATCTCATACTCAATGCCATTGAACACAATGATTTCCTCAATAATCTAATGGACAAGGAACGCAAGGAGATGGTCATCAATGCAATGGCGCCAGCCAGCTACAAGAAGAACAGTTACATCATCAACGAGCATGACGAGGGCTCCGAAATATTCGTATCAGCCGAGGGATACTACGATGTGATACAAGCAGGTCAACATGTGGGCAGCTTTGGACCCGCTACTGTCTTTGGCGAACTGGCAATACTCTACAATGCACCACGCAAAGCTACCATTAGGGGTGAGTTAATTTTCACAAGTTGTTAAATTATTTAGACCCTTAAATATCAAAGTCAACGGTCAGCTGATGATTTTTGAAAGTGAATCTATAGTAAAAAAATTTTTGGAGCCCCAAATTAACACTGTTCGTAATGACGAAAAATTTATATAGTATTTTATATAAATATAAAATTTTATTATTTTTTTAGCGGCAACCGATGCGCGAGTTTGGAAAATTGCTCGCAAAACATTTCGTGCCATTATGCAAATCTCAGGCTCCAAGGAGCGTGAGGAGAACTTGCAGTTCCTGCGCTCAGCTCCATTTCTACAGGAACTGGAAGAAAGTATGCTTAACAAAGTTGTGGATCTACTGCAAAGGGTAAGAGAAGATAAGGGGTGTTCATAAGAAAAAAATATAATGTATTGCACTTTCCCTGCAACCGATTAGTTGAATTTATCATTAATATATTTAAAAATACTCGTTTAAAAAAGAGCTTTTTGTGTACTGATTTTAATTTTAAAATCCCCACATAAAACGATGCAACAAGTGAAATTCTTTAAGCGATATTAAAGGTATTAATAAAGTATTAAAGTCTCCTGGAAAACAATTTTCTCTTTCTCCAGAAATTTTACGAGACTGGCAGCTGCATTGTACGAGAGGGGGAGGTGGGCCATGAGTTCTTCATCATACGCGGCGGTACAGTAACCATCAAGAAGAAGGACGAAGCGGGGCAGGAGCAGGTGGTGGCCAAGCGGAAGCGTGGCGATTATTTTGGGGAACAGGCGTTGATGAATGCGGATGTGCGTCAAGCCAGCGTCTTTGCGGATGCACCTGGCACTGAGGTGCTCAAACTGGAGAGAGAGTAAGGAGAGAAGAAATGGCAGGACCTAGACACATTAATTACTGTCCTTCATTTTCATTATCGCAGAGCCTTTATTAGCTACCTGGGCACCATCAAGCAGCTAAGCGAGAGACTGGACGAACAAGCCAATGTGAATGGACGTTCGAGTAATCGAAGTGCCGAGTTCGACAATGAATATTCCCATATTGCACTTTCGGATTTGAAAAAGGTGGCAACCCTAGGGTCAGGGGCTTTCGGCCGTGTTGATCTGGTTACCTACAGCAATCAGACATTTGCTTTGAAAATAATCAAAAAGATTGAGGTGATCAAACAGGATCAAATTGAGCATGTCTACAATGAGAAAAATGTGATGATCAAATGCCGCGATTCTCCCTTCATTGTACAGTAAGTAGATAGTATCTACTAGATACAATTTGAGATTGAATCAATTTCTAGATATTAAAATGTATCTTTTATCTGTAAACAAGACTTTATCGCACTTATCGAAACGAGAAGTATGTGTACTTTCTGATGGAGGCCTGTATGGGAGGTGATGTCTGGACTGTGATGTCGAAGCGTCAATATTTCGATGATAAGACTGCCAAGTTTATAGCTGGCTGTGTTGTGGAAGCCTTTGACTTTCTGCATTCCCATCACTTCATCTACAGGGATCTGAAGCCAGAGAACCTGATGCTCACAAGCGATGGTTACTGCAAGTTGGTATGTGTGCAGTTATATACTTATTATAATTTTCTTATTTCTTTTTATTTAAATATTCTTCGTTTCCTTGTTTTTTTGCAGGTTGACTTTGGCTTCGCAAAGTATGTTCGTCCGCATGAGAAGACGAATACATTTGCCGGCACTCCGGAGTATGTGGCACCAGAGATCATCTTGGATCGCGGACATGATCGTGCTGTGGACTATTGGGCCTTGGGCATTTTGATCTATGAGTTGCTTGTGGGAAAAACTCCGTTTCGGGGCATCAATCAAATCAAGATTTATCAGAATATACTCAGCGGCATCGATGTCATTCACATGCCCTCCCGGATACCCAAATTTGCCCAGAACTTGATTCGTCATCTGTGCAAACAGCTGCCTGCAGAGAGACTGGGCTATCAGAGGAAAGGAATTGCGGATATAAAACGACACAATTGGTTCGATAATCTGGATTGGACGAGGCTCAAACAGAAGCAACTGCCATCGCCAATTAAGCGATCCCTCAAGAGCTTGACAGACGTTCAATATTTCATACATCTTGGCGGAGACAATGACTATGAGCCGCCAGAGGAATTAAGCGGCTGGGATAAGGACTTTTAGTATTGCGATTGAGATAAAGATATTTCAACCAACTAGGTTAATATAGAGCTTAATTAACAAGTTAATTAAGTAGTTGCCAGGCGAATAGCACGTGTGTTATAAGTTGTAAATAAATTGATATTACATTTGTTTAAATTTTCAACTTCGTTTTGTCTTTTGACGTTCAACTTTGTTTCACAGTCAATCATCAGCTTATTTGTTTGCGCCACTTCAATTAACAGCGCAAACTTGTTTTTGTTGTTATCGACACACACACACACACACACACATAAACACACAGATACAGACTTGAAAAGTTTGCCAAGCAAGCAGAATAAACAAACATTTTCAATTAAGCTTAGTTCAGCACATGGAAAATGCTCCAAAAATGACATAACATATTTGCAGTACATTTGTACATTTACAGGTGGCTTTAAGATTGCTTCGTAACTGAATCTTTGTCTTCAGTTAGCCAACTAGCCAACTGTGCAACTGTCATGCCTTGTTCATTGTCTGAGTTGTCTTGCAGTTTGCATTAACAAAGCTGTCGTCATCATTATTAGACCGAGACTCATTATAACCCACATGCCGTTGACATTCATTTGGATGTGTATCTTGCAGATGCTTCTTCTAAAAGGCACATCCAATATAATTGCATTGTGCGGCAGGAACCACGCAATGCCTTCCTGCAACATAAAGGGGCATGTCTCGGCTATGGAAATGACACAAACTTTATTGTTTCTGAATAAAATACTCATGCAGCAAGTCTTCCTAACAACCAGCCAGGTAGCTCGAACAAGTGAATGAGTATAAGTATGTATCTGTGTGACTGTGTAACTGTGTGTGTGTCTGCATGTGTGCGTGCTCGTTCGTTGTGCAAATATGCAACGGAGTCAAGTGCAATTATGTGAACTTAATGTCTCTATTCATGAGTCTAGAGCCTTGTCTATGTCTACTTCAATCAATTTATGAGCCAGTAAATTTTCAACGAGTCTAACAACGAGATTATAGAAGACTTAAAGATGAATTTTATAACCAAAATTAAGCAAAGAATTAAAATAAGGCAAATATTAATTTGTATATTTGATGTATAAAGAATTTAACAATAGAGAAATTATAGATAAAATGATATTGCTGACTTTGCTGGTATAAGTTCTTTTAATATGTAAGTCTTTATAAGCGGTGAGTAAAAAGAGAGAAAATTTATTAACATAATATTATAAATACATATTAATTTAAAATCATTTGTTTTACAGTGTATTGTCTGGTTCTACCATCTGATATATTTCACAACAAAGACTACGTAATTTAAACATTTCTTTATAGCTTTTAATTTAGCAATGCCACATGTGAAACAATTATGTGCATATATTAATAAACATGCTTATCAGCTTATTTCAAATAATTTATTTGGAATTATATGGAATTCATAAATAATTATGTCTCACGATGCTGGCAACTAATGGGCTTTTATTTGGCCTTAAACCACAAGCATCGGTGGTTCAGTGGTAGAATGCTCGCCTGCCACGCGGGCGGCCCGGGTTCGATTCCCGGCCGATGCAAAATTACTTTTTACATTTTTTGTATTTTTATATAAAAATATACTTTATTTTATTTTTAAAAATCTCAATCTACCTACAGAACATATTGAAAATATAATTAGAACTGAAAGGAAATAAAAATAATACACAGCCAATCAGCTCTAATGTAATCGCTCAAACTAAACGGAACTTGCAACTTGGTTGACTTTCGAACACTACAACAAAAAGACGCAACAAATTCATATACGACAAAGAAAAAGCGAAAAATTGTTAAGCGAAATAAACGGTGAAAGGACAAAACACAAACCAACGATGCAAGAAAAGTCCCACAAACAATAATAAATGATAATTGATAATAACGTTTTGCTACCTTCCTTCCGCTGTCAGCAGCAGAATGAGAAGAAACAGCATCAGATGGAGAATAAGGCAAATAAAAGTAAGTAAGTATGTAAAGGAAATCAATAAAAATGATGGTGACAACATTTGGCCACAATTTCAATTTTGTGGCAGCCAAGCAAAACGAAGGAACATTTCGACAATTTCCGACCGCCCTTCCGTCCGCTGTCTGACGGGGGCCGTAGTGAAAATTTTCATTTTCTCAACTGTCGCAAATGATTTCATACATTTTCTTAGACACCTTAGACAACGTCTTTCACAATTTCTATGCGAGTGCACAACGCGGCGACAAAGTTGGACGAAATGTCATCATTTCCGTTGGGAAAACTGTGTGCGCTCAAGCGTCAACTACGAGGACATCGTCGAGGACAACGTCTAGGAAACGTCGAGGACCCGTCAACGGGCTATCAGCGCACACCGGGAGAGAAAAGGGTTAACTAAGCGAATTCATGTAAATCCTTTTTTATTTGCCCAAAAAACTTCTGATGCAAAAAGCTTAAAAAAAATACAAATAAAACACAAAAATTTATATTTTGTCGAATCAAAAACGCAGGTCGCAGGGGCAGAGGCAGGTCAATTTTAGCCAAGAGCCTCTTACGGCTCCTAAACGAAGCGTGAAATTGTTAAATGAGTGCGAACGTCTACGGGGGGTTTGTCTTTCTTTCCATTTTTGTGCTAAATTATTGATTAAGAAACTTTTTCGACATGCACGTTTGGCCGACTACTTTTTTAGCCAGATATTTCTTAAATCAATTGAATTGAATTGAGTTGTGTGTGCTCCAAACTTGCCTTTTATCGAATTGAATGCCAATTGAGTCACGAAATCTCCAATATTCTTTTTTGGCTACAAACAAATACTGTAAAAGAAATGTAAAAGCTCTTGATCAAATAAAGACCCAAAAATTTACATTTATTAGAAAAACTTTAAAAATAAAAATAATATGTCAGGATCTTAAAGAAATTTCTTAACTTAATAATATTAATTTCTACAGACGAAAGTTTAATTGGAGCTACTAACTAAATTACTTTCCGAGAGTCTTTAATAATCTTTCAGAAACTTGATCTTCGTTAGTTTTGCATTAGTCTCTTCATTAGTCTCTTTGCAATCAGCTTCATTACGTATACGCAATATTGCGCTTGAAATGAAGTGAAGCTCTCATAAAACCATCGCTTAGCTTTGTTGTGAAAGTACATCATTAGGCACTAAGATCAGAAGCATGTTTCATCATTACTAATCGAACCCATTCAAATCATTTCAGGCTCCTTTGTAAATGTCAATCAATATTCGACTTTTACATTTCCCATTGCCAATACTAAAGTCGTTCTACATTTGTGTATAGTTGTGTCTGTGTCTCTTAAAAATCATTTGGCAACAAACTAGCAAAGCAAGACTAACAAGCAATTTACAACTTGTGTGTGTGAGTGTGTTTGTATGTGTGTGTGTGCAAAAGGACTACGAAACGAAAGCAACAAGAGAAATCTCTTTTTTATACTTGGCCACAACTCTTGGTTAAACTATGAATAGTATAGGCCTAATGTATGCAGCCCTAGTTGAAAGTGGTTCAACAACTTGAACGAATGCAAATTTTCAGCTAAAATTAAAGGACTTGGCAAAATGACAAAACATATTGTACACACAATCTGATTTGGGGTCCTATAAACAAAATTTGAACCCTAATCAATGGGACTATTGTTTACTTACGCATTTATAACATCAGCAAGCCTACAAAAACTATGCATAAATATATATCGTATTATTTCTTTTTAAGCCCGTACTATTCATAGACTCATATATATGCGTGCATATTATATACGTTTATCTACAGATATGACAGGCAATTTGTTATCGACAATACCAGACTCAATACATAACAGTAAAGTTGTGCTTTTCAACAAATATGGAGTATTTGGGTCAAGCTATAAAAACAATAAATAATACCACAATATTTAAATTAAAGTTGAATTTGTGTGAGACTTTATAAAAGCAAACAAGAAGCAGTTGTCAGAAGAGCAGATAGTAAGAGTTAAGATAGGGCGAGAGATAAAATTTCAGTAGCAAACGCATAGAAGAGATAATTGACGGAAGAGAGAAGAAAAAGAGAGAACTCTCTTCGATTGACAGAAGAGAAAAAAAGTATGTGAATGATAAGAGTAATCGCATAGATTATAATAATAATATAATATATAATAATAATATAATATATTATAATATATATTATAATAATATAATATATAATAATTATAAGTTATAAATAACAATTCATTATTTTATTTAAGCAATTTTCTATACAAGATTTTACAGTTGATCAAATTTAATATTTAGTAAGTCTAAATATCGAAATAAGAATTTAAAAATAAATAAGATGTGAAAAATACATATAATAATGCTTGTATTATTTTAAATTATAAAGATGCCTATTTAAAACATTTGATTGGGTATCATCAGGTTGGCAAGCACCTAATTTATACGAAATCATTTGCATCATTCGATAAAATAGTTTTCTGTAGAGTAAACATCTATCAGTTGGATGATAAGTCCCCAATTGACACTAACATGCAGACAGAGTGTGTTGAAGGAACAACTAAAATCCTTTTTGGCTGCATTCAAGTCACAAAAACAAATCATCATCGACCACGCCGACACGAACGCCTACAAATGTCGATGATGCGTTGCGCATTTACAGGCAAGAATCCACAAAAGTGCCGCCCAGGGTGCAATTTAAAATTTTGGGCATTCAATAACGATTTACACAATAGGACACAACACACAGATACACACACATTCACACACACACACACACACACTCAGGGGTGCATATGCACGTTCGATTCAAGCAAATAAGCTTTAAAATTTTACCATTAACAGGCGCCCAATGTTTACAAATGGCAAACGGAAAGCAAAAAGCAAAGCAAAGTTGTACTCATTGTTATTGGTATTGGTATTGGTCTGATTTGAAATGTGCGTTTAGCACATATGTATGTGTGTGTATCAGCAGCAGCAAGGACAACAACAATCGATTTTCTGTTAGTCAGTAAAAGAGGAGACTCTACTCGATTTCGATCTAATCAGCTTCGTTCTAAAAGAAGCTGTTAACAATATTGTCAATTCTGTGTCCAGTTTGAGAGAACAAGAGATTTCAGCTAGTTTATTTTTATGTTGAGAAAAAGTTAAATTTGCATATATATTTTTTTTTGTTTGGGTGTTTTGTGCCAGGTTGTGTCCCTTTTGTGGGTGTTCGACCTAGCTGTTCCTTTTGTGGGCGAGACTCGGCGGCACTTGCCACATAAACACTTTGGTGCTAAACACTATGAATAATTAATGAGTTTTGTGTTGTCGTTGCCGTTGTTGTTGTTGTTGTTGTTGCTTCCCGGCCAAGTTGTTTTTGAGAACTTTTAAACAGCCGACCAACAAATGTTGTTTGTTTGTTTTTGCATTGCATGCTTTTAGACCCGGCTCGGACAATAGGCTCATGCAATATTTGTGAGGCATTTAAGAATCTCAAAATATTGTTTGCTATTGACCGGACAGTTCTATAAGCAAATTTAAAAATATTTTGGCATATGTTTTCTATTGCAATTGTTAAAATCAAATTATATTTATGGAAATTTGAATTGTGATTTCATATCATGCATATATTTTTCAGTTGAAACTATATTTTTGCAAATTGCTAAACAGAATTTGGTACCAATTTCTTTATATATGTTGGCATCCGTAGCCAACATCATACCTCATTGATAATAATAATTGCAATTCTTGCAAAATTATTGCATTAAAATTCGGTATTTGAGTTTATTGGAATAATTGGATGTTATTTGATTCAACTGCCCACAACGAAAGCAAATCAAAATGATATTATAGACATGCACACACACACAGAGAGAAATAACATAACCACATTCTTTACTCTCGTCCAAATTAAATTATGTTATTTTCATGAGCCGCCCGAAAGTATGCAAATATTTGTGATGTGCAAACATGATTTGCCGGCTAAGAGTCAACGTTTCAAGCCAACTCTGCAAACAGCAATGACAACAACAACAACAACAACACGTGCAGCAGGCTTACTGGTAAGCAAAAAAAGGTCGTTAGATTGTTAACAAGTTCATAAAAAGACGCTGAGGCAACACCCACACACACACACATACACACATACACGAATACTCTTGCATGGGACAATTATAGTAGCAGGAAAAGCAACTGTAGCTGGGGTGGTACTCATGACTCTCTAAATACACTACACGACGCGACTGCTTGCGTATTTGCAGAGCACTTTTTCCATTCTGCCTCTGCCGCAGTCGCTGCTACTGCGACGTCGATGTCGACTGCCAGCAGCAGCCAAATGCAAACAGCACAAAAGTATGCTACAAAAATTAGAGACAGACCGCACAGTGGATGATCTTGTTCATTTATCGTAACAAAATTAATTAATCTTGTAGAATTTTTGTGTAACAGTGATTCAATTAAAATCGAAGTAAGAAACAATAAATTCGACCAATTTTTTTGTGCTTATTAAATTTTATTCCTTAAATATTATATAATATACATTTTTTTAATCTACCTTTATATTAAAGTATAATGCCATAATACAATATTTTAATTAAATCAATGTTCCGATGTATTTCACATTGAAGCTAAACTAGTTTAATTTAAAATGTCACATGGGGTCAGGAGACTAAAGTTAAAAAGGTCAAAATCGTCCACTGTACTTGAAATAAAACCAGGGTTGGGAAATGATACGACTGTTGTTTGCATTAGTCAATTGATGTTTATTATTGCATGTATGTATATATATGCTCGAAAGGGGCGTGGCTAGTCTTTAGGCATAGCTTTGCATATGTATGCTAAACTAAATTAAAGCGTAACTATCAACAACGTAGAAAAAGAAAGATAAAGCAGCGGCCAAGTAAATCCGATTTAATGCAATGCACAAATGCAGCATGTTTTGCAAGGCCTATTTAATGCATAGTTGGCCAACAACAGTAACAACAACAGCCGCTTATGCGGCGACAACAATTAAAAGCAATTTGTAACCGCAGTGAAAATCGCTTTAATTTTATTGCCACCGCTGTGTGTATGTGTATCTGAGTATGCATAAACGTGTCTATCCTTTTTTATATTCATCTTTTTTTTTGTGCCAAATTTAATTAAATTGCAATAAGGCTGGCATTATTAATTGCATTCATTAAATTTTATATCTTGGTGCATATTGATTATATCTGAATATTGCATAATTTTTATTTTAATAGATTCAATTTTTTTCCCACACATTATTAGGTTAATTTCATGATTAATTTACATATTACAGAATATTTTCTAATTAAAAAGTCATTATTGGCATTAAACAAACGCAATCAAGTACAAAATTTAATCAATTTGTTTTAATTGATATCAAAGTTTAAAAATCGGATCTTAAATTTTTATAAATTTAAGAATGTGTGTTATTTATATTTAGAATTTATTAATACATTTGTTTTTTATATGATTTCTACTGTGCTGACTGTAAAGGATATCAAAATTGTCGATTTCAAAGCAGCTGTCAAAGTTAAAAAACTCTTTAATAATTATTTATTTATTTTATAAAATAGTCTAAAATGCAAACGACCACAAGTTATTTATATGTTATGTATGAGAACTTTGTGTTACCAGTTGAAACTCACCGTCAATCATATTTTTTGTCGAAGGGAGGCAGAGGAAAACCGTAGGCGTCTACAATTAGAAAAGAGAAAGTTTTAATTAAATAGGAACATATTTATGCAGCATTTATGCAAATAAAATGGAAAAAGTTGGACGAGATTGAAACAAAATCCAAACATGCGAAATTTGCGACCCGAAATTGCTGTAAAATATTAAACAATTAAGTGGAACGCAATGTTGCCGCACAAGTGTTAATAATTGAAATACACGTAGCAGGAACAAAACAAATGGGCAAACAAAAGTTTTTGCCTGCGGCCAATTAATAATAAATAGCGTGGAGAGCCAAAAGCTGGAAATCAAAGCCTGATAGACAGTCTGTGAGAAAGGAGAAAGACGTTGGCGAATACCAAGGCAGCTGCCAACTAATGACGCGCTCCATTTGGGCCAAGTGCTCGTATTTGGACCGTGGTTGGCCCACGTGCAACAACAAATTAGCGCCACAAAATGGTGAGGTTAAAAACTTTGGTCAGCCCAAAAGTCAAAAGCCCACAACAAAAACAAAAATGATAAAGGTGCAAATGAGAATGCCAGAGGAAAAGTTTTAGCAAAAGTATCAAAGGATCCTTGAGTGCTTCCTTGAATTTGTTGCGGCAAGCTTAGCGCTTGATTGAGCGCATCCAAATTTGTGGTAGCACTTGCCAGTTAACGTGTTTATGTGTGGCCAGGAGTATCTGCCACGTTGCCACGTTTTCCTTCGCGTCACGGACTGATTGATAAGGTTAAGGTAAAAATTGACCCAAGATCCTGCGGCAATTTCGCTGTGGCAAATTATGAATGAGCCACGGTATTTACCCTTAGCTTTTTTTGGCCTTATTTTTAAATTAAATCAAGTTGCCCAAACGTTTGGCCAATGAGTTAAGGTTATTTTAACCTAATTGTATTACCTAATTATTCTACAGGAAATTGGGCAACAAATGAACTTAAGCCAATTAATTGGGCTTCATATTGTTCTGACTTTAATCAACAAAAGGCTGAAAAGAAGAAAAGGCAGCTAAACGCGACTCTAATTTAAATTTAGAGAATAAGAGCCATTAAAACCCTCTTCAATCAAATATTTTCCAGCAACCTTTGCAAAATGTAATACCTTTGGGGCAGACTTCAATCTATTTCAAAATCAATTTTTAGCAGACTCCATTGTTATATATAATGCATATATAAATAAGAAAAAAAAATAACCCATAAGAAGCTAATCAATCAAAATGCGCATCCTGTTTTAGAAATAACCAACGGCAGCTTTTTGGGCCACCAATTTGCGCTCTGGCAAAATAAATATATATAAATAAATAACCATAAAACTGCGAAATAATATTAAAGAGCAGACAAAGGGCCAACATTGAGTTCGGTTGCAAGATTAGACAAGGCAGGGCAAAGACAATACCGAATTCTCTCTCGTTTTGGCAAATCAAAACTCATGCCTGACACGCATCAAAAGTGTAAACTGACAGACACGAACAGAAACTTTAGAATACACTGAAAAAAATATGGTTTTTTTAAGACTAGAATTTTCTTTAAAAAAAATATAGAACATCCTAATTGATTGTTAGACCACTGATTTTTAAATTTTATTATTATTATCGTAAAGTTGTATTTATTAAAAATAGAAAATTGTATCAATGATCGTTTTTATCAGTGTATTTGTTGCATACCTCAAGGCGTTTTTGAATGTTGCCTTGATTGATTTCCATATTGTTGAGAGTCGTTTCCTTTGATGATTGTGAAAGGAGCATCTCAAATACTCGCAAATCATATCTAATTCTAGCCGCAATTTCAATGAAAATTGTTTAATCTACTGTAAATGTTTAGTGCAATCCGATGCTGTTTGTTGTCTGCTTTCGGTAGCGTAATTAAATTTTCTAATTGAGTTGCTGCCAACATCATCAAATGTACTCAGAACTGACTATGCTTTGAATGGATTTATAAACGGCATACTTTTTAAGGCATTTAGGCCATGTGGCAAGTCGCTGCCTTTGCTGGCTAATAAATTTTGTGAGCTAGATAAAAAAATGAAGAAAAACAAAAACAGAAATAAACAAAACTTGTGCCGCATAAAAAATAATCATAACACGCCTAAAGTCAGGCCATGCTTTATGTTGTTTATTTGCAAATTGTTTTTCTCGTTTTTCCTGTTTTTTCTGGTTCTTGGTGTCATGATTTATATAGAAAACTGCCACGCCCCGGTCATAATTTATGCCTGTGCAGCAGAGGCCAACCACATTAATAATAAAAAATGTACAAAGATTCTGAAACAAACCTTACAATACATTTGTATAATTAGTAATCCCATCAGCAGTAGGCGTAAAAGTCACTTGAGTTATGAGTTTAAATTACTTCAAGTTTGAGATATTAAATGACAAATGATTTTTATTTTTGTAGTTGCCTTTTAAAGGTCTCCTTTTAAAATTAACTTTAATTCAGTGTTTAAAAACTTACAGTCGAAGCAGCAAAAGTCGACATATTTTGACTTACTTTCATGCTATATTATTTAGCATGCAGAATAAATTAATATGTCAAACCATGATCAAAATGACATTCCGCTTAAAAATCGGTTAACTTTTGTTAAAGTTATGACAGTTTGAAGTTGCTCATGCCAGTCAAAATTTTTCTTAATTTTAACATGACTTTTTATAAGAAAATGAAAAGTTTTAGAATTAAATTTAAGGTGTTGTTTTATGCTAATTACGATATAAGAAGTTGGTTAAATGTAAAACCTAATCCAAATTTATATATATAAATACTATTTATATAGAAAATAGAATCACTTAAAAGTATCTAACGTGCAACATGCGGTGTGGCATTAAAAATGTTGCACTTTCTTATACCTCGTACATAATTATGTGCAATTATTTTTTACAACACGCCACATAAGCCGTGCACTTTTGCGGTCTTTACCCAAGTGTGGAAGCCGCTGTTGTTATGACCATGTTTATTATCGTTGGCCCAGAGACACAAAGCCGAAACTGCGAACTGCCCTCAGCTAACCGATAATTATGACAGTGTGTGAGTGTAAGTGTGTGTGTGTGTGAGTATGTGAGTGTGTGTAAGTGTTGATTGCATGAGTTTATTATTTTTCACACACTATTACGCGCTCAATTTGCAACGGTGATTAAAAGTCTTAATGGGCCACATAACACAAACGTGGTTAAAAGCAAAAGTCCTTTTAGTCTAGCCCATACACCGTTTGTCTGCTTTATTGAGTGATTATTGATATTTATGGCTTGTATGGCAGGACTTAGCTAGCCACTTAATATGTTTAGCAGAATTTTCAGAATTTATGACACACACTAACGGCTAATTGTGGCCAAGAGACCAAGAGAGTGTCGAGTGCGAAAAGTCCCAAGAGACACAGATGAATAGTCAGTTGGTAGCTGGGATAAAATTATGACATTAAGTTTATATATTTGGCACTTCAGAGATGAATTCTCCTTGTCACCACTTGGTTTATTAACAAAGTCCTTGAATTGACAATTCACTTGAATTCAGGTGTATTTCAATGTATTTAATTGAATTTCAACAACAGCATAACCCCATTAATCTCAGTTCATTTTAATATTATTTGAAAATGACCAATAATGAACAGAAAATGGCAATTTTGAATCAATGTTTATTAAATATTGTCCAAAAGAGTTTGTCTACAGATATCTCAATGTTCCGACTGTTGTTGACATTAATTGCCAATTAATTTTCCTGAAACATTAACAGCATTCAATAAATTAATAATACACATAGTAAATACTACGTTCAAAGGGGCAATTAACTGAGAATATTGTCAAGAACAGTATCAGATTTTAATTAAATTCTACAGAGAGGACTCTAGCAAATTTAATTGTTTTTGGACTTTTGAAGCCATTATTCAAAAAAACTTTTAAAATGTTTAAGTTTTCTATAATGGATCATCGATAGGGAAAAACGAAGCAAATTCAAAAGTTCAAACCATTCTCAAGACTCAAACGTGCGTAAAAAATGCCAAACATTTGTAGTCAACACATTAAGCTAGAACACTGAGAAGAGCAGAGGATAGGAAAGAAAAGGGGATGAGGAGAGAGGCGGAGGAAGACTCGGAGTAAATAAATGCACATTCAACTAAGCAGAAAAAAGGGGCAAAAATCACTCATACGCACTATCTAACAGCACAAAGATAGGCAGGATGGCAGTTAGAGAGTAAGAGAGATAGAGAGAGAGAGAGAGAGAGTGAGGTGAGAGGGAGAGATTCATGAAGTCCCAAAAAGGGAAGCTACCTATCTCCTAAGTAGTTAGGGAGAGTTGAACACACAAGTTTATTTACGCTTCAATGCAGTTGTTTGGCATCTGCTTTGTGGGTGTTGGAGAGGTGTTAAGCTTTGTTTCATTGTCAGAATTGTGCTGTCTTCCTTTATCATCTCCCATTGCCCTATATGCTCCATTTTATATCATAACAATACAAACAGAAACATAACAAACACCCCACACTAATACGTGAGATCAAAGCATGTGTAAAAGTTAACAACAAAAAAGTTAGAAAGAGTATACACATATTTATATACTTAAGAGAATACAAACAAAAAAAAAAAGATGAAAAAATTGGTACAAATAAAAGTTTCACTTCGCATTCTTTTGTGGGCCAAAAGTCAATTTATTGCTTGCAACCCGCATAATTTTATTTTGTTTTGTTGAACTTGATTTTTATTTTTTGGCATCCAGAAACCCATAAAAAATTGGCAAATTTTTTATTATGATGCTTTACTTTGTCAGTTTTAAGAACATAAAATTAAGTGTATAATTAAAATGATTTTGATGGCGTCAATTTTATGAATGTCGTCATAAACTTATTAGATCAATTGAAATATTTCTACTTAACATTCAACCATATAAAATACATAATTGAATTACTGTAAATCTTCAATACTATAAAGTCTATCGAATTTTTACGGAAATCGCAGTTGAGATTAATGATAAACAAAGTGACAATAAAGCGCTTAAGCTGAACATGCAAAAAGAGCGTCATATGCGGCGTATGCGCAATAAATTTGTAAATCCCATTTAAATGCGCCATTCATAAATTTGCCATTAATTCAATTTTAACACACAGTCAGCCACAGGATGTGCCCAATTGTCCTGCAGCCTGCCGAAGGAGCGTCTGCACGTATGCAATTAACAATTTGCACGTTGTTTTCCATTCATTAAGTAGCCCCAGCTTATGCGTTGCTTCTCTTTTACTCAATCTCTGTCCTGCTCTATGGGCTCTTCAAGTGTCGGACTAAACTTTTTCTGCTTCCTGTGGCTGCCATTAATGCAACGATAAATTTACTTTGTCTGTACCAGTCCAAAATGTAGGCTATGAAACTCTTTTTTAGAATTTTCTGTAATGGTTTTAGTTTCGCTATTCGCCTTTTTTATGCCTTATCTATAAAGCTATTAGTTTTGATAAATGACTTTGCCGATGCCTTTGCCGTTTTGGTCAGCACTGTCAGCGCTTCTTCACCTGTTCCACATCCACTTCGTGGGAATTCATACCCTTTCGGTTAAGCCAGCCTAAAACTTAAGCCAACTACATCCAATCAATTCCATAATTTCAATAAACTTATAAATATTTTAAAGTCAAACTTAAATATTGATAAAATATCGAACTTTGAATTGCTTTACATTAATACCTTACATTTTTAAGAGACTTTTAACTAAAGGCTTTAATCAAACTGTTTTGAGGGCACTTCAATAATGATCAAAATGATAATAAGATTCTGACATTTTTTTAACGTTAGACTACAATATCATATTGATGAATCGGCCCTTATTTTAGTGCAATGAACATTTATGTCTTAAGCGTTTAGATTTTTATGTGTAAAACAAAAGTAAACCTTCAACTTGTATCTCATAAAAATTGTTAAATGTAAGTGGATAATTGCAGCTTAAATAAACATCCTCGTTGGCGTTTTTGCTTTCATCAAAATAGACTCCGTTAAAACCATATGCGACCCAAATTTGAAAACTCTCTAAAAATAGTAAAAAAAAAAAAAAATCCACAAAAATGTTTCTGTATCAAAAACAATGTACCAACTGAATACACATTTACATTTTCTAAGCTGAACTCAAAGCAAGCAATAGAGGTCTTTCAAGCAATCAATGAATAGGTATTCCAATTTGAAATATATTTATGAATACAAATACTTTATTTGCGAATTCACAGCGAGCTACGCAAACAAAGCGAATTGTGAGAAATTACTATAAAAGCGGTTGAAAGTGGTAGATTAGTTATCAATCATCAATTGGGTTTGGCAACATGAGAGCCACAACAATAGCATTGGGATGTGTCCTCTTGGCCACTTGCCTATCCTACTTGCCAGGAACCGACGGACAGGCGTGCACAGCACCTGACACTCCAGCTGGATGCACAGACTGCGCTGACCCTGCCAATGCGGCATCCCCCGACTGTGTCCCGACAACCGTAGCACCCGTCACAACTGTTGCTCCAACTGTTGCTACAACGGTCGCTGGTGACTCCACGGTTGCCGGCGGAGAAACTACAACTGCTGCCTCCTCCGCAGACACGACGACTGCAGCCACCAGCGGAGGCACAAAGAAGACAAAGAAGGTAACAAAGGTCAATATCGTGAGGAAACCTGGCAAGAGGGTCACCCGTAGACGTCGCAAGGGTGGCAAGAAGGGTTGGCTGTTTAATAAGTTTAATAAATATGGATCAGGAAATAGAAGGCCACGACGAAGTGGTTAAATGAAAACCTTTATCAAAACTGGATCACCCTAACTCTTGATTGCTTTTAAAAATGATTTTGTTAACTTGTTAAGATAATCTATATTATACGAAAGAAGCGCACTTTTAATAAATATAAATATATAATTTAAATTAACAATATTTGTCATATTTTTATTTTTATTTATATTTCCATAACATAACATAAGCAACTGGGGAATGTCAATTGTGAAGGGTTTTAATGACTACTCGATAAACTAGCGGATTTAAAAATTTCAGTTAGGGAATAATTTCACTTCAAAAATTCTAAGTTTTTTAGATGTAATATGGACAAAAAAAAAACAGGAAAAATTAAACAGCGAATAAATTCATCCTATTTTGCAAAATGCACTTAAGGCTTAACATTTTTTTAAAACTTGAACTAGTTAGATTGGTATAATCGAGGTATAATCAAAAGCTCCAACAGCCCCATTTGCTGCAATTATTAAAATGTAACCTCTCCCATTTACACCTGCTTATCACATTAACAAAGTGATCGGAATAATTAAAGTAACCCAACTAAAATTTATCCGAATATATTGCAAGTCACCATTTACACCCTTCGTGATGTCTTCGTCACTAGCGTAAGCTATCGTCCACAGTGATTTACTTATTACATAAAATATTATAACGTTGTACAAAGTTACAATATCTGGTATATATTAGTAATATAAGCTCTAAGTGGGTCAACATCAAAATGTCAATATCGTCTATTTAATCACTGACTCATCATCCGTGTGATCCAGATTTTGGCAGCAGAGTTGACATAGTTTTAAGCAAATATCTTATGTCACAAGCTGATATAACATAAATATTCCGAATTCCAAATTTAAAGACAAACAAATAGTTTAGTTTTCTGTTTGCCATACGAGTACCTCCATTTATTGTTGATCGTTTAACACAATAATTCCCATGCTCCATTTATCTATTTTTGTAATCAAATCCACAAACTTATATGATACGCAAATTTTGAAACAGCTGAACAAACTGACATGATCAAAGATACTTGCTATAAATGACGTTGAAAACGGAGGATAGTTATCATTCATCAACTGATTCTCTTATCATGAGAGCCACAACAATAGCATTGGGATGTGTCCTCTTGGCCACTTGCCTATCCTACTTGCCAGGAACCGACGGACAGGCGTGCACAGCACCTGACACTCCAGCTGGATGCACAGACTGCGCTGACCCTGCCAATGCGGCATCCCCCGACTGTGTCCCGACAACCGTGGCACCCGTCACAACTGTTGCTCCAACTGTTGCTACAACGGTCGCTGGTGACTCCACGGTTGCCGGCGGAGAAACTACAACTGCTGCCTCCTCCTCAGACACGACGACTGCAGCCACCAGCGGAGGCACAAACAAGACGAAGAAGGTAACAAATTTCACGATCACGAGGAAACCTGGCAAGAGGGTCACCCGTAGACGTCGCAAGGGTGGCAAGAAGGGTTGGCTGTTTAATAAGTTTGGGCAACCAGCACCCAACAATCCACCTGGATGCACAGAATGCACCACTCCATGTCCTTCCGGAGCAACAACCGTCAAACCAAAATAGATGATCACCAATTCACGAATATCGATAAAAAAAATATAGAGGAAAATATTTTTAATTTTACTTAGACCTTAGAACTTGTTAAGCTGTGCACATTTATTAAATATGTTAAATGAAATAAACCTTGCGTTTTCTTCTTATTTGTATCTCATACAGTGTACAATAGTTTTATAGCTCACACAAGGTTCAAACACAACACTCGTTGAGCTTTTCTTTAGGAGTCTGTATGATAAATTAGTCCTTAATAAACATATGTCCTTATATATATGTCCTTTTCTTTAGGAGTCTGTATGATAAATAAGTCCTTAATAAACATATGTCCTTATATACGCTACTTAAAGAGTTAGTGAATGGCTTAATTTCTATAGGCTTTCCCGCTTGTTTGTGAACGTGTGTATTTGATAAACAGATAAAAAAAATAAAAAACAGAAAATTTATTTGGAACACTATTGTGTAATATATACCAGATATTGTAACTTTGTACAACGTTATAATTCTTTATTTGATAAATTAATCACTGAGGACGATAGTTTACGCTAGTGACGAAGACATCACGAAGGGTGTAAATGGTGACTTGCAATATATTCGGCTTAGTATGAAAAACTTTTTTGTTTTATGAGATATCGTAACTAAACTGATACAATAAGCATATAACTCGGTCTTATACATCTTGTCTTAAGTTGGTTCAAATCGGTCCACTATATCATATAGCTGTCATAGGACCGATCGGGCGAAAATCATGTCTTAGTATGAAAAACTTTTTGGTCTAATGAGATTTTGTAACCAAACTGATAGAATATGCACTAAAAATTGTTTTTTATATCCTGTTCAAAGTTGGTTCAAACCGGACCCCTATATCATATAGCTGTCATAGGACCGATCGGGTGAAAATCAAGTATGAATTGTTAGCACTCTTAGTTTTTGCCATAGTAAAATACGGGGTCTCCGACAGTCGAGAATGCTCGACTGTAGCTCCGTCCGACTAGTTCTGTTTTTTTTTGTCCATATTAAATCTAAAAAAACTTAGAATTTTTAAAGTGAAATTATTCCCTAACTGAAATTTTTAAAACCGCTAGTTTATCGGGTAGTCATTAAAACCCTTCACAATTGAGATCCCCCAGTTGCTTATGTTATGTTATGTAAATATAAATAAAAATAAAAATATTACAGATATTGTTAATTTAAAGTATATGTTTATATTTATTAAAAGTGCGCTTCTTTCGTATAACTAAGCTTATCTTAACAAGTAAAGAAAATCATTTTTAAAAGCAATCAAAAGTTAGGGTGATCCAGTTTTGAAATTGGGTTGTTCATTTAGCCGTTTCGTCGTCTCCTTTTATTTCCCGATCCGGAAGGACATGGAGTTGTGCATCCTGTGCATCCAGGTGGATTGTTGGTTGCTGGTTGCCCAAACTTATTAAACAGCCAACCCTTCTTGCCACCCTTGCGACGTCTACGGGTGACCCTCTTGCCAGGTTTCCTCGTGATCGTGAAATTTGTTACCTTCTTCGTCTTGTTTGTGCCTCCGCTGGTGGCTGCAGTCGTCGTGTCTGAGGAGGAGGCAGCAGTTGTAGTTTCTCCGCCGGCAACCGTGGAGTCACCAGCGACCGTTGTAGCAACAGTTGGAGCAACAGTTGTGACGGGTGCCACGGTTGTCGGGACACAGTCGGGGGATGCCGCATTGGCAGGGTCAGCGCAGTCTGTGCATCCAGCTGGAGTGTCAGGTGCTGTGCACGCCTGTCCGTCGGTTCCTGGCAAGTAGGATAGGCAAGTGGCCAAGAGGACACATCCCAATGCTATTGTTGTGGCTCTCATGATAAGAGAATCAGTTGATGAATGATAACTATCCTCCGTTTTCAACGTCATTTATAGCAAGTATCTTTGATCATGTCAGTTTGTTCAGCTGTTTCAAAATTTGCGTATCATATAAGTTTGTGGATTTGATTACAAAAATAGATAAATGGAGCATGGGAATTATTGTGTTAAACGATCAACAATAAATGGAGGTACTCGTATGGCAAACAGAAAACTAAACTATTTGTTTGTCTTTAAATTTGGAATTCGGAATATTTATGTTATATCAGCTTGTGACATAAGATATTTGCTTAAAACTATGTCAACTCTGCTGCCAAAATCTGGATCACACGGATGATGAGTCAGTGATTAAATAGACGATATTGACATTTTGATGTTGACCCACTTAGAGCTTATATTACTAATATATACCAGATATTGTAACTTTGTACAACGTTATAATATTTTATGTAATAAGTAAATCACTGTGGACGAAAGCTTACGCTAGTGACGAAGACATCACGAAAGGTGTAAATGGTGACTTGCAATATATTCGGATAAATTTTAGTTGGGTTACTTTAATTATTCCGATCACTTTGTTAATGTGATAAGCAGGTGTAAATGGGAGAGGTTACATTTTAATAATTGCAGCAAATGGGGCTGTTGGAGCTTTTGATTATACCTCGATTATACCAATCTAACTAGTTCAAGTTTTAAAAAAATTTTAAGCCTTAAGTGCATTTTGCAAAATAGGATGAATTTATTCGCTGTTTAATTTTTCCTGTTTTTTTTTTGTCCATATTAATTTAATTTTCGATGTTTCGTTCTATGGCTATATTTAATAGTGATCCGATCCAAAAATAAAAACAAACTTTATCTGCGCCCGGTATCCAGGAACCTTCATACTAAGTTTGAAGTCTCTAGCTCTTATGGTTTCTGAGATCGACACGTTCAACGTGGGGTATATAAAAATCTGTGTGTAAATTTTGGTTACTCTATCTCTTTTAGTCTCTGAGAACCTTTATTGCGGGGCCGGAAAAGGGCGTTGTTGTATATAAGCTATAAGTGGGTCAACATCAAAATGTCAATATCGTTTATTTAATCACTGACTCATCATCCGTGTGATCCAGATTTTGGCAGCAGAGTTGACACAATTTTAAGCAAACAAGCTGATATAACATTAATGAAAAAAAAAACCAGTAGTTTAGTTTTCTGTTTGCTAAGTAAGTACCACCATATATTGCTTACCGTTTAGCACAATTAGTCCCATGCTCCATTTTTCTATTTTCGAACTCAAATCCACAAACTCATTTAAGACGCGAATTTTTAAACAGCTGGACAAACTGACTTGATCTAAGCTACTTGGTATAAATGACGTTGAAAACGGAGGAAAGTTATCATTCATCAACTGATTCTCTTATCATGAGAGCCACAACAATAGCATTGGGATGTGTCCTCTTGGCCACTTGCCTATCCTACTTGCCAGGAACCGACGGACAGGCGTGCACAGCACCTGACACTCCAGCTGGATGCACAGACTGCGCTGACCCTGCCAATGCGGCATCCCCCGACTGTGTCCCGACAACCGTGGCACCCGTCACAACTGTTGCTCCAACTGTTGCTACAACGGTCGCTGGTGACTCCACGGTTGCCGGCGGAGAAACTACAACTGCTGCCTCCTCCTCAGACACGACGACTGCAGCCACCAGCGGAGGCACAAACAAGACGAAGAAGGTAACAAATTTCACGATCACGAGGAAACCTGGCAAGAGGGTCACCCGTAGACGTCGCAAGGGTGGCAAGAAGGGTTGGCTGTTTAATAAGTTTGGGCAACCAGCAACCAACAATCCACCTGGATGCACAGGATGCACAACTCCATGTCCTTCCGGATCGGGAAATAAAAGGAGACGACGAAACGGCTAAATGAACAACCCAATTTCAAAACTGGATCACCCTAACTTTTGATTGCTTTTAAAAATGATTTTCTTTACTTGTTAAGATAAGCTTAGTTATACGAAAGAAGCGCACTTTTAATAAATATAAACATATACTTTAAATTAACAATATCTGTAATATTTTTATTTTTATTTATATTTACATAACATAACATAAGCAACTGGGGGATCTCAATTGTGAAGGGTTTTAATGACTACCCGATAAACTAGCGGTTTTAAAAATTTCAGTTAGGGAATAATTTCACTTTAAAAATTCTAAGTTTTTTTAGATTTAATATGGACAAAAAAAAACAGAACTAGTCGGACGGAGCTACAGTCGAGCATTCTCGACTGTCGGAGACCCCGTATTTTACTATGGCAAAAACTAAGAGTGCTAACAATTCATACTTGATTTTCACCCGATCGGTCCTATGACAGCTATATGATATAGGGGTCCGGTTTGAACCAACTTTGAACAGGATATAAAAAACAATTTTTAGTGCATATTCTATCAGTTTGGTTACAAAATCTCATTAGACCAAAAAGTTTTTCATACTAAGACATGATTTTCGCCCGATCGGTCCTATGACAGCTATATGATATAGTGGACCGATTTGAACCAACTTAAGACAAGATGTATAAGACCGAGTTATATGCTTATTGTATCAGTTTAGTTACGATATCTCATAAAACAAAAAAGTTTTTCATACTAAGCCGAATATATTGCAAGTCACCATTTACACCCTTCGTGATGTCTTCGTCACTAGCGTAAACTATCGTCCTCAGTGATTAATTTATCAAATAAAGAATTATAACGTTGTACAAAGTTACAATATCTGGTATATATTACACAATAGTGTTCCAAATAAATTTTCTGTTTTTTATTTTTTTTATCTGTTTATCAAATACACACGTTCACAAACAAGCGGGAAAGCCTATAGAAATTAAGCCATTCACTAACTCTTTAAGTAGCGTATATAAGGACATATGTTTATTAAGGACTTATTTATCATACAGACTCCTAAAGAAAAGGACATATATATAAGGACATATGTTTATTAAGGACTAATTTATCATACAGACTCCTAAAGAAAAGCTCAACGAGTGTTGTGTTTGAACCTTGTGTGAGCTATAAAACTATTGTACACTGTATGAGATACAAATAAGAAGAAAACGCAAGGTTTATTTCATTTAACATATTTAATAAATGTGCACAGCTTAACAAGTTCTAAGGTCTAAGTAAAATTAAAAATATTTTCCTCTATATTTTTTTTATCGATATTCGTGAATTGGTGATCATCTATTTTGGTTTGACGGTTGTTGCTCCGGAAGGACATGGAGTGGTGCATTCTGTGCATCCAGGTGGATTGTTGGGTGCTGGTTGCCCAAACTTATTAAACAGCCAACCCTTCTTGCCACCCTTGCGACGTCTACGGGTGACCCTCTTGCCAGGTTTCCTCGTGATCGTGAAATTTGTTACCTTCTTCGTCTTGTTTGTGCCTCCGCTGGTGGCTGCAGTCGTCGTGTCTGAGGAGGAGGCAGCAGTTGTAGTTTCTCCGCCGGCAACCGTGGAGTCACCAGCGACCGTTGTAGCAACAGTTGGAGCAACAGTTGTGACGGGTGCCACGGTTGTCGGGACACAGTCGGGGGATGCCGCATTGGCAGGGTCAGCGCAGTCTGTGCATCCAGCTGGAGTGTCAGGTGCTGTGCACGCCTGTCCGTCGGTTCCTGGCAAGTAGGATAGGCAAGTGGCCAAGAGGACACATCCCAATGCTATTGTTGTGGCTCTCATGATAAGAGAATCAGTTGATGAATGATAACTTTCCTCCGTTTTCAACGTCATTTATACCAAGTAGCTTAGATCAAGTCAGTTTGTTCAGCTGTTTAAAAAATTCGCGTCTTAAATGAGTTTGTGGATTTGAGTTCGAAAATAGAAAAATGGAGCATGGGACTAATTGTGCTAAACGGTAAGCAATATATGGTGGTACTTACTTAGCAAACAGAAAACTAAACTACTGGTTTTTTTTTTCATTAATGTTATATCAGCTTGTTTGCTTAAAATTGTGTCAACTCTGCTGCCAAAATCTGGATCACACGGATGATGAGTCAGTGATTAAATAAACGATATTGACATTTTGATGTTGACCCACTTATAGCTTATATACAACAACGCCCTTTTCCGGCCCCGCAATAAAGGTTCTCAGAGACTAAAAGAGATAGAGTAACCAAAATTTACACACAGATTTTTATATACCCCACGTTGAACGTGTCGATCTCAGAAACCATAAGAGCTAGAGACTTCAAACTTAGTATGAAGGTTCCTGGATACCGGGCGCAGATAAAGTTTGTTTTTATTTTTGGATCGGATCACTATATCATATAGCCATAGAATATGCATCTAGACTGGTATAGTACATCCTGACCAAATTTGGTTAAAATCGGTTAACCATATCATATTTATTTATTTATTTATTTATTTATGCACGACTAAAAAGCAGTCGGCAAGGAACAAAAAAATCATATAAAGAATTAAATTAAAGATTGAAAAATAAAGATAAAATTAATATTAAAATTAAATATAAATATAAATATAAACTGTAAATAAAGATTTAAATTCGAATTAGAATTAGATCTGGGGTATGCAAAAAATTATAAATGATCCAACATTTGTTGCAAGGATTGGGGAAAACCCAGAAAAACCCAATCAGATCAATAAGGATTAGTAATGTTGTTAGTAATTGTAAAGAATGTTAAATTAGTAGAATGTAATAAAACAAGTTATAAGTGTTACTTAGGTCAGGAATTAAAGGAAAGATATTGGAAAAGTGCGGATTTTAGGGAAGGGAGCTGCCATAATCGAAAATTAATTATAAGTATAAAAAAGTTTTTTGTTTTTTAAGATATCTTAATCAAACTGATAGAATAGAATAGAATAGAATAGATAGAAAGTTTAAATTTTTTGCCCTTATCGCAGGCTCTACCTGTTCTGGTTTATCGTGACTTTGTCAAATAATAATAAAAACATTAAAACACCCACTCGAACATGTATATATTTGAATCAAAATATTGCAAGTGGAAAAATTTTTTACCTAAACCACTAAGACCGTCTAAAAACGCTAATCACAAATAGCTTGAATGAAAGAAAAATCTTAGTTCTTAAATCAAATTTAAAATAGGATAAACATCTTACCAAAAAAAACTCCCGACTCATTTAAACTGTTGTTAAGTACTTTTTAATTATTGTAAGCAGACACAAAAATTCCAACTAATTTTTGCACCTGCTTTTACAAAAATTAAAATACTTTACTGATCGCATTCAAACTTCTATCAATTAGTGACGAAATTATCGAAAATCATATTTGACGGTTAGAGAGCAAAAACGTTTAGATTCAGATATAATAGGATTTTACCTTGTGTGAGCTGTAAAAAATGCCAGAAATTTAGCAGCACTTTTTTATTTGACACAAATTACCGGCAATGAGAAGTACGCTGATTTAAGTGAAGCTGATGAGCATTATAAGTATTCTTCAGTTAAATGTTAATATAGTTGCTTAAGATATGAAATCATGTTAGTTTTAAATTTCTATTTTTTTTCTTAACCCGAATAGACCCAGCGTTACCATATAATAACACGCAATAGACATTTACAAAAACTTAATTTTTAGACAACATATTAACATTAAACTAACTTTAGTATGATATTCTAAGAGTTAGTTGTTGTCTCTAACTTATAACAAGTTAATTGATGCAATCTTTTGGTTTGGGTACAGGTTTTTTTCATACATTTTATTTGCATTTGGATACTGTTTGATTCACAAAATATGATTATTCCTATGACAGCTATTTGATATAGTGCACAGAACCAACTTTGGTGCACACTCTGTGAGATTGGTTGAGATATCTCAGAAAACAAAAAGTTTTCCATACTAAAGGTGAATTAGATCCCGATCGTTCCTATGACAGCTATGTTATATAAACGATAAAGTGCGCCGGTTTGAACAAAATTTGGTCAGATATACCAAGGAGGAGCCCCCCTGTTGGATAAAGCTTTGTTCATTCGACTGTTTCTTAAATATTTGTATTTTGTAGTATTAAGCAAACCTGTACCCCTAAAAATGGTCCTGTCTATTATCCTGACAAGGCCGAACAAAAATAATGTTTTTTCCGGATTCAGCGACCTTAAATTTATAAGTCCTGAAAGTTTCATGGTGAAATTCGAAAAAAAAATTTCTCGGGGCTATTCGGATTAAAAGCGAACAATTTAATGTTTAGCATTTTTTTGGTGGCTATTTTCACATAGTTTTTTAGCAATTTTTAGCAACTTTTTTCTCCAAATCTAGCAATTTTTGCTTATGAGATTCCAGCAGCACTCGTCACAGCGACACACAGTGGTACATTCGGGGGCATTCGCATTGGCAGGGTCACTGCAGTCTTTGCATCCAGCTGGATAGCCAGGTGCTGTGCACGCCTGTCCGTCGGTTCCTGGCAAGTAGAAGAGGCAAGTGACCAAGAGGACACATCCCAATGCTATTGTTGTGGATCTCATGTTGTCTAAATCAATTGATGATTGATAACTTTCCTTCGTTTTCAACAGTTTTTATAGTCATTTCATATAATTCGCTTTGTTTGCTCAGCTTTTTGTGAATTCGCGACAAAAAAACACTTTGTATTTGTATTTATAAATAAAATGAAAATAGGAACATAAACTCATTGATTGATTGACATAACTATATTTAAAGAACACATATATCTTTAAAATTTGGATTAGGAAACTTGGTTGTTTAATCAGTTGGAGGTATATTTTGATAGTAAACTCAGTTTAAATTTATTTTTCTTATTCAGGCCAACCGTAGGCTCTGCTCAGACTGAACTGCAGATATTATTAAACTCAGTAGATCTCAGTCAAATTTAAAGTAAACAAATTGTAAACTGAAATAGATTGTAAGTAATAGTATTACCTATTTTTCGGCAAAAAAAAATGTTGGTATTTACACTGTATATCTATGCGTAAGCTTATGTTATTTATGCTTATGTATTTATGTTCGTAGTGCGAACTTTGCACACCGAAATGCAATTACAGGCAAAATTACAGTCAGTGTCAAAAGTGTGTATAAATGGGCAGAGGCGAAGGTAGGGGAGACAAAGGGATCCATTTCTGTAGAAGTTCTTGAATACAGTAAAGATACATTCTATGAATTGAAGCTTGTGTATTTTGTACATTATCACTTGTTCTAAGGCTGAAAGGCATTGAGTTCAATTTGGTAAAAGATTTTGCATCTTAAAACTTGTAGTATATGGTAATTTTAAAGGTCCTTAAGATAACTTCAATTTATGTAGTAAGAGTAAAATTCTTATTTTTTGAGATTCTGTATTAAGTTTATGAGAATCAATACAATTATTACGTGCATTTATTTTGTTACCGGTCCCGAAAAGTTTAACTGCGCCCCTGTAAATAAAATACACCGAGTTGAAATGAAGCTGCGTGACAAATTTTCAGTTTAATTTATTTTGTGGGAAATTATGAAAATTACAAAATATTTTAATAATACCAAGCTCCGGTAAACTTATTATCCATATGCCACAAATTTAAATATTAGGTAAACAAATTGTAATTAGATTAAAAATTTTAAAAATAACTACAGGCTTCTACAATATAGACAATATGGAACTATGCTTAATTAGAATTAATTATTATGTTTTTATTATTATTAGGAAAATATATAAATGAGAAATTCATTATATCTACTTAATTATTAATAATTAATTAAAAAAGTCAATTAACCTAGTTCACAATTGTCACTACAGAAAGTCCTGTATCTATTTTTTAAAACTTCATGATATTAAATAGTCCGCACTGTCTGGACACAAATTCAGATTGTCAACGTTTGGGCGTGCCAATGGATATAAAGGACTTGTACAAAAGTTCACGCCAAAGCCAACTATGACAAATTGCAGCACAAACAGCTGCAATAACAAGCAACAGCGGCAACATAGTAAGTAAATGGGGATAGAGACGAGGTAGGTAGGTAGGTAGGGGGTGAAAAAAAACTACTATTTCAGACATTGAATAAAATGAAAGCTAGCAAAATGCGGCAAACTCAAATCGACTCCACGCGACGCGACCGAATCAAATTAAAACTGTTGCCACAAATGCAATGCAAAATAATACAAACTGCTTGCAAACAGGATACAGCAAGTATTCTAACAGTCTACAGAGAAACTCAACCGTATGGGCATTCGAAATAATTAACAGAGATAGCAAAAAAACCGCACTACAATTAACGTAGTTTAAATACCCTTTCCATGTCATATATACATATAACATAAGTGATATATTCTTATAATTTATGTTAACACTACTTAATATTTCTAATCAATAAGTTGTATTAATATTAATATTTTTTAAATATTATTATCCTCAGAATAACTTATACTATATTATAACTTTGGTATTCTTGGTTAGTATAATATTTTTTGTTACTTCTACTTCTACATTATCAGTAATGTGCAGTAAAATATAATAATAATTTATAATTATTCACTTTAAACTTGATTCTGAGAGACTTCATTTTCTTGTAAAAAATCATGTCGAAATTGACAAAAATTTTCACTTGTAAAGTTGACAGTCCAAGCAATTACTAAACTTCGAACTGTCATAACTTTGTCAAATCTTAACCGATTTCCTTGCGGAATACCATTTTGATCATTATTTGGCATCTTTAATGATTCTGCATCAAAATATTATTAACTTTATAAAAAAAAATTGACTTT
Source organism: Drosophila falleni (assembly GCA_035045575.1). Classification (NCBI taxonomy): domain Eukaryota; kingdom Metazoa; phylum Arthropoda; class Insecta; order Diptera; family Drosophilidae; genus Drosophila; species Drosophila falleni. Next base: position 171,961 of record JAWNOV010000169.1, on the reverse strand, counting down.
CGAATTTTTCCCGACAAAATCATGTACTCCCCCCTTTGACTTTTTTGAAACAATATTTTTTTCAAAATTTTAAATCTTGCGTTTTCACTTTTAATCAACTCCTGGTGCCCAAATTAGTAAAAAACAACACTTTGAACTTGATTCTGAGAGACTTCATTTTCTTGTAAAAAATCATGTCGAAATTGAAAAAAATTTTGAATTGTAAAGTTTACAGTCCAAGCAATTACTAGTTTGATTAAACATTTATTAAGTATTATTTACTCATTTTTAAAAGTTTTTTTGTAGAGAGTATAGCTCAAATTTACAAAATGCTATCAAATTTTAAGGCAAAATTAAAAATCTAAAATAACTGATGACAGTTAATTGTTAACTGATTTAACTTAATTTCAGCATTTAAATAAAAATTTTTTTTTTTTTATAATAAAAATTAACATACCATAAGTTATTGTCATTAAAGACCAAGTATATAATTAATAAATCAAAGACAGTTCTCTACAAGTCAATGGAATTTCCAAACGTTTCTAAGTCAGCCAATTATAATTATAACAAATGCTTTTTCTGTAATATATTTGATAAGCCCTTACCAAGAGTATCAACACAAGCTGGCAGCCAGAAAATAAATAGTGCAACAATCTGCAGATAACGAACACGTGTGAATTTGCTAAGAAAAACAGGACATTTGCATGCCGACATGCAGATATCCTGACTGTGAATGGAGTGCGCTGAAAAGTATGCTACGCCTTGTAGTCCATTACATACATTCGACGTAACTGCGACGACGCTAATGTCTTTTAGATAATCGTTGGCATGTGGTGTTGGTGGTCGCCAGCTGGCATATTAAACAAAATGGCGTCGACTCACACACACACACATGCACATATACGTACATACTTGTAGCTTAGTCGAAGCCAAACGCCTAAAGCTATGCTAACATTTTCATGCCATTTGATTTTACTTGGCATCGTTATCTCCCTAGCCGCCTGGTTGCTGGCAACACATGTCCTTGCTCGACGCTGAGCTTAGACAGGACCCCAGGCTATTAGGCTTATCGTTTTCATAATTTACTAAAAATAATAAGCAAACCGGGATTTGTTTGCGCTCGTACGTTTGAGTGCGAATAGTATTTGTATTCATTTGTGTTCATATTGTATTCGTTGTGTGGCAATGGCAACTAATGCTCGGATTATGTGGCAAAGATATGTCCAAAATGACCAACAGCAAAGCGAAGGTGAAAATGAGGTCAATGCGGTCTCAGGTTGTCGCAACAAAATTAATTTAATGCTACCTAGTGATAAGAGCTATGGAAATTAATGAAAATCTGCACAAAGTGAGTAGGGAAACTAATCGAAAACGATGAGAAAAAACTTTTGAAATAAAAATAAGTAATTAAAATGGCAAAGCTGCACCTTAAATTATTTTCTTTGCATTGTTACACTAAATAACAAGTTCTTTATTTTCAAATCAAACATGGAAAGGTTAAATCAAAAAACTTTTTATGAAAGCCCTCACAATTTTGTTCATGACCATGAAACTATAAAGCTGCTAAGTGAAGGTCACAAAATTCATTACATTTTGAACCCTATTCAAATCCCAAATGTGTCTGATTTTTAGTCAAAATGGCTTTAATGCTCTTTGCTAACTGATTTTTCAAGGCAACCAAATGCCAAAAAGGTCAAGTGGGATTAATTAGCTGTGTCCTGTTTCGCTTTTCTATTGTTTCAGTCGAACATTTTTTACAGTTTTCATTGTCGTTTTCCTTTTTGCTCGTTGTACAAAGGGTGCGCTAAAGAGAATTTAAACAAATTATTTTTGGGTATTGTTTGCCACTTTTTCTTTTATTTTTTAAGCGCAATTTTCATTAAGCGAATAAATTTTTTAAATAGAATTGTTAGAAAACATTACGTTAAGCATTATTTATCTATGACAATTGTAAGAGGATTATTTTAAGAGCTAAAGAATAACGTTTGAAAGCTTGATAGAAATTAAATTAATAAGTTAAGAGAGTACATACAAAAAATTTAATAGAAATCCATAAAAAATACGAAATAATAATTTCTATTAAACAAAAAGTATCGTAATTAGAAAATATATATTTCCTTAAATTTAATAAAAGAATATATACAATGTTTCCTAACAAATTAAAATAATGTTTTTCCCTATCTACATATTTAACAATATATGAATATAGTAAAAGCTTTACTAAAATTTCAAGCGTAAGCTTTTTTAGCAATCTTTATAAAATTAAATTAAGTATTATTATATTAAATAGTTTGATACCCATGAACATTCTTAAGTGCTCGTTCAAAAAGCAATTATAGAGTTTTGTATTTATTTAATTTAATATAAGAGTAGAAGAATAAGTATTCTTCTAAAGAAATCCGCGCACTCAACTGTATTAAGTTTGGATCATTTAAGTTTCGAGCACATTTTTCTTACTAAATATTTTAAGGGAATAAAGTGCAGCAATCAAGGCACTCAAAATAGAAAAACTCAAAGAGAGACCGAATCCTGTGGAATACGGTACACTAAAATATGCATGACAGGGTGCCCAGTAAAATCCTCGACAAAGCTGACAGGTTGTATGTATTTTACGAATACATTTTTGAGAGAGTGTGAAACCCGAAATAATCAGAAACAGCGAAACAGAGATTTACACCTGCACACCCTCACTTTTCAAATACTCAGTACGCATACAAAGCAGTCTGCTTAAATATTTATTAAGATAAACAAAACAAAAAACATACGAAAGACGCATAAAATTAGTTAAGTGCGAAAATGAAGGCAACTGAATGAAAATGCGAACACTTAACAGGTAGCTAATTTGACAATGGCCAAGCACCGCAGCTGTGATTTATTGTAAGCTCCTGTGCTTCCCCTTACCCCTCTTTATTCCCTCTTTTGAGTCACACAATCAAAAGTCGCTGAAATGAGTTATGGCCAAGGAAATCGCAGGCTGACGTCTACCAAGTTGGCCAGTCGAAAAGGCGCTTAAAGCTGTTCCACTCACAGGCTTCATCTGGCAACTTAATGTCAACCAGGTACGCTGGGTATTATGCAAATAAATATATATGTATGTAGGTGTGCACGGTGTTTATGTGTGTGTCTTCGTTTGCTATCCCCCTCTCACTTTTATTTATTTCATTAGCTTGCACTTTCTGTCAGTTTTTATATACTCACTAAGGGTTTTACAGATTTGTAATGAAATGATGATATTTTTTTCATTAAATTATACTAATAAATTAACAAAATCTTAGTTCGTTTTAATATTAAACCAAATTTCATTCAAGTCGGCCAACTATCAGCTTAAAAAACAGCTTTGGCATTAATTAAGGGTATTATTTAAGCTGTGCACAAAAAAGTAGAAAATATTTTATAACTATTTGTATAATGTTGCACAAGTCGAACGCTTATCGCATAACTGGCATGAAAAATGCATGCAAGAGTATTTAATCTTGTGCAATCTATACGTTGTTTTTCAACATTTCCACTACCTTATTCGCTGAACAGTTATAGAGTGAGCTTAATGCCAATGAATCCTTTTTTTAATGGTTTTTTGTTTTCTTGTTTTTTGTTTTTGGAATTGTGGCAGTGGGAAAATTGGTTTGCATAGTGGCTCTTTAGTTCTTGAAAGATGGCAGCATACAATTTTATTTATTACTTGTGGAGTTTTTCAATATATGGTTGCCTTTAAATACTTCCAAACATTTTTCTTTACATTGACTAAATTCATGGCCGAGCTACTAAGCGTTTTAAGTTGAAATGAATGCGAGTAAGAACCACATTCTACTTTTAGCTGATCTGAATAACATTTGATTTTCACTTGACCATACAACAATTCACACAGAGAGAAAAGAAACCCTCAACCACATTTGCATAACCACACAAAAAACCATATCATGCTCTATTTACATAACCAAACTGTGCTTTGCACTCCATTGAAACTTTTGCCAGCCAACAATGTCAAGTATACGTCATGGATGTACAAAATAAAATAGAAGAAAATAAAATAGCCACAAAAAATAATAAAAATAATGGTAATAGAAACTAAACTAAAATGTTGCTAACGGCCATTAAGTGGAAATAGTTGAGCTGAGTTTCGAAACTTGTTTAAAAATACTTCAACATTTTTGCACAGACTTGCCGAAATTCAAACTGAAGGTTTTTATTGAAGAGCAATTACAAGACATAGCTGGCCAACAAAAGTTCCACTTGATCTAACTTTTCCCCAAATAAATACAAAATATGTTGAAGAGAAATTAGTATAAGTAGTCAAACTATGCTTACAGCATGCTTCTAACATAATACCACATACATTTTCGCATTTATATATTAGACTTACAAAGCGGGCTGTCACTCTAAAAGTATTTACAAACTATTTAATAATAAATAATGTTAGCTAAATTTTTTGAAAAAAAAATAGCAAAACTTTAACTTTAATTTAACAATTTGTCGCAACTGAACTGAAAGAATATTATTACTATTACAAAGATCTACAAATTAGTCTGTTTAAAAATATTTGTTCAAATAAAAATAAATATAATTTATAAAATTTTACTGTCTGATCTATTAATCTTAAATAGCAAAAGAATTATCTAGTTAACAACCTTTGATTTTTGTATGTTTCACTATAAATTAAAATAATATAGCAAATAGTAAAATAGCTAAAATTAAAAAGTGAATTTCTTAGACCCATTCCCAGACTCACCATCACTGATACCATCTCTAGCTTATTGTCTGCCTCGTTAATGATACAGAAAGGAAGCGTAACGAATTTAAGTAAATGTTCCAATGAGTTTGTGTGTGAATATATGTATATATACAAATTAATGTATGTAAGTTAAAGCTTAAAAAGGTTTAAAGGTATTTTAAGTAAAATTTTTCGGAGTGTCTTAAGATTGTGAGACAAATTTTAGACTAAAATTTGAAAACAAAACGGCAAGTAAACTAAAATAAAGCTCAAAGCGAAATTTGAGCATTCTATATTATCACTAACGTTGAATTCATGCAGATTTTTGGCGTCGGTTCGTTCTCTAATTAAATTACACATACGCCATGTGTGGCACAAATTAAATTTGCCAACACACAAAAAGCGGCATATCAGAGCTAAAATAAAAATTTACTTTCCGGGCAATTTTTATTAGACTGCGGTTGCTCTTCATATAAATTAATGTGTCTTGGCTCCCTTAGGTGTTTGAGTGTGTGTGTGAGTGTTGTGTATTGTGTTGGATTGGGTTGCTCTCCTGTTGTTGTGCTCCCTCGTTGGCACGCATGTCCTTAAGGCTATTTGCTATGCCTTGTGCATTAATTTCATGCTTTAATGCCTCTACACACACACGCACACACACTCACGCACACACGCATACAGTGACAAACACAAACATGAAGACTTTCAAGCAAGCTGACGTCACAACTAGACCGTAAGATAGATATTCCAAAGTGTTGGCGTCAAAGCGATTTGTCGTCTAATTGCGGTAGATTTTCACCACTTACACACATATATAACCTATAAACACACACACGCGTACTTAGACGTACAAACCTGTTTTGATATTTGTATAGGTTGCACTAATAGAATTTGAATATTTTATACGATATTACGCTTGATTACGCTTAAAGACTCACCAATTATTCGTTTTGTGCTAAATTCTGCCACAGAATTAATTTTATTTCATTTAATTCATTATAATTACAGCATTGAATGGTATTTAAATGGCAAAAGTAGAAAGTTATTTAGGTCTCTACCAGGTAAATCAACTTATCAAAATAAAGCCGCACTCATAAATGGCTTAAATGGCCCAAACTGCAGCCAAAATAACACATATACACATACACAAAAATAGCTAAAGAAAAATACCGTTAGGAAAACAGGGCAAACCAAACAAAGGCATTAAGAAAATCCTAGCGCTAAGCCGATGGAAATCAAATTGTGCTCCAACAGCTGCCAGCAACAAAATATAAATAAATACGTAAAAAGTATATAAAAGTAAAATAAAAATGCCACAACACGTTGCAACAGCACACTGTGTCAAGTATATTAAGAATTTGGGACAAACCTAATTAACATTAAAGAGATATCTATGTAAAACGAATTTGACACAATACTACCTAATATTATAAATCAATATATTTTACTATTTTAGAAGTTATTTAAAATATTTAAAAAATCTGTATTTCTGTTAATTTTGGTAGGTAATTTGTTGGAAATTGCGATTATTATGAAGCTTATTTAACCTATATCTCGTCCCAATGTGCAGTGCAACTAGAGAGCTAGAGCTTAGCCATACGAGTGTTGGTCAGTAAGTTGATTTTATATGCAGGCGCTATGAATTTTATTATCGTATAAAAATGGGAGCATAAAAAAAGAGCAACAACAACAAGAAAAAAGGAGGATGTTGCTAAAAAATAAATGCCAAAGCTGGGGGCCAAATAGAAAATGTCTAGGGCGCTCGTTATCAGGCACTTTGTCTTTGGTGGCATTGGGGTTTTTCTAAGCTGCATTTTAACGACTCCCTGGACGCGGTCAGCTAACGTATATTCGACCACACTCACATCCAAACATATATTTTCAGCATACATGTGTGTGAAATTGTTGTGAGTGAGCAACAAAGAATTTTTAACGACAGTAAGGAAAGTAGCCCAAGCCCATTTAAGCGCCTAATGAAAATTGATTTCATAAAATTAAATTTTCTTTCAGCTTGACCAATTTCCGTTTGATATGTTCCATATATCTGTGAATCTATTTGCTGAGAAATTCAAATGTGAAAGGATTTCAATTCGTACGCTTCTATAAGCACACGAGTTTCCACGCATTAATCAATTTACATTTTTGTAGTATAAATAAATATCTCAAGTGATTTTTATTTATATTAATTTTGCATTGACTCAAAGGGAAAGTCACTCGCTTGTTTCAAATTTACATTTGGTAGACCTCAATATATAAAACTGATGCCTAATGAATTGATTGAAAGGGTTGCCAATGCTCATAAATATTAACCCAACAAATACAATTCATTTATACATAAAAGTATGGGAATCTCATACTGTCATATTATTATTATATTCAAACAATAGTTAACAATGGCTATTATGTCATGCTTAAAGCATTTAATCATAAATTTGCGTTTAATCTCGAAATAATTCATTTAGAAAAATAAGCACACAAAAGAAAAATAAATAAAAATATTTATTTTACTGCTTCTGGTTAACTAAATAATTTTTATTTCATTTTCATTTCCATTAAAGTATTAAAAACAATATATTTGTGGCTTATATGTGACGCTCTTCAAACTAAGTGCCATATTGTATTAAATATTAAAAAAAATCAATTTGCGCAATTAAGCTCATATTAATGTATGTTTATAATAGGCAAAATAAACACGAATGAACTGCGGAATTATAAATAAACTTACAGAAAATTACCCTAAATTCATATAATTATCGTGAATTATTAATAAACTCGCAAATGGTATCTTATTAAAGAAATGACTTTGACTAACGTGCATAAATCATATAAACAGACATATAAATGAAAAATAATACCTAGTTTTCTAGTTCCCAGTTTTTCTAGTGTTGCTTATTGTGAAATATATCGATTCTTTATGGAAATTGCAAAAAAAAAAATAAGTGGAAACTTATTGCCAAAAATTTTTAGCGATAACTGAATATAATCCAGAGCATAACCAATTATACGTCTCTTTCATACGCTTCCTATCGCAATCTGCATAAATTATATGAAATTCATTTTAAAATTTTTAAAACCCGCCAAAAAGCAACAAAAAATAATTGGAGAAGAGAAAAGTTTTATACAAGAACCCAATGCAAATGACGGGCCCAAAATATTGTGCAAATATTTAAGCTGCGCTCTGGAGTTTTATTTCGTATTTTAGGGATCTGTTGGTCAGTCAGTCAGTCAGTGGTCAAGGGAGTTGAGGGCTAAGCAAATGACGGGCATGCAAGCGTATAATTCAATTACGGCCAAAAGTACCGGAAAACAGCAAATGCCGAAAGCTGAAAAGCGCGAAATCAAAAAATTGCAATGCCAACCGCAACGAAAACAAAAACAAAAAACAAAACACTTACAATGCAAACACAATAAAGAGCCAAAAGAAGAAAAATGATGGCCTAAAGTGAACGCAAATGCGCAATATAAGTCGGCTGGGCCACTTAAGCATATCATTGGCCAGTCAAGTTCGAGTCTGAGCCTAAAGCGACTAAGCGACTAACAAAGAAATCTGTGCAATGAGCAAAACATAACCAAAAAATGATAAAAAAAAAAAAAGAAAATCTGAACAATTGAGGAAACAATTGAAGGAGCGCTGAGCTCAGGACATTCCATCCAACAAGAAGGCCGTCGTCTTACGTGAGCTTGCCATATTTTCTATGTAAATAATTTAAAACGGAAATGACGTAGATTATGTGCCGGCAAACGGAAGTTACTTGAAGCTCACCACCAAGGCACTGACTGAGTCGAACGAGACAAAACATGAATACAAATAATTTGCAAACAATAGAGCTTAGTTCTTCCATTCTCCCACTTAACAAGGCCATTGGCCACCCAACAACTGGCTAACAAGAACTGGAAGAGGCCACATTTTGCTGTTTTTCGTATTTGCATTTTGCTGGCCAACATCGTTTTATTTTTTTATTTTTTTGCTTACCAAAATAAATTCAAATTATAGTGGAAAGAGATAGAAAAAGTCGCCTCATGCGCATTTTTTTTTGATGTGGTTGTTGTTGGCGTTCTTCTTCGATAGGTTTGCTTAAATTAACAAAAACTATAGAGCAACAGAATGATGTACTGTTGGCTTTTAGTTGCGCTGTAATCTGCAGATAACTGTAACCAATTTTTCTTTAAGCCTTAGAAAAGTAATTCTAGATTAACTTAAGAGAATTACATTGTTTAGTTTCGTTTAATTCGAATGCTTACACTAATCGTTTCTCAGCTTTATTTAATATTCTGGAAAACCGTTAGAATCCTTTAAAAAAAAATCAAAAGTTATCCAATAATCTGTAAATGTGTATATGCATACATATAAATGAAATCGAATACATGGAATTATTTATTTATAAACATATTTTTTTATAGAAATGAGAACTTATCAGCAGTTCTCTCTCTTGCCAACCTTCTGCGACCTTTCAATGAACAACGACGATGACAATCTTAACACTAAAAAAAATATTGCCTTTTCTGTCTAAAAAATTTTACTGGCAATAGCGAAGTATTTTTCAAATATTTCATTTACAATATATTTGAGAATTTCTTTTTTAAATAGCCTTACTGTTATGAGGAAACGGCAAGTTATTTGAAAACTTTTATTTTAATAATCAAATTAATAATTTGTAAATAAAAAAGAAATACTTTTGAAACACAAATTGCATTTAATCTTAATAGGTTATTTTTTTAGTTGAAATTTTAACCTAAAACGAATATTTATGGTCGCTGTTTCTTTCAGTGTATTACTTTATATATTCTTTTTGCGTACTATACAATTTTTTTAAATTTCTTTACTCAGTAGACTTTTAGACGGCTTGTTACGAACAAAACAAAGCGCGACATTCAACATTTTGGCAAAGAAATTATAGAAGTGAGTTTCCAGCTGTGAATTTTTTTTATGTTCTTGCTGCTGATTCGTTTGTTGTTTCTGTTCATATCAGCAATATTTCAAACTGTAAGTAGTTTGCTTATCAATAATACTGCAAGTTGCTGCCAAAATGAGTAATTATCGCTAAGTCAAACTCTTAACAGCAATATCAATGCATTTAACATTATCATTAAATTGACGGCACTGTTAACATACTTTTTATTTATAGCTTGTTAAATGCTGTTATCGCGGACTCTTTTATGGATTCTGGTGCCCAGTATTTATCTGCTCGGTGCACAGGGTGACAGTCCTTCGAACAGTAGTTTAAATGGTATGAACAACAGTGATCTAGTTAACAACAGTGATGTAGATATACTTGAAGATGTCGTAAACAACAGGGATCTAGCTAACAACAGTGATCTAGATAACAACAGTGATGTAAATATACTTGAAGATGTAATAAACCAGGGTGATGAAGATCTACTTGACGAAATTATGAATGGTTCTTCCAACAATTGTCCTCCCAGCAATTGGACTTCACATAAGGCAGAACTAATACAACAGATCGATGCCAAATTAAAAGAAGAATGCGATCAAGATATGGTCAGCCGTGCTCGCAAAGCAATCGAAGAAGCTTTTGCGCAGATTGATAGGATTTTTAGTCCTAATTCAAGCTTCAACACAGGAACTGAGTCACCACTCACAACAACAACAACAACAGCGCGAACAACAACGACGACTACGACAACGACAACACCAGCACCAACAACAACAACAACAACCGTCAAACCGATCATTTATTGTGGTTGGGGCCATGATAAACGGTGCATCAAACGATGGGAATGTAAAAATCCAACGGGAAAAGAAGGGAAATATTTGATAAATATAAAGGATAGCAGTGTATGCCATTATCTGGAGACTTGCTGCTCTACTAAGAATATAGTAAGTATAGCCTCATTTAATTTGAGTTTTTCAACAACTTCATTTACATTTTGCTCTTTACAAAAGGTCAACAATAGGTCACTGCCGATTGGCGATGACAATAATTTACCATCTGGCTATGCGAATAATAAGGGACTTTATATGACCATCGAAGGCAATGATCGAGGTGAATCGGATTTTGGAGAATTTCCTTGGACTGTGGCTATATTTACCACCTCGAATGCTTATCATGCTGGTGGTTCCCTGCTCGCACCCAATGTCGTGCTAAGCAGCGCTAATCTATTGAATGAAGACGATGCGCTGAAGGTTAGAGCTGGTGATTGGGATATGTGGACAGACAATGAGATTCTGAAGTATCAGGAGAGATTGGTCAACCGAACAGTAACTCACCCGAACTACTCATTTGATACTTATGAAAATAATATTGCACTGCTCATTCTCGAGTCGGCCTTCAATATGAAGGGGATTAACAAGCATATCAGGCCCACCCGTTTGCCTTCCAAAAACGATAAGTTGGACTACGACAACTGCATTGTATCCGGCTGGAATAAAAAACCCCGAATGGGTCGATTGCTAGTGACAAGCATGCTGCTAAGTATCGTCGATTGTACAATCGAACCAAAATATGACACACTCTTGTGTGTGAAAGGTCAGAACTCAAATCTCAAGTACTCCACTGGATCGGCACTAGTTTGCCCTAAAGCTCGCGACAGCACCAATGTGTATTATCAGGTTGGTGCCTGGAGCCATGGATCTGGCACAAATAACACCATTTTTACTAATATACCCAAGCTTCGGGATTGGATAAATGCTGAGCTCGCAAAACTTTCGATTATTCTTGAAACTTGAAAAAATTTGATTTTTTAATACATTTCCAGCATAATATTTATAATACTATCGCTTATCAATTCAAATTCTACTAATTCAAAAGCAATAAAAAAAATTTGCAATAATTATAGAATTATCGGTATAATTATGAGTTTTTATTAGGTATTACAAAATCAAGAAGACAAAATTTTTTAAGTTTAATCGATAGCAACATCGACTCTTGTGAAAACTGACTGAGCTAACTTTACATTAACTATTTTTTATATTCAATTATATTTCAATTGTTAAGCTGCTTGACAAAATCACTAAAGAAATTCAACAATGATAAAGTTACAATGTCACAAGCAAAAGCAATTGCAAAAAAAAAAATTGGCATTCGGCACTGCGCAAAAAGTAATTCTTATGTACAAAGAAGTTCACCCTTTTTGCGCACAGTGCACAATGCCAATTTTCGTTTTTTCTATTAATTTATATTTTTATTTAAAATTTTTATATTAAACTCAATTTTGTTCGTGTAGAGGTTTTTATTTTGTGGGATAACATTAAAACTCCATATATCAAAAGTGCAAATTATTGTACAAACGATTCTTTTGCCAGCTTTCGACATAACAAGATTTAGATAGTTATCTCAAGTTATGTGTCACATCAAAAATTTATCAGTTTGTTAAATGGATTTGCTATGTTAGAGCACTACTCTTAACAAGTTCTTAGCATTATGCAAGAACAGGCAGCATATATTGCACAACATATAAATTATGTGGAGACTTAATGTCCACAGCTGGCTGGACTACAAACAAGCATACGAGCAGAAAACATGCACAAATGTATGCTTGGTAATTGCGACAAAATTCAGACACTAAGTTTATTTATTTACCACCTAAAAGCATGCTATGAAAAGCAATAAGCATCGCTGCAAATGCTGCCAGACTGCCAGACAGTCAGACTGTCAGAGCGTCAGCCACGCATCTCCAAAAATTATCTATAAATCGAGTTCTGCTGCAGTCATAAAGCAGCTTACAAGCGGATACAAAAATCGTAAGCAATAGCCGACTAGGAAATACTCTGCATTTTTCTGGGGTATGTTCTGTAATGTGTTTTATACATACTAAGCAATATTATAAAAGTATCTTTAGCAGATTTTTTTTATTACATTGCCTTTTATTATTATTTAATTTAATTTATTTTTATTTTACATATTAGCGCTACAAGGATTTCCTTATAAATGAATGCACTAGTCATAACCTAATGAATTGAGCCTAACAATAAGTTTACTAAATTTTATATTTTAAGCTTATCCTTAATTTTTGCAGTGACATAATATAAAAACGTATGAGTAAAGTGCATAATAAATAAAATGAGTAGCTGGTTAGTCAATTACTGCGAATAAATAGAATCGGAATTATTAATATTTACGAAACTGTGCTTAATTTTATTCAGAGTTAAGCTTATCCCAAAAATGCCCTTCCTTTAAATAATTTTTAATATTTTATAGTCTATTTATTGTATATATTGTTAGTTGTTACATGATTTAATGGCAACCCCAATGTGTTGGGCATTATCTCTTAATTATATTATCTCTTCTTTATAAATACAATAGAATTATAATTAATTAAGGAAACCTATATACCCAATACCGGTTTCAAAATAGTGTAAAAGATCACATACTGACCTTGAGATACATACTTTAAGCTGAATGGCGACAGCCTATGAAAATTGTATAAATATACGATATACTACATTCAACAATAAATGCGACAAAAACAAGGGGAGAATCACAATAAATACTCGACAGAGTTTCGTGACCAAATGAGGCCTAACGGGCTATAAAAATTACGAGCTAAATGGCGACGACAACTGCAGAGTGGCTGAATGACAAACTGACAGACTGACAAACTGACAGACTGACGCTTCGACACACTGACTGCCTAACTTTTTGGCCGGCGAATTCAATTTTCAGCAATGGCTGAAAATTGATGTCAAAGGCGTAGCTTGGCCAAATTCATTGACACATAAATTTGGCTGGCAGTGAAAATCACTTTAATGAACATTTACTGGCGACTGGCGACTGTCGACTTCGACTGTCGACAAAGCAAAGTCATCTCGACTCGACTTCCTGTATGGTATTATTATTTTTTCGCCCCTTTTTAAGTCGTTTATTCATTGTGTGTTGGGACAGTCAGAGGAGTCAACAGAGTCCACTTCAAACAACGGCTGCACAATCCGCAGACCATTTCTAAGGAAATCCGTAAAGTAACGGAAACAATTTACTTAATAAACCTACGTTGCTGCGAGCATCGACCAAAAATACCTTTGAAAATTATAAACAACGGCCAAAAGCAGCAGCTGGCTGAGACAGAGAGAGACAGAGAAGGGAGGCGGCAACCCAAGCAATGTTGCAAAAAACCTCCATAAATTATAAATATTACGCAAAAAGGCATCGCCAAAATGGCCATCCTGAGCTGGGATCCAGTCACTATTTACAACTAAACGACCCGATGCCAATGGCTCTCTATATGTACGATGGCCTTTTGTGAATTGCCTAAAAGGATTTCGATAGAATACCAAGGCCGCAATGCATTATAATTTGCCAGAATGGGGATTTTTCGAATTGTGTGCTGAGTTGTTTTCAACTGTGTTGTAAAAATCTTGGGTTGGGTCTCAGTGTGGATCACCTTCAGGGCAGGAGCACTAAAAGCTGTATTGAAACATTTGGGATAACATTGCAAATATAAAATATAACCAATATTTAATAATTTAAATATAGCAATAATCGAATGACAAACAGGACAAAGTTGCTTTAAATAAACATATATTTTAAATTTCATATTTGCTCTTTAACTTTGGAATAAGATATCACATAATATTAAATAAATTACAAATCGAATCAAGTTAAATTTAAGACTGATGACACAACTAAAAGGCAAAGAAATATTTTATTTCATAGCAACCATAAATTCATTTAATTACTAATAAAAAAATTTATTAATTTCTTACATTTTAAAATAGACATGAGTAAAATATAACTGGGGATTATAAGTTTTGGACTTTATATTATGAATTTATGAACATTCTCGAAGCGCTTGAAAATAATAAGAAACAAATAAATAAAATAAATAAACAAAAAGCTTAAAATGAGAAAGCAATAATAAAAGATAATGTCAACCCACTGGCAGCTCAGGTGAATGTTCGAACCTGGTCCATAAATTTGACTTATCAGATGCAGCTAATTGAATTATCACCCGTAAGCAATAAAACTAGATATAATGGTAAGGGCGAAAGTCGAAAGGGAACCATAAAAAGCGCAAGTAGCATTTACCCCACGTGGAGTTGGGTATGTGGTTGGGTCCGAGGACAGAAGCAAATAAATAAAATGAACTTTTATTACATTCTGTGACACACACACACTCTCTCACACACACAGAAACATGCACGCATATGTGCGTTTGTTGTTGATGTTGTTGTTTTTTTCTTGTATGCAAAGTTCTTTGCACAAAACATTAAACTTGAATGGTGGATGGAAAAAAAGCATAGCATACTTCTGTGCGCAGGCATAAAAATCATTTAAATGTTTGTTTGTTCCACGCTCAATGCATGAATGTGTTTGTATGAATATTAATAATCAACATAAACATAAACACACTCGTAAATATAATGCATGCGACCCATAATGCTGCTAAATGTGAACTCCCCTACACACTGAAAGTGGAGGGCACTGCGTATGCGGCTTGGCCGCACAAAAACAACAAAACAACAAAACATCAACTAGGGGAGACACAGGTTGCACTGTTTCGAGCTCTGGGCTTTAAACATTTGGCCACAGAGCTGTGCTTAATATTAAATTATGACTTACTTTTCGCTTTTATGGTAAAGCATATACAATTGAAAAGATTTTCCGCCCTGTTACCCTCCTTCTCATCCATCGTTTGTTGGCATTTAGTGTCCAAAAGTTCATTACGCTGTTCAAGGACATCGACGACGGGCTTATGCAAAACTTGCGACAGCCATAAACTAAATTAATAGCCCAAAGCTGGGCGAATTTTGACGCGGCTATTACCAAAACCGAGTTCTGTTTGTTTCTCGTTTCACTCTTTTGTTTATGTTTTTTTTTTTGGTATTTTGTCAGTGAATTAATAGCTCTTCTTGCTGAGCCCGAAGCCTATGCTGAGAGAACTGAATGCCACATTTTGAGCCTCAGTATTGAGATAAGCCTAGAGGGCAGCGTCGGGCAATTATCTCATCTTTGGCAGTCGCCTTTTAGCTATGTCCTGGCAAATGGCGGGGATAAGAACAGTGCTGAGAGATTCTGGTGTTAAATTGCGAGAAAGATTATGTTGAAATCACAAAAAATGTGGACGTGTTTGAGATTTTAGGAGCAGACAAGTTCGCAAAACTCTAATACCACAAAATAAAGCTAGAAATTAATTTTTAAATCTAAAATATATGTTGCAAATGTTAATAAATTTAAAAATGTATTTGCAATTTAATAATAATCATAAGAAAGCGTAAAAATTCAATGGAATTTAAGGAGCACCCACATTTTGTTCGGTGGTTTTCATGTACGGAAATACATTTCCGGAAGATGCCGGGTAAATTTTCTAAATTTTTGTATCAAATATTTTATCACAAAAATATGAGCATACTTTTAGGATGAAGTCCAAATGACAAGGCGCAAGGAATTTCTTATTAGAAAATTGCACAGTTGCCAAATCAAAAGTTATTTTAAAATAAAGCATACTTAAAGAACAAAATGTAATATTATCTAAATTTTATGGCATGCTTTTAGGATAATGTAAAGACAAAAAAAATGCAAAAAAAAAATATATTATAATGGTGCTGCTTTTATTTAAAAAGGTTAAGAAAAAAACTCAACGCAATTTTGTTATTTCTTAACAAGAAATTCCAAACAATTACCAAATCTGTGTTAAATTTAAAGCTGAATACTCCCAGATTTCGAGTGTTGCGTTTAGTGAACCACGCAAAACGTTTAGGACAAGCTGTCAAACATTTTAAACGGCTCGTTGCGATTAGAAGCAGTCGCAATTGTTGTAACGTTTATTGTTTTGCCATATTTTGTGAACAGATACCAAAAGAAAAAATCTCGCTAATGCGAGCAACGAGCACAATGAAAAAAGAGAAGAAATTCAATGTGATATTAGGGGAAACTTTGAACCCAGTCCTCAAATTGAGATGCTGACAATGTGTGCACTGATATTTTTTGGCCCAAACACTTACAAGCAAGAAATACGTGAAAACAAAAAGAATAAAAAACAACAGTAATAACAACATACTGCAAAAGGCAGGGGAGACGTCTATTGGTATTGTTAGGGTGTCTGGGTGTATGTGTGTGTGTCGTTCGGATACATGCTAGAAATACCAAATAACTTCACTTAGTTATGCTCAAGAGCGTACCGTATATTCAGGGATTGGCATGAGGAGTGGGAGTAGGATTTAGCCAGGAAGCCAACGGGATTGGGGAAATGGGAAATGGGAACAGCACTTGTGTCAAATGGCGTAAACGCAAAGCAATCAGCGATGAGGCATCAATAATTCGCAACGCGTTTTCGCCTCTTGCTTTTGGCCACAATGTGTTACGGGGGTTCCCCGTTTCCAGCCAAAACTGGTCACATTAAAACTAAAATTGCTTTCAAGTTGCGTCTTCGCCTTTGACTTGACTTTTGTTTGTGGTCTGCCAGTCGCTTGTTTGATTTATGGCGCCACTTGCAGCTGACAAACGCCACAAAGTATGCCACATTTTTTTCACTCTCTCTCTCTCTCTCTCTGCGTGTTTCTTTTTTTTTTTTGTATTTCTCCTTTTGCTTTTTATGCTAAGCGCGGCCTATTAAAGCAACCGACGAATCGTCGTCTGTCGCCTCTCATTTTCATTTGGCTCGCCTCAGTTTTTTTCTTGGTTTTTTTTTTATTTTATGTTTTCGCGGTCACGTTTTTATCTTTGCGAACGCAGCCATAGAACACAAGCCACAAATAAATTGGCGTTTGCTTTAATTTTGTCTGTGCCAAAGTGTTTTTTCTTTTGCGGGCTTACATTTCAGCTTATTTTAATACCCTACAACAGGCAAAAAGAATAAGTTGTTGTATGAGAAAATTGTTGCCCAAATGCCTTTAAAACAAAGTGTAGGGTAACTTGACCGTTCTTAGAAATAGGTTTAGTATTTTAACGAAACTCAAACTGAATTTATACAAGAACTCTAGATAAGATGTGAATAAAAGTGTAAAATAAAGTTCCTGAATATATTATATTACATAGCTTTAAAAATACAGAAGAACCAATAAGACTTGTAATTATTTCAATACCAAAATAAATTTAAGCTTTTCTTTATTATTTGCATAAATTCTATTAATCTTAATACTTTGGTTTGTAACTATTTCTTAAAAATAATAAAAATTTTATTAAATAAATATAAGTTGTTTTTGCAAAATAATTTTATAACTATAGCTATTTTTATCTTAATCTAGGTAAAATTTAACTGAGAGAAGAATTTTTGGAAATGTATATTATTTTCCATCACAATTAATTAACGGAAAAAAAATATTTAAAAAAACCACACATCTCCAAACAAATCCATCAAAAGGCTTGTCTTACCAAATCCTAGAGTATTTCATAGTCTAACAGTCGCAAACTTATATATTATCGCAGCATTTGCTTTGTATTATTTATGTTTTGTTTTTCTAACCACATACTGATCATTTGGCGGTTTCAGCTTTGACTTTTGACAGTATCAAAACACTGGACTATTCATATGTATATACATAGTATGTTTATACCGTATACATATAATTTATGAGCATCTTTTGGGTGCAAACTGCGGCAAGTTGATTTACTGTTGAATTTCAGCAAAGCTTGCGCAATTTTTGAAGAAAATTTAAGGCAACAAAGCCAACGCTTTTACGTAAACCAGATGATATGACACAAAGAGAAGTCATCCCCACCCAAAGGAAATAGAAAGAAAGGCAGATAGAGTAAGCGAGAAAGAGAGGGAGAATCTAGTTTACATGTGAATACGCTAAGAATTCAACGTACAGCAGACAGAATTTACCAACAAACAGTGGGATATAAATTTTTGAATACAAAACGTATTCACAACGAATACGAGCAAACATTTGGTGGTGGGCCAGATTCTAACACGTCTTTGTTGGGCCTTTGATTGGACTCTACACTGCACAACAAGACTGAAAGTGCCACTGATGTTATGTGCGCAATAGTAATTGAAATTGAAAATTGTTGTGACGTCAAGTGTCTGGCAAAAAGGGACCCGTAAACTAAGTTGGTAAGATGTCAACTTTTCAACTGGTTTGGCAATTGGCTTGAAGTTTTAAGCCAAAGTTTACCTCAGTGCTGTCAAGTCACGAAACTATTCAAGCCTCTACATCATATTTGTGCCCAGTTTGCTCAACTTTCTCCACCTACCCCCAAAATGCAAATAAGATAACTTTGGTTGCCAGCTGTGGCCAGAATTTAATATTTAAAATGCAATTAAGTGCGTAATTGAAAGTTTCAACTAAATGCTTGACTATTTGTTCAACACCTTCAGATAAATACCACTCACAAAAATTCAAAATAAATAAACTTTTAAATTCGCAAATTAATTACTCTATTACAAAGCATCACATGCAGATTTTTGTAGGGTAAAAGCATCTTAATTAAAAATTGAATGTAATTGATGGATCACTAGAAATAAAATTATCTTAATTTAACAACTTCTTAAGTAAAATAGAAAGGTCGCTAGACAAATGAAAAATGTCAATTTTATAATACCCGAAAAGTGTATAATGAATAACTCGCATTTATCATTGCAAAATTGCAACAGCTGGTAAATTATATTATTTGCAGATGGTAAATAAAATTTGAATGCAAATAATAAAAAGCAACCTTGCTTTTGTTTAGATAAAAGCTCTTTTAAATGTCGCCGCATGTGCGAGTGTGTGGATAAAAAGGAGGAGAAGTGAAGGGAAATTTATCTCTATGCTATTTTCTAAAGCACACTGTGCCGCTAAAGGATGTCAAGGCTTAAATGTCAAATGCATTTAAAAATCATATTTTTGTTTATAAAATAATTGAACATAGAATGTGAGAGAAAGAAAGAGAGAGGGGGAAGCCGCATTCATATGGCGTGGCAACTGATAAACATTTTTAAAGCAAGCCAAAATTCGAATTTTGTTGGAAAAACAATTTCAAAAATAAATTTTATTTCTAATTGTTTACCCGACAGTGCTAATCAAATAAATTAAATATGAGCCCTTAAATTTATAATATACAACGTAAACATTTCTTAAAATTAATGTTTGCTCTAGAAATTTAATTTTTATTGAAAATACAATTATTTATTTATGATTTTGATATATAATTTCAAGAGTATAGCCTATTCGCTATGTCTATTGGTCGTTTAAATATTGGTAAAACGAGACAAATTTGTATTCCGAGCAGACAATTTAATTAAAATTTATGCATGTTGCATGTGACATAGATTACATTTTACACACACACAAACACACATATAAACATTTTTATTTGCATACGTGCAAATATTTCTTTAAAATCAATGTACTATTTCTTTGCTGCGTTGTGTGCGGCAGGGGACAGGGGGGTAAAATTTAAAGCCAACGGCTAACATAAATTGTCAGTTGCAAATCCTTGACAAATCTGCTGCATTGCTTGGCTTCCTCTTCTTCTTTTTTTTCGGCGGTGTCCTTTTTGGCGTACTTTGTAAGATAAATCTTTATTGCCTCATTTTGTGCTCAAAGCTGATTTCTTTTGCCATTCTGTATGCCTTGCCTCAACTTATTCGCAATAGTCGTTGCCAAACTAACTGTATCTGTCTGCCTGCCTCACGCTTTTCCATTTTCCTTCCTTCGCTCCTTCCTCTCAGCAAGTGTGGCCAAAAAGACAAAGGCTCTCAGATAACGTCGCCTGTGAAAAGCCCGCATCGCCACCAACAGTAACAGCAACAACAACCACAACAGAACACTAGAGTAATAATATCAACAACAACTTGAAGAATAAAACGACAAAAGTTTGCAGCAATGAATGACAAATAAAAACGTAATACATTTCAAACGCACAACGCAACAAAAAAAATATATACAGCAATGAAAATTACCCAAGAAAAACTAAATGGAAACCGAAAAACTTTTCCGTTTTGCTCATTTTGTTGCCTCTCCATTCACTTGACTTTAATTTTCAGTCAGGGCTACGATTGGAGTTAATAATTAATTTGCCGCCTTGCCAAAAACGTACTTAAAGCTTGGACAAACATTTTTTCAAGTGAGAGTATAACCGACATCCTCTTCTTTTTTGGGTCTTGAGTTTTATGGCTTTTACCAACGTTTGTTTATACTTATTATTGTGTACATAAAAATATCTTATTGATGGAAAATTGGGGTCTAAGGCAATCAGGACGTGAAAAATTGCTAGACATATTCAGGTTTGACAAGGGTCAAGCGGCGTTTAGCTAATTTTTGCAGATAATAAAGGTCAAGAGTGTGAGATCCATAGATAAGTCTTATCCATGAGAATAGATATACATTTTATTTCAAACATTAAAATGGGATGTTTACAAATTATAAAGAAATGAGTTGAGTTTGTTTTTCTCATTATATGCATAAAATCAGCCTAATTAAATGACCCCAAGGCTATTTAGTTTTAATTACCATTACTCCATTTGTATAACAGTATTTTAAGCCAATTATACAATAATTAAATAAAATTGTTTAGCTATTTAATTATTGTCACTTTTCAGTAAAATATCCCTATGAATAAATGATTAACCTTTTTGTTATTTTCCAGTCGTAATTTTAAGCTGAAATCCCCGCTGTAGTTGCAAATATAAACTAAACAATTTGAACATTTGATTGCATGTTAAATTTCCCACAGGATTTTCCACATTACATGTAAAATAAACTTCTATACCGAGTTTTCATGGTTAACGCCAGCAGACTACGCATTTGAGTGGAAGTTCCACCAAAAAAAAATTAAGCGAAAATGTATAAAAATAAACAAGCTAGAATATAAAGTTGGTCTAGTACTTACATTAAGCATACGCCATGTAACACATTACGTATACGTATCCGTTTTTGCCGACAACACCACAAAAAAAACACAAATGCCGCTCTGTGCCTTAGTGTAGAATTTAAATACAACCAACTGTAATTATGAAGTACCCGTCGCACTGTGGACACCACGAAAAGTCACACACACACACACTCGCACACTCGCACACACACACACTGGCACCGCCGAAGCCGTAACTTTGTATTTGCTTAAACAGCAGCTGGCACGGCCGCTTTGTTTGCTTTTCATATAAATTGTTTCGCACAATTTTCGACACTGTTTTCCCTTTTTTTTTTGCTTTGTTTTTCCTTTGCTTGTTGGCTCTGTGTTTTAAATTTTCATACTACACACACATTTTCCGTATTTTTCTTTTGCCCGCACGTATTTCATTTAATTTTTGTTACATTTGTGTTCTGCTTTCGGCTCCTTTGTCATATTACTAAGCATGTTTTAATAAGCTACGCAATTTGTTTACATATTTAACATTCCATTCCACAGTTTAGGCAGTTCTCTTTGGCCGCGGATTCAACTGGAAAACAGAGAAAAGTTACATAGTTTCGGTTATAGTTAGATGTTTATATTCGGGTTTTTTGTGTGAATTTATAACCAGGAAAATGCCAACAATTTTAACTTTCAACAAACGACCAACAAAGTTTTAGCCAAAAATAAACAACAAATGGTAGCTATTGCACTGTGGCTTAAATAAATAAAAAATATATATATATACAAACATATATTGACGCACGACTTCGCGATATTCCTGTTGCTTGAAAGTAAACCAGGTTAAGCGTTATGCTACTCACTGCCAGGACACAAGCAAACAAAGTGAGTATTTGTGCACTCAATACCCTGTACATTAATTTAAAAAAATAATTGTTGGAAAACTATGTTGTACTTCTGAATAATATAGTTTAAAATTAATCAAATATTAATCATTATGAATAATATATTTATTAATTACAAAATATTTATTAAACTAAAGAATTTTAAAATATTTATTGATAAATAATAAAAAAATTAATCCAATTTTAAATATGAATTAAAGTTAAAAGTCTATCAAAATTTAAAAAAAAAAAAAAAAAAAAAAATTTTTAAATAAAAACTAAAAATATTACAAAAAAATTGACGTTATGAAAAAAAAAACTTTTTATATTAATAATATATATTTTTTAATTTCAACTAAAAGTTACAAAATTTTATTATGAAGTAAGAAAAACATGCTTTAATCAAAACATTCCTTATAAATAATACAGGGTATATATACAAGCGTACACAGCATTTGTCAAGCCAGGCTACGTGCACCTTAAAAAGAAATAACCAGGAGAACTATACGACCCTTTAGTTATGTTTGCTGTGGCATTATTTGAAGGTGTAAGAGCTGCCTGCTCACAAGTGTGCGGTACATAAAACACTCCAGCAACGTGCTGCAACTTCAGACAGCTGCATGCCACAACAACAATAACATAAAATGGTGTGTATATTTGCCAGAAAGTTATGGCAAAGCATTGAAATTGAAGCACGATAAATAAAATATGTGTGTTCGCGTGTGTGTGTAGAAAACTATAACACAACAACAGCAGAGATCGTTTCAAAAAAAAGAATAGAAAATAAAAGTAATACGCACTGGGATCAGCAGCTCAGGGAATATTGAACTTCATATTAAATTGCCTGGCAATTGGATTTAGTTTTGATTTAGCATCTATTCAACTGAGCTCGTATTCAATTGATAGCAATCAAAGCAAATGCCCATGTCCCTAATATTCGATACGAAATGTAATCTTCATGTAATAGAGGAAATTGAGTTTATTTCAAATGAAGTTGTTAAGCTGATAGCATTTTGAATAAAGCAAATAGAGTACATTAAAGATAAAACTTAAGCTTATAAAATTATACACAAATATATTTTATTTCAAATGACTTTTCAAATTAAAACTGTCAAACAAACTAAACTTTTTTTGAAATTGCATTTTATTATGAAATATGTTTGCAGTTTCAATTGGAAATTGTCAGCAATTACTTCCGTATCTGTCATATAATTTTAATAAATAAATGGAAATATATTTGTAACAATTATTGACAATTCCTATATTCCTAATAAATGATATTTAAATGGAAGCTTATAACAAACCTTACACTAAGTTGCGCTCAACATTTAGTAATAGAACTTAAACTGTCAATAAAGGAAATAATTTAGATTAAATTATTTTCTGCTTATTAATTGTAGCTTATATGCATCAACTTTTCGTAGTATAAAAAGAAATTTCGCAGCAGCTCAGTATATAAAAGTAAGAAAATACATGTAAAAAAAATATACCACGCCTCAAAAGCTAATTGAAGGCTGCAGAGTAAAAAAAAAAAAAATATATAAAAAAAAATAAAATAAAAAATAACATTCTGTACAATTTTGTGAAAACTGTCTGAAAAATGCGAGCATATATTTTTCAATGGTAAACCGATATGTTGCTGCGCCTGACAGCATGCAATAAAAAAAGAACAAGCCACACACAGACACACACACATACACATACACTCGCACATAAAAGTGGGCGGGGGAGGGCGTCAGAGGAGGCCTAAAAGTGCTCAAAACGCAGCACGCACAGAGCTTTGGCAAACCGCTGATGTGCAAACAATAAAGTTCAAGGATATGCTCACATGTGTGTGCGAGTCCTAGAGTGTGTGTGTGTGTGTGTGTGTGTGTGTGTGGGGTGCCATATGTAATAGAGTTTGTTGCATACTTTGTGGTCGCAGAGCCCGTGGGTCAAGTTGCGCCTATGTTGACTTTGGCAGCCCAGTTAATAGCATATACAAACACACACACACACACACACACACACACAACATGCACGCTGTGTATTGGCTGTTATGCTGTTTGTTGGATTTTAATTATGCTAATGCAAAATGCAAGCAACACACACACATACATGTACACATGTATTGCACCTTGAAATACTGAGAAAAGTTCTTTGACTTTGGTGTGACTTCCATTGGCCTTTTGAAGTAGTTGAAACGTTTTTACGGCATTTTTAGGTCAAGTGTGACAGCATTTGGCAACAATGTTGTTGAAGCATTTGTTTATGCAGTAAATTAATTAGAACACTATGACTTTTGACCTGTCTTCGCCTCTCTTTTTCTCTTAGGTTATGTATAGTTTCGCTTACATCTTCTTGTTGCTTTTAATTAAAAATTTCAAACAGTGTGGCTTAAAGTCTCCCTCTTACTTATTCTCACACTCTTTCTCTCTCTATATATTCTTGCAAGAATGTGCAAGTATCTAATTACTTACATTTTCGAACGGAAGCGGTGAAAACACAGCTAAAGGAAAAAAGTCACCCGTTGTCTGGTAATTGCTAAAGTACACAATTCTAATTAGTAGTGGATTAATGTTTAGTGCACTTGATTGTTAAGCACTTCAGAGGGGAAGCAAATGACCCTTCATACAATTAATACAACAAATACAACTTAATACAAATCGCAATGAATACCTAGGTTTACTTAAAAATAAACATATGAACATATTTCCCAAGCAAAAAGATATTTTTCATTAAAAGAAATGTTAGGTTTTGGTTTTATTTAAAGACATTTTTACTTTGAATTCTATTTATTATTGTCGGTATGACACATTATCTTTTTTTAAAAACAAAATATATATACTTTATTAAATTTTAATTTCACTATTGAGCTGAAAGCATCATAAAAAATTCTCTGTCCTTTTGATATCAGGAACTGAACAACAATGTAAAAGGACCCCCATGGATGGCAGCTAATGAAGCACACTTATTGAAATGGTCAAAGCCGAAGTGCTAAATCACGATGACAAATGATATTCGTAATTATATAGAGCTTCAGTGATAAATTTATTCAATTTTCCGCAGCTTGTCAAGAATCATCATAAATAATGAATTCATATTGTCACGCTGAGTCTAGTCCATTGTTATCGCTCTATACCTTGTAATGTAAAATATTAAAAAAAATATTATTTAAAAGAAAATAAATGACGAAATGGTGCTTAAATAAAATGATGCTTCAATAAAAATAATTGCATATAAAAATATGAAATAAACATATAAAAATTATACAAATATAAATTGAAAAATATTTAAGAAATATTGTCAGGCTGAGTGTATTTTATGTTAAATTTATTACATATAGAATTCCTATATAATATAAATAAAATAAATAACACCAATAACCAAAGATTTGCTTAGGTAGGTAAAGCTTCAATTTAAACTGTTGTACATAAAACTTTTGCTTATACCAAAAATTAATTCACGACAAGTTGATGAAAATTAAAAGAAAATTATTTAAATTTAGAAAACAATAAATACTGTTATTTAATCTGTGCACATAAACTTTAAAATATTTAGAATAAACTTCCATATGGAATTAAGTATATTTAAATAAACTAGGTTTTGAAAATTTCAAATTAGAATTTATCTGTACCTGGATGGCAAATACGTGTATTTTTCTGAGCCACTCTGATTGGTTTTTGGGCTTATCACAAATCACAAATCAGTGCCACACAATTTAGGCAAACGCGCAGTGGGAAATGAAACGACCTTAGACACCTCTTACGGTGGATTCGCCGTATAGCAGGGAGTACGTGTCACTCACAAACCCTTGAGCTAGGTCAGAGTCACCGTAAAGTGGCGCGCGATAAGCCAGAATACGAAATCGTGAATTGCGGATGTTTCAATTTACCACCAACTTGGGGGTCCACACTATTTGCATATGTAATTTTGCCTATTTTAAGGCCACAAAGCCGCACAATCACACACACAACACTGTATTACTCTGTTAATTGGTATTGAGAATCTCGTCAAAATTCACGCGAAAAATCTGACAATATTGAAATATTGATGCACGCGACAAATGATTAAATTGATAACCGCACGCGTAGGCAGACACGAAACAACTGAATGCGAACCGCAGCGCCCAAAAGTCGGCAACTGTCGCCTACAGATGCCGATATGCAGAGACCAAGCGCAACAGCATGAACAATTGCGACAGGACAGGTTTGTTATGCTGCCGAAGAGGACCTACGCAGCCGACGTGCACTTCGTGCCAGCTATCAGCTGTAAGCTTCGGCTCTGTCCGGATGCTGGGCAGAGAGAGAGAGCGAGAGAGCGATTGTCATTTCTCTTTGCAGATACAGCGCTGAGTAGCTGTGGAACGCATCGCACCAATGCGTTCCACATGGATAGACCGGCAAATTTGCTCACTCGTTCACTGGGTCAGTATACACTCTGTTTGTGCGTGTGTGTGTGTGTGTGTGTGGGATACTTCGCTTAATATTGTCAATGCTGCATATGCCGGCATTGTATGTTTGTGGATTACTTTCAGATTTGGGTGTTTGTTGTTGTTGTTGTTGTTGTTATTGTAACGCTTTGGTTTTTGCCTTTGACTTGACTTACACATTTATTTGTTGTATTGCGCATTTTGCGGCTGCTCGTTGCATACTTTTCGACTGCACTGTGCACTTGCGGTTGCCTTTTAACTTCATTATAATGGTCAGAATTGTACGGATTCACCTCCACTCTAAAGCCACAATCCGAGCCCATTTAAGCTGCAAATTAAATCAATATGTTTATGACTCCACTGAAAATCATTCGAGCAATCAAATTGTAACGTTATCCTGCTCCTTAGGCTGCCTTTGGTTACACAAATGTCCACGTGTGCCATTCACAAATAAATAAATTCGCTGAGTTGTCATTCGTATATGAATTTAACGCTTCAACTGACATAAAGACATTGTCCGATTATCATGCGTGCCCAACAATGATAATCAAGATATTATTTTGCTTCAGACTTTGCTTTCAACTTGGATTTAGGCACTCCAAAAGCTGGCACGCAATCAACAAAAAACACCGATGGTCGAGACAATGAGGTCAACTTCGTCAACTTGGCACAAAGTGGATTTTCATAGGCTTATCAATCGGACATTATGAAGACACAAAAAAATTTTTGCCAACAGGTTTTAAAAATGCAAAATAAATAGTAAACAATAAATATTAAACGGTATTTAACAATGTTGTGCAAAATTGTCATTTCATAGACATTGAAAAAAACGGTTTAATGTTAATCCTATTTTCCAAGCATTGAAAACAATATATGCTAATGAAATAATTTTTGATATATTGAATTAATTCAATTAATGAACCTTTTTTTCTATCATTAAATAATTATATTCAACGAATAAATAATGCAATATTGATTATTGAATACGGCAGTTAAATCGAATAATGAAGCAAAAAGGGAACAAGCTGTTATACTTTGATTACGCTGCAATCAACACAGTATTCATAGCTCCGATTACACTGTAATAATTATCATTTAGAGTTAAAAAATGTGTTTTTAAGTTTAACTAATTAAATTGATTAACTTTTCTTCTAGTAAAAATAGGTCTTGTATTAGGATTTGAGATACTTCTAGTTAAGTTTAGAAATGACAAAGCTGGGACTCAAGAAAATATTCTGTAAGCACACTGAAGGTAGTAATAATAAATTAAAATTAAATCTTGGATCTTCTGACGCATTTTCAGCTTATACAGAATATAATAAAAAATGGAATTGATATTGTGCAAAAGAACAAAAACTATACACAAATTCATTGAATTGAAAAATTTGAGTGGAACATACAATATGATTAGCTAACAGAAGAGGGTGCAAAAGGGCAGTAAACAGTTGCGAAACAGCATAGACATCGAAACAGACAGATAGGGTGTAGAGAGAGAGAGAGAGAGAGAGAGAGAGAGGAGAGGGAGAGAGAGAAACGGGTGTTGTAAGACATTTACGAGCGTTTGAGTTTGACAGATTTCTTTTATTAAAGCGACAGACAGTGAAAGACACTGGCAAGCGCTCGAGCATATTAAATTCAATTGTATAAGTATGTGTATGTGTGTGCTGGAGTCTGTATCAAAGTTGTAGAAAATTTAATAAAAACAAACCGCAGTATAGACAAGGCGATAAAAAAAGAGAACAGAAGCGAAAAGAAATGAGAATCACATAAAGACGTCATAAAACACGTTGCGCACTTGAGCGCGTTTTACCACACTGACAAAAAGAGTGTGTGCACAAAAGACCATCAAAGCAGGCACAAAGTGAGAAAAACAGGGGCATTTTCAATCTCATTGCAATGCAAAAAGAAACTAAAAGGCGTAGAGTAGAAAGGGAATTGGAGAGAGTTGGCAAGCCAACACCTCAACAGTGCCTTCTAGCAGTCTGACGCTCGCAGCACTTTCAACACTTTTGCATGATGGGCGTATCAATCAACATCATCAGTCTGGGCGACTAATTAATGAAATAATTAACTTGCTACTTTTATATTTGCTTAAGTGCTTTCCCAGCACTTTCTTGCACACTTTCACACAACCACTTCCATTGAGAGACACACACATATTCACATAAATATGTATGTGTTCATGTGCACACGCAAACAATTAATTTCATCAGCAACAATAGACAAAATAAACAAGCTAGACAAAAGGAAAAAGTAAAAGTGTAGCATATTTCAAGGCGCTTCCATTGCATAAACAATAAAGTCAAGGTCTACTCTAAGATACACATACATTCAAACCCTATGTGTGCAAACGGAAGGAAAAACCTTAGAAAATTACCGAATAATCTTGAAAGAAAAAATTCAGAGTTTTTTTCTTTATAAAAATATTGCTTAGCATACAGATTTCTGTTGAAGTTCACGGCACACAAAGTTTTTCATCTTGGTTCAAACGAAGAAATTTATTTAGTTTGAATCAATGAAAGACTGATTATGTTGAAAGTACATTTTTTTGAACAAATAGCTAAATAAAAAAAAAAAAAAAAAAAAAAAAAAAGAAAAAAAATAAAAAAAAAAAAAAAAAAACTTTTTTTTATTTTTAAAAAAAATTTCTTTTTTTTTTGATATTGTTTTATTCTTGAGAATTTATTTTTACAGTAATTATCACTAGAAATTTTTTGTATTTTTTGCAGAAAGAAAAATTAATAAATTTAAGGGATTTAAGCTTAAAAAATCAAACTTCAGTTGGCATTATTTGTATGAAAGTAAAAATTGTAGTTAGAATTTCAATATAAAAATTTTATTAAATTTAAAAATTTTTAAGGTTTTTTTGTGATTTTAAAATAAATATTAAAAATTCATAAAAATAAAAAATGAAAATAGGAAAGTAATTTTGAATATAAGAGCTAACCTAAAATTTTAATCATAAAATTTTTAATTAAAAAAAATGTAATCATCAAAATTATATTTTAAGACATTTTTGCGACATCAATTTTACTTCTATTGATGGTAAAAATTATTCCCTATCTAAAAGTACACATACGTATCTTGAATAAAAAATAAAAATCTTCCCTCACTCGAGCAGAAGTTAATCCTAAAGTCTTATAGAACTCCCAATAGAATTAGAACATACCAAACTCCAAAAGAAATGAGAGTAAAAATGCCTGAGTTGGCAAAAACAAAAATAATGAAAGAAAATGAGAAACGCCTTAACAAAAAACAAAAAAGGCAAAAAGGAGGGCTAAAACAAGGCTTTATGTGTATGTCAGCATAAGCAGTTACACACGCACACACACAAGTACACCACAACAACAA
Organism: Drosophila falleni; assembly: GCA_035045575.1. Lineage (NCBI taxonomy): Eukaryota > Metazoa > Arthropoda > Insecta > Diptera > Drosophilidae > Drosophila > Drosophila falleni. The sequence goes on along the minus strand of JAWNOV010000169.1, from coordinate 141,958 downwards.
CAACAATAACAGCAACCTGAAAGCAAGAGCAACAAATAAATCAACAAATCAAAGAACTTAACTAAGAAATAAACGAGTCTCGACGTGGCGCGGCAAGCACAATGAATTAACCCAATGTATACATAGGTTAGTCAGTGCGATTAGACGGGCCGACATGCACAAACATGTGTAGAACATCAGACACACACAACATACATATATACTTGGTATGTATATTTCGACATAAGAAATGTAGCTTGACAGCGGCATGAGTGATTAACACTGCTGATGAGGATGAGAATGAAGATGGCAATGGGAATGGGAATGGGAATGGAAAAGAGGTTGGGTATAGGGAACGATGACAAGGACAAGGACTAGGGGAGAGTACGCCATTGCCCATGCCAATTATGTGGATTAGCCACAATGGTGGCTGACTGGGCCAACTGTCGAGCTACTTGGCTTAATGTGGCAGCTCGGCGACGCGACCCGACGCCATTACTGCGACTCGACTCGACTCGACGCGACGCGACTCGAAACTTTTGGCAGCGATTTGTGACGCTTCGGCAATTAGTCAAAAGCAGTTAACACGCCCTTAATGCGAAAGCGCTGCGTCAAAATGTGTACAGCGAATAATTTATTAGCAAACACTTAGAAGCATACTATGAAGCATAAACATATCATATATATAAATATATACATTCATATAAAAGCAATGAGTTATGAATAAAAATATCATATATGAAAGAAGTTATATAAATATTCTTATATCATTTTTATATTATTCAAAATGATAAAGAAAATATTTTATATATATTCTTTTTCATCAAAAGTTTTGAGCTAGTCTCCTGCAGCAGACAATATATATGTCAAAACCGGCTGAATCGGATCAATACATATCATATAACTGCCATAGAAACGATCAGTCGCAAATCAATCCTCAGTTTAAAAAAAAATTAGTTAAGATACCTAAACAAAATGTACGTAATAATTGTTATTTTGTTTATCCTAACTAAAGTACGCTATAATAGGATAATTACATCAAACTGCTAAATTATTAATCGGTCAAATACTTAAAATATTTTTTTTGTTATATTTAGGCAAAGGCACAAAATAAAATAAAAGTGCTGCAAGTCAAAGGCAAAAAGAAATTGGTGACTCTTAATGACTGACGTTGCTCTTTTTTTGGCTATTGTAAAAATTGCATTGAATATCGGCTATCGCTCTCTTGTTCTCTCTCCCTCTCCATTTTGCTCTGCCACTTTTGCATATCAATTAACCCCTTTTGGCAGAATCGAACCAATTTGCCAACAGCCCCGCATACAACACTTCAAAAATCAAAGCAGTTTTCCGAAAAAAAATAAAATTAAAAATAGGAAAAAAAAAATGCATTTTGCAATCTGCTTCTCATTGCCAATTAAGTTTAATTGCCTGGCAGGCTGAATGACTCCAGGGCCAACTACTTGAGATATGCATACAAAGTGAGCGCATAAAATCGCAAAAATTCATGACCCTTCCCTCTTGGTTATAGACTTGGGCCCGCCCCTATTCAACCTGACTGTGGCCCATTTAACAATCAATTTATTCCACAATAATATTGCTTTTGTGGCAGAGGCTCTGAGAAAAGCTTGAATTTTTGTTTGGGGTACATAAAATCATAACTGTTGTTGCCACATTTCCATTGCATATTCATGCAATTATTCACTGCAATTCGATGCTAGGCCGATTCTAATTGGCCTGATTTAGATACGGGCGAGCCAGTTTATTGCAGTCAACAGTGTATTTGTTATATTTTGCAACTGTTGCATGGCTACAATTGGTAAGCGGCTATTGAAAATTGCAATAAGTCGAATTGATTGGCATTTATACAACTAAATATCCTTTAAATTTAGCAAGCTGATTTCAAATACGATCATACTGTTTTGTTATTCAGTTTATTACATTATTGCTGTGCAAAAATTTTTAATTTTTAACTTTCTATATTATGATATTAATTGTGAAATTTAAAATAAATTCTTTTCTGCCAAATTTTTTATATAACAAAATGTAAGCTATTTAATTTACTTTATTTTAATTTTTTTTAGCTCTACAAGATGAAGCTTATAAATTATAAAAGTAGCTAGTAAATGTACATTTTATATGCAGAAAGGCACAAAATAAACTTATCTTTATTTATAAAAAATTTCGAAAATAGTCAACTATCTAAAGAAAATTCTGTCTATTAAATGCTACATAAAGTGAGCTATTAGATTCCAGACCTTGAAAAAATGACAATATTAAAGCAAAATAGGGAATATGATTTTCAACTAAAAATAAAATAAATGTTTAATTTAAAAAATTGTTTCATAATTTTACGACAATTTTAATGCTTATCTAAAAAAAGAAGTCTTAAATGCAAATTTAAACTTAAGAAAACAACGAAAGTCTGTGTCTTTAATGTTTAGAACAACAGTCAATCCTTTTTAATGCGGTTCCCTATGAGTCAAGGCAGTTCCAAAGAAAATTTCCCATTTTCACGAATTCTGTTGCAGTTGGCTTAAGTCACGTTTCCATGCCGTGCAAATGCTGAGCTCTCTCTAAGCCAGCTTTAGCTACAGCTTTCAGCCCACACATCAGATGCAACAAATAAACCAAAGCTGCTGACACACTTCCTGTGCTACATAAGAATATGGAGGCATTTGTAAAAAAAAAGGTATATAGATGTGTGTATGTGTGCAAATCATATGTCTGTCAGATCGTTCGCGATATGAGTACACGGTACGTATACGTACTAATACGTGGTCACGTAACGCATACGCACAGTTGCCAGTTGCCAGAAGCCGACAACAACAAATATAATGTTTGCTTTTGACAACATCTTTTTTTATTAAGTAAAAAATAGAAATAGTAAAAGCGAATACTGCAGAGCACAAAATACACATAGTACAATAAAAAAAATATATTTTTATAAAGTATATAGAATATAATCACATTTGACACACACAGGCGTACAACTACAAAGGATACATATAAATTCGCCCATAACTAAACTCTTCTTTGAACTTTAATTACAAATATCGTACTATAATTAAGTAATGTTTTTCAATCAACAACTTTGGCTGCCATTTAGCTGCTTTCCCTTATACAAAAGTCCATGGAAAAGTGAGTTAGGTTGTTGCTGCAACTGCCGAGGATTACCGTCTTCAATTATCCGTCCCTGCTCCAGCACTATAATGCGTTCATAATCCAGTATGGTGCTCAGACGATGCTGTAAATAAATGAACAGAGAAAAAAAGGAATGAAAGACGAACAACTGGGTAAATGAACAACTGCAGTTGAAAATTGAACTCACGGCAATGGTTATAATTGTGCGACCCTGAAAAGCCTTGTCTGCCGCCTTCAGGAGAGCACGCTCTGTACTGCTGTCCAAGGTACTTGTTGCTTCATCCAGAACAAGGCAGACGGAACCTCGCAATATGGCACGTGCCAGGCAAAGCAATTGCCGATGCCCAGCACTAAGGCTGATGCCGCCGTCAGTGATTTCAGTGTCTGCCAGAGTTGGAAAAGAAACAGGTTAAAAGTAGATTCACAGCATCAGGTGGCCTTCGTACAAATAAAAATAAATATATCGAATAAAATGCCGTTTTTAGTGTGTAATTAAAGTTGTATTTAATAAGCGTGACATTATCGCTGCTCGGCTAAACACGCATTTAAGCCCTAACGAGGCGTATTAATCTGAATGAAGGAAAACTAAGTAATACAAGGGCTTGGCATCCAAGTACAGCCTTGGTTTATCCAGATAAAGGCCAAGGTTTGTCAACTTGGGCAATAGCCCACTGAGTTTAAGCTAATTAGTGCTGAAATACTTACAAGTAGTAAGTACATTTCATTGAATTAAAGCCATAAATGAAGTACTCGCATTTTGCTAAGGGTTAAGTATGTCTGCATCAGGGATTTAAACTTAGTGGCAACGCTTATTAGAAAGCGTAAGAAAAACCTTTTTGCCCATTTTTAATGGGCTCAGGGTGTAAAAATGCATTTATAGCTTACGCTTAAAAGTAGGCAACACTATTTTTTTGCCCATATAAGTAGGCAACACTATTTTTGCCCACAAAAGTAGGCAACACTATTTTGCCCACATAAGTAGGCAACACTATTTTTGCCCACATAAGTAGGCAACACTATTTTTGCCCACATAAGTAGGCAACACTATTTTTGCCCATATAAGTAGGCAACATGTTTTTGCACATTTTCAATTTTTGGACTCAGGGTATATTGTTTAAATTTCTACGAAAACTGAATTTGTTTTTGACATCTAAAAAGAAAATCTACAGTATACTGAATTCATACTGCCAACTCGTTTATGTGGGGCTGGCAACTTATCAACTACTCAAATCCAACTAAATGCCAGCAGATAACTTGCCCTAGCTGAATCCATTTTTTAGTTATCTATGTATAAACTGACTATCACAAGCATTTAAATGGCATTTAAACATCAGTTTGAAGCACGTCCATAACTTTGAGCATTGCAAATGGCAACATAGAAATCTGTCTGTCTGCTTCGAGTGGTTAATCAAGTTGGTTTCACGCAAATATACTTGATGGATACACATGTAGCTACAGCGTTTGTATATGCCACATGTGAGCCAATCAGCACAAAAAATCAAACATGCATGAACGTTACTTCCTGTTTTTTTTTTTCATTTTGAACAAACATCAAACAGACAAGATGGTTAGGGAGGTATGGGAGTGGGAGAAGTTTAGGGTGAAAAGCTGGCGAGTTGGCCAAGTCAAACGTCATGTTTGCTGCCAAAAATAAACATGATTTTTTCATAAGGCAAACACACACACACACACACACAGCTCGCAGAGTCACTGAGCCGCAGTACCAAAAACTGGCATTCAGTTTGCTTGTTTACACAATAAAAACAAGTATGAGTATTAAGTCGAGTGCCCGACTGTAAGATACCCGTTATAATGTGATGCATGTTTTGCAAATCTATAACAAATCTTAAAGCAACCCAGAAATAATTTTTAATGTACCTGAAACCAAAAATAAATGCTTAAAATGTATTGAATTACAATTAAATTTATAGTTAAATAATATATTAATATATTACAAAAGAAATTATATGTCTTCAATATACAAAAAACTAACCGATTTCTGAAACTAGAAATAAATAATTGACAGTCAATTTTTATTAGCCCGAGAAAATACACGTCGGATAAAATTAACTCAGACATTTTTTACGGTTTAATTCAAAAGCATTAAAACTAAGAATTAAACAAAGTTTTATAAACACGAATTTAAATCAAACTTATCTGATCTGCTATTTGTCTAAATGGTCACTTTTAAATAGATCGGTATATCTAAAAACGATAAATTGTAAGTAATATAATATTTGTATCGCAGGAAATCAATGAAATAAAATTAAATTAAATTAAATTAAACTTTACAGACATTACAACGAATATACCTCTGTTCTCCACAAAAATCGACTATAACAAGCAATGGGAGATTATATAAGGTGGGATGCGGAAGAAATAAACTGGTGCAATGTTTGGTGAATTGGACTTACCCAGACCTAGAGGCAACTGAACGTTGACAAACTCCTTCAGCTGTGCCAATTCAAGGCAATTCCACAACTGCAAATCCGAATAATAACCATGCGGATCGAGATTTTCACGTATTGTTGCATTGAACAAATGCACATCCTGTGGTATTATCGATAATCTCGTACGCAGCTCGTCTGCTCGTATCTGCTCAATGTCCACATCATCGATGCAAATGCGTCCACTTGTCGTCTGTAATACTCCAAATAGGGATAGAGCCAACGAGGATTTGCCGCTGCCCGTCCGGCCACAGATGCCAATCTGTAAATGTAAAAGGTAAGGGTTAAAGTGGGTGGATGGGCAACTTAACTGAGACGTTCTACAAGTCATTGGCAATTGGCAATTGTAATATGTTTGTATATAAATATTTATCAAGTACTATGCATACATAAAGTAAGCTGCTAAATCAAATTCAAATCAAATATGCTACAACTCTCTTCGGAGCGATGCCAATTGCAAACTGCATACACTCTAAGAATTATAGTTAATATTGTGGAATCGACAAAATTGGAGTATATGTAATAAAAATGTATTTATATTCATTATTGAATTAAATGATAATTTTTCCTTATTTCTGCGTAAGTCCATTTTAATTTGTTAAGATTTTTAAAAAATATTAGTACACACAATTAATTTATTAACATTGTCTACTTTAGAAATTTAATATCATTTTAGATCAGAGTCAAACCTAAACAGGTTTTTTGATTTTAACCATGAAGATTAAATAGAAGCAATAATGAAACACAAAAAAGGTATTGCTCATAAGTTTTGAAAGAAAATTCATTATTCTCTGAAATTCAAATATTTTTATTTAAATTCCCTAAAATATATTTAATATTGATTTTAAATGGGTTTTGGCATATTTTTTCATTCCTTAATGATTTGCCTTTATAGACTGTGCAGTACTTTTTATATAATTTTTTATTCAAACCACACATGCATAGTTATTGATATTGAAAATATTTTTGTGCTACTTTAAATCGCAAAACAAATAACCATATGACATTTGACTTAAAACGTTTACATATCTGTAAAAAAAACATACATATATTGAACACTGCAAAATTTGTTCAATGACAATTTCAATTGTTGAAACATTTACTTATGTCTAATATATTTGTTGCGATTTTTATACATGTGTATATTTCTACCACAATATTGATTTTGAAACCCAATATTTGTATTTGCAAATGGTTGAGAAATTAGCAAATAATTTTTGCACATAAAGTTGGATGATTTGTTATTAAACTTGTAGACATACTAAACCGGAAAATATTTTGATGTATGCCAGCTTTGAAATGAGCAAACACTGAAAGAAATCGGCAACTCCACGTAAAATACGATTGCTAACTAATTTTAACATATTTTGCCAAATCAGCGATGTTAAATATAACATTCTGTTTGAAAAACAGATAAGTTTGGAAAAGGTTATGAATGTTAAAAACTGGTAGAGATTTTTCTCAAAATATTACAATAAGATTTAAGCCGACTTTTTCATAGTTCAGTTACTGAGAAATCTTTTTGAATGCGACAATTAAATCTATGCATTTTACATCAAAGTATCTTACAATTAGTAAAATGAGACTTCAAGTAGAGATTCAAAAAAAGTAAGAGTTCAACAGAAAAATGTTTAAAAAAACGTAAAAAAATAATTCTAAAACAAAATGCATAATCTGATTGGAATTAGTTAATTTGGTAATAATAAATAATTGGAAAGTTCGAAGTTTAGGAGGACGTAATGGATATTAATAAATAAATGTGAATATAGCTTGTGACTTTTCAATTAACTGTTGCTTTTATAGGACGTCTGGCGAAATTCAATGCTGGTTAGATTGACTTTGGCTTTGGTTAGTTTGCGGCCAAAGTGCACACTCGACTATAAATGAAGTCGATTCTGTTGCAGTTACAGTTACAGTTTGTTGAGCCCGAAGTTAGGCTACTTACAAGAACATACATATTTGATGTGATTTTATTTCTGTCTCTAAGAAGTTTACAGGACAGTGAACTTTTTGTAAAACAAAAGGATTTATTTGCTGTTGTATAGACTTACCCGCTGACCTGCTGGTATCTTCAAGTTCAGGTGGTTGATAACATTGTGACGTTGTCCTTCATAACGCAGGCAGACATTCTCAAAGTTGATGTCGCCTCGTTGTGGCCACGAAATTGGAACGCTTTGGTCTACACAAACAGAAAGAGAAATGGAAACGGAAATACAGATAAGATTAATGCAAACAAATGCTCAGAGTCGTGTTAATTTCTACATTTTAAACCAATTCGACAAAGCGTGAAAATTTGCGACCTTTTACGCCCGCAACTGTCAGTTGAAAAAATAGAAAATTAAACCAGCTAAGCAAAAACTGATGAGGGCAAAGGGCAAACATAAAAAGTTAATGAAAAGGGTTTCAGCATAATCATAGAAAGATTGTGTGCACATTCTTTTCAAAGTCAACTATAAAAACTTGTCAAACATCTAGTTAAACCTTAAAGTAAATTTACGAATAAGTATAATATTTAAAAAAATTTTTAAATTTTTCAATTGATTTAATTTAAGTTAGAATACTCCTAGTAAAGTTAAAACTAGCCAATTTGTCATTTGCATCATTAAACTAGAAGTCTTGTGAAATATACATAAAGTATCCAGGTATTTCCAAATGTTATTTTTGAAAATAAAGAATTTTACAAAATTATATGATTTCTATAATATTTTTAAAATGCATGTGTCAATAAAATAAACAACTTTTAAGTTTAAAATATTTCTAAAATGATGAGAAAATATAATGGCTAAAAACGAAAAAAAACCATTGTATTTATTAAATATTAATTTAACGCTCTCCATACATTTAAGTTATGTATTGGAATTATAAATGGATTTATTTTCATTATTTTATTTTTTTTGTTGGTGCAGCAAATAAGGATAAAAATTGATTGATTACAAATATTAGAAGCCAAGCAAGTGTGTACATAATTTTGGCTAACTTGTAATGCCATAAATCAATTGCAAATCAATGAGGCACATCAATTGCCTGGCGCATAATTGAAGGTCAACACAGACACACACACACACACACACACACACACACACACACACACACACACACACACACACACACACACACAGCAAGTGTATAACTCACAGATTTTGATACGCCTTGCTGGCTCATTAGATAACGCGACCTTGTCGCCAAGTGTCGTCATTCTCTTATCCTTAATCATTCTGCTCGTCGTCGCCTGCTGCAGCTTGTCAACAACTGACGCCGGTTGCAAGTTTAAGTGATTGCAGCTAACGTTGCCGTTGCCATTGGCGTTGCCTGCATTTAATTTATCAGCATCTTCGTTGCTGCCAGCTGCTCCTGCCGTGTCTCCATCAACATCAACGGCAGCTGACGTTGCGCCTGGGTAAACTTTGTCAACGGCACAAGGATTCCTCGACCTATCGACTTCATTGCTGATTTCCTCAACGTCCTGTTTCTGTTGCACCTCCGACTCAGACTCCTCCTCCGCCTCCATCTCCTCCTCTGCCTCCTCCTCCACCTCAGGCTGCTGTTGTGCATAGTGTGCAATGCGTTCAACGGAGCCCGCATACATCTCCATATCGGCCAAAAGTTTTACAACCCAATTAAGGTAAATCGGCACCAACAACGTGTAGTTTATGGCCAGACCGACCAGTGAGGGTGTTGGTGTCAGTTCCTTGGGGCTGCCGCTTTTATTGATGACATAAGTTCCTGACGACGACGACGACGACGATGACGTCGTGAGTGCCTCCTTTGCGTAGCTGCTGCAACTGACGCTTGCCGTTGCCAGTGCCGTTACAATGGCCACAAAAACAATGCAACCACCCAGGTAATCCTGCAATAAAAGACCAAATGTGAGACAAAGAAAGAATGAATGAAAGATAAAAAGAGATAGAAAGAGATAGAGCTGGCTCTTGAGTGCCTGTTAGACCCTCTACTTCAAAAGTACAATGGGTCTATCAGATTCGTCAAATCCATCAAGTAAAATCTTGACTAGGAATGGTTACTATTAAATGGCTTAAATTAAAAATTTCGATGTTACAATTATTGTTAAACATCCATTTAAAATGTTTTATAACTAATACTTACTTTTTAACTCAATTTTAAAAAGGTACGATAAAAAAGTTATTTAGAGTAAGAGTTGATTTGATTTTTAATTTCAAAAGTTTCTGTTGAAAATTTAATTTAAAAAAATGTAATATTTGTTAAAAATTTTATAATAAATATATCTTTAAATTAATTTTATAAGTGTTGATTATAAACTTGTTACATTTAAGGTCGATCTTATATATTCGTGAATTAATCCAATAAATCAAATAAATAAATTAATACAATGAAAAATTTCTCTTTTGTACATGTTTACACAACAGGTACAGGGTCTCTCACAGTCGATTGCATTCGACTGTAGCCTTGGCTCCTAGTTAGTGTTTGCATTTTGGTAAAGATTTTTTCCACATGACTTTTTAATCAGCCAACGTGTGCGTTTCGTGCGTTTTGTTTTTGGTCCTGGCTTCTAAATGGATTCGTCAGCTCGTTTCTCTCCTCCTTCACCTCATCGTTAAGAGAACTCGGTAAACTTTTTACTCTCTTTCATCTTAATGAAAGTTTTACCGGGGGTAACTGCCAAACCACAATTGAAAAGTTTTTGTTTGCTATTTTGTGGGTTGAGTTGATTGTCCTTACCCCTCTTATTCACTTTCTGCATCTCTCTCTCTCTCTATCTCTCTCTTACTCCTCCCTTCGCTCCATTGCGCTCTCTCTCTCTCTCTCTCTCGTATGTGTACATATAAGCCTTGCCAAAACTGTTGCATTTGTTGCCTCAAAGCTTCCTTTTGACTTTATTTTTGCTGTGCGTGTTTAATGGATGTTTTAGTTTTAAGTGGGTTGTGTTCACAGTCAGTTTGATAGTCGATCGATTTGCACAACCAATTTGGGCTCTAATTAAAATATAATAGATCACAACGTAACTGGTAGACAAACAGACAGTTAAAATTCCGTAAAAGTCCGGAGCTTGCTAGACTCTTTCCGTTAATTCTGGCAAAGTGACGACTAAAGTTGAATTCTTTTTTGTTATTAAGGTAACAACGAGTTACCGATCGAGATATACTGGTAACAAAAAAAATTGCAGAGCTTTTTCTGATATTAAAAATAAATTACTGACTCATTCAATAATTTAAAATGTTTTGGTTTTTAGAACTCTTTCATGTGCCCCCCAAAACTTCATTCAAAAATTTTAAATTTTCTCTTTATTAATAGGTTTTTAAATATAGAAATAAACCTAGCGAATTTCAAACTTTATCAGCGAAAAACATAATGTAAGACATACATTTTGTGTTAATTAAAAAGCCGCAGCAACTTTCTGTAATTGTAAGCGGATTAGGCATAATAACACTTCCCGCACTGATTTAATTATCACTTTAGGCACTCAATTTGTTGGTCGTTTGGAACTTGTGGTCTTCATAACAAATCTATTGGCACACCTACACACCTCGCATGCATCTGTGTAATGACCGCACAGTCAATATACCCAATAAAGCAAGTAATTTCACCAGGCCCCTCAAGGGGGACACGCCTCCACATTTCAGATTCGAGTAGATGCCACAATTGTGCACGTCAACACAATGTGTACCAATTTGAACACAATCAATAAACACTTAAAATCCATAACAGACACTTGAACACTGTAAACTATGTCCAGTAAACGCCCTACAGACACAGAGGCTGACAGACAGTCAGACAAACAGACAGATAGACACACAGACAAACAGACAGATAGACTGAAAAGCAGTCGGTCGAGTCAACTTACTTGCCAATAGACTCGTAACATGTACACGGACTTGGTCCTAAGGGGTAGGTTCCATCACCTGAGCCAACGGCAAACATTTAAATGAAAGACTGTCCGACTGGGAAACACCCTGTAGCGACTTTATTATTATTGTTAGCTTTTTTATTCGAATATTAAATTAGTTTCTAGCATCTGATTAGCGAATAATTAGGAGATACCCACATAGTTTTTACCTCAAAATTTCCAAATCTATTTATAGATTCTTTTCACAAAAAACGGTAACCCAAATTCGTAAACTGCGGTTAATTCTAAGATGCACCATAGTTCAAAAATTCTAGTCCCCGCTTTTTGAGTTGAAAAATTTGTGTTACCATTATTCAATTTTATTTTGTCCCATACAAATCGTTGCACTCTTAAACATAGAGCTTTTACCTCCCGGAAAACTGAAATTTTCACTTCAAACATTGATAACATTTTTTATCTATTTTAAGTTCTAAACTAATGTTTATTCCTTATATGTATTTGCCAATTTCCAGCAAATCATTTTTAATACATTGGTATATGTACTTTTTAAAATAATATACATTCCTTTTTTATATAAGACATTCAGAGAACAAAACTTAAACTCATCTCCATTCAATATATTTGACTTCTTAATGTAGACCTGATTTGACAAATATAAATTGAAATGGAAAAACGTACAATCTTTTAATTCTTGCAAAAAGTGGCTAATAATATTAAATAAGGGTCACTATCTTTCAAAGAACATTGACTGTTGCACAACTTGTACAACCTTTTAGATGACAATCGTGGGAAGTGGGTATTTCAATGCAACTGACCCGTTGACGCGTCCGTCTAAGAGATATGCCAATTGAATTCCAATTCAAATGCACCTCACACACTCACACCTCACACACACACACACACACACACCACACACAAACAAAATATAGGAATGAAGGGAAATCAAATGTGCATAGCTGGCATATTGACCTGAAGTGGACCTCAAAGGACTTACCAACGATATGCCCAGCCAGCGATTACTCGTATTCAATATGGTAAATGCAATTGTATTCGCCTCGAGACGTTTGAACAGAATTTCGGTGAAACGTGCTTGCTGATTGTATGCACGTATTGTGGTTACACCCTGTATTGTCTCCGATAGATGTGATATAACCGGTGAGTTTGTTGAATTCTCAATTCGTTGCAGCTCTCTGGAATGGACAATTGAAATAAACGTACATATTATTTAAACCGCAGTCAAGGGTCTGTGTTTGCAATATTCCAGTTACAATTTTATTTGGATAACAAAAGAATTTGCCGGTATTTAATAAATAACTAGAATGTAGTAGTTAGGAGTACATTATACACAATAATATCCGATGATTTCTATTAAAATGTAAGGATCGACAATTGAAATAATTTAATCTATTTAAGTTAATATATTATGGCATAATTTTTAAAATTAATAAAGTATCTATTTAAATTACAATTTATTTTAATGTACAATAAATCCAACTTCCCTATTAAAATAAATTTAATAATAACTATAAAAATGTACGCGACTATATATTTTTTAAGAAAAAAACGAAATGGGAAAATACTTGAATTGAATCTCTTTAACTGAATAAACCTAAGCCGTTATACATAAATGTACTAAAAATTTGTTCACGGACAGTTAAACATCCCAAGCTCTTAGTATTCAAAAAAATTTTATTAAATTGTCCGAAAGCTTACTGAGATATTTAAATGTGTTATTTTACGAAATATTTAATAATAACACAAATTCGGCAAGATTTGTGTGCCGAAAAGTCAACTTTAATCACCTTTTTAATAAACATACTCAATGATTATTTTATACATTTTTCTACTTTTAAAGCAGTATATAATCCAGATATAATCTTTGCTCATTTATTCAGAACAAATAGGCTCAAGGCAAATATTCATATCTGATATTTAAATTAAACAAATCATAAATAAATAACAAAAATAAATAAATTGAAAAATGTAAAAAAATTTTGTAAAATCCATCTCGACAAATTTGCTTTCTCTCTTTAAGCTCAAGCATCCACCACAGTTGTCGTCCAGTTATTCGGCTTGAAAAGTTTTCTTAAACTTTGTGTACAGCAAAATATGCTTGAAAGACAATTATAAGCCGCAAATACTTAGATAGAAATCTGCTAATATTACCACCACTCGCACTATCTAAACAAAACTAAACAGGAGCCGAGGCCAGAGACTGAAAAGGAGACTGAAATTGTCAAATCTACAAAATGCAAAAGACCTTTTGGTTTTTGTTGTTTCTATTATTGTTGTTAACTATTGTCGATGCCGGGTGTTTGGGGAGGATGAAGGCGAAGTATAACTGCTTATGGCCAAAAACTTTTGGCTAGCAAATGTTGACAACCACCATACTACACAGACTTGCTGTTTGATAAACTTTATGCAACAATTTTCCATCCCCTTCTACAAAAATATGTATTAAAAGTTGACTTATAAAGAAAATGGGCGTGGATATTGCCTGCATACATATTCGTTACACTTAACTTAAGAATTATGAAAGTCACTTTGTCAGCATTACAACAGGAAATGTATAAGTTATATGTATGTATTTACATACAAGAAATCATCACTTACCGCGCCGAGCACCTGTAGAACTTCTGTATGGCATAGTAGGCACCACAAATGGGCAGGGTTAGGGCCAAAAACCAAGGTGTAATGCTCACATTTATCAATACGGCAAACAGGCAGAGCAACGAGAACTGCAGCAACCGTTGACTAGTTGCAGCAATTTTCTGTAAATGAAAAAATATATATTTGGAGTAAAAGTATTTATGGAGAAAGTATAAAGTGGCGTAGGTCAGTATAAAAAGGGTTGTAGTATCATAAACTAATAAAAAACAGCCATAAGACTCTAATTGATAAGTATGCTAATCAACTGCTATTACTGAGCCAAAATTCCGCTCGAATATATATTATATATAATATTTTTCTATTTATTATATTTTCTATTCTAAGGTACTCGTTTCTTTTAATAATGTATATAACACTTTGTGATTTTTAAAGGGTACTAAATATATAAAATAAAATACAATAAATACTATTTTTTAAATTAAACGGTGACAATATTTAAAAATATTAATAAAAATTAAAATACTTTTATTGTATTTATAATCAGAGTAGTTCTTTCATTTTCTTGCCAAAATTTGAATAAAGTGTACACTTTTCATTTATTTAGTTTAAATTTATTAAACTTAAATAATCGTTTACCATAATTTTCAAGAATATATACCTCCTCAGACAAGCTACTGACGAGATCATTGTGTGAATATGCTCCTTTATATAGCATGATAAAGAAAGCAAGCAAGCAGGCAGATTGTGCGGCATTTTGTTAGACATTTTTAAATGACTTTTGCTCGTTTGCGGCACGAATTGACAAATGACTAAATTTGTGTGTATACCACAGGCTCCTGGTCCCTGTTCCTCAAAACATGTGCTATATGTATGTATGCCACAAAATTAACGAGAACAACTGCAGTGCTGTGCTGAATTCATGGAATCGGCTGAGTATTTCAAGTATTCAAGTATATATGGCTCACGTTTTGACAAATGTGTGTCACAAACGCTTCGGTCGAGCAATGTTTCATAATCAAATTTTGTTTGCTCTCTGCTCGGATTTTACAAAGTGCTATCGCTCCTGTAAAGTGCACAATAATTGAAGATTTATTTGGGACATGTTCGAGTCCACACGACACAAACGTAATATTTTGGTAAAGTTCAAGCACAAATTTAAATGGGTACATATTAGGTAAAATGGTTAATTAATCTTCTGACAAACTGCATGATTTCTTTATAAGGATTTATATTTTTTAACTTAAAGTTCTAGGTAGTATTATATTTATTCTTTGAGTTATGAAAAAAAAAACCGAAAACATATAGAATAAATTTTAAATTAATAAATTGATAATTGACCTAAGGACGATACTACAATTATATTAATAAATAGTTTTAAAATTGGTGTTATTCTGCTACTTTCAAAGTAACCAGAGACCGAAAACATCTATTTATTGCAAACGAGATTTTAATTTATTAAATTAATATTTGTAATAAGCTTTATTTTTAATTAATTACAGTTACTGTACCTATTAAAAATATAAATTGTAAAATACATAATAATAATACAATGATATCAAATACATTTTAAAATTTTAAAATATTTCTTGAAATAAAGATATATATATACATACAAAAACATACAATAACATTCACTGTTGGGCAAATCAATCAAGCTCGTCAGCTCAATCACGTTGAATACACACACACACGCACTTATATAAATTCCGACAAAAGATTGACAAAAATGTTGAGCGGCAAAATGCCAAACAAAATGAAAAACTATAATGAAAGGCATTCCTAAAAATGGCGTCAACAAACTCATATATTACACACATACACATGCATACACGCAAAATGTCAATGCATAATGCGTGCTTATCAGGAACAAATCTAAATCACAACAACAACAAGTAGAACAACAAAAAACTACAGGCAATGTGCTCATATTTTATACAGGACACAAAAAGCTAAAGCTAAAATTGTGCAGACATATGTACGAATATATATACACATATATGTATATATGTACACTTGTATATGTGTTTATATAGAGCAACAACAACAATAACAAATCTTACCTTATCAATGATCGCCATATCGTTACTGAAACGATTCACAATGCGTCCGAGCGGTGTCACTTGAAAAAAATGTAAAGTTTTATGCAAAATCGTTTGCAACAGTTTATCGTGCAAATTACGACGGGCATTACAGCCGGCCCATTGTCCGGCCGGTGTTGATATCATGGCCATTATAATGCAAACACACGAAATTGTTGCATACATGCGAAAATAGTACGTGACTTCGTCGTTGTCCATATTCACACTCATTGTTGGATTGTTCTCCTGCTCCTGCTGCTGATGTTGCTGCTGTGCCACATTCAGTGGCACATGGTCGCTCCAATGTTGCAGCCAAACGTCCGTGTAGACACGCAAACATTGCCAAATTAGTGCGGTAATAAAAAAGCCAATGATTATGGGCAGACCGGAGGCTCGCATGTACAGCAGATATATGTGATGCGATATTTGGCCATATTTGCGTTCCACATCCGTCGCTGTTGCTGTTGATGCTGCCACTGTTGATGCCGCACCACCTGAACGTTGCACCTCCGCCTCATTGTATGCTTCCTTTTTCCGTTCCCTTTCCTGTTCGTTTTCCTGCTGCTTTTCCTGCTCCTGCTCTTGCTCTAGCTGCTCTTTCTCTTGCTGTGTTGCTTGCTGCGAGAGTGACGTCACGTCGGACACGTCATCGTCATTGTCATCATTGTTATTATTATTGTTATTGTTACGTCCATTTGTTGGCAACGCTGTGAAGTCGATTTTAACGTCTGAAAAGTCGAATAGATCTTTATTGATACAAATAAATAGATGACAAATGGATAGAAAATAAAAGAAAATAAATTAATGATAAGTTATTTCGAATTATAATAATATAAAGATAATACATAAGTATAGAAAACAGTTGATGATAAAAATATAATATTCAATAGTCATTAATAAACTATTGACATTCTAAATTTCATTGAGTCCGACAACAATACAGACCAGAAAACGATTGAGTGGAAAAATATTTGTGTTATTTTTGCATCGATTTCCAGCTGAAGGTAAAATGATTCTCGCCCAGCAACTGTTCTCTCCACCTGACTGGCTATCAATTCGATTCTCTGGTGCAGTTTGTTTCAATAAAAATTCAATTTTATATGCACACGCAACCATACACAAGGACACACGCACACACACACACATGCAAACATAAAAAATATATTTTTTTTCATTATTCAAGCGTTCTTTCTGTCTTCCATTTTTTATACTCTTTTCTGTTTGTCCTTTCATTTCAATTTGATCACTTTTTCTTTTACAATGTGCAACATGTTGCAATAAGCATTGAGTCTGGTTGTTGCGAGTGTTGAGCAATTGAAAATACCCAATAAAAACAATTACTAATTACCTGCAATCAGGGAACAACACCGTAACCGGAATCGGAACCGTTAACAGACACTAACCGTTTCATTTTTAGTACCGTAACGCTCGTACTGGTACGGTTGTGGTAAAGTGGCTAGGTCAAAGAATTGACCTTCCAACTGTCATAACTTGATAAAATAAAAACCGATTTTCAAGCGGAATGCCATTTTGATCATGGTTTGACCGCTAAATTGATTCTGTATTCAAATCTGATTCATTTAGAAAATTCAATTATTTACGACGAAGACTCGATTTTGATGGTAAGGGTCCCCCCTTTGATATTTTGAAAAAATATTTTTTTCAAAATTCTAAATCTTGAGTTTTCACTTTTAATCAACTCCTGATGCCCAAATTAGTATAAAACAACACTTTAAACTTGATTCTGAGAGACTTCATTTTCTTGTAAAAAATCATGTCGAAATTGACAAAAATTTTGACTTGTAAAGTTGACAGTCCAAGCAATTACTAAACTTCGAACTGTCATAACTTTGTCAAATCTTAACCGATTTCCTTGCGGAATACCATTTTGATCATTATTTGGCCTCTTTATTGATTCTGCATATAAATATTATTAACTTTATAAAAAAAATTGATTTTCGAATTTTTTCCGACAAAATCATGTACTCCCCCCTTTGACTTTTTGGAAAAAATATTTTTTTCAAAATTTTAAATCTTGAGTTTTCACTTTTAATCAACTCCTGGTGCCCAAATTAGTATAAAACAACACTTTAAACTTGATTCTGAGAGACTTCATTTTCTTGTAAAAAATCATGTCGAAATTGACAAAAAATTTGACTTGTAAAGTTGTTGGCTCAGAGGTTTGAGCATTTTCGAACTATCATAACTTTGTCAAAACTATACCGATTTTTATACGGAATGTTCATTTAAATCATTGTTTGACTTTTACATTCATTCTGTATTTAAATATTGTTCTTTCAAAAAATTTTATAATTTTTCGAATATCTTAGCCATTTTTAAGTGTCTGCGAAATTAAGGGGGTAGATTATTAGCTATATAAAAAAAGATAAGGTCACAGGTGAATATTTAAGCTTACAGATTTACAAAAATTATTAAAAACTTATTTTCAATACATTCCTTACATGATCTTCCTCGTATGAATCTTAACAGATTAATAATTCAATATTAATAAGTCCTTAATACAAATTTTTAAAATACAATACTCATCTTACTTGTACCACACAACAAATCACAGTTGCTTTTGTGCAAATTGATTGTTTGATAAAATTCTCAAGCCGACAGCTGTTAAATTAGTTGAGAGGAGTTGAGTAAACAGTTTTCGTTGCAATTTTCAAGGGTCTCACCACTGAGGGACTTCTGTGACACTCTCACATCTGATTAAATTGAAAGTTTTCCGATGCAGGCTCGAAGTCGGCAAGTTGTCAGCCCAATATTGACAGCGGATAGATAGATCAATGCATTAAGTTAAGTAAAACTTTTGGTCCCCAACTAGACGACGCTCTCACGACGCGTCGTCTCTTTCACTCACCAATGAGAGTCTAAAACTTTTGAAATCAAACTTGATTTAAGTTTTTACCACAGTAGCTGAGCACAACTCTATCGAGCGCTGTTTCAGGCAATTTTCTTCAAGGCACGAAATATTTAAGCAAAATAGTGATAAATATGCAAACATTACGTTTGCAACAACTTTGTGCGCAAATTTATTGTGCCAATGCTCTGAAATTGTGTATTCCAGCTAATCAATATTCATTATAACAAACAACTCAGGCAACGCTCAAAGAGTTCTCCCAGAGTTTCTCACAGCCAACATTTATTGCAGACTCTGTTGCACATTCTTCAGCGTTTATTGATAGCCAAAGGAAAATGTCTGAGTTGCGGACGTAGTTCTCTTGCTTTTAATAAGCTTAAATGCAAATAGTGTGTCAGACTCAGTATATACCCTGTACAAAGCGTAAAGATATAAAGGAATACATCAAAGTTGACAGATTTCCTTTCTTTTATATTTATGTAATAAACTTATATAATTGCAAAAGCATATTTAAGTTTGTCCAACAGTTTCAATTTTTAATACTACCCATAGATAATTTACATGATTATAATATTTGTAAATACTTAAAATTCTAAAGTAAAAATATTTAAATGTAAATTTAACATAATGACATAACATTAATATTTGTAAATACTTATTTGTTAAGCAAATTAAAATATGCCCATTTACCTCTTAATTTAAAGAAATAGCTTAAAAATAAAAACTTTAAAAATTAGAATGTAAAATAAATTTATAACAATCAAAAAAAAAACAGTTCAACATAATTATGAGTTAGATATGTTTAGTTATGAGGAATATTGAAATTATTATATACTATAATAAAATTATTTCAAATGCAGACGCAGTCAATATCTTAAATTTTTGACTATTTCACTCTCTCTCTCTGTATTTTCCGAATTAAGTATACAAGTTTAAACACTGTAAACAATATTAGCATATTCTAAGGATTTCCAAAAGATTCTAATGATCCATAAAATAATAAATAGTAAACAGTTTACTTGACTCAACAGCCTAAAGTACATTAAAGAGAATATCACGTATACGAACTGTCTGCCAGCATAGATTAAATTGACCCATATTGGGTATAAGAGCATTCGATGCATACAAAATGCTAGGGAACTAAGCAGCAAGCAGGACTAACTTTTGGGGCCAGTTGGCAAGTTGGGAAGTACAGTAACAATATGTCAGTTGCATAACTTACGCTTCACAGGAGCAACGGGCGTTGCATGAGTCGCATCCTTGTGCATCTTTGTCTCACAATCCGAGTTTGTTGTTGTGTCCTGCGGATTGGATATGTCAACGGCAGGCGATGATGGCACTGAACTTATTTCAACTGTAGTTGGCAAAAGAGCAGCAGCCGCACTCGACTCCTCAGATATGCTCCTATGTAGGAGCAAAGGAAAGCAAAGAGAATTGTTCAAGTCCAAAACTAATTCAAAACAATTTTACTTACCGAATCGAATTTGTTGCGCTGAGCGGACGATGATGATGCTTTGGCTTATTAGAACGCCGCATGGACATGCGTCGCAAGAATTGTTGAAAACTGCCACGAGACTGAGTTTCACCCGCTGTTGCTGCATTTGTTTGTGCCCCCTCACAATTTGCCACAACACTGGCCTCCATGGCTGGCGGCGAGGAGACATTGCGTGTCACCGGCGGATGATGCAATTTCTGTGCCGGCTGCCACGATTGCGCCCGCGGACACAGCTCTGGTGGCGGTGGTGTGACTGCTCCACTTACCGAATCCCCGCCATCAATGCTGCTCTCTGCATAGCTGCTGCAGCTGGCGGTCAACACGCTGCGACGCAACAGATCGCCACTGTTCGTACTGGATGTGGATGTGGCAGTCGCTGTGCTCAGACCGCTCAAACGATGCCACGAGTTCCTCGACCTGGCACTGCTGCCCCGACGTTGCAATGTGGCCCGACGACGTGGTCGCATAATGACATCATCTGCCTGGCACTCGTCAATCGGCAGCGGCACATCATAGATGAGATGCCGAGAGCCATAGACACTGGAACGCTTTCGATGCAGATTGAAGCTGCCAGTGGACTGCAAACCGCAACTGCTGCCACTTGCCATTGACAAGGACTAATAAAAAAAAAAACACATTAATTCGACTGTGGCAAATTATTAATTAACAAAAAATTACTTTAAGGCTAAATAAAAATGGTGTTGCCTACTTATATGGGCAAAAAAGTGTTGCCTACTTATATGGGCAAAAAATAGTGTTGCCTACTTATATGGGCAAAAAATAGTGTTGCCTACTTATAAGGGCAAAAAATAGTGTTGCCTACTTACAAGGGCAAAAAATTGTGTTGCCTGCTTAAATGGACAAAAATAATGTTGTCTACTTATATGGGCAAAAATAGTGTTGCCTACTGATATGGGCAAAAAATTAGTGTTGCCTACTTAAATGGGCAAAAAAATAGTGTTGCCTACTTTTGTGGGCAAGAAATAGTGTTGCATACTTTTGTGGGCAAAAAATAGTGTTGACTATGGCAAGAGTACCTGGGCTCAGGGTATCATACTGTCGAGCATGCTCGACCGTAACCGCCTACTTGTTTATTTTTTATTAATAGTCGCGACTAACAAAAAAGCACCTTTAAGCACCTTACATACATTCCTTATGTACATTCCAACGAACACAATATACCCTTATTACTTATTTTTTAAGTAACGGGTATAATAATTGCTAAAACAACTTTTAAAACTACATAAAAGTTTTGAGTATTTAATCAAAAATCAATAGTAACTAAATTTAAAATTTCTATCGTATGTCAATAGCTTTAAAAGCACTTTCAACCTTTCTGATAGAAGAAAACTACATTCAATGTCAGAAGTTCAACAAACTATTGTGTAGTTGTATCTAATTGTATGATAAAAACTTTAAAAGTAGATGAAAACTTTCAACTTGAAACTAAAAGTTTAACTAGTCAGTTATAATTGAATACTCTTATGTTTTCGCTTTAATGAATTGCAATTATTTTTCAGTGACTTTCAATCGAATGCAATCAGGCATTAAGGCATTTCACTTACCGCTGGCATATCATCATCCTCATCTTCATCTTCCTGCACAGCAGTGCTGAGTGTATTGTGAAAGTCCGTAAAAAAGGTGCTGCCATCATTTGCATCCATTTCCGAATCGTTGCCCGCTTCCGAAGTCACCGAAATCGAACGCTGCAATCCCAATTTGCTTACGTTTTTAAACAGTTTCCAACGTTCTCTGGCCGTGCGCTCGGCATAACTGCAAAATGGCCATAAAGAATGCAGTTAATAAATAAATATGCCATAAAAATCAACAATCAAGGTATTAATTCTCACTTAAGTTAATTAATACCTGGGAATTATTTTTCTTATTTTGCAAAAACATTGATAGGCAACGCAATAAAAGTTAAAAAATCTTGATATATTGATACATTAGCTAATTATTAAATTTGTGTAATAATCGTAGCGATTTCCATAGAGTTTATTATAAGTTGCGTATCTTTTATACATATATATTTAATTGCAAACGGTTTAAGTTACGTATTTCAAAACGTTTCTAAATCAAAGATAATACAAAGATATTTCGACTTTCAGCAAAACATTTTTTTAATATAGCTAGAAAGAATGGTTAAGTGAACTTAGATAATGGAAATCGAAGACATGGATTTTTTCAGACTTATTCTGCACACACAATGAAAAAGAAAAAAATATGAAGGATAAGCCGACTACAATACCTCAGTCAAATTCTAATCTATACCTGTCAAAAGAATACAGAGGAAAAGTGTAATTTCCCTTTGGCAATGCCCAAATAGATATGCCGTACTCACTTTTGTTGCTGATCCTTTGCATTTGCGTTTGCCTTAGCAATTATCAAGTTCCATTTGGCGATTATGTGCGGCTGCTTTAGCTCAATGTCCTTATAGCTGCCACAAGCTTGCAGGCGGCCATCTTTCATCACAATTAACTGACAGGGTTACCGGAATGTAACGAAACGGAATGAAATGAAACGGAAATCAAAAGAAAAAAAACGAACGCAAAAATTACAACACAGAAAATGGTAAAAAGAAATGAAGAAATAAATGAACAGAACAGAATAAAATAGTTATCCTCGAACTACTGAAGGCTGAATATCCTTATAGTAGGAGAAGTGGGATAAAACATATGAAAATTACAGCAAACAGTTTACTTAGGAAATTCTGAAATCTTTGAATTATGGAATAAAGTAAAAAGAATATTTATACAATATTATATAATAAAGTTAAATTACACATTTTAAATAAAAATTATAGTTTTTAATTAATTTAAATACGTCTAGGTAACTGTGAAAATTTCATAGGTTAAAAATACCTTCAAAAATGTATGTAAAGTTTATACTTATATACAAAATTTTAATCTGTATCGCAGAGTTGCATTGTTGATAAGATAATACATAAAACCCACTATAAAGAAGTTCAGACATGAAAAGAAAAGAGGTACAGTACAAAAAGCAATAAATTCAATTTCGAAATTTAAATTTAAAATTTTTTTGTGTCTGCGTTTCATTTTTTTATAGTTTTTCCTATGCTACTCTGCAGTGGCTGCTTCTCAAATAATTGTAAAAATGTGTGCAAAAGTAGAAGATAGAGTCGTGGAGTGGGATCCAACAGACCGGCAACAAATGGTCTTTCCAGGCAATTGCATTTATGGCCAAAAGGCGATAAATGGGCACGGCATTTGGAGCGCAAAGTAACAAACGGATGCTTGGCAAAAAGCAAAAATGCAAAGAGCAAAAGCAGAAAAGCAACCAGAATTTAAGCCAAGTGAAGAACCCAACCGAAACTGGACAGTTGTCAGTGGGAACTGAGAAATTTGAATATGAAATGCTGTCTGGCCGAAAGGGCCACTTACATAATCCGCCTCCCTGATCAACTGTAATTGCTGTGTCACTAGGATGATGCTGCGGTTCGACTTCAATAGCATTTGACGCACACACTGCTCGAAAACGTGGCTGCCCACCTCATTGTCCAGCGATGACAGCGGATCGTCCTAGAAAATACAAATTGGATTTTAACATCGACAGCATAAAGATGTAACAGTCATTGGAAAAATGCGGTAAGTTAGCTTAGCGTATATTTGTATTATAGAATAATTTAAAAGTTACAGCAATAAAGTCAGATAATTTTCAATGCACATGAATATTATTTAAATCATATTTAGTATCAATATTAGGTTTTCATTATTTATTTGAATTATAATAGGCATATTATAAAAATTGGAATTAACTTTGACATTAGAATTGATATTAGCAATAACATTAAAATTCTTGGAATTATCATTAAAAAAAATTTTACTTTAATATATATGTAGGATTAAGGCTAATTTCCTCATCTATGGCTTTGTATAATAAAAAATTATTAATTAACTTTTTTGAAATTCACATCCTTAAGTCAGGCTCTATTCATAAATGTAAAAGTCAATCGTTTGAGTGATTAAGGCTAATTTTCTCATCTATAGCTTCGTATAATAACAAACTATTCATTAACTTTTATGATTTTCTCAAACTGAAGTCAGGTTCTACTCTAAAATTTAAAAGTCAATCGTTTTAGTTTTAAAAAGTTTTCAGTTCGTTTGCCGCAAACTTTTATGGCATGATTCACATAAAACTTGTTTACCGTACAACAATGTGTCGTATTTTTTTAACAATTTTGAACTTTAAACGTTACGTGAATTTTATGATCAGATGCATTCACATAAAGTGCACTGAGGCGTCGGATTGGCATGCAGTTAATCCGCAAGAAATATCCATGTCCTTAAGGCAAACGTACTCACCATTATGACAACGTTGGCAGATGAATAAATTGCACGTGCAATGGCAATCCGTTGTTTTTGTCCGCCAGATAGATTGATGCCACGCTCGCCGATAATCGTAAAATCGCCAGTCGGCATTAGTTCAATATCCGGTTTAAGTGCGCACGCATTCAACACAAAATCGTAACGTTTCGGACGAAATGACTCCCCAAATAGTATGTTCTCCCGAATAGTGTCATTCAACAGCCAGGGACATTGGGGCACATACGAAATGGTACAGTTTCTGCATTAATCGTAAATTATATAAAAATAGAATCATTTAATTACTTACATAAATTGAGCATTTAATTGAATTTGTATTAGATATTTATATATACTGAAGATTCTACAAGATTCTGCTTATTTCTGATTCGGTAACCAAATCGACAAATAGGACAAAACACAAATTTTTTTTATTAGAAAAATTAAGAAGATACCTTATTTTATATGAATAATTAAAATCAAAATAAATAAACTGTAATTTAATAATTATAATGTAATACAGTGTTCACCCTTTACACCTCTACCATTTAAAAAATAAATATGATATTTATTAAAAATATCTATGATTTTTTTTTATTACCAATATTAAAAAATAAAATTTTAAGCATTTATTCAATAAAACTAAAGTAACAATTGTATTAAAAATCAATCTAAGATTATTTTCAAAATATTAGTAGAATATATTAGGAATTCTTAAGTCAGTTAACATCCTTTAAATAATTAATTAAATTAATTTAAGAACATTGCATCAATGTTAAAATTAATGCTTAATTTATTTTTCATAATATCTTCCTTAGCTCATAAAGTAACTAGCTACACAACCGGTGTTTAGTATCTATAAACTAGTTTAATTAAATAACTCTGGAGTACATTTAAACTCCAGAGTAAAACTAAAGCTCTAATGCAAAATGCCTTTAAGCGACAAAGTTTCGCCGTTAATCAAGGCAGAGCTTAATATATCCTTCCACAGACCCACACACACACACACACACACATGTAAGCTTTCGTTTTTACATGACATTGCTAATTATCGCAAATGCGAGTGACTTCAATTAATTAGCTGCAATTTAGTTAAGCGGCTTATATGATAACTTTCGCTATGATGCTCGACAAGCGCATAAACCGCAAGCCTAGACAAACTCACACATTTACACACAGTCACACACACACACACACAACCGCGCACACACACAAACACACCGCATTCACACGCTCATACACACTAGCGGCATAATTAAGTGACTCGCATGAGGTGCAGATAAAGTGATTGGTTTTCTTAGCGACCGCAGAATTGCCAAACCACAAGCTTGCGACCAGTATTGTAATATGTCAAATCATTGCACGTGTTGTACACAGGAATTATCATCATTGAGTAACTGTAATAATCGTTACTAATGCTGCCACATTTGTGCGGTTTCCATACACCTATCTACCTATAATTTAATTTACCATTATTGCTTTGATATTTTGGGTGAGATTTGCTTGATTTGCTGACGGTTTACATAATGATTAACGACAAAGCAATTAAATTATGCAAATCTCTAGAGTTTCTCTACTTATTCGGGATTATCAGGGAATTAAAAATCAGGTTAACTGCTTAAAATTACTTAAAAAACGGTAGATAGCAAAAAATATATCGTATAACAACAAAATTTATTTAATTCTAATTTTGTGTAGGCTTTTATTAATCTTTAATTAAAATTAAAAAACAAAAACATTTTGTAAATTAATTTAAGGAGACCCTGATTTGATTTTGTTAATATGTAAATATGAAACATAAATATAAAAAGTGTATTTTAGAAATAATTTGGACAATTTTAGTTCTTTAAAAAGTTGACAATTTTGAAAAAAAATTAATTTGATAATTTGAAGAATAAATATTGATAAATTACGAGTTTTTAAAAATGTAAACTATTGGAAAAATTTATTTTTTGGAATTAAACAAATCTGATTTTGTTTATATGAAAGAAAAATCTATTCTCGTTTTTTTAGTAAAGTTAAAGCAATTTTTCTGAGACGCTTACCGCAGCACGTAAGTCACATTATGTATTCGCCCTGTCGACCCGATTAAGCTAGCCGCACACCCAACAACCTACCCCACCCTCCTGTCAGAGCCATTTAATCACACTTTGCACCTCATATCAAACAGTGACTGAGTTGTAGTCCGCAGTCCGTTTAGACATTCCCTTAGCCCTCATAGACCCGTCTTCCTAGCCGTATCTTGTTGGCTTTCAGAATTTCCTATCGTTGGCTCGTCGTATCGTCGTGTCTGGCAGCTGAAAATCACAAAAGCGCACACACTTAACAATCGTTAAGTTCACGTGGCCCCTGCAATCTATGCCAATGTGTACATGTGCAGTCGTACAATAAATTTCAAAGCCAAAAAAAAAGAGGAGACTAGGAAAAGACAGAGACGGAGCGGGAGAGAGCGACAGAGAGAGGAAGAGGAGACAGAAGCAGTCAGTGCACACACCCGAACAACACAGACATTTATTACAGTAATTGAAATTATTGCACATTTTGCGTTTGGCAAGGCGGAACGAAAGCGGAAGAATGAAGAAGAAGAAGGAGAAGGGTAGGAGAGGAAAGAAAAACAAGAGCAGCAAAGGCGTATCCTGGCAACAGGAGTGCCGACTCCTTTGCAGCCTGTAGCGCGATCTTTGCTTGTTAAATGCATTTTTATATGGCAGCCACGCCTTCAGTGTGCCAAGCACTTTGTTACAGCTTCTCGAATGGGGGGAGGGGAGGGAAATGCTGTGCTGTGTTGCGGTGCAGTGTGGTATATGGTACACCTCCCTTCTTTTCTTTTATGTGCAATAAAATTAACATATACAGACATTTTGTGATAAATTACCGCATCACGTGACGTGCCTGAAAACGACTGTATAAATATGTTGAATGGCTGCAGCAGCGACGACGAATCGACTGTGGCAAGTGCAACAACTACAACTACAACTACATTTGCAACGGCAACTGTAACGGCTACATTTAATTTGAACATTTCCCTGCCCGCATTGAGAGTGAAATTGTGATTACAGCAAAAGTTGTTGCTCGGCATTAACTGACGCAAGATGCATGCCACAGACGACTGACAACTGTCCCCCTCCCCCTCCCTCCCCTCCTAGAACTGCCCCCTCTCCCTCACCCCCTCTTAGCACCTTCTTCTCGTGGTCTGTAACTTACCCTGACATTTTGCGGCAAATGCTTTTGCTTTTTTGCTTAAGCACAATGCATTCATTTAAATTTGCTCAACGGTGCGTATGCGTGATGCGTCTTAATAGCTTAAAAGCCATGCGGCTGCTGAGTGGCTTACAAATGTTTTGTGAGCACCTTTTTGTGTCAAAGTGCTTTGACTTAACGTCATAAGTAGATTAACTTATCACTTGCATGCCCAGTTTTCATCACTAGGTACAAGTATGATTATTATATGTAATTTAAGTAGTTTTTGACTAATTTAAAGACTTTCTTTTATTTTTTCAATTAATCGATCGATTCATCCATCATCCATCCCCATAGCATAAGGAAAACTGTTACGTGTTACTTTTATATTTCTTTAAACCAGTCAAACTTGTAAAAGTTAAATGATAATTATTGACAAAGCTTAGGAAACATATGATCATATGATTTTATGATCAGGATATAAATTATTTTAGCTATTTTTACAAGTTCTAAATATTTTTACTGTATTTATTAATATTTATATGGTCTGATCTTCAGCTTTAAATTCACAAAGTATCTATTAGGGCATATTGAAATAAAAATATTTAAAATGTTGTACAAATAAATCAAAAACATTATAAATAATTATAGCATACATAGAAACAAAACTTTAATAGCAATAAAATTAATATAAATTGTATTTAATTTAAACGCCCTTCTACAAGTTAAAGCAAGTTTCTCATGTTAAGTAATATCATCTTTTTAGTTGAGTTTATTTTGTAGCTTGGCATTTTG
Source organism: Drosophila falleni (assembly GCA_035045575.1). Lineage (NCBI taxonomy): Eukaryota > Metazoa > Arthropoda > Insecta > Diptera > Drosophilidae > Drosophila > Drosophila falleni. The sequence goes on along the minus strand of JAWNOV010000169.1, from coordinate 113,221 downwards.
AGTTGGCTTAGATTACGCACGTTTTGTTGTGTGCCTGTGAGCCAATACAGGCAACAGGGGCAACAACTAAAGCTACTATACGACCTCCCATGTAAATATTTGAATTATTTATGTGCCATTTTCAGTTGTGTCAACAACAGAGGTGCCTGTTGCCTCCGACTTCCCCCTCCTGTTTATTGCCTGCTACATTGCCCTCTGCAAAATGGTGAATGGGGGGCTTTAGTTTGTTTGCTCATTTTACAGCACTTAATTGCATAATTTTTGGTGTAAACTAAAATTAATTAGCATAACTATAGGCTAAGGATTGCCATTCATTCTAGCTTCCATTTAGTTTTAAAGGTCACGACCTAAGGGGACTCAAACTTTTGCGAAACTTTAATTGCACCTACTCACATTCATTTTTGAGACAAACTCTTAAATCAACAACGGCATTGGTATTGGAAACAAGCACGTGTGGAAATCATATCCAACTATTTTCACACTCGGCTGCATTTAATTAAAGTTTTCCAATTCAGTATATGTGCGGGTGTGTATGTGTGTGTGTGTGTGTGTGTGTGTATATATGTAATTGTGTGTCTTCATCTTTGGGCTCCCTTTTTGCATACAGGCTGTCAATTTTGTAGAGCATACAAAAAGGCGCTTGCAAGTTTTCTTGGCCTTCAACTGTGCCATAAATAAAATGCAATAAGCTCAGCGCCGTTTCCTGCTACCCTTTTTCCCCAACAATTTCATTTGCCTCCCATTCCAATTTTTCTTCTTAGCCCTTAACCGTGACAGCAAAAACGTTTTCAATAAATTTTCTTACACCACAGGGCATGTGTATAGTTACATGTGTGTTCGAGTGTGTGCAACATTTCAATTCACAAGTTTTCATTTTCGTTTCGTTTTGGGTTTTGGTTTTCATTTTTGGTGATTTCCCAGCAAAAGACGATGTGTTGCCTACTTTTAGGGATGCCATTAAAATGCATTGCCATAATATGCGTTTTATATGCAAAACTGCAATTGGTATCAATGGGTTCGCCTCAATTCCCTCTTCGTTTCCTGTTTGAATACTTTTACCAGTTTATTACGAGTAAACGCCTCAGTTAGTAGCCTTATTTATGGGTTGACTGATGTGTAAAGCAGCCATATACATGGAAAAACTATGTTACACCTGCTGTTATTTTGTGTTTTTGATTTTCTATACTTATACATATTCTATATAAATGGAAAAAAGTATTAAATCTGCTTAAGACGGCTTTTATAAAGCTCAAAAGGTTGTAAATACCTATAAAAAGTTGAATGAGATTCAAAGATTAAAATTCCTAATCTGAATTCCAGGTCAGAAATGTGTTAAAAGTATAAAAAGGTCTATAAAGGGTTATAGAGATATATTTTGTAATAATGAGTAATTGTATGTTAATTACCTATATTTGAATAATACGGAAGAATGTAGTAGATTTAATAGACTTACTTGTGCCAAAACATATTCCCGGCCAGCAATGGCATCTCCATGAGTAGAGCCGATAGCAAGGATGTCTTGCCACTGCCATTCTTACCCACAATAATGGATAACTTGCCCTTGGGTATGGCCATCTCCTGGATATGCAGCTGGACAAGGGGCATATGACTTTGAGGTTGCCAGGTGAACAGTCCATCATTAATGGACACAGCAATATCATCGGGCATCTTGAGCAGAAGGGAATCACGTCGCCAACTATCTGTATTTCTGGCACGCAATACAGAAAACTCCAGCGGTTTTTCAGCGGTGCCGCCAAAGAGTTTGGGAGGACGGATTGCCACATAGGGAGTATTACGGAGCAGTTCACGACGCTGTTGAACGATCTTGTTGTGGCCCAGTTCGTGTGTAAATATTGGTGGGGATTTGTCCTCCGTCTGATCACCATTTCCCTGCAGCAAAGGTGTAATGGGTTCCGATTTCGCTAAAGGTGCTGGCGATGGCGGCTGTTCCGGAATGCGTATACGTAATGCAAGACGTTGTTCCTTTAGGCGATTTTCCGCCTGAGCTGTGCGCAATATCATGTTGGACTTTTCCTGCGTCTCGTACATGTCCAGAGAAGCATCACTCTTACTTAAAATACGTGCCATATTCCTGATACCCTCGAATTGCTTTTGAATCTCCGGAGCATGCAAGAACCTCTCCAGACGACGTGTGGATACCCTTGCCGCTATAATAATTGGCACCGTTATGGGAAAGATCAGCAATGGCACCGTGAGCTGCTGAAACAATGCCAAAGCTGAGAACAGGTGACTGGCATTAAACTTATGTTGAGAATCCTGAGGTAGGTAAACATAGACAGCTAAGGTAACCAATGTGATCAACACCGTCGAAATATGCGTCAATATGGCTGTGAAAAGGATACAAAAATTGATTAGACTGCAATCACAGATTTAATCACTTCTTACTCATAAATGTCCAGTACATGGAGTCCTTGTTGAGATACTTGAGCTCCTTCTTGCGTGCTGTTTGTATCTTTCTCAGAAATACCTCATCCCAGGCATTAAGCTTGATGATCTTAATTCCTATTAACGTATCGTGTATTATTTTCAATCGCTCATCTGTGTATTTCTGGAAAGCAAAAGAAGAGAAATTTTATTGTTTTAAATTGATCTATATATAATTATTGTTGAGAATTCAAAATTTTATTTTTAAATATTTTACAACTACTTTTAAACAATAAATCTTGCTAAAAATATTTGACCGGATTCGATTACTAAAGAAATAGAATTATTTATTAGAGTAACCAGTCTATTAATTGCTATCACAGATTAATTTAAGTCATAATAAACTTTAATAAATTATTTTAGTTATAAATATGTAAGCAAAAATGAATAATGTATATTATAAAAAATCCCTATCGAGAATCAGCGGAACTAATAATTAAAGAGCATTCTCTTTATAAAAAAAATACAACATATACAATATAGGAAATGCGTTTAATTAAAATAAAATCTAGTCAAAAGTATCCCCGTGGATAGATGAAAAATCAAATTAAAAATAAAAATTTAATTTTTTTTTAAATATTAAATCGTTTAAAATGTAAATAATGAGTCGGATTTTAATAAATTATTATTTTGATTTCCTTAATAAAAAAATCTCAACAAATTCAAATCAAATCTCAGAGTAGTGAGCATATTCTCTGTCCATTTACATTGGTGTAACTATGTACAATATGCTGTCTTAAACTTTTATTAGCCATAACTAACTGAAGAAAGCCTTAACAATCCAGTAGTTTGAACAGCTGGCCAGAAGCGAAACCGAAATTCAATTAACTGAAGTTGACCAGCCAGCAATAACTTTAAATTGACCACAAATCTGTTAACAGGAAACTTTTAATGAGCCGTCAGCAATAGCAACAACAACAACAACAACAACATGCAACAATAACACCAACAACAATTTGAACAAAGTTTGAAAGAGCAAACCCCAAAACAAATTCTCGACTGTAAAACGTCAAAATAACACGCAGACAGGCAGTCAAATTGGCCAATGCACAACTGACCATTCTGGCCATTTTATGCTTAGCACAAAATGTGATAAATTTCATGTAATATTGAATTGAAATTTGAGCATTGTTTTCGACATAATTAAATTCAATAGGAATCACAGATTGGTCTAAATACAAACAACAGAAGAGCATATTCTTACTTACCGCTATCACATCAGCATTCTTGGACATCGCATTCCCGATAAGGAACTGCAGCGGCGTCATTATGACAATACAGACAATAGCACCAATCACAGCACTTATGCCCAGCTTCAGATACAGCAAGTAGATGACAATGGATATCTGTAAGTAAATACGAATACGTATATGAATATGAGTATGTGTATGAATTTCACCAATTCAATTGGTTTGCTCATGCATATTAATTCAATTGCATTACAATGTATAGCACAATGTCTCATTGTACATGTTAATACATATTGACCGAGTTGTGGGTGTGAAAGGGTGTTAGCCTAAAACATAACAATGTTGTATGTCAAATATTTTGGTTAATTACCATAATCATATGTTCAAGTTGTGCTGCATAGCATAGAATGCAATATTATGTGTCAAAGATACATAACTTAAGGCAAGTATCTGATACTCAAATAAGTAGTTATATATAGTTTGCAGAGTCTGACAAACTGATTTGGATGTTCACTATATTGATCTTGTGGATATAGAAACGTTAAATTTGTGTCTCCCTATTAAAGTATCTACACAACATGAAAGAGAATCATCTAGCTAAGTAGTTGCTATTATCTTTTTATTTTATCACAAATGTTTTCTATTTTCGCCATTCCTTAAGCCCAAAATACCTTTGATCAAGAATTTGTTTCAAGAAGAAGCTAAAATAATAAATATAATAAAAAAATGGGCTCAGTTTGGAATGAAAATGTATGGTAAAAGATAAAAATTGTTCCAAAAAACTGATTGCTGCTTATTGTAACGCTTAGAGTTATTACAAATTATTACATATAACATGGATATGGAATTTTATATGACATTACCAACTACGTACTCTAATTGAAAACATTGCTCGGCACCACAGTCAGTAGTTAATTAAATATGTATTTGTTCTAAAGATAACCAAAGTTTCAATACTCTCCACAATAATGTTAAATAATTTGCACTAACATTAAATATAACTAGACTTTCCTTTAATTTCCTGACTGTATCGATGATGTAATTATTATTGTTTATAGACAAACGAAAGCACAAACATACACACTGCCAATGACGGATACTACCTGCTAACTTAAATGTTAATTAATTTTTTACTCAATAAACCCAAGTAACCAAATGCTATGTCAGACCGTCCGATTGTCTGGCAAATCCGATTCAAACTGCATACTAACGAGTAAATTATAATGCAGATGTTGCCAAAACACTCCCCGGTCCACACTGCAAATCCTAAGCCAGGTAAAGGACGAGATGCCACCCCCAAAAACATTTACAAATCAATTCATTTCGAGATAGAGAGAACAGTCCAAACTGGTAACTGGCAACTGTAACTTGACCAGAAGGCTGGACCAAAGTAAATACAACCTTATAGCTAATTATGCCGAACACATTTAATACTAATTAATTATGCGTGTGTGTATGCTTATAAGTCTCATACACTGTGTGTGGCAGCATGCCAATAATACCCTGTAAAATGTGGGTATAGAATTTCGAAAATTTCAGCAAAAAATGGAATCGAATCCTTTACGTTGAGATTTGCAATTTAAGTAGTTTTAAATGTTATCTTAATATTTCAGTAAGAAATTAAAGCCCTAAGTCTCACAGCCCTGTTCCATTATTAATATTTTAAAAGTTACAAAAAAAAAATAAATAATAAAACATTAAGACTCTTAGTAAATATTAATTCAAGCTAAAGCTATTGAATATTTTTATTAACTGTTGTCAAACTTTAAGCAAGAAATAGTGTATTATCTACTTTGAAATATTAAACATTGAATTAACAGAGCATTATACAAGTCTATCAATGATAGAGACAGAATGGCATTTATTTAGTTTACTCATTAACATGTTTGTTTAATTAAAGAAAATACCAAAGCTTTAAACTCTTTTGGTATATTTAGTAGACATTTCCAAATATTTACATATTGTTTTTCAACATCATGGACATTTAAAATACAATTGCAAATAAAATTTGCACACAATGTGTAGGAAATTGCACAAATAAAATACAAATCAAATGCATTGCAATTTACGAGTATAGAAGGCAAATTACAACATCAGATAAATCTATGTGGTGCGATTAAAGTAACAATTTGAAGTGATATAAATTAGGCTTCAATGAAAAAGTTTTACAAAAAATGGCACACAAGATGCTCGTAAATAACAAGTACTTTCCAATTTCTAAGATACAAACCTTAAATGGTATAGCCCAGGCATAGTGAGAGATCCAAAAGAATTGCATAATATTGAGAGTGTCCTCCGTCATGTGATTCGTAATGGCGCCAATGTCATGAAAGCCTGCAGGCAAAACAATAAAAAAGATTTTAAAAAATTTCATTTGCATATTGAATTGTAGTTCAATCGAATATTTGTTTGAGCATTATTAAGGATTAGTTAGAAGAAATTTATTTAACATTTTATCTGGCAAAACGAACGTAACATTTTTAAAGTAACTTAACAGCAACTTAACATACACTGTAGCAAGCTCGCATAATTTAACATATTTTATAAAAGAATTTACTTTCTATGCTTTAATATTTATAAATTTACACTTAACCAATTTTTACTTTAACAAGTATAATTTATGAAATATAGCTCACATTTAAACTGATTTCAAAACTTTGCAAAGATACAAATTATTTAATTGACTAAACATCTCAATGATACCAGAAGAGCCATGAGAAGTGCATTAACTCTTATAATCAACTGATTGCAATCAACTTACTAAATTACTGATATATCCAGTATATCAATCTATACTAACAACAGAGTTCTGTCATAAAACCAAACGGACAATAAACTTTTGCCGCTGGACATGTTGAAAGCCACTCGAAAAGCAATTTGTCTTTACGGGACGCACACAAAAAGCAACTCTAATCGCATCTAAAAACAAATAGTAGCTGCTTGTCGAAAGTACAACAATTGCGACCAGTAATAGCCACGCCCATTTAAGCCAATTACAAACGGACATTTGGCCAGGTTCGTTGGCAGCAAAACGCTTCAGCCGTAAAACTTTCAATTAACACCAAACGCACATTTACCTCTGTCAAACACAAGTGAGTTTGATATGGGAAAAGGGAAAGAAAAGAGGGGAAGGGAATAAGAATGGAAGGGTAGAAGAGGGGGGTTAGAAAGGGAATAGAGAGGGGTTAAAGGTGGTAAATCCAATGGGACAAATCCAAACACTCACCGCCTGAACGCTCTGTTTGTTGTGTGGCATCTACCTCTGCAGGCTTATCATTGGGAGTCAACTTAATTTCGCCATTTTGTTGCACATCGGCAGTAGGGGAAGTTACGATGGCAGGGTTGCCACCATCATCATTATCATCATGGGCAGCATTGTTGCCACAACCGCTGCTGGCATTTAGAAGCAAACTTTTGCGATAAATTAGACCCTGTAGCGATGTTTTAATCCTGATGCCCGTCATATTGAGCACATGAGTTGAGGCCTGTGACAATGCGGCCTGTGCCAATGCGGCCAACAATACAAGCCAAGCAATGCTCCAGCCATTTGTTAACAAATCCAACCATCTGGCATAGTAAATTCTCACATCACCAATGCCAATGCCAATACCCATACTGAATATCTCATCATCAACATCATCATAGTAAACAACATCATCGGCAACATCTGTGGCTGCATTAGGATTGCCATCACCTCCCGTTTGGGGCTGTTCCTGTTCCTGTGCTGCCGCATAGAGTCCCTCAATATATTGCACTATTTGCTGTATGGCAAGTGGACCAATCAGTGCAAATAAATCACCGGCCAACTTTAAAAAGCCGCCCAATGCAAACATGCGCCAACTGTTCTTTATATAGCAATACCACAAAGATGGCGCCATATTCGATTTTTTCTGCAATAAAAGAATAAAAATGCATTTTTAAAGCAGATTTAATTACTATAAATATTGATCTTAAGAACACTTCAAAGAAGTAAAGATATTTTCTAGTTGGAAACCTTGACAAAAATCGAAAAAATATAAAATTTTTTATATGATAAAAATGTAAATACAGAATCAATTTAGAGACGAAATCATTGACAAAATAACATTCCGCTTGAAAATCGGTCATTTTTTGATGAAGTTATGAGAGATCAAAGTTTTTGAAAAAATGTCAAGGGGTAAGTATGAAAAATTGGATGTTAGATGGCTTTGTATCGAAAAATATCAAATTTTCTATATGATAAAAAATTAAATGCAGAATAAATTTAGAGGCCAAATTATGTTCAAAATGACATTCCGCTTGAAAATCGGTTAATTTTTGATAAAGTTATGAGAGATCAAAGTTTTTGAAAAAATGTCAAGGGGTAGGTATGGAAAATTTAACGATATATGGCTTAGTATCGAAAAAATATTAATTCTTCTAGATGATAAAAACTTAAATGTAGAATCAATTTGGTTAATCAAAACCAAGTTTTAATTAGATGTTTTAAACATTATAATAAGAGGCAAAGTCTACCTAAGTAAATAAAAAGTACAGATAGTTGAACATGACCCAATAACACGACTCTACTTGTAATTATTATTAAAATTCTTCATAATTTATTTTAATGTCTTACAACTGTACAAAAAGTTCAGTCAGTACTATATACATTACGTATACGACATGTAGTTCGTATGAATAGTATGTAATTAATACGCACATTAATACCAGACGTTATTTCGCAGCTTTGTCGTCACTTTGTCATTAAAATTGCACAAAAAATACCGCATTTAAATAAATGCAAAAATTAAAAACAGCACCCAATTAAAAAAGATTAAGATAAAAAAATAAAACGACTAAAGGATACTCAAGTTTGGATACCCCAAAAATAAGTATTACATTTTTTAAATTTAATATTAATTTAATTTAAGTTTAGAAAAAAAAACAAAGCTTAGTTGTAAATGTATACAGTAACCTTTTAAACTAATCTGATATTCCAAGTAAACTTCACCTTGTATAGGAAATTAATGGGTACTTCTGATGCAATAAAATTACATTCAGATATGAAATTTTTCGAGTTTCATTTTTGTTTGTATACCCATTTTACTCCTTTTTATATTTACAGGGCATTAAACAGACAATGATGAAACTTTCACTTTGTTATCAAGTAAATTGTAAAGTCTCTGGACTCATTGCCGGCATTTCTTTTTTTTTTTTTTTGCATTGATAATTTATTGCATTTGGCCAACGGCAGCATTGCATTTAAATAAATAATTAAGCAATTTGCTTGTTGTGCATTTTGCAAATGAAATACAATATTTTCTTAATGGAATTTCAACAGAGTCAGCCAGAGTACAAACCAACATGAGAGCCAGTGCAATTTCGACTCTTTGGTCAGTCCAAAAAGAAGACTCAATTTTAACTTTTTTTGGCCAGAAGCATTTAATTATTTACATTAAAAATGTATGCTTTTTAATTAAATGATGCTTAATGCGTATAGTTTTTATTATATGAATTTAATATATGGTTTATCATGTATACAGTAAAAGCTCTGAATGAGAAAGATAGCCCAAGGCTGAAACGGTTATTGTTCTCCACTAGCAAAGCATAATGCATTTAGCTGAACTATATTTAATTAACTATACAGATTAAATAAAACATAATAAAAATATTAGATAATCAGAATTTCTATGCCTGAGGACTAGGTTTTAATTTTGAGTTGTTTTAAATACAAAATCTTTCAACGGAAGATTGAAAAATTAATTAAATAAAATTGGTTTAAGTAAATAAGCAAACCAATTAAAGAAAAAACAAAATATTTTTGGTTAAAAGCTTAAATCATTTTCATTTTCATTTCTTAATACAACTCACCTCCTTCTCCGTGTATATATACAGAAATCTATCGTAATGTGCCCTAGCACTATCTTCCAAGCGCATATGGCCCAGGTCTTCCAGTTCAAGAGGCTCTTTATAGCCCAACCAGAGTAACGGAGTTAACCACCAGAAACAGGTTTTGGAATAGAATGTGGCATGGGAATGTTTATAGCCAATACGATCATAATCCTCCTCATAGTCGTCCCGATAGCGCTGTAATAAAAGATGTTTAAAGTTACTTTAAGAAAATATAAAGATTATGCTGGAAAAGACGAGCTTTGAATGAAGTTCTTCTGCGCTTGAAGTGACAGGGATACATAACTTGCACGTGTTTTTGCACATTCTCCAGGCCAAAAAAGAAAACAAAGCCAAACTGAAACTGGACCATAATTCAAAAGCAACTTAGCAACTGGTCTTAAGTTTCGCCAACAGATTTCACTTGCACCTTCCCATTCTTTTGCAGTTCCATCTGGTGTCACAAGCAAAAGGACAAGATGACATTTTGTAGCCTTGCCTTGCATGTGTTACTGCCACTTGTAATAGGATACCCTGTACTTACACTACATATGGTATGCTTGACAGCAAAAAATTTAAATTACAAATCAAGAAGTTAAGTCAATAAATAATTTCTTTTTATTTACCAAAAAAATAATTCGAAAATCTTAGTGAAGCAATAACCATCCATTAATAAAAAAAATTATTTTAATTAAATAAATATTAAATTGACTAAAAATTAGTAAAATTAAAAACGCTTTTGTTAGATTTGGCTTGCAATGTATTTGCTAGTATATTAGTGCTTACATTATTGTTTATCTTTTAAAATGACTCTACAGGGTATTTGTAAGTTTATCAATGATGAAGTTTTATTTTATTTTTTTGTGTTTTTTTTATTCATGTTGTTTTTGGTATGCAACACGTTTTGAATGCTGCTCAACGCCTTAACAATGGCACTTCGTCTCGACAGTCTTTTGGCTTTTCTTTTGCCAGCCTTTTGTTCAGTTTGTCTTGCAGTTGCTGTTGCTGTTGTCGTTGTTGTTGATGTTACTGTTGCTGTTGCTGCAGATTGCCAGTTTTAACCAGTGTGGCAGTTGTTGTGGCATTTGTTGCACTTAAGCGCCTCTAAAGCAGTCGTTTTTGTGGCACTCGGCATGCGGTCAAGCACGCAACGCCTTGAAGTATGCAAGCGCTTTGGCAAACTGACATAAATAAAATATTTGCCGAGCACCAAAGGGTTTTTGAGATAGAAATAAAATGAGCGGCAAATCTGCTCTTAACCTCAATTAAAATGTAAACATATTAAAATCCCACACCGCCTAAGAGCTACTCCCTCTCCAACAGAGATAATCCCTTGTTAAATTAAATAAATCTTTTGTATTGTCATCGTCAGGCGAGCGCACTTCACTTTCTCTCCTCCCTCTTCATCTGCTCCTCTGGCCCCTTTTGTGCCTACTTCTCGGCTATTTGCTCAGCTAATTTTACGCGCACGCTCTGCCAAAATGCAAATGCAAACTGCATTTTCCCCTCTCCCTTCTCCCCTTACACTTTACCGCCTATCTCAACATCCGTTTTGCAGCCACAACAGCAACATCGAAGAACAAACCGTCCGACTTGTACACTAATACTCTAAAATTGTCGGAGTAACTGAGCAATCTTATAATCAATGTCACAGTGAAAAAACCTTAATATATAAAAAAAATACTTCCGATTTTCAAAGGATCGATTTTTCAGCTTCTATAAAAATTCTATCACAAATAGTTTGTACTTATCCCAATCTTCCGAGATTTTCTTGATCCTTTTAATAATCCTTAAATGTCAAAAATGTCATTTGTCTCATATATTTGGAATCACAAAACTCGGAATATATTTTTTAAGATTTTAACAAAATGATAGTTCAATTTCATACAATAAAACAATTTATTAAAAACTTATTTAAAAATTTTTTTAAAAATTTTTTACTTATTTTAAATTGTTGGTAGTTCATTGAAAATGGCTTTAAAAGAAATATGTTTCTTTTAATATAAACTTTTTTTATTTATTTAATTTTTATTAAGTGTTTTGGTACATCAAAGACAAAAAATAATTCAAAAAGATATTTAACACAAAGTAATATTTAAGAAACATTTAAATTCCAATTAATATATTACTTAACTGTTTTATTTACAGAGAATTCAATAGGCAAGTATACTCGAACCTTTCGGGTTGTTTGTATTTTCGGATTTTGTGTTCAACGTTGCATGGCATTATTTGCTCACGCCCCTGACTGCCATTCCGCATTTTAGAAGTGGTCGCCACGCCCCCCAGCCCCCAGCCACGCCACAAACTTCCTTTATTAAAATTATGCACTGCATGGCGGATCCCAAATTAGGTTGGGTCTTCTATCTCGACTCTCGAGCAGCGAGGGTAAATAAGCACAGCACGTGAAGCGGCATTTTGTCAGTGCCGCAGTTTCCGGTACTTCAGCTTTATGAATGGGAGGTGGATACGGGGTCGGTAGTAGTAGAAAAATGTTGACAAATGCCCAACGCTCAATTGTATGCTATAGTCTTTGACTATGCCTTTCGGTCCCTATCGTCTTTATTGGCTTGCATTTGCCCTTCTACCGAAAAGAAACTTTTGCAATCACCTCACAGAACAGCACTCAGAAGCGTCTTTCATATGAACACAAGAATTTACATAGTTTTCTCTTCAATTTATGTTGGAGTAAGGGAAAGTGGGATGGTATCCCAAAACCGAAGTTTGCCTTCCATTTGGCTTTTTAGCCTCAGCTGGCATTGATTTGATGTTTGAATATTACTCATACGACATGTGTATGAATATCTCAAAAGAAAAGTTGAAATAACTGCCAGAGAGTTAAGAGAGACAGCATGTCGAGCATGCCGGCACATAAATTTAGTTAAGAATAATCAATAAGAAAAAAAAAAGATTGAATGAAAAATGCATGAGCATTTGCTCATGTTTATGTCAATGTTAACAGTCACTTTAGCATGTTGTTGTAATGCTGTAAAGTTGATAATGTAGCACAGGAAAAAATATGTGTATTTGTATTTTATAAATATTAATTTAAGTGCAGTTAGTTTCTTTCTACAAATAAAAATATTTGTATTTCGAATGAAAAAAGCGTATATTATGTATTATATTTTAAATGGGCTACTTGAAATCGAAGATTTTAAACTAAACTATAACAACTGTTTGTACTTCCCACTAAGTTTGAAATAATTTTCCCACACTTTATTTATTATTAATAAATATTTATATACGTTCTTAAGACTATCTATATATTCTATCGGCCTTATTTAAATTTTTAGATAACTACAAATATACTTAACTCATTAAAAACTAATCGTTAAAAACCTGTAGACTTCCATTAAATACTTTAAATCAACTGCGTATTTTCTAGTTTCTCTACAGTTAATTATTTCATTATTATAATGAATATTATACTTCACATTTAATCCCCAAAATCGTAGTTTCTACTCTCTAACTAAGCACAAATTGCTATACAGCTAGTAGCCCCACTAAGTATGCTATACTTTCTACTTTTTTCTACAACGATTAATATTTGATATGCACATTTTTCTGCCAGCTTATACACACACACAAACACAGGCACAACTATTGTGTGCTACTATCACATGCAACTGCATTAGTGCATTTGGCTGCTTAACAATGACGAGCAGAAGAAGTTGAGGTCCAACTTTGGTCCTCGTCGCACCCAAAACACACCAACAGCTCCGACGGCGTTAGCAAACACTGGCAAATATGTATATAAACAACCGTAAACCGTAAGTTTTATACTCCAGCACTGTCCGTGTCGCAGTCGCTATCTTCTTGCCGGAGTCGAGCTTGGTCGAGTTTCTACTTTTGCTTTGCCAAAAAGGTAAGCGGCAAAATCGCCTAATGTAACTTTAATGTTTTTATTTGCTTTCCTACTTTGTAGCGCTTATTGCTCTGTGCCTCTTTTAGTTCTTCTTTTTCTTCTTCTTCTTCTTTTTCATCTTCTTATTATTATTATTGTTATTGTTGTTGGTCCCTTATTGCTGGGTATCTGTGTGGCGAGTTAGTTTGTCTGTGTGTCCTGTGTGGCAACTTTGGATTTCCGGTCTCAAGCGGAAATAATGTCAAGCATGAGGAGACACACGAACTGAGACTAAAGCTTTCCTTCTACCGAGTTTTGTGCTTACTTCAACTGTATAAATATTGAACTAGTTTTTGGGGGCATATTATATATTAATTTCGTTAAAGGGATTATATCTTAATATAGATTAAATAAAATATTAATTTTAATTAATAAAATATCTCTGATTAAGAACTATATTAGTTTGCTATTAGTCCGGTTAAGATTACACTGAAGGCATTTCTGATTATAAATCGTTTTAAAATCAATTAACTAAGTCCTTGTTACTAAGAAACTAAAATAAATGTGCAATTTCCAACGGAAAGTTTCCTGAATAAAGTTTGTGTTAAATTTTCAATCCTGAAAAAATTCTTGAAACTAAAATACATATACATGTACATATTTAAAATTTGAATCTAATTTCATTAAAAGGATTTGCTTCCAAGAAACCGGACAGAATACTTATTACTTATATTATTATTAATTATTTCGACAAATTTAAAACCTTAAATGGCTACAGACAATTTCATGGAAAATAATAAAGTTGACTTTAGCTCACCTCTTTATAAATGGTATATCCATCAAATATGGCCAATGTCAATAAGCCGAGCACGGTGATGCTGACCAAGCTGGTCTCCAGTTCCAAGAAATCTTCATAATAGAACACCTCGGCCAATTCATCGATGCGCAGGAAGAAAATCAACATTTCCACGGCGATGCTGCCATACAGGAAGTCTGTGAAATGAGGTGGTGTTTGATTAATTTTACTGACAGCAACTTATCACACACATACACTCACAAAATGCACATAGATACACACCTGTCACCTTTTTGCGCTCAAGCAGACGATGATAGCACATTAGCATAATTGTCAACAGAATGGCGGCCAATGCGTTCCAAACGGCGCCAGCACCGATGACAATCATAACATTCAGTTCCATGGGCGACGACTCAAAGAGCTGGTTCAGTTGCTCGACATTGCGCTGTGGCAACAGACTCCTGGCCAACTCCAGACTATTAACGGCCAGCAGAAGCAGCAAAACAGCTGCGCGCAAATTGTGAAATGCTAGCAAAGTTTTATGGCACCTGCAATGAAAAGCGGAAACGGAAAGAGCAACAGCAACGTTAATAAGCAACCAAACACACACACTGTGAAATTATCAAAGATGGTCAGTTATCAGAGATGTGAGCGTGACGTCAGCACGACTATCGTGACAGAAGAACTCGTAGAAACAGTCAAAGATGGTGAGTAGAAAACCCTCAAAGATTATAAAGGTTATACAGATCGATAAATCTTGAACACGAGCACTATACAGAATTAATCAAAGATGATGAATTAAAAAACATTTAAGTTAAACTGTGTATCGACATTCAAATTAAATTGTATAAATCGCCAATAAAACGATTTATCTATTTTAACAATACAAATTTGTAAAAGAAAAAAAAAAAGGATATAGTTCTGGTAAATATTCAAATGTATTCTAATCTAAACTATCTTCAGAAAATTACTATCTTTATTCATCAATGTTTAGTAGGTTACAAATACAGATCGATCTTCATTATTAATCCTCAATAACTTTTAGACATGTCATTTATTAATCATTATAATTTTTTTTAAAGATTTTTAAAAAACATTTTAGATTAACCTTTCCTCTCAGATTTCCCTGCATGACTTATGCATAAGAAATAGTTGAGAGTCGTGATTTATTTTTCTACCCACGTGTTTTAAGCGTTGGAATACTCACGACACGTGTGCATCTCTAGATTGATAAATTGGTAGATAGGTAGGTAGTAAAGGTAGCTACTCCATACTAAAAGCAAGTAGGTAAGTAGTGAGGCAAAGCAGAGCGCATAAATATTACAATATCAACAATTTTGAGTTTAATTAAGTGAAGTGGCAACCAAACCAGACTGGCTCTCTTTGTGTGTGTGTGTGGGTGTGGGTGTGTGTGTATAGAGTGTGTGCCTGTTCAAGTGTTTTTTGTAATTGCCACAATTATATTCAAGTGTTTATGCCACACGGCTTCTCTCTCTTTTGTCTGGTCTGGTTTCAAGTTCAGACTCAGCTCCTGGCACATCTGTTTGTTGTTGTTGATGCTTTTTGCTGTTGTTGTTGTGGCCTGGCCATAATCTTAAGTGTGATATATGGCGCCCTCTTGACTGGCGCACTTTTTGATTGCATTTCCATGGTCTCACATTCAAACTAAGTAACAAAGTTTAAATAGCCATTAAATTTGAGCCTGAGATCAGATTAGGATTTAAATTGGGCATACTCAAATCAAAACTCTATTATAAATAGAAAAGCATATTATTTTTATAAGGATTAAAGAGTAAATTACTGCTGGTACTTTTAATATTTTTATAATTAAAAAAATTGTTTAAGTTTTTATTTAAATCCAACCGATATACACAGAGGGTCGTCTAAATATGAATGATATCAACAGAGAGTGTTATCTATTGTGGTCTAAATTTGAAGAATATTAAATTAATTTAAAACATAATTTTTGAAGCTACTTAGTTTAATGCATAAATATTTTGTTAAATTTCTGAACAATGATTCCCCTTTAATTTTATGAATTCATTAACGTTTAAAATGTTTCCTTGACAATTCAGTTTAATTTTAAGTTTCTAAACATTTTACTCAAATTCTTTTGGTAAGTAACTGAAACCTTGGCTAGACAACAAGAGTCTAGACCTCCTTTAAATAAAAATCAAGTAATTCAACACTTAACTTTTCCTTTAAAAACAGAAAACAACTTTGACAATAATAAAGTTGTGGCACACTCAAGGGCATTTGAAAATTCATATCTCTATAGTCAAGACAAGAAGACAGCGTGTTCTTGTTGCAACAACTACAAAAAGTGTGTGCTTCCCCTTCAGTAATTTTTCACACACACACATATACAAATTTATTTAATGATGTGCCAAAATGTGGCATACTTTTTGGCTGCACAACGTGAGCACGTTTGCACGTTGCCACATGGAAGCGCAAAAGGTGCACTAACTGAGAAAAGGTAACAAAAGGGAGGTGAAGGTGTGGCAAACAGTTAACTTGCGACCGCAATGCCGTTGAAATATTATTTATTGCAAATACTGTTGCATACAATTTGGCGCAGTGGCGCCTCAATGCACTCTGTGCCACGCATAGAGAAGGCAACCAAAACAGTTTTGTCATTCTTATTTTTGAATTTTAATTTTTTAGCGCGGCAACCATTCGTCTTTATGTAAAAAAAAATATATATAACTATATATTGAGAAGGGGAAGCTATTTTATTTATTGTGTTCACAGACTGTCTATAAATTTAATGAAAAATGCCTGCCTTGACAGGCAGCTGAGGCGTGGCATGCCACGGATCGAGACAGACGACAGACGACAGACGTGCAACCCTTACATATTAATTACTTTTTTGACCGCTCTAAAAGTGCATGAATAATTGATTTCAATTTTTGGTAAAAATGTGCACAATATGCATTTTTTGCGTTTGGTTTTTTGAATACTTGTTTTCTTATTCTATTTTATTGGCCTCCTACTCAGAGAAGAACAATGTGTATTTAAATGCAGTACACCAATGAAAGTAATAAAAAATGCAAACCTATTTGAAATTGTTTACTATTTTGGAATACATTGTGTATGTCAAATGTGTGAAAAGGCAGATTAGCTGGCTGTAAAAATTCTGCCACACAAGCGACAAATTTAAAATAACTTCTACCAGTTTTACAAAATAGTTTTGATTTTAAATTTAAATATTGATTAATAAGATCATAAATCCTTTTTAAATTTATGATTGCACATTTCTCAAAAAACAAACATAAGCAAACTGAATCCTTTATTGGTACGAGTATCGGCTTAATAATTTTCTATCTATTATGCTCAGACATCTGTCCTAGGGTATCTCTGTAGTCGCTTTATCTCATAGAAAGTCATCACAATTCCTGTTTCGTTGATTTCTTCTATTTTTCCATTGTTCATTTTTAGTTCAGGTGCAACATTTTTTATTGATAGGCTGTTTGTTTGCACTTGTTGTATTTAAAATTAATAGTTGTTGATTGAAAAGTTTGGGAAAGTCTATAATTTGTAGCTACGTAATTTGAATATATACATATAAATGTATATAATCGTTACGTAAATATATAATTTGTTTTTTTTTAATGTATTTAAATTTGTTTTCCAATTTTGTGTAGTGCTTTAGAAGTTGATAAATGATAAATGATGAAAATTTAATTGTTTTGCTGGAATTTTGTATTGTAAGATACAATTTTATTTATTGGGCGAGCATCTACATTGTACATACATATCTAGGTCAAATGTGCTAAAGAATTTTAAGCTTATTGAAATGTTGATAAAAATTAAATTGAAGTGATTTGAATGCACAAATTGAGCTTAGAAATTAAAGATAAATCTGTTTAAAAGTAAACATCATGATGACAATAATAAAGGGAACAAGAATTAGAGATAAATTATTCAAAGTCGTAGGGAAAAAGAAGACAGTTTTATTGCTTGATTAGTTCAAATTAAAATTTATTAAATTTTAGTTTTCATAGAAATTTAAGATATCCATTTTCAGCTACTAAAATGACTTAAGCAAGAGATATGATATAAATTCATATTCTACTTGTTTACATAAACATAAACAAACATAAAAGATATCCTTCAACTCTTTGAGCTACTTGTATGCATTTCCATGACATATTTTCTTTGTTAAATTATCGCGCATTTCTTAACACTTGCAATTATTGGTTGCTTTTCAATTTTTTTAATACTTTAGCGGAAACATTGAATGCCTTTCGCAATACAAATAATAAAAGAGAAGGAAAAGCTTTGTTTTTGGTACCAAATACTTAATTCCCTTTCAAAATTATAAAGTTGAACTATGGACATACGAAAATAAAATAACTATTGATAATTTTAAGTTAAGTAATTTAATTTCATTCAATATGTAAAAGCATACTACATTAACAAGAAAATAAAATCTGATTTGAGTGCTCAGATAAATAAATTGTTAGCTCAATAAAATCAGATATGTATGCGTACCTCATCACAAAGTTGTAATACTCTCACTGTTAGTGTAAAACAGTTCCCAAATACCCATGGCCACTCATTTGAAATGCAATTTATTGCTGCTTGATTCGTTGGAAAACGTGTACTACCAGATATCCAAGTGTGAAAAGCGGCAACATGCCACACGTCACTTTCCTTCACCTCCCCATTTCCCATCTCCACACTTCTCCCATACGAATTGTCTGCTCTTTTGCAAGTTTTACGCAGCACAAATGTGGCAAATTAAGAAATCTAATAAAATTTTAAAATACTCGCAGAGTTTTCAAGTCGAAACACACACAAGACACACACCTCACAGTTTTACGAATTGGAGCAACTGATTTGTTTACCAAATGGTCCAAAAATACCAGAAAATTGCATTGAAGTGCAGTTGTACTTATTGTTGTTGTTGTTGTTGTTGTTGGGGTTGATGTTGTTTTTTTTGATAGTGTTGTTGCTGCTGCTGTTGCTGTTTTGCCACTGCAGCTATCGCCTTGGCACGGGACGCTATTTCTCAAGTGCCGGATATATTATTGCCCATCGGGAGTTGATTTTTTTATGAATGAATAAAAGCGCACTCATTGCACTTACGAGTGTGTATGTGTGTGTTTGCATAGAACTGTTTGTGTTGTGCTGTTGTTGTTGTTAATGCATTTTATTCAAACTGTTTATTGATGTGTATTCCTGATTAAGGGGAGAGTTACTCGGTACTTGCTATAGTGAGTGCTGTGAGTTCTATGAGTTTCGGATATCAATGATATTTTGAATGCATTCAAGTGCCCTTGAATTGCACTGAGTGTGTGTGGGGAGATTCGGAGAGTAATTTCTGTCTTGGCCGGATCCAAGGTGGTGTATATAATTGGAAAATGTTCACATTACTTATACTGAAAAATGGTAAAAGATTTTTATAAGAATATTGTTTGAAATTGAAAAGATACCCCAAAAAAGATCAATCAAAATAGTTTTTAAACACCTACGAGCCTTAACGAATTTTACCAGTAGCAGGAAAATTGTATTAGAAGAGCGATTAAACATAAAAGTTTGAGATTGTTAACAACAAAATTTAATTCTGCATATTGTAATTAAGATTCAAACCTAAACCAAACAGAGAACAATCGTAATCAAACTGAAATGGCTAAAGGCTACTTATTAAAATCTCTTATTAGCAATTTTTGAACATTTGATGTGCAATTATTAATCAACATGATAAATTGCTAAGTTATATATAAATATATTTGCTCTAAATTCCTAGGCATTTAAGGATGGATTCACTTCAATTAAGTAGATTGCATTGACCACAGATAAATACTTATGTACATATGACAACAACAAATATCGAAATGACAATGAGGAGACACTGTTGCTGTTCTTGATGGTTTTTGCTGTGTGTTGATGCTTCGTTTGCAGCTGCAACCAGATGATGAAGATATATGTGCATATTGAATGACCAATGATCCAATGATCCATCCAATGCTCCAATGCAGCCACTCAAACAGCGGCTCATTTCATTTATGAGTGGTTCAGCGGTTCAACGCTAACCGATGACAAGACCAAATAACCAAAACAAACTCAAACAACCAAAACACTTCCAAAGAAATTCCTATGAGATACAAAGCAGAAAAACATTTAAAAAAATAAAAAAGAAAACTCGTAAAGCTTCTTGATTACATGTTTGTTTTTGTATGCAAACTGGAGTAAACTTTTATTAATTGAACGGGCATACATGCGAGTCTGTGGCAAGAAGACCACAACGATGACAGCGCAGTGCAACAACGGCAACAGACACAGACACAGAAACAGCCGACAGACAACACGTTGCCACCTCCGAACGTCGCGACGTCCGTTCACTGATCCGCAAAAAAACAAAGTCTACATTTCAGAATAGCAGATGCCCTTCTTTTGGCAATAGACATAGAAAATCATCATCATATATAATACTTTTCTGATACTTCAAATCATCATAATATATTAATAATCTTTTGTTACTTTAACGGTTTAAATATACTCCCACAAAATAAAACTTGTCGTTCTTTAAAAATATTCTTTTAAACCAACTGTTTATTTTTAAAGAAAACACATTTTTTCTTTTCTAACATCTAAAAAAATAACTTAGCTTTAAATTCAATAGTAATTTTAAACAAACACTGCAAGATAATTTGAAAATGCATTAGATGCAAATGTATCTAAATATTTTTATTAATCTTCTTAGAGCATCTTTAGTGCGACTTGAAAGAATATAAACGTAGATATGTATATGTGTAATATTGTTGAACTTTTTTTATTTGACTGATGTCACGGCTGTCAGTAAATAATTCAAATGATTTTGCAACTAGATTTAGATTTCATGTTTAGTGTCGTCGTTGTTGTTGCTGTTTGTTGTCGTCGGCGCTTAATGGAAATGTATCTTTTATATATTTTACTTCGATGTATCTGCATCTGCACAGACAATTTGGTCGTTTAGTCATGCAGTCAGAGTCGGACATTAGGCAAGTGTCTGGGGAGGTATAAAAGTCCAGTTTCTAATGTGCCATGGGGTTTTATTTCACTCTCAAATAAAACCCATAGACTCATAGTTTATTAAGAAAACTGCATCCCTGAGATATAAAACAGACAAATAGATACAGATACATATTAAATGCATATGAGGAATATAATACGTAGAGCAATTTTTGATTTCATTGTTGTCTGTTTTGGGGCCCGCCACATTTATTTCAACAGCTGGCCAAGCGCCACATGAGTAATATGCCATCTCCTCCCACACCTCCATTCCTTCATTTTCCCACCCCACCTCACTCCTCACGTCATGCCTTTAGCAGCATTTATATACAAAAACTGCGTCGGTTTTCAGCCTTTGCATATTGTTTATAAACGCATGCGCTAAATTTAAACAAAAATTTCACATTTGTTTATCCGGAGCAGCATATTGTTTAAGCTTTTTAGTCACTTGCTATGTCAAAAGGGCTACAAGACTTTTTTTTAGAAATTGCAGAAAATCCAAGCAAAACAAGTGGTTCAAAGTGTATAATTTTTTTATAAGATAGTCGATTTTAATTAAATTTACTTTGGTATATTTCTATAGGCTGTACGACCATCGTTTGAATAACTCTATTAAAGTCGAAGTTTACACCTTTTACATTATATTAAAACAAATAAAAATTAAAAAAAAATCGTGATAAAAATGTTTGGAGTAGACAATCAAGTCTTTGAATTAAACTGAAATTTGAATATTTAAAAACGTTTATCAATGGTTACGTTGATTAATAAAAATTCAATCTGTGTCAGTTTTCCCATTTGTTTGTTAAACCATTATAATCATGAGGGAGCATTTTCACCACCAAAAGAGCTTTATCAATTAGTCACGAAATATTCCAATTTATATTTCTATGCGTTTTTAAAATAGCTTTCAATTTAGAAGGCTTCCACTGAAATGGCATGAAAATAAAATAATGAAATATTAACATGCTTCAAGCATTTCAATTTATATACAAATGTATATATGTAGGGCAGATTTTCCGTCAAAACGATATAAATTAATGGCTCGTTACGATGAAAGAAGAATGATATACATAGAAATAAAATAACAGGAATACTTATAATAGATATTGCCAGAGTTGTAAAATATGGAACCATGTTAACCTACTATGTGGTCAGATTATAATGTATTTTATTCAAAATAAGTAAAAGATGTACTCATAATATGTGTAGATAACATAGAAATGAAAATAAAGATCTGTTAAGTTTCATTGAAACTTTTATCTTGAATATTTACAATTAGTTGTAATACGCAGCAAATAGAATCATTTGTGCCAAGTTTTATTAAACAGTCTTTACAATTAAGATATTTTTTTGTATATAACAACAAATTCATTATTTAAAACAGGAAATATAAACTATTGATGTCTTACACATGCTGTGATATATTTCTGGGTATAAATCACATTAAATTTAGTTAAACTATAGTTATTTTACGAACTTATCTTACTTTTCATTTTTTCTCCAGATAAAAACGCAGCCCACAATCAGCATAAATATGGAGCAGCAAGTTAAAACATATTTAATACGATCTATGCCACAAATATCGGTTTGCAAATTATCATATGTGGCACGTACTTGACCAGTTAACTGGTCACAGCGTATAAGATTAAATGACTGTTTCATTTTCGAGATCAGACTAAGATTCTCAATTTTTAAATGGTTTACTCGTAATTTGTGACTTCCATTTCAAGATACAATTTGGTATTAAATTAGGCTCAGTCTTTAGGATACTCAATTCCGATTTGTATTCTATTAAATTGAAATATTCAGCAATTATACAAAACACAGACACGATATACTTATAGAATTCGAAAATTTTGCGCACACAAAAGTTGAAATTTAGAAACC
This sequence comes from Drosophila falleni, assembly GCA_035045575.1. Taxonomy (NCBI): domain Eukaryota; kingdom Metazoa; phylum Arthropoda; class Insecta; order Diptera; family Drosophilidae; genus Drosophila; species Drosophila falleni. Next base: position 90,219 of record JAWNOV010000169.1, on the reverse strand, counting down.
ACACAAAAGATTCGAAATGTAAACAAATTATTTCGCAATTACAAATACATAAGCCGTATGTAAATATAACGCAATATGGTAATTGTTGTTGTTATTTACTTCGATACACACATTAAACGCATGCCGCCTGTACTTTTTACTTTTAATTATGACTTTTTATAGTAATTATTTTGAGTATAAACAAAAAGAAATATGCGCACGTTTTGACTGATTCGAAGAATCCGACAACCGAAAACTTTCCCGTTAACAGCTATCAACCGTCTGCAGCCGACCGACGCAACGTACTGAAAGAAACGGTCTAAATTTTCAAAAAAAGAACTCTCGCTGAGAAGCTGTGCGTGCGTGACTGGGAGAGAGTGAGAGAGCAAGATGACGAGCGAGCAATCGAGTGAGCGAACCAGCACGTGCAAGATCGTGCAAAAGTTCTTTAGTTGTTGTTTTACTGTGAGCTCATAGTAAGAGTTGAAAGAGAGTATACGCAGACATACATATATATTTTTTAACCGATTTGCTCCGATTTAAATATGTATTAAATACTTTTTGAAAAATATTTCAAATATATTAGTACATATATAAACAAAGATTGTTTGATTTCAAAAGAGAAAATCTATTAAAAAAATCTATTTTAAAATAAAATCAAACTGAGTTTGAAAAACAACTTAATTTAATTTATGCCTTGACTACTCTATACATGAAACAGTTACTAATAGGATAGAATACTTCTAAAACTACAGGGTATTTACTGGTCAGTCACTGTTAATATGACCGACTTACTTTTTACTTGTTATTACGCAAGTTTGTTGTTGTTTTGTTTTGTGCATTTGTTGTTTACATACGTTTGTTTGTTTGCCGGTTTTATTCTGGTTCGCATGCAGTTTGACAGTCACAGTGCTTGTCAAACCGTTCAAAATCTAATTTAACCGGTTTAGATTTTTAGTTGATAACACGCCTGCAATTACAGATAAAGATAAATAAAAATTTAATAATGTACTCTGATTTGTTGATCGCAATTGATCGCGAGAATTGCTCGTACAAAGTTTAAAAATGAGTTCGGTAAGCTAGACAAATATTAAAAAAATTAAAAGATTTTAAAAGGAATTTCTATTCGCTCTTGTCCTCAGTATCCTCGGTTTGCTCTCTTTTGGCTCTTATTGCTGTCATTTCACCTGCTCCAGGTAAGTCCACAAACTGAGTAGGCGCTCAAAATGCGTTCCACTGTCGAGTTACGTTCCAAATTGCTTAAAGTCCACAACTTTACAATGCAGGCAGTGGAACGTAAGGAGTGCAGCTTTCAGCCCACTGTGCTGGTGCATGGCGGTGCTGGAAACATTGCCGATGCCAAGATTCCAATTGCCAAACGTGGCGTTAAGAGAGCAGCTCGTCGAGGTTATGTGACACTGCAGCAGACGGGCAGCGTTTTGGATGCCGTGGAGCATGCGGTGAATTCTCTAGAGGAAGATGGCAACTTTAATGCCGGCTATGGCTCCGTGCTCAATTGGGATGGTGAAGTCGAAATGGATGCGGCCATCATGCATGGCGCTCAACTGGAGGCGGGTTGCGTCTCGCTGGTCCAAGATATAATGCATCCTATAACGCTCGCCAGGCGCATCATGGAAACCACAAGACATCGATACTTGGCAGGCGCAGGAGCAATGCAAATAGCCAAAGCCGAAGGCATTGACATATTGCCCAAGGGTGCTTTGGTTACAGAAGCAGCACTCAAGTCCTTGGAGGATTTCAAGGCCAGCCTTAATAAAACGCGTGACAGTGTCTTATATGGCTCTCCCGGCACAGTGGGCGCTGTGGCAATTGACGCTTGCGGCAACGTGGCAGCTGCAACATCAACTGGCGGCATAACAGGAAAACTTCCCGGCCGCATCGGTGACTCTCCGGTGCTGGGCGCTGGAACCTATGCGGACAACGAGACAGGTGCCATATCAGCCACTGGGCATGGCGAGACCATAATGCGTTACAACGTCGCGTCCCGTATATTGGCACTTGTGCAACACGGCAACTATACAATCCAACAGGCAACAGAGCAAGTTTTGCAACAGATGACGGATCGGTTTGACGAAACTGCTGGCATTATAGCCATCGATCATCGCGGTCAACTGGGCATTCACTTCACATCCAGGCGCATGTCCTGGGCCTATCAGCGTGGAGGAGAACTTCACTTTGGTGTTGATGCTGGCGAGGATCAGCTGGAAATTGTGGGCGAGCCACGTACATTAAACGTTACATAATAAAGTAGAAATTACAGTGACAATTTCATTTTAAATTACTTAGATTTATATAATACAAAAATATATATTTTTCTTGTGAGAATTCGCTAGATTAAACTTCACATAATAAAGTCGCAATTAGTGACAATTTCTTATTACTAACTTTCAGACTTATATATTATAAAAAAACTGATTAACATATGAACATTATGATGAACTTAAAAAATTGGCAACTTTAATGACAATTCCATTTTGAATTACTGACAGGTTTATATAATAAAAAAGAAAGTATTGAGCATGTTAGCATTTAGATATTTTTCTAGTGAGAATTTGCCAGATAAGACTACATAATAATGAGCATTTAGTGACAATTTGTAATTAAATTACCTTTGAACTGCACTGCGCTGTAGATATTCTGATTAGAATCAGTTAGAAATTGTGAGCGAGCCACATACAATAAACTTAACTTAAAAAGTTGAAAATTCAGGTGACAATTTCTTCTTAAATGACTTACAAACTAGCATAATTTGAATGTTTAACATAATCAGCTGGTCGCAGCCAGTCTTAATATTTAAATTTGTTCAACAATCGAAAGTTGTTGCTGTCAAACTGAGCAGCAATAATCACAGCTACCACAAATGGCAAACAGGCGACAGGATGGAGGCAGTGCTTCTATAAAGAAGACCAATGCTTGGGTGCAGCTTAGCTCGTGCTCGTTGATTCTCTGTTGGATCAGTTGCTGCAATTGTGGCTTATCAGCGGCATGTTCAAACTGCACTCCACACTCGCATTTGTATAAACAATTAACAAGTTGCAACGGCTTCTTTAAGCAGACTGGACAGATTATTGGATCAGCATCTGGTTCAGTGAACAAGTCTTCTAAGTGTTGCTCTTGCAGGGCGTACCATTCGTTAACATCAGACAGGAGCTCCTCATACATATGCTCCTCCAATTTTAAATCCTCATCCAATTCATTGAGCTCCGAACGTAAAATGGTATCCAAATCAGCCTGCAATGAGATTAGTTTAGTTATTTCACAAATTTATACAATCACAAATTACCAATTGGATTTTACGATTGCCATCGATGTTGTTATTGCGCGTATTTATAATGCGTATGCGACATTTCTGTTAATGAAAAAAAAAATACAATTAGCAATATAAAAGAAGCAAACTTTTGTTTTGACTAACCTCACGCAAGAGCTCTCGCAATTTTGGCATGCCCAAACGTTGTTGTTTGGCCACATTTTGGGCATGTCGCTTTTGCTCGACGCTTGTGTTGTATATTGGACTGCCCGCTGACTGCATTGCAATGTTTTATTCAAAATAAGTAATGAGGAATTTACTATTTGGGAACTAAAAGTAAAAGACGCGGGCAGCTTACTTTGCCTTATATGCTTTGCTGCCAACTTGTTTTAACAAAAAACGGACTGGCAGACTTGGTCTATTTTCAGAAGTGCTGCCAACTTGTTAGGAGAAAAAAAACTTTTCCTGTCTGGAAAGCAATTTTGCATCAACTTTTGCAAAGATTTAAAAACAATACATATAACAAAATATAGCTGTATAAAATTTTAAAACAGCCTAACTTCTGACCAATAAAAATTTTGAAATTTTTCTAGCAGTCGAACTCTGCAAATAACCAGAACTAGTTTTAAAACATTTAAGTTGGCAACTTCCAAATTATATTAAATTTGCAACTTTATAATCTTAAAGCTAGAATTTTGATATTTTTTGCAGAATTTTTGTAAGAATTTTGTCGAATTTTTGGATTAATAAAGTCAAAATTATATAAATAACTTATTCACCTGTGGCACAACAGACTCCCAGCATTAATGAGAACATTCACCTTTATTTTATCTAATTTCAGTTTAAAAATATTCCCTAAATTGTTGATTTGTTGAAAAATTATTACTAAAAACTAAAATTAAATCAATTGCGCGCCATTTGCAGTTCTAGGTCATTAATCGAAATACAGTCCTGGTCAAATCACGCCATTGTACAACACTGTCCCACAGAGTTGCTTTGACAATGGTTTGACATATGCAACATGGCGTACCTTGTGCTTCCGCTCTTTCTTTCCCTTTCTTTTACCAACGTGCATAGTGTCTAGTAAAAGGTTAGTGTTACATTTTTCAATTTTCTTAAACAAAAACAGTGCTAAAATGTTGCTAATTTGTGCCTTAAACAGATGCCAGCCACGGTCGCCAAGAAACCAGCAGCAAAGAAGCTGCCCGCTGTGCCGGAATCCAAGCTAAAATTCAGCAAGAAACAAATCACGAAGCGTGTCGCCGAGACGAAACGTCGTTTGAAGCGTGCCGCTGTCGTTGCCCTGCGCAAGAAGGAGAATCTGGTGCGTGCCGAGAAATACCAGAACGAGTACATCAAGGCCGATCAGCGCGAGATTAAGCTCCGTCGTCTGGCCAAGAGCCGTAACCAGTTCTATGTGCCAGCTGAGGCCAAATTGGCATTTGTAGTCCGTATCCGCGGGTAAGTAAACTCATCATTATAGGTAATTCTCTATTAGCATGGATCAACTAAAAAATAAAAACAAACCGCCAACATAGAGGGAGATTTATAATGAATCTAGCCCTAAAAACTAATTTGGGGACTCAACTTGTTTTTTTTTTATTCCTTGAAGTTTCCATACAAAATTGCCTTAATTGTTGTTGCTTTGTGCAACTTGTCACTACTATGAACCGTTTACCAACACTGATTTGATTTGTTTTGAGTTGTCCCATGCTGATGGACTAATACCTTATAACATTGTCGCAATGTTGTTAATTTTATTAATGTATTTCGTTTTTCATAGTATCAACAAGGTTGCACCCAAGGTACGCAAAGTGCTGCAACTGTTCCGTTTGCGCCAGATCAACAATGGTGTGTTCATCAAGCTGAACAAGGCCACCATTAACATGCTGCGCATTGCCGAGCCCTACATTACCTGGGGTTATCCCAATCTGAAGTCGGTGCGCGAGCTGATCTACAAGCGCGGCTATGTTAAGCACAATCGCCAGCGTGTGCCGATCACCGATAACTTTGTTATTGAACGCAAACTGCGCAAGGCACACAACATTCAGTGCGTTGAGGATTTGGTTCACGAGATTTTCACCGTTGGACCCAACTTCAAGTACGCCTCCAACTTCCTGTGGCCGTTCAAGCTGAACACACCCACCGGCGGCTGGCGCAAGAAGGCCAATCACTACGTCAACGGTGGTGACTTCGGCAACCGTGAGGATCACCTCAACAGACTGCTGCGCAAGATGGTCTAAACAGCTCTGCGGTGGAATAGTTTAAAACGAAAACGGTCTGGCAACAGTGAAAGAAATAAAATTAACTCTTTTTTAAAGTACCTAAATGCCGTTCACAAAACCAAAAAGTGTTTTCACTTTTATGCGCCAAGCATAAACCAATGTTTACTTTTTTGGATGAATCCAAAGTAGACATCTGCTGAAAATAGAACCTGTTAGCAGCTACAGCTAGAGATGTTAAACAAGGCTCAAGGGATTTATCGATGCCATCACTATTTTCTTAATCGATGTTAGTCGATACGTCGATGTTTTCAAATCTATTGGTATTTTAAATGTTAGGGGCTGTAGCCTTTAAAATAACATTTTTGGGCTAAGATTTCGATGAAAATAACACTGTTTAAGAACAAGTTTTCGAAAATGTTTGTGTGCATGGATCGATATATCGTATTACAAAATGCATAAATGCCCAATTAGTCGGTAGTTTTGGACATTCCTAAAAATCTGACAGTAGGAAGAATTGATACTTCGCGGCGGGCTTCATTAAATATTCGACTGAGTATTCCAATGAACAACAATGAGTATTATTAGAATAAATGAGAAATCTCAAAAATACAAAAACAAACTTTTTCGTACTAAAACATGATTCTCGATCATCCGATCATTTCTCTGACATAGTGGTCCGATCTAAAAATAACTTGATATGTCTAGTACCTAGGTACCGGCTGTTGATACGAGGATGATTAAGGATATACATATATTATTAATGGACGATTTTAGATTTATAGATTTTTTTAAAATTAATTTTATTGAGATTAAAATATATGTTAAAAATAAGTTTAAATGGCCATGTCCATTTGAATCTTGCCATACGGATTATAGTCAACAACTTCAAAGTCCTCGTAGCGGAAATCCTCAATGTTAGTAATCTGCCGCTTGATGTTGAGCTTGGGAAAGGGACGTGGCACCCGCTGCAGTTGCTCCTTGAGCGGCTCAACATGATTCTGATAGACATGGGTGTCGCCCATGGTGTGAACAAAGTCACCAGGCTTCAGTCCGGTCACATGGGCAATCATGTAGGTGAGCAGTGCATAGGAGGCAATGTTGAAGGGCACACCCAGTCCCATGTCAGCGCTACGCTGATACAAGTGGCAGGAGAGTTCACCTCTGGATTGTGACACATAGAACTGCACCAGACAGTGGCAGGGGGGCAGTGCCATCTTGGGTATGTCCAACGGATTCCATGCGCTCATTATGATGCGTCGATCATCGGGATTATTGCGTATTTTGTCAATAACCTCCTGCAACTGATCAACACCTTGTCCCGTATAGTCATCATCACAGGTACGATACTCTGCCCCAAAGTGACGCCATTGGAATCCATAGACTGGACCCAAATCGCCAACAGCTCGCTCAGTATGTCCACATTTATCCAGAAATTCTCGCGTACTATTGCCATCCCAGATGTGAACCTTCCGCTGCTGCAACAGCTTGGCATCCGTCTTGCCGGCCACAAACCAGAGCAGCTCCTCGGCAACGCCCCGGAAGAAGACCCGCTTGGTGGTCAGCAAGGGAAACGATTCGCGCAAATCGAAGCGCATTTGGGTGCCGAAAATTGATAGAGTTCCAACTTTGGTACGATCCATACGGAATTCACCAGTTTCAATGATCCGACGTACCATATCCAAATACTGCTCCTCATCTCGGTTTGTGTACGTCCCTTTCTCTGGCGACAACTTGTTGATTTTTGTTTCCTTCAGGGCCAACGTCACCATATTTTTATCTAGTTGTTTTTGTGGCGAAGCCTTCATAGCGGTTCCGCAACATTTTGCCGGCGACACTTGCGGTGACTTTTTGGGAGATACCATATCTGTAAATCTATAAAATTTATAATATATTTAGTTTTATTTATTTAATAACTGTGCTCTCTACTCTACAGCTTAAAAGGTTCTGCTGAAGTCACCAGAAATTCGCGCCAAATGCCGCCGAAATAACCGCGCGAAAAATTGACATCCCGCCAATGTTGCCAGAGCCAGAGCAGAAAACTTTGACGAGCAGGTTGAAGTTTTAAATATTTTAAAATTGTGCGAGGCTTTGTCATTGTGAGATTGTTTTTTATCCAGTTAAATAAATCAGCTGTTTCCATGTTGCCAGGGCCACGACAGCAAAATTAGCTGAACTTGCTTATAGTTGGAATATTTGGTCAATAAATACATTGTGTGATCCTTAAACAATTATCAGTCAGTATAAATACATCAGCTGTTTTAATGCTGTTAGTATGGACTGAAGCAGGTTGAGCGCCGGCGTAAAGTGCTCAATAACTGCCTAAGCCAGTGTTGCATTGGTTACAACACAAAAAAACTACAATTAATTGCGTGGTAACACTGTTGCTGCAGCTGTACAAACGATGGGATAGAATGAGAGAGAAACAGGCAATGGAGTACTTTCGTGAGCGAGCGAACTAAGTTTATATGAACTGGGTTCACTCATGAACTTTAAAATGACTAGCGTTAATGGCCGAGTTTATTTGTGTTCGACGAACAAGCTCGGCCAACAAATTCGCTAGCAGCGATTAATGGGCATGTTCGTTAAAGTGTTTCGTTACCCAGTCGATCGACAGCTAATTTACATCATTAAAAATTTAAACGAGCCAAACATGCTTTTCGCACGTTATTGTAGTGTTTGGCTACGAAATACATCTTTCAGAAACTTAATAAATGTTGTATTAAAACCATATAAGCAATAAATATTTTGGAAATTTGAGATTTCTCTCTTTTCGTAAAAATAATTTTTTTTTAATACTGTCTTCTAAATGACATGAGTTAAAATTACAAAGAACCATAAATTCTAAGATTAGAATTCGAGAATTATATTTCTGGTAAAACTTACCGAAAGTTGGAAGCTATATGTAAGCGGCTTGGGGAGAAAAACGACTTCACATTTATTAATAAAACAAATATTGCAATGCATTACATTGTTTATTAATATTGTATTTCGCTATTTGCGAATTGTATGGAATTGAGGATTGCTTGCCTAATACAAATCGGGAATAACGCAATTTTAAAATGGTCGTAAATCTGCGAACAAGTACATTTTTGTGAACAGGATGCCATTTAAATTTAACAATTTAAATATTTATAACCTTTTTTTTGCCTTACAGCTGGCAGTGTTTGTAAAAAATTTGCATAGTAGTGAATAATAAATAAAATCATATTTAATCAAATTGTATAAAAGAAAATGTAATTAATCTTATATTAAATAGTCCAAAATTTCGATAATATGTGTAGAAACAGCATCCTGATTACAGCAAATTGTGTTTTTTGTTGTTTTTTTGTATAATTGTTGTCAAATCTTTGCGGTTTATATAGCATTTTACATTTTACTTATTTTATGTGCTAACGGTATCTTGCGCCTTTGTCAATAATTATATTGTTATTTTTTATTGGGTGTAACGTATTTTCCTACTGATGTGTAGTAGTTACATGTATGTTCTGGACCAGACGCTGGCCCCAATACTCCTCCAGATTGAATGGTTTGAAATTTTTCAATTGATTATCAGATTCATTGCAGTATATAACTGGAGTTCCCTGTTCGCTTACCTTAAGATATTAATTAAAAATGAGAGAGAAGACATTAGCTAAGATGGTGTATCTAAATATATATGTATTTAAATTTGTATGTGTACACAGAGTAAAAGCGACCTGCCACAAGGTGGCATATGTTGTGTCGGCTTTTATTATTTATAGTCAGTACTTACTTTATTCCATGCCTCGCGAATGTATCTTATTAATTCATCATGTTGTGATATGGGCACACTTTGCTGTTGCTGTTGTTGCTGCTGCTGCGACACAGCTGCTGCATATAGCGCATTGGTGTTTGTTGTTGCATTGTTAATGCTATTATTGGAGTATTGTGTATTATGCGATGCGTTTGTTACAGATGCCGAAGATGATGATGATGATGTCGATGACGACGCTGTCGATGAATTCGAATTGTGATGATGATGGTTGTGTGGTCCATTGCCGCTGCCCTGACGGCGTATATAGGGATAGCGTCTATAATAATATAAGATTACACAAATCAGTTGTTTCTCAACATCGTAAAATTTATCGCCTAGTTTTTCTACATGCACACACAGACATACGCACACACACACAGTATCACATACGCTGTGTTTACTTTTTTTTCAATTTGCATGCGTCACAAGTTAAGCGTATTATAAACATACATATCGTGTGTGTACGTGTTAATAACACACTTACCCATTATTGCGTTCCATTATATATTTGATTTTATAAAAATATTGCTTAAGTTTTGTTGTTTTTGTTTATCACAAAAATCCCAATGCTATTTTTTATATTGGGAGTAAAGTATAGAGTTGCATCGAATCGGGGCTGCCCATCCAGTGGGGTTGCCCATACAGTAATAATTTGCGATCTGGTTACTAATTCGTGATAGATGGCAGCCTTGAATCACAGAAAAAATTGCCGATAGTCTGGCAGCCTTTTTATTCAATAAAAGTGCAAGCATATGGCAGCACACGAATAAGCGCGATATTTAAAAGTAACAAAAAAAATAACACTAAAACCTAGACAAAATTGTCAAAAAATTTTGCTTTAAAATTAAAAATGTGCATACAAATATAGACCCAAATTGGAAATTTGTAAGCTGCTATCCCACCAAAAGAATAAAAATATATTTGATTGGATTTTAAGCAGACGTTGAACACAAAAAAATGACAAATTACATCTTCGTTTTACGTTTTATTTTTATAAAATGCATAACATATATATTTAGTATAACTGTTAAGAGTAAACATAAAAATAGCTGCACATATACACATACATTTAATATAAAAAAAAGGAAATGTAAAAAGTAATTATTAAAAAAGTCATTTACAAAAGAATTGCCATATATACTATATATACATATGTAGATATACGTATGCATAAACATTTACTTTAAAAATGTAGTATAACATAAGTCTAGAGTTCTTAATGAGCATCCTTAAACACAACACAATGTTCTTGAATCAATTATCCTTTCGACAATATAATCATCTCATATGTATTTCGTATTACGATAATAAAACTACTTTTGTCTTTAACAGAATAAAATGCACATTCCGAGTTTTCATATTTGTTGCATTAACATTTTGGCAGCACCATGGGGAGAGGGAAATTGGAGGGAGGAAAAGTACCGTGTTCGTTACATTCGGAATTTTCAATAAACTTAACTAACTTATTATGCCTACATACATACATAACTATGTGCTGCATACAAATACACATTTATATTATTAATGTTTAGATTTGTGCTAACAGTTACAATTTTGTTTTAAAAAACTATTTTGGCTGCGCGCTGTTTACGAATTGAACCTAATAATCAAATTTTATACACTCAAAACACACACATGCACACTGACATATATTTAGTAAGTAGTATACTGGAAAACGATCAATTATCCCACTTGTCTAATCTGGTAGCATTAGGGCAGTGTATTTTTATAAGGTGACGCCTTCGAGACAGTTGCTCTCGTTGAGGTACCTATTTTGTTTAAAAGAAAACGTTCGCTCTAGAGCCTCTCTCTCTCTCGCTCTCTTTCTCTGAGAGCCAAGAGATCACTTCTGAAAGTTTTACTCAAGATGTATTTACAATTAAATACATCTTGGGTTAACCTTTTCAGCTGTCAACGAGGATGTCACCTAATATAAATACACCTTTCATTAGGGGTAGTCAGTGTCCGAGAACACTTGAAGAAAATATGTGTTACATTTAAAGATGTAAAGTAAAAATCAAGTGATATAACAATTTAAAAATATATCCGTTTGAGATTAGTTAGAGATTTTGATGGCTTTCCAGCGCTACCAGGAATTGAACATACGTCTAAAGATCATCATCGCCAATTCCCTCGAACGCCTCGTTGCGCACGGCAGCGGTGTTTTCATCGTTTCGAAAGAAAACCGCCGCAAATGTGCGAGCCGTTGTCAACTTGTGTTGTTGCTTGCAACGCTGAGCTAGAAACTTGACCGGCGGTTGTTGTTGTTGTTGTTGTGTTGTCGTCATTGTTGCTGTTGTTGATGACGTGCCCGATGTGGAGGTACAAGATGAGGATGCCGAGCTGGGTGTGGATGATGTTGATTCCGAGGCACCTCTGGATGTGCTTGCCTCATGCTCATCATCACTACCACCTCCTCCTCCTCCGCTGTTGTTGTCATTGTGCAACAGTTCGTCGACCATCGCCTGCAGCGAGACGGACATGAGCATCGCCTGTTGGCTCGTAATTGTGATCCAGCGCAGGGTTTGCTTGGACATCAGATACTCAAAGGACAGCTGCAGCTGTGTGGGCTGATCCCTGGACTCGTAGGTGTTGTGCATGGCGCTGACTCGCCAGCAACGCATTCGTGTTACCCGGAATTTGGTCTCGTAGATTTTGGCGCCACGCGCTGTGCGCAAACTGAGCTCCCGATTGCCAATGGTCACCATTGCCTGGGTGTCCAGCTCCGGATAGTCGACCTGGGCGACACCAAACTGTAGACAGCCATAGGATGGCAGTTGACGCACTAGATCCAGATATTGCAACGGTCGCGATTGCAGCTGTAGACTGCACAGCTGTCGTCGCATCTCCGGCGTACAAATGATCCACTCCCGTGCCACATCCGTCAGCGTTTGATGGTAGAGCAAGCTGAGTGCCACACTGTTGCCCAGGAGTTTGGCATCCCAACGTGCGTTCCAGTAGCAGGTGCGCAATAGCAATTGACATGGCTGCGCGTGCAGGCGCGTTATAAATGGTGACTCAAAGTCCATCAATCGACGTAGCAGCAAAACGCTTGACGGCTCATCAGGCGAATCCGTTTCCTCCGTGTTTACTTTGCGCATGAGATACAAACAAAAGAATTGCATTAGTTCATCGGGTAGCTGCAGTGTCCGGCAGACGGATTGCAGCACGGCACTCGCGTTCTGCTGGACATGACAGTTGACCAGCAACTGTACTCCACCCACAGCCACACCCACACCATTGCTGCCACTGCCACTGCTGTACACCTCAACCTGCAGCTGCTGCTGCTCATTCTCACTGCCCACGGTGCACTCGGAGAGCGCTGTGTCCAACTGCGCCCGCTGCAGAAACTGCTGCAAGTATGAGAGACGTGCAATACGCGAATCCTGTCCAATGATCTGCAAATAATGCTCCAGGGCTGCGCGTCGTGTCTCCAGCTGACTGTTGCTTAGCGGCAACAATCGTTTGGGGGGAAACGGCGGCAGGGCGGCGTCTGTGCAACGCCTACGCAGCTGTTCGTGCAACGCGTGCAGCTGCTTGTAGCGCAGGCAGCAGTGATAGTTGCCATTTATATATATGTTGTACACCGTGTACGTGGGCGAACCACCGCTCCCATCCGCATATTGTTCCTGTGTGTCAGGTATTGAGAAATGCATTCTTGCAGTTGCCCCCCTTTTTCTTTATTGTTGTTGTTGCTCTTGTTTATTTTTTTTGTTGCTGCTGTGGGACGCTGCTGCTGATGCCTTCACTTTTTCATTGCGTTTCACTTTTGCGTCATTGACGTCCCCGGCCTTGTGCTGGCTGGATTAGTCACTTTGCTTTTTTTGGTTCATGAATTAATTTTATTTAATTAAAAATTGCGATTGTGCGTTTTTTTTCACCTACACGCTAGAGGTGAGCGGATATCGATACATTTATCGATAGTGGTCTCTTAATGTAATGATAAATTATTTATAATAGTACATTTTCAAATGAGTTAATTACGCAGAACACTGCAAACGGTATTAATTAATTAATTACTTATGACATTGCAAAGACATTATTAATGTTTTTATTGTCAGATTCACAAAGTTTTGGCATTTAACAGAAGTGCTGCCAACGGTCGATTACGTATAAAGTTCAATTATCGATTAACATAAACAAAAATTACCTAAATGTTTGAATCTGTTTTTAAAAATTGCTCAACAATATTGCTTATTTAACAGTATATTGCCTAAATATAAAAATCAATTCACTAATTCAATTCATTTAACAGCTGTTCAAATTCAAATTTAAAACTTACAAGTCGAGCTTGCAGTTTTTGTTTTAATTGCGTTGTTCTACAAGTAGTTTTTAAAGTATTGTAAACAATTTAATTAATGCTCACCGTTTCGTTCAGCTGAGCGAGCAACTGATAACGAAAATCAGCTGAACAACACTGCGCCAGTGTTGACAGAATTCTAAGAAATAAAAAGCTAATTTATTAAGGAAAAATATCTAGAATAGATGTAAAAATGATGGAAAACTGTTATAAAAAATTATATTAACTTTTTGGTTATGTTTTATAAGAGCATATTTATTATTCTTTGCTTCAGATGGATATTGTAGCACTCTTTTATTATTTCCTCAATTAAAATATTCTAATATCTTAAATATGCTTCTCTTGATTTACTATTAAGTCAAGCTACAAATTGGCTAAAATGGCAGCACTGAAGCGTATTGTACGCACGAGGAAAACACTCGCAACTTGTTGGATTGTAAACATATTAAAGAAGATTAAATTATTAGCCATGCAACTGCAGCAACAGAGACCACACCATGACATTGCAGCCCTCTTCGCAGAAGCTAAGGATTATCTGCGGATCAGTGCACCGATGGTGAGATACAGTAAGCTGGAATTTCGAAGATTGGTGCGACAGAACGGCGTACAATTGGCATTTACGCCAATGATGATCTCCGATTCGATCAATAACAGTGAGAAAGCGCGGCAGAATGAGTTTTCCACTGGTCCGGATGATCAGCCACTTATAGCACAATTTGCGGCCAAGGATGCAACGGAATTCGCCACATCCGCACAGCTGATTTATCCGTATGTCGATGGCGTCGATTTAAATTGTGGCTGCCCACAAAGCTGGGCCATTGCCAAGGGATACGGCTGCGGCTTGCTACGACAGCCGGATCTGATACGTGATGTTGTCCAAACTCTGAGACGAACGCTGCCCACGGATTTCAGTGTCTCCGTAAAGATGCGCCTGTTGCAGGGAAACGACAACGAGACATCCGTGCAGAAAACCATCGAGTTGGCTCAACAACTGGAGCACTGTGGCGTCACATTCCTGACGCTGCATGGACGCACAGCCGCCCAGAAGCATTCCAAGGATACACTTAATATTGAGGCCATGGCAGAGGTGGCCAAGTCGCTGCAGATCCCACTTATAGTCAACGGCAATGTGGAGAGCTTTCAGGATGCCCGCGAATTGCACGAAAAGACACAGGCGGCAGGCGTGATGGCAGCACGTGGATTGCTGGCCAATCCGGCGTTATTCAACAGCGATTATCCCCTGGCTACAGCGACACCGAGAGCCTGTGTGGAACAGTGGCTGGACATTGCCGAGTCGGCGGGTGATCATTTACTTTTCCAGTGTTTTCTTCACCATCTCAGCTTCATGTGGAGCAACCAAATAAAACGAACTTTACGTGTCAAACTCAATAGCCTCAACAGCAAGTCCCAAGTGATGGAATTCCTCGACGAGCACTGTGATCTGCGTCCAAGTGTCCCCAACTCTACTTCACCTGTCTACACAAATTGCACTTATAATCATTTCACACCACCGAAACATGCGCGACATTTGGCAGCGGAGGCAGAAGATAAAAGCTGTTGGGATGCTGCAAGTGATGGCAAATTCTTTAGTGAATTTAAAACGCAGCAATTATCTAGCAATAACATGGAAGACCTTGAGCTGGGTGGTCTATTCGCAGACGAAGACTGATGTTTGATTAATGACAATTTTATAAATAAAATTCCGTTTTCTTAAATGATTGTTGATTTTCGTTTTGCATAATCATGTACAATTTGCAATGTTTGTGATTCAAGTACTAAAATAAACATAAAATAAAACAGCTATAAAACTATTCTATATAAAATATTATATATAAAACTATATTTTATATAAAACTATATTATATATAAAACTATATTATATATAAAACTATATTATATATAAAACTATATTATATATAAAACTATATTATATATAAAACTATATAATATATTAAACTATTCTTATTCAAATAATTTTTATAATTAGCTTATAACGATCTGCTTCTAATGCTACGAAGTTGCCCGCCGTTGCTGATCCGTCTTCTGCGAGCGCCGAACACCAAGTCCTGCCTACTGTCAGAAAGGCCGGCTTTTATATGCTGCGTGGGGGGTCGTTAGCAGAGCTCTGTTATCTTAGCAGTGCCAATGTGAGTTTAACAGTGCTAATGTGAGCTTAACAGTGCCGAAGTGAGTATAACATTCAACAATAATTTGATCAAAACTAAACCAATTTTCCAGCGGATTGTCATTTTAATCATGGTCTTGGCCTCTAAATAAATAAAATTAATTTATTTGCTTTACATTTTTAATGAATTGGTAAATGGAACAACTGATTTGCACGCGTGCCAGACTGTGCCCATCACTGATATAAAGTTATTGCATTTTGCAATTGGCATTACTTAAAATTTTAAATTCAGTTACCCCGCCCTGACTATTGAAGTAAGTTGGCCGCTATCGTATTTGCCATTCACATTCAATTTTTACGCGATAGTAGTTGTCTGCCCGGATATCGATAACTTTTTGGCTGCGGATCAGCGAACTATCATCTCTGACAAACAAACAAAGAAAGCAAAACAAAAAAAAGTGAAAAATGCGACGCCGGGAACTACAAACAATACAGTTAAAGCTTTCGGAGCTTAAGGAGTACGAGCTGGCTAAACAGGAGCGTGCCAAGGCACGTCAGCAGGCGCGTTCGCCGCGTACCCCTACACCCACCTCGGACAGCGACATTCTAGTGTTGCCTTCCACAAGTGTGCCGACCATTTTGCTGGCCAACAGCGGCACTAACAAAGAGGATGCTTCTGAATCAACCCCTAAAAACAATGCTGCTTAATAAAGAATAAATACTTTTTCTGTGTTGCTGACGATGGTAAGTCGATACATAATTATTTAAGTTTCTATTTTAATACTCGTTGCTGCTACTGCTAATGTTGTTGTTGTTATTGTTGTTGTTGCTGTTGCTGTTTTGAAAACGAACCGTCTCAAAGCCATCGACAAGTATCTCACGATCCTCAGTCTGTTGGCGCTCCCGCAACCACTGCTCCCGTAACGGCACATATCGACGCAATCCCGGCCACTTGCGCCAACATCGTCGCTTGTACAGAAGCCAGACAAGCGACAGGCCGCACCCAAATAAAAAGCATAGTACAAATATGCTTATCCCATGGGCATGTGAATGAGTCTCCTCCAGCTCGGAGACAGGCGAAAGTGCTTCCTCAATATGCAGCTGATCCTTTACAGTCACTGTCACTCTCGCTGTAGTAGTTGGAATCTTACTCTGTTCGCTGTCGCACCAAGTGATGCTTACATACGGTGTGATGACTTCGCCGGCCAGTGAATGCACTCGAACCGCACCCTCGTTATAGGTGCCATTCAAATTATTCACATGCACGAATTTCGCATCTGCATGATCCCGTCGTGTAAGGCAACTTAAATGAGTTTCGACCACCGCATTCGACACATTGTTGCGATAGTGCAGCACATAGTTGACAACGAGTCCGTTCGGTTTGGATGGCTCTGGGAAACGCATGATGTACTCCGTTGTCTTGGGCACCCGGCAGACGGTCAGCTCAGTGAGTGTATCCGCACCTAAAGTGAAATTCGTGCGTTCGTTCAACGTTGTGACGCTGCTGCAACCGAATTTGTTGCAGGCCTGCAGCTGCAGCGAGTACAGACGATATCGCTCCAGATTCCGCAGATTATACGTTGTTGTATTAGCTGAAAGTTGCAGTTGATTCGCTTCGGGTGATGCACAATTCTCGGGCGCATCCAAACTACAGCGGTACATGGTATTCATTTCATCAATAAAATGCTGATCATCCGCCAATTCCTCCTGATGGGCACAGCAATCATCGTAGTCGTATAACTGTATTGAGCGCCAACGCAGTGCATCCATGTCCTCCCACAGAAATGGAGGTTGCTTGCAGAAGTTACGCTCATCCATATATGCCAGATCATCGGGCAGCTCGAAAACGTTCAATACGAAATACTCGTGATCCTGGGCACCTATGCTTAGGCTAAGCGAAGAGTCCGTCTTCTTGATCACAGCCAGCAGTGGTGGCTTCGGAATGTCGCGCTGTGTCTGCACGTAGATCAGTTCGCTGCGTGCCTCGTGCTGCAGGTCACCGCCAAAGGTGCGAAGCAGGCAGGCGTAGCGTGTATTTGGATGCAGTTGCTCCAACTGATAGCTGTAGTGGGTGTCATTCTCTCGCAGATCATCCACAAAGAGCAACAGTCGGTGCCAATTAATACGAGTGCAAATGGGCGCCTCTAAGTCGGTTTCCGTGACCTGAGTTTCTCCAAACGGCACTATCCTGTAAATTAGCTCCAGCTCCACGCTCGTCTGTTCCTTTGGCCAACTTAACATCATGGTGCGATGAGAGTGTGCCTAGAAAGTGGGATAATGATATCAGTTCCTCGTCAGTCATTAGTGGACTAAAAATATCTCACCTGCACGCGCAGTTGCAGCTTGGCGGGACCACAGAGCACCTCCTGGTCATTGGTTTGCAGCGAATCCAAATCCTTGTCGTGTATCACACGATTCTGAAAGTCCCACATGTGTTTATTGCACAACTTGTTGTTGCGGTGCATAAACATGCCACCAGTGACAAACTCCAGTTTCTTTGTTGGCTCCCACAGCTCCGTCAGCCGGTTGTTGTCGTAGAGTACGAATGCATAGTGACGATTCTCTAGAGGATCACCGTGAATGCGTCTCAAGTTCTTCAGAAATCTAAGACTGCTCAACTGCGAGGATCTTAACAAATTAGGACGCGAAGGAAAACTATTAAAATTTTACTCTGGCGGGGATCTTTCTGAAATCTGAACTCACCGAGAGATCTTTAGATGTCCACGTATTTCTCGTAAGTTTCTTAGACTCTGCTCCAGCTGCAACTCATCCACTTGACTGCGAATCTTGATGATGAGGCTGCCATCGATAATCTGACAACCACGCAATTTATCGGCATCTTCCAAACTGTAGATGGAGACGAAGAGATCATGTTCCTCCGGCGAACAGACACTGACACACGCCTCTTGCGAATCACATTTCACACATTCCAACGTCGCATTGGCTTTGTATCCACTTGGACAGAATGACACACAGTCGAAGCCAAAGGTATAGTGTCCAGGATGGGCAACACACTCATCCCGAGTGTAGCATCGCTGATACTGCTCCAGCAAATACCTGTAAATTGTCGAAAAGTAAGTGGGAATCAACAAGACGCCAAGTCGGAGTCGGCGGTGTTACAGATCACTTACTTGTCCGCCGGACATTGCTTCACACACATTCCGGCATTGGTTAATCCTCGACAGACCACACAGCCAGCAGCCGTGGCATTGTAGCAGCCTCCCAAACATTCCTCATGGCAGATTTCCGAGTTTCTGTAGGGAAATCAAATAAGAGAGGGAGTTTATTTTAATTTCATTTATGAAATTTATTAATTAATTTAGTCGACGGATAGTAAAATTTAAGCATTAAATAAAACAAAAAAACTTATACTTGATTAAGTGTAATGACTGAAAATATAAAAATTTAACTAAGTTAATTCACCTAACGTCTGGGAAACGCAAAAATTGTTTAATTGATGCAATTGTTGCTGGGATTGGGGGGAAAAACACAAAATGTTATTCATTACAGTCGTAAATAACACTTTTTATGCTGTTAACTGCAATTTATAACAGGCTTGTTTAATTAACATTTATTTTAAAGTGCTGTTGCAAACTCCTGCAAAACTTGATTTATGAGCTGTTAACGTTATCACATCTGTTAGAAGTCTGTTAACAAATGGTCATCTGTTACATTTATATGAACGGTAACCTAAACATTGTATTGATAAAGTCATACTTTAATTTTACAAAAATATTATTTTCAAAGTAATCATGGTATTATTATAACATAGAACTTCTATGACATTTTTATGTTATTTCTAACAGTACCGCAAAGGGGCTTACATTAACAGAATTATTTTTATCGACATACCGATCAATATGGGCAACGTTGTCGTTTTCAAATCGTTGACATGTAAAGTTCGACCAACAATAGTTTGAATCGCATCCCTTGCAGGTGGCGTTTTGTGTACAATTGTTGGATCCCAATAAAATATGATTCTCCCCAGTGCTCAAAGTGAGTCTATCTGCATTGAACTGCAAACGAAAAAGTTAATGGGTATTTTAATTAGAAAGAGACATTACTTACTCTATTTAACTGACAGAGCTTTTGATTACCGCCAATGTATACATGACCCCGTTGAATGGCCACCAGGGATGGGAATTCCAACTAAAATGCAGAAAGGAATAGCGATAATTGTGTTTTTAAGAGGGTCTCCTTCAGTGTATTGCATTATGCAAAATTGCAGGGTATTTGCTTACCAGCTCAAGATCGTGCATACTGCTCACGCCCAGTGCGTAGTTACGAAAAAGTCGTCGACCGCGGATTACCGTTAAATTGGGGAACATATTTTTGATTCTAGTAAGGCCGTGTACTTCGGTAAATATCATAAAGCCGGTGACTTCGCGTAATTTTGGAAATGAATACGAGGAGAAGTTACAGTCCCGGCGGCTTGCAGGCATTAGTGTGATCAGCAAAAAGCCAGTGACTACTGTACAGTTGTTCAGTAGACTCAAGTTACGGCAATCATTGCGAATGTCGAGGCTCTTGCATTCTTTTTGTTCGGTTGCCATTGCAAGCGAGGCAGTTAGCAATAGCAACAGCAATCCGATGTTTGGCAGCATGTTGCCAATAGTCTGCATTTGTGCGTATTTTTACTGTAATTGTTGTTGTTGTATATGTTGCATATGCTGTTTACATCGGCGTCTTTTCAACATCGCACCGCTTTTTGCGCCTTTTTATCAGATTTTGTTTTTGTATACACGATTATATGCACACACAAACATTTGTAGGTATTTTTGTATTATACAGTTATATAGCACTTGCTCTCTCTTTCTCTCTCTCTCTGGTTTCCCCTATTCTGTTTTGCCTAATTAGCGCGTTGACTTCTGCGATCGATCGCCCAGGAATTCCGATTAGCTGCAATTTATGAGTTTCTTACGTTTAAATTTCGTACACAATCTGCAACAAAAATCGCACGAGTTTCATTTACATTTATTTGTCGTTCAAAAGGGTTTGTGTTAATTTTTGTTCGCTTCTTTTTGCTTAGCTGTCTAAAGTGGCAAACACGTAAACATTATATGGGGAAAGAGGACCACTTGGAAAACACAGACACAAAACTAATCACAATTGTTGAGAATTTGTTTTTAAAAACCACTGCGTCGCCTTTTATAGTGAGTCAGCTTTAAGCTCTCCAAGTTCATTTGTTCCTTTTATTCTATGTCTACAGTAACCATTTTGTCCACTGCTTGAGTTAAGTTTATTGTACAGCAAAACTTGAGTCAAATCTTTGATTTTACCGTTTACATTTTTGATAACACTGCACTACATATTTTTTTTGCGTTTACAAAGCCATATTAATTTAAACACTACAGTTCTTATTTCTTAAAAATGTCTTTGGCTAGATACAATTTTGTACATATTAGAAGCTGAATGAGATATAAGAACTACTGTTTTAGGGGTTTTAAATTTAACTTATTTTTAATTAGAATATTCGTAGGATTTTTTTATCTTACATAACTAATTCTTTAGTTATATTTTTTAAAAGAGATATTTTCTTGAAATATTAATTTTTTTAAATCGTTTGTTAATTAAATGCAGAATGTTCTTTTAAAATGCATTACATTAACTTTAATTTAAATAAAGGTTTTTTTTAATTCACAAGAAATTAATTGAATTCGTTTTTTTTTCTCTTTCATTAATTTTGTTTGGTGATATTAATTGAAAAATAAATTTCTTTCACTTGTCAGTCAATTAACAAGTTTTACTATTGTCCAATTGAACAGAAATAAATTCAGTTTAATTAATAAATAGAAATACATGTATTTAAAGTTTTGTCTTTTTGAATTTGTCTTATTTCAGCTGAGCACTGCATTTGGATACCTCATAAAGGAGTATGAGAGAGCTATGTATATCCAATAATTATACCAAAACTGGACTAATTTGTATTACACTGCACCACTGTACTTTTTAATAAATTAATCACTTATTATTATTTAATTCAAACAGAAAATTGTCTGTTTTTAAGACACGTTTTTAGTTTATAATAGTAATTATTGTACGTTTTTGGGTCCTTAAATACATATATCACAATAATCCGATATTTTAAAACAAATGTGTAACGTCTTTATAAAGATTTCAGAAACGCGAAGAGCTTGCGACGATCTTGACGCCTCAACGTCCAATTGTCGACTGGCGAGTCTCTTGTGAACTGAACTGGACCGTTGTCGTTTTGTCAGGGGTCGTAAAGATCTGTGCGAGCCATCAAATTGATTTTTCATTTAGTGTTTCCCCGAACCCGCTACACTGCACAATCTGGGGTGATTTTTATTATAAATATTATTATTCTTAATTTGTGGAACACGAAGTCTTTCAAACACTCGGGCGAGTACATTTTGGGCATTTTTACTGAAAGGTCCACTGAGGCCAAATATTATAATTGATAAAAAAAAAATTATAATTTTTCAAGATGAGTCAAAACAGACGTCCATTTTTCGTTGCGTTCTTGATGCATTGTTTTCTAAGATTTTCTAGTTTTCGAATCTACAGGGGTTCAAAGCTTGTCTTTTATAAAAAAAAAATAGTATTGATAAAATGCATAAACACGTAAGAAAACATTTTTGATTTTTTTGTTTTCTTTTAAAGACGTACAAATGTCGCATTCTCGATCCTGGAATGGAGAATTCGTTGTCAAGATTATTATTTTTCTCAGTGCATTTGCAATTTTTGGATTTTAATGTCTGACGCTGTCGGCATCCTGCCAAACAACCAGCTGATTTGCCTGGATCATTAAAACAGCTGACTGCAATTAGCCACATGGCACCGGCAACTGGAAATCGAGATCATGTTTTACCTCATTCAACATTCTAGCAGCTGAGCGGAAAAAGCTATAAAGGTTAAGGTGTGATTCGTAAAGAAACAACGCATTAAACAAGCAGAAAAAAGGATAATCTTTCGACTGACAGATTGAAATCTATTTATATCCTCAGTTCCTACTTCTAAAACTTTAAGAAAGTCTTTAAATTATTTTTAATTTAGACAAGAAATAAAATCCACTTTACTTTTTTATAAATTTAAAAAAAAACTGTAATTTTAGCCATGAAGCTTAAATGTTAAAGATCAAAACTAGAATATTTAAAGAAAATTAAATATTTCATTTAAATTTTAATAAAATATAAGAATTTGATTCGCAGAGTTTAAGTAGGGAAATGTAATTAAATAAATTAAACAGATAAATAATTTAAACAGATGATAATTAGTTCGATAACGCCAAGAGTAATTTTTAAATTCAAAATTTATTTGTTACAGAATCTCTTTGCCTTGGCTTGAGTTTTATAAATAAATATGTAAATTGAAAACTCTACGAGCCGCACATTTAGAATTTATTATATTAAGATATAACAATTCTTAATTGCCAATGAATTACACTTTGAAGTGCATTCCATTTGGAAGAAATTTTTGTCAGTTGTTTTTTCTACTTTTCTTCCTTTTCCGTTGCATTATTTATATAAAAGATCATTTGATAATTTGATGCCTCTGTTATTTCGTGTCAAAGTTCAATTAATTCAATTAAAATATTTGTGTGCGTGTGTGACGCAGATGAAACAGACGACGATCACATCAATAAAAAACAGGCAAGGGTAAACAGGGTTCGACTTCAAGATACCCTATAGACATTTCTAGTCACAAATTAACACATGTAATATTCAAATTAATATATAAAATATATTTAATTTTTTTTTATAATATTTTGAATGCAGATATACTACAACTTTTTAACTGCTGTAGAGTAAACAAAAATTTCTCGAGAGTCAAGGTCAGAAAAATAGTTTTGTTTTATATTTGCAAAGTAAGAAGATATAAAGCAAGTTTAAATATAAACGAACAAATTAAAGGCATAGTTTACGGAAAGATAGCAACGAAACCTGGTTTATCTGGGCACAAAATTTAATTTTAGTTTTTAGGCTAACAACCTTGCCCTCGCCCCCGGTGAACACCTACTGACCCTCAACGGACTTTGGGGATTCAAGGGCGCTTGTTGAGCAGACTCACATCCCAGGTGGTCAGTGACACATCCAGATGCGACATCTCCGGCTGACGAATACTCGACGTAAACATCTTGACCTATCCGGCAATTGTGGCTCGTTTGCGCGAAAGGTATATTGATTAATCTTGCTTCTTCGGTTTTCGTTTAATTGAAATACAGTGATGGAGAGAGAGGAAGTTTCAACATTGTTGCATGCACCGACCGCCCCATTTCGATTGAGATCTTACGCTCGCGTACGCCCCTAAAACATTATAAAGCCATAAAAAGCACCCAACAAATAACAAGGTGGTCTGCAATTTAGGTTACGCCTTCCTGACGGCATCGAACTTTACTTCGTGTCTTTCTACGCTTCTTGTGTTTGTCTGTGTTGTTAATGTGTTGTTTACGAGTTAGCCAGCAACCGAAATCCCGATCTCAACTACAGACGAGCCTCCAATAGTGATGACCCTCATTTTTGCTGATAGAAATTATTTAATAGGCATTATTAAAACTTAAAATTCTACCAGGAAATCAAACAGAAACAAATATCGACTTCAGTGAAAAGTTCCAATACGGTTAAATACGATTGTATTGTATATTTATTTAACTCTTTTCGCATTGCTTTGTGTGCAGATTATTGACTGTATATTAAATAAAGAAAAAAAAAAAAAAAAAAAAAAAAAAAAAAAAAAAAAAAAAAAAAAAAAAAAAAAAAAAAAAAAAAAAAAAAAAAAAAAAAAAAAAAAAAAAAAAAAAAAAAAAAAAAAAAAAAAAAAAAAAAAAAAAAAAAAAAAAAAAAAAAAAAAAAAAAAATAAAATATAAAAAAAACAAAAAAAAAAAAAAAAAAAAAAAAAAAAAAAAAAAAAAAAAAAAAAAAAAAAATTTAAATATTTTTTATAAAAAAAAAAAAAAAAATAAGCAGTTCTTTTTGTAAAGATACAATAGTTCTTCTCCAGATTATTTTATTTAACCAGATCGCACCAGGTGATGGGCATATACGGTGTAATGACATCACCAGCCAGTGAATGCACTCGAACTGCACCTTCGTTATAGGTTCCATTCAAATTATTCACATGCATGAATTTCGCATCTGCATGATCCCGTCGTGTAAGGCAACTTAAATGAGTTTCGACCACCGCATTCGACACATTGTTGCGATAGTGCAGCACATAGTTGACAACGAGTCCATTCGGTTTGGATGGCTCTGGGAAACGCATGATGTACTCCGTTGTCTTGGGCACCCGGCAGACGGTCAGCTCAGTGAGTGTATCCGCACCTAAAGTGAAATTCGTGCGTTCGTTCAACGTTGTGACGCTGCTGCAACCGAATTTGTTGCAGGCCTGCAACTGCAGAGAGTACAGACGATATCGTTCCAGATTCTGCAGATCATACGTTGTTGTATCAGCTGGAAGTTGCAGTTGCTTCGCTTCGGGTGATGCACAATTTTCGGGCGCATCCAAACTACAGCGGTACATGGTATTCATTTCATTAATAAAATGCTGATCATCCGCCAATTCCTCATGATGGGCACAGCAATCATCGTAGTCGTTTTCCTGTATCGTCCTGTCCTGCCACAAAAATGGAGGGTGCTTGCAAAAGTTACGCTCATCCATATATGCCAGATCATCGGGCAGCTCGAAAACGTTCAATACGAAATACTCGTGATCCTGGGCACCTATGCTTAGGCTAAGCGAAGAGTCCGTCTTCTTGATCACAGCCAGCAGTGGTGGCTTCGGAATGTCGCGCTGTGTCTGCACGTAGATCAGTTCGCTGCGTGCCTCGTGCTGCAGGTCACCGCCAAAGGTGCGAAGCAGGCAGGCGTAGCGTGTATTTGGATGCAGTTGCTCCAACTGATAGCTGTAGTGGGTGTCATTCTCTCGCAGATCATCCACAAAGAGCAACAGTCGGTGCCAATTAATACGAGTGCAAATGGGCGCCTCTAAGTCGGTTTCCGTGACCTGAGTTTCTCCAAACGGCACTATCCTGTAAATTAGCTCCAGCTCCACGCTCGTCTGTTCCTTTGGCCAACTTAACATCATGGTGCGATGAGAGTGTGCCTAGAAAGTGGGATAATGATATCAGTTCCTCGTCAGTCATTAGTGGACTAAGAATATCTCACCTGCACGCGCAGTTGCAGCTTGGCGGGACCACAGAACACCTCCTGGTCACTGGTTTGCAGCGAATCCAACTCCTTGTCGTGCATCACACGATTCTGAAAGTCCCACATGTGTTTATTGCACAACTTGTTGTTGCGGTGCATAAACATGCCACCAGTGACAAACTCCAGTTTCTTTGTTGGCTCCCACAGCTCCGTCAGCCGGTTGTTGTCGTAGAGTACGAATGCATAGTGACGATTCTCTAGAGGATCACCGTGAATGCGCCTCAAGTTTCTCAGAAACCTAAGGTTTCTCAAGTGCGGGGAACTTAACAAAAAAAGATAGGAAGAAAACTGTTAAAATTTTACTCTGGCGAAGATCTCTATGTAATATGAACTGACCGAAAGATTTTGAGATGTCCACGTATTTCTCGTAAGCTGCTCAGACTCTCCTCCAGCTGCACTTCATCTACTTTACTGCTTATGCTAATGAAGAGGCTGGCATTGATGATCTGACAACCACGCAACTCATCGGCATCTTCCAAACTATTAATTCTCACGTATTTATTATTATATTTCGGCGAGCAAAAACTGATGCACGCATCCTGCGGATCACATTGTACGCATTCCATCTCCGAATTGGGTTTGTATCCACCTGGACAAACTGGCACACACTCAAAGCCAAAGGTATAGTGTCCAGGATGGGCAACACACTCATCCCGAGTGTAACATCGCTGATACTGTTCCAGCAAATACCTGTAAATTGTCAATTAACAAGACGCCAAGTCGGAGTCGGCGGTGTTACAGATCACTTACTTGTCCGCCGGACATTGCTTCACACACACTCCGGCATTAGTTAATCCTCGACAGACCACACAGCCAGCAGCCGTGGCATTGTAGCAGCCTCCCAAACATTCCTCATGGCAGTTTTCCGAGTTTCTGTAGAGAAAACCAATAAGATAAGGAGTTTGGTTTTAGTTTTATTTTACATTTTTACTTTTAACAGTCGGCTGCAATTTTTACTCTTAACTTGCTCGGCTGCAATGTACATGTTGTTACCTGCTATTTAAAGTAGGTTTAGTGTAATTAACATTTATTTAACAAAACCAATATTTCTTTGAAAAGTTTTGTTGTAACGAGATATTCCACTTTAAATTAATAAAAATATTCATGCTGTTATTATAAAATAATAACATTTTAATATTTTTAACAGAACTAATAAATTGCTTTATTAACAGCATTATTTCTTATCGATTTTCATACCGATCATATCGGGCCAAGTAATAATCGTTCTCAAAGCGTTGACAAGTTAAATTCGACCAACAATAGTTAGAACCGCATCCTTTGCAATTGGCGCGCTGTGTACAATTTTTGGAATTCATTGTAATATGATTCTTCCCAGTGCTTAAAGTGAGTCTATCTGCGTTGATCTGCAAATGAAAAACTTAACGCATATTTAATAAGATATAGGCAATACTTACCCTATTTAACTGGCAGAGCTTTTTGTTGTTGTCAATGTAGACATGACCCCGTTGAATGGCCACTAGGGATGGAAATTCCAGCTTAAGTGGAAAAAAAAGAGCATTTATTGCAGGTATTTTCAGCTTATGCCCGTGGGGCCTAATTGTATCGGAATAATTCAGTTCAGCTCTGTTTGATGAACCAAAAATGTTTGATTTTATCATCTTCGCTTTAATTTCCTCTTTTTTCAGCCATAGTGTGCGAATAGAACTATCATTTTTATTTTCAAAATTTTCATTATGACATATTCATGATAACAATTATATTCTAATTTTAAAAAAGCCAGATTCTCTAAGTGTAGAACGCACTACTATATAAATTGACATTTTTTGCTTTCTCTATTTATTTTATCTAGTTTATCTAGTGGACCCCTTTAAGTGTATATGCACACTTAAGGGTATTCGCTTTACTTACCAGTTCAAGGTCGTACATGCTGCTCACGCCTAATGCATAGTTAAGAAAAAGTTGACGACCGCGGATTACCGTTAAATTGGGGAACATATTCCGGATGCTGGTCATGCCACGCACTTCGGTAAATATCACAAAGCCGGTGATTTCGCGTAATTTTGGAAATGAATACGAGGAGATGTTACAATTATGGATTCCAGGAAATAGTGTGATCTTCAAAGAACCAGTGATTACTGTACAGTTGTCCAGTAGATGCATTTGATTGCATTGTTGGCGAATGTCGAGGCTCTCGCATTCTGTGTGTTCGGTTAGTGGTTCGGGAAGTCCGTTGGTTGCCATTGAGAGCAAGCTAGCAACCGTTAGCAACAGATACGCGATGTATAGAAACATGTTGCCAAGCCTCTGTAGTTCTTTAATTGTTTTTATTGTATTTGTTGCTGAAGTTGGCTACATCGGCGTCTTTTCAGTATTTCATCGCGTTTTGCCTTTTTTCATCAGAATTTGTGGCATTAATTAAATAAATAAATTTCCCTTTTATTTCATTCAATTAACAAGTTTTATTATTGACCAATTAAACAGAAATAAATTCAATTTAATTGCTAAATATATATTCAAATAAATATATTCAAAGTATGGAAAATTTTTAATTTATCCCTTTTCTGAGGGAAGCTTTCATCAGTACTCGAGAATCCCACTGACTTATATTAAAATATAACTTATGTAAATAAAAGATTTAAAAAGAGGTTACTTTTTACTCGACTTTTTCTGGAATTTTAAACACAAATAGTAATAATTTTGTTATTTCGTAAATTGATAACTGTTTAAATTTAAAACTTTGTAATAAGATATAAAACTGTTTTTTAATCATGAAAAATTAAAGCTTTCCTCCAAAAGGGCAAAATCTTAACTTAAAAAAATTTTAAAAAAAGTTTTTTTATAAAAACAAATTTTAAAATGGCTTGTTGTGTTTTTGGGTTTTGTGACAATAATGTAATCTAGAGTAATTTAAGTTAAGTTTTCTGTTTATAAGACACGTACTTTTTAATATTATTATATTATAGTACTTTAAGATAGATTTGGAGTTTAATAATATATATATTATATTAAAATAGTCCGACCTTTAATTGTAAGGTGTAACGTTTGAGTAGTTTTCAGAAACGCGTGCGACGATCTTGACGCCTCAACGTCCAGTTGCCGACTGGCGAGATTCTTCTGGACTGGACTGAGCCCCTGCCATTCTGTTAGGGGTCGTGAAGATCTGTGCGAACCATCAAATTGATTATTATTTAGTGCTTTCCTGAACCCGCTTCACTGGACGCTCTGTGGTGTTTTTATTATAAATACTATGTAAGCAACGTAAATTAATTGCAAAACGTTTGATTCGTAGTATAGTCGAAGTCTTTCATAAAATCGAGCAAGTAAAATTTACCCGACTAAATGTGCAGCAGTGATAATTTATCAAATAAATCGAATACGCTATATATGTAAATTTGTTTTCAAGGTTTTCAATCATCTGATTTGCCTAGAGCATTAAAACAGTTGACTCCAATTAGCTACATGACATCTTTTTGAGCCGCAAAAGCAATTTACGCTAGGGTCTGAGACGTTAAAAAACGTAATAAACTAACGGAAATAACGATGATATTTCGGTTTTTGAAAATTAGATACTCATGCAGATTGTTATCTGTTTACATTCAGATAGATTTTAAGTCTCTACTACTATATTATTATCGATTTTTATAAATGGATTTCAATTATTTTTTAATTTACTATGATTTACCATTTTCTAAAATCTCCTATTTCAAAAATATTATAACTTGGTTGCTTAAGGATAATTCAGTTACAATTTCAAAAGCCAATGAATAAAGCGTTTAAAGCGCATTTAATTTTGCAAGAAATTGTCGACTTCTTATTCTATATTTTATTTCCATTGCAGAGCAATTTTTATATTAAATATTATTTGATATTTTGAAGCCGTTGCTATTTGGTGTCTTAGTTCAATTTAATTATTTATGTGCGTGTGTGACTAAACATTCGATAAACAGATCAATATAAAAAAGGCAGGGGTGAGTAAATTGACAAAGCTCGACTGCAAGATTCCCTGTAGCCGTTTGAGCAAATTACATAGAGAATTTGATTTACATTTCATTAAATAAAAGTTACTATTAACCCCATTTACAACTACTACATGATGTACTAAAACTTCTCACGTTTCAAGTTCCGAAAAATTTTAGGTTTTTTTATTTGCAAATAAAAAGATATAAAGCAAATTTACAAATAGTAAAAATTAGAGGCTTATCTTAAGGGAAGATTGCAACAGAATCTACATGAATCTGGACTTATTCCGGAGGTGTGTTGTCGTGTATCCACTCCTGGAAGTAGACCAGACTGGTGTAGACGCTGGGTATGCGCAGGCCGCCGCAGTTATCCGAGCCAAAGGACATGATGCCGATCTGCAGCAAGAGAAGGAATCACTTTAATCAGACACTAAAAAATTTTGATTTAATGTATAACTTTAATTTGTAATGGCTTTCACATTTCTCTGGCCCTTAAGAGCAAAATGTTTAATTATTTTACTTTTAATTTTCTTTTTAAATTCAAAAACTCTTACTTTTCAATGCACGTTACTAAAACCTCGATATAGATTTTCACTCATTAATTTTTTCATAAATCAGCATTTGTTAAACAATTTCTTTCAAAATTGAAATCTAAATATTATGTATGATTCATAAATTTTATTCTTTTAAAATTTGTATATATTTTCATTATCTTTCTGTTTACCTGAGAGAAAATGCCATTCTCCTGGATAAATAGAGGCGCACCACCAAATCCTTGACAGACATCTTTGCCCTCGCCACCGGCGCACATCCATTGACCCTCAATAGAATTGGGGGATTCAAGGGCGCCCGTTGAGCCATAGTTGCGCAGACAGAGATCCCAGCTGGTCAGTGGCACATCCAGATGCGACATCTCCGGCTGACGTATACTCGACGTGGACATCTTGCCCCAACCGGCAATGGTGGCCCGTTTGCCCACTACCAAATTGGCGCGTGTCTTTTGCAAGCAGATCGGTTGTGTGGCAACTGCAATGGGATGGATGAAACAAGGGAATCAGAAAAGGTTATTGGGATCTTAAACTAATATATTATCTATCGATCGATCTTGCTTCTTCAGTTTTCGTTAATTTAAAACACAGTGAGGAAAAGAGAGGGAGATGTATCGGTTTCAACATTGTTGCATGCACCGACCGCCGCATTTCGATTGAGATCTTACGCTCACGTACGCCCTTAAAACATTATAAAGCCATAAAAAGCACCCAACAAATAACAAGGTGGTCTGCAATTTAAGTTACACCTTCCTGACTGCATCGAACTTTACTTTGTGTTTTCCTTCGCTTCTTGTCCTTGTCTGTATTGTTAATGTGTTGTTTACGAGTTAGCCAGCAAACCAAATCCCGTCCCCGACCTCAGACGAGCCTCCAATATTTTAATGAGTATTATTACATTTTAAAATTCTACTTTTGCTTTGATTTTTCAAGCAATGAGTTTTAATTTAACATAGGTAGTATACAGATTGGATCATCAATTGAGGACTTATATTGCATTTTTAGTTATGATTATGTGAATTTCCAAATTCTAGATTATTGATTGTTATATTTAATATTAAACAGCACCTATATGTAATTTGGTTCTAAGGAGCTTACGTACAAAAATCTCTATGTATTACATTATTTCATTTATACGAAAGCTTCATTGAGTATTATTCAAACACCAATCATTTGAACAATCATAATATTTAATTAAGAAAGTCTATCGAAAATCGAAAAAACATCAAATGATTACTTTTTTTGTTCATATGTTTTTAGGGCCATAATATATTTAATGTGTACTTGCAGTTTTTGAGTAATACTCTATATAATTAAGTTTTGATCACAACAACTACTTTAAATTGAATTTCTTGGTTAAACAATTAATAATCATCAAATTGAATGAATTTAAATTGCCACATTTTTTATTTTATCGTATTCTTTCAATAATAATCTAAAATCTTTTTCCAAACAAAGTCCAAGTCCATTGAACTGTAGCCAAAAATTTAAAACAAAATTTTAGCAATGGTTATCTTATTTCTTGCTACACTACACATGAAAAAAAGCTCAACACTGGGCGTTTACCCCGCAAAACCTCTCCACCGTTTAAGTGATGGAAATGGAGCCAAAGCCTCAAATTATAGACATGCCATATGAAAATATAAGGGGGACAGTTGACATTTATGAACTTGGCAGTACATGAGTGCGAGTTCATTATATATCACAGAGCAAAACGATTTTTAATTAACGTTGACACTGCGAAGCGTAACCAGCTCCCCTTCTCGCTTATACCCCTCCCTCCCTAGTCTCGCCTTGATACTCACCCGAGTAGTTTAGCGGTGTTTTGAGCACAAGCAGTGCAATGTCATGATGATATTGGCCTTGCTTATAGTCTGGATGCACAATTACATGGCTGATGGCATGATTCACGGAGCGAGGTGCACAGAAGCCCGTGCTGGCACAGTCCGGATCACTAGAGGTGTCATATTCGCCAACGCGCACCGATGATCTACAAAAAAGGGAAAGTTCAGATTAACTCACCAAATAATCAAAATGAAAAACATGTGTAAGAATTCAAAAATATAAGGAATGGAAAGGAGGCAAGAACTGGGCAATTCATATAAGAGTACAAAAATTAGAAAAAATTGAAGTTCCTTTATAGTAAAAACAATTAAACTGTCATAACTTGATCAAATCTTAACCGATTTTCAAGCATCATTGTAAAGTCACTATGACCAACTTCAAGCTGTCATAACTTGATCAAAACTGAACCGAATTTCAAACGGAATGACATTTTGATCATGATTTGGCCTCTTAATTTATTCTGCATCCAAATATTTTTAAATTCGTTATAAAATTCTTTTTTTATTTTGATGTCATATTTATTATAAAACGACATCTTAACAATTTAAAATGTTTCAAAATTGATTTTTTGTGAATTTGTGAAATCTAATCTACATATTGACAGTGGTGGAAAAAAGTGCGGTTTTAAATTAAATTATTGTTTATTGAATTTTACTTCTTTATTTTCATTTTATAACTATTATTTCTATTCTTGTTTTCCTATAACAAGACTAGGATATTTTTTTGGCTCTTCTTTTGGTTCTTCAATTTATTAGTATTATTTGTCAAAATTCTTAGAACTCTTTTCATACTTACAGTCGGTGGCCATCGGCCTTGGCCAGCGCACAATGGGCGGCAGTAAGGATTACCCGTCGGGCAATGATGGAACCGGCACAAGGATAAGCAAAAGCGCCAGTATTTACATCTGTAAGAAACAGATGTAGATTGGAAATTTGCCTGACCACAGTTACTACTTACGTTTAAAGCCCACACGGGCCACAAACGGATACGAGCCGAGTCCCTTGTAAAAATGTCCTTGCACCAGGGATTTACCGCACACCTGATTCTTCTCCAGCGGACTGCTCGGACAGCATACATAGGGCATCTCTTCTCCACCGCCACAAAAGAGCGACTTATCGCCATAATAACAGTTCTTGGCCACCTCGTAAATCATTGCCGTGCAATCATGCAGCGGAGTGCATTCTGTGCCAAAGGAACACTCTGTCCCTCCGGCGCTCTGGCCCCCAATATAGGAACGAGCAGCCACCGAGTGACTGGCATTCGCATTTCCATTGGAAACTTCTCCATAGGTTGGCGGTATAACTAGCTTTTCTTTAAAGAGTAAATGTATTAAGGTTTTATGTATGAAGTATTTGGAGTAAATTAATTAATTCCTTATTTTTATAATAAATTCCAGTTACTGATCAGATTAAAAATAATTTATTGGGCTGAAATACAAAGTTTGTTGGATTAATGTGTTTTATTTTAACTTTCCATTAAATTTAATATTTCAAAATTACTAAAATCATCATTATCAAAGTTGCTACAACTTTAAAGAAAACAATCTCTAAGTAATATATATGTTGAAGCATTTATGAAAAATTCTACAAATTAATTTTCAATTGAAATAGAGTAGCTTCTACGAATAGAAATCAACATTTGCAAACCTAAAGTGTATTTCAATCGAACAATGCCAAAAGCAAATTTTAATGTTTAAATAAATATATTTTTAGTTTAGTTTTTTAAATTTAAATTGTAATGTATAAAATACTAAATACTTTCTCAAAGTTTATCAAGTGATTAGATATTTTTCAGGGTTGAACAAAAATGTAATTTAGTTCTAACTTCTGTTTATAATGAAACACTTGCACATAAAGTATTAGGTAATTGCAGAAAAATCTGAGCTACAAATTTATTAATATTAAATAAAGTTTGTTTTTAAACTGCTTTATAAGATATTATCATATTGTACAAAGGCATATCAAAAATGCAGATACGGTTCCAAGTAAATAACAGAAATATAAAGCCTTTAAATTATTTTGAAGTTTTTATAATCCTTGACGGAGACTTACCAAATTCACCGCCTTCCGTTCGGATGCTCGCAAATATATTAAAAAATATAAAAATTGCATAGAATGAACGCATTATTTTTACACTATGAGAAACACTTGGTCGTTATATCAATAAATTATTTAAATAATCACAGTTAAAAGAACTCTCTACGGAAACGTGTAGAGTTGCACTCTTATTACACTCCCGACCCGAATACGTTAACAAAACCTTTTCGACTAAACGACACGATGTTGGAACTGCGACTAAAGATCGGATTGTCAAATGAAAATGAAATTTGATGACCAGGTGGGCTACTAGTTACTGGTCACTACTCACTGGTTATTAACTGATTTTTATAACAGTTTGGTCTCAATTCGCGACCATTTCCAGGTTGTCGTGTTGTTTGTTTTGTTACGAGATAGTTAGATATAGATAGATGCTTTTTTATATCATGCCCTATGTGTTTCATGTGTGATAGATACCACTATGTGGATCACAGAGTCATTAGTTAGTTAGTTGAATTATTTTTTATGTATATTGGTAGTTGCACTTTTCATTATTGTGGTTTACCTTTTATATACATCACATATACCATATTATTTGGTCTTTTTTATTACTGATATGCACATAGTAAACAAATGATACGGCAGTTAGTTGCACTTCTCTGTAGTAATTGCCTAAACATTTGTAAAATATTTATATGCAAGCTTGCTCAAAATAGCAAAATGTATTTCTTAATTTATAAAATAATTATTTTTTATACAAACATATATATCATATATAATATATAAATATAATAAGTTAAAAAAAAATAATAAATCTACGGTCAACTTATGTCAAATTAAAAAATGTTCTATTATAATATATACACGTATAATATATAATAAACAATAAACTTAAAATAAGTTTTTACTAATAGATCTCTATACTCTGCTGGAATTCTTATTTTACTTAATTGTTTATTTGCAGTGCGATGGAAAGTCATATAATATAAATATTTAAACTCAATAAATAAAAATAAAATACAAATTATTTATTATTTTATTTATATTGTCCATAATTGTAGCGCACACTTTAAATTCCAGTTGGCCGAAACTTTCATCTCCTCGCTAGTGCGTTGTTATTTAAATACATTTTACTTGCCTCTACTTTTATTTTTTTTAATATAATAAAATATTTTGAATGAGATCATTGGTATTCGATAAGCGGCCGAGTGACCATAAAGCGTTGGTTCCACTTTTTAAGCATGACAAACGCACATTAAAATGTTTTATTACACAAACATAAACATACATACATACTCGTACATATGTATGTATGCTTGGACTAAGCTAATTTGTTTTCTTTTTTTTAGTTACGTTTAATGGTAAGTTTTACTTTCATTTCATTTAACGACATTTATTGCACTTTTACAAAAAGCAAAAAAAATCGTCGAGTGCTGGAAACAATTTACCGTTTAGTGGTAGACTACAATAACTGAACTTATTATTCAATTAATATCATCACTGCTGTTTAGCAATTGCTCCTCATTTTCCGACTGCAATTGCAACTCAAAATCCATGTCCATATCCATACCCATGCCGCCTCCCAGCTGAGCCAGAGCACTGCGCATGGCATTCTCATAGAAATCACAGGGTTCAGAAATATTGGAGTTGCTACTTGATTCATTAATATTCATGAGTATGCTGGTATGGAATCCATCATATACCGGTCGCTGCCACAGCTGTTGTTGTTGCTGCTGCTGCTGCAGTGCATCAAAGACGCACTCATAGTCGGTATCGCCCTCGGGTTCCGTATGCAACGGCATGGGAAAGTTGTGGAGCACCTGACAGAATACCTCGTAACGATCACGCAACTCGGCATGCACATCCTCACTGCGTCGCTCCCCCGAATGCAGATAGTCCAGCATGGAGTACATGAACACGCGATTGGCAATGTGACAGTCGGGCAGGAGGCTACGTTCCACTTCCTGATTGGGGCACATGCTACCACTGAACAACTACCAGACACAGACAATTACTGTTCTTCTATGATCAGCAAAATGAATGGATATACGATATATAACTTCAATTTAATACGAGCGACTAATTTTTTTTATATACACATAAGCATTAACTAAATCTATACACAAAATAAACTGGGACAGCTTTTCACAAGTCTTGCATAATTAATTCCATTTCTAACGCATAAAACAATGCCAACTAAACGCTCAACAAACTAAACATTCAACACAATAAACATTAATGTCATAATAAAAATAAATGCGGAAGCTAAAATATTACTCTATCGTTAACCACGCTCTTTTAACTGTTATTTGATACCCTGTAATTAAATAATTAGTTAAGTCAAATGTATCAAGACGTCTATAATAAATCGCTGAAATACAAAGAGCAATGTTCGATTGTTTAGAAAAAAATAAAGTAGTTGAAAACTAAAAAAAAATAAAAAAGTTTAAATAACATATAAATTTAAATCTATTTCTTGTTTATACATTATAAAATCTTTATTTTAATAAGTATATAAAAAGTGTCTTAATAAGTACACAAATCGAAAAGGGAAATGAAATGAATTTTATGAATTTTTTTATATGTAATACATAAATATCAATTTAATGTTGCAGGTAAAACTATTTTAATTTAATTTGGATAATCACTTATGCATCTCTGTATTTGTATTCATGTTTTATACATCTTTTTTTGCCAACTTGCTTTTTAAGTACAATAAAAAAAATCAAAGTACAGTTAACAAATATATGCCAACTAAGTACATTAATGGTCCATAATCGCGCCTAAATTGCCAGAAAATTGTCGAAATACACAAAACTAAAGAGCGTGTCCACTTTACCATTTAAGTAGTTTTTTTTTACTTTTATTTGATTGAAATACAAAATGTAGTCGAATGTTAAAGCATTAACAGATGAATAAAGTAATAAAATAACTAATTATAGAAAAGCGATAAGCACAAGAAAAAATAGCATTAATTATGCTGGTAATAGAAACAAAAACAGAGAAAACCATGTTTTTTTTTTGACAAAAGTATAAATAGATTCATAATTCTTAAACAAAAAAAAATAAAAACAAATTATATTTTATATATATGATGAAGTACTTAAATATTAAGAAAAACTGTTATGGGACAATGATCGCTTCCCAAACAGTGGCTACGCATTACATTGTCCACAATACGTGAGACAAAGCGCTGGGAGACAATACAGTAATCCAAGCGCCAGCCAACGTTGCGGGAACGCGCATTGGCCATATAGGTCCAGAAGCTGTATGCACCCGTGCGAGTGGGATACAAGTGCCTGAAGGTGTCCACATAGCCCAGTTCCAGTAGCTCACTCATTTTCTCGCGCTCCTCTTTTGTGAAGCCAGCGTTACGTGTGTTAGCCTTTGGATTTGCCAAATCGATCTCCAAATGCGATACATTCATGTCGCCACAAATGACAACTGGCTTGAGGGCGTCCAATTTCTGTACATAGGCTTGGAATAGCTTCTCCCATCGCATACGTGGCTCTAGATTAACCAGCTTACGTCCTGAATTTGGCACATAGACATTTATCAAATAGAACTTCTCATATTCGGCTGTGATCATGCGTCCCACATCATCAAACTCGGCATTTCCAATGCCATACTCTACATGTATGGGCATTATTTTAGTGTAGATTGCAACGCCTGCATAGCCACCTGGCATGCACAGCCAGTAGGGATGATAGCCCGGCAGACGTGCCATCTCATCGGGCAGTTGGTCAGTCACACATTTTGTTTCCTGCACGTATAAAATGAAATCAAGTATATGTGAACAATTATCAATTGTAAATGTAATATTTATGATTTAAATTTACCTGCAAACAGAAAATGTCTGGTTCCTCAACATCCACAAACTTTAGGCCATCCTTCTTTAACCAGGCCCGCAATCCAGCCACATTCCAGCTTGAGATTTTTAGATTGAATTCCTTCTCAGTTGGCACGGGGAATAGACTTTTATCGTAGCTGCCAGCAGCCGGTGTCTCCGCTTTTACTGTTCCTGCCTTTTTGACCTTGGACGCTGGAAAACAAAAGTTGAGCACGTTTTGCAAACTTTTCAATACCGCAAGGCGACAGCCGGGATCCACCAACGTACTTGTTGAACCGTCTGCTTCATTGACTGCCAAGGCATCCCCATCATCTTCAGCGACTGCAGCTGCACGCTTGCGACCACGAGCTGCATTAAGGGAATCATTAATCTGTAAGTCTGTTAGGAATTTGTTTTGTAATCTACCTGGTGCAGGAGCCGCCGGATCATTGACTCGCTTAGGAGCTCGTTTCTTGCTGGGTGCGATCACCTCCTCCTCCTTCTCATCCTCCTTTAGTGGTTGAGACTCTTCATTAGCTGCTTTCTTACCGCGTTTCTTGACTGGGACTTCAACATTCTCATCGTTGGTCTTCACTTGCTTGCCAGACTTTTTGATAGCAGTCTTTACTCCGGGTTTAGTCTCTTGTTCTGGTTCATCTTCTTCCTCCAGCATTTCGGTAATTTCCGTATCTGCCAGACGCTTTGTGCCGCGTGCACGTTTTGCTGTTGCTGTACTTGATGTACTTTCTGTCTCCACCTTTTTGGCTTTGCCCTTTGACGCCGTCTCCTTTACTTCCTTTTTGGCACGTCCCTTTGCAGGAACTACTTTAGTAATCTCGTCTTGCTCCGGCTCCGGTTTCGCCTCCTTTTTTTGCGTGCTGGAGCTTTGCTCGATGCTGCAGTGTCTTCCTCTTGCACCACAGGTTTTGCCTTTTTGCCGCGTCCTTTGCTTTCTGCGGCCTCTACGGAGGCTGGTGTAATCTCTTTCTTGGCGCGAGATTTTATAGCTTTAGCTTGAGTTGTTGTTGGTTCTTCGAGGACATCAGTTGCCGGCTTTTTAGCGCGACTCTTTGGTTTGGATGGCCCAGACTCTGCCATTTCGACTGGCTCTTCAGACGGCTTTCTTTTTCCGCGTCCCGCAGACTTCTTCACCACATCAGCTTCGACTTCCACTTCCTGAGCTGAAGTTTTCTTGCCGCGTCCTTTAGTTTTGCCCGACGCCGCCGAGGTGGTTGCTTCATTGTCATTACCATTTGTTGCAGGCAACGTTTCCTTTATTTCAGTTGGTTTTTCTTCAGCTGGCTTCTTTTTGCCTCTTGAGGTAGTCTTTTTTGTAACAACATTTTCCACTTCCTGTGCGTCATTCACTTCCTCCGCAGGCTTTGCAGCTGCCGCTTTCTTGCCGCGCACTTTGCTTTTGGGTGGCTGCTTAATAGTATCAGCGACGTCACTGGCGCCGTCAGTTGCAACTGAAGATGATGCAGCATTGCCGTTTGTTGCTGGCAATTCGGACGCTGTTTGTTTTTTTGCAACTTTTGCGCGAGGCATTTTGTATTAAATTGTTCTTTGTATAACTGCTAGATCAATTTAATGTGCCCACAAAATCTTTTCAGTGTTGTTCTCGCTTTGGGACCTCTTCGATTCTGGCAAATAATGCCAAGAACAACAACCAACAATTAGCACTGCGCGGGCAATGGCAATGCCTTGAGAAGCCGGCCCTTTTTAACCCGCGTGAAGTTTTTGGCACAGCCATCGTTATCGATATTTTCGATCAAACTCCTCAAGTCTTCAAATCAGTGATGACAGCTATTCGACACAAAGTCAGGACAACGCGACCAGTATAAAAGGATGAGAAATTAAAGATGGAAGAAAAAGACAAAAAGTTTTTACTTTAATTTTTTGTTTACTCAGTATTCGAATTTCTAAAGATAATAGAATTATATAGAAATTATAGGGAATGTTTGGTAATTTAACAGACAGAATGGATTTTGAACAGGACGAAACTATCCGGAAAAAGGCCAAAATGGCAACACTGCAACTGGAGCTACAATCAGAAAATGTAGTTTATTCGGTTCACTCATTCATTTTTGTGATTTCCTTAATCGAACTTATTCTGAACGATTCGATACAATAGTGTTATCGATGACATTTTCAGCGCTACCCGCTGCATCTTTTATTTAAGTTTTTTCTTATAAACAATTCGTTTTTGTATCAATATTCTGTGTTTTTGGTGTAGTGAGTGTATAAATTAAAGACCAATAATAAGCAATAATACTAAAGCGCACAAATACGCACAGTAAAATAAACCATATAACAAGCAATTATTATCGACAGACGGCGTAGCTCGACAAAATGCCGAGTGAAATAATTACGCTGCAGTTGGGACAATGCGGGAATCAAAGTGTGTACAATTCATACTTGTAATTGATCAATTTTAACCTGCGGTTGCTATTATTTTTAGTTGGCTTTGAGTTTTGGAAGCGACTGTGCTTGGAGCATGGCATCTCGCCCAGTGGCGTGCTGGAAGAATTTGCCACCGATGGCATGGACCGCAAGGATGTGTTCTTTTATCAAGCAGATGATGATCATTATATTCCTCGTGCAGTGTTGCTGGACTTGGAGCCGCGTGTTATTAACTCCATTATGACGTCAGCTTATTCAAAGGCGAGTTGTCAGAATAAAATAGAATTTTACACACAATTCTCAAAATTGACATTTATGTAGCTCTATAATCCTGAGAACGTTTACCTGTCCAAGCATGGCGGCGGTGCCGGCAATAACTGGGCATCTGGCTATAGTCAAGGCGAGAAACTGCAGGAGGAAATCTTTGATATCATTGATCGCGAGGCAGATGGCAGCGATTCGTTGGAGGGATTCGTGCTTTGTCATTCAATTGCAGGAGGCACTGGCTCAGGTATGGGCTCATTTTTAATGGAACGCCTGGCAGATCGCTATCCCAAGAAGCTCATTCAAACGTACAGCGTGTTCCCAAATCAAGATGAAATCAGTGATGTTGTTGTGCAACCATACAACTCAATGCTCACTCTACGCCGTTTGACCACCGCTGCGGATAGCGTTGTCGTATTGGATAATACCGCATTGAATCGTATTGCTTGCGACCGCTTGCACTTACAGAATCCTACATTTACCCAGATCAACACTCTAGTCTCGACTATCATGAGCGTGAGCACAACAACGCTACGTTATCCGTCATACATGAATAATAATCTCATTGGGCTAACTGCACCATTAATACCAACACCTCAGCTCCACTTCTTGATGACGGGCTACACACCATTGACCAGTGACTCTAACGTCAGTAATCAAGTAAGTTGCATTTAATTGATGCTTTTAATTTAATAATTAATCCATGAATTCATTCATTAGGCTGTTAACGTGCGCAAGACAACTGTGCTGGATGTGATGCGGCGTCTGCTGCAACCAAAGAATATGATGGTTTCCACGGGTCCGGACAAGACCAATCAGCACTGTTACATATCCATATTAAATATAATACAGGGTGAAGTGGATCCCACCCAGGTGCACAAATCGTTGCAGCGCATACGAGAGCGCAAACTGGCTCAATTCATACCATGGGGACCTACTTCTATACAGGTAGCGCTTTCACGCTCTTCACCTTATGTACAGAGTAGCCATCGTGTCTCGGGCTTAATGTTGGCCAATCACACAAGCATTTGCTCACTGTTTGAACGCACACTTAATCAGTATGATAAGCTGCGCAAGCGTGGCGCTTTTCTGGATCAATTTCGTCGAGAAGACATATTCAAGGATGATTTGAGTGAATTGGATGAGTCCCGGGAGATAGTTGATGCCCTTGTCCAGGAGTATGAGGCGGCCACACGCAGTGACTACTTGCAATTTTCGGCTAATAAGCGTGATCCTAGACATGATGGTGGAAATGAGGATGCCAAGTCATTGAACTCAAATATCTGAACAATTAACATTTGATTGTGCCATTTACGTGCCATGGTCAAGAAACAATGAAATTTAAACTTGCTCGAATATACAAATTATTTTGTTGACATGCAAGGATTCTAAATCCTTTAAGTATTCAAACACCATAAATTTTTTAAGTATCGTATCTACTTACATATGTTCGTATGTAATGCTTTTAGTACAGTGTCTATGTATTTGACAATGATAAAAGTATGTTTGCGTTTGCGCATTTGTTCTTGTGCTAATAAAAGTGTTTTAAAAAAAAACAGTTTAAATATACTTTAATTTTTTGTATATTTTAGTAATTTCTGAGACTGATGGTTAATTCATCGAGTCACGGTTATAAAATGAAACCATCAGAATTCGTAAAAAGAGAAATTATTTAATTGTATATAAATTCATGTATTAATTACGTTTTTACGGTACCTAAAACTATAAAATGGTAATTTAAACCCATTAAATTCAAAAGTAAAGGTGTTAATTTAACAATTAATCTTATTGCATATAACTATCAGTTTAAATTGTGTATTTTGCAGAAACTCCCCACATATTAGAATTCAATATAAAGTCTTAAAATGCACGACTTATAATTTTAAATTTGATTGGTGAAATAGCAAGACGATAATTTGTGGCGGCCGGTCGATATTTTTTCGATAAATATTTCCCCTATTGGCATACGATGCTTGTTATTTCACATTAAACCATTACTACATGGTTTTTATATACAATAACAATGGCGCCAAATGCACCTGTTATGGAGCCGGTAAACGAACAAATTTCTACGTTCGCAGTGATTGACTTGGAGACGACCAACTTGCCCGCTTATAGCCAAAATCGGGTTAGCATCACCGAGCTGTGCATTTACGCCTTTGATCCCTCGATTTTAAGAGACAACCAGGAGCCGCAACTACGTGGCGAGTTGACGCCGAGTTCGCCCAAAGCATTGCCTTTACCACCGAGAGTACTTCACAAGTTGAATCTACTTTTCCAACCGTCAATGGCAGTAGGACTAGACGCGCAGAGAATCACAGGTATGACTAATCAACATTTCAATGGCAATGTCTTTGAATACATATATGTAAAATGTGTACTTTCCCGCATTTCAGGTTTGGATAACTACCTGTTGGAGCGTGAGTCAAGGCTAAACGAAAATGCTGGTCAAATGATACTGAAATTCTTTGAGCATTTGTCTGCACCTATTTGCCTGGTTGCTCACAATGGTTGGAACTTCGATTATCCAATTATAAAACAGGCTTTTGATAAGCTGAATTTAAAGTTGCCAGCTTCCATGCTTTGTGTGGACTCCTTGCGAGCTTTTATGGAAATCGATGATAAGCGAGCCAACGAACAATTTGTGCAATATGTAGCAAAGTCTGACGGGAAGGTGGAGCCGAATCTGGAACTGCCGAGCAGCTCTCTTTCGATTCCAAAAGAAATTGACTGGCAAACAGTAAACAACACGACACCCAAGCGTCCAACGCTATCGCACAACGAAGCAGCACGAAAACGCAAATTTTTAAGCGATGGCAATGATGAGGATAACGAAGATCTCCAATTGTATCCAGAAGCAAAGCGAGCGCCACAAGAGTTTCGTTCCCGTCGCCCACTTTTTTCTGGTCTAAAATGTGCCCAAACCAATCGCGTTCCTCCTCGCGGGCGCTATAATTTGCCTAGTCTGTTTGAGCGGACGTTTGAGCTTCCGGCCTCAGGTGCTCATCAGGCAGAGGCCGATGTCAATATGCTCACAAAGCTTATTCAGCACTATGG
This sequence comes from Drosophila falleni, assembly GCA_035045575.1. Taxonomy (NCBI): domain Eukaryota; kingdom Metazoa; phylum Arthropoda; class Insecta; order Diptera; family Drosophilidae; genus Drosophila; species Drosophila falleni. Next base: position 46,481 of record JAWNOV010000169.1, on the reverse strand, counting down.
CGTTGACTTTCTAACCTTTGCCGAGGAACAAGCCATTCCATTTGCAGATGTTGTTCCACTTGGCGGAAAGACTCCAAGTAGCAAATAAGTGTGTGTTTTTATATATTTTAATAATTTGCATGATTAGTTTTAGTGGATAGATTTTATAAAACACTGTGAAGTCCATATATATTTTTTAGATATCTATACAGCATGTTCAATAAATTTTATATACAATTTTTTGCATAAATTCAACATTTATACTACTGCGTTGTTTATGTTTCTCATAAGATCCTTCCTAATTTTTTTGTTAAATACTCGGAGTTCTTCTACGTTTATATTTTAGCTAGAGTTTTTTGAATTTTTACAGAATTTTTGTTAAAATTTTCGGTGTTTTTGATATTGCATTTGCATTTTTTAACAGTGAGGGCAGTTTTCGCCGTCAGTGTTGACATAGCTTTCTGTTAGCTCACTTTGCGTTCCTGCTCAACTTTGCGTTTGTTTACTTTCAAAAATCACAAGTGTTCTTGAACTAGCGCCGATACTTTGTGTCTGTGACTAAGTCACTTGTACTCTATTCGATAACACTTGGGAACTGCTATCAAATCAGCTGTTCCCAAACAAAGAATCAGAACGAATAACGTTGCGAAAAACAGCAGAGATTAAAAAAAAACCAACAAAGATCAAAATACAACAAGTGGGTACACAAATTGACAGTTACGACCAACAATTATTGCCTAGCACAGTCAATATCGGTATATTAAAAGGAGAGCGAATTATGAATTTATCTTTCGCTGGCTGCGGTTTTTTGGGCATTTATCATGTCGGTGTCGCAGTGTGTTTTAAGAATTTTGCGCCGCATTTATTGCTGGAAAAGATTGGAGGTGCATCGGCTGGTTCCCTAGCCGCTTGCTGTCTGCTTTGCGACTTGCCGCTGGGCAGCATGACATCCGATTTTTTTCGTGTGGTGAATGAGGCAAGACGGCATTCGCTTGGACCGTTCAGTCCGTCGTTCAATATACAGACGTGCCTGCTCGAGGGATTACAGAAGCATCTACCCGAGGACGCACATAAACGGGTCAACGGACGCCTACACATCTCACTGACGAGCGTTTTCGATGGCCAAAATGTAATTATCTCAGAATTTGAGTCGCGCGAGGAAGTATTGCAGGCGCTGCTTTGTGCCTGTTTTATACCCGGATTCTCTGGGATTTTGCCGCCGCGCTTTCGAGGTGTACGCTACATGGATGGTGCCTTCTCGAACAACCTGCCCATACTGGACGAGAACACAATTACAGTGAGTCCGTTCTGCGGCGAAAGCGACATTTGTCCGCGCGATCAAAGTTCACAATTGTTCCACTTCAATTGGGCCAACACAAGCATTGAGATCTCACGACAGAACGTCAATCGATTTGTGCGCATTCTCTTCCCGCCCCGTCCCGAATTCCTCTCCAAGTTCTGTCAACAGGGCTTCGACGACGCACTTCAGTTTCTGCATCGCAACAATCTAATCAACTGTCGACGCTGTGTGGCTGTTCAGTCCACATTTGTTGTGTCGGAAACAGTGGCACAACCTCCAGAGTTCGATCCCGAGTGCCATGAATGTAAAAAGCATAGAAAGGTATGTGCATAACATAACTGCCATTATATATATTTATATTTATGTAAGTGCAATTTGTAGGACGCTTTGAGCTCAAACATGCCACAGACCGTGCTGGACGTAATACAAGATTACATTGAGCAGGCAAACAAAGGCTTGGCTAACTGGATCTTTAAGCATCGAGGCATCAAACTACTCTCCCTGCCAGCTACCGTTCCGATGGACATTTTGCTGGCCACAGTGCACAAAATAACAAGTCTGACACCGAAGCTGACCAAACAAATGCGTCAATTGGTTGCTCAGTTCAATGATGCCATACAAATGCGTTTGTTTAGTAAATTCACGCTATATGATCAGCCACATTTCGATGCCACTGGATTGTTGCATTCAAGCCGTTTGTATGGACCACGAGTCTCCATACTTGTCGATGAATGGTTAGTGAGTCCTCAAAAATAAGTATTTTTCTAAAAGTTGTCTTTAATTGTAGCGGTGCAACACCTTTAAATGATGATGTTGATAATTTTGAACATGTTCTCAAGATGAGCACACATAATGATGCTTTGTATGCCTACTATTATACGGACAACAGCACGAATCATGTCAAGGTTACCGAAATCTTTGATTTTGATGAAATGACAGAACATGGGGAACTGGCCACCGATTTACAACTATATGAAGGCTCCGTGGAGGACCATCCAAATCCTCGCCAGCCACATTCCCACAATGCCGTCGTCAGTGAATGGAATGGCGTTGAGTCCGGTTAGTATCGTGCGGCAGTAAAATAACTATCTTTTATCATCTCATATCATATCACATCATTGAGCATCATCGAAAATGACAAAGCCATTTCTTACAGTACAAATAATGCCCACAACACCCGAATTACACGATGTCGCATTTTAAAGCAATCGCACACACGCTCATACACAAAACTTCATATCATTGTGAGGTATTTTTGGCATATTTCAAAATTGTATGCCCTTAATAATTATATATTTACATTTATAATTAACATAAATAATTTTCAGATTTTTTCATTGACGCTCAAACATCTAATTCGACCGAATTGGGGATGCCAGGAGTTCATCAATCGCCATATTTTAACACCTTTAATATTGATCACAACACAATCGATTTCAATGTGCCCCAGACTGAACAAAATTCGAATAGTATGTCCCACGATTTGTGTATAGAAATTGAATGAGACCCAATATTACACAGACTCAATATCGAATTTGAAACGCAACATTTCCAAAGCGGCTCGTAGCCAAGCGAAGAGCCTTTTAGCTTTCCGTTAGCTTTTAATACTTATTATTATCTTAGTACGAAAACATATGTACCTATGTAATTTATGTAATCTCTTGGCACACAAATGAACTTTTGTTTTACACTTGCCCGTTCTCATTTACAATTTAAAACACCTAAACCCATATATTTATGTTAAGTGTCACTTATAAATCAAATAAATCAATTTATACAACAAACATATATATTATTATCAATAAAGATTAATTTTGTATGTTAAAACTTGTTTAAAAACCCAAAATATTAAAATTAAAGACATTTTTGGAAAATTTTAGACCATCGAAATCGAATTTTGGTTGAAAATAATAAAATTTTCTCTATTAACAAAAATTGAATACAGAATAAATTTAGAAGTGAAATCATGATCAAATTATGACAATTGGAAGTTGAACAACTCTTTTACAGAGAAACTTAACCACTTGAAAGAGAATTATTTTCGGTTAAGATTTTAGTTCCGGTAGCTAAAATGAAACGGTTAGTTTTGGTTAATGATTCGATATCGGTAACGGTGATATTCCCTGCACAATAGCAACACAATTTCCAAATTAGATGTAATGCATTTTATAATTTAATGATATACATATTTATAGACTTCAGATACTACAACATATGTTATATACCTATTCATACAGATTAATATTAACTAAATTACATACACGTCTCCCGGGGCGGTATCTCTATATATGGTATATAAAAGTGCTTAAGCACAGACATAGAAACGAATTCTTACACTCCTTTTTTTATATATATATTTGTGTTAAGTTATTTACTTTTTATCTTTTCTTTGTTTGATAATTAAACATAATCGATTCATTCAATGTTTTCGTTTATTAATATAGTGAGAATTTGTTATTTTAAAAGCTTTCAAAAGACTTGTTAAATTGGCATACGCCCGTAGTTTACTGTACAGTATAAAAAATTGCAATGAACAAAACTTAAAGCCTATGCTTTATACAAGGGAAATTGTAAAATTAGCTTAATAATGTAATTTTTGTAAAGTATCTTTTAGTTTTTTTTTTTGTTTTCTGCCTGAAACGCCATTTACATAATATACGGTTTAAATATTATATTTAAATTTACAGTACAATTTATAAATAGCTGCTATATATTACTTGTACATATGTTTAGCTATGTATGATACCTAAACTGTATAACGTATATCTGTTTTATATGCGTATGTGTCGATTCTTGTATATAGATGTGTGTGTGTGTGTGTGTTTGTTTGTATGTAAATTGCTTATGCGTTGTGTCAAGATCGTTACGAAAAGATAAGCAGCGCCCGACACAGACACCACAGCCAAGCTTAAAACTAGTCTATATGTACGATGTATGTATATACAATTACTGGCAACACTTGCTCCTCACGTCTGTGTGCGACGTTCATATTCACTGCGTCTGTAATCAGCGGGATAATCACGCGACATCACCGGATAGCCACGCGGTTCTCCCCGGTATCCTGGAGGCGGTGGCGGCAATCCCGGCACCATGTTATTCGGCAAATAGTAATTGGGCGGCAGGTAGTGGCTTGAATAGGCGTGCGGCGGCAAGCCGGACGGGTATCTGCTGAAGAAAAATGAATTAATTAGCTAATTTTTGGCTCAATTGGTATAGAATTAAATAGATGCAATTTATAACAAAGCATTATCTCTATATCATGGTCTGTTATTCAGTGGATCAATTCGACAATTGGTATAGAATTAAATAGATGCAATTTATAACCAAGCATTATCTCTATATCATGGTCTGTTATTCAGTGGATCGATTCGACAGAATCATATTTCAATTATTGCTTGGCAATGATTATATTACTCACCTTCGCTTGTCCGGACGTCGCTCACGATCTCGTTCGCGATGATCGCGATGATAAACACCGCCAGCAGCACCGCCGCCTCCGCTGCGCTGGTATAACGTATCATAGCGATCACGTTTGTAGTCAAAGTTGTAACTAAAATATAAAAAATTTATTTTATAAAAAAAAATGGAGTAATTTGATTAAAGAGCATTTTACGTACCGATCACGAGCATGCCAGCGATCCATTTCTGATGGATAGCCAGAGGAGGCGGGCGGCTGCTCAAAGCGCCGACTGCTGCCAATACTCGATGGTGAATTGAGTCCAGAGCGACGGTTGCTGTTGCCTTCGTAGCCACCAGGAGGACCGCCGCCGGAACTGGCATAATATTCATCACCTCGATGATGCTTCTTGCGCTGATCCTCGTGACTGCCGTGACGCGACGATCCAGTCGTGTCCATATTGAGGCGCTTAAAGGACATGGACTTGAGATTGTCACTAATGCCAGTGTTGCTTATGCCCAGGCTGCTGGCTTCCGCATCATTCTCATCGCGCTTCCTTTTTATTGGCGAATCGTTGGGAAAGCGACGAGTTGACTTCTCATCGGAACCGGCACCGGAGTAACGTGAGTCGCGCTCCTTATCCTTGTCCTTTTTCTTTTTTTTCCCACTCTTGTCTCGCTCCTTATCCTTATCAACAGTGGCGCCGTTCTCTGCACGTGCACGTTTGGATTTTCCACCTTCAGGAGTTGTGGCATTCGTTGCATCCTTTGGCGTTGCCGACTGAGTCTGCTGCTGCTTTAGTGCATGCTTGTAGATCTTGAAGAGCCGCTTGGCATCCAGCTCCGTAAACTTGGACACAAAGTACCATAGATTGCTGCGCCATTCTTTCTTCTCCGACTCGCCGTACGGCTGCAGGCACACATCAATCTGTCGTCCAATTTGCAACAGACAGTCACGTGTATGCTGCAACTGATCCTGTTGCGACAAACTGAGATCAGGCTGATCCAGAGCCTTTAGTGCCTTTTTTACGGGTCGCATCTTCTCCTTGCATTCATTAAAGATGCTTGGATCAAGGTCTCCCAGTACTTCTAAGGCTCGCGGTTCATTGTTGGCCGTAAAGTGCATCGGCTTGTTGCCATTGTTGTCGGAGGCGCTTGTTTTCTTGCTGCGAGTCTTGGATTTCTTTTTCTTCTGTCCACTGGCATGTTCTGCCGTCGCGGATGAAGTCACGGGCGAAGTAACTACGCCGGCACCATCAACTGCCTGTCTGGAACTGCTGTCGCCAGGAATTGTGGCATTAGCATCCTCAACTGCGCCATCTTTACGCTCCGGCGTGCTGACCGCTGTTGTATTGGAGTTGATGCTTGTTTTCAGTTTGCGCGGACGTCGCTGACGTCGTTGGTCTCCCTTGGTCAGCTCGACATTCTTCTTGATGATCTTGAGCAGATATTCGGCTCGAGATTGCAAGTGCTTGGCCTGCGGCTTGCGTGTGTCATTGAGCAGTATCTTCTCGCTGAGCTTGAGCGTCTGGTCCAGTTTCATTTGCTCCCAGGAGCCAATGCCATACTGATAAATGCCACGCAATAAGTGTGTATCCTCCTCGCTTCCCCAGTCCACATCAAAGTTGGGTGAACGGGTCTTAATATTGAACACCCAGTTTTGTCGCTCCTGCGACGAACTGGGCATGAGTTCGTTAAGTGGCTGTAGTTCCTCCTCGCAGGCGAGCAGGGTTTTGGCATTGAACGAAACGCCGCCTAGCTTGACGGAGTATGTGGCTCGCGGACGTCGCTGCTTGTTGCCCTGTTGCTGCAGATCCTCCTCCTTGACAGTCTTGGTTTCTTCCTCCTTGTGTTCGTTGAGGAACTGCACGCATCGATCGTGCAGCATCTCGCCAATGCGCTTCAGTTCCGTCAGCGGCTTCTCCTGCAGCTCCGCATCACAGGCAATCGCCTCCAGACGCATCAATGGCGCTGGAAACTTTTTATAGCTGCGTATGAAGCGACGCAGCTCGGCATCGGTGAACCCAACGATTTTCTCCTTCATGGCGGGACGACCACGTTTACGCTGCCTGCCACCATCCTCGCCACCAGCGCCACTGGCATCCGAGCCCAGCTCATAGTCTGAATCGGCAGAGTCGTCACCTTGCTTGGAGCGGGCTCCTCCCTTGGCCATGCCCCGTTTGGAGGCATCACTTTTGTTGTTCGCGGCGGTTTTGCGACGCGGCGGCAGGTACATGTCCTCCATTTCTTTGGCACGCTCCTGATCCTCAATGACCTTGCGAAAGCCTTCGGGTATAATATCGTCCCAGTCTTTGCTGTCATCCTCTTCGTCGTTGCCCTGTTGATCTTTACTCGCTGCCTCGCTGGGCTCATCCTCCTGGAAGGCAGCAATGCTGGCCACCTTGAAGGCAGAGAGTAAATCATCGCCAGGCATCTCAGGATCCTCGTTACGTGTCTCAGCACGACGTAGGATTTCATCAATGTCACAAACGAGCTCTTCCTCATGCTCCTGTTCGTCCTTGAACAGCTCCTCGGCACCAAATTTAAGTATGGCCGATAAGTCATCCTTGTTGAAGGGATTCGAATTGGAGGAATGACCATTCCCGCTCTTATCCAGCACTGTGCGACCTGTGGTATCCATGCGTTGTATCACCAAATGATCGAGCACCATTTTCTGCTTGGCCCGCTCAACAATTTGCTCCTCAACGGAGCGTGCGGTAACCAGACGATAAATGTTAACCTGATTCTTTTGTCCAATGCGATGGGCACGCGCCTGCGCCTGCAAATCATTCTGTGGATTCCAATCCGAATCGAATATTATGACCGTATCGGCAGTGGCTAGGTTAATACCCAAGCCACCGGCGCGTGTCGATAGCAGGAAGCAAAAATCTTGACTACCCTCCGCATTGAAGTGATCCAGCGCCTGGCGTCGCATCTCGCCCTTGATGCTGCCATCCAAGCGCTGAAAGGAAAAGTGCCGTTTCTGCAGATAATCGGCGAGTACATCCAGCATGCGTACCATCTGTGAAAAGATGAGCACACGGTGTCCAGTCTCTTTGAGACGGCACAGCAGCTTATCCAACAGCACCAGCTTGCCGGAACCCTTGAGCAGCATCTGCAGTGCCTCATCCTGCTGTAATCCAAAGAGTTCAAACTCTGAGGGCCTTATGAGAGCTGCATGATTGCAGCACTTTTTCAGCTCAATGACAATGTTCAGGAAGGTGGAGGTGGAGCCGCGTTTACCCTTGCGAAGTGCATCGAAATTCTTAGTCAGTATCCATTTGTAATACTGTTTCTGCAGCGATGTCATCTCCACACGTAATATTTGCTCAACTTTGGCAGGCAACGATTTTTCCACATCCTTTTTGACACGCCGCAGAATATACGGCTCCAGTTGCTGATGTAGACGCGTGTAGCCCTTGTCCTCGGCATTGCCATGTTGCAGCTCAAAGTTTTCCCACGTATCAAATTTGTCGGGCATAATAAAGTGCAACAACGCCCACAGTTCCTTTAAAGAGTTCTGCAGCGGAGTGCCCGTAATAAGCAATCGATGATTTGTGTCAAACTCCTTGAGTGACTTGTAGAGCAGTGAATCATCATTCTTTAGACGATGCGCTTCATCCACCAGCAATGCCGCCCACTGTAGTGTGCCCAGAAATTGTTTATCCTTGAGAACAATCTCATAGGTGGTCAGTATGCAATTGAACTTCAGTCTTTTAGAGCCCTCAAACTGCCACTCAAATTGCTGGATTAGTTCGCGTGACTTGACGTCGCCCAAATATGTGACCACATTCATATCGGGTGCCCACAAATCAAATTCCCGCTGCCAGGCGGTCATTGTGCTCAGCGGTACCACGCATAGAAACGGTCCATATAAATGATGTAGCTTGAAAAGCGAATACAGAAAGCAAATGGTTTGTATGGTCTTGCCCAGACCCATTTCATCGGCCAATATGACCGAATTCTCTTTGCACCACGAGTGTAACAGCCAGTTGAGACCATCCATTTGATAGTCACGCAACGTCAGGCCCTCTACCAGGAACTCTGGTTGCGTCTTAATGCGGGAGAACTTGGGGCGATACTTGATCACACGACAGTGACGAGATGGCGTACATTTGGAGCTCTCGCGATCTGTAAACTGTTCGACACAGCGTTGCCATTTGCGCAGCACTAAAGTTGCATCCTCCCAAGTGGACTCAGCGTATGGTAATGATTGCCATTTGCATAGATACTCCTCGCTGCCATCGTCGGGCTTTGTGCCGCGTGCAATGATGCGATCCACATTGTTGTAGGATTTGAGCAAATCGTGCTGCAACTCAAGCTGACACTCAAAGTAATCAATATCCTCGGGACCGGCATAGCGTCGCCAGCATGCCAGTTCCTGTTCCTTTTTGATGAAATTATCGAGCTTTTTCATGCCCTTAGCCTTCATTTCGCGCAGTGTCGTCTCCGACTCCCAGGTATTGTGTATGTAGCTCCAACCCTTCCATTTAATTAGGTATTGCACCTCTGATAACTCGGATGAGGAGTCATCAAAACCGGCATTCGGATCGCAACCATTCTCCTCAATGGCATAAATCGTTGTCTGATTTCCAGTGCAGCCTTTTTTGCCGTCCCGCTGTGCAAGGATCCGTTCAATCGTCTCGCATTTCTCATCCTCCTCGGCAGCAGCTGCATTTGCCGCCACCTGTGTCTCATCATACTCGAGCTCCAGCAGATCCTCCGAGCCGGTGGCTTCATCTTCGGAAGCTTCTTTATAACTAACTGCAGCGGCGTTGCGGCGCGTGGCACAACTACTTTAAAATTAGAAAATTAAGTAGAATTGAGCAAGTGTGTAGTAGTTGGAATTAGTTGTTGAACCAACCGTTTGCTTGGATCATCATCATCGCTATCCTCCGAACTAAATGACTTCACGCGACGTCGCTGCTGCTGTTGTTGTTGTTGTTGTGACTGTTTGCTGCTGCCGGGACGGGCGTTACACTTACGCTTTTGTGCAGCAAAGGACGCCTCATCGCTGTCAGCTTCGTCGCTCTCATCGCTCTCATCAGAGTCCCAGCTGTGAAATGAATACATGAATTGATAATAAGAAAAAGCAATAGATACCCTAACATTTAATTGATGCTGATTTGATTCAGTGGAATAAATAACGAATTTAAGAAATGTTCATTATATAAAAGGACCTTTTTTAAAAACTATGGGCATGGTCCACTTTCTCCGATTGTGGAGTTTGAACTTCATGATTATTAAGAAAAAATATGAATTTGTCCACCAAGTGGGCACAAGTGAAGATGATCTCTCCGATTAACGGGTATAAATATTAAAACTTACGTTTGTTTCTTCTTCTTTTTGGCAGGTTGAGGTCGCTTTGATTTGTCAGCAGCAGCTGAAGATGCTTTGCGCGGTTGTCGCGTGGATCGCTTAGGTCTGTAATCATCCTCTTCATCCTCCTGTTGATGCATGTTAAATGTTTAATAATTATTAAATTAAATAATTCAAAGAGAAAATTGCCATTCAAATGTAGAAACTTACGCTGCTGCTACTGCTGCTGGAAGATGAGGGCGATGCATTGGCAGAGCTATCACTGGCATCATCATCATCATCGGCACTGACTTCACTTGCAGCCTGTGACTGTTGCGGCAACTGTTCATCATCATCATCATCATCATCGTCGTCATCTTCTCCGGCCGCTTTTGGGAGCGTCGCAGCAGAGGTGCCGGAGGAGCTGCTGCTGATACTCGTGTGCAGTTTGCTGTTGTTGTTATTATTTGTTCTGTCAGGCTCTCCGCCTTCAGTCTCCGCTTCCGCCTCAGAGTCGGAATCACTGGCACTGGAATCACCACTGGAGCTATCCTCCTCATTCCCATCGGTAAAGCCATTTGTTTTATTATCCGCTTGAGCGGCAGCTGCTGTTGGTGGAAAACCGGCCACCGCCGCTGCCGACGGTTTGGCAACTGTTGGCTCCGGGGAGCTGCGTCCATCACTTGAGTTACCTGAGGAACTGTCCGAATCGGAATCGGAACCGGAGGATCCACTGCCACTACCGCTGCCACTGCCACTGGCATCTTCACGTGTGTCATCTTGTTCGTCTGAGCCTATACTATGCGACGATTCATTGAGTGCCTAAATAAAAATAAGGATCACGATTACCAAAACGCAGTTGAAGGGAACAGTAAAATAAAGTCCACAAAAAAGTTCACGGAGCATCCATTTTGCTATACTGAAACAGCTTTTAAATATATACTCAATATATTTTTTTATAAGCTTGCGCATTTAGAGTTATAATTAAATCAAAACCAATTGTGTTTTCTAAATAATCTAAGCCGATCCGTATTTCAAGCTGAGTTCGTTCCGAACAATAGAAGATTCTCAAGAAACGTTTAATTTAAATTAAAATAATGTAAACATCATTTCTGGCAACCCTATCCGTAAACATTCCAGCGTATTGTTTAGAAAGATCACAAGAAATTTAAAGCCTGTGTTAATTCGTTTCAACTTATTTGAGGAGGATCTCATAGCTTTAGTGCTGATTTACAATTAATCGGTAACATCAATAACATATTTCAGACGTGTAACATCCACATAAAGTCCGTAATAAACAGCTAATCCTGGCCAGAATTATGGTATACCTCAACTTAGTTTAGATATTCGATTTATAGGATTATAATTCGTATACTTCAGCGCTGAATAGTTTTGACCTATGTTATACACTTGAACTCTTATATAGGAGTAACTGAGCCGGATCCTACAAAGCTTTTAGCAGGTGCGTCCTCTGGCCAAACTTGAATTCTGAAACATTTGGTTTTAAGAAAGTATTTGAGAGTTTAACAGACTTCACCATATATCTGCATAAAGAGTATGGCACAAATTCACAACGTCTTATCCACAAAAAGATCCAAAATACATGCCTAATCCTGGCCAGTAATATAAAGAATCCTTAGATCATCGAAATATTCATTAAATTCACCTAAACTGTGTAAGTATCGCGGTAATGTATGTGATTGACTTGAGTTGCATACACTGCAGTATTATACGCAGCTTTAATTCGCTGTTGCACAGCCAATCCTCTCCAGAAATTCTTTATTAAATGCTTTGAAGAGACAATTTTGATGAAGATTTCCAAAGTAGATGTCTTTAACATGTTGTCTGGTCTCGGTACGCAGGCGCACTACTCGGAATCGCGACGAAAATCACGATTTACCCGATCCTGGCCAGAAATATCAACAAATGCAACAAAAATACATGGTTAAAAGGCTCCAGATGCGGAATTCTTTGTCAGAAAGCACAGAATAGTTGAATATACGCACATTGAACTTGGTTAAAACTATTTAAAATATATTTTTATACAAAAATTTGAAGAAAACAAGGCAAATTCATAGTTAGTTGACTTTTGGCGGGCTGAAATCCCATGGAAAATGGCCAAAAATCCATGGACTTAAACACGAGAAATACTTTTCACCTGACAAAATGTGATTACGTAATCGATGAAAATTTTCAATTGCCACTGGAATAATACAAAAATGATGCATTTTAGTGCATTTTCGATGCGGTATTCAATGAAAACAAACCGAAATGCCCAAATTCAAACGAAAATTGCGAAAATGGGTACCCAATGGATTTTCAAAATTTTAACACTGGCTGCCACGTTGGATCCTCGGGCATCGGTTGACGTTGTGAAAACTGTGAAACACCTTTAGATTTATGGTATTTAAGCACTTTTAGCCAAAATGCCGCTTCGGTTAGTGTATCAATTGCGTATAAATAACGGAGTCTCAAACGGGGGGAGACACCTCTTGGGTAACTCTCGTGACTAGTACCTGCCACACCCACAAAACGAGCGTAGACATTTTAGATGACACAGTTTGTTTTAGTATAATACTCACACGACGACTTGAATTCAACTGAATGATATCGCCTTGTTTCGAGTGATAGAAAAATTTCATAGTTTTCTTGTTATTTTTTTTCTCTTACACGACGTTCACTGTCACTACTTTTCAAGGCCTACTTACCTGGCTCATTATATTTTCGTGGTAGCACACAGAGTTGCCTTGTAGCGCTCATTAAACATGCAATACACTTGTTAACGGTTTTGGCAAATGTTTATTTTGTTTCTTAAAGTGAGTCACTTGTTTTTAAATGCAGTTTTCAACCACACAAAAGATGTTCACGTCGTCTTGATCTATTGCAGTAAAAAATACGCCATTTTGTTTTAAGCAGAGTTGTATTGCTGATTAAAATATCGAATCTACAGAGTTGCTCCGGTGGAATTTTCGATATAATATCGATGCACACTGCACACCTGTTTCCGATTACTGCCAGCTGATCTAGGCGCTCCCACACTAGAAAATGGGACAGTATAAAGTTGGCAGTTCCGTGACAAAGATATCTGAAATGGCGCGCACTTCAGTTTTCCAATTAAAACGTTTGCCCACCCGCTGGCTTAAAAAAAGTAAGTTCGACAAATCCAATTTCGAATTATGATTAAATAAAGGTGAACGATTGTTTAAACGCTGAAAGAAGTTTCAAAATTTAGTTCTAAACATATATACAAAAAATTCGACAAAATTTTACCAAAAAGATAATTTTTGATTAAAAATAATCTATAACAGTTTTCCAGATCTGGCAACGTTATAAATAGCAACTTTCTTCAGCCAGGTGGCAACATCTGCAGTTAGAAAAGGACAAAAGAAAAAAAAGATTTGATCCAACTATTTTCTATAAAGTTTACACTAATGTGTTTTTGAAATCTAAGATGCTAGAATAGCAACATGTAGCGCTAGTTTATACGTACGCACGTGTTGAACATGAAAGAAGTGGGCATTGCGCTGCCCAAATCGCGCGGAGTAGGCGTAGGCATTGTGGGCGCATTTCTGCTGTTTTTTATTTTCTACTATTTCTATGGGGGTTATATGACGCTGACGCTATTTGGAGCGATTCTATTACGTATGTAAAAGATTGCATATATCTGATTGATAATACACATGTTACTTATTGCTTATAGTTATTTTCTATTATGCACAAGACTTGCTCTTGTATCATCCGGACTTGCCAACAAACTCGCGTGTTTACATTCCCATACCCACAATGCACAACCTGCCACATCTTACAGTTAGTATTAAAACGCCAGATGACGTGACGCTACATGCCTTCTGGATTAGTCAGCCTGAGGAACGTTGCAAGTCGGTGCCCACATTGCTCTATTTTCACGGCAACGCAGGAAACATGGGCCATCGTATGCAGAATGTAATTTAATTGTATTCATTTAATTGTGTGTTTCCAAGTCTAATTCGTTTATTGTTGGTTTTCACAGGTTTGGGGCATTTATAATCATCTGCATTGCAACATTCTGATGGTCGAATACCGTGGCTATGGTTTATCGACGGGTGTTCCCTCCGAGCGTGGCCTGGTCACAGATGCACGCGCTGCAATTGATTATTTGCACACACGCCACGATTTGGATCATAGCCAGTTAATACTCTTTGGTCGCTCACTGGGTGGTGCAGTTGTTATTGACGTTGCCGCTGATACTGTCTATGGCCAAAAACTAATGTGCGCCATTGTGGAGAACACATTTACCAGCATACGTGAAATGGCTGTGGAGCTGGTGCATCCATCTGTGAAATACATACCAAATCTATTGTATAAAAATAAGGTGAACCATCATCAACAAAAGATTCTTTTGCTAAGTGTATATTCATTTCAACTTCAATTTCCTTTTTCTGTTTTGCTTGCAGTATCACTCACTCAACAAGATAAGCAAGTGCTCGGTACCTTTTCTATTTATATCGGGCCTTGCGGATAACCTAGTGCCACCGCGCATGATGCGTGCCTTGTATACCAAATGCGGTAGTGAGCAGAAGCGTATGATTGAGTTCCCGGGAGGCTCACACAACGACACCTGGATAGTCGACGGGTAAGTGATCTAGACTCTTAAAATAAAATAATCTTTATGCCTTGAACAACTAAAAATAGTATACACATTAGATTGTGGTAGTGTCATTGTTAATGCTGCATAAAACATAATTAAAGCTAATTAGATTACTTTTTGGAAGGCCTTATCGCAATTACCAATATCATTATTGGCTTAAGTGCTCAACTAAACATGAAAAAATAAATTGGCTAAGGTCAAAAATTTTTGTATACATTTTGTTATCGTTTTAATTACGTTCGTACAATAGTGATAATGAATGAATCTCCAAAATATTGAGAACGTCCGCCTTTGATGGTTTGAACTATGAAAATATTTGTTTCATTTTCTCAATGTTTTCAAATTTATTGAAGTATTATTTTGTCAATGTTATAAAATCAAGCTAATATATAATGCAAAAACCGAAAATAATTCGACTCTCTTAGTTTAATCCAATCTCTGTCTTCTTTTTTAGTTACTATCAGAGCATTGGAGGTTTTTTGTTCGAATTACAACAACAGCCTTCGCCATTGCAAAAACCGCCGGAGAAGAGCAACGTATGGGTTGAATTGGAACATAAAATTATAGATGTTTAAGTCCCATTCATATTATATATGTATACACAAAAAAGTGTTCTATTGACTGTGTTAACACTGCGTTGGTATACTAATTATATATACTATAAGATATGGATATATGTACATGTGCATTGTAACAGATTTTTTTATGAATCGAATTATGCTATAGTTGTAAGCTGTTTTATGCGCTTGTAGTTGTGTTTAAGGAAAGGCAAATGCTTTGTGCGCTGTGGGTTCCATATTTTAAATGTTAAACTACTTGTATTAGGTTGATTGTTAATTAAATGAGACGATTAGCTTTAGGTTAGTCTACAAATCTAAATCAGGTTCCGCAAATGCAAAATACAACAAAAATAATAAATTATTTTTAAATTAAATCGGCTAAAACCCCATAAAATCTTCATCGTTGCTCTTATTTGAGTCAAAGTCTTCATCATCATCGCTATGAGATGCAGATTTCTTGCTTTTTCTACTGGCTGATGGTTGCTCTGACTGCTCCACTTCCTCTATTATAGTTGTTGAATTGGACTTGGCCTCGCCCTGGGACCGATGATGAAAAACGAAGGAAACACATTTACTTTCTGTCCAGGCCTGTGACAGCACGCTGTCTGGCAGGCCACGATTATTGGAGCAGTGGAACCACTGCGACAGATGCGAGGTGCAATCCGTGTTCTCTGGCGGTGGTTGCCTTTGTACATTCTGGAAACAGCGCTTACACTTTAATCTGAAAAACGGGGAGTTCAATTAAGTAAATGGAATCAAATATATTACAGCAGTTACTTACTTATTGTGAGTGTCGGATAACACGTTGGCCTCAAAACTAAACAAATCCTTTAGATCGTCACGCGTGAAATGTTTCTCCGCTGACTCATTGTTGTCTATGATTGTGCTGGATAAGGATTTCTTATGCGTCTGTCGCTGTAGTATCTTCTCCTCGATGGAACCGCTCTGTAGATATAGGATATTGTAACTGGAATCAACAGCAACAGGTTGAATACACTTACAGCGACTAGGCGATATATGTAGCATGGCTTCTTCTGTCCATCACGCCAGACACGCGCCATTGCTTGCTCGTCGTTGGCTGGGTTCCAGTCGGGATCGAACATGAACAAACGATTGGCGCCAATTAAGTTCAAACCGCAACCACCTGCCTTGCTGCTCAGCATGAAGAGGAAACAATCGGAGCTGGGATCATTGAATCTATCCACAACTTTGGAACGTTTCTTAATTGTCATGGTGCCATCCAATCGCACATAGGTGTATCTACGTTTCCGAGCTAGTTGCTCAAACAGATCTAATGTTTGTGTGTAGTTCGAAATGAGCACCACTTTGTCATCGCTGTTCGCACGTATGGAGGCCAGCATAAAGTCCAGCAGCATGAACTTGCCACTCAGCTCGGGATTGACGTCCCTGCAAGGACATGAAATGTATTATTTGATGTTAAACTGTGACTTCTTCATACATACTTGGGTTTATAGTTGGCCGGCAAAACATTTTGGGAATTCTCAAAGCCTTTTTCTCTTGCAGCCAACTTCTCGTAGATCAAATCCGGATGATTGCACAGCTTTTTCAGCGTTGTAATGTCGGATAGAGCCGTCAACGATGCCTTCTCATTGCAATCTATAAAGTGTAAGTTGTAATAAGTGAAAAGTCAAGTCTTTAAGACAACCCAACAAATTACTTACCCACCAGATTGCGACGCACTTGATCCGATTTGAGAAAGTTCGTATAGATCTGCAGCTGTACGGCCGTAAGTTTGGCACACACGACCATTTCAAACTTGACAGGCAGATATTTGGTCAGTATTTGATTGGTGCGTCGTATGATGCATTGATTGACCAATCCAATCAGCTCCTGGGTCTTTTGCAGCGCACGTTGACGCTCTGCGTCCGTGGAGTCGGCATTTTGACCACGTAAAATAGCATTCTCAAAGCTGCGTTTGAAGTCAGAAGCAGTGCCCAGCATCTCTGGGTTTACGAAGTTAACCAGACTGAAATACTCCGTCAGATCGTTTTGTATGGGCGTGCCGGAGAGCAGAACGCGCCGTTTGGTCTTCAGTCCCATTAGAGCCTGATATGTAAGATTGTCGCTGTTCTTCAGGCGATGTCCCTCGTCACAGATGACCATGCCAACCTCCGTTTTGCACAGTATGTGCGCATAAAGACGAAATGTCTCGTAGCTGATCAAGAGCACAGGTGTGCCGCATCGTGTGGCCGTGTTCATGGCAAACTGTTCGAGGGCACGTGTTGTATCTTCTTTAGAGCCACCCTCCATGGCCAGGCAGTGCATCCGGCCGTGTAGCCACTTGGTAAACTCCTTTTCCCAGTTCTTAACCAATGACGAAGGTGATACTACAATGGCTTTTGAGATTGTTGGCTTGCACTCGGCGCTCTGGCGCAGCAGAGTCCATGCTAGCGTGACGCACTGCAGCGTCTTGCCCAGACCCATCTCATCGGCCATGATGCAGCCGTTGAAATTGCCACGTTTGCCTTCCACGCACTCGTACATGAAACGGACGCCTTCACGTTGATGTGGACGCAACACGTTGCTGAGAATTGGATCCACAACAACATGCACTAGCAGTTTACTGGGATCCATCGACATGCGCTCGTGCTCCGTGTAGCTCGGCGGCGTGTACAGCACCAGAGCATTGCAAGCTTGAGGATCGTGCAGAGCTCGCCGCACAATGGAACGCCGTACGCCCAATGAACGATTGCCACCATAATCAGGCACATAGTTGGCTATGGGTACCTTAAACTTACGCGCCAGCACCTTGGCTATGGCTTGTTCATACTCGCTATTCGCAGTGAAGCGGATGGGAAGCGGAAGTTCAACAACATTTGTTGCATCTCGTAGTGCGCTTTGACGCTTCTGCAATTCCTCCTGGCAGGCACGTTTGTTTTTCTTGAGTAAAGGCGGTGTAAATGCGTCCTTTGATTTGATGCGTACTCCCAATCTTTGACTAGGGGCTAGACTGCGTCTCTACAATTTAAAATATGTTATAAATATATCAATTTAGACATGCATAATTTACCATTTTAGAGTGTTTTGAAAATGCATAGCCTTTTAAAAGCGCGGCGACATCAGCTGTAGTTTAGTAGTTTGCCAACACTGTCAAGCAATTCACAGCTGGTCACACCGTATCTTTAAATCAGTGATGGGCACAGTCTCGCACATAATAAACATTAATAGAAATAAAACAGCTATTAAACTATACTATATTAAATATAATATATAAAACTATATTATATATAAAACAATTATATATAAAACTATATTATATTATATATAAAACTATATAATATATGTATAAAACTATATTATATATTAAACTATATAATATATAAAACTATTCTTATTAAATAATTTTTTAGCTTACAAAATAATGGGTTATAATATTTATAATTAGCTTATAACTATCTGCTTCTACGAAGTTGCCCGCCGTTGCTGATCCGTCTTCTGCGAGCGCCGAACACCAAGTCCTGCCTACTGCCAGAAAGGCCGGCTTTTATATGCTGCGTGGGGGTCTCTTAGCAGAGCTCTGTTATCTTAGCAGTGCCAGTGTGAGTTTAACAGTGCCAAAGTGAGTATAACATTCAACAATAACTGGATCAAAACTAAACCGATTTTCCAGCGGCTTGTCATTTTAATCATGGTTTTGGCCTCTAAATAAATAACGGGTGCGCTCGGGTTTGCGTTTGTATTGGTAAATCGAAAAGCTGATTTGCATGCGTGCGAGACTGTGCCCATCACTGCTTTAAATGGATTGTATAATTTAATTTTAAATCGAAAATTTAAAATTTTTAATTATAATAAGATCTGAATATGGGATGGAACTTTTTCGGGAATCGTTTTCTAAGAGAGATAAGGATCTAGATCCATTTTCCAGGTCTGGCAACGTTAAAAAATTGCAAATTTTTTGGTGCCAGGTGGCAGCGTTTAGTAGTTAGAAAAGGACAAAAGAAAAAAAAAGTGATAAGAACTGCCCATCTAACTAATTTAACTAATTTAACAACTGCCAGCAGAGCTAAATTAAATATATTCGACAATAACTAATATTTGGCATTTCAAGTAAATACAATGTGCGCATAATAATTAAATAGCTGGAGAGTACGCTTTTACAATTTTGCAGCTAGCGGTCGCTGCTCGGGTTTCGGCGATTTGCAGTCGTGGTGTTTTGTTATTGGAGCAGCAGTAGCAAACAAGATTAAAAATAAACTAAGCATTTCGGAATGTTACAACTTTGATGGAAAAAATGCACACAACGCTGCCGAATACGTCACAAACGCACAAGCGCAAGAAGAAGTGCATAATAGATACACGAAATATATCTTCGGGTAAGAGGAACACTCATAATAGATATATACATATGTAAATACTATAAATATTTTGTTTTCTATATTAGTCTACCAGACTCAGTGTTAATTGAGGGGCTCATATAAAATTAAATGCAAACGAAGCATACAATTAAAGCAAAGAGCGTGATTAATTTAAAAATCCAGCAGCAGCACAGACAACAACAAAATAACACGTTCAAAGTGAAGGTCAACGTCACAAGCAACAAGCAATAATATCAACAACTACAACAACGCGATAACTAACGGCAACTGTGGCTGCCAAAAACAATTTACTAACAGCGCCTGCTGCTTGGAATCGGAGCTAGCACCTTGTTGTATAAACGTGAGTCTTCGTTCCAGCTCCAGGTTGTTTATAAAATGAGCTGCACTTTGACGTTCGTGAGACAGCGATTGCTGTTGCCATCTCTGTTGTCGCTCCTCCTGCTCATTGTCAGTGTGATTAGCGAAGATGCGAGCACGATACCCACACAGAATATGTCCCACAAGGAGCGTGCTGAACTGCGGTAATTAGATATCCCAATCAAATCACCTTCTCCAAACGATTCCTTAATTTTGTTCTCTTGATATTGCAGCGAGGAGGCTCGTGATATGTTTTATCATGCATATCACGCCTACATGGAGAACGCCTATCCTGCCGATGAACTGATGCCGCTCTCCTGCAAGGGTCGCTATCGTGGCGTGACACCCTCGCGAGGTGACATGGACGACATTCTGGGCAAGTGAGTACAATAAATCAATTGGCTAAACAAAATTTAAAATGATAAGATAAGCAAGTGAGTGAGTGTAATATAAATCCATCTAATCTTAATTGTATTTCGAGCAGTACAAGTTATATTTTTGTAAAGTGAATAATTTGAGATACAAGATACATATCAAACTTAACAGCATTTTTTTGCCTTTAACTTTTGCTCTGTTAATTTTAAAAACATCAATCTAAAATATTAAGAAACAAGATTTATATCAACTTAGCAGTACTCTCCACTTATAACAGTGGTGTTAACTCAACTTTAACATTTGTTGTAAAAAACTTTCGTGTTAACGTTAACATTACTCTGTTAAGTGTATCTATGTTAACACTTGATGTAATGTAGGAATTTCATTTAATGTTTTTAATATTTGCAGCTTTTCCATGACGCTGGTGGATACACTGGACACTCTAGTGTTGCTCGGTGACTTTGCGGAGTTCGAACATGCCGTTAAGTTGGTAATACGCGATGTGCAGTTCGACAGCGATATTATTGTGTCTGTATTTGAGACAAACATACGAATGGTGGGCGGTCTGTTGTCGGCACACATTCTCGCCGAATATCTGCAGAAGCAGGCGGATGTGATGCACTGGTACAAGGGTGAAATGCTTGAGATGGCCCGTGAACTTGGCTATCGGCTGTTGCCGGCTTTCAATACCACGACAGGCATACCGCATGCTCGTGTGAATCTACGGCTGGGCATGAAGGATCCCCAGCTCAAGAAATCCCGGGAAACATGCACCGCTTGTGCCGGCACTATTCTGTTGGAATTTGCCGCATTGTCGCGTCTAACGGGCGATCCCATTTTTGAGGTACGAGCGCATGCCGCAATGGATGCGCTATGGAAGCTACGACATCGTGGCTCCGATCTAATGGGCACTGTGCTAAATGTGCACTCTGGAGATTGGGTGCGTCGTGATTCGGGCGTAGGAGCTGGCATAGATAGCTACTACGAGTATCTGTTCAAGTCGTATGTGCTGCTCGGTGATGATAAGTATCTGGCACGCTTCAATCGCCACTATAATGCTGTAATGAAGTACGTGAGCGAGGGTCCAATGCTGCTGGACGTGTTGATGCATCGACCACATGCCAAATCGCGAAACTTCATGGACTCACTGCTGGCCTTCTGGCCGGGCCTGCAGGTGCTATCTGGTGACCTAAAGCCGGCTGTGCAGACCCACGAGATGCTCTACCAGGTGATGCAGATGCACACGCTCATACCGGAGGCATGGACAGTGGACTTTCAGATACACTGGGGTCAGCATCACTTACGTCCCGAGTTCATTGAGTCCACGTACTTTTTGTACCGCGCTACTGGCGATCATCACTACCTGCAGGTGGGCAAGCGCGCACTGAAGACTCTTCAACAATATGCGAAAGTCTCCTGCGGCTATGCGGCTGTGAATGATGTGCGTACGGGAAAGCACGAAGATCGCATGGATTCGTTTGTGCTATCCGAGACTTTTAAGTACTTGTTCTTGCTGTTCTCCGAGCCGCAGGATCTGATCATCAATGTGGATGAGTTTGTGTTCACCACAGAGGCGCATCTTTTACCGCTGTCCATTGCACAACTAGGGAATTCCACGTTTAGTGAGTACATTGAAAGGAGAATATCAATTGCATTTTCATACAACAATTAATTAACACTTTACAGGCTTTCGGCAATCGGACGAGCACAATGTACTCGACTTCATGCGCACCTGCCCCAGTTCCAATAAGCTTTTTCCTGAAAAAGTACGCAAGCCATTGCGCAACTTCATTACGGGCTCGTGCCCGCGCACCACAACCGGAAAGCGTCTCAGTGCTCTGGACTTTCAAGCAAGCAATGCAGATCATTTGCGAGCTGTTTACGACATGGGCATCACCATGGTATCCGTAGGCGATCGTAGCCAAGGCAAGGTGCGACTGTTTCATAGTTTCTATAATGTAAGTTTTTTTTACGTTTGCATTCGTTTGTTTTATGCTTTATTTTGTTTATTTTTCATGCAAGTATTTTTCTATTATTGACTCTCATTTTCATTCTGATTTCCCACAGGCAAAGAGTCAGGAGGAAGGTGAAATGGGCTTGCAGTTTATGCAGGAAATGCTGGAGCTAACCAAAATGCAGAGCATAAATCAGCTAGCACAGCTGCAGGTTCGTAAATTTCAAGAGATTTCGGCTGAGAATCGTTTAATGGTGAGATCGATACGCTAAAAAGATACCAAGTAATTTAGGTTCGTTTTCCCATGCACCTGACAATATTCCAGCCGTCTGATTCTTTGGCAAGTGGAAATTGTCTGATAAATTTCGCTATAAGTTGAACAAGCGAATTTAAGTGAAAAAACTTTTAAAAATCATGAGAAAACAGACCTGGATAATGACAAAAGAATATGCAATTAATATTAAATAACTGTAACACACACGCTAGTTACAAAAGTAAATATCAAAATATGTATATACTTGTTAAATGACATGGTTTAAATCAGATTAGTTTTAATTGTCCTAAATCTTTTTGCATTATAAAAACACTTTCGTCACCAGATTGATAAATTTTATATTTACATATGTGTGTTGCTAAATTAAATGATTTTTGTTATTGGTTGCAGGCTGTTGCCTACGCGTTGGATGATCAGTCACAGGACTGGACAGCTCTGATGGCCGGCCCGTCGCACTTCAGTCCGGAGTTGATTGGAGAGCAATTTGTCGAGGGTGACATTGTATGGGCCCGTCCGTTGCGGGCCTGCGATGAAAGCCTGCACAATGCCGAGAGTCTGAAGGGCAAGATTGTTGTGGCTGAGCGCGGCGATTGCACGTTCGTCAGCAAGGCGCGGCTGGCACAAAAAGCGGGCGCCGCGGCGCTAATCATCTGTGATAATGTAGCAGGTTCTTCCGGCGAAACGCAACCAATGTTCGCCATGTCAGGTGATGGTACCGATGACGTTGTCATACCCGTTGTCTTCATGTACACCGTGGAGTTTGCCAAGCTCTCACAGGCAAAGTTGCGGCGCCCACAGATGAGGGTACGCATTATGCAAATGGTGGAGTTCAAGCGCTGGCAAATCGCCAAGGAGGCGCATCAGAATGAAACCGCAGCAGCAACAGCGAGGACGACGACGACGGCGATGCCAAAGAAAAAGCCTGAGAAGGAATTGTAGTGATTGCTCAATGAACCTCTGGTCACTTCGCTATAACGCTTCAACGGCGCCTTCTTAAGTTGTAAAGTGCTTTTTTCGATAAACATTTCACTAACTATACAACATGTATAAAACATATATATATTTTGTAACCTTCGTTTGCAATTCCATACTCCAAATGGATATTCTTGTACTTTACTAGAAACATAAGATGATCCACCAACTACAACAACAACAACATGCACATCAGCTCCATTGGCGCTATTATTTATAGATGATTTTAGCATTTGAAATTGAAATTGTGTAGCATGACTCTCAGGCTAGTTATCAGTTTCCTATACAATAAATACTGGGCTATTTATTGGCTCATGTATGTATTTAAAGTGTACGATATTATGTATGCATACGATTCAATTGTATATGAATAGTTGTAATATGTAATCTATAAACTTTCACAATTTTTATATGATAAATTTTACTTTCGTGTAAGTAAATATTTTATGTAAATAAATTAGCTGTTAATAAGTAAAATAAAATCATTTGCATAATAACAATAAAATTATAAAAAATAATATTAATAAATTAGCTCATAATGTTGTATTTGTAACGATTGAAAGAATGTGTAGTTGAAATTGATTAGTTCATATACCAAAATGCGTTTTAAATACATCATTTCAAAAAAAAAAAAAATACAAATACTTATGTATTGTCTTTTAATACTAAATATTAAATAGAAATCGGGTCAAACCGTTTAAACAAACAATTCCCACCCGACTAAAAATACTTGAATATAATTTTCGTTTTTTAATAGTTTGTTTTTTTTTTTAAACGTTTGGGTGTTTCTTAAATTTGTAACTAATTATGACACGCTCTTCGGCTGTGGGAAGTTACGAGCTATTTCTTAAACAGTACATTGCTAGCAGTATGCTAGATTTAAGACTAAAACTTTGTTTTTCTTTAAGAAAATAAAAATAAAAACACAATAACGTAAAGCTTGACTTGAAAGCTTAATCTAAAACTATAAAATAATTCAACTGGTCTTCACATTTCCTAAGTCTCTAGAGTCTAGACAACGATTGATATACATGCAAATATAATTTAGATTGATTGATTCCTTCCCCTTCCTGGAAAGCCAATTAATAATTACATTTGGGTTTTCAAGTTATATGTAGAGTTTTGTTAACTAAAACAGTATACATGGACGATGCTGCTCCAAGAGCATCTCTAAATCATATATGTTATATTCAAATCGATAAGGGTAATTAGAACAATTTTGGTAAGCATTAAAAATGGATCAAGTAAAATATATATATTAACTAAAAACTAAATTCACGTGAGTTCCCAAGCTACAGTTAAAAGACAGGACAGTTTTCAATATCTTTTGTATCTTTGATTTGGAATATTTGGTCTACACATGACACGGGACACGGCAACTGTCAGCCAGATGAGGCCACCGCCACCTCAGCCGCTGCCATCATCATCATTTGCTGTTGGTGTGTGGCCAATTGCAGAACATGATTGGCAATGCTGTCCACGGTCAGTGTCTCTTGCGTCATAATGATAACCTGCGACTTTTGCCGTGTATAGAAACGTTGTGTGCCCTGTGGCGCCAGATAGGTTAATTGTCGCGGATCAGTGATACTTATCCAGATCTCATCATCCGTTGGCGATTTTAATATCAAATGATCCCCTGTATTGACGGCCACCAGTTGACAGTCAAACTGAGGCGACGGTAGGCGATGCACATGGAGCATCCGATGCGATGGCGTGGCATGTGATAATTCACATGCAATGATTCTCAATTCCGGCCACTTATTCTGCTCCTTGACGTGCTGATACAGTACCAGCAAACTACTTTGATCCATTTCGAAGCTAGGAAAATGCATAACACCAAGATTGCGGCCAAGCTTAAAGCCCAAATCATAGTTCATCAAGCGTGTCGCCACTACGATGATCCCAAATGGTAATGCGTGTCTGTCCATAGCCAATCAATCGATCCTCCGTCAGGCACTCAATATGCTTCAGCTCATGCCGCAGCTGCTTAAACTCCCGTATGCTGGCCAGTGTATCCAATGTCGGTGTCAGCGAATATTTGCAGATTCCGGCTCTCGGCTTGCCCATTACAATCTCCTGCTGCCACGCCATCACAAAATAACGAGACTCGGCTATGCTGGTGTATATCACCTGGTTCCAATCGCTAGAAACAAATTTAAACCAAGATTAATTAAAGTAATTTATAAATAATTATATACTTGACTTCCTGTATGGATTTTAAAATTGCTTTTGAATATTTTTTATTTATTTCATACTTTTGATTGGGAAACTATATTCAAAGGTTCACTCACCAGTTTACAGCATCTAGATGCACAGAGTGCATCTTAGGACGCAGTTCCTCATCGCAATAGTAGTAAACATTGACGTAGAGGGACAAGAGTTTGCTCTCACGTCTGTGATGATCTAGCGGATGACTGCGCATCTCAATGTAGACGGGCGTGGAATTGTGGGCGCACATGCGATTGCTAAAGGGAATGTCTACTTCCATATCTATGATGAGGGTAAGAAGATAAGGTTAGTAAGATGCATCAATTTAGGACTATTCACCTACCATTTGTTGTGCGTCGTGTGCCACCTAAATACACCCAACACGTTTCAATGCCTTCCGAATCCGCTTTATCCGATTCCCCGGAAACTCTACGCTGATTTTTATTTTTTCCCATTGCATTTGTGTGTGCACCAAAATTATTAAGTGGATGTTGCTGGGACGCAGTGGAATTGGTCGAAGATTCGTCAAGTTTGCTCTTTTGCAGAACATTAAAGATTTGCGAGTACTTCCAGAATGTGATAGTCCGCTCCTGGAGTACAATGAGCTGCTCCAGCTCGTAGTAAATGTAGAGCACCTTGCCATTCTTGCCCGCCAGCGGGTTCCGAAGCGACGTCGATCCCTTGGTGAGGGAGAATAGACCACCAGGTGGCGTCATTTGAACTTTGGGTATTTTATCGATATCCGATTTGACATTCGCTCCGGCCACTTGACGTAGACGCCGTGAAAAATGCGGCGTACGCTGTGATGGCGGCGGTGATAAGGGCGGATAAATTAATGAAGGTTTGGCCAACTGAATAAACGGACCGGTCAAATCAAAGAAGCCCTCAAGGGGCGGCGAATGCTGATGCTCCACTTCTGCCTCGTCAGCGGCAGTCCCTGCAGGATGCTGCAGTTGCTCCTTGGGACTACGCATCGCATTTACATAACGTCTCACGGCTGCACTATATAAAGGCGGACTGACCGCAGCGTGATTCGTGAGGAACTCGTGTGTGTCCATCGGTGGCTTTGGCAGATGAAGCTGCTGCATTGGACTCAACTCGGGTGATATGGCTCCCAAATTGGCATCTGCATTTGCCAATAGTTGCGGCTCATTCGCATTAAATGCCGTTGGCAGAGATTTCGCACGGAAACGCTTTCGTTTCGGTGGCGTTTGCTGATCTGTTCGGTTGGGAGTGCGTGACGCCTTCGTTGACTTGGTCTTGTTTGGGGATTGGGGAGATTTCTGCGGCTGCGGCTGCTGCTGCTGCTCCAGTCGATATTGTTGACTGGCATTCACTGGCAGTGGCGGCTCCGGTTTATTTGCCGTCTTCTTGGTCAACTTGGAGTTAAGACGTTTGGTGGCACCTGCTGATCCGCCGCTTAAACGCTGCTTGTTGCGATTCTGTGCCACATCCGCCAACTCAAATGTCTTCAGCATGTTAACCTTGCGATTGCGCAACATTTTCGAGTTCATGGATCGCGTGATCAGCTCTCGATCCGATGCAGTCGCTGCAGCAGCTCCAGCTCCACCAGCTGTGGTCCGACGACGTTTCGTGGTCGTCGTCTTCTGTGGTGTCTTCTTGTTCAACTTGCGCGACGATTTTGGTGCAATAGCCACTGGCTCCGGTGTCTTGTTGTACATCAATCGCTCCGGTGGATGCACGACGGCTGTGCTGGCGGCAGGAGCTGAATTGTTCAGGGATTTGACAATGTATATGGAGGGTTTGGTTTCTCGCGCCTGACGCAAGCGATTCTGCATGGACTCATGGAGATCGTTCTGAGCAGGAGCTGCATCCGCATAGACCTTGGCAAAGGCCTCCTCCAAGGACAACGCATTCGTGTCATTGACCGTCAACAGGGAATTGGGATGATGGGGATGATGAGGATGCTGAGGATGCTGATGTTGCACTTCACCAGACGGCGAGTGATAATAGTATTCGATAGTTTGTGCTGCTGGACTGATCCTTGGCAATGGTGGTGGCATGCTGTGTGGCGAGTGTTGTGTGCTCCCGGTTTCCACCTCCACCAGAGTCACCTGATTACCCGTCAACGTTATGCTTTTACGATTGCTACTGCAATTGCTGTGGCGTCCATTGCTGCTTCTGCTTCTGGTGCTGCTGCTCTCGCTGACCAATTGTTTCTCATTCTGCTGATGATCCTGCAGCTCCTGCTGCTCGTCCGGTTGCTCACGTTTCATCTTTTGTCGCCGCTTGCCACGCGCATCGCTTCGCATCCGGTCCAGCTGCTGCTGAGTGCGCACTCGGAGAGATCGACGTGCCACCGTGCTGTTGGCCAGTTCCCTCATCGCATTCGCCACCGCATTGGCCGTGGCCAGTTCCGTTAGGCCAAGATAGTTGCAAAATTCGTGTTGTTCATAAAACTGGGCATCTTTGTGGTATTCCAAACTATTGCCGAGCACTGTTGCAAGAGAGAAAGCAATAGAGCAAATGAAAGAGATAAAGTTATTGAAAAAATGTCAAGGGGTAATCATGGAAAATTGGATAATAGATGACTTAGAATCGAAAAAATATTAAATTTTTCTAGATGATAAAAATTTAAATGCAGAATCAATTTAGAGGCAAAATCATGATCAAAATGGCATTCTCTTGAAAATCGGTTAATTTTTGATAAGGTTACGACTCGGTTAAAGGTTCTGGTACCGGTTCCGGTGTTATTTCCTAGTTGATACCAATCTTGTCAGGATTGGAATAAAAACGCTAATGATATAATAACACGCTAAATTTTTTTTTGATTTAAAGAGAGGGGACCAGAGATTGATTTAAAAACTATGATTTCTTGTTGAAAAGATCTTAGAATTAATTTGAGATTATGAATTTGGGTTATCACTTTAAAATTTTTTTGTTTGTATATGTGTAATACCTGTCACAGCTTCTTTTTGATTAACTAAATGCACCCTTTATACTATTCAAGTACAGGGTCCAATAAAGACACTTCCTTTAAAAAGGGCAACTTACCTTCATGCTCTTGTTGTTGTTGTTGGTCTTGATGTTTGCAGTTGTTGTTCTTGTTGTTGCTCCTCCAAGCGGGACCCATTCACCTCATACAACATTGAATCCGATACGATGGGTGACAGCTTTAGAGATTCCCGATTTTCAGTTGATAAAGGCGGCGGCATACATAACTGATTGTTTAGATCGGTTGTTGATGTTTCCTTTGATTGCAAATGCTGTGAAATTGTTTGGGTCTCACTCGTCATGACCACCACATGTTCACCATCCGGTTCATCGTGCTCCGACTCCGACTGCGATTCCGGCTGAGGCACTAGCGTCCTTATGGATGGCGTCACTTGCACTTCAACGCAATCATCATCGTCATAATCATCATCATCTCCGGCGTCGTCATCGTCGTCGTCGTCTAGGACAATGGGCTCAGTTTGCTGCTCTGGCTGCAATTGGAGTAACCGCCTATAGTTGGGTCGCTTCTGAACGGCCACATCCTCGCTAGAGTATGGCGTATCCTGTGCCTCGATCGATGAGCTTCGCTGCTTTAAATCCCTCTTAAGTTCCGTCATGCTCTGACGCAATTTATCGTAGAATTCGTTGAACTTCGGCTGCACTGCAGGCTGCGCTTCGTGTTGCTCAAACTCGGCCTCAAAATTCTCCACATCCTCGACGACATCGCAGTTGTGTGCACAGTTCCAATTGGCCAATTTCTCGCTGACGCTCATCTGTGGCTGGGATTGACAAATGTTGGCCAGTCGGCGATCCATGGCCTCCGCGGAGAGCATGTTCTTTAGCAGACCATATTTGCGCGGATGTGGTGGCGATTGTTCCTCTGCTGTGCCCACATCCTCGTCATAGTCATCGTAGTCACTGGCATTTGGCATCGACGTTGAGCTCACTGGAAACTCGGTTGTGCTACTGTGTGGAACTACAACGGGTGCTGTCAATTCCTGCTGTTGTGGTTCCTCCACATCACTGACAATCAAAATGGTTGTGGGTTGCTCCTCCGGCTCTGCTTCTGGCTGTTCTATGCTCATCTCTTGCAGTTGCAACTCCTCAACAACACACTCGTCGTCATGATCCTCCAGCTCATCATCGTACACCTCACATATGTCATCCACAAAGGAGTCGCTAACTTGAGGCGTTTCCTCATCGGCTGCATCCAGCAGTAACTGCTGTTGTTGTTGTTCCAGCTCCAGGGCCGCATCGCTTAAATAAACATGCTGCTCGCCAGATGCCACCTCTTCATCCTCCTGCTCTTCCACATCCTCAACCTCCTCGTAGCTGACACCATTGTTGAGCGGCTGTTCCTGTTGTTGTTGATGATGTTGCTCCACGGCCTCCATCAGATAAACACGCTCCAATTCTTGGTCCGTTTGCACAATGATCTCGCAGCATTGATCGTCTGACAAAAGGACCACGTTTTCGTCATAGATGTGCGACTCCTCAATGACATGCTGATCCTCAATTGGAATCGACTCTTCGTTGCCATTGGTGAGCATATAATCCCCGGATGTGCTGGGTACTGGTGCAGCTAAAAGCAAAAGATTGTTAGTGCATTTCAATGGGGTTTTATTTGGTTCAACTCACTTGTAAACTGAGGACTGAGTACAACACGCTTGGGTGTCGTGCAGCCCATAAAATTATCGTCATCCGAATGATGTTCCATATTTTCGGCATTACGAGACATGCCAAAGATAAGTGTCTGATCTCCGCCAGCTCCGTCTGGGTGCTCTTGCAGAGCATCGTCGAATCCCTTAAAGCTGCTTTCGGAACTGGAAAGCAGACTGTGTAGTTCGGTGTCATCGGAGATGAAAGGCAACATGTTATCCCTGGAGGGATCGACTTCAAGCACATGATCAATCTGTTCTACAGCATCACTGCTTGCTGGAGAAGCAGCCAGTGCTGTTCCTGTTACTGTTGCAGGGGCAGCTGCAGCTGTAGGTGAGAAAAAGTCGAGCAATCGATCCTCGGCCGCAGCGTATTCCCTTAAAGAAGTTCCAGTCCCAGTTCCAGTTGCTGTTCCCCGTTTCGACATCTTGTTATCCATATAACACTGCAACGCCCAAATGCGCGAAGCAATCAAAACCTCAACACAAACACTCACACTCACACAATGCAGTGTTCAAAAAATATATAGAAATGTTTTGCGACAAATTTATCAAATGGATTTTCAGAATTTAGCACGTGAAATTTAAATAAAATGTGTCAATCGTTCGTGTCCTTCTACTAAACAATGCCGGAATCGAATATGACATGACTAACGCAGCCTATTGGGTTTGCTAATTCGTATGCGTACACACGCATTTTCGTACAATTATATTTTTAATTTACTTTTTTTGAGAACCTACGAAAAACAAATTTCTTTGGGAGCAACAAATCGCGGCACTTGTCGGTATGTGAAGAAGAAGCATTGCCTATCGTTTATGCGATGCCGTTTATCGTGATTTTGCAATGAATTTATATCAAACATAATTATTTTATCACATCATCTTAAGACATTGTTAACTTTTATGAATTTACTAAGCCCTTCTATTTTGTTTTTCACTATAAAACTGCCTATTGTCATAAGTGTTATCAGTCTTAGCAATTGGAATGTAAATATTTAGTGTGAATGACTATTTTGGTATTTTTTATTAATTTTAGTGATATGGCCACACTCACTTTAAAAATATGTATATATCGAAAATATCGATGATATACATTTCTAGGCGCGACTTTAAAGTTGTCGTTATTCCACTAATTTTTACTATTTTATTTCACTGTTTCTGCGTGAATTTAATGTCATACAACAGTTTTGCTTTCATTCATTGGCGGCAATTTTAAAAAACATAGACTATAATTATATCGATTATGATAATATCGTCAGTAAAAATATCTCCCAAAAATATATCATCGCAAAATAAAAATATCTATCGATATATTGATGCATGATATTTCGACAACCCTACCACATTCCAATCAGCTGTTTGGTTTGCTTTAAGGGTTCGTCAATTGAGCAATGCGTTAAGAATATCACAATTACACACACACTTGGAAAAAATCCAGAGGCGTTCGCGCGCTGATAAGCACATCAAAATCCAAGTAGCTGCTGAAGCGAAAACTGTCGAAACAAAAATATATTGAACGCTTAAAAACTTGTCACAAATAACACGGCGCTCAAAGTGTGAACGTCGTCACTTGACTTTTTTTCGTAAAATAATAATCAATGTGCTCTTAATTGGTTCGGTATTTTCAGTGTATATAAATCGCTATAATCGGCATATGTGTATATTTATATATATACACACATTGTGATTCTAATTTAGGACAAAACTATATATTATCGAAAAGGAATATATACTATAAATTTTAATTATGAGTGAGAAATTAGTGAACGGTACTTGCAACACCAACGGCGATGTCAGCAACAACAAATGCAACGGCACAGCAAAGGAAATACGCGTATGGTGCGATGGCTGGTGAGTCAGTTTGTAATTTAGACTGATGTTTTATCTATTTTATCTATGTGCGTAGGCATGTAAATATCATTGGCATTGAAATGTACCGCCTTTTTAAACATTTTAAATGTACATATATATGTATGTGTGTATGTTTTTACTTTGATTTCGAGTTTAACGGTATATGTTTCATTTTCATTGCGTCACTCGATTTGTCGTCGGCGTTAATCAGAAGCAATTGAAATACCTACATACATACATACAGATACAAATACACATATGTACGTATATTTATTTATATTCACAATGTCTGAAGATTGAACGTCTATTGAACGTCGCATTGTTTTTGTATAGTCTCAGGTTCAAGGTCAACTAAAAGCGAAAACTACTCCAGAATTTGTAAATATTTACACAATTGCAACGCAGTTTTTAATTGCAAATGATTGCCAATCTATTTCTAATTATCACACGCTGATCTGATTACCATTATTAGATATATTATAAGCGGTTAGAATGACCAGTTTTTCGATTGCTCAAGTTTAACATAAAATGACTCACATACACACTTACAGTGGGTCAACTAATTGTTTTGATAATAACATAATTAGTTTAATTTACAATAGTTAAATATGGGTCTTAAGTATATCCAAAGCTGGTACATTTTGAAAAACAATTTATAAAAATAAAAACCAAACATGTGATTTTTTTCGCTTTGCCAACACAATTACCTGGCACACTGTACATAAATGTCAATCAGAAAAGACTTCCTCAACTGCTTTGGTATCCCACCTATACAGGTTTGTGTGTAGAATGCTGTATAGAAACAACAAGTAAAAATACCCATTGTTTATACTCCCTCTCGCTCTGTTGCTTACTCGCTCTCGCTCTCTCTCTCTCTCTATTTTTGATGAGAGATGCACACGCCCAAACCAGCATCGCCTGATTCTCAGTATGTATAGTACACTGAGCATTTGGTACAGTGTGTGTGTGTAAGCAGCATAAAGTCATTCCCCTCATCTCCTCCCCCTTTCTAAGTTCACTTTGCGTTCTCTTCGTCTGCAGCACGTTTTGAATTTTTGGGCAGCATTTACGACGTGGCCCTTGTGGACAGTGGGACTGTTTCGACGTGCGGCGTCTGCCTCAACATCACGTGATTTTATTTTCGCGCATGCCCCACAGACCGACAGTTGGCGGCGTTCCAATTGCGCCGTTGACCCAACTGTCCAATTGTCGACGTCATCGTTGATTTAATTTTTTTGCTTTAATTTATATATTTATTCAGTTGTCTGTGCACTTGTATAATTAGATTGACATTTTGCATTCGAGGTCAGCCTTGAAAAAATGACCACTTTTACTGGGCTTTTTGAAAAGGTCAGACTTGGGTAAAGACCGAGCAATGAAGAAACTTATACAGCTTAAACAACAAACATACGAATGCATATATGTGGTTATAATCTGTTCGTTCAACTACAAAGGAGTTCTTATTGATTTTTTATTTTCCTGTCAAGGAAACTGACTGAGAACTATTTAAGGGTTATGGGCAAATTACACTGAATCGCCCGCGGAATGTTCGGTTCTTTATTCGTTTTCTGTCCATGTTTAAATGTGAGGGTATTTTTTGAATACGTTAACATTCCAAACAATTATCAAAAAAAAAAACCTTTTCAAATCATCTTGTTTTTAATGAACTATTCTATTTTTGAATTCAGATCTCTATCCAGATTCTAGAATGTTGCTGACTACGTGCAATACTTTAAATACTAAAAATAATATTAATTGCAAAAAGTTTTCTTTATTTTAGCATATGTAATAAATAGGAACCTGTCAGAAATAATCTATTTCCGGGGTAAATTTATTAAATATAATAGTTGGGTGCCGGGTTGGATTCAATAGGTCAAAGTAGGCACCGGGGGGAGCTAAAAGCTGATAAGAAAAGGCGGCGTAATCAAATCACGCAAAATCCATTCAACAGCAGCTTGTCACTGTTAAAAAAATATATTTATAAATATATTTACAGATGCTTATATATTGTTTATAAACAAGCTGCCCATTAACCTCGGCATTGGTTCAATTAAAAATAAAATCGGGTTACCGCCCGTTCCCCTTTCTCTCTCTACCAATGCCGAAGATCTTTGAAGCAATTCTCTGGCAGCATCTTATTGTAGTTCAAAATTGAGTCAATGAACTTGAAACCCCAAAAACTATTCCCGAGCCAATTATAAATCCCTTGGGCCATTGCTATGTGATAACGCTTGCTTATGGTATCTGTATATGAGAATGTATGTAAGTACTTAAGCTACATTGCTATTTCAGTGTTTACTTATCACCAGAGAGCGCAAATTCTACCCTGAATCGCGTGATATTTTTCTTAATCAGCAAACTGACGACTTTAACTCAATTGATTAAAGACCCCAGTACGTTGTATGATGCACTCGATCCCTCCCATAGCACATGTCGACAGTAAATATATTCACATATATGGACATATATAATATTTCCCATTCGGCACAGATTTCTTTGGTCTCGCAAAATCTCCGGGAGCAAAGTTCTGAGTTCTTATTGTCGTTTTAATGAATGACCAGGCGGGGAACTGAGACTGAGATTCTACCTATCCCCTGTTGGTTGTTAGGGACACTTAATTATTCCATTATCAGCTGGATTTTTTTTTATTAAATTTTGAAAATATATTTGAGTTTGCTTCAACATGATGCTGATTGAATGACGTCGAAATGTTTAACACTTGTATTATGCTTCGAGTAGTGCTATGACATAAGATTAGACATTTATTCGTTTATATAATATTGTGGCCTATATTTAATACATTTAGCATTACTAATTGTCGTGGCCCAATCGGTATTTGGCTAGCCAGTCTGCCGAGTCGATAGCGATGACGTTTTCAACCCGTTATCATGTTCAATTTTATGGCACTTGCTTGGAATCTGATTACCATTTGGTTGTATTGCCAAGTGTGGGTGACATATCACAATGTCGTTTTTTTTTTTTGGCTTTTTGTAATTCCTGTGGTTCTTTAATTCGACTCTCGTATGTCAATAATTATTGATACCGACCCGCTTTTGGCCTTGTTGATTGCTGTATTTGATATCAGATAGCAAAAAATTAAAAGGAATTATATTTGTGTTGTTCAAACAAATACGAAACATAGTTAATATTAGTAGATAAGTTCGGGGAAAGCACACTTTTAATTAACTTAAACTGTTTGTTTAGGTAATGTAAAATAACAAGCAGTTTTAAATGCAAAACATTTGTTCAATTTAATTAATATAGTTTTATGCAGGGAATAACACCGAAACCGGTACCGGCACCGTTAACCAAAACTAACCGTTTCATTTGTAGTAACCATTCATTTGTAGTACCGGAATTGAAACCTATATCCAAATGAAAATTCTCTGTCAAGTACCGAATATCGAAACGTTTCTACCGGGAAGGTTGTGGTAAAGTTGCTTGGACAAAGGGTTGTCCAATTTCCAACTGTCATAACTTGATCAAAACTGAATAGATTTTCAAACGGAATGTCATTTTGATCATGATTTGGCGTCTCAATTCATTTTGTATTCAATTTTTGTTTATTTATAAAAGTTAAATATTTTCAACCAAGACTCGATTTCGATGCTAAGGGTCCCCCCCTTGAGATTTCGAAAATTTCAAATTTTAAATATCAAGTTTTCACATTTAATCATCTCTTAATATCGTAATTAGTACAAAAGAATACTCTTAACTTCATTCTGAAACCTCTCATTTTTTTGTTAAAAATCATGTGAAATTGGATAAAAACTTTGACTTGTAAAGTATGTAAATCCTAAATTCAAACTGTCATAACTTGGTCAAACTGAACGCATTTCTAAACGAAATGTCAGCTTAATAATTTTTTAGCGTTTTAATTCATACTGCATTTAAATTTTTATTAAATTCTTAAAAATAAATATATCGTTTGACACGCTTCTTTCAAAATGCATTTAAAAATCCCAAAAAGTTAAAAAAGGCCTGAAAACAATTTAAGCGGGTGGTCACGTCGAAAGCCCAAACGCGTGGCACGTGTTTTTTACTAGAATCGCATTGCGATAATAACATTCCATAAAGGCATGCTCATAATAAACTCATGAATAGACATTAATGGCACTCGCGGTGGGCAATTTGAAAATCAGAAATCAACGAAAGCATCAGACTTGAGTCGACTTGTCTCTCTCTCGCTCTACTCCGTCTTTCTCTCTCGCTCTGTCTATGTGTGTCTCTATGTCTGTGTGGCAATATTCGCAACTGATGATCGTGTGCAAAGTGCGACGCCTTTGGAGCTATGCGTACAAAGAAAAAGTGGAGCAATCGCTGTGTCGAGGGAAAAAATCTCCTCCCTGCTCCTCTTCCTCCCTGTGCTGTCTACTATAGTGTCCGTCTTCATCAAACCTGACTTGGCTTAAGACGTTGACTTGTCCGTATTTTGGCTTACTTACACATTGAAATGCTTTTTATGGTAATTACACTATCGTACGTGACAGATAATCAATTGTATAACTAAATGTAACCAATAAACGTATTTTTTTTCAATTAAAAGCTGCCGTTTTCATACTTAAAAAAAAACTGCGCAACATTCTTAATTTGTTAAATTTTATTGTCTGATTTTCTGTTGTTTTTTTTACCCACCGATGTCAGATGTCATACACGCGCCTTGATTGATTTCCAATTTTACTATCGAGCGAGGTATTTGAACCCGGCTATACTTTGGAATTAAATGGAAAAATTTTACTTATAGAGAGAGAGAGAGAGTGTCTTCCCACCCAAGTGATAATACATAGTTGCTATATGTGGAACAGGGCCAGAGTGATCTCAGTCAGCCAGGGTTATCTAAAAAACTTGCTGAATGTCCCCAATGAATCAGCCTGAGTCAGGGATTACAACGTTGTAATAAAACAAGGTCGTTTCAGTTCATTGTTAACTCGCGAACTATGAGATGTGTACTATAATCAAGCAAATATTTAGTTAGTACAAAGCAAATTAAATTTTTGTTAGTGTATTACGTATTATAGAATTGTAGTTAGGCAATAGAAGATATATAATAATTCAAAATCGAATTCAAGTAAAACTCTTATATAAATTGAATTTAAGCGTCAAAAGAAGAAAATCGATTACAGTCAATTAAGAGAATTGAAAATTGTTGCACGTTGCGCGTGTAAAAGAGAGTGACAAGTAATCTGTCAAATTGAATGAGCATTGAAAGTTGTTAACGGCACACGCCATGCCAAATGCATTGTTGATAAGACACAAAAGAGAACTAGAGTCATTATTTCCTGCCAGTTGTTTCTATCGCTCTTCCGTTCAAATTGATAAGACCAAACATGTATAACAACTTGTTTCTATTGTGTAGTTGTTTTTTAATGTTCGGTGAAAGGGAAAAATAATAATCTACAACTTGAAGATAGCAATTATGAAATGAGTTAAAATGTCTGCATCTTTATTCACAGCTACGACATGGTGCACTTTGGCCATGCCAATTCCCTACGACAAGCCAAGGCACTTGGCGATAAGGTAATTGTCGGCATACACACAGATGAGGAGATCACCAAACACAAGGGGCCACCCGTCTTTACCGAGGAGGAGCGCGTCAAGATGGTCAAGGGCATTAAATGGGTGGACGAGGTGGTGCTCGGTGCTCCATATGTGACCACATTGGAGGTTCTCGATCAAAACAACTGTGATTTCTGTGTGCATGGCGGTAAGTGTGTTATACATGTCAAAACAAGCGTATTTTACTAAATTAAATAATTAATTAATTATATAAATTGACAAAACGATCGCTTGTTTTTAAGTTCCAAGTTCATTTAAAAGCTTCATTAACTAATTTAAAAAAAAGTATTTAATACTTTTTTGGTTCTTTGCAGATGACATAACAATGACCGCTGAGGGTGTGGATACGTATCATCTGGTCAAGTCAGCAAATCGTTACAAGTAAGCCTTGATTTAAAATATAGTATTGCCAAGCCTCTAACTTTTCTCTTCTTTACTACAGGGAAGTCAAGCGCACCGCTGGCGTCTCAACCACAGACCTTGTGGGTCGCATGTTGCTGTTGACACGCAATCATTTCCGTCAGGGTTCCGCCGAATATGATATCGAGAAAGAAGGTAGCCCTCGTTTATTACATTTTATAGGGGCTTTCTTAACTTTAAGTTGCATTCATTAATGTGTTTGCTCGCCTTCCTCCTCATCAGCCAGATTATTTATCATGAATTCATTTGACATTTGACTAACCAAAAACTAATATTTATTTTCATTTTCTTGGAAACTGTTTTTTTAAATCTTTTATGATTCTTTAATTGCTCTGCATGCAAACTCACATACACACACACACACATACTAAGTTCCAAGTACGAAGAAAGAGGCAAGATTAAATATGTATATTTAGTTAGTAAATACGAAACTGGGGCAACGCACGTTTAGATTTTAGTTGGTTGAATTTCTTTAAAAATTTCCGTTACACTTGCCCCTTGACCTAGCATTCGTTGAAACGCAACGAAACATTTGCTTTATTTTTGCTCTCTACATCTTTACTATTTCTCTTCTTTTTATTTCTATGTACGCACTGTTTACCACTAACCAAACTCAAAACTCAAAACTTATCAAAATCAAAAACCTATGAACTAAAAATCTCAAATATCAAATCCCGTGCGTGTTGCTGCCCCGCGCTCTAAAATGAATACCCAAAAAAAAAAATTACGAAACTATCAAAACCTGCAAATCGAAATGAAATATCAAATCGAAATCTAACTGTAAATTACGCTATATAATTATTGCTCATATATGTATGTTTCCAACAAATCTGAAATTCCAAAATTCGCAAAAAAAGAAACCACAGCAAAACTTTTAAAACTTCAACAACTGCAATCCCGTTTAGGTTCTTCGAACATGGGTCAGGATTCATCAGCTAAAAGTCCTTGGACCGGCTGCAGTCAATTTTTGCCCACAACACAGAAGATAATTCAGTTCAGCGATGGTAAATCACCCAATCCCAACGATAAGATTGTAAATATAATTTTCATATTAAGTATTTACAAAACCAATACTCATAATTCTTCTGGCTTATAGGTGTATGTTGCCGGCGCCTTTGATCTCTTCCATGTGGGACATTTGGATTTCCTAGAAAAGGCCAGCAAACTGGGTGATTATTTGATTGTTGGACTGCACACAGATCCGGTTGTTAACTCATACAAGGGCAGCAACTATCCCATTATGAATCTGCACGAGCGTGTTCTCAGTGTATTGGCCTGCAAGGTGAGAGTATAATTGACATAAATTGAATTCATATTATTAAATATTTTCCTATTTATCAGTTTGTCAACGAGGTAGTGATTGGAGCACCCTACTGCGTCACTGAGGAGCTGCTTGACCATTTTAAAATTGATATTGTCTGCCATGGACGCACACCGATTGCCATGGAGGATGGTAAAATAGATCCGTATGCTGTTCCCAAGACGCGGGCCACCTTTGAGCTGCTCGACTCTGGCAACGAAATGACCACGGAGCGCATTGTTGAGCGCATCATCTCACATCGGCTGGAATACGAGCGCCGAAATCAAGCCAAAGAAAAGAAAGAAATTGAAGCATTCGAGGCGCTGCAACGGCAAAAGCAAACACAAAAGGCGGGCTAGAAACCCGGCTTTAGTTTGGTTAATCGTTTACCAATATTTAGACAATGTGTTTTTAGTTTATCCACTTTCTCGTTAGTTTGTTTCGATTTTTTTAATTCGTTCGATTCGCTTGCATTTTACTTTTTGTTTTCTTTTAAATTTGTGTGGATCCTCATCCTCTAAAACATGAAACAACTAATACAACTATATATATACATTTATATATAGTCAAGTAGCGTATTTAAAACATCCAAATTTTATGTAATGTAGGCTCAAAAATTGTAAATTTCCCTTTTTTTTATCTTTAAGTGTAACCGAGTATTAAACTCGACAAAATTGTACGAAATATATCTAAAGCTCATGCAAATTGAATTGTGTATTGAGGAGATACTCTCAATTGTACGTTGCTAACGATAGGCTCCTAGTGCTAGGAGCCAACCCATAATCAATGCGTAATCTCCAGAGTTCTGTTAGCTTGATAAGCGTATGATTTCCTTAGTGCAAATCTAAATATATATATATCTTATGTAACATTATGTTTCACGTGCTTAGTTTGTTAAACAATTTAAAGTTGTGTGTACTATAGTTATTGCCAAAAAAAAAAAACAATAAAAATTTATTTATAGCTTATGCCAGACTTGTGATGTGTTTCTATTGTTAGCTGCTAAGATATTCGGAACCCCTTTTAAATCTTCTGCTCGCCCGTCACGTGCAGCACCACCTGGAGCAGCTGCTGACCCGCATTGAGGGACTTTAGCTGCCACAAATCTTGATAGCTGATGACTATGACGTTGCTATCGGTCTTGATGAAATCACGACAGGGTGACGTTTGCACCACAGCTGTTGGCAATGCACGCGCCTTAATGCACTTGGAATAGTAGCGTGTTGATTGGGCAGGCTGCACCACACAGCGCAGTGATATGGAAACACCCTGCAGTGGAGTTGATACCCAAATGGCAATTACATCATCCATTTGCTTGCGTTGCCAGAGTAGGGAATGCCGTGTGCGGCAAGCAAAGAGCATAAGAACGCCATGCTGCGAGTATTTGCGGTATTCCCGTGGCAGGAGCGTATTACGTGGACAATTGAGCGGATTTAGTCCGAGCCGATGATAGCCATACACACCGAGCAGTGTATTTACGTCGTACTCAAGACTATCAATGTGGCAGGTGGCACGCAGTGTTTGTTTCTCTGTGGGCAACGGAACATCCACAAAGGACGTGCCCAGTTTGGGCAAATGCACGTTCAGATAATGTGCTAGCCAGCCATTTGGATCTAATGAACAGGAGCAGCCGTGTACCGGGCATAACACCATTCGCAGACGTGCCCATTGCGACTTTTGATCTGGGACCACAAAAAGTGGCGGATGGCGGTCACGATCCGCGAGAGCATCATAGCGACTCAGCTGCAATAGATTTAGATCCGTCGAGGGAACAGACACTGGCAGGCGATAGTTTGAGAAGGGCTTGGCAATCAGCGATAGTTTAGTCTCCTCCAATCGCTTCTGGCGTTTCTCTTGCCGACGTTGTCGCCGAGAGCTCTTGGCCGATTGTTCCTCATGGGCTGACTGGTTGGGCGAGCAGGTGGGTTCCATTCTACAAAACCTTAGCAGTTGCTAATGGAGCAACACAATTTCGAGACGGATACACAAAATTTGACTGAAACAAAAACAAAAGCACACTCAAGTGTAACTTCATTTGTGCATCACGAATGAAGCATATCCAATTAAAAATTAACATATTTAATCGAAATAATGATATTTCTTTTTAATTCGAGTTCTTCGTACTCCAATTGCTTTGTTTAAAATATGTGTTATCGATATGCAGCGGTTACATGAGTGAGTCGTTTAACAACACTACGCCATGTTAAACAATATCGATAAAAAGCAATACTTGAGCGCGAACTTAAATTTCTCGTGTTTCCACTATTTTTTAAATATTTATTTACCACAACGTTACCAGTACAAGCGTTTCAGATTTCGATTCTTGAAAGAGCATTAATTTTAGTTATTATGCATCATACATTTATTATTCGTAAATACATCTATTATTAATACAGTTTGTTTCTTTTTGAATGTTTGCTTTTTCGTTTTTTGGTACTTTTAATTCTCATACAGTTCCAATGTTATTTTTCGGGCACGCACTTTTTAAGAGCGTGCCAACAATGCTGGCGATCTTTGATTTTTACTTCATTTGTTTTTAATGATAAATTAATAAAACCAAAAAACAATTAATAGGCTCGAGTTGAACAATTTTCAGCAATTACGATACGTCGATATACATTTTTGCCTGTGAATTTAATTTCTTATATTTTTATTTTTCTCTTTTATTGGGCATCTTTAACTAAGAAACAATCAGAAGCTGACTATTGCTGTTATTACTTTCCTGACTAACTACTAGATAATACTAATACTAAACTGGGATGAATTAGCTGAGCTACAATTCGAAAACGTTAACCTTATTAAAGCGTCTAGCTTTGGTTTTAGAGAGCACTACTTTCAACTTTGATAGGGATAGAGTGAGATGTGTCTAGCGTATACAATGCAATACACATAATATAAATTGTGTATGAAGTGGGTGTTTTAGTTTGTTTTTTGTTTGTATATTGAAAGTGCTTAAATCAAGTTTTGTAGGACGTGAGAGAGATGTTGGATTTTTAGGCAGGTGAATTGTCCCTAGACAACTACAGCACCTGCCTCGGAACGGCTGACGGGCAAATCGGGACAATTCTTCCAAGTATCCGATAGCGGGTCATAGCATTCGACAGCACTGATGGTGACTTGGGCGCGGTAGAAGTTTACCTCACATGGCTGACAAAAGAAATAGTGTTATATTTATTATTATTAAGTTATTTTTAATTATATAGTGTACAACTTACCTGATCCCCGCCAGCTACATAG
The DNA here is from genome assembly GCA_035045575.1 of Drosophila falleni. NCBI lineage: Eukaryota > Metazoa > Arthropoda > Insecta > Diptera > Drosophilidae > Drosophila > Drosophila falleni. Next base: position 3,867 of record JAWNOV010000169.1, on the reverse strand, counting down.
AGCAGACCATCGGCAGCGGCAACAGCAGGAATGGCGCGTGGAACGTTCAGGGCACAGACCGTTGACCATTTGTCATCGTCAAAGTTATAGCGCTCAACGGAGCTGAGTGTATCTTGGCTAATGCTGCTGCCACCCACAACATATAGATAACGATCCAACACAGCAACGCCCATTTGACAACGTGCCGTTTGCATTCGCGCCAATTGCGTCCATTCCTTGGTCACAGGATTGTAGCTAAAGAAAATAATTATTCATATTAATTAATGTAATAATAAATAATATATTTTTACTTTTCTAAATATTACCTAATCAAGTCTGGCAAGTGGCGAGTTGTTGTGGTGCAGCCTCCGACTATGTAGATTAGACCCTCAAAGCTGACAACGCCCATGCTGAAACGTGGCTGCGGCATGCTGCCAATAAGTTTCCACAGATCTTTCTCTGGATCGTAGCACTCCATAGTGCCACCGATGTCGTCACCAATCCATCCGCCCACTGCAAACAGATTCCCACCCATGGTGCACAGTCCGAATTCGCAGCGAGGCACTATCATTGGTGCTATGGGCTGCCAGATATCGTTTTGTGGATCGTATACTTCGCCATTGGCTAATATTTGGGATCCACGCTCTCCACCCACCACATAGATTTTGCCGTTTAGTGCTGAAACTCCCGGCAGAATGCGACCTACCTCCATGGGCGCGGTCTCAGTCCATTCGCGTCGGAATATATCAAACTTGGCCACCGTCTCGAATGTGCAGTCTGCAGTGTTCCAAGTGCGCGGTGTGTCACGATGTGAGCCACCGATTATGTATATATTCTTCTTGGCCAGCTGTCGAGGGCAAACTCTCAAAGGCACCAGTTGGCCACGTTTCGAGGCAATGTCCCGGCATATGGAACGTAAAGCTATTTTTACAGACATATCGCGGCAATCGTCCTTCAGTGCTTTATCGATGACCTTAACTGGAACTAAAGCCATGCGGACATGCGAAAGAATATCGAAAACATAGCATCGACGTTGAGTTACATCGTGCTTGATCCAACGCAGTGCTGCCTGGAACACCTGTGATTCGGAGTCAACACGTAAGAGTTCCGAGTTCAGTAGCTGCGACAGTAATGTCTGTGGTGTTTCCAGAAATTCATCCTCCAGAGTTATCTACATAAGGGTAAAAAAACAAAAAGCTATTAAAAATATAATAAAAACTTTCTTAATATTAACAGTGTGTAATTTTATTTACAGGGTATCCACAATTACAAGGGAATTTGATCAAAAATGGATTGAATAGCAAAAAAAATAATAATTATGAAAAATTGATCAATTATCTTTCCTAAATAACAATATTTCTAGTGAAAAGCATTTGCTCAATATTTCTAACTATTGCAATAACAAAATAGCTCAAACTAACATACGCTAAATAAAACTATATCCTGTGGTTGAAAAATGTTTTGTATTGCCTACTTTAAGGCGCCATCTGTCTGCAACATGTACCTTATAATTCCCAACTAGTTCAAGCATGTAAAGAGGGTAGATGTAGGTAGGTTGCTGTTGCAAAATCACTCTGGCTTCTCTTCAGTTGTCGAATAAATCTTTCGCCTTTTACTAAAGATTTCCGTGGAGAGGAGCACTCTAATGAGTCTAAATTGAATTTTTAGTTGTACCTGGCGACTTAGGTTGCCGGGTCATCATAAATAAATTGAATATTGAGTGAAGTGTGAAGATAGGAGACAAAATAATACGACCGAATTTAAATTTATTGCCTCTAGAAATAACTATTAGTGTAAATAAATAAGAATTTTATAATTCCATAAAACTATTTTTTTTAACATTTTAAAAGGATAGATGTAATTTCTTTTCTATTTCAACCAATTTAATATAGTTACTAGAAAACTAGACTTAAAACAAAAAAAGTGATCAAGAAATTTGGATCTATAATATAAGAAATGGTCGAGCTAAATTCCCGTTTTATCCCTGTGACATGAACTACTCATTGGGCAATCAAACATTCAACGTTTCCGTAGTGTAGCGGTTATCACGTGTGCTTCACACGCACAAGGTCCCCGGTTCGAACCCGGGCGGGAACAAGACTTAGTTTTTTTTGTTGTATTATTCGAAATTTGTTAATGATTTTATTAAATATAATTACCGCTGGAAAATTAGCTTGCACAAAGTTCATTGCACTTTTTGCCAGTGATTCGCAATTGTGAGCTTCCGCAAAGCGTAAAATCCCCAATGCATTTGTGGCATGCAGTTCCCGACACAGAAACTCACAGCAGCCATCGACCACTTCGTTCAACTGCAGCATATCCGCTGCAGCGAGAAGCTCCTGCACATTGGACTAAATGAAAATAGAAGAAGTCGTTGTTAAATTGAGAGTTACCACAGCGAATTGTGCAGTGCTCACCTGCGTTATCTCGCAACGTCCTGAGTAGATAAAGTCCAAGAGTATGTGCAGTATATCGCCATCAATTGTATGCAAAACCACCGATTTCTGTTTGACTTCGTTAAGGCCCAGTTCAGGTCTAAACATTGCCTCGAAATATGCACTAGATGCACTCAGTACTGCGCGATGTGCATTGAATGTGGACTCGCCCGCGATTATTTCCACGTCACAGAAGCGCGATTGTTCCCGCAATTGATTAAGGTTGGCCAACACCTTAAATGGATATTGGGCGTTGCAATACGAGGGCAGATTTGTGCGTTGTGTGCTGGCAGCAGCAGCAGCCGCAGCAGCAGCAGGCTGATTGAAGTAATCGTTATCGTTATCGGTGGTGTTGTCATTGCCGTTGTGACAATTTGCATTTGCATTTGCATTGAATTCATGATGTATGGAGTAGCTTTTCAGCGGTGGCATCTCGTTACACTCTTGCTAAGACTTCTTCTGGCTTTTTTATAAATGCACTCTGGCTGCCTTTCACATCCAATTTGTTAGTTAATTAAACTTAATTGCTGCTGCTGCACTTTACACCACACAAACACAACTGTTTTCATTAATCAAGCACAACACACGCGCACACACACATATGGGGAGAGACACCCACCCAAACAATCAAAGACACAAAGCTCAAAATATTTAAGCATTTAGCTTTTTTCGTTTGCTTTTAATGTTTCTAATGCTGTGAGCATATTTTTTAGGCAATTATGGTTCATATATTGCACTGATATGACTACTATAAAAAATTTACTTAATAACTGTTTTGTTTTACTAGTGAAAACCGATGTGGCATTGCCACACTACAAAAAAATTACGGTTAATTTAAACGTCTGGCAGCCTCGTAGTAGACCATTTTTCATTTCAATGTCATTTAAAAATGATCTTTTTGCGGCTATCTTTGTAAAATGTTTGCCGAATTATTCTTAGAGCTTTGTCGAATTTCCGTTACTTTTATAAAAAAAAGTAAATTGTACACTTTCTTCCACCGAGTCGTGGCGAATTTCAACCATTTATAAAAATGATCAACTTTATTTTATCTTATTTCGAATTAAAAGCTTTCATAAAAACTTATATTAATTGCTAAATGAACTGAAGATAAGTTTATATTTAAATAAGTGATGGGCACATTTAATATGCACTGCGAGATATAGTTAAGATTCTCTATTTGAAAAAAATGTATTTATTTATTATGCCAAAACCATGATTAAAATGACAATACGCTGGAAAATCGGTTTAGTTTCGATCAAGTTATTGTTGAATGTTATACTCACTTTGGCACTGTTAAACTCACATTGGCACTGTTAAATTCACATTGGCACTGTTAAGATAACATATCTCTGCTAACAGACTCCCCACGCAGCATATAAAAGCCGGCGTTTCTGGCAGCATGCAGGACTTGGAGTTCGGCGCTCGCAGAAGACGGATCAGCAACGGCGGGCAA